>CM065905.1:67081250-68413125 GCA_033439115.1 Firmiana major
AGTCTCGAATATTTCAAACTTTGCCTTGGCTCATTCCCTGTCCTACGAGATCTTAAAGGTATAGTCCATACATTCCATTGATGCATACATGTGTTTAGCTTTACTAGCAATTTAGCTCTAATAAAAGGCATTATCCAAGTTTAACTCAACTGTTTGAATCATTCAAAAAATGAGCTCAAATAGGCTACTTATGCCTTTGATTCATAACCCCAAATAGCAACAAAATTGTCTAGCTCATAAAAGTTGGAGATTTCATCTTTCTCTCAGTTTGACCATTTCACTGTTTTTAAGCAATTTCATCACCAATAATTAGTTAGCTAACTTTGAGCTATAAATAATACTAATGATCTATGCCTAAACTGGTCTTTGGAACTAAATTGAATTGGTTATCTGGTACACATATCCAGACAAGCCTCTATGGAATGTTGCTTTCAAGACTTATGGCCATATCAGTATGGTATAAGCTCTCAAATTAGGCCATTATATGAAGATCCCTCCCAAGTCAATGTTCATTGTACTAGTAAAAAGATTCTGATTTTTGTCATGCTGTTTTCCTTTACTTACTTGAAACTTAATATATTCCTAACCTGTTTCCCCTGCTTTGGTCATATGAACATTCAGTTCTTTGGAACTATAGTTGCTCCAACTTCCTAATTTGCTACAGCAAGGTGGCTACTTTCGGACATTAAGCACTGGGGATTATGTCTGAAGGATGCCCTGTTCTTTGAAATAGGAAGATGGAATTTTCTTTTCTCCATCGATGTTAGCAATGGCTCCGCTCATGAGGTTAGATCTGCAACTCTTTGATAACTCATATTTAAATGTGCAGACTTTAATTTTATCAAGGAACAAGAACGGCCAGGTGCAATGTTGAAGTCACTTCCCAATCTTTCTTGTTTGAAGCTGGATAATAATCCACTAAGACAGTTAAGTGGTTTGAATAATGATTCTGTCTTTTAGAATATAAATAGGAACAAGTGGAAGAAACATGAACTTAAAAGTGTGTTTTGTAGTATTTTTGTTCTCCCTTGAATATTCTATTTGACCGACCTTCTTATCCTTAACTGTCAAGGAGCAATGCATGCTTGTGCACACAAGATAGTGTAATTCATGATTGCCTCTTAAATATGTGGCAACTAAAATATGCCCATTTGGTTACTGAATACTATGTTCTCCCAGTATTGAATCATCAATCTAGAGGTGGCCTATGCATCAGATGATTGGATTGATAGCCACCAGAATTGATGTCTAAGAACATCGAAAGAATCAATTATGGTGGGATTGGCCACGCAGCAAGATATTTCAACCACTGCAATAAGTTATCCTTGCTGCAAGGCTAGATTTCTATAAGTTAAACTTTCAGTGCAACATGAAGACACTAAATCAATGCCAATAATTGTTTCTGCATCACAACACATGCATGTTCCTAGCTGAATTATTTTTTATTTAATTGATCGTAGATTCCATCCGATCGACTCCAAGCAATTTCTAAGCTCCAGATACTAGATCTAAGTGGTAATGAAGCAAATGCTGCTTCATTACCAGAGAATCCAGCATTTTCCATCTTACTTCTAGTTGACTTTACAGACGAATGCAGCTAGGAGAAGTCCCATCAAATCCTAGACTTGAGCCAAAACTCCCTTCAATCAATCCCGGAGGTAAAGTATTCTCTTAAGACTAGGCCCCTTATTATGAGTTCTTCATGTAATTAAGTTTTGTATAATAGTTAGCATCAGTTGTGCTGAATAATTCAAGACTACAGCATTTTCTCTCCTGTTAGTTAGCACGTTACAGATGATTTTGGAGTTAGTTCCTATTCTTTAGTATTTGTTAGTTAGTATTGGCAATTTTTTAGTCAAGTTGTTTAGATAGACGTGTTAGTAGTGTCCTGTGCATGTAAGGGTCTACTAGTCTATATAAAGACCTTGTTAACAGTTCAGTGGGTGTGGAAGAGTTCTTTGATTCAATAAAATCCAGTGTTTATCTTCAGATTTTTTTTCAACAAGTTGTGTGTCCTCAATATTTGGGATGATTTGACTTCACTAATGGTTCATGTAGTAACATCCACTACTTGTTTTCTCTATTGATCACATGTGAAGTTGAAAATTTGTCTAAGATTCATTTTATTAAGTGATGAAATTGATTAGTGCCCCTTCTTCCGTAGTAATGCAGTGGTTTGTATAAATCCCATCTGGAAAAAATTATAGCTTTCTACCTAAGGCTTTCACCTGCTCGAAAATAAGGTTATGCTTCTCACATTCACTTTGTAGTTACTGCTTATAAATATCAATCAGTATGCCAATACTCTATTGACCTAAACATGACAGAAATCACTTGGTATTTATTAGAGTTAAAATCAAGGGTCAAAATAAAGCAATAGCTTAGGCCTATTGTGGACCACCAAATCCCTAACTACTTTGATAAATGCATGAGAGGTCTAACAGAGATGGTCAAGCACAAAGAGGAGGGCAGCAAGAATACATTAGCTGCCAAGAATTCTGAAATATATATTGCCAGGCTGATTGTGAATGCTAATGAGTAAAGACATAAACATCAATAAATAAATAAGTAAATAAATAAAATGGCAGTCCCTAGTTGCTGCTTAAATATGGTCATCAAGGAAAAACATAAATAACCTGGAGCCTTTCTTCCTCAAGGGAAAAAGAATATTTTTCAAGCTAAGAACTCGCCAGCTTTACTTTTTCATCTATGACTAACATTGGATTCATGTGTCCAGACCCTGAAATTCATTAACAAGCTGATAATCACACTAAGGTAAAATAGAAACACTGAAATCTTATGCCAAAATGACAACAAAATACCATTCATCAAGTAAAAGAAATATTCCCAAACAACAAATAATTAAGAAAACAAGCACCATTCTCTATATTAATCGAAGTGGGGGAGTGACAAGTAGGACACAGAAAGGGTAAAGCAAGAGTGAAGGGAGGTAGGTAACATTTAAGGCCAATGCGCACTCCTAATCAGATCTTCAAAAGCCACAAAAGTGCACTTCAATTAAAACAAATTCAATTTCAGCTATGGCAGAGCTCCAATCAACCAAAATTTATTTCATTGTACAGCTGACACAAAGAATTCATACACATAAATATACACAGGTTTTGTATTGAGATCTTCCATAACGAAAGCAGTTGCATGAATACTATTAGTAATACTAATCCGCTCATCTCAAGATTCGAACTCGAGATTAAAACTATTCAAACTTGCCCTTGGCTTCCAAATACAAAATTCAAGTAGCGATAAGAAACAATCCAAAAATCTAAGAACTTCCGGCAATTAAAAGACATGTGATTCAGAGCTTACAGAAAGAGTGTAAGGTGCATTTGGAGAATTGTCAATCTGCTGATATATGGAAGAACTTGGAAAATCCAGGAAATAAGAAGATCCGGGATG
The DNA here is from genome assembly GCA_033439115.1 of Firmiana major. NCBI lineage: Eukaryota > Viridiplantae > Streptophyta > Magnoliopsida > Malvales > Malvaceae > Firmiana > Firmiana major. Next base: position 67,084,665 of record CM065905.1, read on the forward strand.
CAGCAACTTGAAGCTGGAGTTGAGTTCGTTAGCTAGAGCTGAGTTCGTAGAAGAGTGGAAGTTAATAGTTACGCTGAGGTGGAGTTTGGAATTATATGTACAAGTAGGATTAGCTAGTAGCATTCTGTTAGATAACAGTTAGTAAAGCTGTTAATAGGAGCTGGAAACAATGAGAATAGAACTTTCATTCAGTTGTATAAATACAAGTTGTATGGATACTTTTGACATGAATAATAATAATAATAATAATAATAATAATCAGAATTCTCTCAAAAACTCTTTTCTTTTCTTCCTTAATCTTTCTTGAATAACTCTTCCAGTGTCAGGAGGCTCAGAACTTGTTATTCACTGTTTCTTTAAGTTCCCTGCAGATTCAACTCTTGATCTCAATTTCATTTTACTTGTATCAATTTAATTGGTGATAAGGTATGCTTTACAGCAATTTTTGAAGTAAGAAAAACGAAATAATGGAAAGTAAGTAATAAAAGCAATAGCCAAAGGAAGGCTCAGCTTATGCTAGTCAAAATTTGGCTTAATTCTACCCTGCTTTAACAGTAGATTATTAAGCATTTAGTTGGGTTGCATTTTTACCCTGCTTAACAATTGGTTGTTTCATGTTTGATAGTTTTTTATCATTCATTTTTTGTTAGAAAAGAAAATTTTGTTTCCGTTTTCATGTCCATAGCATTTTTAGATCTCGTGTTTCCGCGTCCACATCTTATAGATGACATATTGCCATCAAAACAGTTGTGGTTACTCAACACTTACTAACAGCTTGATTTACCGGATGCAGATAACAACTGGAAGGTGTCACACATTGCTTTTTAGCAACTCATCAGTGTGTTCTTCTGGTTCCAGTTTGGATGTGGTCCTGAAACTGCACAATGTGTAGCACTTACGAGGATTAACTTCCCTTCTACAGCTAATGTGGTCGAGGTGTCAATCATGCTGCACTTGAGAGGTTTGTTACTCATCTTATATCAGTTCCATGTTTTTTAGTTAGCAATAGCATACTCATGGTGCATTTTGTAATGAACAAGAAGCCATATATTATCTTTCCCTAGCAGATAATGTCTATATATTTTCTTTACAATTGCACATGCATGTTAGTGTTTAATGTGGTTATGAATGTCTGATCCTGCTGCCTTTGAGAAACTCAAATGTTACTTGACTATGAATGCTGATAAGATCATTGAGTTATGATTTTGGGAGGTCGCAAGGTTGCGATTTTTACCTTTGAGTAAATTCGTACAGGCACAGAGATTGCTGTTCAGAGCTACATCTACCTAGTGAACACCTCTTCAAGTGCTTTTTTATCATGGACATGGCAACAAATGCAAATTGTAAATAATACATATTCTAAATACCATGTAGCATGTTGGCTGCTATGCACAGTTTGGTTGTCTACTCTCTTAATGCATTGACAGTTAAGTGCAGGATCTTTCTGAGGTCTAGACTTAATCATTCTAGTTCTTATTTCTTAAATTGGGTCAATCTTTTAGTTTATCAAGTGCTGAATCAATTCCTAATATCTTGATTCAAATAAAACAGAATATTTTCTTGGGATTTTAAGGGGAAGGGTTTGTAATGGTAGCAACCTCTTTGTTGTCTTCATATATTAAATTCAGGGAAGAAGCAAGATGAATCTAGCCTAGAAAGCAGAGTGTATAAATTATCGAGTCTGAGTTGGCATATGAAAATTCAATTCAATGTATTTGGTGTCGTTCAAGCAATCAATGCAATTGGTTAGTTGGACAAACCGCAGCTCATTCCAGTTTTAATGCAATTGTTGAAGGTCCTAAACGCTTTGCAGCCCTGATTGCACTTAGGAAACTGTCGAAATAAGAATTTAATGAATTGCAGGAAAAAGAATATATGCTGATCGCTGATCAGAAGTCTAAGCTCTTGCAGCCTAGCCATTATGCTTCAAACTGTAAATAAGTTAAGATAAGGTAGGAGTAGGAATGCTCTCTTTCCTATTGCTTTTCTTTTCAATGCTAAACTACAAAAGCAGGCCTAGAATGTTTAAGAGCAAACAGAAATTCTTTTTTTTGGATGAGAAGAGACACCTTGTCTCGTGGACTAATTCCACAGCAATCTTACAACCATACTCAAAACATCATTCAAGTGGCAGAGCCAATACATACAAAAAAAAGGGACAGTATTCAAGATCTGAAGTACATGCCCAAATTTACAACAATAAACAGCTGACCTGGTCAAATGAGATGAGGAACAGAGTGGACAAATAGCTTCTGCCTCGTGAAACATGTATCTAGTAATCTTCTTCTTCTTCTTCGACAGCTTCACTTCCCAACTTCCTGACAGTCTTTCTTCAGAGCAAATTCTTCAGAGACTAATCAGAGTCCATCATTGTTGTCAAAAAGTCCTCCAGGCTGTGTTAAGGGTAAAATATTAACCGGAAAAGACAAAGATAGAGAAGTTTGAAATTAACATATAAGAAAGGAAAATGGGGAGACAGATGACTACTAAGAGAAAAAAGAAAAGGTTAGAAATAAGCATTTGATTTGAAATTCATACCTTAGTGATTAGGCCTTTCAGTAAAAACATTAAAGAGAAAAAATTAGGAAGAATGGAAGCGTAAGACAGATTGGGTAATAGACTTCAAAGAGGTTTCAGTCTTATCACATTATCAAGAATCAAGAAGGCGTTCCTCTAGTTACAGGAAATATAAACTTAACTAAATAAGATAAGGCAAATCAAATACCTTTGTTTCAAAATAAAATCACTCAACTTTGCTACAGAATTGAGTGTAATTAACAAAATATGGCCAATCAGCAAAATAGAGAGAATTTGGTTTTGGATGATAAACGCAAAAAGAATTATTCACTTTTTTTTTTTCGTTTTTCCTTTAACAAAGAGTAAAGGCAATTCAGAAAACGCCCGATGGTTAACTTTTTGAAAAAAAAATGCTTAGATGAAAGTGCTTTAAAAATAGAGGTCATTATTAAAAAGATTGGTAGAAATATACGTAGAATTGAATGTAATTAACAAAATTTGATCAACAAGTAAAATAAGGAGAATTTGGTTTTGGATGATAAACACAGACAGAATTATCCACACTTTTTCCATCAACAAAGATGAAACCGAGAGCAAAGCAAGTAAACATTACACCAGGAGCATCAAAAGCAAACATCACGTAGCCTAATATTATAAGGATTTGCCACAAAATTGTTTTCCATTTTCGACAGGCATTTAACCAAAGAAATATTCACTTTTTTTTTGTTTTTCAAAGTAAGTTGTGTAATCGAGATACACTTAGCCCTTTTGATGGTTTAACTTTTTGAAAAGAAAAATGCTTAGATGAAAGTCATTATTAAAAATAGAGGTCATTATTAAAAAGAAAGGTAAAAATATACGATAGGGTTGAATTCTATACCTCTTCTCTAGAGCCTTATAAAAACGCCTGAATCGGAACTTCACAAAGGGCTCCAAGAGAGACTTGGCATAGGGATGGTCCCACTCCATGTTTTCCCACGACTCCTCTGGCTCCATCCAGATTTCTTGGAGAGAAGGTGGAGGAGATGGTCGGCCTTCTTCAAGCAGGGGAAGATATAGAGGGATCCTCTTTAATTTTGGACAATACTCTATTTCAACAATTTGAAGAGAATCACAAACCATTGCTCCCTTTGCACTATAAATGCTCTTCAATTCTGGTAGGTCCTCCAAGAACAATATCCTTAATTTGGGAAGAGCAAGATTGAGAGTATTGCTGCTATCCATTCCTTCTGACGCTGATGATGCTATTATTTCCTCCATTTCATCACAGTTGGAAACCCGTAACTCTTCCAAATTTTGGAGATTTTTTGGCACCCAATCAGAAGAGAACAACTTCTTTAATTTTGGACATCCATCTATGGTAACATCTTGAAGAGAATCACAAACCATTGCTCCCTTTGCACTATAAATGCTCTTCAATTCTGGTAGTCCCCGCATGCGCAATCTCCATAATTTGGGAAGAGCAAGATTGAGAGTATTGCTGCTATCCATTCCTTCTGACGCTGATGATGCTATTATTTCCTCCATTTCATCACAGTCTTTAACAGATAACTCTTCCAAATTTTGGAGATTTTTCGGCACCCAGTCAGAAGAGAACAACTTTTTTAATTTTGGACATCTATTTATCTCAATAACAGTCAGTGCGGAAAAAGTGGGATGTGGCACTGGGATTAACCGCGAGAAAAGTAGCTCTTCACCAAACTCAAAACTGCATCGGTCAATAAATAGATCCTGAACATCGGACGGAAACTTAGCACCATTTCTATAAATCCGACAGTTATCTAATTGAATGCATTTTTTATATCCACTAAATCTGATTGAATGATCACCCACAACAATGTAGTATTCACGAGGCCCTTGTGTTTGTCCATTCAAAGCTTGCACATAATTGCTCAGCTCCTCCACGTCGCGAAACCTCCCTTTGAAAATTTCCAACTTTCTTAGTCCACCAATCTCGTCACCTCTCACAAATCTTTTACACCTTCCGGATTCATCAATTCCCTCTAAGTGCTGAAGGCATGAGAATTTTGATAATATTCCATCTGGTATCTTTGTTATATCCGTATCACTGAAATTAAGATATTTGAGTTTTACCAGCCTTTCCATCCCATCAGGGAGATTCCTTATTCCTGTTCCTTTAAGGTTCAACCGTTCCAAAGCTCGAAGTTTTGAGAAAGATGGCATATTCCCTGAAAGAAGGCAACCCTCAAGTAACAATGCAGTGAGATTTTCCAAATCAGATATGGAATTTGGCAGGCTTTCAATAGAATTCCAAGAAAGATCAAGAATCTTGAGTCCATGCATTTGCTCAAAGAAACACTCTGGAATGCTCCTTATCTTACATAAGGCCAGCAATAACTTTGTGAGATTTTCCAAATCAGATATGGAATTTGGCAGACTTTCAATATTATTCCTAGAAAGATCAAGAATCTTGAGTCCATGCATTTGCTCAAAGAAACGCTCTGGAATACTCCTTATATTACATGAGGCCAGCAATAAGGTTGTGAGGGCAGGACATTTTGGTGGAGACATTTGTGGTGGAATTTCCATTCCCCAATTCTGCATCAGTGAAACCTTGTCCAGATCTTCAGCCCATTCTTTCAAATCTGGTATCTCTTTCAATTGCATGCCTGCTCTTACCAAGAATCGAGGTTTTCCCTTTGTGGTGATGTCTAATGCCATGTCCCTCACAAGGTCATGTAGCTTCACGTAACTTTCATCATCTTTCACAAGCAAGCAATTGTTAATGAGTTTATTCAAAATGGTATGCCCTCTGTCAATCTCTTCTTGCATGCTTCCTAGTTCTTCCACAAGTCCCTCAGCAATCCAAAATCCTATCAGCTTATCTGCATAGATTTCGTGATCTTCAGGCCATAATGCACAGTAGAGGAAACATTGCTTGACTGTTTCATCTTCTAAACGGTCGTAGCTGAATTTGAGTTGATGCAATACCTTCTCATCCAACCTGTTTACACCTCTTTTCAATTCATTCAGTGCATTCCTCCATTCATGAATGTCACATTTGCCTTTCATTGTGCTTGCTACTGTAACAATAGCTAAAGGCAAACCAGCACATTGCTCAATGACAGCTTCCACAGTTGGTGACAGGACTGGATCATTCAAAACATCTCTACCTACTTTCCTTGAGAACAACCTCGATGCATCGTCTTTTGGAAGAGTAGGCACTTTGACTTTTAGGCAATCCAAGTAGTCACACACCTCCAACTTCCGGGTTGTTACCACTAATTTACTCCCGTGAGAAGGCTCGGGGATTCCTACTTCTTCAAGAGAAAGTCTGTTCCATAGATCATCTAAGATTAACACATATCTGCCTTTTTGAGACAACATTTGATTCAGCATCCCTGCCCTTACTGTTTCATCCACATCTTCTGAAAGTGTTTGTCCCATCGCACCTGAGATGCCTTTTTGGATCTTGAAGATGTCCATTTCCTTTGATACAGTGATCCATATGACAATGTCGAACTTTTCTCTCTCTCTTAAAAGTTGGTTGTTGATGAGCTTCATGATTGTTGTTTTACCAATCCCTCCCATTCCCCAAACTCCAATCCTTCCAATCTCATCATCCATCAAGTAACCCCAAATTTCTTTCATGCAGCTCTCTGCAACTTCCCCAAATAAGGTTGTTGTTGACAAAGCTTGTCCAATCCATTGAGGATCGTCAATAACCAAACCATCATAACTCTTTGGTCGTTGAATAAGTTCTTCAACTTCTTGTATCCTTTTTAAAACGTTTGATCCGAGGAATCCACGAGAGAGAAGATTGCTTCTTTCAACTTTTTCAAGATCATCCAGAATTTCACCATTGATCGTTTCAACATTTCGAAACCATATATCAACTTGTTTCTTAAGTTTCTTTCTTGGTTGCAGCTCTACACTCCTTTTTGATTCATTGTCTTCTTTTACAGCATTTAGTTCCTGCAATTTCCTCTTCAGGGTAGTTATATTCTGATCATGGCGAAAGTGATTTTCCACGAGTGTGAAAATCTTATTTAACGTAAAGTCCATCGCAACAAGTACCTACATAACACCACATATGCACATTAGAATGCTATGTTAGGTCTACGCTCCTCAAAAAGGACTTTGATAAACAGATTTATCAAGAAAAGAAGATATACAGTTGGTCAATAAAAAATTTCAGATTGATATCATAAGTTTGATCATAAGATATACAGTTGGTCCTATAAAGGAATTTGTTTCTTAAATTAGGAAATTAACAAGTGTAGGCTCCTAAACATATTAAACCTATTCTAACAGAAGGTTATTCTATCATATAATGTGAACCCAAAAAAAAAAGATGAATCATATTGAAAGTCATATGATTTAAGGGTTATAGCATTCTCCAAACTTTTAATTTTTCATGTTTTACCCATTTCTATTTGTCCCTTCACTAAATTAGAGTAAAATTGCTGAATCATTTGGATGTCAACAGAAAATATCTGTACTTAGCTCCATTTTCACACTAACTTAAACTATTTGTGTCAAAGGTGGGCAACTATAAGGCTCATCATAAGGTTGGTTTTCAAGGATTTCTGATTTGTAATCCAAACTTTTTAAGAACATTCAGATTTCATGACAATGGCCAAGCGTTTTGCTACAATTCTATAGCCTTTTATCTAATACTGCTTGATCTTAATATGAGACCATGGAAAGCATGTGAATTTAATAAAACAAATAACCCAACAAAGTAGGAAAATTATATAATAATAGATGCATGGAAGAAAACCAAGTTAACAAATTATATCCCGGCAATCGATCAGAATCAAATGAAACAGAGAATGGGAAGTATGAATTACCAGACTTGACTGGCTGACACTTCTTGAGAGATTAGATCTGAATAAGAAAGCAGTGAACAAAGGCTCAAAAACCAGATATCCAGAGAACTCCTTGAGAATGACCTGCACAAGTACTTACGAATAAGAACTCCTTGAGAATTTATTTCTTCTTCCAATCTGCTACAATCTGGCTCTTGATTTTTTATTTTTTGGCCTTTCTGGGGTAATACCCTTTCTTCACCAAACCATCAGCTCTTACGAATAAGAAACAGTAAGCAGATCGCATAAAAATAAGGCCTAGGACTGACTGCCAACTACTGTAAAATTGCCATTCTTATACATGGCAAATTGAGATTCACATGAGGTGAGAATCAAACCTGAGAGCTTTTGATCCTAAGCTCTTAGAGCCTCCAGTCCACCTTACCACTAGGAAGCTCTTAAATTGAATATTTTATCCAAACATTTTTTCAACTTGCAATCAATCAGAATCAAATGAAACAAAGAATGGGAAGTAAAAATTACCTGACTTGACTGGATAACACTTCCTGAAAAATTAGATCTGAAAAGAAAGCAGTGAACAAAGCACCAAAAACCAAAGAAGCAGCAAACTTGCTTGCCAATGACCCGATGCTGCTGTAAGAGATATTCTGAAATAATTAAATTTCTGAGATCTGTTGGACTTTGATTTAGTTTGGACAGCCAAATCTTGTGTGCCTAAACAGAGCTGAGAAAATCTGTCATAAGCATGAAAAGGAAAGAGTTCAGCACTTTTCTAGCATTTATTGGGGAAAAAAAGATGCATAAAATGGTAAGTTACTCATACAAATTGCATTCTAAGTTTTACATCTGCCCATCATGGATATTATCAACTTTATTCCCAATATTCATGTTCCAAACAAGATCATAAAATCATCTGAACAATGTTTTATGTCATGATAAGCTTGAAACAGAATCAAAACAAGCAAATACTGTTCCAGTTATGAGCCTAAAAAGAATCAGAAGTAAAAATTACCTGTCTTGAAGCAAACTCCCTTGCTAACTGTAGAACCCTGGAAGATGTTGTGTATGGAGAAAAGCAAAGGAATGATTAATGAGCTAGTCAAAGAAGTAAGCAAGAAAACGCAAGGAAAGTGCAAAGGAAAAAAAAAGTGAAATGACTTTCATGGTGGGTGCCACAAGGGAGACTTAAATCAATTAAAGACAAAATGCACTCTCGTTGTACCATTTCTGTTTGCGTTTTGTCTTCTGTGTTGGAACTACATACCTTGATTAGAGAAAGTGTATAGAGCAAAGAAACAGTGAATCAACTATTGATATTCTCTCAAGGAAAAAGGTGAGGGTGGGATCATGGAAGAAGAAAACAAAATGCTCGGGAAAGTGCATAATAAAACAAGAGAAAGTTAACGAAAATATGAGTCAATTGTTATGGTCTTGATGCCATTTTCATGGTGGGTGCTTAGAGTCTTGCTGCCACTTTCAGGTGGGTGCCACAATTGTTAAGGTATTTCTGCCACTTGCGTTGTGGCTGCCACTTGCCCATGATAATGTTTCCCATACATCACACCGCCTGCAAGCATGTTTGATGGCAAAGTTCACTGATCGTCAAGGTTTCGATTTGCTAAGAAGGATGATAATGTCTACAAATGAAAAAAATAAAAATAAAAATAAAAGTCCTTCTATTTTTCAACAATTTCAGCGTGGAAGAGGGATTTCAGAAACCGCATTGAAAACCTTATGAGGCATTAGAATACAAAATATCAGAGTTTGCATATAAATGAGGGAAACCCATGGCAATATTGCAGCATTCTAGGGATTGGATATGTAATAGTGGAGTATATGAAACAGAGCATAAATATGCTTGAATTACACTAAATTACTTCCATAATTAAGGATGAACATTGTCCGGTGAATACAAATTAGAGTTTGCTAGTTACAAAATTGAATTAGACGGCGCACTTGTGTCATCTTGAGCATCGTCGTCTAGTAGCAATCTAAACTTTAGAATCTTGTGAAGTCTGGCAACTGGTTTTACTTGCTTTCTTGGAGTTTGATTTGAATCTATTATACATTTGCCTGAGAAGAGATTTGCTTCCGATGGACCTGTTTCTTCATGCACTACTGGGGAAGTTTCTGCAAATAATAAAATGGCACAAAAGTTCTCAATTCAGACAAGAAACATGTTTGAGAAACAGAATAAATTAAATGAACATAAAAAACAATGGATTGGGACAGTAATAAAGGGTGGTCCATCCTGTAAACCAAGTAGAGAAAATCATGGAAGCAACTTCCAGCAATCTTGATATGTAATTGAAACAGAACAGAATAAGCTCATATCAGCATTACTAAACAGACCCCATGCCTTATTATTAAGCTAAACTAGACTTAAAATGGGAATGCCACAAAGATAAACAGAAAAAAGGAGAGGAAACTACAGCAACTCAATTCATATGAGCCCCTCCTCATAAGTTCCCCAGTTGGCATAAAGATTTCAATAAAATTAAGAATAAGCGTTTTTCGGGCCAAAAAGTTTATTTTTTTGGAACCTGTGTACCTAAGACGTACAAAAAAAAAGGTAGCAGAAAAGGAAAAAATTAAAAGAAAACAGAAAGGGTAATCAAGAAACTCTTTTCCAGTGATATTCTCTCTACTTAAATAGATAATTCTTCCATGCTTTTTTGTTTACCATCAGATAAAAATTATGAAAAGAATTTGAAATTATAATGCTCCCATGCATGAGGGAAGCAGGAGTAAAATGGTACTAAAAGAGGGAATGGGATATAACTAACCACCTCCCAGCTAAGCTCAAAGTAAGTATTAACAAAAATGTCGCTCACCATCTTCGGAGAAAACAAAGCAGGACCCAATTGTTTCTTCATATTCTCCAATCTGTAAATTGGAAAAGATATTAACTTAAAAGATGAAAATTTCATGAATTAAAAACTTCTGCATGTCAAAATTCACTTGGTGTTTATTAAAATTCAAATCAAAGGGTCAAAATAAAGCAATTGCTTAGGCCTATTATGAACCACAAAGCCCCTAGTGCAAAGTAAAATTTATGACAAACTAATTACTTAGATAAATGCATGAGAGGGATGAGTCTAACAAAAATGGTAAAAGAACAAAGAGGAGGGCATCAAGAATACTTTAGATGCCAGGAATTCTGAAATATATATTGTCTGGGTTGATTGTGAATGCTAAAGGCATAAACATCGATAATAAATCAAATGACAGTCCCTAGTATCTGGTCATCAAGGAAATAAACTTTCAAGACATACATAACCTGGAACCTTTCTTGCTCAAGGTAAACAAAATATCTTGCAAGCTAAGAACTCACCAGCTTTATTTTTTCATCTATGATTAATACTGGATTCATTGTGTCCAGACCCTGAAAATCATTAACAACCCGATTATCACAATATGTTAAAATAAAAACAATAAAATCTTATGCAAAATTGACAATAAAATACCATTACATCAAGTAAAAAATATATGTACATATATTCAAAGACAACAAATAATTAAGAAAACAAACACTGTCCTCTATTAATGGAATTGGGGGATGTGGAAGTAGGACACAGAAAGGGTAGAGAAAGAGTGAAGGGAGGTAGGTAGCATCTAAGGCCAATGCACACTTCTAATCAGATGATCAAAAGCCACAACAATGCATTGCAATCGAAACAAATTCAATTTCAGCTATGGCAGAGCTCCAATCAACCAAAATTTATCTAATCGAACCGCTGACACAAAGAAAGCATACACATAAATATACACAAGTTTGTATAAATCGAGTTCTTCCATAATGAAAGCAATTACGTAGTACTAATACTAATCTGCTCATCTCACAATTCGAACTCGAGATTAAAACTATTCAAACATACCCTTGGCTTCCGAATGCAAAAAATAAGTAGCAATAAGAAACAACACAGAAATCTATAAACTTCAGGCAATTAAATGACATGAGATGCAGAGCTCACTGAAAGAGTGTAAGATGCATTTGGAGGAATGTCAATCTGCCCAGAAACAGCATCAAGATCAAGCAATACATACTCTGACTCTCCTTCTTCCTCTTCATGCCTATCTGCCTTCTTATCTTCCTCCATTACAATAACCTTTAAAAAAAAAAAAGGGTTAGGTTGAATTAGTGAGTGGGAAAAAATGGAACTTTAAAGGCAGGGTGTAATTGAGCCAAATAGATACAGCTATCGAGCTACTCAAGCTTGCTCAATTAGCCTTGTTTGCTGAACAAAAAACGAGCTCAATTCTCAAGCTCAACTTCAAGTTCAATTATTTGTTCTCGAACTCAAGCTCAAATTAATTTTTTTGACATACAAATATTTTATAACAATTCAATCAAATTGTTGATGATGATGATGTTGATGAATCAAAGTTTTTTTAAACACATAAAAGTAAAAGCCTCAATCGAATTCAAGAAATACAACAACAAACTTAAGAATTAAAGTCTTTAACGTAATTAAAAGAAATTAAAATGAAATATCTAAACAAAAGTCCACACACAAGTCACAACACCACCATATGCTTGCTATGGTTGCCTTCACAATATTGTCTTCAAATGGACATTTGTGCCACATTTTTTCCATGAAACCTATGCAAAATAATCACAAAGCAAAAGACTTTGACAATTAATAATAATAATAATAATAATAATAATAATAATAATAATACCCCAAAGGAAACCATAGCTATACAGAATTAAAATATTCATCATACAATATCCAAAATTCCCAACCATACATCAATTACCAATATATTTCATACCAAAGATGGCTACAACAATATCATTACAATCATAGGGAGGTAAATTCAAGACAACGATGACAAAGTGAAAACCTAATAATAAAGAATGAAATATGCTTCTATTAAACCAGTATCACATAATATGAGCAAGGACACAAAAAAATACCCAACTACTAATCAATAATCCATTTCACCACTTTTTTTTAAAAAAAAAAAAAAAGTAACAGCAACCACCTATCCAGAAGCACATCCATCAAGAATTTTTATCCAATTAATCCAGTAACATACATTTTACGAGAAATCACTAGCCTACATCCTAAGTCTAATGCAAAAAAAAAAAAAAAAAAATCAGACATACCATAACTCATCAGGAAACTTGCAACAGAATCCTAATACGTGGACAACACTCATCATATCAATGATAAACATAGAAGAACTAGAAAAGTAAAAAAATTGCCTAAGCAATTAAAAACTCTTTTCCAAATATATCAAAGCAAATTAATTGTTTGAAGGAATTTAGAGTTACAGTCTTCGGGTTTTTTTCTTTTTCATGATAAAATGCCTGGTTCAGTTTTATAAGGGTAATTATGGTTTAATTGATGATCAAGTATGCCTTACAGCAATTTTTGAAGTAAGAAAAAGGAATAGCAGAAAGTAAGTAGTAAAAGCAACAGCCAAAGGAAGGCTTAACTCATGCTTAAGTTGAAATTTGGCTGAATTCTACCTTGCTTTAACAGTAGATTATTAAGTATTTAGTTTGGTTGCATTTTTACCCTGCTTTAACAATTGGTTGTTTCATGTGTGATAGTTTCTTATCATTCATTTTTTGCTTGAAAAACAAAATTTTGTTTCTTTTTTTCATGTCCATAGCATTTTAGATCTCTTATGCTTCGGCCTCCACATCTTATAGATTCATATTGCCATCAAAAGAGTTCTGGTTACTCAACACTTATTAACAGTTTGATTTACCAGGTGCAGATAACAACCGGAAGATATCACACATTGCTCATTAGCAACTCATCAGTGCATCCAGTTTGTGTGGTGTCCTTGGACATGATCCTGAAACCACACAATGTGTAACATTTACAAGGACTAACTTCATTTCTACAGCTAATGTGGTTCAGCTCAGCTTCTCAAAATCATGCTGCATTCATTTTGCAGTCTGAGGAGGTTTGTTACTCATCTTTTTTTAATTCCATGTTTTTAGTTAGCAATAGCATGCTCAGGGAGCATTTTGTAAAGAGGCCATACGTTATCTTTCCCTAGCAGAAGATGTCAACATGGTTCTTTAGAATTGCACATGCATGTTAGTTTTTGATGTGGTTGAGAATGTTTGACCCAGCTGCATTTGAAAAAGTCAAATGTTACCTAACTGTGAACGTTGATAAGATCATTGAGTTCTGATTTGGGAAGGTGGCAAGGGTGCATTTCTTTTTTTTTTTTAACTCCAATTAAATACATTCAGAGATAACTGTTTAGAGCTACATCTAGGGAACACCTCTCTAAATGCTATTTGTCATGGACATGGCAGCAAGTGCCAATTGCAAATAATACATACAACACATACCATTTAGCATGCTGTGTTGGCATGCTATGCGTAATTTGGTTGTCTGGGCTCTTAATGCATTGACTGGACAATTGGTGCTGTCTGACATGAAATATTTAACCTAAATCCAAGTAACTAACTTAGATGCGTCTTTCTGATGTCTTATTTCTTAAACAGGAGCAATATTTTAGTTTATTAAGTGTTGGATCAATTCCTAACATCTTGATTCAAATATAATTTGATAATAAATTATGAAAATGTGGACTCTACCGTATATTTTCTTGGGATTTTAGGGGGAAGGGTTTGTAATGGTAGCAACCTCTTTATGGTATTCCTATATTAAATTCAGGGCAGAAGCAAGCTCAATCTAGCCTAGAAAGCAGAGTGTATAAATTTTCGAGTCTGAGTTGGTTATATGATGAGTTCTCTTAGAGTAATGAGCTAGCATTGCTGGCTCTGATGACTGATTAGTTTAGCAGGCCTTCGGTTGAACTCGGTTTGCTCAGGTGAAAAGTTTAAAATAAGCAGGACTTGAATCTAACTCCGTATTGCTTGATTGTTGTTGTACAGCACTATAAACATGTTTTCACATATCTGAGACGTCTCAGTTGAGCGTGCTTTAAGTAATCCTTGCCTTTTAATGTATATAATGTTCTGCTATTTTGGCTAATTGAGAGCCAGAAATTAGAAAACAATCCTAAATCTATCAACTCTTGTCACTCAAATTCAACCTTAACCAAACTCAAATACTCAATCAAGATCAAGAACAATAAGCAATTGAAGGTAAGCATTGCTCTTTAACTTAAAAATTACCTTTTTATTTTAAATTGTTGTAAAAAAATTTGGTGCAACCGCTGCATAAAATGGTGAGACGTGAGAGTGAGACCGTGACTCTGTGAGAGCCTTCCTGTCCTGGCTGGACCGCTGGTAGGGGCCGCCTATTGGTTCTGTGCCTGGGTGGGTCTGCTCCAGATAGAGATCAGAAAGCAGGAGGGGACTGTGAGAGTGAGAATCGAGAATGAGATTTGCTGGCCTGTTGCGTGTGGTGCCTGATTGGGCTGGTCTTCTTGAGAGAGATAAGGGAACTAAGGAAGCAAGAAGGGCCAGAGAGGAGAGGAAGACCGAAGAGCTGAGACAGGAGATGGGCGGATGGTTGACGAGGAAGAATGAAAAGACGCTGCTGGGACTTGGATTGGGAGCAAGGACATAGACTGAGTTAAGTCATTCTTGTACGATTATTATTTAAGGACTGTATATCTTTAGGTTGAGTGGGATTTTGATTTATTTGAATAACGATTAAATTAATTTTAAATATTTTATTATTTAATTCAGGTGGTTTAAAAAATTAATTAAATCTTTTTAATATATATTTATTAATTTATTATATTATCTTTTAATATATAATTAAAAAATAAAAAATTAAAATTTTTAAATTAAATTTAATTAAACTTAAATTAAATTTTAAATTTTACATTTTCAAAATTTAATTAAATTTAAATTTAATAATAAATCATCCCCATCCATTAGAATATATTTTTACTAAACCAATTCGACGAGAAAGACCGAAGAGCTTAGATGGGTGGGCGAATGGTTAACGAGGAAGAATGGAAGACATTGGTGCCTGGGAGGACTTGGCTTGGGTGTGGGATTAATGGTTAAATTGAGAAATGGGATATGAATAAATAATAGACTTCGCATTCTAAGGTAAGTTTGGACAGACGATATAATTGATTTCGATGAGATTGAAATTAATGGTGACAATGAAATTGATATCAAACAGTAATGCATTTAGATTTAATTTGTAATAGTAACAATGAGATAATCGATGAAATGATTATTAAAAATATTATATTAAAATTAGAGTAAATTCTATCTTAGTCCTTAAGGTTTGAATCTAATTTAACTTTAAATCATTAGTATTAAAAATGTATACTTCACTCCAAATTGTTTAACACAGTTAACAAAAGTTAATGAAATGTGTGTAATTACAAAATTACTCAACTTTAAATTTTTTAGTATAAATAATTATTTATTCTTCTACTTTTTCCTATCTTCCAGGATATTTTACTTTTTTTCACAATTTTTCATATTTTCACAAGCATTGTTCAATATCCATAATTTTCTTCACGTATGTATTGAATTTAATCTTATTAATTTTTTAAAATAAAATCATACTTAAATTAAATTTTAATAATTCGATTAATGTAAGGACGTTTATCAAAATGAAATGTTGCAGCAGAATTCAATGTGGCAAGTTCCAATGTAATCTAATAAAAAAGCAATGCATAGCCATTTATTGGCAGATAAAAATGAAAAGAAAAAGGAGAAAGAAACAGAGTTGAACTGCTCAACATGGAAAGTTTAGGTATTACAATCTTGCAGCTGATGCATGAGCCAACAAGATATTATGAACGGCTATGTAGGGCTCAACTGAGGAGTTTACTCTTGTGCAGTTTATTCCAAATGGAGGAGAACAGTGCCTAGGAGGAACAAAACCTCCATCATAACCTCCAGCAGCAAACACATCAGGCTCATTGACAGTAGTCCAATACTCTTGTACATGTACTTTCAGGAACTTTCTCTGGAGGGCATGGGTTTAAGTGTTGTCCCATCTGAAGTATGGGAAACAGGTGAAATTATAAAAGTAAACCTTTCCAGAAATAAAATCCAAGAGCTGCCAGTTGAACTCTCCTTATGTTCATCCCCTTTAGGTATTCCTCTCTATTTATGTCTAGTTATCATTTCTTCTAGAAATATAGATTTTGATTGTGATTAAGTAAAAGATATGTGCATCCATGTTTCTGAATTGGGTTAAAAGACATGTATATTGTGGAATCAATTCTGTTGGCATGAAGTTTAGAGTTCATCCCTGATGCATTATGGATGATCTTCTGCTTAAAATTTAACCAATTACAGTCTTTGCTTGGTGGGAAGCGGATTGGTCCTGTTTTCTTCATTATATATGGTTTAATTAATGATATGCAACTCTTTGATAACTCATATTTAAATGTGCAGACTTTAATTTTATCAAGGAACAATATTAAAGACTGGCCAGGTGCAATTTTGAAGTCACTTCCCAATCTTTCTTGTTTGAAGCTGGATAATAATGAATCTATCTTGTACAATATAAACAACATCATGTGTAAGGAACATAAAATTAAAAGTGTGCTTAAAAATTTTCTTCTCCCTCGAATATTCTATTTCACCAGCCTTCTAGTCCTTAACTGTTACAGAGCAATGCATGCTTGTGCACACAATATAGTGTAATTCATGATTGCCTCCTAAATGTGTGGCAACTAAAAACATGCCCATTTGGTCACTGAATACTATGTCCTTTCACTACCGTATCGTCAATCTAGAGGTGGCTTGTGCATCAGATGATTGGATTGATAGCCACCAGAGTTGCTGCTAAGGACATCGAAATGATCAATTATTGTAATGCTGCTTCATTACCAGAAAGTCCAGCATTTTCCAGGTTAGCACACTTGAAGGAGCTCTATTTGAGGTCAGTGTGCTGAAAATAATGAGATTTATTTTGACATGCAAAAGTACGAACAAGTTGATCTGTTTTCTTGGCAGTTTCTGCACAATTACAGGTGTTTTTTATTTTTATGCCATGTTTGCTATTTGTCTTCTATGTTGACTTTACAGACGAATGCAGCTACAAGAAGTCCCATCAGAGATAATGAGCATATGTCAGCTTCAAATCCTAGATTTGAGCCAAAACTCCATTTAATCAATCCCGGAGGTAAAGTATTCTATTTTAGACTAGGCCACATGCTATGAGTTCTTCATACAAATAAGTTTTGTATGATAGTTAGCATCTGCTGCACGGCTTTTGGGATAAACTGTGACTTCACTAATGGTTCATGCAGTGACATCCGCTACATAACTCCTGTAACTACTTGTTTTCTCTATTGATCACATGTGAAGTTGAAATTTTGTCTAAAACTCATTTTATTAAGTGATGAAATTGATTTAGTGCCCCTTCATCCCTAGTAACTACTTGTTTTCTCTCTTCATCACATGTGAAGTTTCTTTGTCATCTATAGAAAGAAGTAATGCTGAAAAAACTACTATTGCTGAGCTATAGTTCATGCCAAAACTTAAAACAGAGAAGAATTAAAAGTTTCCCGAATTTGTTTCCTGTTTTATGTTTCTGTTAAGTCAGAATTTAAGTCATGAATCGTTATCTGGTTTTCTCTTTACCTTGATTTTTCAGCAAGAGGAGGCCAATTTTAGATAGGGGAACCAAAGCTGTTCTGAAATATTTGAAGGGCAAACTTCCAGAACAATAGTGTGTGAACATCTCTCATCAATTAATAAGAGAACATGTAATGCTTTCATTTACATTTGTTTGAAAGTTTGATCTCATCTGGTTAAGCTTTTGACTTCCTTCATTAAAGTTTGAGGATGCGAGAATGAGAGGCATCGTAACTCTATTCTGGAAATTTGCTTCTTATCCAAAAATTTCCTCCTTTTGCTTGGAGTGTTATGGTTGGTGGGATTTAGTTGATACTCTTGGTCTAGCTTAACTGTTGTAACATATCAATATCTGAGAAGTCTTTTTATTTGCTTTGTTTTGAGTACCCTATCCTTACTGATTTTCATATTTTTGCTTATTTTCCTCCTTTTGCTTCCATTTCAACTTTTCTCGCCGCAACGGATGACTTCTCTGGAAGGCATCCTGATGCGGAGGGCATTTTCCTTTTAGCCTTATGGAGGCTAGGTTCCATTGAACCACACAAAAGCTTTTACATGGGTTGATGTTATAATAACTAAATGGGGGGATTTCCTTATCGCTTCTCTTAACCCTGCTCTGTTCAGGTTCAAATCAGTCGTTTGAATGTTGCAAATAGAACATTACAAACTTAGTTGGGGAAACCGATATTTCTTTAGACAACAAACAGTAAAGAGATTTCCCAAGAATGTGGAAACAGAACATTACTTAGCTTAGACAAATGAATTTCCTTTTGTTGAGAAATCATAAACATGAAACCCTGAAAGAAACGTACAAGTAAATTTATGCTACAACAAAAGCAACACATGACCTGAAGGAGGCTGCTCAGAAGTAGTTAAAACCAAAGGGCAAGTTCTCAACAAATATGTTGTAATTCACAATTGACACTCACTGAGCCATCAACTACTTGCATCTCAAGTTTGCATGATTGATGGGATTTGAATCATGAATGGTTTCTGCAACTCCACTATAGTTTAGAGCTAGAACCATGTTGCCATTCCGAAGTACAGCTTAGATAAAGCAAGACCTACTCCAACCAGCCACTCACCAGCACTCGCTTGACACAGGCTTCCACTAATAGCTCCCACACTAAGCTCAAAGAGATACAATCAATACAACTATGTAGTAGAATTATGTGTAACAACATCTGGCCAATCAAATACATAAAGAAATTAGTGAGAAATTAGTGACATGTTTTGACAGGGAACAAAGTAAACAACAAGCAGAAGTTACAGCTGTTTGACCACAATTCCAGAGTCTGTAACTGCCATTCCATTCTGCTTGGTCTCAACCTTGATTTTGCTACAATCTAGTCTGAAAAACTAGTAGTTTATTCATTGGGGAAAAAAAGGGGCGAAAAACTCCAATTTCTCACAACTGTACTTGAAAAAACACTCAATTGACAAAGAAAGTGAGACAACTCAAGAGATGAAGTCCATGGAAGAATTTATAACAATAAGCAGCTGATGAAGAAAAACGAGACTAGAAACAGAGTAGACCATTAGCTGCAGCTTGCTGAAACATATATTTTGTGATCTTGTCCTCCTTCTTTGACACCTCTGCTTCAACTTCCTTGTAGTCTTTCTTGCGAGCAACAAGATCGTCACGTGTTTCTGAGAATTCACCAGCATTCATTACTTCACTTGCATACCAATGAATGTAGGCTTGTTTGGCATACACTGGACTGGATCAGACTAGCAGTCAATTTGGAAGAAAACCTATGCCCCTGCTGTGTTGTTGCCAATGTGGGTGGCTGGTAACTGAGACCACGCTTGAACCCAGCAGGACACCTGAAAGAAATTACAAATGTATCAAAATCATTGAGATAACAAACTAAAGGAAAGAGCTGACAGACAAAATAGATGCACTGGATGTCTAGCATTGAGATAAAAAACTCAACGGAATAAGGATAGTCAGATTGCTTAGTTATATGATTATATTCGAAATTGAAATGCATTGGATGTCTATGTACTAAGCAAACAAAAAACAAATGCAGCTGCTTGCTTTTGGTGTTAGAAAAAGAAAATCATAGGATGAAACTCCAAATTCTTATAGCCATACTCAAAAAGTCACTAAAGTGGCAGAGCCAAGACTAAAAAAAGAATGACAATATTCAAGAGCTGAAGTCCATACCCTAATTTACAACAATAAACAGCTGATGTAGTAAAATGAGATGAGGAACAGAGTAGACTATTAGCTGCTGCTTCATGAAACATATATCTAGTAATCTTCACCTTCCTCTTTGACAGCTTTAGCTCCAACTTCATTTTGGTCTTTCTTGAGAGCAACAAATCTTCACAAACTTACGAGAATTTATCTTTCTTTATTCCATCACTTACATACTAATGAATAAAGGCTCATTTGGCATACATTGGATCAGCTATAGCAGAGCTCCAATCAACCAAAATTTATTTCATCGTACAGCGGGCACAAAGAAGTTTTATACAGATAAATATACACAAGTTTTGTAGTGAGATCTTCCATAATGAAAATAATTGCATAAATACTATTAGTAATCCTAATCCGCTCATCTCAAGATTCGAACCCGAGATTAAAACTATTCGAAATTGCCCTTGGCTTCCAAATACTAAAAACAAGTAGCAATAAGAAACAATCGAAAAATCTAAAAACTTCTGGCAATTAAAAGACATGAGATTCAGAGCTTACAAAAAGAGTGTATGGTGCATTTGGAGGAATGTCAAACTGCTGATATGTGGAAGAATTTAGAAAATGCAGGAAATGTGAAGATCCGGGATGCAGCAACTTGAAGCTGGAGTTGAGTTCGTAGAAGAGTGGATGTTAGTAGTTATGCTAAGTTGGACTCTGGAATTAAATATACAAGCAGGATTCTTTAGTAGCATTCTGTTAGATAACAGTTAGTAAAGCTGTTAAAAGGAGCGGGAAACAATGAGAATAGAACTTTCTTCAGTTGTATAAATACAAGTTGTATGGATACTTTTGACATGAATAATAATAATAATAATAATAATAATAATAATAATAATCAGAATTCTCTCAAAAACTCTTTTCTTTTCTTCCTTAATCTTTCTTGAATAACTCTTCCAGTGTCAGGAGGCTCAGAACTTGTTATTCACTGTTTCTTCAAGTTCCCTGCAGATTCAACTCTTGATCTCTATTTCATTTTACTTGTATCAATTTAATTGGTGATAAGGTATGCTTTACAGCAATTTTTGAAGTAAGAAAAAGGAAATAATGGAAAGTAAGTAATAAAAGCAATAGCCAAAGGAAGGCTCAGCTTATGCTAGTCAAAATTTGGCTTAATTCTACCCTGCTTTAACAGTAGATTATTAAGCATTTAGTTGGGTTGCATTTTTACCCTGCTTAACAATTGGTTGTTTCATGTTTGATAGTTTTTTATCATTCATTTTTTGTTAGAAAAGAAAATTTTGTTTCCTTTTTCATGTCCATAGCATTTTTAGATCTCTTGCTTCCGTGTCTACATCTTATAGATGACATATTGCCATCAAAACAGTTGTGGTTACTCAACACTTACGAACAGCTTGATTTACCAGATGCAGATAACAACTGGAAGGTGTCACACATTGCTTATTAGCAACTCATCAGTGTGTTCTTCTGGTTCCAGTTTGGACGTGGTCCTGAAACTGCACAATGTGTAGCATTTACGAGGATTAACTTCCCTTCTACAGCTAATGTGGTCGAGGTGTCAATCATGCTGCACTTGAGAGGTTTGTTACTCATCTTATATCAGTTCCATGTTTTTTAGTTAGCGATAGCATACTCAGGGTGCATTTTGTAACGAACAAGAAGCCATACATTATCTTTCCCTAGCAGATGATGTCTATATATTTTCTTTACAATTGCACATGCATGTTAGTGTTTGATGTGGTTATGAATGTCTGATCCTGCTGCCTTTGAGATACTCAAATGTTACCTGAATATGAATGCTGATAAGATCATTGAGTTATGATTTTGGGAGGTGGCAAGGGTGCGATTTTTACATTTGAGTAAATACGTACAGGCACAGAGATTACTGTTCAGAGCTACATCTACCTAGTGAGCACCTCTTCAAGTGCGTTTTTATCATGGACATGGCAACAAATGCAAATTGTAAATAATACATATTCTAAATACCATGTAGCATGTTGGCTGCTATGCACAGCTTGGCTGTCTATTCTCTTAATGCATTGACAGTTAAGTGGAGGATCTTTCTGAGGTCTAGACTTAATCATTCTAGCTCTTATTTCTTAAATAGGAGCAATCTTTTAGTTTATCGAGTGCTGAATCAATTCCTAATATCTTGATTCAAATAAAACAGAATATTTTCTTGGGATTTTAAGGGGAAGGGTTTGTAATGGTAGCAACCTCTTTGTGGTCTTCATATATTAAATTCATGGAAGAAGCAAGATGTATAAATTATCGAGTATGAGTTGGCAATATAATGAGCTCTGTTAGAGTATGGAATATGGATGGCCATCTATGAGCTTGCTTTGCTGGCTGCCTCTGATGGCTGATTAATTGAGCAGGCCTTTGGTTGAACTTGGTTTGCTTAGGTGAAAAGCTTGAAATTGGCTAACTTGAGCCAAACCCTATAGCTTTGTTGAATGAGCTAAGGTGAGTTCTAACCTAGCTTGGCATGATGAACCAAGCTCATGTTGCTTGATTGTTGTACTGCACCAAAAGTAAAGTAAAATCTTCCTTCCCTGCTCCCTCCCCTTTTTTGTTTCTGTCATCTGGACTTGTGGTCCTCAAAAGCATTAAGATTATAGATTATATAGATTATAGATTATCCAACTTATATAACCAAACTATCAGCTCTTAGGAATAAGAAACAGTAAGCAGATTAAATAAAATTAAGGCCTAGAACAGTCAACTATTGTAAATGTGAAAAGCACCTGCTCTCTAATTGGATTGATAAAAATTTCCTGGAGAGAGATTGTGGCAAAGGCTGCTAGAAATGATAAAAAAAAAAAGACAAAAAGAAAAACCTAAAAAAAAATTGAACTAAGAAATAACGAAGTGATGTTTAAAACGTTGTAGAAATAGGTGAAAATCCAAATAGAAAAATATGTAACAGTCTGCCAAATATATATCATTATATAAGCAGACTTTCAAGTAGTTTATGAGCATAAGAAGAACAACAGAGAAAAGGGAAATTAAAAAAGTTTATACCTGAAGATATTAGTTGATACCTCTGAAAATCTTGACTAAATGCAAAGATTGAATCAAAGGATATTGATGGAAAATTGTAAGGCTGTAACAACTATGGGTTTTGGATTCCAGAAATGAGGAAGGTGACAGCCCCAAATCATAAACAATCTTTGATGCCTATCACTTGCTGCTGAATTCTAATTGTCGGCAGCTGTCATCTTTAAGAACACGTAAGTAGTAGTGCATTGCCCCACACATTTACTCTTCCAATCTTAATCGAGGCAAAAGATTAGGAGTGAAGGCGAAGATAGCTATCTAGCCTTTGTCAGCGGTATAGGGATTATAAAGATTATAGCATATGAAAATTCAATTCAATGTATTTGGTGTCATTCAAGCAATCAATGCAATTGTGGAAGATCCTAAACACTTTGCAGCCCTGATTGCACTTAGCAAACTGTCAAAATAAGAATTTAATGAATTGCAGGAAAAAAATGTATGCTGACCGCTGATCAGAAGTCTAAGCTCTTACAGCCTAGCCATTATGCTTCAAACTGTAAATAAGTTAAGAGAAGGTAGGAGTAGGAATGCTCTCTTTCCTATTGTTTTTCTTTTCAATGCTAAACTACAAAAGCAGGTCTAGAATGTTTAAGAGCAAACAGAAATTCTTTTTTTTTTTTTTGGATGAGAAGAAACACCTTGTCTCGTGGACTAATTCCACAGCAATCTTACAACCATACTCAAAACATCATTCAAGTGGCAGAGCCAATACATATAAAAGAGAGACAGTATTCAAGACCTGTAGTACATACCCAAATTTGCAACAATAAACAGCTGATATGGTAAAATGAGATGAGGAACAGATTAGACAAATAGCAGCTGCCTCATGAAACATGTATCTAGTAATCTTCTCCTTCTTCTTTGACAGCTTCACTTCCAGCTTCCCGACAATCTTTCTTCAAAGCAACAATTGTTCACAAACTTATCGGAGTTCATCTTTGTTTATTCCATTACTTACAATTTGGCATACATTGGATCAAACTTGTTGTCAAAAATATCCTCCAGGCTGTGTTAAGGGTAAAATTTTAACTGGAAAAGACAACGATAGAGAAGCTTGAAATTAACATATAAGAAAGAATAAAAAGGAGACAGAGGACTACGAAGAGAAAAAGAAGAGGTTAGAAATAAGCAATTGATTTGAATTTCATACCTTAGTGATTAGGCCTTTCATTAAAGAGAAAGAATTAGGAAGAATGGAAAGGGAAAAGTGAGATGAAGCATAAGACAGATTGGGCAATAGACTTTACAGAGGTTTTAGTTATTCACTTTTTTCCTTTAACAGAGATGAAACCAAGCTTAAAGCCAAAAGCAAAGGGAATTCAGAGTAAGTTGTGTAATCGAGATACACTTAGCCCTTTTGAAAACACCTGATGGTTAACTTTTTGAAAAGAAAAATGCTTAGATGAAGGTGGTTTTAAATAGAGATCATTATTAAAAAGAAAGGTAGAAATATATGTAGGATTGAATTGTATACCTCTTCCCAGAGCTTTAAAAAGAATACCTGAATCGGAACGTCACAAAGGGTTCCAAGAGAGACTTGGCATAGGGAGGGTCCCACTTCATGTTTTCCCACGACTCCTTTGGATACATCATGATTTCTTGGAGAGAAGGTGGAGGAGATGGTCGGCCTTCTTCACGCAGGGGAAGATGTAGAGGGATCCCCGTTAGTTTTCGACAATTCAGTATCCGAACAGTTTGAAGAGAATCACAAACCATTGCTCCCTTTGCACTATAAATGCTCTTCAATTCTGGTAGTCCCCACAAATGCAATATCTTTAATTGAGGAAGACCAAGATTGAGAGTATCGCTGCTATCCATTCCTTCTTCCTCCAATTCTGATGCTGATGATGCTATTATTTCTTCCATTTCATCACAGTTGAGAACCGATAACCATTTCAAATTTTGGAGATTTTTCGGCACCCAGTCAGAAGAGAACAACTTCTTTATTTTTCGACATCCACTTATGGTAACATTTTGAAGAGAATCACAAACCATTGCTCCCTTTGAACTATAAATGCTCTTCAATTCTGGTAGTCCCCACAATTTCAATTCCCTTAATTTGGGAAGAGCAAGATTGAGAGTATTGCTGGTATCCATTCCTTCTGACGCTGATGATGCTATTATTTCTTCCATTTCATCACAGAAAAAAACGAATAACACTTCCAAATTTTGGAGATTTTTCGACACCCAGTCTAAAGAGAACAACTTCTTTACTTTTTTACAATCACATATCTCAATAAAAGTCAGTGCGGAAAAAGTGGGATGTGGCACTGGGATCAACCGCGAGAAAAGTAGCTCTTCACCAAACTCAAAACTGCATCTTCTAATAATTAATTGCCGAACATCGGACGGAAACTTAGCACCATTTCTATAAATCCGACAGTTATCTAATTCAATGCATTTTTTAATTTTACCAAAATCATATGGGGCAAAACCATCACCCACAAAAATGCGGTATTCACGAGGCCCTTGTGTTTGTCCATTCAAAGCTTGCACATAATTGCTCAGCTCCTCCACGTCGCGAAACCTCCCTTTGAAAACTTCCAACTTTCTTAGTCCACCAATCTCATCACCTCTCACAAATGTTTTCATGCGGTCGAATCGATCATATCCCTCTAAGTGCTGAAGGCATGAGAATTTTGATAATATTCCATCCAGTATCTTTGTTATACACGTTCCCCTGAAATTAAGATATTTGAGTTTTACCAGCCTTTCCATCCCATCAGGGAGATTCCTTATTCTTGTTCTTCTAAGGTTCAACTTTTCCAAAGCTCCAAGTTTTGAGAAAGATGGCATATTCTCTAAAGAATGGCAACCCTGAAGTAACAATGCAGTGAGATTTTCCAAATCGGATATGGAATTTGGCAGGCTTTCAATAGGATTCTCAGAAAGATCAAGAATCTTGAGTCCATGCATTTGCTCAAAGAAACGCTCTGGAATACTCTTTATACCACATGAGGCCAGCCGTAAGGTTGTGAGATTTTCCAAATCAGATATGGAATTTGGCAGGCTTTCAATAGGATTCTCAGAAAGATCAAGAATCCTGAGTCCATGCATTTGCTCAAAGAAACACTCTGGAATACTCTTTATACCACATGAGGCCAGCCGTAAGGTTGTGAGATTTTCCAAATCAGATATGGAATTTGGCAGGCTTTCAATAGGATTCTCAGAAAGATCAAGAATCTTGAGTCCATGCATTTGCTCAAAGAAACGCTCTGGAATGCTCCTTATCTTACATGAGGCCAGCAATAAGGTTGTGAGGGCATGACATTTTGGTGGAGACATTTGTGGTGGAATTTCCATTCCCAAATTCTGCATCAGTGAAACCTTGTCCAGATCTTCAGCCCATTCTTTCAAATCTGGTATCTCTTTCAATTGCATGCCTGCTCTTACCAAGAATCGAGGTTTTCCCTTTGTGGTGATGTCTAACGCCATGTCCCTCACAAGGTCATGTAGCTTCACATAACTTTCACCATCTTTCACAAGCAAGCAATTGTTAATGAGTTTATTCAAAATGGTATGCCCTCTGTCAATCTCTTCTTGCATGCTTTCTAGTTCTTCCACAAGTCCCTCAGCAATCCAAAATCTTATCAGCTCATCTTCATTGATTATGCAATCTTCGGGCCATAATGCACAGTGGAGGAAGCATTGCTTGACTCTTTCATTTTCTAAAAGGTCGTAGCTGAATTTGAGTTGTTGCAATACCTTCTCATCTAAATTGTTTACGCTTTGTGCACGTCTTTTCAATTCATTGAGAGCATTCCTCCATTCATGAATGTTACGTACACTTTTCATACTGCATGCGACTGTAACAATAGCCAAAGGCAAACCAGCACATTGCTCAACAACAGATTTGACAATTGATGACAGGTCTGGATTATTCAAAATATCCCTACCTACTTTCTCTAAGAACAAACTCAATGCCTCGTGTTGTGGAAGAGTAGGCACTTTGACTTCACGGCAATCCAAGTAGTGACACACATCCAACTTCCGGGTTGTTACCACTAATTTACTCCCCTGAGAAGGCTGGGGGATTCCTACTTCTTCAAGAGAAAGTTTGTCCCATAGATCATCTAAGATTAACACATATCTTCGTTTTTGAGTCAACATTTCATACAGCATCCCTGCTCTTACTGTTTCATCCTCATCTTCCAAAAGTGTTTGTCCCATTGCACGCGAGATGCCTTTTTGAATCTTGAAGATGTCCATTTCCTTTGATACAGTGATCCATATGACAATGTCGAACTTTTCTGTCTCTCTGAGAAGTTGGTTGTTGATGAGCTTCATGATTGTTGTTTTACCAATCCCTCCCATTCCCCAAACTCCAATCTTTCCAATCTCATCATCCATCAAGTAACCCCAAATTTCTTTCATGCAGCTCTCTGCAACTTCCCCAAATAAGGTTGTTGTTGACAAAGCTTGTCCAATCCACGTAAGCTCATCAACAACCAAACCCTGATCAAATTTACCCTGTTGGAGAAGATCTTGAACTTCTTGTATCTTTTTTAAAACATTTTCGTTGTAAGACCCACGTAAAACAGCAGTGCTTTCCATAACTCTTTGATCAAGGTTTTGTATTTCACCATTTACTCTTTCAACATTTCCCAACCATAGATGAACTTCTTTCTTAAGTTTCTTTCTCGGATGTACCTCCGCCCTCATTCTTGATTCTGTGTCTTCTTTCAGGGCATTTAAGTCATCCAATTTTCTTTTGAGGTCATTCATGTTCTGGTCGAGGCTTCTATGGTTCTCCCACTGTTTATCAATCTTATTCAGAATAAATTCCATGGCTGCACGTCCTACATAACACCAAATGGTACGTTACAAACATATTCAAGAAGATTTTATCCTTCTAATAAGCCACTTAAAGTAGACTCAATAAACTTGTATGGAGCAAATATTAATTAGACAAGCTATAATCTGCCAACTCAGTTAACTTTATAACTCCTCTTATTTACAGCCTGCCAGTTATGAGGCATAAAGATTTTCTGATATTTTTAATAAATAAGATTTTTATTAATCCTATTTTTAAGTTTCATAATTATGTTCTTTATATTTTTCATATTGGCACTTGGTGATGGTTTTACTTGATTGAAATCAAGTATATAGTTAATATATGTGTTTGACGATCAAGATGAAGAACAACACAGTGAATGGAATGGACTGATATGTTTCATCAAAAAATGCATCAATAACAATTTGTTTACATTATCAATCTTTTTTGTAAAAGAGGCACATACTTGTTTTACAAAAAAGATTGATATCATAAGTTTGATCATAAGATATACAGTTAGTCCAATAAAGGAATTTGTTTCCTAAATTAGGAAATTAACAAGAGAAGGCTCCAAAACTTATTATACCTATCCTAACAGAAGGTTTTTCTATCATATAATGTGAACCAAAACAAAAAGATGAATCATATTCAAAGTTATATGATTTAAGGGTTATAAATGAAAGAATGATTGTTGGTTGATTTATTAGATTGATCTTGTAAGTCTCACGATAGAGTTTGCTTCTTTCCTATACTTTCTCAAGGAAATTGCGATAAGCTATCATCAAGAATATCATATACGACATACAAATAATAAAGTAGAAACTAAATTAAGAACAAAGGATGAAATAATGCCAATATAGACTACAAAAGCCATTTAAGCTAAAACAATGTCTCAAAGTTCAGACACTGAAAATGATTTGCGGTGAGATCTCTTCAAAACAGATATCATGAACAACTTCTGACGTTCTATGATCTTTTCAAGTTTCAACTTGGTTATTTTGGAATTAGATAGCATTCTCCAAACTTTTAATTTTTCAGGTTTTACCCGTTTCTATTTGTCCCTTCACTAAATTAAAGCAAAATTGCTGAATCATTTGGATGTCAACAGAAAATATCTGTACTTAACTCCATTTTCACACTAAATTAAACTATTTGTGTCAAAGGTGGGCAAATATAATGCTCATCATAAGGTTGGTTTTCAAGGATTTCTGATTTGTAATCCCAACTTTTTACGAACATTCAGATTCATGACAATGGCCAAGGGTTTTGCTACAATTCTATAGCCTTTTATCTAATACTGCTTTATCTTAATATGATAAGCCTGATGAGACCATGGAAAGCATGTGAATTTAATAAAACAAATAACCCAACAAAGTAGGAAAATTATATAATAATAGATGCATGGAAGAAAACCAAGCTAACAAATTATATCCCGGCAATCAATCAGAATCAAATGAAACAAAGAATGGGAAGTATGAATTACCAGACTTGATTGGCTGACACTTCTCGAGAGATTAGATCTGAATAAAAATGCAGTGAACAAAGGGTCAAAAACCAGATATCCAGAAAACTCCTTGAGAATGACCCGATGCTACTAGAAGAGAAGTTCTGAAATAATCAAATTTCTGAGATCTGTTGGACTTTGATGAAGTATGGGTAACCGAGATTTGTGTGCCTAAACATAGTTGAGAAAATATGTCATCATAAGCCTGAAAAGGAAACAATGCTTAAGCAATTTCGTAGCATTTTATGGAAAAAAAATGCATAAAAAATTGTATTCTAAGTTTACATCTGCTCATCATGGATTATATCAACTTTATTCTAAAAATCAACTATCATCGCAACAACATTTCCGGAAAGAAGCAGATGACTGTCTGTTCTGTGCACATGTTGCTTTCAAATGCATATTTAGGAAATGAACCAATATTTTTCAAACAAATCAAGCAATAAAAGTTTAATTGCATGATAAATTTTATTTTCAAGATTCAGCAATCATTTACTCGTACAGATTATATCAACTTGATTCTAAAAACGAACAGCATTTGCTTTGCCAAGGGAAGATTATAGATTATCCAAATATGATAATCAAATCATTTATTTCTTCTTCCAATCTGTTACAATCTGGCTCTTGATTTTTTTTTTTTTTTTTGGCCTTTCTGGGGTAATACCCTTTCTTCACCAAACCATCAGCTCTTAGGAATAAGAAACAGTAAGCAGATTACATAAAAATAAGGCCTAGGACTGACTGTCAACTACTGTAAAATTGCCATTCTTATACATGGCAAATTGAGATTCATCAATTATCAACACAACTTCCATATAAAAATTACCAGCAGGGAGAAATTCTAAATGTCGGATCTGAAGACTCACATGAGGTGAGAATCAAACCTGAGACCATTTGATCCTAAGATCCTAGGGCCTCCAGTCCACCTTACCACCAGGAAGCTCTTAAACTTTTTGTTCTTTTACAGGAATACCATTACTACTATCATATAATAATGAAAGCTAAATTGAATGATTTTATCCAAACAATTTTCCAACTTGCAATCAATCAGAATCAAATGAAACAAAGAGTGGGAAGTAAAAATTACCTGACTTGACTGGCTAACAATTCCTGAGAGATTAGATCTGAAAAGAAAGCAGTGAATAAAGCCTCAGAAACCAAAGAAGCAGCAAACTTGCTTGCCAATGACCCGATGCTGCTATAAGAGAGATTCTGAAATGATTAAACTTCTGAGGATTTGTGGGACTTTGATTTAGTCTGGACTGCCAAATCTTGTGTGCCTAAACAGAGCTGAGAAAATCTGTCATAAGCATGAAAAGGAAACAGTTCAGCACTTTTCTAGCATTTATTGGGGAAAAAAAGATGCATAAAATGGCAAGTTACTCATACAAATTGCATTCTAAGTTTTACATCTGCTCATCATGGATATTATCAATTTTATTCCAAATATTCATGTTCCAAACAAGATCATAAAATCATCTGAACAATGTTTTTAACAAACTTAAAGTACAGACATTACAAAGTGAAGAAAATATGCCATGATAAGCTTGAAACAGAATCAAAACAAGCAAATACTGTTCCAGTTTATGAGCCGAAAAAGACTCAGAAGTAAAAATTACCTGTCTTGAAGCAAACTCCCTTGCTAACTGTAGAACCCTGGAAGAAGATGTGTACGGAGAAAAGCAAAGGAATGATTAATGAGCTAGTGGTAAAAGAGGTGGAAGTCTGTGCTAACAACTTGATTGATATTTAATTACTAAGGAATTAATAAGGAGAGTCATGGAAAGAATAGTCAAAGAAGAAAGCAAGAAAACGCAAGGAAAGTGCAAAGAAAAACAAGTGAAAGACTTTCATGGTAGATGCCAGAAGGCAGACTTAGATAAATTAAAGACAAAGTGCACTCTTGTAGAATATACAGGGCATAAAGGTCCCCTCATATTTTTAATACATAAGATTTTTGTTAATCCTATTTTTATGCTTCGTAATGATTTTTTTTTTTTTAATTTTGCACTTGGTGATGGTTTCACTTGATTGAAATTGAGTATATAGTCAATACATGTGTTTGAAGATCAAGATGAAGAACGACATAGTAAATGGAATAGACTGATATGTTTCATCAAAAGGATGAATCAATAACAGTTTGTTTACATGATCAACTGAAATAAATTCAAGAATCAAGTTATTTACAATACAAATTACAAAAGGGAGTCTAAATTTCAAGATTCAACGCCAATCAATTATAAAAACATCGAAATTAACATGTATGAGACTTAAAACAAGCATCTGTAGAGTGGTTTTGTTATGTCTACAATTTCCAGGAAAGTGCTTACCATCTGTCTTTATCATACTAAATTTTTTTATGGCAAAATAAGGGACAAATAAAACAAAGTTTATATTTATGCTTTTGTAAATAAGGGACAATTATCCACTGTTGAGAATTGGGATGTGCCAAATAAAACAAAGTTTATATTGATATTTTTGTAAATAAATAAATAAATGAATGACACTTTGTTGGCATTTGAATTTCTTCATTCAAAATTTAACAAGAGGATATTAATTATCATAATAATTTAACCCAATAAATAAATCCAAAGTACTTCAAATCACTCAAAAAAAAATTCAAATTGATTTTAACACTCTGCTTTTGAAGATTCCAAATTCAAATTATAAAAGGATAAAATGCATTCATATGCTTACAGAACTTAATGCATGTAATATAAAATTGCTTTAATGATTTTTTATTTATTTTTTTGGTATAAAAATCAAGGTACAATAGTTTTTTTTTTTTTTAAATTAGTATAAAATACATTAGAATAAAATTTTTTGCAAAAGTCAAATAAAGGAGACAGAGAAAAACGGAATAGATGTGACAGGAAGAAGATATATAATAATTCTTACAGTAAAATAAGCCATCATCTTGACGTTTGTTTTCACATTTCAAGTCAAAATCAACCAGTAGTAGATATAGATGAGACCGGAAGAAGATATATAACAATTCTTATGGTAAAATAAACCTTCATGTACTACTGGGGAAGTTTCTGAAAATAATAAATGGCAAAAGTTCTCAATTCACACAAGAAAGATGTTTGAGAAACAGAATAAACTAAATGAACATAAAAAACAATGGATTGGAACAGTAATAAAAGGGTCCATCCTGTAAACCAAGAGAAAATCATGGAAGAAACTTTCCAGCAATCACGATACGCAATTGAAACAGAAAAGAATGATCTTGAATCAGCATTAATAGACAAACCCCATGCCTTACTATTAAACTAAACTAGACTTAGGATGTGAATGCCACAAAGTTAAACAGAAAAAAGGACAGGAAACTGCAGCAACTAATTTCATATGAGCCCCTGCTCATAAGTTCCCCAATTGGCATAAAGATTTCAATAAAAATAAGAATAAGAGATTTTGGGGCCAAAAAGTTTTTGTTTTTTTGGAACCCGTGTACATAAGACATACAAAAAAAAAAAAAAAAGTAGCAGAAAAGAAAAAAAAATAAAAGAAAACAAAAATGGTTATCAGGAAACTCCTTTCCAGTGATATGCTCTCTACTTACATAGATCATTCTTCCATTCTTTTTTGTTTACCATCAGATAAAAACTAATGAAAAGAATTTGAACTTATAATGCTCCCATGCATGAGGGAAGCAGGTGTAAAATGGTAATAAAAGAGGGAATGGGATATCTAACCACCTCCCAGTTAAGCTCAAAGTAAGTATTAACAAAAATGTCGCTCACCGTCTTCGGAGAAAACAAAGCAGGACCCAATTGTTTCTTCATATTCTGAACAAATAAGTCCACACATTTACATATGCTATACTGTTGTTCTTCCAGGTCATATCTAGAATTTCGAGCTTCCAAAATCACATTTACAGATGCTTCACTAAGGAAATAAAGATTCTATCTTTGCGGCATCATCATGTAAAGTATCTCAAACCTAGAAAGAACAAGAAATAATCGAATTATACCAAGTTTTGATTGGTACCAAAGTATTATACTAATAAGATACTACTAGTTAAAACAACCAAGAAATAATCAAATTGTTGCTAATTTGTGGTACCAGATAAAGTTTTATACTAACAAGACATTATGCTAGTAAGATCATTAAAAAGAGATTACCCAACATATCATCCCAACATATCATCTCTTTTCGAACCATGGTTAACAGAGTTGGATCATTAAAAAAAAACTAGTTAATGGTTATGTAAGTTTTTTCATTTATCTTTTTTGCCTAGATTTTGCAATTTTTTGTCTATTATCCATGATGAGAAATGAGGTAATTGGTATATACAAGTATGACATATAATGTTATATGTATCTATCTCAGCACTGTGATAGGAAATGTTTTATGCATTTATCTGGCTTTTCCAATTAAGTTTCCAATGGTAAAATAACATCAAACTTTGCAATATTTCAAAACCTGTGTTGGAGTTGATTACCTTTGCTTTCAGTTCTGATGGGTATGGTTCAAAATCTGAAATTTATATTTTCTTTCTCTTTATAGACAAATTTTTTTTGTTTCATGTGGATTATTATATTTAGTAGTTTTAATCAAACTTTGTATTTCATCTTTGCATATACTTGAACATTCGCAATCTTGCTAATCCTAAAACTTGGCTATCCATAAGTCTCAATGTTATACTTGTTCAAAAATTCGTGTTAGTTACATTAAGCACGGATTCATTTGTAGAGCCAAATCTATGAGGCAAATAGTAAGTGAGGCCTAACTAAACTTCTGAAACTGGAATTCAATATTTTTGTTGGTAGTCATAACTTGAAGTAATCACCAAGTAATAAATTGAATGAAAGTAAAAAAAAAAAAATGAAGTTATAAAAGTTCAATATATCTTTTCCCTTCATATAGAAACTTCCACAAGTGAAACCAACACCTGACAGTAGCGCTTAACTAAACTTCAGTTACCAACAGCCTAGGCTAAACAATGATTCTTCTCGTAATCTCAATGCATCTCAAGAACATTTCTTACTTTCATTTCAATTCAAATTTGTAGCTTTGAACTAAATTACATTCAACTAAAGTTCTTCACTTGATTAAAATCTAAAATTTTTTAAAATATCATTCAAAATAGAGTCCAATTAAGAAGCCAACTTACCATATTAAACAACAAGAAAGACTCCTTGCTGTAGAAAACAAAACATAACGAATCAAAAACTTTCAACATCAACTTCAAAATAAATAATTCCAACAAACCCAAGTCAAAAAATACCACTATTCATCAGATTAAGAACTCAAAACATAAATTTATATTAAAAAGTTAGCTTTAAGAAGCAACAATGAATAATGAAAAAATAGAAACTCACAGAGAAGCTCAAACCATATGGGGTCATATTCTTTTCCACTGTGCACTGTTCACAAGACATGTTTGGATAGTTACCTGAAAGCTTTGCACTTTTGATGTTCATCTGGTACTTGCCACTTTAAATTTTCCGGAGCAAAGGAGCTAGCTGCTTTTCTCGTTCACGGACATTGGATCTTCACTCAAACCAGGTAGCTATTTCAATCTCTTTTGCTTTAATGTAAATTTGTGAAATTCTACATATATAATTCTCAAAGAGGTCTGGATGTGTTTAGGGAATAATTAAAAATGGGCTATAGTAATCACGAATTGATGAAATAAAGGAATGAGAGATGCTCACTGGATTTGTCTTCACTTTCAGTACCTGGAGAAAACTTTTAAATACAATGGACTCTAGCTCACACTGTGTAATACCCACCCCAGCTTAAAAAGGCCCAAAATAAACAAATAAATGGGACTCAATCCTTCGGCTTTTTTTGAGTTTAGGATTAAAATAAGAAGTGTAATTGAAGGGTTGGGGGCTATTTTATTGAGAAATTTTAAAAAAAAAAAAAAATTTGGAGCTGTTGCTAGAGAGAGAGCAAGGGGAAGAAGGTGAAGATCAAGGTGATAAACATTTCTTTTTTAATTTTAATAATTATTGTGTTGTTTAGAAATTGAGATTTGAGGAAAATAAGATTAATTGAAAAAGTTAGAGAAAATTTATCTTGCAAAGAGAGTATAGTCTTTTAGCTTTTGTCAAATAGTGTAGCTATGTTAAATTAATAGCTTATAATTGTTTTAATGAAAAGAGCATAGATTATCAATTTTCGTCAAACAACATAAGTCATATTAAATAAAGTATAAACTTTTAGTTTTTATCGGATAATGTAACTTATGTCAAATTAATAGTTTACCTTTATAATATTAAATATTTTTAAATAATAGACTAAAAGAGATTTTTAAGGTTTTATTTTTTCGTTTTTATTTTAGTGGATTTAGATAAATGACTTGACATCCCTTTAATATTATGTCAAAAAAAAGTCATCAATTATTTTTTATTACGTTGTGTGTGTATATATAAGTAAAATATTTTGTCTATTGGATGAAGTATATGGATATCTATTTCAACAATGAAATTTGTTCACCAAATACTTATGTTAACTCATTGAATTTAGTTTATCATGAAATTTAGTTTTGTAACGCATAATTACCTCGAGTAATTGTTTTATGAGAATTTATATAGTTTTGGCCTAAATGTTCTGATTGTACTTAACCTAGTTTAAGGGATGTCAATTACTTATGGAGTTGTTATACTCAATCTTTTAATTTCTTACCTTTTAGATTCTGATAATTGTTATTTCGATGATTTCTGTTTTTAGTTTTGTGTTATTAAAACTTGAGTATTTTGGATATTAGCTATTAGAATATTTGTTCGAATTCTATAGGTAATATTATCAAAATTCATATAAGCAGTAAATGTTTTATTAGTTCGATATATTGTCTACGTCATCTTCAACATTCATATCCAAATTCACTCTTGAAGTTCTTCGCATCCGATTTAACGACTAGCATTTCTTGTACATGTACTTTCAGGAACTTTCTCTGGAGGGCATGGGTTTAAGTGTTGTCCCATCTGAAGTATGGGAAACAGGTGAAATTATAAAGGTAAACCTTTCCAGAAATAAAATCCAAGAGCTGCCAGTTGAACTCTCCTTATGTTCATCCCTTCAGGTATTCCTCTCTATTTATGTCTAGTTATCATTTCTTCTAGAAGTATAGATTTTGATTGTGATTAAGTAAAAGATATGTACATCCATGTTTCTGAATTGGGTTAAAAGACATGTATATTGTGGAATCAATTCTGTTGGCATGAAGTTTAGAGTTCATCCCTGATGCATTATGGATGATCTTCTGCTTAAAATTTAACCAATTACAGTTTTTGCTTGGTGGGAAGCGGATTGGTCCTGTTTTCTTCATTATATATGGTTTAATTAATGATATGCAACTCTTTGATAACTCATATTTAAATGTGCAGACTTTAATTTTATCAAGGAACAATATTAAAGACTGGCCAGGTGCAATTTTGAAGTCACTTCCCAATCTTTCTTGTTTGAAGCTGGATAATAATCCACTAAGACAGGTAAGCAGGTTTAAATAATCATTCTATCTTATACTATATAAATAACATCATGCGGAAGAAACATAAAATTAAAAGTGTGCTTAAAAAATTTTCTTCTCCCTCGAAGATTCTATTTCACCTGCCTTCTAGTCCTTAACTGTCACGGAGCAATGCATGTTTGTGCACACAAGATAGTGTAATTCATGATTGCCTCCTAAATGTGTGGCAACTAAAACATGCCCATTTGGTTACTGAATACTGTGTCCTTTCACTACTGTATCATCACTCTAGAGGTGGCTTCTGCATCAGATGATTGGATTGATAGCCACCAGAGTGGCTGCTAAGGACATCGAAATGATCAATTATTGTAATGCTGCTTCATTACCAGAAAGTCCAGCATTTTCCAGGTTAGCACACTTGAAGGAGCTTTATTTGAGGTCAGTGTGCTGAAAATAATGAGATTTATTTTGACATGCAAAAGTACGAACAAGTTGATTTGTTTTCTTGGCAGTTTCTGCACAATTAGAGGTGCTTTTTATTTTTATGCCATGTTTGCTATTTGTCTTCTATGTTGACTTTACAGACGAATGCAGCTACAAGAGGTCCCATCAGAGATAATGAGCATATGTCAGCTTCAAATCATAGATTTGAGCCAAAACTCCATTTAATCAATCCCGGAGGTAAAGTATTCTATTTTAGACTAGGCCACATACTATGAGTTCTTCATACAAATAAGTTTTGTATGATAGTTAGCATCTGCTGCACGACTTTTGGGATAAACTGTGACTTCACTAATGGTTCATGCAGTGACATCCGCTACATAACTCCTGTAACTACTTGTTTTCTCTATTGATCACATGTGAAGTTGTCACACCCCAAACTTACTGATTCAAATTCGGAAGCCAAAAATTTTGAGCCAATTTTACGCTTTCACTTTTCCTATCGTTTGTATGTGTTTGTGGTAGACTACCTACGCGTCGATTATTCCTTTCGACTCTTTATAGGTCCCCACTAAACTAAAAGTGATTTTCAATTATTTATACCTAAAATTCCACAAGTTCGAAAACTTTCATATTTCATTCACATTATAATAAATTTCATCAGATGCAGTAATGATCATAAAAACTGAATATATATCAACTTCAACAAAATTACAGTCCACAACATGTCTACATCCCAACCCTCTCATGAGTGTACACCATGAAGCTTACATACTGTGTCAACATATAAATATATATATCCACCGTACAAAATATACCTCGGTGGAAGCTCGGTTGTCTCAAAAGTATGACAAAATCCGCTGAATCTCGTACTGCCTTAATCTGGGGGAGGAAGGAGGAGGTGAGTTTTATGGAAAACCCAGTAAGCAAATATGCAGCTACTGAAGACAAAAATTAGTTTCATACAGACCCTCATGCCTTACATTCAAATCAAATCCAAACCGACAAACATACAGCTTTATAAAACATGAGCTAAGTAAAACAATGTCATCGAAAAAAATAATTTTATTTGGAAAAAGTAATCATATCACAAAAATTAAAATCCAACATAGAATTCGAGTGCAAATTTCAGATTTTCGGATATAGAAATCAAATTTCAAATAGATATCAATTATACATACATATAACGCAAAATCAAACACGAATACCGAAATTAGATACGTATACAAAAGTTGTATACGGATGCTGAAGCGTAAATGCATTAGGTACAACCTTATCAAAGGCACTGTAGCTATCAGTGCAACGGACTCCCTATTTTCTAAGGCGCTATCTATGATCATAGACCTGAGCCAGTCTCGTGGGCCAGACGACACTGGCACCTATCGCCTCAGGATAGGCCAAACTGTTCCCGATTTCTTTTCAGGGGAACCCTTACAGTAGGTGTACCAAAATGATTTAGTCTTACAATAAATACACGTGTAGCACTTAGTTCCCATCAGGGATTCTAGAGACGGCTCCCACAGTTTTTAAAACAAAATTTTAATATACTTTTCTCAAATCGAATTTATTTGGCATGAGGTTTAAATCTAAATACGGAGTTTTTATACAAATGAACTAAATATATATTTTTAAATATCTCAACGAAAAACTTATTGTAATATTTATTTACTTATATATATATATATATATATATATATATATATATATATATATATATATATTTAAACAGAATTTCCAAAGGTCAAACATAATTTCATATCACTGCAAAACATTTCAGAACAAAATAGTTAATTAAATTTGTAGACTGTATATTTACTTACCTGTACTTGACACCAATAACGAAGCTAGTTTACTTCTCTCGATTCTTCTAAACGGTTCCCAATCTCATCTACCTACAATTTTATATCATATAACTCATCAAATAAACTTGATAATTTTCAGAACAGAAAATTGTCATCACTGCCAAGTTGTTTCATTTATCTATTTATTTCTTTGTTACCTCTCTGCATCACAGCCTTGTTTCACTCTTGCTAACACCAACGAACGTCAACTCCAGCACCATCGTTTTCGCCTTTACAGACCCCCTGCACTGCTTTAGTTTTCTTTTCGCCCTTTGTCACGATGAGACTGGGTAACTCCTTACTGCTTCTGTTTCTTCAGTCCTTGCCGTTTCTACGCTGCCCGGGGAAACGCAGGTGATAGATGTGACCGAATCCCCATTCTCATGGTTCTATCACTCTTGGCAGCTTCAATTTTGCTTCTCAATTTTCAGCTGGTCTTCCGCCTCCCTCATATCCTCTCCTCTGTACACTCTCTGTTTCTTGACTTCTTTCTTTATCCTTCCCGATTTTAGTCTCTCTTTCTCATCCCTTTTGCTTCATCCTTGATTTTCCACCGTGGTTACTGTTGCTCGAGAAGGAGTTTCCCCTGTTACCAAAAGCTTTTAGTTTCCTTTTCCTGCTATCTTCGCGTCTCACTTTCTCAGTCTGTTTCTTTCTTAAGCAAAGCACTCACAATGCTACAGTCCCCTATCATTTCTACTCTAATTTTCCAGCAACTCCCCACATCTTCTCTGCTCTCATTTCTTTTCAATTCACTGCCACACGCTACCCCTCTTCTTTCTTTCTTTTTCATTTCCGTTTACCTGCCTTTCTGTTCATCATCATCATCAATTCAATTTTTTTTTTTAAACTATTATTATTTTATTATTTTATTAAGAAAAAGCTGAACGTTACAGAAGTTTCTTTGTCATCTATAGAAAGAAGTAATGCTGAAAAAACTACTATTGCTGAGCTATAGTTCATTCCAAAACTTAAAACAGAGAAGAATTAAAAGTTTCCCGAATTTGTTTCCTGTTTTCTGTTTCTGTTAAATCAGAATTTAACTCATGAATCGTTATCTGGTTTTCTCTTTACCTTGATTTTTCAGCATCAGGAGGCCAATTTTAGATAGGGGAACCAAAGCTGTTCTAAAATATTTGAAGGACAAACTTC
Organism: Firmiana major; assembly: GCA_033439115.1. Classification (NCBI taxonomy): domain Eukaryota; kingdom Viridiplantae; phylum Streptophyta; class Magnoliopsida; order Malvales; family Malvaceae; genus Firmiana; species Firmiana major. The sequence goes on from CM065905.1 coordinate 67,124,835, forward strand.
CGGAACAATAGTGTGTGAACATCTCTCATCAATTAATAAGAGAACATGTAACGCTTTCATTTACATTTGTCTGAAAGTTTGATCTCATCTGGTGAAGCTTTTGACTTCCTTCATTAAAGTTGAGGGTGCGAGAATGAGAGCATCGTAACTCTATTCTGGAAATTTGCTTCTTATCCAAAAATTTCCTCCTGTTGCTTGGAGTGTTGTGGTTGCTGGGATTTAGTTGATACTCATGGTCTAGCTTAACAGTTGTCACATATTAATATCTGAGAAGTCTTTTTAGTTGCTTTGTTTTGAGTACCCGATCATTGCTGATTTTCATATTTTTGCTTATTTTCCTCATTTTGCTTCCGTTTCAGCTTTTCTCGCGGCAACGGACGACTTCGTTGGAAGGCATCCGGACGCGGTGGGCATTTTCCTTTTAGCCTTATGGAGACTAGGTTCCATTGAACCACACAAAAGCTTTTACATGTGTTGATGTTACAATAACTAAATGGGGGGATTTCTTTATGGCTTTATGCTGTAAGCCAGCAACATTCTTGTTCCTTTTAACCCTTCTCTGGAGTCTTCACTTATGTTGAAATTGTCACTTAGATCACAAGAATTAGTTCCTTCAACTGAGGACTAATGATGTTTTGACCACGATTCCAGAGTGTGTAACTGCCATTCCATTCTGCTTGGTCTCAACCTTGATTCATTGGGAAACTAATAGTATATTCATTGGGAAAACGAAAAAGGGGAGAAAAAGGGCAAATTCTCACAACTGTACTTGAAAAACCCCTCAATTGACATAGAAAATGAGACAATTCAAGAGAAGAAGTACATGGAAGAATTTATAAGAATAAGCAGCCGATGAAGAAAAACGAGACTAGAAACAGAATAGACCGCTAGCTGCTGCCTGCTGAAACATATATTTAGTGATCTTGTCCTCCTTCTTTGACACCTCTGCTTCAACTTCATTGTAGTCTTTCTTGCGAGCAACAAGATCGTCACGTGTTTCTGAGAATTCACCAGCATTCATTACTTCACTAGCATACCAATGAATGTAGGCTTGTTTGGCATACACTGGACTGGATCAGACTAGCAGTCAATTTGGATGAAAACCTATGCCCCTGCTGTGTTGTTGCCAATGTGGGTGGCTGGTAACTGAGACCACGCTTGAACCCAGCAGGACACCTGAAAGAAATTACAATTGTATCAAAATCATTGAGATAACAAACTAAAGGAAAGAGCTGACAGACAAAATAGATGCATTGGATGTCTATCATTGAGATAAAAAACTCATCGGAATGAGGATAGTCAGACTGCTTAGTTATATTATTATATTCGAAATTGAAATGCATTGGATGTCTATCTACTAAGCAAACAAAAAACAAATGCAGCTGCTTGCTTTTGGTGTTAGAAAAAGAAAATCATAGGATGAAGCTCCAAATTCTTGTAGCCATACTCAAAAAGTCACTAAAGTGGCAGAGCCAAGACTAAAAAATGAAAAACAATATTCTAGAGCTGAAGTCCATACCCTAATTTACAACAATAAACAGCTGATGTAGTAAAATGAGATGAGGAACAGAGTAGACTATTAGCTGCTGCTTCATGAAGCATATATCTTGTAATCTTCACCTTCCTCTTTGACAGCTTTAGCTCCAACTTCATTTTAGTCTTTCTTGAGAGCAACAAATCTTCAGAAACTTACGAGAATTTATCTTTCTTTATTCCATCACTTACATACTAATGAATAAAGGCTCATTTGGCATACATTGGATCAGCTATAGCAGAGCTCCAATCAACCAAAATTTGTTTCATCGTACAGCTGACACAAAGAAGTTTTATACAGATAAATATACACAAGTTTTGTATTGAGATCTTCCATAATGAAAATAATTGCATAAATACTATTAGTAATCCTAATCCGCTCATCTCAAGATTCGAACCCGAGATTAAAACTATTCGAAATTGCCCTTGGCTTCCAAATACTAAAAACAAGTAGCAATAAGAAACAATCGAAAAATCTAAGAACTTCTGGCAATTAAAAGACATGAGATTCAGAGCTTACAGAAAGAGTGTATGGTGCATTTGGAAGAATGGCAAACTGCTGATATGTGGAAGAATTTGGAAAATGCAGGAAATGAGAAGATCCGGGATGCAGCAACTTGAAGTTGGAGTTGAGTTCGTAGAAGAGTGGAAGTTAGTTGTTATGCTAAGTTGGACTCTGGAATTAAATGTACAAGCAGGATTCTTTAGTAGCATTCTGTTAGATAACAGTTAGTAAAGCTGTTAAAAGGAGCGGGAAACAATGAGAATAGAACTTTCTTCAGCTGTATAAATACAAGTTGTGTGGATACTTTTGACATGAATAGTAATAATAATAATCAGAATTCTCTCAAAAACTCTTTTCTTTTCTTCCTTAATCTTTCTTGAATAACTCTTCTAGTGTCAGGAGGCTCATAACTTGTTATTCACTGCTTCTTCAAGTTCCCTGCAGATTCAACTCTTGATCTCTATTTCATTTTACTTGTATCAATTTAATTGGTGATAAGGTATGCTTTACAGCAATTTTTGAAGTAAGAAAAAAGAAATAATGGAAAGTAAGTAATAAAAGCAATAGCCAAAGGAAGGCTTAACTTATGCTAGTCGAAATTTGGCTTAATGCTGCCCTGCTTTAATAGTAGATTATTGAGCATTTAGTTGGGTTGGATTTTTACCCTGCTTCAACAATTGGTTGTTTCATGTTCAATAGTTTCTTATCATTCATTTTTTGTTAGAAAGGAAAATTTTGTTTCCTTTTTCATGTCCATAGCATTTTTAGATCTCTTGTGTTTCTGCGTCCACATCTTATAGATGACGTATTGTCATCAAAACAGTAGTGGTTACTCAACACTTACTAACAACTTGATTTACCAGATGCTGATAACAACTGGAAGGTGTCACATATTGCTTATTAGCAACTCATCAGTGTGTTCTTCTGGTTCCAGTTTGGACGTGGTCCTGAAACTGCACAATGTGTAGCATTTACGAGGATTAACTTCCCTTCTACAGCTAATGTGGTCGAGGTGTCAATCATCCTGCACTTGAGAGGTTTGTTACTCATTTTTATATCAGTTCCATGTTTTTAAGTTAGCAATAGCATACTCATGGTGCATTTTGTAATGAACAAGAAGCCATACATCATCTTTCCCTAGCAGATAATGTCTATATATTTTCTTTACAATTGCACATGCATGTTAGTGTTTAATGTGGTTATGAATGTCTGATCCTGCTGCCTTTGAGAAACTCAAATGTCACCTGAATATGAATGCTGATAAGATCATTGAGTTATGATTTTGGGAGGTGGCAAGTACGTACAGGCACAGAGATTACTGTTCAGAGCTACATCTATCTAGTGAACACCTCTTCAAGTGCTTTTTTATCATGGACATGGCAACAAATGCAAATTGTAAATAATACATATTCTAAATACCATGTAGCATTTTGGCTGTTATGCACAGTTTGGTTGTCTACTTTCTTAATGCATTGACAGTTAAGTGCAGGATCTTTCTGAGGTGTAGACTTAATCATTCTAGTTCTTATTTCTTAAATTGGGTCAATCTTTTAATTTATCAAGTGCTGAATCAATTCCTAATATCTTGATTCAAATAAAACAGAATATTTTCTTGGGATTTTAAGGGGAAGGGTTTGTAATGGTAGCAACCTCTTTGTGGTCTTCATATATTAAATTCAGGGAAGAAGCAAGATGAATCTAGCCTAGAAAGCAGAGTGTATAAATTATCAAGTCTGAGTTGGCAATATAATGAGCTCTGTTAGAGTATGGAATATGGATGACCATCTATGAGCTTGCTTTGCTGGCTGCCTCTGATGGCTGATTAATTGAGCAGGCCTTTGGTTGAACTTGGTTTGCTTAGGTGAAAAGCTTGAAATTGGCTAACTTGAGCCAAACTCCACAGCTTTGTTGAATGAGCTAAGCTGAGTTCTGACGTAGCTTGGCATGATGAACCAAGCTCATGTTGCTTGATTTCTGTACTGCACCATAAGTGAATTAAAATCTTCCTTCCCTGCTTCCTCCCCTTTTTTGTTTCTGTCATCTCTGGACTTGAGGTCCTCAAAAGCATTAAGATTATAGATTATCCAACTTAGATAACCAAACTATCAGCTCTTAGGGATAAGAAACAGTAAGCAGATTACATAAAATTAAGGCTTGGACTGTCAACTATTGTAAATATTAAAAGCACCTGCTCTCTAATTGGATTGATAATAATTTCCTGGAAAGATTTTGTGGCAAAGGCTGCTAGAAAAAAAAAAAAAAAAAAAAAAGACAAAAAGAAAATTCTAAAAAAAAAAAATTTGAACTAAGAAATAACCAAGTGGTGTTTAAAAAGTTGTAAAAATAAGTAAAAATCCAAACAGGAAAATATGTAACATTCTGCCAAATATAAATCATTATATAGCATGAATGAAAAGCAGACTTTCAAGTAGTTTATAAGAGGCATGGAAAGAATCTCACAGGATGAAACTCCAAATTCTTGCAACCATACTTAAAACATCATTCAACTGGCAGAGCCAATACATATAAAAAGAGAGACAATATTCAAGAACTGAATACATACCCAAATTTACAACAATAAACAGCTGATATGGTAAAATGAGATGAGGAACAGAGTAGACAAAAAGCTGCTGCCTCATGAAACATGTATCTAGTAATCTTCTCCTTCTTCTTTGACAGCTTCACTTCCAACTTCCCGACAATCTTTCTTCAGAGCAACAATTCTTCATAGACTTATCAGAGTTCATCTTTGTTTATTCCATTACTTACAATTTGGCATACATTGGATCAAACTTGTTGTCAAAAACATCCTCCAGGCTGTGTTAAGGGTAAAATTTTAACTGGAAAAGACAGAGATAGAGAAGCTTGAAAGTAACGTATAAGAAAGGAAAAAAAGGAGACAGATGACTACTAAGAAAAAAAGAAAAGGTTAGAAATAAGCATTTGATTTGAATTTCACACCTTAGTGATTTAGGCCTTTCAATTAAAACATTAAAGAGAAAGAATTAGGAAGAATGGACGCATAAGACAGATTGGGTAATAGACTTTACATAGGTTTTAGTTTTATCACATTATACAGGAAATATAAACTTAACTAAATAAGACAAGGCAAATCAAATACCTTCGTTTCGAAATAAAATTACTCAACTTTGCTACAAAGTTGAGTATAATTAACAAAATATGGCCAACGAGCAAAATAGGGAGAATTTGGTTTTGAATGATAAACGCAAAAAGAATTATTCACTTTTTTTTTTTTTTGGTTTTTCTTTTAACAGAGATGAAACCAAGCTTAACGCCAAAAGAAAAGGCAATTCAGAGTAAGTTGTGTAATCGAGATACACTTAGCCCTTTTGATGTTTTAACTTTTTGAAAAGAAAAATGCTTAGATGAAGGTGCTTTAAAAATAGAGGTCATTATTAAAAAGATTGGTAGAAATATACGTAGGATTGAATTGTATTCCTCTTCCCTAGAGCTTTAAAAAGAATACCTGGATGAGAAATACACAAAGGGCTCCAAGAGAGACTTGGCATAGGGATGGTCCCACTCCATGTTTTCCCACGACTCCTTTGGCTTCATCCAGATTTCTTGGAGAGAAGGTGGAGGAGATGGTCGGCCATCTTCAAGCAGGGGAAGATATAGAGGGATCCTCTTTAATTTTGGACATCTAATCATGGAAACTCTTTGAAGGGAATCACAAACCATTGCTCCCTTTGCACTATAAATGCTCTTCAATTCTGGTAGGCCCCGCATGCGCAATATCCTTAATTTGGGAAGAGCAAGATTGAGAGTATTGCTGCTATCCATTCCTTCTGACGCTGATGATGCTATTATTTCCTCCATTTCATCACAGTTGGAAACCCATAACTTTTTCAAATTTTGGAGATTTTTCGGCACCCAATCAGAAGAGAACAACTTCTTTAATTTTGGACATCTATTTATTTCAACATTTTGAAGAGAATCACAAACCATTGCTCCCTTTGCACTATAAATGCTCTTCAATTCTGGTAGTCCCCACAATGACAATTTCGTTAATTTGGGAAGAGCAAGATTGAGAGTATTGCTGCTATCCATTCCTTCTGACGCTGATGATGCTATTATTTCCTCCATTTCATCACAGCTGGAAACCCGTAACTCTTCCAAATTTTGGAGCACCCAGTCAGAAGAGAACAACTTCTTTAATTTTGGACAACAGAATATTGTAACAATTCGAAGAGAATCACAAACCATTGCTCCCTTTGCACTATAAATGCTCTTCAATTCTGGTTGGCCTCGCATGCGCAATTCCCTTAATTTGGGAAGAGCAAGATTGAGAGTATTGCTGCTATCCATTCCTTCTGACGCTGATGATGCTATTATTTCTTCCATTTCATCACACTCGTAAACCGATAAACATTCCAAATTTTGGAGATTTGTCGGCACCCAGTCAGAAGAGAACAACTTCTTTAATTTTGGACAATACTGTATATCAACAATTAGAAGAGAATCACAAACCATTGCTCCCTTTGCACTATAAATGCTCTTCAATTCTGGTAGGTCCTCCAAGTACAAGCCCCTTAATTTGGGAAGAGCAAGATTGAGAGTATTGCTGCTATCCATTCCTTCTGACGCTGATGATGCTATTATTTCCTCCATTTCCTTACAATCCTTAACAGATAACACTTCCAAATTTTGGAGATTTTTCGGCACCCAATCAGAAGAGAACAACTTCTTTATGTTTTTACAACCATATATAGAAAAAAAAGTGAGTGCGGAAAAAGTGGGATGTGACACTGGGATTAACCGCGAGAAAAGTAGCTCTTCACCAAACTCAAAACTGCATCTTCTAATAATTAGATACTGAACATCTGACGGAAACTTAGCATCATTTCTACAAATCTGACAGTTAATTAATTCAATCCTTTTTTCAAATCTAACAGTATTATAGTCGGCAAAACCACCACCCACAACAATGTGGTATTCACGAGGCCCCTGTGTTTGTCCATTCAAAGCTTGCACATAATTGCTCAGCTCCTCCACGTCGCGAAACCTCCCTTTGAAAATTTCCAACTTTCTTAGTCCACCAATCTCATCACCTCTCAGAACTTGACCACCTCCCTCTAAGTGCTGAAGGCATGAGAATTTTGATAATATTCCATCCGGTATCTTTGTTATACACGTTCTACTGAAATTAAGATATTTGAGTTTTACCAGCCTTTCCATCCCATCAGGGAGATTCCTTATTCCTGTTCCTTCAAGATTCAACTTTTCCAAAGCTAGAAGTTTTGAGAAAGATGGCATATTCTTTAAACAATCGCAACCCTCAAGTAACAATGCAGTGAGATTTTCCAAATCAGATATGGACTTTGGCAGGCATTCAATAGGATTCTTAGAAAGATCAAGAATCTTGAGTCCATGCATTTGCTCAAAGAAACGCTCTGGAATGCTCCTTATATAACATGAGGCCAGCAATAAGGTTGTGAGGGAAGGACATTTTGGTGGAGACATTTGTGGTGGAATTTCCATTCCTGAATTCCGCATCAGTGAAACCTTGTCTAGATCTTCAGCCCATTCTTTCAAATCTGGTATCTCTTTCAATTGCATGCCTGCTCTTACCAAGAATCGAGGTTTTCCCTTTGTGGTGATGTCTAACGCCATGTCCCTCACAAGGTCATGTAGCTTCACATAACTTTCACCATCTTTCACAAGCAAGCAATTGTTAATGAGTTGATTCAAAATGGTACGCCCTCTGTCAGTCTCTTCCACAAGTCCCTCAACAATCCAAAATTCTATCAGCTCATCTCTATCGATTGTGTAATCTTCGGGCCATAATGCACAGTAGAGGAAGCATTGCTTGATTGTTTCATCTTTTAAACGGTCGTAGCTGAATTTGAGTGGATGCAATACCGTCTCATCCCACCCGTTTACACCTTTTGCGCCTCTTTTCAATTCATCGAGTGCATTACTCCATTCTTCAATGTTACACACCCCTTTCATACTGCACGCGACTGTAACAATAGCCAAAGGCAAACCAGCACACTCCTCAACAACAGATTTCACAATTGGTAACAGGCATGGATCATTCGAAATATCCCTACCTACTTTCTCTAAGAACAAACTCAATGCATCTTCTTCTGGAAGAGGAGACACTGGGACTTCTCGGCAATCCAAGCAGCGACACACATCCAACTTCCGGGTTGTTACCACTAATTTACTCCCAATAGTAGGTTCAGGGATTCCTACTTCTTCAAGAGATAAATTGGCCCATACATCATCCAAGATTAAGACATACTTGCCTTTTAGAGACAACTTTTCAGATATCATCCCTGCTCTTCTTGTTACATCGTCATCTTCTAAAGGAGCTTCATTCATCGCACGTACAATGTCATCTTGTAATTTGGCAATGTTCAGCTCCTTTGATACCGTGGTCCAAATCACAGTGTTGAACTTTTCAGTCTCTTTCAGAAGTTGGTTGTTAATGAGCTTCATGATGGTTGTTTTACCCACTCCTCCCATTCCCCAAACTCCAATATTCGAAACATCATCACGCATCAAATATGTCCAAATTTCTTTCAAACTGTTCTCTGCAACTTTACGAGATAAGTTGGCTGTCGACAAAACCTGTCCAATCCATTGAGGATCGTCAATAACCAAACCTTGATCAAATTTACCCTGTTGGAGAAGATCTTGAACTTCTTGTATCTTTCTTAAAACATATTCGTTGTAAGACCCACGTAAAACAGCAGTGCTTTCCATAACTTTTTTATCAAGGTTTTGTATTTCACCATTTACTCTTTCAACATTTTTCAACCATAGATGAACTTCTGTCTTAAGTTTCTTTCTCGGACGCACCTCCGTCCTCATTCTTGATTCAGTGTCATTTTTCAGGGCATTTAAGACAGCCAATATTCTTTTGAGGTCATTCATGTTCTGGTGGAGGCTTCTATGGTTCTCCAACCCTTTAGAAATCATATTTAGAATAGATTCCATGACTGCTGTCCTACATAACACCAAATGGTACGTTACAAACATATTCAAGAAGATTTTATCCTTCTAATAAGCCATTTAAAGTAGATTCAATAAACTTGCACGGAGCAAATATTAATTAGACAAGCTAGAACCTGCCAACTTAGTTAACTTTATACTTATTTACTGTCTGCCAGTTATAAGGCATAAAGATTCTCTAATATTTTAATATATAAGATTTTTGTTAATCCTATTTTTAAGCTTCATATTATATTTTTATATTTTGCATGTTAATCACTAGATTAACAATTTGTTCATCTTTCCCCTTTTTTTTTGAAGAACCATCTTTGTTCATTTTCATCTTTCTATCGACCAAACTCTTAATTAAACTAGCTAAAAGTTCATTTCATATTGGCACTTGGTGATGGTTTTACTTGATTGAAATCAAGTATATAGTTAATATGTGTGTTTGATGATCAGGATGAAGAACAACACAGTGAATGGAATAGACTGATATGTTTCATCAAAAAATGCATCAAAAACAATTTGTTTACAGTATCAATCTTTTTTGTAAAAGAGGCACATACTAGTTTTACAAAAAAGATTGATATCATAAGTTCGATCATAAGATATACAGTTAGTCCTCCTATCAAGGAATTTATGGGTTATAAATGAAAGAATTATTGTTGGTTGATTTATTCGATTGATCTTGTAAGTCTCATGATAGAGTTTGCTTCTTTCCTATACTTTTCAAGGAAATTGTGATAAGCTATCATCAAGAATATCATATATGACATACAAATAATAAAGTAGGCATTAAAATAAGAACAAAGGATGAAATAATGCCAATATAGACTACAATAGCCATATAAGCTAAAACAGTATGTCTCAAAGTTCAGACACTGAAAATGATTTGCAGTGAGATCTCTTCGAAACAGATATGATGAACAACTTCTACCGTTCTATGATCTTTTCAAGTTTCACCTTGGTTATTTTGGAGTTAGATAGCATTCTCCAAAGTTTTAACTTTTCATGTTTAACACATTTCTATTTGTCCCTTCACTAAATTAGAGTAAAATTGCTGAATCATTTGGATGTCAACAGAAAATATCAGTACTTAACTCCATTTTCACACTAACTTAAACTATTTGCGTCAAAGGTGGGCAAATATAATGCTCATCATAAGGCTGGTTTTCAAGGATTTCTGATTAGTAATCCAAACTTTTTACGAACATTCAGATTTCATGACAATGGCCAAGTGTTTTGCTACAATTCTATAGCCTTTTATCTAATACTGCTTTATCTTAATATGATAAGCCTGATGAGACCATGGAAAGCATGTGAATTTAATAAAACAAATAACCCAACAAAGTAGGAAAATTAGATAATAATAGATGCATGGAAGAAAACCAAGCTAACAAATTATATCCCGGCAATCAATCAGAATCAAATGAAACAAAGAATGGTAAGTAAGACTTACCAGACTTGATTGGCTGACACTTCTTGAGAGATTAGATCTGAAAAAAAAGCAGTGAGCAGAGGCTCAAAAACAAGAGAACCAGATAATTCCTTGAGAATGACCCGATGCTGCTAGAAGAGAAGTTCTGAAATAATCAAATTTCTGAGATCTGTTGGACTTTGATGAAGTATGGGTAACCAAATCTGTGTGCCTAAACATAGTTGAGAAAATATGTCATCATAAGCATGAAAAGGGAACAGTGCTTAAGAAATTTCATAGCATTTCATGGAAAAAAATGCATTAAAAACTTTATTCCAAAACTCAACTATCAACGCAACAACATTTCCAGAAAGAAGCAGATGACTTAAATGCATATTGCTTTGTACATATTGCTTTTAAATGCATTTTGAGGAAATGAACCAATATTTTTCAAACAAATCAAGCAATAAAAGTTTAATTGCATGATAAATTTTATGTTCAAGATTCAGCAATCATTCACTCATACAGATTGCATTCTAAGTTTACAGCTGGGCATCATGGATTATATCAACTTTGTTCTAAAAATGAACAAAAGAAAGTAAAAGCTTCCTTCCCTGTGGCAGTTAAGGGAAAATTATAGATTATCCAAATATGATAATCAAATCATTTATTTCTTCTTCCAATCTGTTACAATCTGGCTCTTGATTTTATTTTTTTTTGCTTTTCTGGGGTAATACCCTTTCTTCACCAAACCATCAGCTCTTAGGAATAAGAAACAGTAAGCAGATTACATAAAATAAGGCCTAGGACTGACTGTCAACTACTGTAAAATCGCCATTCTTATACATGGCAAATTGAGATTCATCAATTATCAACACAACTTCCATATAAAAATTACCAGTAGGGAGAAAATGGAAATTCTAAATGTTGGATCCAAAGACTCACATGAGGTGAGAATCAAACCTGAGACCATTTGAACCTAAGATCCTAGAGTCTCCAGTCCACCTTACCACCAGGAAGCTCTTAAACGTTTTGTTCTTTTACAGGAATACCATTACTACTATCATATAATAATCAAAGCAAAATTGAATGATTTTATCCAAACAATTTTTCAACTTGCAATCAATCAGAATCAAATGAAACAAAGAATGCGAAGTAAAAATTACCTGACTTGACTGACTAACACTTCCTGAGAAATCAGATCTGAAAAGAAAGCAATGAACAAAGCCCCAAAAATGAAAGAAGCAGAAAACTTGCTTGCCAATGACCCGATGCTGCTATAAGAGAGATTCTGAAATGATTAAATTTCTGAGATCTGTTGGACTTTGATTTAGTTTGGACAGCCAAATCTTGTGTGCCTAAACAGAGCTGAGAAAATCTGTCATAAGCATGAAAAGGAAACAGTTCAGCACTTTTTCTAGCATTTATTGGGGAAAAAACAATGCTTAAAATGGTAAGTCACTCATACAACTTGCCTTCTCAGTTTTACATCTGCTCATCATGGATATTATCAATTTTATTCCAAACATTTATGTTCCAAACAAGATCATAAAATCATCTGAACAATGTTTTTAACAAAATTAAAGTACAGACATTATAAAGTGAGCAAAATATAATCTTGAAACAGAATCAAAACAAGCAAATACTGTTCCAGTTTATGAGCCTAAAAAGAATCAGAAGTAAAAATTACCTGTCTTGAAGCAAACTCCCTTGCTAACTGTAGAACCCTGGTAGAAGATGTGTATGCAGAAAAGAAAGGGAATGATTAATGAGCGAGTGGTAAAAAGAGGTGAAAGTCTGTACTAACAACTTCATTGATATTTAATACTAACGAATAATAAAGAGAGTTGTGGAAAGAATAGTCAAAAAAGTAAAGCAAGAAAATGCAAGCAAATTGCAAAGAAAAAAACAAGTGAAATGACTTTCATGGTGGGTGCCACAAGGGAGACTTAAATCAATTAAAGACAAAGTGCATTTTCGTTCTAATTTCCATCTTTCTAAACCATTTCTGTTTTGCATTTTGTCTTCCATGTTGGAATTACATACCTTGATTAGAAACAAGTGTATAGAGCCAAGAAACAGTGAATCAACTATTGATACTCTCTCAAGAAAAAAGGTGAGGGTGGGATCTTGGAAGAAGAAAACAAAATGCTAAGGAAAGTGCAAAATAAAACAAGAGAAAGTCAACGAAAACATGAGTCAATTGTATGGTCTTGGTGCCATTTTCATGGTGGGTGCTTAGAGTCTTGCTGCCACTTTCATGGTGGGTGCCACAATTGTTAAGGTCTTTCTGCCACTTGCGTTGTGGGTGCCACTTGCCCATGATAATGTTTCCCATACATCACACTGCCTACAAGCATGTTTGATGGCAAAGTCACTCATCGTCAAGGTTTCGATTTGCTAAGAAGGATGATAATGTCTAAAAATGAAAAAATAAAAATAAAATTCCTTTTTTTTTTCAACAATTTCAGCGTGGAAGAGGGAAGCCTTAGATTTCAGAAACCGGATTAAAAACCTATATTAGGCATTAGAATACACAATATCAGAGTTTCCATATAAATGAGGGAAACCCATGGCAATATTGCAGCATGCTAGGGATTGGATATGTAATAGTGGTGTATATGAAACAGAGCATAAATATGCTTGAATTACACTAAATTACTTTCATAATTAAGGATGAACATTGTCCGGTGAATACAAATTAGAGTTTGATAGTTACAAAATTTAATTAGACGGCGCAAATTTAAAAGGAATCAGAAGTAAAAATTACCTATCTTGAAGCAAACTGCCTTGCTAACTGTAGAACCCTGGAAGAAGAGGTGTATGGAGAAAAGCAAAGGAATGATTAATGAGCTACTGGTAAAAAGAGGTGAAAGTCTGTACTAACAACTTGATTGATATTTAATACTAAGGAATAATAAAGAGAGTTGTGGTAAGAATAGTCAAAAAAGTAAGCAAGAAAATGCAAGCTAATTGCAAAGAAAAAAAGCAAGTAAAATGACTTTCATGGTGGGTGTCACAAGGGAGACTTCAATCAATTAAAGACAAAGTGCACTCTTGTAGAATATAAAAGGCATAGAGTTCCCCTCATATTTTTAATGCATAAGACTTTTGTTAATCCTATTTTTATGCTTCGTAATGATTTTCTTTTTTTTTTTTGAATTTGCACCTGGTGATGGTTTTACTTGATTGAAATTGAGTCTATAGTCGATACATGTGTTTGAAGATCAAGATGAAGAACAACCTAGTAAATGGAATAGACTGATATGTTTCATCAAAGGAATGAATCAATAAAAATTTGTTTACATGATCAACTGAAATAAATTCAAGAATCAAGTTATTTACAATACAAATTACAGAAGGGAGTTTAAATTTCAAGATTCAACACTAATCAATTATAAAAACATCGAAATTAACATGTATGAGACTTAAAACAAGCATCTGTAGAGTGGTTTTGTTATGTCTAGAATTCCCAGGAAAGTGCTTACCATCTGCTTTTATCATACTAAAATTTGTTATGGTAAAATAAGACTTGATTTTCATATTTTAGGTCAAATGTTGGGTATGGATGAAAAAAGAAAAGTAGAATATTTAAGTTGAGTTTCATGGAGAGCACTAAGCAAGAAAAAGTGGGGTGCAAGTGTAAAAGGAACAAGTTACTTTCGGTGCAATTATTTCTAGGAAAAGCAATTGAAGCAATGTCCATTCCATGATCATCTTTAAAACAAGCATCTGTAGAGTGGTTTTGTTATGTCTAGAATTCCCAGGAAAGTGCTTACCATCTGCTTTTATCATACTAAAATTTGTTATGGTAAAATAAGACTTGATTTTCATATTATAGTTGAAGATCAAATTATAGTTGAACCAATTTGAGGCACAACTGACAAAATTTGGAAACAATTGGAATATAGTCAAATAATGAAATTATTGTCAAGAAATTGAGAAAACTATAAAGCAGAGGCACAGCTCAACAAAATTAAAATAAGCTTTGTGGTGATAAAACTAGAAATAAGAATTGTTTGCGCAACTATGTAATTTTGCTTCAAGGAAGAAGATAAATGATGCATATTCTTAATAGTTAAGTCAAATTAAAATAATCATACTTGATTATGATCATAATTTCTTATTACATGTAATATTGTACTGCTTAAGAAAAATTCCACTTTTAAATCTGATGCATTCATATGCTTACAGAACTTAATGCAAGTAATATAATATTGCTTTAATGATTTTTTATTTTTTTTGGGTATAAAAAAATTAGTATAAAATATATTGGAATAAAAAATTTTGTAAAAGTCAAATAGATGAGACAGGAAGAAGATATATAACAATTCTTATGGTAAAATAAGCCTTCATGTACTACTGGGGAAGTTTCTGCAAATAATAAATGGCAAAAGTTCTCAATTCACACAAGAAAGATGTTTGAGAAACAGAATAAACTAAATGAACATAAAAAACAATGGATTGGAACAGTAATAAAAGGGTCCATCCTGTAAACCAAGAGAAATCATGGAAGCAACTTTCCAGCAATCACGATATGCAATTGGAACAGAACAGAATGATCTCGAATCAGCATTAATAGACAATCACGATATGCAATTGAAACAGAACAGAATGAGCTTGAATCAGCATTAATAGACAAACCCCATGCCTTATTATTAAACTAAACTAGATTTAGGATGTGAATGCCACAAAGTTAAACAGAAAAAAGGACAGGAAACTGCAGCAACTAATTTCTATTGAGCCCCATGCTCATAAGTTCCCCAATTGGCATAAAGATTTCAATAAAATTAAGAATAAGAGTTTTTTGGGCCAAAAAGTTTTTTGTTTTTTTGGAACCCATGTACATAAGACATACAAAAAAAAAAGTAGCAGAAAAGAAAAAAAAAAAAGAAAACAAAAATGGTTATCAGGAAACTCCTTTCCAGTGATATGCTCTCTACTTACATAGATCATTCTTCCATGCTTTTTTGTTTACCATCAGATAAAAACTAATGAAAAGAATTTGAACTTATAATGCTCCCATGCATGAGGGAAGAAGGTGTAAAATGGTAATAAAAGGGGGAATGGGATATATAACTAACCACCTCCCAGTTAAGCTCAAAGTAAGTACTAACAAAAATGTCGCTCACCATCTTTGGATTGTTTCTTCATATTCTCCAATCTGTAAATTGGAAAAGATATTAACTTAAAAGATGAAAATTTCATGAATTAAAAACTTCTGCATGTCAAAAATCACTTGGTGTTTATTAAAGTTTAAATCAAAGGGTCAAAATAAAGCAATTGCTTAGGCCAATTATGAACCACAAAGCCCCAAGTGCATACTAAAATTTATGACAAACTAATTACTTAGATAAATGCATGAGAGGGGTGAGTCTAACAAAAATGGTAAAGAACAAAGAGGAGGGCATCAAGAATCCTTTAGATGCCAGGAATTCTGAAATATATATTGTCTGGGTTGATTGTGAATGCTAAAGACATAAACATCGAATAAAATGGCAGTCTCTAGTTATTGCTTAAATGTGGTCACCAAGGAAATAAAATTTTCAAAACAAAAATAACCTAGAACCTTTCTTGCTCAAGGAAAACGGAAGATTTTGCAAGCTAAGAACTCACCAGCTTAATTTTTTCATCTATGATTACTACTGGATTCATTGGGTCCAGACCCTGAAATTCATTAACGACATGATTATCACAATATGGTAAAATAAAAACAATGAAAGCTTAAGCAAAATTGGCAACAAAATACCATTACATCAACTAAAACATATATATGTATGTATATATATATATATATATATATATATATATATATATAAATTCAAAGACAACAAAGAATTAAGAAAACAAACACTATACTCTATTAATTGAAGTGGGGAATTTGAGAAGTAGGACTCAGAAAGGGTAGAGAAGGAATGAAAGGAGGTAGGTAGCATCTAAGGCCAATGCAAATTTCTAATCAAATGATCAAGAGCCACAACAATGCATTGCAATCAAAACAAATTCAATTTCAGCAATGGCAGAGCTCCAATCAACAAAAACATAGCTAATCGAACAACTGACCCAAAGAAAGCATACACATAAGTATACACAAGCTTGTATAAATCAAGTTCTTCCATAATAAAAGCAATTACATGAATACTAGTACTAATACTAATCAGCTCATCTCATGATTTGAACTCGAGATTAAAACTATTCAAACATACCCTTCAGACAATTAGATAACATGAGATTCAAAGCTTGCTGAAAGAGTGTAAGGAGCAATTGGAGGAATGTCAATCTGCCCAGAAACAGCATCAAGATCAAGCAATACATGCTCTGACTCTCCTTCCTCTTCATGCACATCTGCCTTCTTATCTTCCTCCATTACACTAACCTTAAAAAAAATTAAAAAAAAAATTAAAAATAGGTATAGTTTGAATTAGTGATTGGGAAAAAATGGAACTTTGATTGCAGAGTGTAATTGAGCCGAGCAGATACAACAATCGAGTTAATTGACTTTGCTCAATTAAGCTTGTTTACGAATAAAAAATGAGCTCGATTCTCAAGCTCAACATCAAGTTCAATTATTTGTTATCGAGCTCAAGCTCAAAATAAGTTTTTTGATATACAAATATTTTATAACAATTAAATCAAACTGATGATGATGATGATGAATCCAAGTTTTTTTTAAACACATAAACGTAAAAGCCTCAATCAAATTCACCAAATACAACAACAAACTTAAGAATCAAAGTTTTAAAACAATTGGAAGAAATTAAAATGAAATATCTAAACAAATAGTCCACACATTTACATATGCTATACTGTTGTTCTTCCAGGTCATATCTAGAATTTCGAGCTTCCAGAATCACATTTACAGATGCTTCAATAAGGAGATAAAGATTCTATCTTTACGGCATCATCATGTAGAGTATCTCAAACCTGGAAAGAACAAGAAATAATCGAACTATACCAAGTTTTGATTGGTAGCAAAGTATTATACTAATAAGATAATACTAGTTAAAACAACCAAGAAATAATCAAATTGTCGCTAATTTGTGGTACCAGATAAAGTTTTATACTAACAAAACATTATGCTAGTAAGATCATTAAAAAGAGATTACCCAACATATCGTCTCTTTTTGAACCATGGTTAACAGAGTTGGATCATTAAAAAAAAAAAAAAAAGTTAATGGTTATGTAAGTTTTTTTATTTACCTGTTTTGCCTAGATTTTTCAATTTTTTGTCTATTATCCGTGATGAGAAATGAGGTAATTGGTATACACAAGTATGATATATAATGTTATAGGTATCTATCTCGGCACTGTGATAGGAAATGTTTTATGCATATATCTGGCTTTTCCAATAAAGTTTCCATTGGTAAAATAACATCAAACTTTGCAATATTTCAAAACGTGGGTCGGAGTTGATTACCTTTGCTTTCAGTTATGATGGATATGGTTCAAAGTCTGAAATTTATATTTTCTTTCTCTTTATAGACAAATTTTTGTTGTTTCATGTGGATTATTATATTTAGTAGTTTTAATCAAACTTTGTATTTCATCTTTGCATATACTTGAACATTCGCAATCTTGCTATGCTTTAGACTATTAACTTGATGTAATAGTCTATAGTCTTTCTTTAGATAATTAAATGACCTCTCTTGAAAGTATGTAATAAATATTTCGTTATTACTCCTGTAAAGACATGATGTCCTAACACAGGACTGAATTTTCTTCCTTTACTCCTGCAGTTGATATTGTATTGTAACCTAAAATCAAGAATACCTTATTAAAACAGCTTTAGTTTATACTTTATCCTTGAAAGAAACTTAAGAAAGCAAGGATGGAAAAATATTCCAGGGCTTCAACTATGTGATATAGAAATAAACAACCAGTACATTATTGAGATGCTTCAGGAGAAGATCTATAATAACTGGCAAGTCCTAATGAGAGATATATAGCAGATAAAAAATCCCCCATTGTCTATACCAGAAAACTAGATGAAGCTGGTATTTTTTTAAACTATGGGTAGCTCCTATAAAAATTCCACCATAGTTGCCATTGCCACTAACTTCACTTCTATCTGTTTTGATGACATATGCTTAGCAAATTCAAAAATGAACATGCAACATCCAAATTTATCCAGAAAAAACTCAATCTAATCTAACAATTAACTATGTACCTAATGCTTAAAGGAATGAATAATAAATAGGAAGCTTGTTGAATAATGACACAAACCTTGATGGAGTACACATGTTCATGAGATTCATCGAATGATATTTGTGGTCTGGTCAAAGATTTTAAAACTCCCTGTGTATCTAAGAGAAGAAAAAAGAAGGGAGTAATGATGTAGAATAGGATTTCATTGAAACTAAAATAATTTAAAGTTAGGCCAAAAAATTATTTGAAAAGATTAAAAAATGTAAAGCAAGAATTCCCTAACATACCACTATGTTGCGTCCTTCACTGGTAATGACCAAGATTGTCTCTGCACATTAGGGAAATGATTCAGACAAGAGAGGATAAATAATGCCTATGCCAAATTAGCTTTGACTAAAATGCCATTAAAGAGTACAAGGAACAGAAAAAAAGTTTGAAAATTGATGCATGTTCAGTCCCACTGTTAATTTGCCTTTAGATGTTATGCTTAAACATTAGAAGAAACAAATGAGCTATCACAGTATGCTTACGATCCACAAGAGACTCAAGTCCATGGCACGTTGACATTTTGAAGCTTCTAAAAGCAGCAAATTTGATTGGCAAGACAGGATGACAATCTTCAGCACAAGGAGAGAATGACGATACATAAGTTCCTTAATACAAATTCTATCACAGAAATAAGTAGATAAGACATTACAAGAACACAAGAATATGATCCCCGCATAATATCTCTATAAATTCTTGTATGTAATATGGAAGAACCAAAGGTCTGCATACAAAAATTCATTGAAAATATCATAGGGGCAAATACTTCATAATTCAAATACATCGTAATTCCTCAAACTTTCACAATATTTCAGTCTAATCCTAAAACTTGGCTATCCATAATTCTCAATATTATACTTCTTCAAAAATTCTTGTTAGTTACATTAAGCACGGATACATTTGTAGAGCCAAATCTATGAGGCAAATAGTAAGTGAGGCCTAACTAAACTTCTGAAACTGGAATTCAATATTTTTGTTGGTAGTCACAACTTGAAGTAATCACCAAGTAATAAATTGAATGAAAGTAAAAAGAATAAAGTTATAAAAGTTCAATATATCTTTTCCTTTCATATAGAAACTTCCACAAGTGAAACCAACACCTGACAGCAGTGCTTAACTAAACTTCAGTTACCAACAGCCTAGGCTAAACAATGATTCTTCTCGCAATCTCAATGCATCCCAAAACATTTCCTAGGTTCATTTCAATTCAAATTTGTAGCTTTGAACTAAATTACATTCAACCAAAGTTCTTCACTTGATAAAAATCTAACATTTTTTTAAATATCATTCAAAATAGAGTCCAATTAAGAAGCCAACTTACCATAATAAACAACAAGAAAGACTCATTGCTGTAGACCAAATAAAAAATAAATAAATAACGAATCAAAGAACTTTCAACATCAAATTCAAAATAAATAATTTCAACAAACCCAAGTCTCAAAATCCCACTATTCATCAGATTAACAACTCAAAACAATAAATTTATATAAAAAGTTAACTTTAAGAAGCAACAATAAATAATTAAAAAATGTAAACAAAAATAGAAACTCACAGAGAAGCTCAAACTTGCGTGTGGAGCAGATTAAGAAATAAGAAATTAAGTCAAATTAAAATAATCATACTTGATTATGATTGTAATTTCTCATTACATGTAATGTACTGCTTCAAAAGAAAAAAGAAAAATCCACTATTGAATCTGATGCATTTTTGTGTGCATTTAAGCTTTCTACGTGCCTTACTTTGTTAACTATTTCATTACATTGGGATAGAAAGAAGAAAGAAAGAGATAAGGGACACGACTGGAGTCTTGCATCAATTTTCAAGAAGTTGGTAATGTACCAAATAAAATAAAGTTTATATTTATGTTTTCGTAAAGAAGAAAAATTTAAATGACACTTTGTTGGTATTTGAATTTCTTTATTCAAAATTTAACAAGAGTATATTAATTATCCTGATAATTTGATCCAAAAAAAAATCCGAAGTACTTCTAATCATTCAAAAGAAGAACTCAAATTGATTTTAGCGAATTTAGGTAAATGATTTGATGTCCTTTTAATATTATGTTAAAAAATAGTCATCAATTATTTTTTATTATGTTGTGTGTGTATATATAAATAAAATATTTTTTCTATAGGATGAAGTATATGGATATCTATTTCAGCAGTGAAATTTGTTCACCCAATTCTTATGTTAACTCATTGAATTTAGTTTATCGTGAAATTTAGTTCAGTTTTGTAATGCATGATTACCTCAAGAAATTGTTTGATGAGAATTTACATAGTTTTGGCCTAAATATCCAAAAGTCATTTTATTGAGTCTCATGCTAGAGTTTGCTTCTTTCCTATACTTTCTCAAGGAAATTGTGATAAGCTATCATCAAGAATATCATATACGACATACAAATAATAGAGCAGGAATTAAAATATGAACAAAGGATGAAATAATGCCAATATAGACTACATAAGCCATATAAGCTAAAACAGTATGTCTCAAGGTTTGGACACTGAAAAAGATTTGCAGTGAGATCTCTTCGAAACAGATGTGATGAACAATTTCTACCGTTCTACAATCTTGTCAAGTTTCTACTTGGTTATTTTGGAATAAGATAGCATTCTCCAAAGTTTTAACTTTTCATGTTTTACACATTTCTATTTGTCCCTTCACTAAATTAGAGTAAAATTGCTGAATCATTTGGATGTCAACAGAAAATATCTGTGCTTAACTCCATTTTCACACTAACTTAAACTATTTGTGTCAAAGGTGGGCAAATATAATGCTCATCATAAGGCTGGTTTTCAAGGATTTCTGATTTGTAATCCAAACTTTTTACGAACATTCAGATTTCATGACAATGGCCAAGTGTTTTGCTACAATTCTATTGCCTTTTATCTAATACTGCTTGATCTTAATATGATAAGCCTAATGAGACCATGGAAAGCATGTGACCTTAATTGCTCTCTACTTGAATGCTCCATGCATTTCAATTCTAACGCAGGACTGAATTTTCTTTCTTTACTCCTGCAGTTGATATTGTATTGTAACCTAAAATCAAGAATACCCTATTAAAACAGCGTTAGTTTATACTTTATCCTTGAAAGAAACTTAAGAAATCAAGGATAGAAAAATATTCCAGGACTTCAACTATGTGATATAGAAAGAAACAGCCAGTACATTATCGAGATGCTTCACGAGAAGATCTGTAATAACTGGCAAGTCCTAACGAGAGATATATAGCAGATAAAAAAATCACCTTAAATTTTCCGGAGCAAACGAGGTAGCTGCTTTTTCTCGTTTAGGGACATTGGATCTTCACTCAAACCGGGCAGCTATTTCTGAAATGGGTTATAGTAATCACGAAATGATGAAAAAAAGGAATGAGAAATGCTCACTGGATTTGTTTTCACTTTCAGTATGTGGAGAAAACTTTTAAATACAATGGACTCTAGCTCACTCTGTGTTATGCCCACCCCAGCTTAAATAGAGTTGAGTTTTGGGGAAAATAAGATTAATCGAAAGGTAGAGAAAACCTATCTTCGAAAGAGAGTATACTTTCAGTGTTCGTCAAACAGCATAAGTCAAATTAAATAAATAGTTTATCAAGTTATAATCCTTTTAATAACGAGAGTATAAATTTTTAGTTTTTATCGGATAATAGGATAATATTAAATATTTTTAAATAATAGATTACAAGAGATTTTAAAAGTTTTATTCTTTAATTTCTATTTTAGCGAATTTAGATAAATGATTTGACGTGACTTTAATATTATGTCAAAAAAACAGTCATCAATTATTTCTTATTATTTTGTGTGTGTATATATAAATAAAACAGTCATCAATACCACACAGGTTTACACAATATACTCGAATCACACAGATCACATATAAAAAATACTTTATACTTTGTAAATCAGTTTCATGTTGAGACATGAATCATGGGTCATCCTATCCCTAGATACATAGCAAAGGAGGATTTTCGTCACCTCACACAAATACAGACTTATGCAACTTTTGCAGACTTATGGCCATAGTCGGATTCTAGGCTATACTGATCAGGTGTGTGGGAACCCCATGCTTAGGGAGGCGGATCAACCATCCCTTCAGCATCACATAGATATCACACAAATCTCACACAGATATCACATAAA
This sequence comes from Firmiana major, assembly GCA_033439115.1. Classification (NCBI taxonomy): domain Eukaryota; kingdom Viridiplantae; phylum Streptophyta; class Magnoliopsida; order Malvales; family Malvaceae; genus Firmiana; species Firmiana major. The sequence continues at coordinate 67,147,588 of CM065905.1, forward strand.
TAGTCAAGGCACATCGTACCTCATGGCTAACGGGGTATCACACAAATCTCACACAAAAATGACTTGACGTGACTTTAATATTATGTCAAAAAAACAGTCATCAATTATTTCTTATTATTTTATGTGTGTATATATAAATAAAATATTTTTTCTATCGGATGAAATATATGGATATCTATTTCAGTAATAAAATTTATTCAGCCAATATTTATGTTAACTCATTGAATTTAGTTTATCATGAAATTTAATTTTGTAACGCATGATTACCTCATGAGTTTGTTCTATGAGAATTTACATGGTTTTGGCCTAAATGTCCTGTTGTACTTAACTTAGTTGAATGGATGTCAATTACTTATTGAGTTGTTATACTAATTCTTTTATTCTTAACTTTTAGATTCTGATAATTGCTCATTCGAGGATTTTTATCGTTAGTTTTTTGTTATGAAATTTGAGTATTTTGGATATTGGCTCTTAGAATATTTGTTCATTAGCGAGAATGCTACTATTATTAAACATATTTGTAACCTTGTCATTTTGAAAACTTGAAGTTCAAGTCGTGTGCTCATGAAAGATCATTTAGATATCTCAAAACTAATTTAATTATACTCCATCTTGCTGCAGTATATGATTGGGTGTCCAATTTATTATCCCTGCTGAAGTTAAATATTTACCAACATTTTAGCAGTACTTGGATGCAACGACTGCTTTTTGTTTTGAACCTCTTACATCTGCTTTGCAGTTGACTAACCACAAATCCAGTATTTGATTCATGCTTCATCATGATTTCTTAGCTGTGTTGTTTTCGTTTTTAGGATGTCTATGTCCGTTTGAAATCAAATAGACCCCAGTTTGCTCTGGTGTCCCAGACATAACCAGAATCTTACTAAATAAGAATTTCATGTTGATTACTTAAAATACATGCAGTTGATGGAATTTCCAATAGGAGCTTGCACGTTATGCCTATCAGTTCTGTATCTTTCTAATAATTCATTGATCGGATTGCCTGCTGAGTTTAGCAAGGTTAGCAAATTGAGGATCATTGATAATTCTGATGCATCTTTATTAGGCGTGCATAACACACGATGCTTTCATTAGGCAACAGAAGCACAGGTTTCCACTGACTATATCTTTTTATTTTTTGATCTCGTTTACTTTACGGATGAATGCAGTTACGAGAAGTGCCATCTGAGATACGGAGCTTATATCAGTTGCAAATCCTAGACTTGAACCAAAAATCCCTTCAATTAATCCCGAAGGTAAAATATTCTCTTTTAGGTTAAGCCACTTATTATGAGTTCTTCCTACAATTCAGTTTCATAGGATAGTTAGCATCTATTGCACAACTTCAATATTTAGCATTAACTGTTACATTACTCCTAAATTACTTGTTTCCTCTATAGATCACATGTGAATGTTCTTACTGTTATGTAAAGTTGAAAATTTGTCCAAAAGTCATTTTATTGAGTGTTGAAATTGATTTACTGCCCCTTCATCCCTCATATGCAGTGGTTTTCATTAACATTTTGTGGACTAGGTTCCATTCAACCACACAGAAGGATCTTAACATGTGTTGATGTTACAATAACTAAATGGGGGATTTCTTTATAGCTTTATGCTGAAAGCCAGCAGCATTCTTATTCCTCTTAACCCTTCTCTGGAGTCTTCACATCTGCTGAAATTGTCACTTAGATCACAAGAAGTAGTTCCTGCCACTGAGGTTTGTAGTGAGTGAGTGAGAGTGATGGACTGATGATGGTTTAGCTGAAACCTAGCTGGCAGGGTGGCTCTGGTTCCATTCAGTCTTACAGAACATTGCAAACTTAGCTGAGAGGGAAATGTGCAACTCTTTGATAACTCGTATTTAATTGTTCAGACTTTAATTTTATCAAGGAACAAACCAGGTGCAATTTTGAACTCACTTCCCAATCTTTCTTGTTTGAAGCTGGATAATAATCCACTAAGACAGGTAAGCAGGTTTAAATAATGATTCTATCTTGTACAATATAAATAACATCATGTATAGGAAAAATAAAATGAAAAGTGTGTTTACAAAATTTTCTTCTCCCTCGAATATTCTATTTCACCTGCCTTCTAGTCCTTAACTGTTACAGAGCAATGCCTGCTTGTGCACACAAGATAGTGTAATTCATGATTGCCTCCTAAATGTGTGGCAACTAAAACATGCCCATTTGGTTACTGAATACTGTGTCCTTTCACTACTGTATCATCAATCTAGAGGTGGCTTATGCATCAGATGATTGGATTGATAGCCACCAGAGTTGCAGCTAAGAACATCGAAATAATCAATTATTGTGGGATTGGTCTTGCAGCAAGATATTTAAACCACTGCAATAGGTTATTCTTGCTGCTAGGGTAGATTTCTATACGTTAAACTTTCAGTGCAATATGAAGACACTAAATTAATGCCAATAATTGTTTCTTCATCTCAACACATGCATCTTCCTATTTTCATCTGTCTGAGCTGAATTATCTTTTCTTTACTTGGTCCTAGATTCAGTCCGATGGACTCCAAGCAATTTCTATGCTCCAGATGCTAGATCTAAGTGGTAATGCTGCTTCATTACCAGAAAGTCAGCATTTTCTGACTTACCACACTTGAAGGAGCTTTATTTGAGGTCAGGATGCTGAAAATAATGAGATTTATTTTGACATGCAAAAGTACGAACAAGTTGATTTGTTTTCTTGGCAGTTTCTGTACAATTACGGGTGCTTTTTATTTTTATGCCATGTTTGCTATTTGTCTTCTATGTTGACTTTACAGACGAATGCAGCTACGAGAAGTCCCATCTGAGATAATGAGCATATGTCAGCTTCAAATCCTAGATTTGAGCCAAAAATCCATTCAATCAATCCCGGAGGTAAAGTATTTTCTTTTAGACTAGGCCACATATTATGAGTTCTTCATACAAATAAGTTTTGTATGATAGTTAGCATCTATTGCACGACTTTTGGGATAAACTGTGAATTCACTAATGGTTCATACAGTGACATGCGCTACATAGCTCCTGTAACTACTTGTTTTCTCTATTGATCACATGTGAAGTTGAAATTTTGTCTAAAACTCATTTTATTAAGTGATGAAATTGATTTAGTGCCCCTTCATCCCTAGTAATGCAGTGATTTGTATAAATCCCATCTCGAAAGAATTACAGCTTTCCACCTATGGCTTTCACATGCTCGAAAAGAAGGTTATGCTTCTCACATCGACTTTGTAGTTACAGCTTATAAATATGAATCATCGTGTCAATACTGTATTGACCTCAACATGTTTAGGTTTGTACTAAGACATATACCGCATATTTTGTGTTATTGGTTCTAAATGTTGGCCTGAATCGAATCTTTTTCCCTCTGTCATTGACAAATTGACCGGCATTTAGTCTTCATCCCTTTTCGTTGATTCATGTGCAGGGACTTAAGAGCCTTACATCTCTAACTGAGCTGGACTTCTCTGACAATAACATTTCTGCACTTCCTCCGGAATTGGTCAGTATTAGAAAATCCCTGTACTATCTATTGATATTGTTTGGTTGTGTGTGAGTTTCTTTTACTGTTATCATTGTTCAGATTATATATCATTACACTGTTCTTAGATAATGGTCTTTTCGCCAGGGTCTGCTTGAACCAAACCTCCAGGTTTTGAGACTTGATGGAAATCCGTTAAGAAGGTATGCTGCATTTTCACAATTCCCGATTTATTTTCTTTGTTGTTTTGTCATCTATACAAAGAAATAATGCTGAAAAAACTACTATTGCTGAGGTGTAGTTCATGCCAAAACTTAAAGCAGAGAAGAATTAAAGTTTCCCGAATTTGTTTCCTGTTTTCTGTTTCTGTTAAATCAGAATTTAACTCATGAATCGTTATCAGCATCAGGAGGCCAATTTTAGATAGGGAACCAAAGCTGTTCTAAAATATTTGAAGGACAAACTTCCGGAAAAATAGTGTGTGAACATCTCTCATCAATTAAGAGAACATGTAGTGCTTTCATTTACATTTGTTTGAAAGTTTGATCTCATCTGGTGAAGCTTTTGACTTCCTTCATTAAAGTTGAGAATGCGAGAATGAGAGCATCGTAACTCTATTCTGGAAATTTGCTTCTTATCCAAAAATTTCCTCGTTTTGCTTGGAGTCTTATAGTTGATACTCATGGTCTAGCTTAACTGTTGTAACATATCAATATCTGAGAAGTCTTTTTATTTGCTTTGTTTTGAGTACCCTATCCTCACTGATTTTCATATTTTTGCTTATTTTCCTCCTTTTGCTTCCATTTCAGCTTTTCTCGCCGCAACGGATGACTTCTCTGGAAGGCATCCTGATGCGGAGGGCATTTTCCTTTTAGCCTTATGGAGGCTAGGTTCCATTGAACCACACAAAAGCTTTTACATGGGTTGATGTTACAATAACTAAATGGGGGGAATTCCTTATGGCTTTATGCTGAAAGCCAGCAACATTCTTGTTCCTCTTAACCCTTCTCTGGAGTCTTCACCTCTGTTGAAACTGTCACTTAGATCACAAGAATTAGCTCCTTCAACTGATGACTAATGATGGTTTAACTGAAACCTAGGGGCGAGGACGGTTCAGGTTCAATTCAGTCGTTTGAATATTGCAAATAGAACATTACGAACTTAGTTGGGGGAAACGATATTTCTTTAGACAAAACAGTAAAGAGATTTCTCAAGAATGTGGAAACAGAACATTACTAACTTAGCTTTGACAAATGAGATTTCTTTTTGTTGAGAAATCATAAACATGAAACCCAGAAAGAAACGTACAAGTAAATTTATGCTACAACAAAAGCTACACTGAGCCATCAACTACTTGCATCTCAAGATTGCATGATTGATGGGATTTGAATCATGAATGGTTTCTGCAACTCCACTGTAGTTTATAGCTAGAACCATGTTGCCATTCCCCCAACCAGCCACTCACCAGCACTCACTTGACACAGGCTTCCACTAATAGCTCTCCACTGGGCATCCTTTTGCGGATCCATGTGACAACTAGACAAGAAAAAAAACACACCCTAAGCTTAAAGAGATACAATCAATACAACCATGTAGTAGAATTACGTGTAGCAACATCTGGCCAATCAAATACATAAAGAAATTAGTGACATGTTTTGACAGGGAACAAAGAAAACAACAAGCAGAAGTTACAGCTGTTTGACCACGATTCCAGAGTGTGTAACTGCCATTCCATTCTGCTTGGTCTCAACCTTGATTCATTGGGAAACTAGTAGTATATTCATTGGGAAAACGAAAAAGGGGAGAAAAAGGGCAAATTCTCACAACTGTACTTGAAAAACCACTCAATTGACATAGAAAGTGAGACAATTCAAGAGAAGAAGTACATGGAAGAATTTATAACAATAAGCAGCCGATGAAGAAAAACGAGACTAGAAACAGAATAGACCACTAGCTGCTGCTTGCTGAAACATATATTTAGTGATCTTCTCTTCCTTCTTTGACACCTCTGCTTCAACTTCCTTGTAGTCTTTCTTGCGAGCAGCAAGATCGATCGTCACGTGTTTCTGAGAATTCACCAGCATTCATTCCTTCACTTGCATACCAATGAATGTAGGCTTGTTTGGCATACACGGTCAATTTGGAAGAAAACCTATGCCTCTGCTGTGTTGTTGCCAATGTGCGTGGCTGGTAATTGAGACCACGCTTGAACCCAGCAGGACACCTGAAAGAAATTACAAATGTATCAGAATCATTGAGATAACAAACTAAAGGAAAGAGCTGACAGACAAAATAGATGCATTGGATGTCTATCATTGAGATAAAAAACTCAACGGAATAAGGATAGTCAGACTGCTTAGTTATATGATTATATTGGAAATTGAAATGCATTGGATGTCTATCTACTAAGCAAACAAAAAACAAATGCAGCTGCTTGCTTTTGGTGTTAGAAAAAGAAAATCATAGGATGAAACTCCAAATTCTTATAGCCATACTCAAAAAGTCACTAAAATGGCAGAGCCAAGACTAAAAAAAGAAAGACAATATTCAAGAGCTGAAATCCATACCCTAATTTACAACAATAAACAGCTGATGTAGTAAATTGAGATGAGGAACAGAGTAGACTATTAGCTGCTGCTTCATGAAACATATATCTAGTAATCTTCACCTTCCTCTTTGACAGCTTTAGCTCCAACTTCATTTTGGTCTTTCTTGAGAGCAACAAATCTTCACAAACTTACGAGAATTTATCTTTCTTTATTCCTTCACTTACATACTAATGAATAAAGGCTCATTTGGCATACATTGGATCAGCTATAGCAGAGCTCCAATCAACCAAAATTTATTTCATCGTACAGCTGACACAAAGAAGTTTTATACAGATAAATATACACAAGTTTTGTATTGAGATCTTCCATAAAGAAAATAATTGCATAAATACTATTAGTAATCCTAATCCGCTCATCTCAAGATTCGAACCCGAGATTAAAACTATTCGAAATTTCCCTTGGCTTCCAAATACTAAAAACAAGTAGCAATAAGAAACAATCGAAAAATCTAAGAACTTCTGGCAATTAAAAGACATGAGATTCAGAGCTTACAGGAAGAGTGTATGGTGCATTTGGAGGAATGTCAAACTGCTGATATGTGGAAGAATTTGGAAAATGCAGGAAATGAGAAGATCCGGGATGCAGCCACTTGAAGCTGGAGTTGAGTTCGTAGAAGAGTGGAAGTTAGTAGTTATGTTGAGTTGGAGTCTGGAATTAAATGTACAAGAAGGATTAGTTTGTAGCATTCTGTTAGATAACAGTTAGTAAAGCTGTTAATAGGAGCTGGAAACAATGAGAATAGAACTTTCACTCAGTTGTATAAATACAAGTTGTATGGATACTTTTGACATGAATAATAATAATAATAATAATAATAATTAGAATTCTCTCAAAAACTCTTTTCTTCCTTAATCTTTCTTGCATAACTCTTCCAGTGTCAGGAGGCTCATAACTTGTTATTCACTGTTTCTTCAAGTTCCCTGCAGTTTCAACTCTTGATCTCTATTTCATTTTACTTGTATCAATTTAATTGGTGATAAGGTATGCTTTACAGCAATTTTTGACGTAGGAAAAAGGAAATAATGGAAAGTAAGTAATAAAAGCAATAGCCAAAGGAAGGCTCAGCTTATGCTAGTCAAAATTTGGCTTAATTCTACCCTGCTTTAACAGTAGATTATTAAGCATTTAGTTGGGTTGCATTTTTACCCTGCTTAACAATTGGTTGTTTCATGTTTGATAGTTTTTTATCATTCATTTTTTGTTAGAAAAGAAAATTTTGTTTCCTTTTTCATGTCCATAGCATTTTTAGATCTCATGTTTCCGCATCCACATCTTATAGATGACATATTGCCATCAAAACAGTTGTGGTTACTCAACACTTACTAACAGCTTGATTTACCAGATGCAGATAACAACTGGAAGGTGTCACACATTGCTTATTAGCAACTCATCAGTGTATTCTTCTGGTTCCAGTTTGGACGCGGTCCTGAAACTGTACAATGTGTAGCATTTACGAGGATTAACTTCCCTTCTACGGCTAATGTGGTCGAGGTGTCAATCATGCTGCACTTGAGAGGTCTGTTACTCATCTTATATCAGTGCCATGTTTTTTAGTTAGCAATAGCATACTCAGGGTGCATTTTGTCACGAACAAGAAGCCATAGATTATCTTTCCCTAGCAGATGATGTCTATATATTTTCTTTACAATTGCACATGCAGGTTAGTGTTTGATGTGGTTATGAATGTCTGATCCTGGTGCCTTTGAGATACTCAAATGTTACCTGACTATGAATGCCGATAAGATCATTGAGTTATGATTTTGGGAGGTGGCAAGGGTACGATTTTTACATTTGAGTAAATACGTACAGGCACAGAGATTACTGTTCAGAGCTGCATCTATCTAGTGAATCCCTCTTCAAGTGCTTTTTTATCATGGACATGGCAACAAATGCAAATTGTAAATAATACATATTCTAAATACCATGTAGCATGTTGGCTGCTATGCACAGTTTGGTTGTCTACTATCTTAATGCATTGACAGTTAAGTGCAGGACCTTTCTGAGGGCTAGACTTAATCATTCTAGTTCTTATTTCTTAAATTGGGTCAATCTTTTAGTTTATCAAGTGCTGAATCAATTCCTAATATCTTGATTCAAATAAAACAGAATTTTTTCTTGGGATTTTAAGGGGAAGGGTTTGTAATGGTAGCAACCTCTTTGTGGTCTTCATATATTAAATTCATGGAAGAAGCAAGATGTATAAATTATCGAGTCTGAGTTGGCAATATAATGAGCTCTGTTAGACTATGGAATATGGTTGGCCATCTATGAGCTTGCTTTGCTGGCTGCCTCTGATGGCTGATTAATTGAGCAGGCCTTTAGTTGAACTTGGTTTGCTCAGGTGAAAAGCTTGAAATTGGCTAACTTGAGCCAAACCCCACAGCTTTGTTGAATGCGCTAAGGTGAGTTCTAACCTAGCTTGGCATGATGAACCAAGCTCATGTTGCTTGATTGTTGTACTGCACCAAAAGTAAAGTAAAATCTTCCTTCCCTGCTCTCTCCCCTTTTTTGTTTCTGTCATCTGGACTTGAGGTCCTCAAAAGCTTTAACATTATAGATTATAGATTATAGATTATAGATTATCCAACTTATATAACCAAACTATCAGCTCTTAGGAATAAGAAACAGGAAGCAGATTAAATAAAATTAAGGCCTAGGACGGTCAACTATTGTAAATATGAAAAGCACCTGCTCTCTAATTGGATTGATAATAATTTCCTGGAAAGATTTTGTGGCAAAGGCTGCTAGAAAAGAAAAAAAAAAAAAAGACAAAAGGAAAATCCTAAAGAAAAAATTGAACTAAGAAATAACCAAATGATGTTTAAAAGGTTGTAAAAATCCAAACAGAAAAATATGTAACATTCTGCCAAATATATATCATTATATAGCATGAAAGAAAAGCAGACTTTCAAGTAGTTTATAAGAGGCATGGAAAGAATCTCACAGGATGAAACTCCAAATTCTTGCAACCATACTTAAAACATCATTCAAGTGGCAGAGCCAATACATATAAAAAGAGAGACAATATTCAAGAACCGAAGTACATACCCAAATTTACAACAATAAACAGCTGATATGGTAAAATGAGATGAGGAACAGAGTAGACAAATAGCTTCTGCCTCATGAAACATGTATCTAGTAATCTTCTCCTTCTTCTTTGACAGCTTCACTTCCAACTTCCCGACAGTCTTTCTTCAGAGCAACAATTCTTCACAGACTTATCAGAGTTCATCTTTGTTTATTCCATCACTTACAATTTGGCATACCTTAGTGATTAGGCCTTTCAATAAAAACATTAAAGAGAAAGAATTAGGAAGAATGGAAGCATAAGACGGATTGGGTAATAGACTTTACAGAGGTTTAAGTTTTATCACATAATCCAGAATCAAGAAGGCGTTTCTCTACTTGCAGGAAATATAAACTTAACTAAATAAGATAAGGCAAATCAAATACCTTTGTTTCAAAATAAAATCACTCAACTTTGTTACAGAGTCGAGTGTAATTAACAAAATATGGCCAACAAGCAAAATTGGGAGAATTTGGTTTTGAATGATAAACGCAGAAAGAATTATTCACCTTTTTTTTTTCTTTAATAGAGATGAAACCAAACTTAAAGCCAAAAGCAAAGGCAATTCAGAGTAAGTTGTGTAATCGAGATACACTTAGCCCTTTTGATGGTTTAACTTTTTGAAAAGAAAAATGCTTAGATGAAGGTGCTTTAAAAATAGAGGTCATTATTAAAAAGATTGATAGAAATATACGAAGGATTGAATTGTATACCTCTTCCCTACTACTGCACAAAAGGCTCCAAGAGAGACTTGGCATAGGGATGGTCCCACTCCATGTTTTCCCATGACTCCTCTGGATACACCAAGAGAAAAGGTGGAGGAGATGGTATGCCTTCTTCAAAAAAGGGAAGATATAGAGGGATCCTCTTTAATTTTGGACAATACTCTATTGTAAAACTTTGAAGAGAATCACAAACCATTGCTCCCTTTGAACTATAAATGCTCTTCAATTCTGGTAGTCCCGACAAGTACAAGCTGCTTAATTTAGGAAGAGCAAGATTGAGAGTATTGCTGCTATCCATTCCTTCTTCCTCCAATTCTGACGTTGATGATACAATTATTTCTTCCATTTCATCACAGTCTTCAACCGATAACCTTTCCAAATTTTGGAGATTTTTCGGCACCCGGTCAGAAGAGAACAACTTCTTTAATTTTGGACATCTTTTTATGGAAACATTTTGAAGAGAATCACAAATCATTGCTCCCTTTGCACTATAAATGCTCTTCAATTCGGGTAGTCCCCACAAGTTCAATCTCCTTAATTTGGGAAGAGCAAGATTGAGAGTATTGCTGCTATCCATTCCTTCTGACGCTGATGATGCTATTATTTCCTCCATTTCCTTAGAATCCTCAACAGATAACTCTTCCAAATTTTGGAGATTTTTCGGCACCCAGTCAGAAGAGAACAACTTCTTTAATTTTGGACATCTTTTTATGTAAACATTTTGAAGAGAATCACAAACCATTGCTCCCTTTGCACTATAAATGCTCTTCAATTCTGGTAGTCTCAACAATTTCAATATCCTTAATTTGGGAAGAGCAAGATTGAGAGTATTGCTGCTATCCATTCCTTCTTCCTCCAATTCTGCCACTGATGATGCTATTATTTCCTCCATTTCCTTACAATCCTCAACAGATAACTCTTCCAAATTTTGGAGATTTTTCGGCACCCAGTCAGAAGAGAACAACTTCTTTAATTTTGGACATCTATTTATGGAAACATTTTGAAGAGAATCACAAACCATTGCTCCCTTTGAACTATAAATGCTCTTCAATTCGGGTAGTCCCCATAAGTTCAATCTCCTTAATTTGGGAAGAGCAAGATTGAGAGTATTGCTGCTATCCATTCCTTCTGACGCTGATGATGCTATTATTTCTTCCATTTCCTTAGAATCCTCAACAGATAACTCTTCCAAATTTTGGAGATTTTTCGGCACCCAGTCAGAAGAGAACACCTTCTTTAATTTTGGACATCTATTTATGGAAACATTTTGAAGAGAATCACAAACCATTGCTCCCTTTGCACTATAAATGCTCTTCAATTCTGGTAGTCCCCGCAAGTACAATTCCCTTAATTTGGGAAGAGCAAGATTGAGAGTATTGCTGCTATCCATTTCTTCTGACGCTGATGATGCTATTATTTCTTCCATTTCATCACAGTTGGAAACCCGTAACTCTTCCAAATTTTGGAGATTTTTCGGCAGCCAGTCAGAAGAGAACAACTTCTTTAATTTTGGACAATCCTTTATTTCAACAATTCGAAGAGAATCACAAACCATTGCTCCCTTTGCACTATAAATGCTCTTCAATTCTGGTAGTCTCCACAATTTCAATATCCTTAATTTGGGAAGAGCAAGATTGAGAGTATTGTTGCTATCCATTCCTTCTGACGCTGATGATGCTATTATTTCCTCCATTTCCTTACAATCCTCAACAGATAACTCTTCCAAATTTTGGAGATTTTTTGGCACCCAGTCAGAAGAGAACAACTTCTTTATTTCTTCACAACCGTGTATACAAATTTCAGTCAGTGCGGAAAAAGTGGGATGTGGCACTGGGATTAACCGCGAGAAAAGTAGCTCTTCACCAAACTCAAAACTGCATCTTCTAATATATAATTGCTGAACATCAGACGGAAGAAACTTAGCACCAGTTCTATAAATCCGACAGTTATCTAATTGAATGCATTTTTTATATCCACTAAATCGGCTTGAATCATCACCCACAACAATGAGGTATTCACGAGGCCCTTGTGTTTGTCCATTCAAAGCTTGCACATAATTGCTCAGCTCCTCCACGTCGCGAAACCTCCCTTTGAAAATTTCCAACTTTCTTAGTCCACCAATCTCATCACCTCTCACAAATCTTCCTCTGCCTTTGGTTTCATCATATCCCTCTAAGTGCTGAAGGCATGAGAATTTTGATAATATTCCATCCGGTATCTTTGTTATACACGTTCTACTAAAATTAAGATATTTGAGTTTTACCAGCCTTTCCATCCCATCAGGGAGATTCCTTATTCTTGTTCCTCTAAGGTTCATCTTTTTCAAAGCTCGAAGTTTTGAGAAAGATGGCATATTCTTTAAAGAATTGCAACCCCCAAGTAACAATGCAGTGAGATTTTCCAAATCAGATATGGAATTTGGCAGGCTTTCGATAAGATTCCCAGAAAGATCAAGAATCTTGAGTCCATGCATTTGCTCAAAGAAACACTCTGGAATACTCCTTATACCACATGAGGCCAGCAATAAGGTTGTGAGGGCAGGACATTTTGGTGGAGACATTTCTGGTGGAATTTCCATTCGGAAATTCCGCATCAGTAGAACCTTGTCCAGATCTTCAGCCCATTCTTTCAAATCTGGTATCTCATTCAATTCTCGGAAATTCCGCATCAGTGAAACCTTGTCCAGATCTTCAGCCCATTCTTTCAAATCTGGTATCTCATTCAATTGCATGCCTGCTCTTACCAAGAATCGAGGTTTTCCCTTTGTGGTGATGTCTAATGCCAGGTCCCTCACAAGGTCATGTAGCTTCACATAACTTCTTCCCAAGAACACACCATTTTCTAGCAAGCAATTGTTAATGAGTTTATTCAAAATGGTATAACCTCTGTCAATCTCTTCTTGCATGCTTCCTAGTTCTTCCACAAGTCCCTCAGCAATCCAAAATCCTATCAGCTCATCTGCATAGATTTCGTGATCTTCGGGCCATAATGCACAGTAAAGGAAACATTGCTTGACTGTTTCATCTTCTAAACGGTCGTAGCTGAATTTGAGTTGATGCAATACCTTCTCATCCAACCTGTTTACACCTTTTGCACCTCTTTTCAATTCATTCAGTGCATTCCTCCATTCATGAATGTCACATTTGCCTTTCATAGTGCTTGCTACTGTAACAATAGCTAAAGGCAAACCAGCACATTGCTCAATGACAGCTTCCATAGTTGGTGACAGGACTGGATCATTCAAAACATCTCTACCTACTTTCCTTGAGAACAACCTCGATGCATCGTCTTTTGGAAGAGTAGGCACTTTGACTTTTAGGCAATCCAAGTAGTCACACAACTCCAACTTCCGGGTTGTTACCACTAATTTTCTCTCAGTAGAAGGCTCAGGGATTCCTACTGCTTCAAGAGATAAAGGGGCCCATACATCATCCAAGATTAAGACATACTTTCCTTTTCGAGACAACTTTTCATATATCATCCCTGCTCTTCTTGTTACATCATCATCTTTTAAAGGATCTTTATCACTCATCGCATATACAATGTCATCTTGTAATTTGGCAATGTTCAGCTCCCTTGATACCGTGACCCACACCACAATATTGAACTTTCCAGTCTCTTCCAAAAGTTGGTTGTTAATGAGCTTCATGATGGTTGTTTTACCCACTCCTCCCATTCCCCAAACTCCAATCTTCGAAACATTGTCATCCATCAAATATTTCCAAATTTTTTTCATAACGTTCTCTGCAACTTCACCTGATAAGTTGGTTGTCCGCAAAACCTGTCCAATCCATAGAGGATCGTCAATAACCAAACCATCATAACTCTGTCCTCGTTGAATAAGTTCTTCAACTACTTGTATCCTTTTTAAAACGTTTGATCCAAGGAATCCACGAGAGGGAAGATTGCTTCTTTCAACTTTTTCAAGATCATCCAGAATTTCACCATTGATCGTTTCAACATTTCGAAACCATATATCAACTTGTTTCTTAAGTTTCTTTCTTGGTTGCAGCTCTACACTCCTTTTTGATTCATTGTCTTCTTTTACAGCATTTAGTTCCTCCAATTTCCTCTTCAGGGTAGTTATATTCTGATCATGGCGAAAGTGATTTTCCACGAGTGTGAAAATCTTATTTAACGTAAAGTCCATCGCAACAAGTACCTACATAACACCACATATGCACATTAGAATGCTATGTTAGGTCTACGCTCCTCAAAAAGGACTTTGATAAACAGATTTATCAAGAAAAGAAGCACATACTTGTTTTACAAAAAAGATTGATATCATAAGTTTGATCATAAGATTTACAGTTGGTCCTATAAAGGAATTTGTTTCTTAAATTAGGAAATTAACAAGTGTAGGTTCCCAAACATATTAAACCTAATCTAACAGAAGGTTATTCTATCATATAATGTGAACCAAAAAAAAAAAAAGATGAATCATATTGAAAGTCATGATTTAAGGGTTATAGCATGCTCCAAACTTTTAATTTTTCATGTTTTACCCATTTCTATTTGTCCCTTCACTAAATTAGAGTACTATGATTTAAGGTTACAAGTGAAAGAATTATTGTTGGTTCATTTATTAGATTGATATTGTAAGTCTCATGATAGAGTTTGCTTCTTTCCTATACTTTCTCAAGGAAATTGCGATAAGCTATCATCAAGAATATCATATACGACATACAAATAATAAAGTAGGAATTAAAATAAGAACAAAGGATGAAATAATGCCAATATAGACTACAAAAGCCATATAAGCTAAAACAGTATGTCTCAAAGTTCAGACACTGAAAATGATTTGCGGTGAGATCTCTTCAAAACAGATAGCATTCTATGATCTCTTCAAAGTTCAGACACTGAAAATGACGTTCTATGATCTTTTCAAGTTTCAACTTGGTTATTTTGGAATTAGATAGAATTCTCCAAAGTTTTAATTTTTCATGCTCTACACATTTCTATTTGTCCCTTCACTAAATTAGAGTAAAATTGCTGAATCATTTGGATGTCAACAGAAAATATCTGTACTTAGCTCCATTTTCACACTAACTTAAACTATTTGTGTCAAAGGTGGGCAACTATAATGCTCATCATAAGGTTGGTTTTCAAGGATTTCTGATTTGTAATCCAAACTTTTTACGAACATTCAGATTCATGACAATGGCCAAGGGTTTTGCTACAATTCTATAGCCTTTTATCTAATACTGCTTTATCTTAATATGATAAGCCTGATGAGACCATGGAAAGCATGTGAATTTAATAAAACAAACAACCCAACAAAGTAGGAAAATTATATAATAATAGATGCATGGAAGAAAACCAAGCTAACAAATTATATCCCGGCAATCGATCAGAATCAAATGAAACAGAGAATGGGAAGTATGAATTACCAGACTTGACTGGCTGACACTTCTTGAGAGATTAGATCTGAATAAGAAAGCAGTGAACAAAGGCTCAAAAACCAGATATCCAGAGAACTCCTTGAGAATGACCCGATGCTGCTAGAAGAGAAGTTCTGAAATAATCAAATTTCTGAGATCTGTTGGATTTTGATGAAGTATGGGTAACCAAATCTGTGTGCCTAAACATAGTTGAGAAAATATGTCATCATAAGCATGAAAAGGAAACAGTGCTTAAGCAATTTCGTAGCATTTTATGGAAAAAAATGCAAAAAAATTTTAGTCTAAGTTTACATCTGCTCGTCATGGATTATTCTAAAAATCAACTATCAACGTAACAACATTTCCGGAAAGAAGCAGATGACTGTCTGTTCTTTGTACTTGTTGATTTCAAATGCATATTTAGGAAATGAACCAATATTTTTCAAACAAATCAAGCAATAAAAAGTTTAATTGCATGAGAAATTTTATGTTCAAATTCAGCAATCATTCACTCAGACAGATTGCATTCTAAGTTTACCGCTTATATCAACTTTATTCTAAAAACGAACAAAATAAAGTAAAAGCTTCCTTCCCTGTGGCAGTTAAGGGAAGATTATAGATTATCCAAATATGATAATCAAATCATTTATTTCTTCTTCCAATCTGTTACAATCTGGCTCTTGATTTTTTTTTTTTTTTCGCCTTTCTGGGCTAATACCCTTTCTTCACCAAACCATCAGCTCTTAGGAATAAGAAACAGTAAG
Source organism: Firmiana major (assembly GCA_033439115.1). Lineage (NCBI taxonomy): Eukaryota > Viridiplantae > Streptophyta > Magnoliopsida > Malvales > Malvaceae > Firmiana > Firmiana major. The sequence continues at coordinate 67,163,617 of CM065905.1, forward strand.
CAGATTACATAAAAATAAGGCCTAGGACTGACTGCCAACTACTGTAAAATTGCCATTCTTATACATGGCAAATTGAGATTCATCAATTATCAACACAACTTCCATATAAAAATTACCAGTAGGGAGAAAATGGAAATTCTAAATGTCGGATCCAAAGACTCACATGAGGTGAGAATCAAACCGGAGACCATTTGATCCTAAGATCTTAGAGCCTCCAGTCCACCTTACCACTAGGAAGCTCTTAAATTGAATATTTTATCCAAACATTTTTTCAACTTGCAATCAATCAGAATCAAATGAAACAAAGAATGGGAAGTAAAAATTACCAGACTTGACTGGCTAACACTTCCTGAGAAATTAGATCTGAAAAGAAAGCAGTGAACAAAGCACCAAAGACCAAAGAAGCAGCAAACTTGTTTGCCAATGACCCGATGCTGCTGTAAGAGAGATTCTGAAATAATTAAATTTCTGAGATCTGTTGGACTTTGATTTAGTTTGGACAGTCAAATCTTGTGTGCCTAAACAGAGATGAGAAAATCTGTCATAAGCATGAAAAGGAAAGAGTTCAGCACTTCTCTAGCATTTATTGGGGAAAAAAAGATGCATAAAATGGTAAGTTACTCATACAAATTGCATTCTAAGTTTTACATCTGCTCATCATGGATATTATCAACTTTATTCCCAATATTCATGTTCCAAACAAGATCATAAAATCATCTGAACAATTTTTTATGTCATGATAAGCTTGAAACAGAATCAAAACAAGCAAATACTGTTCCAGTTTATGAGCCTAAAAAGAATCAGAAGTAAATATTACCTGTCTTGAAGCAAACTCCCTTGCTAACTGTAGAACCCTGGAAGAAGATGTGTATGGATAAAAGCAAAGGAATGTAATGAGCTAGTGGTAAAAAGAGGAGAAAGTCTGTACTAACAACTTGATTGATATTTAATACTAAGGAATAATAAGGAGAGTTGTGGAAAGAATAGTCAAAAAAGTATGCAAGAAAATGCAAGCTAATTGCAAAGAAAAAAACAAGTGAAATGACTTTCATGGTGGGTGCCACAAGGGAGACTTAAATCAATTAAAGACAAAGAGCACTGTCGTTGTAATTTCCATCTTTCTTAACCATTTCTGTTTTGCATTTTGTCTTCCGTGTTGGAATTACATACCTTGATTAGAAAAAAGTGTATAGAGCAAAGAAACAGTGAATCAACTATTGATATTCTCTGAAGGAAAAAGGTGAGGATGGGATCCTGGAAGAATAAAACAAAGTGCTAAGGAAAGTGCAAAATAAAACAAGAGAAAGTTAACCAAAATATGAGTCAATTGTTATGGTCTTGGTGCCATTTTCATGGTGGGTGCTTATGGTCTTGCTGCCACTTTCATGGTGGGTGCCACAATTGTTAAGGTCTTTGTGCCACTAGCATTGTGGATGCCACTTGCCCATGATAATGTTTCCCATACATCACACACTGCCTGCAAGCATGCTTGATGGCAAAGTCTACTCACCGTCAGGGTTTCGATTTGCTAAGAAGGATGATAATGTCTAAAAATAAAAAAAATAAAATAAAAAAAGTCCCCTTTTTTCAACAATTTCAGCATGGAAGAGGCAAGCCTTGGATTTCAGAAACCGGATTGGAAACCTGTATTAGGCATTAGAATACAAAATATCAGAGTTTGCATATAAATGAGGTAAACCCATGGCAATATTTCCGTTTCTGGGGATTGGATATGCAATAGTGGAGTATAAGAAACAGAGCATAAATATGCTTGAATTACACTAAATTACTTTCATAATTAAGGATGTACATAAGAAACAATGGATTGGGACAGTAATAAAGGGTGGTCCATCCTGTAAACCAAGTAGAGAAAATCATGGAAGCAACTTCCAGCAATCTTGATATGCAATTGAAACAGAACAGAATGAGCTCGTATCAGCATTACCGGCACACCACATGTTGATCGTTGAAGCTCTTAAATTGAATATTTTATCCAAACAATTTTTCAACTTGCAATCAATCAGAATCAAATGAAGCAAAGAATGGGAAGTAAAAATTACCTGACTTGACTGGCTAACACTTCCTGAGAAATTAGATCTCAAAAGAAAGCAGTGAACAAAGCCCCAAACACCAAAGAAGCAGCAAACTTGCTTGCCAATGACCTGATGCTGCTATAAGAGAGATTCTGAAATAATTAAATTTCTGAGATCTGTTGGACTTTGATTTAGTTTGGACAGCAAAATAACAGAGCTGAGAAAATCTGTCTTAAACATGAAAAGGAAACAGTTCAGCACTTTTTTAGCATTTATTGGGGAAAGAAATATGCATAAAATGGTAAGTTACACATACAAATTGCATTCTAAGTTTTACATCTGCTCATCATGGATATTATCAACTTTATTCCAAATATTCATGTTCCAAACAAGATCATAAAATCATCTGAACAATGTTTTTAACAAAGTTAAAGTACAGACATTATAAAGTGAAGAAAATATGTCATGATAAGCTTGAAACAGAATCAAAACAAGCAAATAGTGTTCCAGTTTTTGACTCTAAAAAGAATCAGAAGTAAAAATTACCTGTCTTGAAGCAAACTCCCTTGCTAACTGTAGAACCCTGGAAGAAGATGTGTATGAAGAAAAGCAAACGGATGATTAATGAGCTAGTGGTAAAAGAGGTGGAAGTCTGTGTTAACAACTTGATTGATATTTAATACTAAGGAATAATAAAGAGAGTTATGGAAAAAATAGTCAAAAAAGTAAGCAAGAAAATGCAAGGAAAGTGTAAAGAAAAACAAGCGAAATGACTTTCATGGTAGATTTAAATCAATTAAAGACAAAGTGCACTCTTGTAGAATATACAAGGCATAGAGGTCCCCTCATATTTTTAATACATAAGATTTTTGTTAATCCTATTTTTATGCTCCATAAAGATTTTTTTTTTTTTTTTCTAATTTTGCACTTGGTGATGGTTTTACTTGATTGAAATTGAGTATATAGTCAATACATGTGTTTGAAGATCAAGATGAAGAACGACATAGTAAATGGAATAGAGAGATATGTTTCATCAAAAGAATGAATTGATAACAATTTGTTTACATGATCAACTGCAATAAATTCAAGAATCAAGTTATTTACAATACATTATTAGAAAAGGGAGTCTAAATTTCAAGATTCAACACTAATCAATTATAAAAACTTCGAAATTAACATGTAAGAGACTTAAAACAAGCATCTGTTGAGTGGTTTTGTATGTCCACAATTCCCAGGAAAGTGCTTACCATCTGTCTTTATCATATTAAAATTTTTTATGGTAAACTAAGACTTGGTTTTCATATTTTAGGTCAAACAATGTTAGGTATGGATAAGAAAATTGCTCGTCAATTATCTACTGTTGGGTATTGGGATGTGCCAAATAAAACAAAGTTTATATTTATGTTTTTGTAAATAAATAAATGAAATTTTGTAGGTATTTGAATTTATTCATTCAAAATTTAACAAGAGTACATTAATTATCATGATAATTTGACCCAAAAAAAAATCCAAAGTACTTTTAATCATTCAAAAAAAAAAAAAATTAAAATTGATTTTAACACTCTGCTTTGAAGATTTCAAGTTCAAATAATAAAAGGACATAATGCATTCATATGCTTACAGAACTTAATGCATGTAATATAAAATTACTTTAAAGATTTTTTATTTATTTTTCCGTATAAAAATCAAGGTACAACAATTTTTTTTAAAAAGATAATATAAAATACATTAGAATAAAAAAATTTGCAAAAGTCAAATAAGGAGACAAAGAAAACGAAACAGATGAGACAGGAAGAAGATAAAAAATAATTCTTATAGTAAAATAAGCCATCATCTTGACGTTTGTTTTCACATTTCAAGTCAAAATCAACCAGTAGTAGGTATAGATGAGACCAGAAGAAGATATATAACAATTCTTATGGTAAAATAAGCCTTCATGTACTTCTGGGGAAGTTTCTGCAAATAATAAATGGAAAAAGTTCTCAATTCATACAAGAAAAAAGTTTGAGAAACAGAATAAACTAAATGAACATAAAAAACAATGGATTGGGACAGTAATAAAAGGGTCCATCATGTAAACCAAGATAAAATCATGGAAGCAACTTTCCAGCAATCACGATATGCAATTGAAACAGAACAGAATGATCTTGAATCAGCATTAATTGACAAACCCCATGCCTTATTATTAAACTAAACTAGACTTAGGATGTGAATGCCACAAAGTTAAACAGAAAAAAGGACAGGAAACTGCAGCAACTAATTTCATATGAGCCCCTGCTCATAAGTTCCCCAACTGGCATAAAGATTTCAATAAAAATAAGAATAAGAGATTTTTGGGCCAAAAAGTTTTTGTTTTTTTTGGAACCCGTGTATATAAGATATACAAAAAAAAAAAAAAAGGAGCAGAAAAGAAAAAAAAATAAAAGAAAACAAAAATGGTTATCAGGAAACTCCTTTCCAGTGATATGCTCTCTACTTACATAGATCATTCTTCCATTCTTTTTTGTTTACCATCAGATAAAAACTAATGAAAAGAATTTGAACTTATAATGCTCCCATGCATGAGGGAAGCAGGTGTAAAATGGTAATAAAAGAGGGAATGGGATATAACTAACCACCTCCCAGTTAAGCTCAAAGTAAGTATTAACAAAAATGTCGCTCACCGTCTTCGGAGAAAACAAAGCAGGACCCAATTGTTTCTTCATATTCTTCAATCTGTAAATTGGAAAAGATATTAACTTAAAGGATGAAAATTTCATGAATTAAAAACTTCTGCATGTAAGAAATCGCTTGGTGTTTATTAAAAAGTTCAAGTCAAAGGGTCAAAATAAAGCAATAACTTTGGCCTATTGCGGACCACAAAACCCCTAGTGCATAGTAAAATTTATGACAAACTAATTACTTACATAAATGCATTAAGAGAGATGATGAGTCTAGGAAAAATGGTAAAGAACAAAGAGGAGGGCAGCTAAGAATCTTTATTGCACAAGGAAAACGGAAGATTTTGCAAGCTAAGAACTCACCAGCTTAATCTTTTTTCATCTATGATTAATATTGGATTCATTGTGTCCAGACCCTGAAATTCATTAACAAGCTGATGATCACAATAAGGTAAAATAAAAACAATGAAAGCTTTTGCAAAATTGACAACAAAATACCATTACATCAGGTAAAACATATATATATATATATATATATATATATATATACATATTCAAAGACAACAAATAATTAAGAAAACAAACACTATACTCTATTGATTGAAGTGGGGGCTGTGAGAAGTAGGACACAGAAAGGCTACAGAAGGAATGGAGGTAGTTAGCATCTAAGGCCAATGCACATTTCTAATCAGATGATCAAAAGCCACAACAATGCATTGCAATCAAAACAAATTCAATTTCAGCTATGGCAGAGCTCCAATCAACCAAAACATAGCTAATCGAACAACTGACACAAAGAAAGTATACACAAAAGTATACACAAGTTTGTATAAATCGAGTTCTTACATAATAAAAGCAATTACATGAATACTAGCACTAATACTAATCAGCTCATCTCACGATTTGAACTCGAGATTAAAGCTATTCAAACATACCCTAGGCTTCCGAATACAGAAAACAAGTAGCAATAAGAAACTACACAGAAATCTAAAAATTTCAGGCAATTAAATAACATGAGATTCAAAGCTTACTGAAAGAGTGTAAGGTGCATTTGGAGGAATGTCAATCTGCCCAGAAACAGCATCAAGATCAAGCAATACAGGCTCTGACTCTCCTTCCTCTTCATGCCCATCTGCCTTCTTATCTTCCTCCATTGCAATAACCTTTAAAAAAAATTTTAGAAAAAGGTATAGTTTGAATTAGTGAGTGGAAAAAATGGAACTTTGATGGCAGAGTGTAATTGAGCCGAGCAGATACAACAATTGAGTTACTTGACCTTGCTCGATTAAGCTTGTTCTTTAAATAAAAATGAGCTCGATTCTCAGGCTCAACTTCAAGTTCAATTATTTGTTCTCAAGCTCAAGCTCAAAATAAGTTTTTTGATATACAAATATTTTATAACAATTAAATTAAACGGATGATGATGATGATGATGATGATGATGAATCCAAGTTTTTTAAACACATAAAAGTAAAAGTCTTAATCAAATTCACCAAATACAACAACACACAATTGGAAGAAATTAAAATGAAATATCTAAACAAATAAGTCCACACATTTACATATACTATACAGTTGTTCTTCCAGGTCATATCTAGAATTTCGAGCTTCCAGAATCACATTTACAGATGCTTCAATAAGGAGATAAAGATTCTATCTTTACGGCATCATCATGTAGAGTATCTCAAACTTAGAAGGAACAAGAAATAATCGATTATACCAAGTTTTGATTGGTACCAAAGTATTATACTAATAAGATAATACTAGTTCAAACAACCAAGAAATAATCAAATTGTTGCTAATTTGTTGTACCAGATAAAGTTTTATATTAACAAAACATTATGCTAGTAAGATCATTAGAAAGAGATTACCCAACATATCTTCTCCTTTTGAACCATGCTTAACAGAGCTGGATCATTTAAAAAAAAAAAAACTAGTTAATGGTTATGTAAGTTTTTTCATTTATCTGTTTTGCCTAGATTTTGCAATTTTTCTGTCTATTATCTGTGATGAGAAATGAGGTAATTGGTATATACAAGTATGATATATAATGTTATATGTATCTATCTCGGCACTGTGATAGGAAATGTTTTATGCATTTATCTGGCTTTTCCAATTACGTTTCCAATGGTAAAATAACATCAAACTTTGCAATATTTCAAAACCTGTGTCGGAGCTGATTACCTTTGCTTTCAGTTATGATGGGTATGGTTCAAAGTCTAAAATTTATATTTTCTTTCTCTTTATAGACAATTTTTTGTTGTTTCATGTGGATTATTATATTTAGTAGTTTTAATCAAACTTTGTAATTCATCTTTGCATATACTTGAACATTCGTAATCTTGCTATGCTTTAGACTATTAACTTGATGTAATAGTCTATAGTCTTTCTTTAGATAATTAAATGATCTTTCTTGAAAGTATGTAATAAATATTTCGTTATTACTCCTGTAAAGACATGATGTTCTAACACAGAACTGAATTTTCTTCCTTTACTCCTGCAGTTGATATTGTATTGTAACCTAAAATCAAGAATACCTTATTAAAACAGCTTTAGTTTATACTTTATCCTTGAAAGAAACTTAAGAAAGCAAGGATGGAAAAATATTCCAGGACTTCAACTATGTGATATAGAAATAAACAACCAGTACATTATCGAGATGCTTCAGGAGAAGATCTATAATAACTGGCAAGTCCTAATGAGAGATATATAGCAGATAAAAAATCCCCCATTGTCTATACCAGAAAACTAGATGAAGCCGGTATTTTTTTAAACTATGGGTAGCTCCTATAAAAATTCCACCATAGTTGCCATTGCCACTAACTTCACTTCTATCTGTTTTGATGACACATGTTTAGCAAATTCAAAAAATGAACATGCAACATCCAAATTTATCCAGAAGAAACTCAATCTAATCTAACAATTAACTATGCACCTAATGCTTAAAGGAATGAATAATAAATAGGAAGCTTGTTGAATAATGACACAAACCTTGATGGAGTACACATGTTCATGAGATTCATCGAATGATATTTGTGGTCTGGTCAAAGCCTTTTAAAGCTCCCTGTGTATCTAAGAGAAGAAAAAAGAAAGGAGTAATGATGTAGAATACGATTTCATTGAAACTAAAATAATTTGAAGTTAGACCAAAAAATTATTTCAAAAGATTAAAAAATGTAAAGCAAGAATTCCCTAACATACCACTATGTTGCGTCCATCACTGGTAATGACCAAGATTGTCTCTGCAGATTAGGGACATGATTCAGACAAGAGAGGATAATAATGCCTATGCCAAATTGGCTTTGACTAAAATGCCATTAAAGAGTACAAGGAACAGAAAAAGAGTTTGAAAATTGAATGAAAAAAAAAAAAACAAAAATAGAGTTATAAAAGTTCAATACATCGTTTCCTTTCATATAGAAACTTCCACAAGTGAAACCATCACCTGACAGCAGTGCTTAACTAAACTTGAGTTACCAACAGCTTAGGCTAAACAATGATTCTTCTCGCAATCTCAATGCATCTCAAGAGCATTTCCTACATTCATTTCAATTCAAATTTGTAGCTTTGAACTGAATGTAAATTACATTCAACTAAGGTTCTTCACTTGATTAAAATCTAACATTTTTTAAAATATCATTCAAAATAGAGTCCAATTAAGAAGCCAACTTACCATGTTAAACAACAAGAAAGACTCATTGCTGTAGATAACCAAATAACAAACAAAACATAACGAATCAAGAACTTTCAACATCAACTTCAAAATAAATAATTTCAACAAACCCAAGTCTCAAAATCCCAATATTCATCAGATTAACAACTCAAAACAATAAATTTATCTAAAAAGTGAACTTTAAGAAGCAACAATGAATAATTAAAAAAAATGTAAACAAAAAATAGAAACTCACAGAGAGAAGCTCAAACCTGCGTGTGGAGCAGCTTAAGGGGTCAGTTAGGAACCTGAATATTTGTTGGGTAAGGTTTTTCGAGGTATGCTGGTTAAGTTATGGTAGAGAAAGGGAAAAGGAAGAAGGGGAAAAAGAAGTAAGGACATCCTAGGTAAATTAACATTTACCTGTATGGCCAAGAGTGAAGTAGATTTTGGGTGGTTGTTGCAGTTCTTGAACTTTTCAGGATGAGATGAGAGAAAAGTTCCTACGATTGCGAATACGAATATTCAGATTTCAGCAGAGGTTGATGAAGAAAGAAACAAAAGAAGAAAAGAAGAATCGATGTAATTTCACAAAATTTGCAAGGCCACGCTGGGAAAAAAAACCTTTCATTAACCAGCTTTGCAGAAAACAAATTCGGCGCTTTCTCCTCAGATTTGCCATTCCTCCAAAGTGCAGATTTGAATAATTCCGAAGAAGCGAAATTCTGAGTGACATTTTGAACCAAACTTGGGATTCTGTGGGACGGAAGGAATGAAGAAGGAAAGGAAAGGCGATTCCTATCAACCAAACGGCACGTAAAAGAAATGAAGAGGTTAGAAATAAGCATTGTTTTGGTTTTTATGCCTTTAGTGATTAGGCCTTTCAATAAACGGGTAATCAATCCTACATGAACGCCTCCAACAGCGACTTGGCATTGGGATGGTCCGATCCAAACAATAGTCGTCTGTCCTTCGGATGCATGAAGACTTCTAAACAAGTCATCGTTGGTGTGGTAAGAGAGGGAACAGAGGAATTAGTAACAAAAAAATAGTGGTGAAAGAATGAAGCTTAAATAGGAAGTATCCAATTTAAACCATACACGAAAAAACATTGACTTCAAGATTAAGACAAATTGGGTATTACCAATAGACTTTAAGAAGGCTTTATCACAAATTCCAGGGCCAAGAAGGGGTTTCTTTAGTTAAAGGAAATAAGAACTTTACAAAATAAGGCAAATCAAATACCTTTGTTCAAAATAAAATCATTAACTTTGTTGCAGAATATGCCCAACAACCAAAATAGGGAGAATTTGGTTTTGGATGATAAACCCAGACAGAATTGTTCACATTTTTTTTTTCCTTTAATGGAGATGAAACCAAGCACGTAAAAAGCAAACATTACACTAGGAACAATAAAAGCAAAGGCAATTCGGAGTAACTTGTGTAATGGAGATATACTTAACTTTAGGCTTTCAGGAATTTACACTGAACACCTACAATTAATTTTCTGAAAAGAAAAATCTTTCTGGATGGTGCTTTAAAACAAAGAAAGGTAGATAAATGTGGGATTGAATTGTACCGTTTTTGTCAGGCACGAGAATTGTACACATATCCAGGCAAGCCTCTATCAAATGGTGCTTTCAAGACTTATGGCCATATCAGTATGGTATAAGCTCTCAACTTGCTTGGGTACTTCAAATTAGGCCATTATATGAAGATCCCTCCCAAGTCAATGTTCATTGTACTAGTAAAAAGATTCTGATTTTTGTCATGCTGTTTTCTTTTACTTACTTGAAACTTAATATATTCCTAACCTGTTTCCCCTGTTTTGGTCATATGTACATTCAGTTCTTTGGAACTATAGTTGCTCCAACTTCCTTATTTGCTACATCATGGTGGCTACTTTCGGTCATTAAGCACTGAGGATTTTGTCTGAAGGATGCCCTGTACTTTGAAATAAGAAGATGGAATTTTCTTTTCTCCATCGATGTTAGGAATGGCTCTGCTTTTGAGGTTAGATCTGCAACTCTTTGATAACTCATATTTAAATGTGCAGACTTTAATTTTATCAAGGAACAATATTAAAGAATGGCCAGGTGCAATGTTGAAGTCACTTCCCAATCTTTCTTGTTTCAAACTGTAATGTTTGATTTAACACTCAATTTTATGCTGATTCATTAACATAATCTCATAAATAAGTTAAGATGAGGTAGGAGTTGGAATGATCTCTTTCCTATTGCTTTTCTTTTCAATATTAAACTACACAAGCAGGTCTAGAATGTTTAAGAGCAAACAGAAATTCTTTTGTGTTTTTTTTTTGGATGAGAAGAAACACCTTGTCTCGTGGACTAATTCCACAGCAATCTTCAAATTCCTTGCTTAGAGAAGAGCTAAGAAACAAATTTCTAAGAGGCATGGAAAGAATCTCTCAGAATGAATCTCCAAATTCTTACAACCATACTCAAAACATCATTCAAGTGGCAGAGCCAATACATATAAAAAAGGGACAGTATTCAAGATCTGAAGTACATGCCAAATTTACAACAATAAACAGCTGATCTGGTAAAATGAGATGAGGAACAGAGTAGACAAATAGCTTCTGCCTCATGAAACATGTATCTAGTGATCTTCTCCTTCTTCTTTGACAGCTTCACTCCAACTAAGAGAAAAAGAAGAGGTTAGAAATAAGCATTTAATTTGAATTTCATACCTTAGTGATTAGGCCTTTCAACAAAGACATTAAAGAGAGAATTAGACAGATTGGGTAATAGACTTTGCAGAGGTTTTAGTTTTATCACATAATCCAGAATCAAGAAGGCGTTTCTCTACTTGCAGGAAATATAAACTTAACTAAATAAGATAAGGCAAACCCAAATACCTTTGTTTCAATATAAAATCACTCAACTTTCCATCAACAAAGATGAAACCGAGAGCAAAGCAAGTAAACATTACACCAGGAGCATCAAAAGCAAACATGACGTAGCCTAATATTATAAGGATTTGCCACAAAATTGTTTACCATTTTCGACAGGCATTTAACCAGAGAAATATTCACTTTTTTTTTGTTTTTCAGAGTAAGTTGTGTAATCGAGATACACTTAGCCCTTTTGATGGTTTAACCTTTTGAAAAGAAAAATGCTTAGATGAAGGTGCTTTAAAAATAGAGGTCATTATTCAAAAGATTGGTAGAAATATAAGTAGGATTGAATTGTATACCTCTTCCCTACTACTGCACAAAAGGCTCCAAGAGAGACTTGGCATAGGGATGGTCCCACTCCATGTTTTCCCACGACTCCTTTGGCTTCATCCAGATTTCTTGGAGAGAAGGTGGAGGAGATGGTCGGCCTTCTTCAAGCAGGGGAAGATATAGAGGGATCCTCTTTAATTTTGGACAATACTGTATATCAACAATTAGAAGAGAATCACAAACCATTGCTCCCTTTGCACTATAAATGCTCTTCAATTCTGGTAGTCCCCACAAGTTCAAGCTCCTTAATTTGGGAAGAGCAAGATTGAGAGTATTGCTGCTATCCATTCCTTCTGACGCTGATGATGCTATTATTTCTTCCATTTCATCACACTCGCGAACATTTAACACTTCCAAATTTTGGAGATTTTTAGGCAGCCAGTCAGAAGAGAACAACTTCTTTAATTTTGGACAAGAAATTATTTCAACAATTTGAAGAGAATCACAAACCATTGCTCCCTTTGCACTATAAATGCTCTTCAATTCGGGTAGGTACCCCAAGTACAAGCTCCTTAATTTGGGAAGAGCAAGATTGAGAGTATTGCTGCTATCCATTCCTTCTGACGCTGATGATGCTATTATTTCCTTCATTTCATAACAGTAGGAAACCCGTAACACTTCCAAATTTTGGAGATTTTTCAGCAGCCAGTCAGAAGAGAACAACTTCTTTAATTTTGGACAACAGAATATTGTAACAATTCGAAGAGAATCACAAACCATTGCTCCCTTTGCACTATAAATGCTCTTCAATTCTGGTAGTCCCCCCAATGACAATTCCGTTAATTTGGGAAGAGCAAGATTGAGAGTATTGCTGCTATCCATTCCTTCTGACGCTGATGATGCTATTATTTCCTCCATTTCATTACAGCTGGAAACCCGTAACTCTTCCAAATTTTGGAGCACCCAGTCAGAAGAGAACAACTTCTTTAATTTTAGACAATACTCTATTTTAACAATTCGAAGAGAATCACAAACCATTGCTCCCTTTGCACTATAAATGCTCTTCAATTCTGGTAGTCCCCACAAGTTCAAGCTCCTTAATTTGGGAAGAGCAAGATTGAGAGTATTGCTGCTATCCATTCCTTCTGACGCTGATAATGCTATTATTTCCTCCATTTCCTTACAATCCTCAACGGATAACTGTTCCAAATTTTGGAGATTTTTCGGCACCCGGTCACAAGAGAACAACTTCTTTATTTTCTTACATCCATTTATCTCAATAACAGTCAGTGCGGAAAAAGTGGGATGTGGCACTGGGATTAACCGCGAGAAAAGTAGCTCTTCACCACACTCAAAACTGCATCCGTCAATAATTAGATCCCCAACATCGGACGGAAACTTAGCACCGTTTCTAGAAATCTGACAGGTACCTAATTGAATGCATTTTTTATATCCACTAGATCGGATTGAATGATCACCCACAACAATGTGGTATTCACGAGGCCCTTGTGTTTGTCCATTCAAAGCTTGGGCATAATTGCTCAGCTCCTCCACGTTGCGAAACCTCCCTTTGAAAATTTCCAACTTGCTTAGTCCACCAATCTCATCACCTCTCACAAATGTTTCAATTCCCTCTAAGTGCTGAAGGCATGAGAATTTTGATAATATTCCATCCGGTATCTTTTTTATCCACGTTCTACTGAAATTAAGATACTTGAGTTTTACCAGCCTTTCTATCCCATCAGGGAGATTCCTTATTCTTGTTCCTCCAAGGTTCAACTGTTCCAAAGCTAGAAGTTTTGAGAAAGATGGCATATTCTCTGAAAGAAGGCAACCCTGAAGTAACAATGCAGTGAGATTTTCCAAATCAGATATGGAATTTGGCAGGCTTTCAATAGAATTCCAAGAAAGATCAAGAATCTTGAGTCCATGCATTTGCTCAAAGAAACACTCTGGAATACTCCTTATATTACATGAGGCCAGCAATAAGGTTGTGAGGGCAGGACATTTTGGTGGAGACATTTGTGGCGGAATTTTCATTCCTGAATTCCGCATCAGTGAAACCTTGTCTAGATCTTCAGCCCATTCTTTCGAATCTGGTATCTCTTTCAATTGCATGCCTGCTCTTACCAAGAATCGAGGTTTTCCCTTTGTGGTGATGTCTAATGCCATGTCCCTCACAAGGTCATGTAGCTTCACATAACTTTCACCATCTTTCACAAGCAAGCAATTGTTAATGAGTTGATTCAAAATGGTACGCCCTCTGTCAGTCTCTTCCACAAGTCCCTCAACAATCCAAAATTCTATCAGCTCATCTCTATCGATTGTGTAATCTTCGGGCCATAATGCACAGTAGAGGAAGCATTGCTTGATTGTTTCATCTTTTAAACGGTCGTAGCTGAATTTGAGTGGATGCAATACCGTCTCATCCCACCTGTTTACACCTTTTGCGCCTCTTTTCAATTCATTAAGTGCATTACTCCATTCTTCAATGTTACGTACCCCTTTCATACTGCACGCCACTGTAACAATAGCCAAAGGCAAACCAGCACACTCCTCAACAACAGATTTCACAATTGGTAACAGGCATGGATCATTCGAAATATCCCTACCTACTTTCTCTAAGAACAAACTCAATGCATCTTCTTCTGGAAGAGGAGACACTGGGAATTCTCGGCAATCCAAGTAGCGACACACCTCCAACTTCCGGGTTGTTACCACTAATTTACTCCCAATAGTAGGTTCAGGGATTCCTACCTCTTCAAGAGATAAATTGGCCCATACATCATCCAAGATTAAGACATACTTGCCTTTTAGAGACAACTTTGCAGATATCATCCCTGCTCTTCTTGTTACATCGTCATCTTCTAAAGGAGCTTCATTCATCGCACGTACAATGTCATCTTGTAATTTGGCAATGTTCAGCTCCTTTGATACCGTGGTCCAAATCACAGTGTTGAACTTTTCAGTCTCTTTCAGAAGTTGGTTGTTAATGAGCTTCATGATGGTTGTTTTACCCACTCCTCCCATTCCCCAAACTCCAATCTTCGAAACATCATCATCCATCAAATATTCCCAAATTTTTTCCATAATGCTCTCTGCAACTTCACCACATAATTTGGTTGTCGACAAAACCTGTCCAATCCATTGAGGATCGTGAATAGTCAAACAATCATAACTCCGTCCCTGTTGAATAAGTTCTTCAACTTCTTGTCCCCATTTTAAAACTTTTGATCCATGGAATACACGTGTGAAAAGATTGCTTCTTTCAACTCTTTCAAGATCATTCAGAATTTCACTGGTCCTTTCAACTTTTTGAAACCATGTCTCAACTTGTTTCTTAAGTTTCTTTCCTGGTTGCTGCTCTTCACTCCATTTTGATTCATTGTCTACTTTTACATCATTTAGATCGTCCAATTTTCTCTTCAGGGTAGTTATATTCTCATCAAAGCTAAAGAGATTTTTCAAGAGATCTTTCAAGACTGGGAAAATCTCATTTAAGAAAAAGTCCATCGCAACAAGTACCTACATAACACCCCATATGGTCATTAGAATGCTATGTTAGGTCCAATCCTCAAAAAGGACTTTGATAAACAGATTTATCAAGAAAAGAAGCACATACATGTTTTACAAAAAAGATTGAATATCATAAGTTTGATCATATGATATACAATTTGTCCTATGAAGGAATTTGTTTCCTAAATTAGGAAATTAACAAGAGTATGCTCCTAAACTTATTATACCTATCCTAACAGAAGGTTATTCTATTATAAAATGTGAAACAAAAAAAAAAAAAAAAGATGAATCATATTCAAAGTCATATGATTTAAGGGTTATAAATGAAAGAATGATTGTTGGTTGATTTATTAGATTGATCTTGTAAGTCTCATGATAGAGTTTGCTTCTTTCCTATACTTTCTCAAGGAAATTGTGATAAGCTATCATCAAGAATATCATATACGACATAGGAATTAAAATAAGAACAAAGGATGAAATAATGCCAATATAGACTACAAAAGCCATATAAGCTAAAACAGTATGTCTCAAAGTTCAGACACTGAAAATGATTTGCAGTGAGATCTCTTCAAACAGATATGATGAACAACTTCTACTGTTCCATGATCTTTTCAAGTTTCAACTTGGTTATTTTGGAATTAGATAGCATTCTCCAAACTTTCAATTTTTCATGTTTTACCCATTTCTAGTTGTCCCTTCACTAAATTAGAGTAAAATTGCTGAATCATTTGGATGTCAGCAGAAAATATCTGTACTTAACTCCACTTTCACACTAACTTCAACTATTTGTGTCAAAGGTGGGCAAGTATAATGCTCATCGTAAGGCTGGTTTTCAAGGATTTCTGATTTGTAATCCAAACTTTTTACGAACATTCAGATTTCATGACAATGGCAAAGTGTTTTGCTACAATTCTATAGCCTTTTATCTGATACTGCATGATCTTAATATGATAAGCCTAATGAGACAGTGGAAAGCACGTGAATTTTTTTTTTAACAAGTTAAAACAGAAATAATCATAAGGAATTTTGTCAGAAGCTTGGTAGTTTGGAAAAAAAGTACAGCAAAAAAGGAGAAGAGAAATATGTCATTAGAAGTATAAGGATCATGTGCCAAACGAGACAATAAAAGCATGCCAATGAGTTAAAATGCAGATATTTTAATGGAAGGGCTGTATTTAGTAGGGTTAATAAGTCAACATAATAATAAAAAAGGAAGGGGGCAGAATAAAACAAATAACCCAACAAAGTAGGAAAAGTATATAATAATAGATGCATGGAAGAAAACCAAGCTAACAAATTATATCCCGGCAATCAATCAGAATCAAATGAAACAGAGAATGGGAAGTAAGAATTACCAGATTTGATTGGCTGACACTTCTCGAGAGATTAGATCTGAATAAAAAAGCAGTGAACAAAGGCTCAAAAACCAGATATCCAGAAAACTCCTGGAGAATGACCCGATGCTGCTAGAAGAGCAGTTCTAAAATAATCAAACTTCTGAGATCTGTTGGACTTTGATGAAGTATGGGAACCGAATCTGTGTGCCTAAACATAGTTGAGAAAATATGTCATCATAAGCATGAAAAGGAAACAGTGCTTAAGAAAATATTTTATGGAAAAAATGCATAAAAAATTGTATTCTAAGTTTACATCTGCTCATCATGGATTTTATCAACTTTATTCTAAAGATCAACTATCAACGCAACAACATTTCCAGAAAGAAGCAGATGACGGTCTGTTCTTTGTACATATTGCTTTTAAATGCATATTTAGGAAATGAACCAATATTTTTCAAACAAATCAAGCAATAAAAGTTTAATTGCATGATAATTTTTATTAACAAGATTCAGCAATCATTCACTCATACAGATTGCATTCTAAGTTTACCGCTTATATCAACTTTATTCTAAAAACAAACAAAATAAAGTAAAAGCTTCTTTCCCTGTGGCAGTTAAGGGAAGATTATAGATTATCCAAATATGATAATCAAATCATTTATTTCTTCTTCCAATCTGTTAAAATCTGGCTCTTCATTTTTTTTTTTTTCGGCCTTTCTGGGGTAATACCCTTTCTTCACCAAACCATCAGCTCTTAGGAATAAGAAACAGTAAGCAGATTACATAAAAATAAGGCCTAGGACTGACTGTCAACTACTGTAAAATTGCCATTCTTATACATGGCAAATTGAGATTCATCAATTATCAACACAACTTCCATATAAAAATTACCAGTAGGGAGAAAATGGAAATTCTAAATGTCGGATCCGAAGACTCACATGAGGTGAGAATCAAACCTGAGACCATTTGATCCTAAGATCCTAGAGCCTCCAGTCCACCTTACCACTAGGAAGCTCTTAACATTTTGTTCTTTTACAGGAATAACATTACTACTATCATATAATAGTCAAAGCTAAATTGAATGATTTTATCCATACAATTTTTCAACTTGCAACCAATCAGAATCAAATGAAACAAAGAATGGGAAGTAAAAATTACCTGACTTGACTGGCTAACACTTCCTGAGAGATTAGATCTGAAAAGAAAGCAGTGAATAAAGCCCCAGAAACCAAAGAAGCAGCAAACTTGCTTGCCAATGACCCGATGCTGCTATAAGAGAGATTCTGAAATGATTAACTTCTGAGATCTGTGGGACTTTGATTTAGTTTGGACTGCCAAATCTTGTGTGCCTAAACAGAGCTGAGAAAATCTGTCATAAGCATGAAAAGGAAACAGTTCAACACTTTTCTAGCATTTATTGGGGAAAACAATGCTTAAAATGGTAAGTTACTCGTACAAATTGCATTCTAAGTTTTACATCTGCTCATCATGGATATTATCAATTTTATTCCAAATATTTATGTTCCAAACAAGATCATAAAATCATCTGAACAATGTTCTAAGTTTACAGCTGCTCATCATGGATTATATCATTGGGAGGTAAATTCAAGACAACGATGATAAAGTGAAAACCTAATAATAAAGAATGAAATATGCTTCTATTAAACCAGTATCACATAATATGAGCAAGGACACAAAAAAATACCTAACTACTAATCAATAATCCATTTCACCACTTTTTTTTAAAAAAAAAAAAAAAGTAACAGCAACCACCTATCCAAAAGCACATCCATCAAGAATTTTTATCCAATTAATCCAGCAACATACATTTTACGAGAAATCACTAGCCTACATCCTAAGTCTAATGCAAAAAAAATCAGACATACCATAACTCATCAGAAAACTTGCAAAAGAATCCTAATACTTGGACAACACTCATCACATCAATGATAAACATAGAAGAACTGGAAAAGTAAATAAATTGCCTAAGCAATTAAAAACTCATTTCCAAATATATCAAAGCAAATTAATGGTTGGAAGGAATTTAGAGTTACAGTCTTCGGGTTTTTTTTTTTTTTTCCATGATAAAATGCCTGGTTCAGTTTTATACGGGTAATTATGGCTTAATTGATGATCAAGTATGCCATACAGCAATTTTTGAAGTAAGAAAAAGGAATAGCAGAAAGTAAGTAGTAAAAGCAGCAGCCAAAGTAAGGCTTAACTCATGCTTAAGTTGAAATTTGGCTGAATTCTACCTTGCTTTAACAATAGATTATTAAGTATTTAGTTTGGTTGCATTTTTACCCTGCTTTAACAATTGGTTGTTTCATGTGTGATAGTTTCTTATCATTCATTTTTCGCTTGAAAAAGAATTTTATTTCTTTTTTTCATGTCCATAGCATTTTAGATCTCTTATGCTTCGGCCTCCACATCTTATAGATTCATATTGCCATCAAAAGAGTTCTGGTTACTCAACACTTATTAACAGTTTGATTTACCTGGTGCAGATAACAACCGGAAGATATCACACATTGCTCATTAGCAACTCATCAGTGCATCCAGTTTGTGCTGTGTCCTTGGACATGATCCTGAAACCACACAATGTGTAGCATTTACAAGGACTAACTTCATTTCTACAGCTAATGTGTTTCAGCTCAGCTTCTCAAAATCATGCTGCTTTCATTTTGCAGTCTGAGGAGGTTTGTTACTCATCTTATTTTAATTCCATGTTTTTTAGTTAGCAATAGCATGCTCAGGGAGCATTTTGTAAAGAGGCCATACATTATCTTTCCCTAGCAGAAGATGTCAACATGGTTCTTTAGAATTGCACATGCATGTTAGTTTTTGATGTGGTTCAGAATGTTTGACCCAGCTGCTTTTGAAAAAGTCAAATGTTACCTAACTGTGAGCGTTGATAAAATCATTGAGTTCTGATTTGGGAAGGTGGCAAGGGTGCATTTCTTTTTTTTTTTTAACTCCAAGTAAATACATTCAGAGATAACTGTTTAGAGCTACATCTAGGGAACACCTCTCTAAATGCTATTTGTCATGAACATGGCAGCAAGTGCCAATTGCAAATAATACATACAACAAATACCATTTAGCATGTTGTGTTGGCATGCTATGCGTAGTTTGGTTGTCTGGGCTCTTAATGCATTGACTGGACAATTGATGCTGTCTGGCATTAAATATTTAACCTAAATCCAAGTAACTAACTTAGATGCGTCTTTCTGATGTCTAGACTTAATCACTCTAGTTCTTATTTCTTAAACAGGAGCATTATTTTAGTTTATCAAGTGTTGGATCAATTCCTAACATCTTGATTCAAATATAATTTGATAATAAATTATGAAAAAGTGGACTGTAGAGTATATTTTCTTGGGATTTTAGGGGGAAGGGTTTGTAATGGTTGCAACCTCTTTATGGTATTCCTATATTAAATTCAGGGCAGAAGCAAGCTCAACCTAGCCTAGAAAGCAGAGTGTATAAATTTTCGAGTCTGAGTTGGTTATATAATGAGTTCTCTTAGAGTAATGAGCTAGCATTGCTGGCTCTGATGACTGATTAGTTTAGCAGGCCTTCGGTTGAACTCGGTTTGCTCAGGTGAAAAGTTTAAAATAGGCAGACTTGAGTCGAACTCCATAGATTAGATGGCTCTCATCTAGCGTGGCATAAAGAACTAGGCTCGTGTTGCTTGATTGTTGTTGTACAGCACTATTAACATGTTTTCACATCTCTGAGACGTCTCAGTTGAGCGTGCTTTAAGTAATCCTTGCCTTTTAATGTATATAGTGTTCTGCTATTTTGTCTACTTGAGAGCCAGAAATTAGAAAACAATCCTAAATCTATCAACTCTTGTCACTCAAATTCAACCTTAACCAAACTCAAATACTCAATCAAGATCAAGAACAATAAGCAATTGAAGGTAAGCATTGCTCTTTAACTTAAGATTACCTTTTTTGTTGAAATTGTTGTAAAAAAATTTGGAGCAACCGCTGCAAAAACAGGTGAGACGTGAGAGTGAGACCGTGACACTGTGAGAGCCTTCCTGTCCCGGCTGCACTGCTGGTAGGGGCGGCCTATCGGTTCTGTGCCTGGGTGGGTCTGCTCGAGAAAGAGATCAGAAAGCAGGAGGGGTCTGTGAGAGTGAGAATCGAGAATGAGATTTGCTGGCCTGTTGGGTGTGGTGCCCGAGTGGGCTGGTCTTCTTGAGAGAGATGAGGGAATTAAGGGAGCAAGGAGGGCCAGAGAGGAGAGGAAGACCGAAGAGCTGGGCCGATGGTTGACGAGGAAGAATGAAAAGACGCTGCTGGGTCTCGGATTGGGAGCAAGGACATAGACTGAGTTAAGTCATTCGAGTTTGTACGATTATCATTTAAGTTTGACTGTATTTTTAAGTTGAATTAGATTTTGAATTATTTGAATAACAATCAAATTGATTTTAAATATTTTATTATTTGATTTAGGTAGTTTAAAATTTTAATTAAAATTTTTTAATATATATTTATTATATTTTCATTAATTTATTAAAATTAAAATAATTTTACCTAAATCTTTGAAATTTAATCTAATTTAAATTTAATCTATTAATATTAAAAATAGATACTTCACCCCAAATAACTTAACACTATTAACAAAATGACATATGTGCAATTACAAAATTATTCAATCTTAAATTTTTTAATATGAATAATTCTTAATTCTTTTATTTTTTGCTATCTTCTATGATTTTTTTAGCCTTTTCTTTCACAATTTTTCCTATTTTCACAAGTATTATTCAATCAATGATTTTTTCTCATATCCAGGCAAGCCTCTATCGAATGTTGCTTTCAAGACTTATGGCCATATCAGTACGGTATAAGCCTCAACTTGCTTGGGTACTTCAAATTAGGCCATTACATGAACATCCCTCCCAAGTCAATGTTCATTGTACCAGTAAAAAGATTCTGATTTTTGTCATGCTGTTTTCCTTTACTTACTTGAAACTTAATATATTCCTAACCTGTTTCCCCTGTTTTGGTCATATGAACATTCAGTTCTTTGGAACTATAGTTGCTCCAACTTCCTAATTTGCTACAGCATGGTGGCTACTTTCGGACATTAAGCACTGAGGATAATGTCTGAAGGATGCCCTGTTCTTTGAAATAGGAAGATGGAATTTTCTTTTCTCCATCGATGTTAGCAATGGTTCTGCTCATGAGGTTAGATCTGCAACTCTTTGATAACTCATATTTAAATGTGCAGACTTTAATTTTATCAAGGAACAATATTAAAGAACGGCCAGGTGCAATGTTGAAGTCACTTCCCAATCTTTCTTGTTTGAAGCTGGATAATAATCCACTAAGACAGGTAATAATGATTCTGTCTTTTAGAATATAAATAGGAACAAGTGGAAGAAACATGAACTTAAAAGTGTGTTTTGTAGTATTTTTGTTCTCCCTTGAATGTTCTATTTGACCGACCTTCTTATCCTTAACTGTCAAGGAGCAATGCATGCTTGTGCACACAAGATAGTGTAATTCATGATTGCCTCTTAAATATGTGGCAACTAAAATATGCCCATTTGGTTACTGAATGCTATGTTCTCCCAGTATTGAATCATCAATCTAGAGGTGGCCTATGCATCAGATGATTGGATTGATAGCCACCAGAATTGATGTCTAAGAACATCGAAAGAATCAATTATGGTGGGATTGGCCATGCAGCAAGATATTTAAACCACTGCAATAAGTTATACTTGCTGCAAGGCTGGATTTCTATACGTTAAACTTTCAGTGTAATATCAAGACACTAAAATCAATGCCAATAATTGTTTCTGCATCTCAACACATGCATGCTCCTATTTTCGTTTGCATGAGCTGAATTATTTCTTATTTAGTTGATCGTAGGTTCCATCCGATGGACTCCAAGCAATTTCTATGCTCCAGATACTAGATCTAAGTGGTAATGAAACAAATGCTGCTTCATTACCAGAGAATCCAGCATTTTCCATCTTACTTCTAGTTGACATTACAGACGAATGCAGCTAGGAGAAGTCCCATCAGAGATAATGAGCTTATGTCAGCTCCAAATCCTAGACTTGAGCCAAAACTCCCTTCAATCAATCCCGGAGGTAAAGTATTCTTTTTAGACTAGGCCCCTTATTATGAGTTCTTCATACAATTAAGTTTTGTATAATAGTTAGCATCAGTTGGGTTGAATAATTCAAGACTACAGCATTTTCTCTCCTGTTAGTTAGCACGTTACAGATGATTTTGGAGTTAGTTCCTATTCTTTAGTATTTGTTAGTTAGTATTGGCTATTTTTTAGTCAAGTTGTTTAGATAGACATGTTAGTAGTGTCCTGTGCATGTAAGGGTCTACTAGTCTATATAAAGACCTTGTTAACAGTTCAGTAGGTGTGGAAGAGTTCTTTGATTCAATAAAATCCAGTATTTATCTTCAGATTTTTTTTCAACAAGTTGTGTGTCCTCAATATTTGGGATGATTTGACTTCACTAATGGTTCATGTAGTAACATCCGCTACATAACCCCTATAACTACTTGTTTTCTCTATTGATCACTTGTGAAGTTGAAAATTTGTCTAAAATTCATTTTATTAAGTGATGAAATTGATTAGTGCCCCTTCTTCCGTAGTAATGCAGTGGTTTGTATAAATCCCATCTGGAAAAAATTATAGCTTTCCACCTAAGGCTTTCACCTGCTCGAAAATAAGGTTATGCTTCTCGCATTCACTTTGTAGTTACCGCTTATAAATATCAATCAGTATGCCAATACTGTATTGACCTAACTTGGTATTTATTAGAGTTAAAATCAAAAGGTCAAAATAAAGCAATAGCTTAGGCCTATTGTGGACCACCAAATCCCTAACTACTTTGATAAATGCATGAGAGGTCTAACAGAGATGGTCAAGAACAAAGAGGAGGGCAGCAAGAATACATTAGATGCCAAGAATTCTGAAATATACATTGCCAGGCTGATTGTGAATGCTAATGAGTAAAGACATAAACATCAATAAATAAATAAGTAAATAAATAAAATGGCAGTCCCTAGTTGCTGCTTAAATGTGGTCATCAAGGAAAAACATAAATAACCTGGAGCCTTTCTTCCTCAAGGGAAAAAGAATATTTTGCAAGCTAAGAACTCGCCAGCTTTACTTTTTCATCTATGACTAACATTGGATTCATGACCCTGAAATTCATTAACAAGCTGATAATCACAATAAGGTAAAATAGAAACAATGAAATCTTATGCCAAAATGACAACAAAATATCATTCATCAAGTAAAAAAAAAATTCCCAAACAACAAATAATTAAGAAAACAAGGACCATTCTCTATATTAATCGAAGTGGGGGAGTGACAAGTAGGACACAGAAAGGGTAAAGCAAGAGTGAAGGGAGGTAGGTAGCATTTAAGGCCAATGCGCACTTCTAATAAGATCATCAAAAGCCACAAAAATGCACTTCAATCAAAACAAATTCAATTTCAGCTATGGTAGAGCTCCAATCAACCAAAATTTATTTCATTGTACAACTGACACAAAGAAGTTATACACATAAATATACACAAGTTTTGTAATGGATCTTCCGTAATGAAAGCAATTGCATGAATAGTATTAGTAATACTAATGTGCTCATCTCAAGATTCGAACTCGAGATTAAAACTATTCAAACTTGCCCTTGGCTTCCAAATACAAAAAACAAGTAGCAATGAGAAACAATCCAAAAATCTAAGAACTTCTGGCAATTAAAAGACATGAGATTCAGAGCTTACAGAAAGAGTGTAAGGTGCATTTGGAGGAATGTCAATCTGCTGATATGTGGAAGAACTTGGAAAATCCGGGAAATGAGAAGATTTGGGGATGCCGCAACTTGAAGCTGGAGTTGAGCTCATTAGCTGGAGCTGAGTTTGTAGAAGAGTGGAAGTTAATTGTTATGTTGAGTTGGAGTCTGGAATTAAATGTACAAGAAGGATTAGTTAGTAGCATTCTGTTAGATAACAGTTAGTAAAGCTGTTAATAGGAGCTGGAAACAACGAGAATAGAACTTTCATTCAGTTGTATAAATACAAGTTGTATGGATACTTTTGACATGAATAATAATAATAATAATAATAATCAGAATTCTCTCAAAAACTCTTTTCTTCCATAATCTTTCTTGAATAACTCTTCCAGTGTCAGGAGGCTCAGAACTTATTATTCACTGTTTCTTCAAGTTCCCTGCAGATTCAACTCTTGATCTCTATTTCATTTTACTTGTATCAATTTAATTGGTGATAAGGTATGCTTTACAGCAATTTTTGAAGTAAAAAAAAAAAGAAATAATGGAAAGTAAGTAATAAAAGCAATAGCCAAAGGAAGGCTTAACTTATGCTAGTCGAAATTTGGCTTAATTCTACCCTGCTTTAACAGTAGATTATTAAGCATTTAGTTGGGTTGCATTTTTACCCTGCTTAACAATTGGTTGTTTCATGTTTGATAGTTTTTTATCATTCATTTTTTGCTAGAAAAGAAAATTTTGTTTCCTTTTTCATGTCCATAGCATTTTTAGATCTCGTGTTTCCGTGTCTACATCTTATAGATGACATATTGCCATCAAAACAGTTGTGGTTACTCAACACTTAATAACAGCTTGATTTACCAGATGCAGATAACAACTGGAAGGTGTCACACATTGCTTATTAGCAACTCATCAGTGTGTTCTTCTGGTTCCAGTTTGGATGTGGTCCTGAAACTGCACAATGTGTAGCATTTACGAGGATTAACTTCCCTTCTACAGCTAATGTGGTCGAGATGTCAATCATGCTGCACTTGAGAGGTTTGTTACTCATCTTATATCAGTTCCATGTTTTTTAGTTAGCAATAGCATACTCAGGGTGCATTTTGTAACGAACAAGAAGCCATACATTATCTTTCCCTAGCAGATGATGTCTATATATTTTCTTTACAATTGCACATGCATGTTAGTGTTTGATGTGGTTATGAATGTCTGATCCTGCTGCCTCTGAGATACTCAAATGTTACCTGACTATGAATGCCGATAAGATCATTGAGTTATGATTTTGGGAGGTGGCAAGGGTGCGATTTTTACATTTGAGTAAATACGTACAGGCACAGAGATTACTGTTCAGAGCTACATCTATCTAGTGAACCCCTCTTCAAGTGCTTTTTTATCATGGACATGGCAACAAATGCAAATTGTAAATAATACATATTCTAAATACCATGTAGCATGTTGGCTGCTATGCACAGTTTGGTTGTCTACTCTCTTAATGCATTGACAGTTAAGTGCAGGATCTTTCTGAGGGCTAGACTTAATCATTCTAGTTCTTATTTCTTAAATTGGGTCAATCTTTTAGTTTATCAAGTGCTGAATCAATTCCTAATATCTTGATTCAAATAAAACAGAATATTTTCTTGGGATTTTAAGGGGAAGGGTTTGTAATGGTAGCAACCTCTTTGTGGTCTTCATATATTAAATTCAGGGAAGAAGCAAGATGAATCTAGCCTAGAAAGCAGAGTATATAAATTATCAAGTCTGAGTTGGCAATATAATGAGCTCTGTTAGACTATGGAATACGGATGACCATCTATGAGCTTGCTTTGCTGGCTGCCTCTGATGGCTGATTAATTGAGCAGGCCTTTAGTTGAACTTGGTTTGCTCAGGTGAAAAGCTTGAAATTGGCTAACTTGAGCCAAACCCCACAGCTTTGTTGAATGAGCTAAGGTGAGTTCTGACCTAGCTTGGCATGATGAACCAAGCTCATGTTGCTTGATTGCTGTACTGCACCATAAGTAAAGTAAAATCTTCCTTCCCTGCTTCCTCCCCTTTTTTGTTTCTGTTATCTCTGGACTTGAGGTCCTCAAAAGCGTTAAGATTATATATTATAGATTATAGATTATAGATTATAGATTATCCAACTTATATAACCAAACTATCAGCTCTTAGGGATAAGAAACAGTAAGCAGATTACATAAAATTTAAGGCCAAGGACGGTCAACTATTGTAAATATTAAAAGCACCTCCTCTCTAATTGGATTGGTAATAATTTTCTGGAAAGATTTTGTGGCAAAGGCTGCTAGAAAAGAAAAAAGAAAATCCTAAAAAAAAAAAATTTGGACTAAGAAATAACCAAGTGATGCTTAAAATGTTGTCAAAATAAGTACAAATCCAAACAGAAAAATATGTAACATTCTGCCAAATATATATCATTATATAGCATGAAAGAAAAGCAGACTTTCAAGTAGTTTATAAGAGGCATGGAAAGAATCTCACAGGATGAAACTCCAAATTCTTGCAACCATACTTAAAACATCATTCGAGTGGCAGAGCCAATACATATAAAAAGAGAGACAATATTCAAGAACTGAAGTACTTACCCAAATTTACAACAATAAACAGCTGATATGGTAAAATGAGATGAGGAACAGAGTAGACAAATAGCAGCTGCCTCATGAAACATGTATCTAGTAATCTTCTCCTTCTTCTTTGACAGCTTCACTTCCAACTTCCCGACAGTCTTTCTTCAGAGCAACAATTCTTCACAGACTTATCAGAGTTCATCTTTGTTTATTCCATCACTTACAATTTGGCATACTTAGTGATTAGGCCTTTCAATAAAAACATTAAAGAGAAATAATTAGGAAGAATGGAAGCATAAGACGGATTGGGTAATAGACTTTACAGAGGTTTTAGTTTTATCACATAATCCAGAATCAAGAAGGCGTTTCTCTACTTACAGGAAATATAAACTTAACAAAATAAGACAAGACAAATCAAATCCCTTTGTTTCAAAATAAAATCACTCCACTTTGCTACAGAGTTGAGTGTAATTAACAAAATATGGCGAACCAGCAAAATAGGGAGAATTTGGTTTTGAATGATAAACACAGAAAGAAATATTCACTTTTTTTTTTTTTTTTCAGAGTAAGTTGTGTAATCGAGATACACTTAGCCCTTTTGATGGTTTTTGATGGTTTAACTTTTTGTAAAGAAAAATGCTTAGATGAAGGTGCTTTAAAAATAGAGATCATTATTAAAAAGATTGGTAGAAATATATGTAGGATTGAATTGTATACCTCTTCCTTAGAACCTTAAAAAAAAAAAAAGCCTGAACGCGAACTTCACAAAGGGCTCCAAGAGAGACTTGGCATAGGGATGGTCCCACTCCATGTTTTCCCACGACTCCTTTGGATTCATCCAGATTTCTTGGAGAGAAGGTGGAGGAGATGGTCGGCCCTCTTCACAAAGGGCTCCAAGAGAGACTTGGCATAGGGATGGTCCCACTCCATGTTTTCCCACGACTCCTTTGGCTCCATCCAGATTTCTTGGAGAGAAGGTGGAGGAGATGGTCGGCCTTCTTCAAGCAGGGGAAGATACAGAGGGATCCTCTTTAATTTTGGACAATGCACTATTGTAGCAATTCGAAGAGAATCACAAACCATTGCTCCCTTTGCACTATAAATGCTCTTCAATTCTGGTAGTCCCCACAAGTTCAATCTCCTTAATTTGGGAAGAGCAAGATTGAGAGTATTGCTGCTATCCATTCCTTCTTCCTCCAATTCTGACGCTGATGATGCTATTATTTCTTTCATTTCATCACAGTATTCAACCTCTAACACTTCCAAATTTTGGAGATTTTTCGGCACCCAATCAGAAGAGAACAACTTCTTTATGTTTGTACAACCAATTATCTCAATATAAGTCAGTGCGGAAAAAGTGGGATGTGGCATGGGATTAACCGCGAGAAAAGTAGCTCTTCACCAAACTCAAAACTGCATCTTCTAATAATTAATTCCCGAACATCGGACGGAAACTTAGCACCATTTCTATAAATCTGACAGTTAAGTAATCCAATGCATTTTTCCAATGCAACAAAATCATCTGGGGTAAAACCATCACCCACAACAATGTGGTATTCACGAGGCCCTTGTGTTTGTCCATTCAAAGCTTCCACATAATTGCTCAGCTCCTCCACGTCGCGAAACCTCCCTTTGAAAATTTCCAACTTTCTTAGTCCACCAATCTCATCACCTCTCAGAACTTGACCACCTCCCTCTAAGTGCTGAAGGCATGAGAATTTTGATAATATTCCATCCGGTATCTTTTTTATATACGTATTACTGAAATTAAGATATTTGAGTTTTACCAGCCTTTCCATCCCATCAGGGAGATTCCTTATTCTTGTTCTTCTAAGGTTCAACTGTTCCAAAGCCAGAAGTTTTGAGAAAGATGGCATATTCTCTGAAAGAAGGCAACCCTGAAGTAACAATGCAGTGAGATTTTCCAAATCAGATATGGAATTTGGCAGGCTTTCAATAAGATTCCCAGAAAGATCAAGAATCTTGAGTCCATGCATTTGCTCAAAGAAACACTCTGGAATACTCTTTATACCACATGAGGCCAGCCGTAAGGTTGTGAGATTTTCCAAATCAGATATGGAATTTGGCAGGCTTTCAATAGGATTCAAAGAAAGATGAAGAATCTTGAGTCCATGCATTTGCTCAAAGAAACACTCTGGAATACTCTTTATACCACATGAGGCCAGCCGTAAGGTTGTGAGATTTTCCAAATCAGATATGGAATTTGGCAGGCTTTCAATAGGATTCGAAGAAAGATCAAGAATCTTGAGTCCATGCATTTGCTCAAAGAAACGCTCTGGAATACTCCTTATATTACATGAGGCCAGCAATAAGGTTGTGAGGGCAGGACATTTTGGTGGAGACATTTGTGGTGGAATTTCCATTCCAAAATTCCACATCAGTGAAACCTTGTCTAGATCTTCAGCCCATTCTTTCAAATCTGGTATCTCTTTCAATTGCATGCCTGCTCCTACCAGGAATCGAGGTTTTCCCTTTGTGGTGATGTCTAACGCCATGTCCCTCACAAGATCATGTAGCTTCACATAACTTTCACCATCTTTCACAAGCAAGCAATTGTTAATGAGTTTTTTCAAAATGGTATGCCCTCTGTCAATCTCTTCTTGCATGCTTCCTAGTTCTTCCACAAGTCCCTCAGCAATCCAAAATCCTATCAGCTCATCTTCATTGATTCTGTGATCTTCAGGCCATAATGCACAGTAGAGGAAGCATTGCTTGACTCTTTCATTTTCTAAATAGTCGTAGCTGAATTTGAGTTGTTGCAATACCTTCTCATCTAAATTGTTTACGCTTTGTGCACGTCTTTTCAATTCAATGAGTGCATTCCTCCATTCATGAATGTCACATTTGCCTTTCATAGTCCTTGCTACTGTAACAATAGCTAAAGGCAAACCAGCACATTGCTCAATGACAGCTTCCACAGTTGGTGAGAGGACTGGATCATTCAAAACATCTCCACCTACTTCCCTTGAGAACAAACTCAGTGCATCTTGTTTTGGAAGAGGAGACACTTCGACTTCTCGGCAATCCAAGTCACGACACACTTCCAACTTCCGAGTTGTTACCACTAATTTACTCCCAATATTAGGTTCAGGGATTCCTACTTTTTCAAGAGATAAATTGGCCCATACATCATCCAAGATTAAGACATACTTGCCTTTTAGAGACAACTTTTCAGATATCATCCCTTCTCTTCTTGTTACATCGTCATCTTCTAAAGGAGCTTCATTCATCGCACGTACAATGTCATCTTGTAATTTGGCAATGTTCAGCTCCTTTGATACCGTGGTCCAAATCACAGTGTTGAACTTTTCAGTCTCTTTCAAAAGTTGGTTGTTAATGAGCTTCATGATGGTTGTTTTACCCACTCCTCCCATTCCCCAAACTCCAATCTTCGAAACATCATCACGCATCAAATGTTTCCAAATTTCTTTCATACTGTTCTCTGCAACTTTACGAGATAAGTTGGCTGTCGACAAAACCTGTCCAATCCATTGAGGATCGTCAATAACCAAACCTTGATCAAATTTACCCTGTTGGAGAAGATCTTCAACTTCTTTTATCTTTTTCAAAACATTTTCGTTGTAAGATCCACGTAAAACAGCAGTGCTTTCCATAACTCTTTGAACAAGGTTTTGTATTTCATCATTTACTCTTTCAACATTTTTCAGCCATAGATGAACTTCTGTCTTAAGTTTCTTTCTCGGATGCACCTCCGTCCTCATTCTTGATTCAGTGTCATCTTTCCGGGCATTTAAGACAGCCAATATTCTTTTGAGGTCATTCATGTTCTGGTCGAGGCTTCTATGGTTCTCCAACCCTTTAGAAATCATATTTAGAATAGATTCCATGACTGCTCGTCCTACATAACACCAAATGGTACGTTACAAACATATTCAAGAAGATTTTATCCTTCTAATAAGCCACTTAAAGTAGATTCAACAAACTTGCACAGAGCAAATATTAATTAGACAAGCTAGAATCTGCCAATTTAGTTAACTTTATACTTATTTACTGTCTGCCAGTTATAAGGCATAAAGATTTTCTAATATTTTAATATATAAGATTTTTGTTAATCCTATTTTTAAGCTTCATATTATATTTTTATATTTTGCATGTTAATCACTAGATTAACAATTCGTTCATCTTTGCCCTTTTTTTTTGAAGAACCATCTTTGTCCATTTTCATCTTTCTATCGAGCAAACTCTTAATTAAACTACCTAAAAGTTCATTTCATATTGGCACTTGGTGATGGTTTTACTTGATTGAAATCAAGTACATAATTAGTATGTGTTTGATGATCAAGATGAAGAACAACACAGTGAATGGAATACACTGATATTTTTCATCAAAAAATGCATCAATAACAATTTGTTTACAGTATCAATCTTTTATGTAAAAGAGGCACATACTTGTTTTACAAAAAAGATTGATATCATAAGATATACAGTTAGTCCTATAGAGGAATTTTTTTCCTAAATCAGGAAATTAATAAGAGAAGACTCCTAATCTTATTATACCTATCCTAACAGAAGGTTATTCTATCATATAATTTGAACCAAAAAAAAAAAAGATGAATCATATTCAAAGTCTTATGATTTAAGGGTTATAACTGAAAGAATGATTGTTGGTTGATTTATTGGATTGATCTTGTAAGTCTTATGATAGAGTTTGCTTCTTTCCTATACTTTTCAAGGAAATTGTGATAAGCTATCATCAAGAATATCATATACGACATACAAATAATAAAGTAGGAATTAAAATAAGAACAAAGGATGAAATAATGCCAATATAGACTACAAAAGCCATTTAAGCTAAAACAGTATGTCTCAAAGTTCAAACACTGAAAATGATTTGCAGTGAGATCTCTTCAAACAGATATGATGAACAACTTCTACTGTTCTATGATCTTTTCAAGTTTCAACTTGATTATTTTGGAATTAGATAGCATTCTCCAAACTTTTAATTTTTCATGTTTTACCCATTTCTGTTTGTCCCTTCACTAAATTAGAGTAAAATTGCTGAATCATTTGGATGTCAACAGAAAAGATCTGTACTTAACTCCATTTTCACACTAACTTAAACTATTTGCGTCAAAGGTGGGCAAATATAATGCTCATCATAAGGTTGGTTTTCAAGGATTTCTGATTTGTAATCCAAACTTTTTAAGAACATTCAGATTTCATGACAATGGCCAAGCGTTTTGCTACAATTCTATAGCCTTTTATCTAATACTGCTTTATCTTAATATGAGACCATGGAAAGCATGTGAATTTAATAAAAACAAATAACCCAACAAAGTAGGAAAATTATATAATAATAGATGCATGGAAGAAAACCAAGCTAACAAATTATATCCCGGCAATCAATCAGAATCAAATGAAACAGAGAATGGGAAGTATGAATTACCAGACTTGACTGGCTGACACTTCTTGAGAGATTAGATCTGAATAAGAAAGCAGTGAACAAAGGATCAAAAACCAGATATCCAGAGAACTCCTTGAGAATGACCCGATGCTGCTAGAAGAGAAGTTCTGAAATAATCAAATTTCTGAGATCTGTTGGATTTTGATGAAGTATGGGTAACCAAATCTGTGTGCCTAAACATAGTTGAGAAAATATGTCATCATAAGCATGAAAAGGAACAGTGCTTAAGCAATTTCGTAGCATTTTATGGAAAAAAAAAATGCATAAAAAGTTGTATTCTAAGCTTACATCTGCTCATCATGGATTATATCAACTTTATTCTAAAAATCAACTATCAACACAACAACATTTCCAGAAAGAAGCAGATGACTGTCTGTTCTTTGTACATGTTGCTTTCAAATGCATATTTAGGAAATGAACCAATATTTTTCAAACAAATCAAGCAATAAAAGTTCGATTGCATGATAAATTTTATTTTCAAGATTCAGCAATCATTCACTCATATAATAATCAAAGCTAAATTGAATGATTTTATCCATACAATTTTTCAACTTGCAACCAATCAGAATCAAATGAAACAAAGAATGGGAAGTAAAAATTACCTGACTTGACTGGCCAACACTTCCTGAGAGATTAGATCTGAAAAGAAAGCAGTGAATAAAGCCCCAGAAACCAAAGAAGCAGCAAACTTGCTTGCCAATGACCCGATGCTGCTATAAGAGAGATTCTGAAATGATTAAACTTCTGAGGATCTGTGGGACTTTGATTTAGTCTGGACTGCCAAATCTTGTGTGCCTAAACAGAGCTGAGAAAATCTGTCATAAGCATGAAAAGGAAACAGTTCAGCACTTTTCTAGCATTTATTGGGGAAAAAAAATGCATAAAATGGTAAGTTACTCATACAAATTGCATTCTAAGTTTTACATCTGCTGACTCATCATGGATATTATCAATTTTATTCCAAATATTCATGTTCCAAACAAGATCATAAAATCATCTGAACAATGTTTTTAACAAACTTAAAGTACAGACATTATAAAGTGAAGAAAATATGTCATGATAAGCTTGAAACAGAATCAAAACAAGCAAATACTGTTCCAGTTTATGAGCCTAAAAGGAATCAGAAGTAAAAATTACCTGTCTGAAGCAAGCTGCCTTGCTAACTGTAGAACCCTGGTAGAAGATGTGTATGGAGAAAAGCAAAGGAATGATTAATGAGCTACTGGTAAGAGAGTTGTGGAAAGAATTGTCAAAAAAGTAAGCAAGAAAATGCAAGGAAAGTGCAAAGAAGAACAAGCGAAATGACTATCATGGTAGGTGCCACAAGGCAGACTTAAATCAATTAAAGACAAAGTGCACTATTGTAGAATAGACAAGGCATAGAGGTCCCCTCATATAGTAAATACATGTGTTTGAACAACATAGTAAAAGGAATGAATCAATAACAATTTGTTTACATGATCAACTGAAATAAATTCAAGAATCAAGTTATTTACAATACAAATTACAAAAAGGGAGTCTAAATTTCAAGATTCAACACCAATCAATTATAAAAACATCGAAATTAACATCTAAGAGACTTAAAACAAGCATATGTAGAGTGGCTTTGTTATGTCTACAAGTCCCAAGAGAGTGCTTACCATCTGTCTTTATCATACTAAATTTTTTTATGGTAAAAAAAGACTTGGTTTTCATATATAGGTCAAACAATGTTAGGTATGGATGAAAAAAAAAAAGTAGAACATTTAGGTCCAGTTGTCAGTCTTGATTCCAGTTTCCTGGAAAGCACTAAGCAAGAAAAAGTGGGGTGCCACTGGAAAAGGGACAAGTTACTTTCGGTGCAATTATTTCTATGACAAGCAATTGAATTCCATGATACCATCTTTATTACTTGTTACTGAAACAATTAAACTTGAAATAAATTGAAGATCAAATTATAGTTGAACCAATTTGAGGCACAGCTGACAAAATTTGGAAACAATTGGAATATAATCAAACAATGAAATTATTGTCAGGAAATTGAGAAAACTATAAAGCAGAGGCACAGCTCAACCAGATTAAAATAAGCTTTGTAGTGATGAAACAGGAAGTAGGAATTGTTTGCGCAACTATGTAATTTTGCTTCAAGGAGGAAGATAAATGATGCATATTCTTAATGATTAAGTCGAATTAAAATAATCATACTTGATTATGATCATAATTTCTTATTACATGTAATATTGTACTGCTTAAAAAAATCCACTTTTAAATCTGATGTATTTTTGTGTACATTTAAGCTTTCTAGGTAAAAGGAGAATGAAATAAGGGACATGACTCGAGTGTTGCAGCAATTTCCAAGAAGAAGGTAAGTAATTACAAATTGTTTGGCATAGTTGGTTTATTAACAGCACAGAATAAGTAATGAAAATTGCTGGGAATTGGGATATGCCAAATAAAACAA
Organism: Firmiana major; assembly: GCA_033439115.1. Taxonomy (NCBI): domain Eukaryota; kingdom Viridiplantae; phylum Streptophyta; class Magnoliopsida; order Malvales; family Malvaceae; genus Firmiana; species Firmiana major. Next base: position 67,198,248 of record CM065905.1, read on the forward strand.
AGTTTATATTTATGTTTTTGTAAATAAATAAATGACACTTTGTTGGCATTTGAATTTCTTCATTCAAACTTTAACAAGAGTATATTAATTTTCATAATAATTTGACCCAAGAAATAAAGCCAAAGTACTTCTAATAATTCAAAAAAAAATTCAAATTGATTTTAACACTCCGCTTTGAAGATTTCAAGTTCAAATTATAAAAGAATATAATGCATTCATATGCTTACAGAACTTAATGCATGAAATATACAATTGCTTTAATGATTTTTTTAAAAAAATCAAGGTACAGCAATTTTAAAAAAAAAAAAAATTAGTATAAAATACATTAGAATAAAAAATTTTCTAAAAGTCAAGAAAAGGAGACAGAGAAAAACGAAACAGATGAGACAGGAACAATTCTTATGGTAAAATAAGCCTTCATGTACTACTGTGGAAAGAATAGTCAAAAAAGTAAGAAAGAAAATGCAAGGAAAGTGCAAAGAAAAACAAGTGAAATGACTTTCATGGTAGGTGTATAGAGCAAAGTTTCCAGCTTTCTTAACCATTTCTGTTTGTCTTCCATATTGGAATTACATACCTTGATTAGAAAAAGGTGTATAGAGCAAAGAAACAGTGAATCAACTATTGAATATGTGATAGCGGAGTATAACAAACAGTGCATAAATATGCTTGAAAACCTATAATTAGGCATTAGAATACACAATATCAGAGTTTCCATATAAATGAGGGAAACCCATGGCAATATTGCAGCATTCTAGGAATTGGATATGTAATAGTGGTGTATATGAAACAGAGCATAAATATGCTTGAATTACACTAAATTACTTTCATAATTAAGGATGAACATTGTCCGGTGAATACAAATTAGAGTTTGCTAGTTACAAAATTGAATTAGACGGCGCATTTGTGTCATCTTGAGCATCGTCGTCTAGTAGCAATCTAAACTTTAGAATCTTGTGAAGTCTGACAACTGGTTTTACTTGCTTTCTTGGAGTTTGATTTGAATCTATTATACATTTGCCTGAGAAGAGATTTGCTTCCGATGGACCTGTCTCTTCATGCACTACTGGGGAAGTTTCTGCAAATAATAAATGGCACAAAAGTTCTCAATTCAGACAAGAAAATGTTTGAGAAACAGAATAAATTAGATGAACATAAAAAAAAACAATGGATTGAGACAGTAATAAAGGGTGGTCCATCCTGTAAACCAAGTAGAGAAAATCATGGAAGCAACTTCCAGCAATCTTGATATGTAATTGAAACAGAACAGAATGAGCTCGTATCAGTATTACTAAACAGACCCCATGCCTTATTATTAAACTAAACTAGACTTAAGATGGGAATGCCACAAAGATAAGCAGAAAAAAGGACAGGAAACTGCAGCAGCTAAATTCATATGAGCCCCTGCTCATCAGTTCCCCAGTTGGCATAAAGATTTCAATAAAATTAAGAATAAGAGTTTTTCGGTCCAAAAAGTTTATTTTTTTTGAACCCGTGAACCTAAGACATACAAAAAAAAAAAAAAAAAAAAAAAAAAGCAGAAAAGGAAAAAAATTAAAAGAAAACAAAAATGGTAATCAAGAAACTCTTTTCCAGTGATATGCTCTCTACTAAAATAGATAAATCTTCCATGCTTTTTTGTTTACAATCAGATAAGAACTAATGAAAAGAATTTAAACTTACAATGATCCCATGCACGAGAGAAGCAGGAGTAAAATGATAATAAAAGAGGGAATGGGATATAACTAACCACCTCCTAGTTAAGCTCAAAGTAAGTACTAACAAAAATGTCGCTCACCATCTTCGGAGAAAACAAAGCAGGACCCAGTTGTTTCTTCATATTCTCCAATCTGTAAATTGGAAAAGATATTAACTTAAAAGATGAAATTTCATGAATTAAAAACTTCTGCATGTCAAAAATCACTTGGTGTTTATTAAAGTTCAAATCAAAGGGTCAAAATAAAGCAATTGCTTAGGCCTATTATGAACCACAAAGCCCCTAGTGCATGGTAAAATTTATGACAAACTAATTACTTAGATAAATGCATGAGAAGGATGAGTCTAACAAAAATGGTAAAGAACAAAGATGAGGGCATCAAGAATCCTTTATATGCCAGGAATTTTGAAATATATATTGTCTGGGTTGATTGTGAATGCTAAAGGCATAAACATCGATAATAAATCAAATGGCAGTCCCTAGTTGTTGCTTAAATATGGTCATCAAGGAAATAAGATTTTCAAGATATAAATAACCTGGAACCTTTCTTGCTCAAGGTAAACAAAATATCTTGCAAGCTAAGAACTCACCAGCTTTATTTTTTTCATCTATGATTAAAATTGGATTCATTGTGTCCAGACCCTGAAATTCATTAACAGCCCGATTATCACAATATGTTAAAATAAAAACAATAAAATCTTAAGCAAAACTGACAACAAAATACCATTACATCAAGTAAAAAATATATGTATATATATATATATATATATATATATATATATATATATATATATTCAAAGACAACAAATAATTAAGAAAACAAACACTATCCTCTATTAATGGAAGTGGGGATGTGGAAGTAGGACACAGAAAGGGTAGAGAAAGAGTGAAGGGAGGTAGGTAGCATCTAAGGCCAATGCACACTTCTAATCAGATGATCAAAAGCCACAACAATGCATTGCAATTGAAACAAATTCAATTTCAGCTACGGCAGAGCTCCAATCAACCAAAATTTATCTAATCGAACCACTGACACAAAGAAAGCATACACATAAATATACACAAGTTTGTATAAATCGAGTTCTTCCATAATGAAAGCAATTACGTGAATACTAGTACTAATACTAATCTGCTCATCTCACAATTCGAACTCGAGATTGAAACTATTCAACATACCCTTGGGTTCCAAATACCAAAAACAAGTAGCAATAAGAAACAACACAGAAATCTAAAAACTTCAGGCAATTAAATGACATGAGATGCAGAGCTCACTGAAAGAGTGTAGGATGCATTTGGAGAAATGTCAATCTGCCCAGAAACAGCATCAAGATCAAGCAATACATACTCTGACTCTCCTTCTTCCTCTTCATGCCTATCTGCCTTCTTATCTTCCTCCATTACAATAACCTTTAAGAAAAAAAAAAGGGTTTAGTTTGAATTAGGGAGTGGGAAAAAATGGAACTTTAAAGGCGTGTAATTGAGCCAAGCAGATACAGCTATCGAGCAACTCAAGCTTGCTCAATTGGCCTTGTTTGCTGAACAAAAAACGAGCTCAATTCTCAAGCTCAACTTCAAGTTGAATTATTTGTTCTCGAGCTCAAACTCAAATTAAGTTTTTTGACATACAAATATTTTATAACCTGACGTCTTCGTTTCAATCTTTATGCCACGTGTTACCGAAAACTCTGCAAGAAAAGAAATAATTTGAGGGACGCAAAGGTTCTTCTCTGCAAAAGCACTCCGATACCAAAGTCAGAACCAAATTTTGGCAGAGTTTCAGTAGAGAAAAAATAGAGAATTAATTGGCTTCATGAATCATACTTGATCCCTATTTATAGAGATTAATTCCATCTTTAATTACGTATTTGTCCACCTTCATTGATCAAAAATATTTAAGGACAAAATTGTCCAAATAACATAATTTATGTCTGCCGCAATATTGTTTCCAAGACCGTAGACCTGATCTTCCCACCTGTTTTCTTCGTACGCCACGTGGCGCACTTTTATTATTTTTTATTTTATTTTATTATTCTTTTAATCATGCACAACAATAACAATTAAATCAAATTGTTGATGATGATGTTGATGAATCCAAGTTTTTTTAAACACATAAAAGTAAAAGCGTCAATCAAATTCATAAAATACAACAACAAACTTAAGAATTAAAGTCTTAACATAATTAAAAGAAATTAAAATGAAATATCTAAACAAATATGTCCACACACAAGTCACAAGTCACAACACCACCATATGCTTGCTATGGTTGCCTTCACAATATTGTCTTCAAATGGACATTTGTCCCACATTTTTTCCATGAAACCTATGCAAAATAATCACAAAGCAAAAGACTTTGACAATTAACTATAAGACCCATAATAATAATAATAATAATAATAATAATAATAATAACTCATCAGAAAACATGCAAAAGAATCCTAATACTTGGACAACACTCATCATATAAATGATCAACATAAAAGAACTAGAAAAGTAAAAAATTTGCCTAAGCAATTAAAAACTCATTTCCAAATATACCAAAGCAAATTAATGGTTTGAAGGAATTTAGAGTTACAGTCTTCGGGGTTTTTTTTTTTTTTTTTCATGATAAAATGCCTGGTTCAGTTTCATATGGGTAATTATGGTTTAATTGATGATCAAGTATGCCTTACAGGAAGTAAGAAAAAGGAATAGCAGAAAGTAAGTAGTAAAAGCAACAGCCAAAGGAAGGCTTAACTTATGCTTTAAGTTGAAATTTGGCTGAATTCTACCTTGCTTTAATAGTAGATTATTAAGTATTTAGTTTGGTTGCATTTTTACCCTGCTTCAACAATTGGTTGTTTCATGTGTGATAGTTTCTTAGCATTCATTTTTTGCTTGAAAAAGAAAATTTTGTTTCCTTTTTCGTATCCATAGCATTTTTAGATCTCTGGTGTTTCTGCCTCCACATCTTGTAGATGACATATTGCCATCAAAACAGTTGTGGTTACTCAACACTTTCTAACAGCTTGATTTACCATATGCAGATAACAACTGGAAGGTGTCAAACATTGCTTATTAGCAACTCATCAGTGTGTTCTGCCGGTTCCAATTTGGACATGGTCCTAAAACTGCACAATGTGTAGCATTTACGAGGATTAACTTCCCTTCTACAGCTAATGTGGTCGAGGTGTCAATCATGCTGCACTTGAGAGGTTTGTTACTCATTTTATATGAGCTCCATGTTTTTTAGTTGGCAATAGCATACTCAGGGTGCATTTTGTAACGAACAAGAAGCAATACATTATCTTTCCCTAGCAGATCATGTCTATATATTTTCTTTACAATTGCACATGCATGTTAGTGTTTGATGTGGTTATGAATGTTTGATCCTGCTGCCTTTGAGATACTCAAATGTTACCTGACTATGAATGCTGATAAGATCATTGAGTTACAATGTTGGCATGCTATGCACAGTTTGGTTGTCTACTCTCTCAATGCATTGACAGTTAAGTGCAGGATCTTTCTGAGGTCTAGACTTAATCATTCTAGTTCTTATTTCTTAAATGGGGGCAATCTTTTAGTTTATCAAGTGCTAAATTAATTCCTAATGTCTTGATTCAAATAAAACAGAATATTTTCTTGGGATTTTAAGGGGAAGGGTTTGTAATGGTAGCAACCTCTTTGTGGTCTTCATATATTAAATTCCAGGAAGAAGCAAGATGAATCTAGCCTAGAAAGCAGAGTGTATAAATTATCGAGTCTGTGTTGGCAATATAATGAGCTCTGTTAGAGTATGGAATATGGATGGCCATCTATGAGCTTGGTGTGCTGGCTGCCTCTGATGGCTGATTAATTGAGCAGGCCTTTGGTTGAACTTGGTTTGCTTAGGTGAAAAGCTTGAAATTGGCTAACTTGAGCCAAACCCCACAGCTTTGTTGAATGAGCTAAGGTGAGTTCTGACCTAGCTTGGCATGATGAACCAAGCTCATGTTGCTTGATATCTGTACTGCACCATAAGTAAAGTAAAATCTTCCTTCCCTGCTTCCTCCCCTTTTTTGTTTCTGTCATCTCTGGACTTGAGGTCCTCAAAAGCATTAAGATTATAGATTATAGACTATAGATTATAGATTATCCAACTTATATAACCAAACTATCAGCTCTTAGGGATAAGAAACAGTAAGCAGATTACATAAAATTAAGGCCAAGGACGGTCAACTATTGTAAATATTAAAAGCACCTGCTCTCTAGTTGGATTGATAATAATTTCCTGGAAAGATTTTGTGGCAAAGGCTGCTAGAAAAGAAAAATAAAAGAGACAAAAGAAAATCCTAAAAAAAAAAATTGAACTAAGAAATAACCAAGTGATGTTTAAAAAGTCGTAAAAATAAGTAAAAATCCAAATAGAAAAATATGTAAAATGCTGCCAAATGTATATCATTATATAGCATGAAAGAAAACCAGACTTTCAAGTAGTTTATGAGCATAAGAAGAACAACAGAGAAAAGGGAAATTAAAAAAGTTTATACCTGAAGTTATTAGTTGATACCTCTGGAAATCTTGACTAAATGCAAAGTTTGAATCAAAGGATATTGATGGAAAAGTGTAAGGCTATAACAACTATGGGTTTTGGATTCCAGAAATGAGGAAGGTGACAGCCCTAAATCATAAACAATCTTTGATGCCTATCACTTGCTGCTGAATTCTAATTGTCGGCAGCTGTCATCTTTAAGAACACATAAGTAGTAGTGCATTGCCCCACACATTTACTCTTCCAATCTTAATCGAGGCAAAAGATTAGGAGTGAAGGCGAAGATAGCTATCTAGCCGTTGTCAGCGGTATAGGGATTATAAAGATTATAGCATATGAAAATTCAATTCAATGTATTTGGTGTCATTCAAGCAATCAATGCAATTGTGGAAGATCCTAAACACTTTGCAGCCCTGATTGCACTTAGCAAACTGTCAAAATAAGAATTTAATGAATTACAGGAAAAAGAATGTATGCTGACCGCTGATCAGAAGTCTAAGCTCTTACAGCCTAGCCATTATGCTTCAAACTGTAAATAAGTTAAGAGAAGGTAGGAGTAGGAATGCTCTCTTTCCTATTGTTTTTCTTTTCAATGCTAAACTACAAAAGCAGGTCTAGAATGTTTAAGAGCAAACAGAAATTCTTTTTTTTTTTTTTTGGATGAGAAGAAACACCTTGTCTCGTGGACTAATTCCACAGCAATCTTACAACCATACTCAAAACATCATTCAAGTGGCAGAGCCAATACATATAAAAGAGAGACAGTATTCAAGACCTGTAGTACATACCCAAATTTGCAACAATAAACAGCTGATATGGTAAAATGAGATGAGGAACAGATTAGACAAATAGCAGCTGCCTCATGAAACATGTATCCAGTAATCTTCTCCTTCTTCTTTGACAGCTTCACTTCCAGCTTCCCGACAATCTTTCTTCAAAGCAACAATTGTTCACAAACTTATCGGAGTTCATCTTTGTTTATTCCATTACTTACAATTTGGCATACATTGGATCAAACTTGTTGTCAAAAATATCCTCCAGGCTGTGTTAAGGGTAAAATTTTAACTGGAAAAAACAACGATAGAGAAGCTTGAAATTAACATATAAGAAAGAATAAAAAGGAGACAAAGGACTACGAAGAGAAAAAGAAGAGGTTAGAAATAAGCAATTGATTTGAATTTCATACCTTAGTGATTAGGCCTTTCATTAAAGAGAAAGAATTAGGAAGAATGGAAAGGGAAAAGGGAGATGAAGCATAAGACAGATTGGGCAATAGACTTTACAGAGGTTTTAGTTATTCACTTTTTTCCTTTAACAGAGATGAAACCAAGCTTAAAGCCAAAAGCAAAGGGAATTCAGAGTAAGTTGTGTAATCGAGATACACTTAGCCCTTTTGAAAACACCTGATGGTTAACTTTTTGAAAAGAAAAATGCTTAGATGAAGGTGGTTTTAAATAGAGATCATTATTAAAAAGAAAGGTAGAAATATATGTAGGATTGAATTGTATACCTCTTCCCAGAGCTTTAAAAAGAATACCTGAATCGGAACGTCACAAAGGGCTCCAAGAGAGACTTGGCATAGGGAGGGTCCCACTTCATGTTTTCCCACGACTCCTTTGGATACATCACGATTTCTTGGAGAGAAGGTGGAGGAGATGGTCGGCCTTCTTCACGCAGGGGAAGATGTAGAGGGATCCTCGTTAGTTTTCGACAATTCAGTATCCGAACAGTTTGAAGAGAATCACAAACCATTGCTCCCTTTGCACTATAAATGCTCTTCAATTCTGGTAGTCCCCACAAATGCAATATCTTTAATTTAGGAAGAGCAAGATTGAGAGTATCGCTGCTATCCATTCCTTCTTCCTCCAATTCTGATGCTGATGATGCTATTATTTCTTCCATTTCATCACAGTTGAGAACCGATAACCATTTCAAATTTTGGAGATTTTTCGGCACCCAGTCAGAAGAGAACAACTTCTTTATTTTTCGACATCCACTTATGGTAACATTTTGAAGAGAATCACAAACCATTGCTCCCTTTGAACTATAAATGCTCTTCAATTCTGGTAGTCCCCACAATTTCAATTCCCTTAATTTGGGAAGAGCAAGATTGAGAGTATTGCTGCTATCCATTCCTTCTGACGCTGATGATGCTATTATTTCTTCCATTTCATCACAAAAAAAAACGAATAACACTTCCAAATTTTGGAGATTTTTCGACACCCAGTCTAAAGAGAACAACTTCTTTACTTTTTTACAATCACATATCTCAATAAAAGTCAGTGCGGAAAAAGTGGGATGTGGCACTGGGATCAACCGCGAGAAAAGTAGCTCTTCACCAAACTCAAAACTGCATCTTCTAATAATTAATTGCCGAACATCGGACGGAAACTTAGCACCATTTCTATAAATCCGACAGTTATCTAATTCAATGCATTTTTTAATTTTACCAAAATCATATGGGGCAAAACCATCACCCACAAAAATGCGGTATTCACGAGGCCCTTGTGTTTGTCCATTCAAAGCTTGCACATAATTGCTCAGCTCCTCCACGTCGCGAAACCTCCCTTTGAAAATTTTCAACTTTCTTAGTCCACCAATCTCATCACCTCTCACAAATGTTTTCATGCGGTCGAATCGATCATATCCCTCTAAGTGCTGAAGGCATGAGAATTTTGATAATATTCCATCCGGTATCTTTGTTATACACGTTCCCCTGAAATTAAGATATTTGAGTTTTACCAGCCTTTCCATCCCATCAGGGAGATTCCTTATTCTTGTTCTTCTAAGGTTCAACTTTCCCAAAGCTCCAAGTTTTGAGAAAGATGGCATATTCTCTAAAGAATGGCAACCCTGAAGTAACAATGCATTGAGATTTTCCAAATCGGATATGGAATTTGGCAGGCTTTCAATAGGATTCTCAGAAAGATCAAGATTCTTGAGTCCATGCATTTGCTCAAAGAAACGCTCTGGAATACTCTTTATACCACATGAGGCCAGCCGTAAGGTTGTGAGATTTTCCAAATCAGATATGGAATTTGGCAGGCTTTCAATAGGATTCTCAGAAAGATCAAGAATCTTGAGTCCATGCATTTGCTCAAAGAAACACTCTGGAATACTCTTTATACCACATGAGGCCAGCCGTAAGGTTGTGAGATTTTCCAAATCAGATATGGAATTTGGCAGGCTTTCAATTTTATTCCTAGAAAGATCAAGAATCTTGAGTCCATGCATTTGCTCAAAGAAACGCTCTGGAATGCTCCTTATCTTACATGAGGCCAGCAATAAGGTTGTGAGGGCATGACATTTTGGTGGAGACATTTGTGGTGGAATTTCCATTCCCCAATTCTGCATCAGTGAAACCTTGTCCAGATCTTCAACCCATTCTTTCAAATCTGGTATCTCTTTCAATTGCATGCCTGCTCTTACCAAGAATCGAGGTTTTCCCTTTGTGGTGATGTCTATCGCCATGTCCCTCACAAGGTCATGTAGCTTCACATAACTTTCACCATCTTTCACAAGCAAGCAATTGTTAATGAGTTTATTCAAAATGGTATGCCCTCTGTCAATCTCTTCTTGCATGCTTTCTAGTTCTTCCACAAGTCCCTCAGCAATCCAAAATCTTATCAGCTCATCTTCATTGATTATGCAATCTTCGGGCCATAATGCACAGTAGAGGAAGCATTGCTTGACTCTTTCATTTTCTAAAAGGTCGTAGCTGAATTTGAGTTGTTGCAATACCTTCTCATCTAAATTGTTTACGCTTTGTGCACGTCTTTTCAATTCATTGAGAGCATTCCTCCATTCATGAATGTTACGTACACTTTTCATACTGCATGCGACTGTAACAATAGCCAAAGGCAAACCAGCACATTGCTCAACAACAGATTTGACAATTGATGACAGGTCTGGATTATTCAAAATATCCCTACCTACTTTCTCTAAGAACAAACTCAATGCCTCGTGTTGTGGAAGAGTAGGCACTTTGACTTCACGGCAATCCAAGTAGTGACACACATCCAACTTCCGGGTTGATACCACTAATTTACTCCCCTGAGAAGGCTGGGGGATTCCTACTTCTTCAAGAGAAAGTTTGTCCCATAGATCATCTAAGATTAACACATATCTTCGTTTTTGAGTCAACATTTCATACAGCATCCCTGCTCTTACTGTTTCATCCTCATCCTCCAAAAGTGTTTGTCCCATTGCACGCGAGATGCCTTTTTGAATCTTGAAGATGTCCATTTCCTTTGATACAGTGATCCATATGACAATGTCGAACTTTTCTGTCTCTCTGAGAAGTTGGTTGTTGATGAGCTTCATGATTGTTGTTTTACCAATCCCTCCCATTCCCCAAACTCCAATCTTTCCAATCTCATCATCCATCAAGTAACCCCAAATTTCTTTCATGCAGCTCTCTGCAACTTCCCCAAATAAGGTTGTTGTTGACAAAGCTTGTCCAATCCACGTAAGCTCATCGACAACCAAACCCTGATCAAATTTACCCTGTTGGAGAAGATCTTCAACTTCTTGTATCTTTTTTAAAACATTTTCGTTGTAAGACCCACGTAAAACAGCCGTGCTTTCCATAACTCTTTGATCAAGGTTTTGTATTTCACCATTTACTCTTTCAACATTTCCCAACCATAGATGAACTTCTTTCTTAAGTTTCTTTCTCGGATGTACCTCCGCCCTCATTCTTGATTCTGTGTCTTCTTTCAGGGCATTTAAGTCATCCAATTTTCTTTTGAGGTCATTCATGTTCTGGTCGAGGCTTCTATGGTTCTCCCACTGTTTATCAATCTTATTCAGAATAAATTCCATGGCTGCACGTCCTACATAACACCAAATGGTACGTTACAAACATATTCAAGAAGATTTTATCCTTCTAATAAGCCACTTAAAGTAGACTCAATAAACTTGTATGGAGCAAATATTAATTAGACAAGCTATAATCTGCCAACTCAGTTAACTTTATAACTCTTCTCTTATTTACAGCCTGCCAGTTATGAGGCATAAAGATTTTCTGATATTTTTAATAAATAAGATTTTTATTAATCCTATTTTTAAGTTTCATAATTATGTTCTTTATATTTTTCATATTGGCACTTGGTGATGGTTTTACTTGATTGAAATCAAGTATATAGTTAATATATGTGTTTGACGATCAAGATGAAGAACAACACAGTGAATGGAATGGACTGATATGTTTCATCAAAAAATGCATCAATAACAATTTGTTTACATTATCAATCTTTTTTTGTAAAAGAGGCACATACTTGTTTTACAAAAAAGATTGATATCATAAGTTTGATCATAAGATATACAGTTAGTCCAATAAAGGAATTTGTTTCCTAAATTAGGAAAGTAACAAGAGAAGGCTCCAAAACTTATTATACCTATCCTAACAGAAGGTTTTTCTATCATATAATGTGAACCAAAAAAAAAAGATGAATCATATTCAAAGTTATATGATTTAAGGGTTATAAATGAAAGAATGATTGTTGGTTGATTTATTAGATTGATCTTGTAAGTCTCACGATAGAGTTTGCTTCTTTCCTATACTTTCTCAAGGAAATTGCGATAAGCTATCATCAAGAATATCATATACGACATACAAATAATAAAGTAGAAATTAAATTAAGAACAAAGGATGAAATAATGCCAATATAGACTACAAAAGCCATTTAAGCTAAAACAATGTCTCAAAGTTCAGACACTGAAAATGATTTGCGGTGAGATCTCTTCAAAACAGATATCATGAACAACTTCTGACGTTCTATGATCTTTTCAAGTTTCAACTTGGTTATTTTGGAATTAGATAGCATTCTCCAAACTTTTAATTTTTCAGGTTTTACCCATTTCTATTTGTCCCTTCACTAAATTAAAGCAAAATTGCTGAATCATTTGGATGTCAACAGAAAATATCTGTACTTAACTCCATTTTCACACTAAATTAAACTATTTGTGTCAAAGGTGGGCAAATATAATGCTCATCATAAGGTTGGTTTTCAAGGATTTCTGATTTGTAATCCCAACTTTTTACGAACATTCAGATTCATGACAATGGCCAAGGGTTTTGCTACAATTCTATAGCCTTTTATCTAATACTGCTTTATCTTAATATGATAAGCCTGATGAGACCATGGAAAGCATGTGAATTTAATAAAACAAATAACCCAACAAAGTAGGAAAATTATATAATAATAGATGCATGGAAGAAAACCAAGCTAACAAATTATATCCCGGCAATCAATCAGAATCAAATGAAACAAAGAATGGGAAGTATGAATTACCAGACTTGATTCGCTGACAGTTCTCGAGAGATTAGATCTGAATAAAAATGCAGTGAACAAAGGCTCAAAAACCAGATATCCAGAAAACTCCTTGAGAATGACCCGATGCTGCTAGAAGAGAAGTTCTGAAATAATCAAATTTCTGAGATCTGTTGGACTTTGATGAAGTATGGGAAACCGAGATTTGTGTGCCTAAACATAGTTGAGAAAATATATCATAAGCCTGAAAAGGAAACAATGCTTAAGCAATTTCGTAGCATTTTATGGAAAAAAAATGCATAAAAAAATGTATTCTAAGTTTACATCTGCTCATCATGGATTATATCAACTTTATTCTAAAAATCAACTATCATCGCAACAACATTTCCGGAAAGAAGCAGATGACTGTCTGTTCTTTGTACATGTTGCTTTCAAATACATATTTAGGAAATGAAGCAATATTTTTCAAACAAATCAAGCAATAAAAGTTTAATTGCATGATAAATTTTATTTTCAAGATTCAGCAATCATTTACTCGTACAGATTATATCAACTTGATTCTAAAAACGAACAGCATTTGCTTTGCCAAGGGAAGATTATAGATTATCCAAATATGATAATCAAATCATTTATTTCTTCTTCCAATCTGTTACAATCTGGCTCTTGATTTTTTATTTTTTTTTGGCCTTTCTGGGGTAATACCCTTTCTTCACCAAACCATCAGCTCTTAGGAATAAGAAACAGTAAGCAGATTACATAAAAATAAGGCCTAGGACTGACTGTCAACTACTGTAAAATTGCCATTCTTATACATGGCAAATTGAGATTCATCAATTATCAACACAACTTCCATATAAAAATTACCAGCAGGGAGAAATTCTAAATGTCGGATCTGAAGACTCACATGAGGTGAGAATCAAACCTGAGACCATTTGATCCTAAGATCCTAGGGCCTCCAGTCCACCTTACCACCAGGAAGCTCTTAAACGTTTTGTTCTTTTACTGGAATACCATTACTACTATCATATAATAATGAAAGCTAAATTGAATGATTTTATCCAAACAATTTTCCAACTTGCAATCAATCAGAATCAAATGAAACAAAGAGTGGGAAGTAAAAATTACCTGACTTGACTGGCTAACAATTCCTGAGAGATTAGATCCGAAAAGAAAGCAGTGAATAAAGCCTCAGAAACCAAAGAAGCAGCAAACTTGCTTGCCAATGACCCGATGCTGCTATAAGAGAGATTCTGAAATGATTAAACTTCTGAGGATTTGTGGGACTTTGATTTAGTCTGGACTGCCAAATTTTGTGTGCCTAAACAGAGCTGAGAAAATCTGTCATAAGCATGAAAAGGAAACAGTTCAGCACTTTTCTAGCATTTATTGGGGAAAACAAGATGCATAAAATGGTAAGTTACTCAAACAAATTGCATTCTAAGTTTTACATCTGCTCATCATGGATATTATCAATTTTATTCCAAATATTCATGTTCCAAACAAGATCATAAAATCATCTGAACAATGTTTTTAACAAACTTAAAGTACAGACATTACAAAGTGAAGAAAATATGCCATGATAAGCTTGAAACAGAATCAAAACAAGCAAATACTGTTCCAGTTTATGAGCCGAAAAAGACTCAGAAGTAAAAATTACCTGTCTTGAAGCAAACTCCCTTGCTAACTGTAGAACCCTGGAAGAAGATGTGTACGGAGAAAAGCAAAGGAATGATTAATGAGCTAGTGGTAAAAGAGGTGGAAGTCTGTGCTAACAACTTGATTGATATTTAATTACTAAGGAATTAATAAGGAGAGTCATGGAAAGAATAGTCAAAGAAGTAAGCAAGAAAACGCAAGGAAAGTGCAAAGAAAAACAAGTGAAAGACTTTCATGGTAGATGCCACAAGGCAGACTTAGATAAATTAAAGACAAAGTGCACTCTTGTAGAATATGCAGGGCATAAAGGTCCCCTCATATTTTTAATACATAAGATTTTTGTTAATCCTATTTTTATGCTTCGTAATGATTTTTTTTTTTTTTTTAATTTTGCACTTGGTGATGGTTTCACTTGACTGAAATTGACTATATAGTCAATACATGTGTTTGAAGATCAAGATGAAGAACGACATAGTAAATGGAATAGACTGATATGTTTCATCAAAAGGATGAATCGATAACAGTTTGTTTACATGATCAACTGAAATAAATTCAAGAATCAAGTTATTTACAATACAAATTACAAAAGGGAGTCTAAATTTCAAGATTCAACGCCAATCAATTATAAAAACATCGAAATTAACATGTATGAGACTTAAAACAAGCATCTGTAGAGTGGTTTTGTTATGTCTACAATTTCCAGGAAAGTGCTTACCATCTGTCTTTATCATACTAAAATTTTTTATGGCAAAATAAGGGACAAATAAAACAAAGTTTATATTTATGTTTTTGTAAATAATGGACAATTATCTACTGTTGAGAATAGGGATGTGCCAAATAAAACAAAGTTTATATTTATGTTTTGTAAATGAATAAAAAAATAAATGACACTTTGTTGGTATTTGAATTTCTTCATTCAAAATTTAACAAGAGTATATTAATTATCATGATGAGCCAAGAAATAAATCCAAAGTACTTCTAATCATTCAAAAAAAAAAAAAGAAATTCAAATTGATTTTAACACACTGCTTTGAAGATTTTAAGTTCAAATTATGAAAGGATATAACGCATTCATATGCTTACAGAACTTAATGCATGTAATATAAAATTGCTTTAATGATTTTTTTTTTTAATTTTTTGGTATAAAAATCAAGGTACAGCAATTTATTTAAAAAAATTAATATAAATTACATTAGAATAAAAATTTTTGCAAAAGTCAAATAAAGGAGACAAAGAAAAAAGAAAAACAGATGTGACAGGAAGAAGATATATAATAATTCTTATAGTAAAATCAGCCATCATCTTGACGTTTGTTTTCACATTTCAAGTCAAAATCAACCAGTAGTAGGTATAGATGAGACCGGAAGAAGATATATAACAATTCTTATGGTAAAATAAGCCTTAATGTACTACTGGGGAAGTTTCTGCAAATAATAAATGGCAAAAGTTCTCAATTCACACAAGAAAGATGTTTGAGAAACAGAATAAACTAAATGAACATAAAAAACAATGGATTGGAACAGTAATAAAAGGGTCCATCCTGTAAACCAAGAGAAAATCATGGAAGCAACTTTCCAGCAATCATGATATGCAATTGAAACAGAACAGAATGATCTCGTATCAGCATTAGTAGACAAACCCCATGCCTTGTTATTAAACTAAACTAGACTTAGGATGTGAATGCCACAAAGTTAAACAGAAAAAAGGACAGGAAACTGCAGCAACTAATTTCATATGAGCCCCTGCTCATAAGTTCCCCAATTGGCATAAAGATTTCAATAAAATTAAGCATAAGAGTTTTTTGGGCCAAAAAGTTTTTTTTTTTGGAACCCGTTTACATAAGACATATACAAAAAAAAGTAGCAGAAAAGAAAAAAAAAAATAAAAGAAAACAAAAATGGTTATCAGGAAACTCCTTTCCAGTGATAAGCTCTCTACTTACATAGATCATTCTCCCATGCTTTTTTGTTTATCATCAGATAAAAACTAATGAAAAGAATTTGAACTTATAATGCTCCCATGCACGAGGGAAGCAGGAGTAAAATGGTAATAAAAGAGGGAATGGGATATAACTAACCACCTCCCAGTTAAGCTCAAAGTAAGTACTAACAAAAATGTCGCTCACCATCTTCGGATTGTTTCTTCAAATTCTCCAATCTGTAAATTGGAAAAGATATTAACTTAAAAGATGAAAATTTCATGAATTAAAAACTTCTGCATGTCAAAAATCACTTGGTGTTTATTAAAGTTCAAATCAAAGGGTCAAAATAAAGCAATTGCTTAGGCCAATTATGAGCCACAAAGCCCCTAGTGCATACTAAAATTTATGACAAACTAATTACTTAGATAAATGCATGAGAGGGATGAGTCTAACAAAAATGGTAAAGAACAAAGAGGAGGGCATCAAGAATCCTTTAGATGCCAGGAATTCTGAAATATATATTGTATGGGTTGATTGTGAATGCTAAAGACATAAACATCGATAATAAATCAAATGGCAGTCCCTAGTTATTGCTTAAATGTGGTTACCAAGGAAATAAAACTTTCAAAACAAAAATAACCTAGAACCTTTCTTGCTCAAGGAAAATGGAAGATTTTGCAAGCTAAGAACTCACCAGCTTAATTTTTTCATCTATGATTACTACTGGATTCATTGGGTCCAGACCCTGAAATTCATTAACGACATGATTATCACAATATGGTAAAATAAAAACAATGAAAGCTTGTGCAAAATTGGCAACAAAATACCATTACATCAAGTAAAACATATATATATACATATAAATTCAAAGACAACAAAGAATTAAGAAAACAAACACTATACTCTATTAATTGAAGTGGGGGATTTGAGAAGTAGGACTCAGAAAGGGTAGAGAAGGAATGAAGGGAGGTAGGTAGCATCTAAGGCCAATGCAAATTTCTAATCAAATGATCAAAAGCCACAACAATGCATTGCAATCAAAACAAATTCAATTTCAGCAATGGCAGAGCTCCAATAAAAAAAAAACATAGCTAATCGAACAACCGACACAAAGAAAGCATACACATAAGTATACACAAGTTTGTATAGATCGAGTTCTTCCATAATAAAAGCAATTACATGAATACTAGTACTAATACTAATCAGCTCATCTCACGATTTTAACTCGAGATTAAAACTATTCAAACATACCCTTTGGCTTCCGAATATACAGAAAACAAGTAGCAATAAGAAACAATACAGAAATCTGAAAACTTCAGACAATTAGATAACATGAGATTCAAAGCTTACTGAAAGAGTGTAAGGAGCAATTGGAGGAATGTCAATCTGCCCAGAAACAGCATCAAGATCAAGCAATACATGCTCTGACTCTCCTTCCTCTTCATGCCCATCTGCCTTCTTATCTTCCTCCATTACAATAACCTTAAAAAAAATAAAAAAAATAAAAAAAATAAAAAAAAGGTATAGTTTGAATTAGTGACTGGGAAAAAATGGAACTCTGATTGCAGAGTGTAATTGAGCCGAGTAGATACAACAATCGAGTTATTTGACCTTACTCGATTAAGCTTGTTTACGTATAAAAAATGAGCTCGATTCTCAAGCTCAACTTCAAGTTCAATTATTTGTTATCAAGCTCAAGCTCAAAATAAGTTTTTTAATTTGAGATACAAATATTTTATAACAATTAAATCAAACTGATGATGATGATGATGATGATGATGAATCCAAGTTTTTTTAAACACATAAACGTAAAAGCCTCAATCAAATTCACCAAATACAACAACAAACTTAAGAATCAAAGTTTTAACACAATTGGAAGAAATTAAAATGAAATATCTAAACAAATAAGTCCACACATTTACATATGCTATACTGTTGTTCTTCCAGGTCATATCTAGAATTTTGAGCTTCGAGAATCACATTTACAGATGCTTCAATAAGGAGATAAAGATTCTATCTTTACGGCATCATCATGTAGAGTATCTCAAACCTGGAAAGAACAAGAAATAATCGAATTATACCAAGTTTTGATTGGTAGCAAAGTATTATACTAATAAGATAACACTAGTTAAAACAACCAAGAAATAATCAAATTGTTGCTAATTTGTGGTACCAGATAAAGTTTTATACTAACAAAACATTATGCTAGTAAGATCATTAAAAAGAGATTACCCAACATATCGTCTCTTTTTCAACCATAGTTAACAGAGTTGTATTTCATCTTTGCATATACTTGAACATTCGCAATCTTGCTATGCTTTAGACTATTAACTTGATGTAATAGTCTATAGTCTTTCTTTAGATAATTAAATGACCTTTCTTGAAAGTATGTAATAAATATTTCGTTATTACTCCTCTAAAGACATGATGTCCTAACACAGGACTGAATTTTCTTCCTTTACTCCTGCAGTTGATATTGTATTGTAACCTAAAATCAAGAATACCTTATTAAAACAGCTTTAGTTTATACTTTATCCTTGAAAGAAACTTAAGAAAGCAAGGATGGAAAAATATTCCAGGGCTTCAACTATGTGATATAGAAATAAACAACCAGTACATTATCGAGATGCTTCAGGAGAAGATCTATAATAACTGGCAAGTCCTAATGAGAGATATATAGCAGATAAAAAATCCCCCACTGTCTATACCAGAAAACTAGATGAAGCCGGTATTTTTTTAAACTATGGGTAGCTCCTATAAAAATTCCACCATAGTTGCCATTGCCACTAACTTCACTTCTATCTGTTTTGATGACATATGTTTAGCAAATTCAAAAATGAACATGCAACATCCAAATTTATCCAGAAGAAACTCAATCTAATCTAACAATTAACTATGTACCTAATGCTTAAAGGAATGAATAATAAATAGGAAGCTTGTTGAATAATGACACAAACCTTGATGGAGTACACATGTTCATGAGATTCATCGAATGATATTTGTGGTCTAGTCAAAGCCTTTTAAAACTCCCTGTGTATCTAAGAGAAGAAAAAAGAAAGGAGTAATGATGTAGAATAGGATTTCATTGAAACTAAAATAATTTAAAGTTAGGCCAAAAAATTATTTCAAAAGATTAAAAAATGTAAAGCAAGAATTCCCTAACATACCACTATGTTGCGTCCATCACTGGTAATGACCAAGATTGTCTCTCCAGATTAGGGACATGATTCAGACAAGAGAGGATAATAATGCCTATGCCAAATTGGCTTTGACTAAAATGCCATTAAAGAGTACAAGGAACAGAAAAAGAGTTTGAAAATTGAATGAAAAAAAAAAAAAAAAATAGAGTTATAAAAGTTCAATATATCGTTTCCTTTCATATAGAATTCCACAAGTGAAACCATCACCTGACAGCAGTGCTTAACTAAACTTTAGTTACCAACAGCCTAGGCCAAACAATGATTCTTCTCGCAATCTCAATGCATCTCAAGAGCATTTCCTACATTCATTTCAATTCAAATTTGTAGCTTTGAGCTAAATGTAAATTACATTCAACTAAAGTTCTTCACTTGATTAAAATCTAACATTTTTTAAAATATCATTCAAAATAGAGTCCAATTAAGAAGCCAACTTACCATGTTAAACAACAAGAAAGACTCATTGCTGTAGATAACCAAATAACAAACAAAACATAACGAATCAAGAACTTTCAACATCAACTTCAAAATAAATAATTTCAACAAACCCAAGTCTCAAAATCCCACTATTCATCAGATCAACAACTCAAAACAATAAATTTATCTAAAAAGTTAACTTAAAGAAGCAACAATGAATAATTAAAAAATGTAAACAAAAAATAGAAACTCACAGAGAGAAGCTCAAACCTGCGTGTGGAGCAACTTAAGGGGTCAGTTAGGAACCTGAATATTTGTTGGGTAAGGTTTTTCGAGGTATGCTGGTTAAGTTATGGTAGAGAAAGGGAAAAGGAAGAAGGGGAAAAAGAAGTAAGGACATCCTAGGTAAATTAACATTTACCTGAATGGCCAAGAGTGAAGTAGATTTTGGGTGGTTGTTGCAGTTGAACTTTTCAGGATGAGATGAGAGAAAAGTTCCTACGGTTGCGAATACGAATATTCAGATTTCAGCAGAGGTTGATGAAGAAAGCAACAAAAGGAGAAAAGAAGAATCGATGTAATTTCACAAAATTTGCAAGGCCACGCTGGGAAAAAAACCTTTCATTAACCAGCTTTGCAGAAAACAAATTCGGCGCTTTCTCCTCAGATTTGCCATTCCACCAACGTGCAGATTTGAATAATTCCGAAGAAGCGAAATTCTGAGTGACATTTTGAACGAAACTTGGGATTCTGTGGGACGGAGGGAATGAAGAAGGAAAGGAAAGGCGATTCCTATCAACCAAACAGCTTGTCAAAGAATAAAAGAGGTTAGAAATAAGCATTGTTTTGGTTTTTATACCTTTAGTGATTAGGCCTTTCAATAAACGGGTAATCAATTCTACATGAACGCCTCCAACAGCGACTTGGCATTGGGATGGTCCGATCCAAACAATAGTCGTCTGTCCTTCGGATGCATGAAGACTTCTAAACAAGTCATCGTTGGTGTGGTAAGAGAGGGAACAGAGGAATTAGTAACAAAAAAATAGTGGTGAAAGAATGAAGCTTAAATAGGAAGTATCCAATTTAAACCATACACGAAAAAACATTGACTTCAAGATCTTAAGACAAATTGGGTATTACCAATAGACTTTAAAAAGGCTTTATCACGAATTCCAGGGCCAAGAAGGGGTTTCTTTAGTTAAAGGAAATAAGAACTTTACAAAAGAAGGCCAACAACCAAAATAGGGAGAATTTGGTTTTGGATGATAAACCCAGGCAGAATTGTTCACTTTTTTTTTCCCTTTAAGGGAGATGAAACCAAGCACGCAAAAAGCAAACATTACACTAGGAACACCCAAAGCAAAGGCAATTCGGAGTAACTTGTATAATGGAGATTTACTTAACTTTAGACTATCAGGAATTTACACTGAACACCTATGATTAATTTTCTGAAAAGAAAAATCTTTCCCGTAGGTGTTTTAAAACAAAGAAAGGTAGAATAAACGTGGGATTGAATTGTACACTGTTTTTGTCAGGCATTTAACCAAATAATTGGAATGATATCAGGCATTTCCACGTGCAGGAAAACTGAAATGAAACGAATCTAGATAAAACATCATCATCATCATTAATAATTAAGTCTCGAATATTTCAAACTTTGCCTTAGCTCATTCCCTGTCCTGCATTGGTGGTTTCTTGTTATCTTAATCTCAATAGTGGCCCTTTCCATATTTGCCTGTGAAGGTTTTGGCAAAGGGCTCCAGGCTCCAGCTCCCATGGTAGCGAGTTAAGCCAGCCTGCACAATTTCTCTGTTTTTCACCATACCTATTGGGATAATTCAAGCCAAAATGAACATGGTACAATTATCCTTGAACAAATAGCATTAGAAAATAAAGTAGATTTCATTCGAAATTCTCTAAGCATGATATTATATATGCAGCAACCAGGGTTGAATGTGATTACTGAATTGGTTATCAGGTACACATATCCAGGCAAGCCTCTATCGAATGTTGCTTTCAAGACTTTCCGGATGGTGCTTTCCGGATGGTGCTTATACCATCTGAAAAGAAAAATCTTTCCGGATGGTGCTTATACCATCTGAAAAGAAAAATCTTTCCGGATGGTGCTTTAAAACAAAGAAAGGTAGATAAATGTGGGATTGAATTGTACCGTTTTTGTCAGGCACGAGAATTGTACACATATCCAGGCAAGCCTCTATCAAATGGTGCTTTCAAGACTTATGGCCATATCAGAATGGTATAAGCTCCCAACTTGCTTGGGTACTTCAAATTAGGCCATTATATGAAGATCCCTCCCAAGTCAATGTTCATTGTACTAGTAAAAGATTCTAATTTTTGTCATGCTGTTCTCTTTTACTTACTTGAAACTTAATATATTCCTAACCTGTTTCCCCTGTTTTGGTCATATGTACATTCAGTTCTTTGGAACTATAGTTGCTCCAACTTCCTAATTTGCTACAGCATGGTGGCTACTTTCGGTCATTAAGCACTGAGGATTTTGTCTGAAGGATGCCCTGTTCTTTGAAATAGGAAGATGGAATTTTCTTTTCTCCATCGATGTTAGCAATGGCTCCGCTCATGAGGTTAGATCTGCAACTCTTTGATAACTCATATTTAAATGTGCAGACTTTAATTTTATCAAGGAACAATATTAAAGAACGGCCAGGTGCAATGTTGAAGTCACTTCCCAATCTTTCTTGTTTGAAGCTGGATAATAATCCACTACGACAGGTAAGTGGGTTTGAATAATGATTCTGTCTTTTAGAATATAAATAGGAACAAGTGGAAGAAACATGAACTTAAAAGTGTGTTTTGTAGTATTTTTGTTCTCCCTTGAATGTTCTATTTGACCGACCTTCTTATCCTTAACTGTCAAGGAGCAATGCATGCTTGTGCACACAAGATAGTGTAATTCATGATTGCCTCTTAAATATGTGGCAACTAAAATATGCCCATTTGGTTACTGAATGCTATGTTCTCCCAGTATTGAATCATCAATCTAGAGGTGGCCTATGCATCAGATGATCGGATTGATAGCCACCAGAATTGACGTCTAAGAACATCGAAAGAATCAATTATGGTGGGATTGGCCATGCAGCAAGATATTTAAACCACTGCAATAAGTTATCCTTGCTGCAAGGCTAGATTTCTATAAGTTAAACTTTCAGTGCAACATGAAGACACTAAATCAATGCCAATAATTGTTTTAAACTTTCAGTGCAACATGAAGACACTAAATCAATGCCAATAATTGTTTCTGCATCACAACACATGCATGTTCCTAGCTGAATTATTTTTTATTTAATTGATCGTAGATTCCATCCGATGGACTCCAAGCAATTTCTAAGCTCCAGATACTAGATCTAAGTGGTAATGAAGCAAATGCTGCTTCATTACCAGAGAATCCAGCATTTTCCATCTTACTTCCAGTTGACTTTACAGACGAATGCAGCTAGGAGAAGTCCCATCAAATCCTAGACTTGAGCCAAAACTCCCTTCAATCAATCCTGGAGGTAAAGTATTCTCTTAAGACTAGGCCCCTTATTATGAGTTCTTCATGTAATTAAGTTTTGTATAATAGTTAGCATCAGTTGTGCTGAATAATTCAAGACTACAGCATTTTCTCTCCTGTTAGTTAGCACGTTACAGATGATTTTGGAGTTAGTTCTTATTCTTTAGTATTTGTTAGTTAGTATTGGCTATTTTTTAGTCAAGTTGTTTAGATAGACATGTTAGTAGTGTCCTGTGCATGTAAGGGTCTACTAATCTATATAAAGACCTTGTTAACAGTTCAGTAGGTGTGGAAGAGTTCTTTGATTCAATAAAATCCAGTGTTTATCTTCAGATTTTTTTTCAACAAGTTGTGTGTCCTCAATATTTGGGATGATTTGACTTCACTAATGGTTCATGTAGTAACATCCACTACTTGTTTTCTCTATTGATCACATGTGAAGTTGAAAATTTGTCTAAGATTCATTTTATTAAGTGATGAAATTGATTAGTGCTCCTTCTTCCGTAGTAATGCAGTGGTTTGTATAAATCCCATCTGGAAAAAATTATAGCTTTCCACCTAAGGCTTTCACCTGCACGAAAATAAGGTTATGCTTCTCACATTCACTTTGTAGTTACTGCTTATAAATATCAATCAGTATGCCAGTACTCTATTGACCTAAACATGACAGAAATCACTTGGTATTTATTAGAGTTAAAATCAAAGGGTCAAAATAAAGCAATAGCTTAGGCCTATTGTGGACCACCAAATCCCTAACTACTTTGATAAATGCATGAGAGGTCTAACAGAGATGGTCAAGAACAAAGAGGAGGGCAGCAAGAATACATTAGATGCCAAGAATTCTGAAATATATATTGCCAGGCTGATTGTGAATGCTAATGAGTACAGACATAAACATCAATAAATAAATAAGTAAATAAATAAAATGGCAGTCCCTAGTTGCTGCTTAAATATGGTCATCAAGGAAAAACATAAATAACCTGGAGCCTTTCTTCCTCAAGGGAAAAAGAATATTTTTCAAGCTAAGAACTCGCCAGCTTTACTTTTTCATCTATGACTAACATTGGATTCATGTGTCCAGACCCTGAAATTCATTAACAAGCTGATAATCACAATAAGGTAAAATAGATACAATGAAATCTTATGCCAAAATGACAACAAAATACCATTCATCAAGTAAAAAAAATATTCCCAAACAACAAATAATTAAGAAAACAAGCACCATTCTCTATATTAATCGAAGTGGGGGAGTGACAAGTAGGACACAGAAAGGGTAAAATCAAGAATGAAGGGAGGTAGGTAGCATTTAAGGCCAATGCGCACTCCTAATCAGATCTTCAAAAGCCACAAAAGTGCACTTCAATTAAAACAAATTCAATTTCAGCTATGGCAGAGTTCCAATCAACCAAAATTTATTTCATTGTACAGCTGACACAAAGAATTCATACACATAAATATACACAGATTTTGTATTGAGATCTTCCATAACGAAAGCAGTTGCATGAATACTATTAGTAATACTAATCCGCTCATCTCAAGATTCGAACTCGAGATTAAAACTATTCAAACTTGCCCTTGGCTTCCAAATACAAAAATCAAGTAGCGATAAGAAACAATCCAAAAATCTAAGAACTTCCGGTAATTAAAAGACATGAGATTCAGAGCTTACAGAAAGAGTGTAAGGTGCATTTGGAGAATTGTCAATCTGCTGATATATGGAAGAACTTGGAAAATCCAGGAAATAAGAAGATCCGGGATGCAGCAACTTGAAGCTGGAGTTGAGTTCGTTAGCTGGAGCTGAGTTCGTAGAAGAGTGGAAGTTAATAGTTACGCTGAGGTGGAGTTTGGAATTATATGTATAAGTAGGATTAGTTAGTAGCATTCTGTTAGATAACAGTTAGTAAAGCTGTTAATAGGAGCTGGAAACAATGAGAATAGAACTTTCATTCAGTTGTATAAATACAAGTTGTATGGATACTTTTGACATGAATAATAATAATAATAATCAGAATTCTCTCAAAAACTCTTTTCTTTTCTTCCTTAATCTTTCTTGAATAACTCTTCCAGTATCAGGAGGCTCAGAACTTGTTATTCAGTGTTTCTTCAAGTTCCCTGCAGATTCAACTCTTGATCTCTATTTCATTTTACTTGTATCAATTTAATTGGTGATAAGGTATGCTTTACAGCAATTTTTGAAGTAAGAAAAAGGAAATAATGGAAGGTAAGTAATAAAAGCAATAGCCAAAGGAAGGCTCAGCTTATGCTAGTCAAAATTTGGCTTAATTCTACCCTGCTTTAACAGTAGATTATTAAGCATTTAGTTGGGTTGCATTTTTACCCTGCTTAATAATTGGTTGTTTCATGTTTGATAGTTTTTTATCATTCATTTTTTGTTAGAAAAGAAAATTTTGTTTCCTTTTTCATGTCCATAGCATTTTTAGATCTCGTGTTTCCGCGTCCACATCTTATAGATGACATATTGCCATCAAAACAGTTGTGGTTACTCAACACTTACTAACAGCTTGATTTACCGGATGCAGATAACAACTGGAAGGTGTCACACATTGCTTTTTAGCAACTCATCAGTGTGTTCTTCTGGTTCCAATTTGGACGTGGTCCTGAAACTGCACAATGTGTAGCATTTACGAGGATTAACTTCCCTTCTACAGCTAATGTGGTCGAGGTGTCAATCATGCTGCACTTGAGAGGTTTGTTACTCATCTTATATCAGTTCCATGTTTTTTAGTTAGCAATAGCATACTCAGGGTGCATTTTGTAATGAACAAGAAGCCATACATTATCTTTCCCTAGCAGATAATGTCTATATATTTTCTTTACAATTGCACATGCATGTTAGTGTTTAATGTGGTTATGAATGTCTGATCCTGCTGCCTTTGAGAAACTCAAATGTTACTTGACCATGAATGCTGATAAGATCATTGAGTTATGATTTTGGGAGGTCGCAAGGTTGCGATTTTTACCTTTGAGTAAATACGTACAGGCACAGAGATTACTGTTCAGAGCTACATCTACCTAGTGAACACCTCTTCAAGTGCTTTTTTATCATGGACATGGCAACAAATGCAAATTGTAAATAATACATATTCTAAATACCATGTAGCATGTTGGCTGCTATGCACAGTTTGGTTGTCTACTCTCTTAATGCATTGACAGTTTAAGTGCAGAATCTTTCTGAGGTCTAGACTTAATCATTCTAGTTCTTATTTCTTAAATGGGGGCAATCTTTTAGTTTATCAAGTGCTAAATTAATTCCTAATATCTTGATTCAAATAAAACAGAATATTTTCTTGGGATTTTAAGGGGAAGGGTTTGTAATGGTAGCAACCTCTTTGTGGTCTTCATATATTAAATTCAGGGAAGAAGCAAGATGAATCTAGCCTAGAAAGCAGAGTTTATAAATTATCAAGTCTGTGTTGGCAATATAATGAGCTCTGTATATGGATGGCCATCTATGAGCTTGGTTTGCTGGCTGCCTCTGATGGCTGATTAATTGAGCAGGCCTTCGGTTGAACTTGGTTTGCTTAGGTGAAAAGCTTGAAATTGGCTAACTTGAATTTTAATTGTCGGTAGGAGTAGGAATGCTCTCTTTCCTATTGCTTTTCTTTTCAATATTGAACTACACAAGCAGGTCTAGAAAGTTTAAGAGCAAACAGAAATTCTTTTGTGTTTTTTTTGGGTTAGAAGAAACACCTTGTCTCGTGGACTAATTCCACAGCAATCTTCAAATTCCTTGCTTAGAGAAGAGCTAAGAAACAAATTTCTAAGAGGCATGGAAAGAATCTCTCAGAATGAAACTCCAAATTCTTACAACCATACTCAAAACATCATTCAAGTGGCAGAGCCAATACATATAAAAAAGGGACAGTATTCAAGATCTGAAGTACATGCCAAATTTACAACAATAAACAGCTGATCTGGTAAAATGAGATGAGGAACAGAGTAGACAAATAGCTTCTGCCTCATGAAACATGCATCTATTAATCTTCTTCTTCTTCTTCTTCTTCTTCTTCTCCTTCTTCTTCTTCAGCTTCACTCCAACTAAGAGAAAAAGAAGAGGTTAGAAATAAGCATTTAATTTGAATTTCATACCTTAGTGATTAGGCCTTTCAACAAAGACATTAAAGAGAGAATTAGACAGATTGGGTAATAGACTTTGCAGAGGTTTTAGTTTCATCACATAATCCAGAATCAAGAAGGCGTTTCTCTACTTAGGAAATATAAACTTAACTAAATAAGATAAGGCAAACCCAAATACCTTTGTTTCAATATAAAATCACTCAACTTTGCATCAGAATTGAATGTAATTAACAAAATTTGATCAACAAGCAAAATAAGGAGAATTTGGTTTTGGATGATAAACACAGACGGAATTATCCACATTTTTTCCATCAACAAAGATGAAACCGAGAGCAAAGCAAGTAAACATTACACCAGGAACATCAAAAGCAAACATCACGTAGCCTAATATTATAAGGATTTGCCACAAAATTGTTTACCATTTTCGACAGGCATTTAACCGAAGAAATATTCACTTTTTTTGTTTTTGTTTTTCAGAGTAAGTTGTGTAATCGAGATACACTTAGCCCTTTTGATGGTTTAACTTTTTGAAAGAAAAAAAATGCTTAGATGAAGGTGCTTTAAAAATAGAGATCATTATTAAAAAGATGGGTAGAAATATACGTAGGATTGAATTGTATTCCTCTTCCCTAGAGCTTTAAAAATAATACCTGAATCGGAACTTCACAAAGGGCTCCAAGAGAGACTTGGCATAGGGATGGTCCCACTCCATGTTTTCCCACGACTCCTTTGAATCCATCCAGATTTTTTGGAGAGAAGGTGGAGGAGATGGTCGGCCATCTTCAAGCAGGGGAAGATATAGAGGGATCCTCTTTAATTTTGGACAATACACTATTTTAAGAATTCGAAGAGAATCACAAACCATTGCTCCCTTTGCACTATAAATGCTCTTCAATTCGGGTAGGTACCCCAAGTACAAGCTCCTTAATTTGGGAAGAGCAAGATTGAGAGTATTGCTGCTATCCATTCCTTCTGATGCTGATGATGCTATTATTTCCTCCATTTCATTACAGTTGGAAACCCGTAACTCATACAAATTTTGGAGAATTTTCGGCACCCAATCAGAAGAGAACAACTTCTTTAATTTTGGACATCTATTTATGGAAACATTTTGAAGAGAATCACAAACCATTGCTCCCTTTGAACTATAAATGCTCTTCAATTCTGGTAGTCCCCACACTTTCAATCTCCTTAATTTGGGAAGAGCAAGATTGAGAGTATTGTTGCTATCCATTCCTTCTGACGCTGATGATGCTATTATTTCTTCTATTTCATCACAGTAGCAAACCCGTAACTCTTTCAAATTTTGGAGATTTGTCAACACCCAGTCAAAAGAGAACAACTTCTTTATGTTTTTACAACAATTTATCTCAATAAAAGTCAGTGCGGAAAAAGTGGGATGTGGAACTGGGATTAACCGCGAGAAAAGTAGCTCTTCACCAAACTCAAAACTGCATCTTCTAATAATTAATTGCCGAACATCGGACGGAAACTTAGCACCATTTCTATAAGTCTGACAGTCAAGTAATGCAATGCATTTTTTAGTTTCACTAAAATCATTTGGGGCAAAACCATCACCCACAAAAATGCGGTATTCACGAGGCCCTTGTGTTTGTCCATTCAAAGCTTGCACATAATTGCTCAGCTCCTCCACGTCGCGAAACCTCCCTTTGAAAATTTCCAACTTTCTTAGTCCACCAATCTCATCACCTCTCACAACTTGACCACCTCCCTCTAAGTGCTGAAGGCATGAGAATTTTGATAATATTCCATCTGGTATCTTTGTTATAGGCGTATCACTGAAATTAAGATATTTGAGTTTTACCAGCCTTTCCATCCCATCAGGGAAATTCTTTAAACTATAGCAACTTTTAAGGTCCAACTTTTCCAAAGCTTGAAGTTTTGAGAAAGATGGCATATTCTTTAAACGATAGCAACCCTCAAGTAACAATGCAGTGAGATTTTCCAAATCAGATATGGAATTTGGTAGGCTTTCAATAGAATTCCAAGAAAGATCAAGAATCTTGAGTCCATGCATTTGCTCAAAGAAACGCTCTGGAATGCTCCTTATCTTACATGAGGCCAGCAATAACTTTGTGAGATTTTCCAAATCAGATATGGAATTTGGCAGACTTTCAATATTATTCCTAGAAAGATCAAGAATCTTGAGTCCATGCATTTGCTCAAAGAAACGCTCTGGAATGCTCCTTATATAACATGAGGCCAGCAATAAGGTTGTGAGGGAAGGACATTTTGGTGGAGACATTTGTGGTGGAATTTCCATTCCTGAATTCCGCATCAGTGAAACCTTGTCTAGATCTTCAGCCCATTCTTTCAAATCTGGTATCTCTTTCAATTGCATGCCTGCTCTTACCAAGAATCGAGGTTTTCCCTTTGTGGTGATGTCTAACGCCATGTCCCTCACAAGGTCATGTAGCTTCACATAACTTTCACCATCTTTCACAAGCAAGCAATTGTTAATGAGTTTATTCAAAATGGTATGCCCTCTGTCAATCTCTTCTTGCATGCCTTCTAGTTCTTCCACAAGTCCCTCAGCAATCCAAAATCCTATCAGCTCATCTTCATTGATTCTGTGATCTTCGGGCCATAATGCACAGTAGAGGAAGCATTGCTTGACTCTTTCATTTTCTAAAAGGTCGTAGCTGAATTTGAGTTGTTGCAATACCTTCTCATCTAAATTGTTTACGCTTTGTGCACGTCTTTTCAATTCAATGAGTGCATTCCTCCATTCATGAATGTCACATTTGCCTTTCATAGTGCTTGCTACTGTAACAATAGCTAAAGGCAAACCAGCACATTGCTCAATGACAGCTTCCACAGTTGGTGACAGGACTGGATCATTCAAAACATCTCTACCTACTTTCCTTGAGAACAACCTCGATGCATCGTCTTTTGGAAGAGTAGGCACTTTGACTTTTAGGCAATCCAAGTAGTCACACACCTCCAACTTCCGGGTTGTTACCACTAATTTACTCCCGTGAGAAGGCTCGGGGATTCCTACTTCTTCAAGAGAAAGTTTGTCCCATAGATCATCTAAGATTAACACATATCTTCCTTTTTGAGTCAACATTTCATACAGCATCCCCGCTCTTACTGTTTCATCCTCATCTTCCAAAAGTGTTCGTCCCATTGCACGTGAGATGCCCTTTTGAATCTTGAAGATGTCCATTTCCTTTGATACAGTGATCCATATGACAATGTCGAACTTTTCTGTCTCTCTTAGAAGTTGGTTGTTGATGAGCTTCATGATTGTTGTTTTACCAATCCCTCCCATTCCCCAAACTCCAATCTTTCCAATCTCATCATCCATCAAGTAACCCCAAATTTCTTTCATGCAGCCCTCTGCAACTTCCCCAAATAAGGTTGTTGTTGACAAAGCTTGTCCAATCCATGTAAGCTCATCGACAACCAAACCCGGATCAAATTTACCCTGTTGGAGAAGATCTTGAACTTCTTTTATCTTTTTTAAAACATTTTCGTTGTAAGACCCACGTAAAACAGCAGTGCTTTCCATAACTCTTTGATCAAGGTTTTGTATTTCACCATTTACTCTTTCAACATTTCCCAACCATAGATGAACTTCTTTCTTAAGTTTCTTTCTCGGATGTACCTCCGCCCTCATTCTTGATTCTGTGTTTTCTTTCAGGGCATTTAAGTCATCCAATTTTCTTTTGAGGTCATTCATGTTCTGGTCGAGGCTTCTATGGTTCTCCCACTGTTTATCAATCTTATTCAGAATAAATTCCATGGCTGCACGTCCTACATAACACCAAATGGTACGTTACAAACATATTCAAGAAGATTTTATCCTTCTAATAAGCCACTTAAAGTAGACTCACCAACTCAGTTAACTTTATAACTCTTCTCGTATTTACTGTCTGCCAGTTATGATGCATAAAGATTTTCTGATATTTTTCATATATAAGATTTTTGTTAATCCTATTTTTAAGTTTCATAATTATTTTTTTTTTTTTTTTTTCGTATTGGCACTTGGTGATGGTTTTACTTGATTGAAATCAAGTGTATAGTTAATATATGTGTTTGACGATCAAGATAAAGAACAACACAGTGAATGGAATAGACTGATATGTTTCATAAAAAAATGCATCAATAACAATTTGTTTACATTATCAATCTTTTTTGTAAAAGAGGCCCATACTTGTCTTACAAAAAAGATTGATATCATAAGTTTGATCATAAGATATACAGTTAGTCCTATAAAAGAATTTGACAGTGAATGGAATAGACTGATATGTTTCATAAAAAAATGCATCAATAACAATTTGTTTACATTATCAATCTTTTTTGTAAAAGAGGCACATACTTGTCTTACAAAAAAGATTGATATCATAAGTTTGATCATAAGATATACAGTTAGTCCTATAAAAGAATTTGTTTCCTAAATTAGGAAATTAACAAGAGAAGGATACTAAACTTATTATACCTATTCTACTAGAAGGTTATTCTATCATATAATGTGAACCAAAAAAAAAAAAAAAAGATGAATCATATTCAAACATATTCAAGAAGATTTTATCCTTCTAATAAGCCACTTAAAGTAGACTCACCAACTCAGTTAACTTTATAACTCTTCTCGTATTTACTGTCTGCCAGTTATGATGCATAAAGATTTTCTGATATTTTTCATATATAAGATTTTTGTTAATCCTATTTTTAAGTTTCATAATTATTTTTTTTTTATATTTTTCGTATTGGCACTTGGTGATGGTTTTACTTGATTGAAATCAAGTGTATAGTTAATATATGTGTTTGACGATCAAGATAAAGAACAACACAGTGAATGGAATAGACTGATATGTTTCATAAAAAAATGCATCAATAACAATTTGTTTACATTATCAATCTTTTTTGTAAAAGAGGCCCATACTTGTCTTACAAAAAAGATTGATATCATAAGTTTGATCATAAGATATACAGTTAGTCCTATAAAAGAATTTGACAGTGAATGGAATAGACTGATATGTTTCATAAAAAAATGCATCAATAACAATTTGTTTACATTATCAATCTTTTTTGTAAAAGAGGCACATACTTGTCTTACAAAAAAGATTGATATCATAAGTTTGATCATAAGATATACAGTTAGTCCTATAAAAGAATTTGTTTCCTAAATTAGGAAATTAACAAGAGAAGGATACTAAACTTATTATACCTATTCTACTAGAAGGTTATTCTATCATATAATGTGAACCAAAAAAAAAAAAAAAGATGAATCATATTCAAACATATTCAAGAAGATTTTATCCTTCTAATAAGCCACTTAAAGTAGACTCACCAACTCAGTTAACTTTATAACTCTTCTCGTATTTACTGTCTGCCAGTTATGATGCATAAAGATTTTCTGATATTTTTCATATATAAGATTTTTGTTAATCCTATTTTTAAGTTTCATAATTATTTTTTTTTTATATTTTTCGTATTGGCACTTGGTGATGGTTTTACTTGATTGAAATCAAGTGTATAGTTAATATATGTGTTTGACGATCAAGATAAAGAACAACACAGTGAATGGAATAGACTGATATGTTTCATAAAAAAATGCATCAATAACAATTTGTTTACATTATCAATCTTTTTTGTAAAAGAGGCCCATACTTGTCTTACAAAAAAGATTGATATCATAAGTTTGATCATAAGATATACAGTTAGTCCTATAAAAGAATTTGACAGTGAATGGAATAGACTGATATGTTTCATAAAAAAATGCATCAATAACAATTTGTTTACATTATCAATCTTTTTTGTAAAAGAGGCACATACTTGTCTTACAAAAAAGATTGATATCATAAGTTTGATCATAAGATATACAGTTAGTCCTATAAAAGAATTTGTTTCCTAAATTAGGAAATTAACAAGAGAAGGATACTAAACTTATTATACCTATTCTACTAGAAGGTTATTCTATCATATAATGTGAACCAAAAAAAAAAAAAAAGATGAATCATATTCAAACATATTCAAGAAGATTTTATCCTTCTAATAAGCCACTTAAAGTAGACTCACCAACTCAGTTAACTTTATAACTCTTCTCGTATTTACTGTCTGCCAGTTATGATGCATAAAGATTTTCTGATATTTTTCATATATAAGATTTTTGTTAATCCTATTTTTAAGTTTCATAATTATTTTTTTTTTATATTTTTCGTATTGGCACTTGGTGATGGTTTTACTTGATTGAAATCAAGTGTATAGTTAATATATGTGTTTGACGATCAAGATAAAGAACAACACAGTGAATGGAATAGACTGATATGTTTCATAAAAAAATGCATCAATAACAATTTGTTTACATTATCAATCTTTTTTGTAAAAGAGGCCCATACTTGTCTTACAAAAAAGATTGATATCATAAGTTTGATCATAAGATATACAGTTAGTCCTATAAAAGAATTTGACAGTGAATGGAATAGACTGATATGTTTCATAAAAAAATGCATCAATAACAATTTGTTTACATTATCAATCTTTTTTGTAAAAGAGGCACATACTTGTCTTACAAAAAAGATTGATATCATAAGTTTGATCATAAGATATACAGTTAGTCCTATAAAAGAATTTATTTCCTAAATTAGGAAATTAACAAGAGAAGGATACTAAACTTATTATACCTATTCTACTAGAAGGTTATTCTATCATATAATGTGAACCAAAAAAAAAAAAAGATGAATCATATTCAAAGTCATATGATTTAAGGGTTACAAATGAAAGAATTATTGTTGGTTGATTTATTAGACTGATCTTGTAAGTCTCATGCTAGAGTTTGCTTCTTTCCTATACTTTCTCAAGGAAATTGTGATAAGCTATCATCAAGAATATCATATACGACATACAAATAATAAAGTAGGAATTAAAATAAGAACAAAAGATGAAATAATGCCAATATACACTACAAAAGCCATATAAGCTAAAACAGTATGTCTCAAAGTTGGTTTTCAACTATTTCTGATTTGTAATCCAAACTTTTTACGAACATTCAGATTTCATGACAATGGCCAAGGGTTTTGCTACAATTCTATAGCCTTTTATCTAATACTGCTTTATCTCAATATGATAAGCCTGATGAGACCATGGAAAGCATGTGAATTTAATAAAACAAATAACCCAACAAAGTAGGAAAATTATAGAATAATAGATGCATGGAAGAAAACAAAGCTAACAAATTATATCCCGGCAATCAATCAGAATCAAATGAAACAAAGAATGGGAAATAAGAATTACCAGACTTGATTGGCTGACACTTCTTGAGAGATTAGATCTGAATAAGAAAGCAGTGAACAAAGGCTCAAAAACCAGATAACCAGAAAACTCCTTGAGAATGACCCGATGCTGCTAGAAGAGAAGTTCTGAAATAATCAAATTTCTGAGATCTGTTGGACTTTGATGAAGCATGGGTAACCAAATCTGTGTGCCTAAACATAGTTAAGAAAATATGTCATCATGACCATGAAAAGGAAACAGTGCTTATGCAATTTCGTAGCATTTTATGGAAAAAATGCATAAAAAATTGTAGTCTAAGTTTACATCTGCTCATCATGGATTATATCAACTTTATCCTAAAAATCAACTATCAACGCAACAACATTTCCGGAAAGAAGCAGATGACTGTCTGTTCTTTGTACAAGTTGCTTTCAAATGCATATTTAGGAAATGAACCAATATTTTTCAAACAAATCAAGCAAAAAAGTTTAATTGCATGATAAATTTTATGTTCAAGATTCAGCAATCATTCACTCATACAGATTGCATTCTAAGTTTACCGCTTATATCAACTTTATTCTAAAAACGAACAAAATAAAGTAAAAGCTTCCTTCCCTGTGGCAGTTAAGGGAAGATTATAGATTATCCAAATATGATAATCAAATCATTTATTTCTTCTTCTTCCAATCTGTTACAATCTGGCTCTTGATTTTTTTTTTTTTTTTCACCTTTCTGGGGTAATACCCTTTCTTCACCAAACCATCAGCTCTTAGGAATACGAAACAGTAAGCAGATTACATAAAAATAAGGCCTAGGACTGACTGTCAACTACTGTAAAATTGCCATTCTTATACATGGCAAATTGAGATTCATCAATTATCAACAAAACTTCCATATAAAAATTACCAGTAGGGAGAAAATGGAAATTCTAAATGTCGGATCCAAAGACTCACATGAGGTGAGAATCAAACCTGAGACCATTTGATCCTAAGATCCTAGAGCCTCCAGTCCACCTTACCACCAGGAAGCTCTTAAACGTTTTGTTCTTTTACAGGAATACCATTACTACTATCATATAATAATGAAAGCTAAATTGAATGATTTTATCCAAACAATTTTTCAACTTGCAATCAATCAGAATCAAATGAAACAAAGAATGGGAAGTAAAAATTACCTGACTTGACTGACTAACACTTCCTGAGAACTCAGATCTGAAAAGAAAGCAATGAACAAATCAATAATCCATTTCACCACTTTAAAAAAAAAAAAAAAAAAAAGTAACAGCAACCACCTATCCAGAAGCACATCCATCAAGAATTTTTATCCAATTAATCCAGCAACATACATTTTACGAGAAATCACTAGCCTACATCCTAAGTCTAATGCAAAAAAAATCAGACATACCATAACTCATCAGAAAACTTGCAAAAGAATCCTAATACTTGGACAACACTCATCATATCAATGATAAACATAGAAGAACTAGAAAAGTAAAAAAATTGCCTAAGCAATTAAAAACTCA
Organism: Firmiana major; assembly: GCA_033439115.1. Lineage (NCBI taxonomy): Eukaryota > Viridiplantae > Streptophyta > Magnoliopsida > Malvales > Malvaceae > Firmiana > Firmiana major. The sequence goes on from CM065905.1 coordinate 67,234,329, forward strand.
TTTCCAAATATATCAAAGCAAATTAATGGTTGGAAGGAATTTAGAGTTACAGTCTTTGGGGTTTTTTCTTTTCCATGATAAAATGCCTGGTTCAGTTTTATACAGGTAATTATGGTTTAATTGATGATCAAGTATGCCTTACAGCAATTTTTGAAGTAAGAAAAAGGAATAGCAGAAAGTAAGTAGTAAAAGCAACAGCCAAAGGAAGGCTTAACTCCTGCTTAAGTTGAAATTTGGCTGAATTCTACCTTGCTTTAACAGTAGATTATTAAGTATTTAGTTTGGTTGCATTTTTACCCTGCTTTGACAATTGGTTGTTTCATGTGTGATAGTTTCTTATCATTCATTTTTCGCTTGAAAAAGAAAGTTTTGTTTCTTTTTTTCATGTCCATAGCATTTTAGATCTCTTATGCTTCGGCCTCCACATCTTATAGATTCATATTGCCATTAAAAGAGTTCTGGTTACTCAACACTTATTAACAGTTTGATTTACCAGGTGCAGATAACAACCGGAAGATATCACACATTGCTCATTAGCAACTCATCAGTGCATCCAGTTTGTGTTGTGTCCTTGGACATGATCCTGAAACCACACAATGTGTAGCATTTACAAGGACTAACTTCATTTCTACAGCTAATGTGGTTCAGCTCAGCTTCTCAAAATCATGCTGCATTCATTTTGCAGTCTGAGGAGGTTTGTTACTCATCTTATTTTAATTCCATGTTTTTTTGATTAGCAATAGCGTGATCAGGGAGCATTTTGTAAAGAGGCCATACATTATCTTTCCCTAGCAGAAGATGTCAACATGGTTCTTTAGAATTGCACATGCATGTTAGTTTTTGATGTGGTTGAGAATGTTTGACCCAGCTGCTTTTGAAAAAGTCAAATGTTACCTCTGTGAACGTAGATAAGATCATTGAGTTCTGATTTGGGAAGGTGGCAAGGGTGCATTTCTTTTTCTTTTTTTTTTTTAACTCCAAGTAAATACATTCAGAGATAACTGTTTAGAGCTACATCTAGGGAACACCTCTCTAAATGCTATTTGTCATGGACATGGCAGCAAGTGCCAATTGCAAATAATACATACAACACATACCATTTAGCATGTTGTGTTGGCATGCTATGCGTAGTTTGGTTTTCTGGGCTCTTAATGCATTGACTGGACAATTGATGCCGTCTGACATGAAATATTTAACCTAAATCCGAGTAACTAACTTAGATGCGTCTTTCTGATGTCTAGACTTAATCACTCTAGTTCTTATTTCTTAAACAGGAGTAATATTTTAGTTTATTAAGTGTTGGAACAATTCCTAACATGTTGATTCAAATATAATTTGATAATAAATTATGAAAAAGTGGACCGTACAGTATATTTTCTTGGGATTTTAGGGGGAAGGATTTGTAACTCTTGTCACTCAAATTCAACCTTAACCAAACTGAAATACTCAATCAAGATCAAGAACAATAAGCAATTGAAGGTAAGCATTGCTCTTTAACTTAAAATTACCTTTTTTGTTGAAATTGTTGTAAAAAAATTTGGTGCAACCGCTGCAAAAACAGGTGAGACGTGAGAGTGAGACCGTGACACTGTGAGAGCCTTCCTGTCCCGGCTGCACTGCTGGTAGGGGCTGCCTATCGGTTCTGTGCCTGGGTGGGTCTGCTCGAGAAAGAGATCAGAAAGCAGGAGGGGTCTGTGAGAGTGAGAATCGAGAATGAGATTTGCTGGCCTGTTGGGTGTAGTGCCCGAGTGGGCTGGTCTTCTTGAGAGAGATGAGGGAATTAAGGGAGCAAGGAGGGCCAGAGAGGAGAGGAAGACCGAAGAGCTGGGCCGATGGTTGACGAGGAAGAATGAAAAGACGCTGCTGGGTCTCGGATTGGGAGCAAGGACATAGACTGAGTTAAGTCATTCGAGTTTGTACGATTATCATTTAAGTTTGACTGTGTATTTTAAATATTTTATTATTTAATTCAGGTAGTTTAAAATTTTAATTAAAATTTTTTAATATATATTTATTATATTTTCATTAATTTATTAAAATTAAAATAATTTTACCTAAATCTCTTAAATTTAATTTAATTTAACTTTAATCCATTAATATTGAAAATAAATACTTTACCCCAAATAACTTAACACTATTAACAAAATGACATGTGTGCAATTACAAAATTATTTAATCTTAAATTTTTTTAATATGAATAATTCTTATTTCTTTTATCTTTTGTTATCTTCTATGATTTTTTTACCCTTTTTTTCAAAGTTTTTCCTATTTTCACAAGTATTATACAATCCATGATTTTTTCTCATATGTGTTAGATTTAATCTTCTTAAATTTTTAAAATAAAATCATACCTAAATTAAATTTTAATAATTTCAATCAATATTTCAAATTTTTTAAATTTTAAATTATTTTTTATTTTTAATAATTTTAAATCTAAATCATTTTATGTTATGTTATTTTAAATTAAGTTATTTATATTTTTTTAGAAGTAAATAAAAAATAAAAGTAAAAATAATTAAAAATAATTTTGAATAAATTTATAAAAAAAATAAATTAAAAGTAAAAAGAAAGAGTAAACTTGTCAAAACCTAATAGTTTCTCATCATTTTCTTTTTTATTTTTATTTGATTTTGAGTATTTAAAGTATTTCAAAAGATTCAAGGGCAAAATGATCTCAAAATTAAGTTTTTAACATTTTACTTAATGGTTGATTAACAAAAGAATTTACTTATCTTGCGAATAGAAAATTTAGACAGAGTGTTCATCTTTTATATTAATAGATTAAAATTGAATTAGGTGCAAAACTTAATAGTGTAGATGAAATTTACTTTTAAAATTAAAAAAATAAAAATAAAGACAAAATTATAAATGTAGTACAATGAAAAATCTTACTGTGCATCTGTTTGAATTCAAAGATACCTCAAAAGGTTTAATATGTAGCCCTGACAATTACCATTATCGAGTTTTGATGTCAAGTTTGCTTAATTCGAATTCAAAAAGATTGTTTTAATCTTTATTTCCACTTTTCTTGTTTTGCAATTTGCAAATCATCATAACAATAGCTGGTCTGAATTCTTTTGCTAACTAAAGTTAAGCTACATTGAATATCGTATGATTGAATTGGTCTGCATTTAACTCAGTTTTTCATGGAAGTTGTTTGATGCTAGAATAAAACGTTCCATTAGACAAATTTAGGATTTACTGACTGAATAAAAAAAAGTATAGTTTGAATTAGTGACTAGGAAAAAATAGAATTTTGATTGCAGAGTGTAATTGAGCCGAGCAGATACAACAATCAAGTTCCTTGACCTTGCTCGATTAAGCTTGTTTACGAATAAAAAATGAGCTCGATTCTCAAGCTCAACTTCAAGTTCAATTATTTGTTATCGAGCTCAAGCTCAAAGTAAGTTTTTTGATATACAAATATTTTATAACAATTAAATCAAACCGATGATGAAGATGATGAATCCAAATTTTTTTAAACACATGAAAGTAAAAACCTCAATCAAATTCACCAAATACAACAACAAACTTAAGAATCAAAGTTTTAACACAATTGGAAGAAATTAAAATGAAATATCTAAACAAATAAGTCTACACATTTACATATGCTATACTGTTGTTCTTCCAGGTCATATCTAGAATTTCGAGCTTCCAGAATCACATTTACAGATGGTTCGATAAGGAGATAAAGATTCTATCTTTACGGCATCATCATGTAGAGTATCTCAAACCTGAAAAGAACAAGAAATAATCGAATTATACCAAGTTTTGATTGGTAGCAAAGTATTATACTAATAAGATAATACTAGTTAAAACAACTAAGAAATAATCAAATTGTTGCTAATTTGTGGTACCAGATAAAGTTTTATACCAACAAAACTATGGGTAGGTCCTATAAAAATTCCACCATAGTTGCCATTGCCACTAACTTCACTTCTATCTGTTTTGATGACATATGTTTAGAAAATTCCAAAATGAACATGCAACATTCAAATTTATCCAGAAGAAACTCAATCTAATCTAACAATTAACTATGTACCTAATGCTTAAAGGAATGAATAATAAATAGGAAGCTTGTTGAATAATGACACAAACCTTGATGGAGTACACATGTTCATGAGATTCATCGAATGATATTTGTGGTCTGTTCAAAACCTTTTAAAACTCCCTGTGTATTTAAGAGAAGAAAAACAAAGGAGTAATAGTGTAGAATAAGATTTCATTGAAACTAAAATAATTTAAAATTAGGCCAAAAAATTATTTCAAAAGATCAAGAATTCCTTAACATACCACTATGTTGCGTCCATCATTGGTAATGACCAAGATTGTCTCTGCACATTAGGGAAATAATTCAGACAAGAGAGGATAAATAATGCCTGTGCCAAGTTTGCTTTGACTAAAATGCCATTAAAGAGTACAAGGAACAGAAAAAGAGTTTGAAATTTGATGCATGTTCTGTCCTACTGTTAATTTGCCTTTAGATGTTATGCTTAAACATTACAAGAAACAAATGAGTTATCACAGCATGCTTACGATCTACAAGAGACTCAAGTCCGTGGCACGTTGACATTTTGAAACTTCTAAAAGCAGTAAATTTGATTGGCAAGACAGGAAGACAATCTTCAGCACAAGAATGACGATATATAAGTTTCTTAATACAAATTCTACCACAGAAATAAGTAGATAAGACAGAACACAATAATATGATCCCTGTATAATATCTCTATAAATTCTTATATGTTATAAGGTCTGCATACAAAAATTCATTGAAAATATCAAAGGGGCAAATACTTTATAATTCAAATACATCGTAACTCTTCAAACTCTCACCATATTTCAGTCTAATCGTAAAACTTGGCTATCCATAAGTCTCAATGTTACACTTCTTCAAAAATTCTTGTTTAAATTAAGCACAGATTCATTTGTAGAGCGAAATCTATGAGGCAAATAGTAAGTGAGGCCTAACTAAACTTCTGAAACTGGGATTCGATATTTTTATTGGTAGTCACAACTTGAAGTAATCACCATGTAATAAATTGAATGAAAATTTTAAAAAAAGAAAAGAAATAGAGATATAAAAGTTCAATATATCTTTTCCTTTCATATAGAAACCTTCCACAGGTGAAACCAACACTTGACAGAAGTGCTTAACTAAACTTCAGTTACCAACAGCCTAGGCTAAACAATGATTCTTCTCGGAATCTCAATGCATCCCCAAACATTTCTTACGTTCATTTCAATTCAAATTTGTAGCTTTGAACTAAATTATATTCAACTAAAGTTCTTCACTTGATTAAAATCTAACATTTTTTAAAATATCATTCAAAATAGAGTCCAATTAAGAAGCCAACTTACCATATTAAACAACAAGAAAGACTCATTGCTGTAGATAACCATATAAAAAAAAATAACGAATCAAGAACTTTCAACATCAACTTCAAAATAAATAATTTCAACAAACCCAAGTCTCAAAATCCCACTATTCATCAGATTAACCACTCAAAACAATAAATTTATGTAAAAAGTAAACTTTAAGAAGCGACAATTAATAATTAAAAAATGTAAACAAAAATAAAAACTCACAGAGAGAAGCTCAAACCTGCTTGTGGAGCAGCTTAAGAAATAAGAAATTAAGTCGAATTAAAATAATCATACTTGATTGTGATTGTAATTTCTGATTACATGTAATGTACCGCTTCAAAAGAAAAAAAAAATCCACTTTTGAATCTGATGTATTTTTTGTGTGCATTTAAGCTTTCTAGGTGCCTTATTGTGTTAACTATTTCATTACGTTGGGATAGAAAGAAGAAGGAAAGAGATAAGGGACACGTCTGGAGTCTTGCATATTAATAATCCTGATAATTTGATCCCAGAAAAAAATCTGAAGTACTTCTAATCATTCAAAAGAAGAAATTCAAATTGATTTTAGTGAATTTAGGTAAATGATTTGATGTCCTTTTAATATAATGTTAAAAAATATTCATCAATTATTTTTTATTATGTTGTGTGTGTATATATAAATAAAATATTTTATCTATAGGATGAAGTATATGGGTATCTATTTCAGCAATGAAATTTGTTCACCCAATTTTTATGTTAACTCATTGAATTTAGTTTATCATGAAATTTAGTTTAGTTTTGTAATGCATGATTACCTGGAGAAATTGTTTTATGAGAATTTACATAGTTTTGGCCTAAATATCCAAAAGTCATTTTATTGAGTGTTGAAATTGATTTACTGCCCCTTCATCCCTAGTGTGCAGTGGTTTTCATTAACAATTTGTAGACTGTGTTCCATTGAACCACATAGAAGGATCTTGACATGAGTTGATGTTACAATAACTGAATGGGGGGATTTCTTTATAGCTTTATGCTGAAAGCCAGCAGCATTCTTGTTCCTCTTAACCCTTCTCTGGAGTCTTCACATCTGCTGAAATTGTCACTTAGATCACAAGAAGTAGTTCCTGCCACTGAGGTTTGTAGTGAGTGAGTGAGAGTGATGGACTGATGATGGTTTAGCTGAAACCTAGCTGGCAGGGCGGCTCAGGTTCCATTCAGTCTTACAGAACATTGCAAACTTAGCTGAGAGGGAAATGTGCAACTCTTTGATAACTCGTATTTAATTCTGCAGACTTTAATTTTATCAATGAACAATATTAAAGACTGGCCAGGTGCAATTTTGAAGTCACTTCCCAATCTTTCTTGTTTGAAGCTGGATAATAATCCACTAAGACAGGTAAGCAGGTTTAAATAATCATTCTATCTTGTACAAAATAAATAACATCATGTGGAAGAAACATAAAATTAAAAGTGTGCTTAAAAAATTTTCTTCTCCCTCGAATATTCTATTTCACCTGCCTTCTAGTCCTTAACTGTTACAGAGCTATGCATGCTTGTGCACACAAGATAGTGTAATTCATGATTGCCTCCTAAATGTGTGGCAACTAAAACATGCCCATTTGGTTACTGAATACTGTGTCCTTTCACTACTGTATCATCAATCTAGAGGTGGCTTATACATCAGATGATTGGATTGATAGCCACCAGAGTTGCTGCTAAGGACATCGAAATGATCAATTATTGTAATGCTGCTTCATTACCAGAAAGTCCAGCATTTTCCAGGTTAGCACACTTGAAGGAGCTTTATTTGAGGTCAGTGTGCTGAAAATTTGAGCTTTATTTGAGCTTTATTGTAATGCTGCTTGCTGAAACATATATTTAGTGATCTTCTCTTCCTTCTTTGACACCTCTGCTTCAACTTCCGTGTAGTCTTTCTTGCGAGCAACAAGATCGATCGTCACGTGTTTCTGAGAATTCACCAGCACTCATTCCTTCACTTGCATACCAGTGAATGTAGGCTTCTTTGGCATGCACTGAACTGGACCAGACTAGCGGTCAATTTGGAAGAAAACCTATGCCTCTGCTGTGTTGTTGCCAATGTGCGTGGCTGGTAATTGAGACCACGCTTGAACCCAGCAGGACACCTGAAAGAAATTACAAATGTATCAGAATCATTGAGATAACAAACTAAAGGAAAGAGCTGACAGACAAAATAGATGCATTGGATGTCTATCATTGAGCTAAAAAACTCAACGGAATAAGGATAGTCAGACTGCGTAGTTATATGATTATATTCGAAATTGAAATGCATTGGATGTCTATCTACTAAGCAAACAAAAAACAAATGCTGCTTCATGAAACATATATCTAGTAATCTTCACCTTCCTCTTTGACAGCTTTAGCTCCAACTTCATTTTAGACTTTCTTGAGAGCAACAAATCTTCACAAACTTACGATAATTTATCTTTCTTTATTCCATCACTTACATACTAATGAATAAAGGCTCATTTGGCATACATTGGATCAGCTGTAGCAGAGCTCCAATCAACCAAAATTTATTTCATCGTACAGCTGACACAAAGAAGTTTTATACAGATAAATATACACAAGTTTTGTATTGAGATCTTCCATAATGAAAATAATTGCATAAATACTATTAGTAATCCTAATCCGCTCATCTCAAGATTCGAACCCGAGATTAAAACTATTCGAAATTGCCCTTGGCTTCCATATACTAAAAACAAGTAGCAATAAGAAACAATCGAAAAATCTAAGAACTTCTGGCAATTAAAAGACATGAGATTCAGAGCTTACAGAAAGAGTGTATGGGGCATTTGGAGGAATGTCTAACTACTGATATGTGGAAGAATTTGGAAAATGCAGGAAATGAGAAGATCGGGGATGCAGCAACATGAAGCTGAAGTTGAGTTCGTAGAAGAGTGGAAGTTAGAAGTTATGCTAAGTTGGACTCTGGAATTAAATATACAAGCAGGATTCTTTAGTAGCATTCTGTTAGATAACAGTTAGTAAAGCTGTTAAAAGGAGCGGGAAACAATGAGAATAGAACTTTCTTCAGTTGTATAAATACAAGTTGTATGGATACTTTTGACATGAATAATAATAATAATAATAATAATAATAATAATAATAATCAGAATTCTCTCAAAAACTCTTTTCTTTTCTTCCTTAATCTTTCTTGAATAACTCTTCTAGTGTCAGGAGGCTCAGAACTTGTTATTCACTGCTTCTTCAAGTTCCCTGCAGATTCAACTCTTGATCTCTATTTCATTTTACTTGTATCAATTTAATTGGTGATAAGGTATGTTTTACAGCAATTTTTGAAGTACGAAAAAAGAAATAATGGAAAGTAAGTAATAAAAGCAATAGCCAAAGGAAGGCTTAACTTATGCTAGACGAAATTTGGCTTAATGCTGCCCTGCTTTAATAGTAGATTATTGAGTATTTAGTTGGGTTGCATTTTTACCCTGCTTCAACAATTGGTTCTTTCATGTTCAATAATTTCTTATCATTCATTTTTGTTAGAAAAGAAAATTTTGTTTCCTTTTTCATGTCCATAGCATTTTTAGATCTCTTGTGTTTCTGCGTCCACATCTTATAGATGACATATTGCCATCAAAACAGTAGTGGTTACTCAACACTTACTAACAGCTTGATTTACCGGATGCATATAACAACTGGAAGGTGTCACACATTGCTTATTAGCAACTCATCAGTGTGTTCCTCTGGTTCCAGTTTGGACGTGGTCCTGAAACTGCACAATGTGTAGCATTTACGAGGATTAACTTCCCTTCTACAGCTAATGTGGTCGAGGTGTCAATCATGCTGCACTTGAGAGGTTTGTTACTCATCTTTATATCAGTTCCATGTTTTTTAGTTAGCAATAGCATACTCGTGGTGCATTTTGTAATGAACAAGAAACCATACATTATCTTTCCCTAGCAGATAATGTCTATATATTTTCTTTACAATTGCACACGCATGTTAGTGTTTAATGTGGTTATGAATGTCTGATCCTGCTGTCTTTGAGAAACTCAAATGTTACTTGACTATGAATGCTGATAAGATCATTGAGTTATGATTTTGGGAGGTCGCAAGGTTGCGATTTTTACCTTTGAGTAAATACGTATAGGCACAGAGATTACTGTTCAGAGCTACATCTACCTAGTGAACACCTCTTCAAGTGCTTTTTTATCATGGACATGGCAACAAATGCAAATTGCAAATAATACATATTCTAAATACCATGTAGCATGTTGACATGCTATGCACAACTTGGTTGTCTATTCTCTTAATGCATTGACAGTTAAGTGGAGGATCTTTCTGAGGTCTAGACTTAATCATTCTAGCTCTTATTTCTTAAATAGGAGCAATCTTTTAGTTTATCAAGTGCTGAATCAATTCCTAATATCTTGATTCACATAAAACAGAATATTTTCTTGGGATTTTAAGGGGAAGGGTTTGTAATGGTAGCAACCTCTTTGTGGTCTTCATATATTAAATTCAGGGAAGAAGCAAGATGAATCTAGCCTAGAAAGCAGAGTGTATAAATTATCGAGTCTGAGTTGGCAATATAATGAGCTCTGTTAGACTATGGAATATGGATGGCCATCTATGAGCTTGGTTTGCTGGCTGCCTCTGATGGCTGATTAATTGAACAGGCCTTTAGTTGAACTTGGTTTGCTCAGGTGAAAAGCTTGAAATTGGCTAACTTGAGCCAAACCCCACAGCTTTGTTGAATGAGCTAAGGTGAGTTCTGACCTAACTTGGCATGATGAACCAAGCTCATGTTGCTTGATTGCTGTACTGCACCATAAGTAAAGTAAAATCTTCCTTCCCTGCTTCCTCCCCTTTTTTGTTTCTGTTATCTCTGGACTTGAGGTCCTCAAAAGCATTAAGATTATAGATTATAGATTATCCAACTTATATAACCAAACTATCAGCTCTTAGGGATAAGAAACAGTAAGCTGATTACATAAAATTTAAGGCCAAGGACGGTCAACTATTGTAAATATTAAAAGCACCTCCTCTCTAATTGGATTGATAATAATTTTCTGGAAAGATTTTGTGGCAAAGGCTGCTAGAAAAGAAAAAAGAAAATCCTAAAAAAAAAAAATTTGAACTAAGAAATAACCAAGTGATGCTTCACTTGACCAAAAAGAAAAACAAATCTTCTACTTCTTCTTCTTCTCCTTCTTCTTCTTCGAAAGCTTCACTCCGTCTAAGAGAAAAAGAAGAGATTAGAAATAAGCATTTAATTTGAATTTCATACCTTAGTGATTAGGCCATTCAACAAAGACATTGAAGAGAGAATTAGACAGATTGGGTAATAGACTTTGCAGAGGTTTTAGTTTCATCACATAATCCAGAATCAAGAAGGCGTTTTTCTACTTACAGGAAATATAAACTTAACTAAATAAGATAAGGCAAACCCAAATACCTTTGTTTCAATAAAAAAATCACTCGACTTTGCATCAGAATTGAATGTAATTAACAAAATTTGATCAACAAGCAAAATAAGGAGAATTTGGTTTTGGATGATAAACACAGACAGAATTATCCACACTTTTTCCATCAACAAAGATGAAACCGAGAGCAAAGCAAGTAAACATTACACCAGGAGCATCAAAAGCAAACATCACGTAGCCTAATATTATAAGGATTTGCCACAAAATTGTTTTCCATTTTCGACAGGCATTTAACCAAAGAAATATTCACTTTTTTTTTTGTTTTTCAAAGTAAGTTGTGTAATCGAGATACACTTAGCCCTTTTGATGGTTTAACTTTTTGAAAAGAAAAATGCTTAGATGAAGGTGCTTTAAAAATAGAGGTCATTATTAAAAGATTGGTAGAAATATACGTAGGATTGAATTGTATTCCTCTTCCCTAGAGCTTTAAAAAGAATACCTGGCTATGAAATTCACAAAGGGCTCCAAGAGAGACTTGGCATAGGGATGGTCCCACTCCATGTTTTCCCACGACTCCTTTGGCTCCATCCAGATTTCTTGGAGAGAAGGTGGAGGAGATGGTCGGCCTTCTTCAAGCAGGGGAAGATATAGAGGGATCCTCTTTAATTTTGGACAATAAGATATACCAACAATTCGAAGAGAATCACAAACCATTGCTCCCTTTGCACTATAAATGCTCTTCAATTCTGGTAGTTCCCACAATTTCAAGCTGCTTAATTTGGGAAGAGCAAGATTGAGAGTATTGCTGCTATCCATTCCTTCTGACGCTGATGTTGCTATTATTTCTTCAATTTCATCACAGTTGAGAACCCATAACTCTTCCAAATTTTGGAGATTTTTCGGCACCCAATCAGAAGAGAACAACTTCTTTAATTTTGGACATCCATATATGGTAACATTTTGAAGAGAATCACAAACCATTGCTCCCTTTGCACTATAAATGCTCTTCAATTCTGGTAGTCCCCGCATTCGCAATCTCCTTAATTTGGGAAGAGCAAGATTGAGAGTATTGCTGCTATCCATTCCTTCTGACGCTGATGATGCTATTATTTCCTCCATTTCATCACAGTCTTTAACAGATAACTCTTCCAAATTTTGGAGATTTTTCGGCAGCCAGTCAGAAGAGAACAACTTCTTTATGTTTTTACAACCATTTATCTCAATAAAAGTCAGTGCGGAAAAAGTGGGATGTGGCACTGGGATTAACCGCGAGAAAAGTAGCTCTTCACCACACTCTAAACTGCATCTTCTAATATATAATTGCTGAACATCGGACGGAAACTTAGCACCATTTCTATAAATCTGACAGTTACCTAATCCAATGGATTTTTTAATTTCACCAAAATCATCTTCATCTTCGGCAAAACCATCACCCACAACAATGTGGTATTCACGAGGCCCTTGTGTTTGTCCATTCAAAGGTTGCACATAATTGCTCAGCTCCTCCACGTCGCGAAACCTCCCTTTGAAAATTTCCAACTTTCTTAGTTCACCAATCTCATCAACTCTCACAACTTGACCACGTCCCTCTAAGTGCTGAAGGCATGAGAATTTTGATAATATTCCATCCGGTATCTCTGTTATAAACGAATGACTGAAATTAAGATATTTGAGTTTTACCAGCCTTTCCATCCCATCAGGGAGATTCCTTATTCCTGTTCCTCCAAGGTTCAACTTTTTCAAAGCTCGAAGTTTTGAGAAAGATGGCATATTCTCTAAACAATAGCAACCCTGAAGTAACAATGCAGTGAGATTTTCCAAATCAGATATGGAATTTGGCAGGCTTTCAATACGATTCCCAGAAAGATCAAGAATCTTGAGTCCATGCATTTGCTCAAAGAAACACTCTGGAATACTCCTTATATTACATGAGGCCAGCAATAAGGTTGTGAGGGCATGACATTTTGGTGGAGACATTTGTGGTGGAATTTCCATTCTTGGATTATGCATCAGTGAAACCTTGTCTAGATCTTCAGCCCATTCTTTCAAATCTGGTATCTCTTTCAATTGCATGCCTGCTCTTACCAAGAATCGAGGTTTTCCCTTTGTGGTGATGTCTAATGCCATGTCCCTCACAAGGTCATGTAGCTTCACGTAACTTTCATCATCTTTCACAAGCAAGCAATTGTTAATGAGTTTATTCAAAATGGTATGCCCTCTGTCAATCTCTTCTTGCATGCTTTCTAGTTCTTCCACAAGTCCCTCGGCAATCCAAAATCCTATCAGCTCAGGTGCATAGATTTCGTCATCTTCGGGCCATAATGCACAGTAGAGGAAGCATTGCTTGACTGTTTCATCTTCTAAACGGTCGTAGCTGAATTTGAGTTGATGCAATACCTTCTCATCCAACCTGTTTACACCTTTTGCACCTCTTTTCAATTCATTCAGTGCATTCCTCCATTCATGAATGTCACATTTGCCTTTCATAGTGCTTGCTACTGTAACAATAGCCAAAGGCAAACCAGCACATTGCTCAATGACAGCTTCCACAGTTAGTGAGAGGACCGGATCATTCAAAACATCTCTACCTACTTTCCTTGAGAACAACCTCGATGCATCGTCTTTTGGAAGAGTAGGCACTTTGACTTCTCGGCAATCCAAGTAGTGACACACATCCAACTTCCGGGTTGTTACCACTAATTTACTCCCGTGAGAAGGCTCGGGGATTCCTACTTCTTCAAGAGAAAGTTTGTCCCATAGATCATCTAAGATTAACACATATCTTCGTTTCTGAGTCAACATTTCATACAGCATCCCTGCTCTTACTGTTTCATCCTCATCTTCCAAAAGTGTTCGTCCCATTGCACGCGAGATGCCTTTTTGAATCTTGAAGATGTCCATTTCCTTCGATACAGTGATCCACAAGACAATGTCGAACTTTTCTGTCTCTCTTAGAAGTTGGTTGTTGATGAGCTTCATGATTGTTGTTTTACCAATCCCTCCCATTCCCCAAACTCCAATCTTTCCAATCTCATCATCCATCAAGTAACCCCAAATTTCTTTCATGCAGCTCTCTGCAACTTCCCCAAATAAGGTTGTTGTTGACAAAGCTTGTCCAATCCACGTAAGCTCATCGACAACCAAACCCTGATCAAATTTACCCTGGTGGAGAAGATCTTGAACTTCTTGTATCTTTTTTAAAACATTTTCGTTGTAAGACCCACGTAAAACAGCAGTGCTTTCCATAACTCTTTGATCAAGGTTTTGTATTTCACCATTTACTCTTTCAACATTTCCCAACCATAGATGAACTTCCTTCTTAAGTTTCTCTCTCGGATGTACCTCCGCCCTCATTCTTGATTCTGTGTCTTCTTTCAGGACATTTAAGTCATCCAATTTTCTTTTGAGGTCATTCATGTTCTGGTCGAGGCTTCTATGGTTCTCCCACTGTTTATCAATCTTATTCAGAATAAATTCCATGGCTGCACGTCCTACATAACACCAAATGGCACGTTACAAACATATTCAAGAAGATTTTATCCTTCTAATAAGCCACTTAAAGTAGACTCAATAAACTTGTATGGAGCAAATATTAATTAGACAAGCTATAATCTGCCAACTCAGTTAACTTTATAACTCTTCTCTTATTTACTGTCTGCCAGTTATGAGGCATAAAGATTTTCTGATATTTTTAATATATAAGATTTTTGTTAATCCTATTTTTAAGTTTCATAATTATGTTTTTTATATTTTTCATATTGGCACTTGGTGATGGTTTTACTTGATTGAAATCAAGTACATAGTTCATATATGTGTTTGACGATCAAGATGAAGAACAACACAGTGAATGGAATAGATTGATATGTTTCATCAAAAAATGCATCAATAACAATTTGTTTACATTATCAATCTTTTTTGTAAAAGAGGCACATACTTGTTTTACAAAAAAGATTGATATCATAAGTTTGATCATAAGATATACAGTTAGGCCTATAAAGGAATTTGTTTCCTAAATTAGGAAATATACAAGAGTTGGCTCCTAAACTTATTATACCTATTCTACTAGAAGGTTATTCTATCATATAATGTGAACCAAAAAAAAAAAAAAACCATATTCAAAGTCATATGATTTAAGGGTTATAAACGAAAGAATTATTGTTGGTTGATTTATTCGATTGATCTTGTAAGTCTCATGATAGAGTTTGCTTCTTTCCTACACTTTCTCAAGGAAATTGTGATAAGCTATCTTCAAGAATATCATATACGACATACAAATAATAAAGTAGGAATTAAAATAGACTACAAAAGCCATATAAGCTAAAACAGTGTGTCTCCAAGTTCAGACACTGAAAATGATTTGGAGTGAGATCTCTTCAAAACAGATATCATGAACAACTTCAGACGTTCTATGATCTTTTCAAGTTTCAACTTGGTTATTTTGGAATTAGATAGCATTCTCCAAACTTTTAATTTTTCAGGTTTTACCCATTTCTATTTGTCCCTTCACTAAATTAGAGCAAAATTGCTGAATCATTTGGATGTCAACAGAAAATATCTGTACTTAACTCCATTTTCACACTAACTTAAACTATTTGTGTCAAAGGTGGGCAAATATAATGCTCATCATAAGGTTGGTTTTCAAGGATTTCTGATTTGTAATCCAAACTTTTTACGAACATTCAGATTCATGACAATGGCCAAGCGTTTTGCTACAATTCTATAGCCTTTTATCTAATACTGCTTTATCTTAATATGAGACCATGGAAAACATGTGAATTTAATAAAACAAATAACCCAACAAAGTAGGAAAATTATATAATAATAGATGCATGGAAGAAAACCAAGCTAACAAATTATATCCCGGCAATCGATCAGAATCAAATGAAACAGAGAATGGGAAGTATGAATTACCAGACTTGACTGGCTGACACTTCTTGAGAGATTAGATCTGTTGGATTTTGATGAAGTATGGGTAACCAAATCTGTGTGCCTAAACAGTTGAGAAAATATGTCATCATAAGCATGAAAAGGAACTGTGCTTAAGCAATTTCGTAGCATTTTATGGGAAAAAAAAATTGCAGAAAAAGTTGTATTCTAAGCTTACATCTGCTCATCATGGATTATATCAACTTTATTCTAAAAATCAACTATCAACACAACAACATTTCCAGAAAGAAGCAGATGACTGTCTGTTCTTTGTACATGTTGCTTTCAAATGCATATTTAGGAAATGAACCAATATTTTTCAAACAAATCAAGCAATAAAAGTTCGATTGCACGATAAATTTTATTTTCAAGATTCAGCAATCATTCACTCATACATGGCAAATTGAGATTCATCAATTATCAAGACAACATTCATATAAATATTACCAGTAGGGAGAAAATGGAAATTCTAAATGTCGGATCCAGAGACTCACATGAGGTGAGAATCAAACCTGAGACCATTTGATCCTAAGATCCTAGAGCCTCCAGTCCACCTTACCACTAGGAAGCTCTTAAACATTTTGTTCTTTTACAGGAATACCATTACTACCATCATATAATAATCAAAGCTAAATTGAATGATTTTATCCATACAATTTTTCAACTAGCATCCAATCAGAATCAAATGAAACAAAGAATGGGAAGTAAAAATTACTTGACTTGACTGGCTAACACTTCCTGAGAAATTAGATCTGAAAAGAAAGCAGTGAACAAAGCCCCAAAAACCAAAGAAGCAGCAAACTTGCTTGCCAATGACCCGCTGCTGCTGTAAGAGAGCTGAGAAAATCTGTCATAAGCATGAAAAGGAAAGAGTTGAACACTTTTCTAGCATTTATTGGGGAAAAAAAGATGCATAAAATGGTAAGTTACTCATACAAATTGCATTCTAAGTTTTACATCTGCTCATCATGGATATTATCAACTTTATTCCCAATATTCATGTTCCAAACAAGATCATAAAATCATATGAGCAATGTTTTATGTCATCATAAGCTTGAAACAGAATCAAAACAAACAAACACTGTTCCAGTTTATGAGCCTAAAAAGAATCAGAAGTAAAAATTACCTGTCTTGAAGCAAACTCCCTTGCTAACTGTAGAACCCTGGAAGAAGATGTGTATGGACAAAAGCAATGGAATGATTAATGAGCTAGTGGTAAAAAAAGGTGAAAGTCTGTACTAACAACTTGATTGATATTTAATACTAAGGAATAATAAAGAGAGTTGTAGAAAGAATAGTCAAAAAAGTATGGAAGAAAATGCAAGCTAATTGCAAAGAAAAAAACAAGTGAAATGACTTTCATGGTGAGTGCCACAAGGGAGACTTAAATCAATTAAAGACAAAGTGCACTCTCGTTGTAATATCCATCTTTCTTAATCATTTCTGTTTGCAATTTGTCTTCCGTGTTGGAATTACATACCTTGATTAGAAAAAGTGTATAGAGCAAAGAAACAGTGAATCAACCATTGATATTCTCTCAAGGAAAAAGGTGAGGGTGGGATCTTGGAAGAAGAAAACAAAATGCTCAGGAAAGTGCAAAATAAAACAAGAGAAAGTTAACGAAAATATGAGTCAATTGTTATGGTCTTGATGCCATTTTCATGGTGGGTGCTTAGAGTCTTGCTGCCACTTTCATGGTGGGTGCCACAATTGTTAAGGTATTTCTGCCACTTGCATTGTAGGTGCCACTTGCCCATGATAATGTTTCCCATACATCACACCGCCTGCAAGCATGTTTGATGGCAAAGTTCACTGATCGTCAAGGTTTCGATTTGCTAAGAAGGATGATAATGTCTAAAAATGAAAAAATAAAAATAAAAATAAAAGTCCTTTTATTTTTCAACAATTTCAGCGTGGAAGAGGGATTTCAGAAACCGGATTGAAAACCTTTATGAGGCATTAGAATACAAAATATCAGAGTGTGCATATAAATGAGGGAAACCCATGGCAATATTGCAGCATTCTAGGGATTGGTGTTCAAGGATTTCTGATTTGTAATCCAAACTTTATAAGAACATTCAGATTTCATGACAATGGCCAAGCGTTTTGCTACAATTCTATAGCCTTTTATCTGATACTGCTTTATCTTAATATGATAAGCCTAATCAGACCATGTAAAGCATGTGATTTTTTTTTTTTAACAAGTTAAAACAGCAATAATCATAAGGAATTTTCTCAAAAGCTTGGTAGTTTGGAAAAAAAGTACAGCAAAAAAGGAGCGGAGAAATATGTCATTAGAAGTATAACGATCATGTGCCAAACGAGACAATAAAAGCATGCCAATGAGTTAAAATGCAGATATTTTAATGGAAGGGCTGTATTTAGAAGGGTTAATAAGTCAACATTGTAGTAAAAAAGGGCAGGGGACAGAATAAAACAAATAACCCAACAAAGTAGGAAAATTATATAATAATAGATGCATGGAAGAAAACCAAGCTAACAAATTATATCCCGGCAATCAATCAGAATCAAATGAAACAAAGAATGGGAAGTAAGAATTACCAGACTTGATTGGCTGACACTTCTTGAGAGATTAGATCTGAATAAGAAAGCAATGAACAAAGGCTCAAAAAACAGATATCCAGAGAACTCCTTGAGAATGACCCGATGCTACTAGAAGAGAAGTTCTGAAATAATCAAATTTCTGAGATCTGTTGGACTTTGATGAAGTATGGGTAACCAAATCTGTGTGCCTAAACATAGTTGAGAAAATATGTCATCATAAGCATGAAAAGGAAACAGTGCTTAAGCAATTTCGTAGCATTTTATGGAAAAAAATGCATAAAAAATTGTAGTCTAAGTTTACATCTGCTCATCATGGATTATATCAACTTTATTCTAAAAATCAACTATCAACGCAACAACATTTCCGGAAAGAAGCAGATGACTGTCTGTTCTTTGTACATGTTGCTTTCAAATGCATATTTAGGAAATGAACCAATATTTTTCAAACAAATCAAGCAATAAAAGTTTAATTGCATGATAAATTTTATTTTCAAGATTCAGCAATCATTCACTCATACAGATTGCATTCTAAGTTTACCGCTTATATCAACTTTATTCTAAAAGCAAACAAAATAAAGTAAAAGCTTCCTTCGCTGTGGCAGTTTAAGGGAGGATTATAGATTATCCAAATATGATAATCAAATCATTTATTTCTTCTTCCATTCTGTTACAATCAGGCTCTTGATTTTTTTTTTTTCGCCTTTCTGGGGTAATACCCTTTCTTCACCAAACCATCAGCTCTTAGGAATAAGAAACAGTAAGCAGATTACATAAAAATAAGGCCTAGGACTGACTGTCAACTACTGCAAAATTGCCATTCTGATACATGGCAAATTGAGATTCATCAATTATCAACACAACTTCCATATAAAAATTACCAGTAGGGAGAAAATGGAAATTCTAAATGTCGGATCCAAAGACTGACAAGAGGTGAGAATCAAACCTGAGACCATTTGATCCTAAGATCCTAGAGCCTCCAGTCCACCTTACCACCATGAAGCTCTTAAACGTTTTGTTCTTTTACAGGAATACCATTACTACTATCATATAATAATGAAAGCTAAATTGAATGATTTTATCCAAACAATTTTTCAACTTGCAATCAATCAGAATCAAATGAAACAAAGAATGGGAAGTAAAAATTACCTGACTTGACTGACTAACACTTCCTGAGAAATCAGATCTGAAAAGAAAGCAACGAACAAAGCCCCAAAAACCAAAGAAGCAGCAAACTTGCTTGCCAATGACCCGATGCTGCTATAAGAGAGATTCTGAAATGATTAAATTTCTGAGATCTGTTGGACTTTGATTTAGTTTGGACAGCCAAATCTTGTGTGCCTAAACAGAGCTGAGAAAATCTGTCATAAGCATGAAAAGGAAACAGTTCAGCACTTTTCTAGCATTTATTGGGGAAAAAACAATGTGTCAAATGGTAAGTTACTCATACAAATTGCATTCTAAGTTTTACATCTGCTCATCATGGATATTATCAATTTTATTCCAAATATTTATGTTCCAAACAAGATCATAAAATCATCTGAACAATGTTCTTAACAAAGTTAAAGTACAGACATTGTAAAGTGAAGAAAATATATCATGATAAGCTTGAAACAGAATCAAAGCAAGCAAACACTGTTCCAGTTTATGAGCCTAAAAGGAATCAGAAGTAAAAATTACCTGTCTTGAAGCAAACTGCCTTGCTAACTGTACAACCCTGGAAGAAGATGTGTATGGAGAAAAGCAAAGGAATGATTAATGAGCTAGTGGTAAAAAGAGGTGAAAGTCTGTACTAACAACTTGATTGATATTTAATACTAAGGAATAATAAAGAGAGTTGTGGCAAGAATAGTCAAAAAAGTAAGCAAGAAAATGCAAGCTAATTGCAAAGAAAAAAAAACAAGTGAAATGATTTTCATGGTGGGTGCCACAAGGGAGACTTAAATCAATTAAAGACAAAGTGCACTCTTGTAGAATATACATGGCATAGAGGTCCGCTCATATAGTCAATACATGTGTTTGAACAACATAGTAAATGGAATAGATAGACATGTTTCATCAAAGGAAGAAATCAATAACAATTTGTTTACATGATCAACTGAAATAAATTCAAGAATCAAGTTATTTACAATACAAATTACAAAAGGGAGTCTAAATTTCAAGATTCAACACCGATCAATTATAAAAACATCGAAAATAACAGGTATGAGACTTAAAACAAGTATATGTAGAGTGGTTTTGTTATGTCTACAATTTCCAGGAAAGTGTTTACCATCTGTCTTTATCATACTAAATTTTTTTATGGCAAAATAAAGGACAAATAAAACAAAGTTTATATTTATGTTTTTGTAAATAAGGGACAATATCTACTGTTGAGAATAGGGATGTGCCAAATAAAACAAAGTTTATATTTATGTTCTTGTAAATAAATAAATAAATAAATGACACGTTGTTGGTACTTGAATTTCTTCATTCAAAATTTAACAGTGAGTATATTAATTATAATGATAATTTGACCCAAGAAACAAATCCAAAGTACTTCTAATCATTGAAAAAAAAATTCAAATTGATTTTAACACTCTGCTTTGAAGATTTCAAGTTCAAATTATAAAAGGATATAATGCATTCATATGCTTACAGAACTTAATGCATGTAATATAAAATTGCTGTAATGATTTTTTATTTATTTTTTCAGTATAAAAATCAAGATACAACAATTTTTAAAAAAAAAAAAATTAATATAAAATGCATTAGAGTAAAAAAATTTGCAAATGTCAAATAAAGGAGACAAAGAAAAACGAAACAGATGAGACGGGAAGAAGATATAAAATAATTCTTATAGTAAAATAAGCCATCATCTTGACGTTTGTTTTCACATTTCAAGTCAAAATCAACCAGTAGTAGGTATAGATGAGACCGGAAGAAGATATATAACAATTCTTATGGTAAAATAAGCCTTCATGTACTACTGTGGAAGTTTCTGCGAATAATAAATGGCAAAAGTTCTCAATTCAAACAAGAAAAAAGTTTGAGAAACAGAATAAACTAAATGAACATAAAAAACAATGGATTGGGACAGTAATAAAAGGGTCCATCATGTAAACCAAGAGAAAATCATGGAAGCAACTTTCCAGCAATCACGATATGCTATTGAAACAGAACAGAATGATCTTGAATCAGCATTAATAGACAAACCCCATGCCTTATTATTAAACTAAACTAGACTTAGGATGTGAATGCCACAAAGTTAAACAGAAAAAGGACAGGAAACTGCAGCAACTAATTTCATATGAGCCCCTGCTCATAAGTTCCCCAACTGGCATAAAGATTTCAATAAAAATAAGAATAAGAGATTTTTGGGCCAAAAAGTTTTTGTTTTTTCGGAACCCGTGTACATAAGACATACAAAAAAAAAAGTAGCAGAAAAGAAAAAAAAATAAAAGAAAACAAAAATGGTTATCAGGAAACTCCTTTCCAGTGATATGCTCTCTACTTACATAGATCATTCTTCCATTCTTTTTTGTTTACCATCAGATAAAAACTAATGAAAAGAATTTGAACTTATAATGCTCCCATGCATGAGGGAAGCAGGTGTAAAATGATAATAAAAGAGGGAATGGGATATAACTAACCACCTCCCAGTTAAGCTCAAAGTAAGTATTAACAAAAATGTCGCTCACCGTCTTCGGAGAAAACAAAGCAGGACCCAATTGTTTCTTCATATTCTCCAATCTGTAAATTGGAAAAGATATTAACTTAAAAGATGAAAATTTCATGAATTAAAAACTTCTGCATGTCAAAAATCACTTGGTGTTTATTAAAGTTCAAATCAAAGGGTCAAAATAAAGCAATTGCTTAGGCCTATTATGAACCACAAAGCCCCTAGTGCATAGTAAAATTTATGACAAACTAATTTCTTAGATAAATGCATGAGAGGGATGAGTCTAACAAAAATGGTAAAGAACAAAGAGGAGGGCATCAAGAATCCTTTAGATGCCAGGAATTCTGAAATATATATTGTCTGGATTGATTGTGAATGCTACAGACATAAACATCGATAATTAATAAAATGGCAGTCCCTAGTTGTTGCTTAAATGTGGTCACCAAGGAAATAAAACTTTAAAAACAAAAATAACCTTGAAACTTTCTTGCACAAGGAAAACGGAAGATTTTGCAAGCTAAGAACTCACCAGCTTAATTTTTTCATCAATGATTACTACTGGATTCATTGTGTCCATACCCTGAAATTCATTAACGACATGATTGTCACAATATGGTAAAATAAAACAATGAAAGCTTATGCAAAATTGGCAACAAAATACCATTACATCAAGTAAAACATATATATATATATATATATATATATTTATATATATATATATATATTCAAAGACAACAAAGAATTAAGAAAACAAACACTATACTCTTTTAATTGAAGTGGGGGATGTGAGAAGTAGGACTCAGAAAGGGTAGAGAAGGAATGAAGGGAGGTAGGTAGCATCTAAAGCCAATGCACATTTCTAATCAAATGATCAAAAGCCACAACAATGCATTGCAATCAAAACAAATTCAATTTCAGCTATGGCAGAGCTCCAATCAACAAAAACATAGCTAATCGAACAATTGACACAAAGAAAGCATACACATAAGTATACACAAGTTTGTATAAATCGAGTTCTTCCATAATAAAAGCAATTACATGAATACTAGTACTAATACTAATCAGTTCATCTCATGATTTGAATTCGAGATTAAAACTATTCAAACATACCCTCGGCTTCCAAATACAAAAAACAAGTAGCAATAAAAAACAACACAGAAATCTAAAAACTTCAGGCAATTAGATAACATGAGATTCAAAGCTTACTGAAAGAGTGTAAGGAGCATTTGGAGGAATGTCAATATGCCCAGAAACAGCATCAAGATCAGGCAATACATGCTCTGACTCTCCTTCCTCTTCATGCCCATCTGCCTTCTTATCTTCCTCCTTTACAATAACCTTAATAAAAAAATAAAAATAGAAAAGGTATAGTTTGAATTAGTGACCGGGAAAAAATGGAACTTTGATGGCAGAGTGTAATTGAGCCGAGCAGATACAACAATCGAGTTCCTTGACCTTGCTTGATTTAGCTTGTTTACGAATAAAAAATGAACTCGATTTTCAAGCTCAACTTCGAGTTCAATTATTTGTTATCAAGCTCAAGCTCAAAATAAGTTTTTTGATATACAAATATTTTATAACAATTAAATCAAACTGATGATGTTGATGATGAATCCAATTTTTTTTAAACACATAAAAGTAAAAGCCTCAATCAAATTCACCAAATACAACAACAAACTTAAGAATTAAAGTTTTAACACAATTAGAAGAAATTAAAATGAAATATCTAAACAAATAAGTCCACACATTTACATATGCTATACTGTTGTTCTTCCAGGTCATATCTAGAATTTCGAGCTTCCAAAATCACATTTACAGATGCTTCACTAAGGAGATAAAGATTCTATCTTTGCGGCATCATCATGTAAAGTATCTCAAACCTAGAAAGAACAAGAAATAATCGAATTATACCAAGTTTTGATTGGTACCAAAGTATTATACTAATAAGATACTACTAGTTAAAACAACCAAGAAATAATCAAATTGTTGCTAATTTGTGGTACCAGATAAAGTTTTATGCTAACAAGACATTATGCTAGTAAGATCATTAAAAAGAGATTACCCAACATATCATCCCAACATATCATCTCTTTTCGAACCATGGTTAACAGAGTTGGATCATTAAAAAAAAAACTAGTTAATGGTTATGTAAGTTTTTTCATTTATCTTTTTTGCCTAGATTTTGCAATTTTTTGTCTATTATCCGTGATGAGAAATGAGGTAATTGGTATATACAAGTATGACATATAATGTTATATGTATCTATCTCAGCACTGTGATAGGAAATGTTTTATGCATTTATCTGGCTTTTCCAATTAAGTTTCCAATGGTAAAATAACATCAAACTTTGCAATATTTCAAAACCTGTGTTGGAGTTGATTACCTTTGCTTTCAGTTCTGATGGGTATGGTTCAAAATCTGAAATTTATATTTTCTTTCTCTTTATAGACAAATTTTTTTTGTTTCATGTGGATTATTATATTTAGTAGTTTTAATCAAACTTTGTATTTCATCTTTGCATATACTTGAACATTCGCAATCTTGCTAATCCTAAAACTTGGCTATCCATAAGTCTCAATGTTATACTTGTTCAAAAATTCGTGTTAGTTACATTAAGCACGGATT
Organism: Firmiana major; assembly: GCA_033439115.1. Classification (NCBI taxonomy): domain Eukaryota; kingdom Viridiplantae; phylum Streptophyta; class Magnoliopsida; order Malvales; family Malvaceae; genus Firmiana; species Firmiana major. The sequence continues at coordinate 67,258,872 of CM065905.1, forward strand.
CATTTGTAGAGCCAAATCTATGAGGCAAATAGTAAGTGAGGCCTAACTAAACTTCTGAAACTGGAATTCAATATTTTTGTTGGTAGTCATAACTTGAAGTAATCACCAAGTAATAAATTGAATGAAAGTAAAAAAAAAAAAATGAAGTTATAAAAGTTCAATATATCTTTTCCCTTCATATAGAAACTTCCACAAGTGAAACCAACACCTGACAGCAGCGCTTAACTAAACTTCAGTTACCAACAGCCTAGGCTAAACAATGATTCTTCTCGTAATCTCAATGCATCTCAAGAACATTTCTTACTTTCATTTCAATTCAAATTTGTAGCTTTGAACTAAATTACATTCAACTAAAGTTCTTCACTTGATTAAAATCTAAAATTTTTTAAAATATCATTCAAAATAGAGTCCAATTAAGAAGCCAACTTACCATATTAAACAACAAGAAAGACTCCTTGCTGTAGAAAACAAAACATAACGAATCAAAAACTTTCAACATCAACTTCAAAATAAATAATTTCAACAAACCCAAGTCAAAAAATACCACTATTCATCAGATTAAGAACTCAAAACATAAATTTATATTAAAAAGTTAGCTTTAAGAAGCAACAATGAATAATTAAAAAATAGAAACTCACAGAGAAGCTCAAACCATATGGGGTCATATTCTTTTCCACTGTGCACTGTTCACAAGACATGTTTGGATAGTTACCTGAAAGCTTTGCACTTTTGATGTTCATCTGGTACTTGTCACTTTAAATTTTCCGGAGCAAAGGAGCTAGCTGCTTTTCTCGTTCACGGACATTGGATCTTCACTCAAACCAGGTAGCTATTTCAATCTCTTTTGCTTTAATGTAAATTTGTGAAATTCTACATATATAATTCTCAAAGAGGTCTGGATGTGTTTAGGGAATAATTAAAAATGGGCTATAGTAATCACGAATTGATGAAATAAAGGAATGAGAGATGCTCACTGGATTTGTCTTCACTTTCAGTACCTGGAGAAAACTTTTAAATACAATGGACTCTAGCTCACTCTGTGTAATACCCACCCCAGCTTAAAAAGCCCCAAAATAAACAAATAAATGGGACTCAATCCTTCGGCTTTTTTTGAGTTTAGGATTAAAATAAGAAGTGTAATTGAAGGGTTGGGGGCTATTTTATTGAGAAATTTAAAAAAAAAAAAAAAAAATTGGAGCTGTTGCTAGAGAGAGAGAAAGGGGAAGAAGGTGAAGATCAAGGTGATAAACATTTCTTTTTTAATTTTAATAATTATTGTGTTGTTTAGAAATTGAGATTTGAGGAAAATAAGATTAATTGAAAAAGTTAGAGAAAATTTATCTTGCAAAGAGAGTATAGTCTTTTAGCTTTTGTCAAATAGTGTAGCTATGTTAAATTAATAGCTTATAATTGTTTTAATGAAAAGAGCATAGATTATCAATTTTCCTCAAACAACATAAGTCATATTAAATAAAGTATAAACTTTTAGTGTTTATCGGATAATGTAACTTATGTCAAATTAATAGTTTACCTTTATAATATTAAATATTTTTAAATAATAGACTAAAAGAGATTTTTAAGGTTTTATTCTTTCGTTTTTATTTTAGTGGATTTAGATAAATGACTTGACATCCCTTTAATATTATGTCAAAAAAAAGTCATCAATTATTTTTTATTACGTTGTGTGTGTATATATAAGTAAAATATTTTGTCTATTGGATGAAGTATATGGATATCTATTTCAACAATGAAATTTGTTCACCAAATGCTTATGTTAACTCATTGAATTTAGTTTATCATGAAATTTAGTTTTGTAACGCATAATTACCTCGAGTAATTGTTTTATGATAATTTACATAGTTTTGACCTAAATGTTCTGATTGTACTTAACTTAGTTCAAGCGATGTCAATTATTTATTGAGTTGTTATACTCAAACTTGAGTATTTTGGATATTAGAGCTAGAACCATGTTGCCATGCCGAAGTACAGCTTAGATAAAGCAAGACCTACTCCAACCAGCCACTCACCAGCACTCGCTTGACACAGGCTTCCACTAATAGCTCCCACCAGGGCATCCTTTTGCGGATCCATGTAACAACTAGACAGGAAAAAAAACACACCCTAAGCTTACAGAGATACAATCAATACAACTATGTAGTAGAATTATGTGTAACAACATCTGGCCAATCAAATACATAAAGAAATTAGTGACATGTTTTGACAGGGAACAAAGTAAACAACAAGCAGAAATTACAGCTGTTTGACCACAATTCCAGAGTCTGTAACTGCCATTCCATTCTGCTTGGTCTCAACCTTGATTTTGCTACAATCTAGTCTGAAAAACTAGTAGTTTATTCATTGGGGAAAAAAAGGGGAGAAAAACTCCAATTTCTCACAACTGTACTTGAAAAAACACTCAATTGACAAAGAAAGTGAGACAACTCAAGAGATGAAGTACATGGAAGAATTTATAACAATAAGCAGCTGATGAAGAAAAACGAGACTAGAAACAGAGTAGACCATTAGCTGCAGCTTGCTGAAACATATATTTAGTGATCTTGTCCGCCTTCTTTGACACCTCTGCTTCAACTTCCTTGTAGTCTTTCTTGCGAGCAACAAGATCGTCACGTGTTTCTGAGAATTCACCAGCATTCATTACTTCACTTGCATACCAATGAATGTAGGCTTGTTTGGCATACACTGGACTGGATCAGACTAGCAGTCAATTTGGAAGAAAACCTATGCCCCTGCTGTGTTGTTGCCAATGTGGGTGGCTGGTAACTGAGACCACGCTTGAACCCAGCAGGACACCTGAAAGAAATTACGAATGTATCAAAATCATTGAGATAACAAACTAAAGGAAAGAGCTGACAGACAAAATAGATGCATTGGGTGTCTATCATTGAGATAAAAAACTCAACGGAATAAGGATAGTCAGATTGCTTAGTTATATGATTATATTTGAAATGGAAATGCATTGGATGTCCATCTACTAAGCAAACAAAAAACAAATGCAGCTGCTTGCTTTTGGTGTTAGAAAAAGAAAATCATAGGATGAAACTCCAAATTCTTATAGCCATACTCAAAAAGTCACTAAAGTGGCAGAGCCAAGACTAAAAAAAGAAAGACAATATTCAAGAGCTGAAGTCCATACCCTAATTTCATGAAACATATATCTAGTAATCTTCACCTTCCTCTTTGACAGCTTTAGCTCCAACTTCATTTTAGTCTTTCTTGAGAGCAACAAATCTTCACAAACTTAGGAGAATTTATCTTTCTTTATTCCATCACTTACATACTAATGAATAAGGGCTCATTTGGGATACATTGGATCAGCTATAGCAGAGCTCCAATCAACCAAAATTTGTTTCATCGTACAGCTGACACAAAGAAGTTTTATACAGATAAATATACACAAGTTTTGTATTGAGATCTTCCATAATGAAAATAATTACATAAATACTATTAGTAATCCTAATCCGCTCATCTCAAGATTTGAACCCGAGATTAAAACTATTCGAAATTGCCCTTGGCTTCCAAATACTAAAAACAAGTAGCAATAAGAAACAATTGAAAAATCTAAGAACTTCTGGCAATTAAAAGACATGAGATTTAGAGCTTACAGAAAGAGTGTATGGTGCATTTGGAGGAATGTCAAACTGCTGATATGCGGAAGAAATTGGAAAATGCAGGAAATGAGAAGATCCGGGATGCAGCAACTTGAAGCTGGAGTTGAGTTCGTAGAAGAGTGGAAGTTAGTAGCTATGCTAAGTTGGACTCTGGAATTAAATATACAAGGGATTCTTTAGTAGCATTCTGTTAGATAACAGTTAGTAAAGCTGTTAAAAGGAGCGGGAAACAATGAGAATAGAACTTTCTTCAGTTGTATAAATACAAGTTGTATGGATACTTTTGACATGAATAGTAACAATAATAATCATAATTCTCTCAAAAACTCTTTTCTTTTCTTCCTTAATCTTTCTTGAATAACTCTTCTAGTGTCAGGAGGCTCAGAACTTGTTCTTCACTGCTTCTTCAAGTTCCCTGCAGATTCAACTCTTGATCTCTACTTCATTTTACTTGTATCAATTTAATTGGTGATACGGTATGCTTTACAGCAATTTTTGAAGTAAGAAAAAGGAAATAATGGAAAGTAAGTAATAAAAGCAATAGCCAAAGGAAGGCTTAACTTATGCTAGTCGAAATTTGGCTTAATGCTGCCCTGCTTTAACAGTAGATTATTAAGCATTTAGTTGGGTTGCATTTTTACCCTGCTTAACAATTGGTTGTTTCATGTTTGATAGTTTTTTATCATTCATTTTTTCCTAAAAAAGAAAATTTTGTTTCCTTTTTCATGTCCATAGCATTTTTAGATCTCGTGTTTCCGTGTCTACATCTTATAGATGACATATTGCCATCAAAACAGTTGTGGTTACTCAACACTTACTAACAGCTTGATTTATCAGATGCAGATAACAACTGGAAGGTGCCACACATTGCTTATTAGCAACTCATCAGTGTGTTCTTCTGGTTTCAGTTTGGACGTGGTCCTGAAACTGCACAATGTGTAGCATTTACAAGGATTAACTTCCCTTCTACAGCTAATGTGGTCGAGGTGTCAATCATGCTGCACTTGAGAGGTTTGTTACTCATCTTATATCAGTTCCATGTTTTTTAGTTAGCAATAGCATACTCAGGGTGCATTTTGTAACGAACATGAAGCCATACATTATCTTTCCCTAGCAGATGATGTCTATATATTTTCTTTACAATTGCACATGCATGTTAGTGTTTGATGTGGTTATGAATGTCTGATCCTGCTGCCTCTGAGATACTCAAATGTTACCTGACTATGAATGCCGATAAGATCATTGAGTTATGATTTTGGGAGGTGGCAAGGGTGCGATTTTTACATTTGAGTAAATACGTACAGGCACAGAGATTACTGTTCAGAGCTACATCTATCTAGTGAACCCCTCTTCAAGTGCTTTTTTATCATGGACATGGCAACAAATGCAAATTGTAAATAATACATATTCTAAATACAATGTAGCATGTTGGCTGCTATGCACAGTTTGGTTGTCTACTCTCTTAATGCATTGACAGTTAAGTGCAGGATCTTTCTGAGGGCTAGACTTAATCATTCTAGTTCTTATTTCTTAAATTGGGTCAATCTTTTAGTTTATCAAGTGCTGAATCAATTCCTAATATCTTGATTCAAATAAAACAGAATATTTTCTTGGGATTTTAAGGGGAAGGGTTTGTAATGGTAGCAACCTCTTTGTTGTCTTCATATATTAAATTCATGGAAGAAGCAAGATGTATAAATTATCGAGTCTGAGTTGGCAATATAATGAGCTCTGTTAGAGTATGGAATATGGATGGCCATCTATGAGGTTGGTTTGCTGGCTGCCTCTGATGGCTGATTAATTGAGCAGGCCTTTGGTTGAACTTGGTTTGCTTAGGTGAAAAGCTTGAAATTGGCTAACTTGAGCCAAACCCTACAGCTTTGTTGAATGAGCTAAGGTGAGTTCTAACCTAGCTTGGCATGATGAACCAAGCTCATGTTGCTTGATTGTTGTACCGCACCAAAAGTAAAGTAAAATCTTCCTTCCCTGCTCCCTCCCCTTTTTTGTTTCTGTCATCTGGACTTGAGGTCCTCAAAAGCATTAACATTATAGATTATAGATTATAGATTATCCAACTTATATAACCAAACTATCAGCTCTTAGGAATAAGAAACAGTAAGCAGATTAAATAAAATTAAGGCCAAGGACGGTCAACTATTGTAAATTTGAAAAGCACCGGCTCGCTAATTGGATTGATAATAATTTCCTGGAGAGATTTTGTGGCAAAAGCTGCTAGAAAAGAAAAACCTAAAAAAAATTGAACTAAGAAATAACGAAATGATGTTTAAAAAATCCAAATAGAAAAATATGGAAGAAAAGCAGACTTTCAAGTAGAAAAATGAAACTCCAAATTCTTACAACCATACTCAAAACATCATTCAAGTGGCAGAGCCAATACATATAAAAAAGGGACGGTATTCAAGATCTGAAGTACATGCCCAAATTTACAACAATAAACAGCTGATCTGGTAAAATGCGATGAGGAACAGAGTAGACAAATAGCTTCTGCCTTGTGAAACATGTATCTAGTAATCTTCTTCTTCTTCTTCTTCTTCTTCTTCTTATTCTCCTTCTTCTCCTTCTTCTTCTTCTCCTTCACTCGAACTAAGAGAAAAATATTCTCCTTCTTCTTCTTCAGCTTCGCTATAACAAAGAGAAAAAGAAGAGGTTAGAAATAAGCATTTAATTTGAATTTCATACCTTAGTGATTAGGCGTTTCAACAAAGACATTAAAGAGAGAATTAGACAGATTGGGTAATAGACTTTGCAGAGGTTTTAGTTTTATCACATAATCCAGAATCAAGAAGGCGTTTCTCTACTTACAGGAAATATAAACTTAACTAAATAAGACAAGGCAAATCAAATCCCTTTGTTTCAAAATAAAATCACTCAATTTTGCTACCGAGTTGAGTATAATTAACAAAATATGGCCAACGAGCAAAATAGGGAGAATTTGGTTTTGAAAGATAAACGCAGAAAGAATTATTCACCTTTTTTTTCTTTTAACAGAGATGAAACCAAGCTTAAAGCCAAAAGTAAAGGCAATTCAGAGTAAGTTGTGTAATCGAGACATGCTTAGCACTTTTGAAAACACCTGATGGTTAACGTTTTGAAAACAAAAATACTAAGATGAAAATGTTTTAAAAATAGAGGTCATTATTAAAAAGATTGGTAGAAATATACGTAGGATAGGATTGAATTGTATACCTCTTCACAAAGGGCTCCAAGAGAGACTTGGCATAGGGATGGTCCCACTCCATGTTTTCCCACGACTCCTTTGGCTCCATCCAGATTTCTTGGAGAGAAGGTGGAGGAGATGGTCGGCCTTCTTCAAGCAGGGGAAGATATAGAGGGATCCTCTTTAATTTTGGACAATAATATATATCAACAATTTGAAGAGAATCACAAACCATTGCTCCCTTTGCACTATAAATGCTCTTCAATTCTGGTAGTTCCGACAAGTACAATCTCCATAATTTGGGAAGAGCAAGATTGAGAGTATTGCTGCTATCCATTCCTTCTGACGCTGATGATGCTATTATTTCTTCCATTTCATCACACTTCCAAACCAGTAACTCTTCCAAATTTTGGAGATTTTTCGGCAGCCAGTCAGAAGAGAACAACTTCTTTAATTTTGGACATCTATCTATGGAAACATTTTGAAGAGAATCAAAAACCATTGCTCCCCTTGCACTATAAATGCTCTTCAATTCTGGTAGGTCCCCTATCTGCAATTCCCTTAATTTGGGAAGAGCAAGATTGAGATTATTGCTGCTATCCATTCCTTCTGACGCTGATGATGCTATTATTTCTTCCATTTCATCACAGAAAGAAACGAATAACACTTCCAAATTTTGGAGATTTTTCGGCACCCAGTCAGAAGAGAACAACTTCTTTATTTTTTTACAACCTTTTATCTCAATAACAGTCAGTGCGGAAAAAGTGGGATGTGGCACTGGGATTAACCACGAGAAAAGTAGCTCTTCACCACACTCAAAACTGCATTTTCTAAAACATAATTGCTGAACATCGGACGGAAACTTAGCACCATTTCTATAAATCTGACAGTTAAGTAATCCAATGCATTTTTCAAATTCACCAGCATCATCGTCGTGAAAACCATCACCATTTCTATAAGTCTGATAGTTAAGTAATCTAATGCATTTTTTAAATCCACTAAATCGGCTTGAATCATCACCCACAACAATGAGGTATTCACGAGGCCCTTGTGTTTGTCCATTCAAAGCTTGCATATAATTGCTCAGCTCCTCCACGTCGCGAAACCTCCCTTTGAAAATTTCCAACTTTCTTAGTCCACCAATCTCATCACCTCTCACAAATCTTCCTCTGCCTTTGGTTTCATCATATCCCTCTAAGTGCTGAAGGCATGAGAATTTTGATAATATTCCATCCGGTATCTCTGTTATAAACGAATGACTGAAATTAAGATATTTGAGTTTTACCAGCCTTTCCATCCCATCAGGGAGATTCCTTATTTTTGTTCCTTCAAGATTCAACTTTTCCAAAGCTAGAAGTTTTGAGAAAGATGGCATATTCTTTAAACAATCGCAACCCTCAAGTAACAATGCAGTGAGATTTTCCAAATCAGATATGGAATTTGGCAGGCTTTCAATAGGATTCTCAGAAAGATCAAGAATCTTGAGTCCATGCATTTGCTCAAAGAAATACTCTGGAATACTCCTTATATTACACAAGGCCAGCAATAAGGTTGTGAGGGCAGGACATTTTGGTGGAGACATTTGTGGTGGAATTTCCATTCTTGGATTACGCATCAGTGAAACCTTGTCCAGATCTTCAGCCCATTCTTTCAAATCTGGTATCTCTTTCAATTGCATGCCTGCTCTTACCAAGAATCGAGGTTTTCCCTTTGTGGTGATGTCTAATGCCATGTCCCTCACAAGGTCATGTAGCTTCACACCAGGTTTACCATATCTCTCACAATTTTCTAGCAAGCAATTGTTAATGAGTTTATTCAAAATGGTATGCCCTCTGTCAATCTCTTCTTGCATGCTTTCTAGTTCATCCACAAGTCCCTCAGCAATCCAAAACTCTATCAGCTCATCTATATTGATTTCGTCATCTTCGGGCCATAATGCACAGTAGAGGAAGCATTGCTTGACTGTTTCATCTTCTAAACGGTCGTAGCTGAATTTGAGTTGATGCAATGCCTTCTCACCCAACTTGTTTACACCTTTTGCACCTCTTTTCAATTCATTGAGAGCATTCCTCCATTCATGAATGTTATGTACACTTTTCATACTGCATGCGACTGTAACAATAGCCAAAGGCAAACCAGCACATTGCTCAACAACAGATTTGACAATTGATGACAGGTCTGGATTATTCAAAATATCCCTACCTACTTTCTCTAAGAACAAACTCAATGCCTCGTGTTGTGGAAGAGTAGGCACTTTGACTTCACGGCAATCCAAGTAGTGACACACATCCAACTTCCGGGTTGTTACCACTAATTTACTCCCCTGAGAAGGCTGGGGGATTCCTACTTCTTCAAGAGAAAGTTTGTCCCATAGATCATCTAAGATTAACACATATCTTCGTTTTTGAGTCAACATTTCATACAGCATCCCTGCTCTTACTGTTTCATCCTCATCTTCCAAAAGTGTTTGTCCCATTGCACGCGAGATGCCTTTTTGAATCTTGAAGATGTCCATTTCCTTTGATACAGTGATCCATATGACAATGTCGAACTTTTCTGTCTCTCTGAGAAGTTGGTTGTTGATGAGCTTCATGATTGTTGTTTTACCAATCCCTCCCATTCCCCAAACTCCAATCTTTCCAATCTCATCATCCATCAAGTAACCCCAAATTTCTTTCATGCAGCTCTCTGCAACTTCCCCAAATAAGGTTGTTGTTGACAAAGCTTGTCCAATCCACGTAAGCTCATCGACAACCAAACCCTGATCAAATTTACCCTGGTGGAGAAGATCTTGAACTTCTTGTATCTTTTTTAAAACATTTTCGTTGTAAGACCCACGTAAAACAGCAGTGCTTTCCATAACTCTTTGATCAAGGTTTTGTATTTCACCATTTACTCTTTCAACATTTCCCAACCATAGATGAACTTCTTTCTTAAGTTTCTTTCTCGGATGTACCTCCGCCCTCATTCTTGATTCTGTGTCTTCTTTCAGGGCATTTAAGTCATCCAATTTTCTTTTGAGGTCATTCATGTTCTGGTCGAGGCTTCTATGGTTCTCCCACTGTTTATCAATCTTATTCAGAATAAATTCCATGGCTGCACGTCCTACATAACACCAAATGGTACGTTACAAACATATTCAAGAAGATTTTATCCTTCTAATAAGCCACTTAAAAGTAGACTCAATAAACTTGTATGGAGCAAATATTAATTAGACAAGCTATAATCTGCCAACTCAGTTAACTTTATAACTTCTTCTCGTATTTACTGTCTGCCAGTTATGAGGCATAAAGATTTTCTGATATTTTTAATATATAAGATTTTTGTTAATCCTATTTTTAAGTTTCATAATTATTTTTTTGTATTTTTCATATTGGCACTTGGTGATGGTTTTACTTGATTGAAATCAAGTACATAGTTCATATATGTGTTTGACGATCAAGATGAAGAACAACACAGTGAATGGAATAGACATATATGTTTCATCAAAAAATGCATCAATAACAATTTGTTTTCATTATCAATCTTTTTTGTAAAAGAGGCACATACTTGTTTTACAAAAAAGATTGATATCATAAGTTTGATCATAAGATATACAGTTAGGCCTATAAAGGAATTTCTTTCCTAAATTAGGAAATATACAAGAGTTGGCTCCTAAACTTATTATACCTATTCTACTAGAAGGTTATTCTATCATATAATGTGAACCAAAAAAAAAAAAAAACATATTCAAAGTCATATGATTTAAGGGTTATAAACGAAAGAATTATTGTTGGTTGATTTATTCGATTGATCTTGTAAGTCTCATGATAGAGTTTGCTTCTTTCCTACACTTTCTCAAGGAAATTGTGATAAGCTATCTTCAAGAATATCATATACGACATACAAATAATAAAGTAGGAATTAAAATAGACTACAAAAGCCATATAAGCTAAAACAGTATGTCTCCAAGTTCAGACACTGAAAATGATTTGGAGTGAGATCTCTTCAAAACAGATATCATGAACAACTTCAGACGTTCTATGATCTTTTCAAGTTTCTAAAATTATATAATAATAGATGCATGGAAGAAAACCAAGCTAACAAAATATATCCCGGCAATCAATCAGAATCAAATGAAACAAAGAATGGGAAGTATGAATTACCAGACTTGAGAGATTAGATCTGAATAAAAAAGCAGTGAACAAAGGCTCAAAAACCAGATATCCAGAAAACTCCTTGAGAATGACCCGATGCTGCTAGAAGAGAAGTTCTATAATAATCAAATTTCTGAGATCTGTGCCTAAACATAGTTGAGAAAATATGTCATCATAACCATGAAAAGGAAACAGTGCTTAAGCAATTTTGTAGCATTTTATGGAAAAAAAAAATGCATAAAAAATTGTAGTCTAAGTTTACATCTGCTCATCATGGATTATATCAACTTTATTCTAAAAATCAACTATCAACGCAACAACATTTCCGGAAAGCGGCAGATGACTGTCTGTTCTTTGTACATGTTGCTTTCAAATGCATATTTAGGAAATGAACCAATATTTTTCAAACAAATCAAGCAATAAAAGTATAATTGCATGATAAATTTTATTTTCAAGATTCAGCAATCATTCACTCATACAGATTATATCAACTTTATTCTAAAAATGAAAAAATAAAGTAAAAGCTTCCTTCCCTGTGGCACTTAAGGGAAGATTATAGATTATCCAAATATGATAATCAAATCATTTATTTCTTCTTCCAATCTGTTACAATCTGGCTCTTGATTTTTTTTTTTTTTGCCCTTTCTGGGGTAATACCCTTTCTTCACCAAACCATCAGCTCTTAGGAATAAGAAACAGTAAGCAGATTACGTAAAAATAAGGCCTAGGACTGACTGTCAACTATTGTAAAATTGCCATTCTTATACATGGCAAATTGAGATTCACCAATTATCAACACAACTTCCATATAAAAATTACCAGTAGGGTGAAAATGGAAATTCTAAATGTCGGATCCAACGACTCACATGAGGTGAGAATCAAACCTGAGACCATTTGATCCTAGGATCCTAGAGCCTCCAGTCCACCTTACCACTAGGAAGCTCTTAAACATTTTGTTCTTTTACAGGAATACCATTACTACCATCATATAATAATCAAAGCTAAATTGAATGATTTTATCCATACAATTTTTCAACTAGCATCCAATCAGAATCAAATGAAACAAAGAATGGGAAGTAAAAATTACTTGACTTGACTGGCTAACACTTCCTGAGAAATTAGATCTGAAAAGAAAGCAGTGAACAAAGCCCCAAAAACCAAAGAAGCAGCAAACTTGCTTGCCAATGACCCGATGCTGCTGTAAGAGAGATTCTGAAATAATTAAATTTCTGAGATCTGGTGGACTTTGATTTAGTTTGGACAGCCAAATCTTGTGTGCCTAAACAGAGCTGAGAAAATCTGTCATAAGCATGAAAAGGAAAGAGTTGAGCACTTTTCTAGCATTTATTGGGGAAAAAAAGATGCATAAAATGGTAAGTTACTCATACAAATTGCATTCTAAGTTTTACATCTGCTCATCATGGATATTATCAACTTTATTCCCAATATTCATGTTCCAAACAAGATCATAAAATCATCTGAACAATGTTTTATGTCATGATAAGCTTGAAACAGAATCAAAACAAGCAAATACTGTTCCAGTTATGAGCCTAAAAAGAATCAGAAGTAAAAATTACCTGTTTTGAAGCAAACTCCCTTGCTAACTGTAGAACCCTGGAAGATGTTGTGTATGGAGAAAAGCAAAGGAATGATTAATGAGCTAGTCAAAGAAGTAAGCAAGAAAACGCAAGGAAAGTGCAAAGAAAAAAACAAGTGAAATGACTTTCATGGCGGGTGCCACAAGGGAGACTTAAATCAATTAAAGACAAAATGCACTCTCGTTGTACCATTTCTGTTTGCGTTTTGTCTTCTGTGTTGGAACTACATACCTTGATTAGAAAAAGTGTATAGAGCAAAGAAACAGTGAATCAACTATTGATATTCTCTCAAGGAAAAAGGTGAGGGTGGGATCTTGGAAGAAGAAAACAAAATGCTCGGGAAAGTGCAAAATAAAACAAGAGAAAGTTAACGAAAATATGAGTCAATTGTTATGGTCTTGATGCCATTTTCATGGTGGGTGCTTAGAGTCTTGCTGCCACTTTCATGGTGGGTGCCACAATTGTTAAGGTATTTCTGCCACTTGCGTTGTGGCTGCCACTTGCCCATGATAATGTTTCCCATACATCACACCGCCTGCAAGCATGTTTGATGGCAAAGTTCACTGATCGTCAAGGTTTCGATTTGCTAAGAAGGATGATAATGTCTAAAAATGAAAAAAAAAAAAAAGAAAGAAAAGAATTTGGCATTAGAATACACAATATCAGAGTTTGTATATAAATGAGGTAAACCCATGGCAATATTGCAGTTTCTAGGGGATTGGATATGTAATAGTGGAGTATAAGAAACAGTGCATAAATATGCTTGAATTACACTAAATTACTTTCATAATTAAGGATGAACATTGACCAGTGACTACAAATTAGAGTTTGCTACTTACAAAATTAAATTAGACGGCGCATTTGTGTCATCGCGAGCATCGTCGTCTAGTAGCAATCTAAACTTTAGATCTCTTGTGTTTCTGCGTCCACATCTTATAGATGACATATTGCCATCAAAACAGTAGTGGTTACTCAACACTTACTAACAGCTTGATTTACCGGATGCATATAACAACTGGAAGGTGTCACACATTGCTTATTAGCAACTCATCAGTGTGTTCTTCTGGTTCCAGTTTGGACGTGGTCCTGAAACTGCACAATGTGTAGCATTTACGAGGATTAACTTCCCTTCTACAGCTAATGTGGTCGAGGTGTCAATCATGCTGTACTTGAGAGGTTTGTTACTCATCTTTATATCAGTTCCATGTTTTTAAGTTAGCAATAGCATACTCATGGTGCATTTTGTAATGAACAAGAAGCCATACATTATCTTTCCCTAGCAGATAATGTCTATTATTTTCTTTACAATTGCACATGCATGTTAGTGTTTGATGTGGTTATGAATGTCTGATCCTGCTGCCTTTGAGATACTCAAATGTTACCTGACTATGAATGCTGATAAGATGATTGAGTTATGATTTTGGGAGGTGGCAAGGGTGCGATTTTTACATTTGAGTAAATACGTACAGGCACAAAAATTACTGTTCAGAGCTACATCTACCTAGTGAGCACCTCTTCAAGTGCTTTTTTATCATGGACATGGCAACAAATGCAAATTGTAAATAATACATATTCTAAATACCATGTAGCATGTTGGCTGCTATGCACAGTTTGGTTGTCTACTCTCTTAATGCATTGACAGTTAAGTGCAGGATCTTTCTGAGGGCTAGAATCATTCTAGTTCTTATTTCTTAAATTGGTCAATCTTTTAGTTTATCAAGTGCTGAATCAATTCCTAATATCTTGATTCAAATAAAACAGAATATTTTCTTGGGATTTTAAGGGGAAGGGTTTGTAATGGTAGCAACCTCTTTGTGGTCTTCATATATTAAATTCAGGGAAGAAGCAAGATGAATCTAGCCTAGAAAGCAGAGTGTATAAATTATCGAGTCTGAGTTGGCATATGAAAATTCAATTCAATGTATTTGGTGTCGTTCAAGCAATCAATGCAATTGGCTAGTTGGACAAACCGCAGCTCATTCCAGTTTTAGTGCAATTGTTGAAGGTCCTAAACGCTTTGCAGTCCTGATTGCACTTAGAAAACTGTCGAAATAAGAATTTAATGAATTGCAGGAAAAAGAATATATGCTGATCACTGATCAGAAGTCTAAGCTCTTGCAGCCTAGCCATTATGCTTCAAACTGTAAATAAGTTAAGATAAGGTAGGAGTAAGAATGCTCTCTTTCCTATTGCTTTTCTTTTCGATGCTAAACTACAAAAGCAGGCCTAGAATGTTTAAGAGCAAACAGAAATTCTTTTTTTTGGATGAGAAGAGACACCTTGTCTCGTGGACTAATTCCACAGCAATCTTACAACCATACTCAAAACATCATTCAAGACATATAAAAAAGGGATAGTATTCAAGATCTGAAGTACATGCCCAAATTTACAACAATAAACAGCTGATCTGGTCAAATGAGATGAGGAACAGAGTGGACAAATAGCTTCTGCCTCGTGAAACATGTATCTAGTAATCTTCTTCTTCTTCTTCGACAGCTTCACTTCCCAACTTCCTGACAGTCTTTCTTCAGAGCAAATTCTTCAGAGACTTATCAGAGTTCATGATTGTTGTCAAAAAGTCCTCCAGGCTGTGTTAAGGGTAAAATTTTAACCGGAAAAGACAAAGATAGAGAAGTTTGAAATTAACATATAAGAAAGGAAAATGGGGAGACAGATGACTACTAAGAGAAAAAAGAAAAGGTTAGAAATAAGCATTTGATTTGAAATTCATACCTTAGTGATTAGGCCTTTCAGTAAAAACATTAAAGAGAAAAAATTAGGAAGAATGGAAGCGTAAGACAGATTGGGTAATAGACTTCAAAGAGGTTTTAGTCTTATCACATTATCAAGAATCAAGAAGGCGTTCCTCTAGTTACAGGAAATATAAACTTAACTAAATAAGATAAGGCAAATCAAATACCTTTGTTTCAAAATAAAATCACTCAACTTTACTACAGAATTGAGTGTAATTAACAAAATATGGCCAATGAGCAAAATAGGGTGAATTTGGTTTTGGATGATAAACGCAAAAAGAATTATTCACTTTTTTTTTTCGTTTTTCCTTTAACAGAGAGTAAAGGCAATTCAGAAAACGCCTGATGGTTAACTTTTTGAAAAAAAAAAAAAGCTTAGATGAAGGTGCTTTAAAAATAGAGGTCATTATTAAAAGATTGGTAGAAATAAACGTAGGATTGAATTGTATTCCTCTTCCCTAGAGCTTTAAAAAGAATACCTGGCTATGAAATTCACAAAGGGCTCCAAGAGAGACTTGGCATAGGGATGGTCCCACTCCATGTTTTCCCACGACTCCTCTGAATCCATCCAGATAGATGAGAGAGAAGGTGGAGGAGATGGTCGGCCTTCTTCAAGCAGGGGAAGATATAGAGGGATCCTCTTTAATTTTGGACATCTATCTATGGAAACACTTTGAAGAGAATCACAAACCATTGCTCCCTTTGCACTATAAATGCTCTTCAATTCTGGTAGTCCCCACAATTTCAAGCTGCTTAATTTGGGAAGAGCAAGATTGAGAGTATTGCTGCTATCCATTCCTTCTGACGCTGATGATGCTATTATTTCTTCCATTTCATCACATTCTTCAACCTCTAACACTTCCAAATTTTGGAGATTTTTCGGCACCCAGACAGAAGAGAACAACTTCTTTAATTTTGGACATCTTTTTATTTGACCAATTTGAAGAGAATCACAAACAATTGCTCCCTTTGCACTATAAATGCTCTTCAATTCTGGTAGGTCCTCCAAGTACAAGCTCCTTAATTTGGTAAGAGCAAGATTGAGAGTATTGCTGCTATCCATTCCTTCTGACGCTGATGATGCTATTATTTCCTCCATTTCATCACAGTTGGAAACCCGTAACACTTCCAAATTTTGGAGAATTTTCGGCACCCAATCAGAAGAGAACAACTTCTTTAATTTTGGACATCCATCTATGGTAACATTTTGAAGAGAATCACAAACCATTGCTCCCTTTGCACTATAAATGCTCTTCAATTCTGGTAGTCCCCACAATTTCAAGCTGCTTAATTTGGGAACAGCAAGATTGAGAGTATTGTTGCTATCCATTCCTTCTGACGCTGATGTTGCTATTATTTCCTCCATTGCCTTACAATCCTCAACGGATAACTGTTTCAAATTTTGGAGATTTTTCGGCACCCAGTCAGAAGAGAACAACTTCTTTAATTTTGGACATCTATTTATCTCAATAACAGTCAGTGCGGAAAAAGTGGGATGTGGCACTGGGATTAACCGCGAGAAAAGTAGCTCTTCACCAAACTCAAAACTGCATCTTCTAATAATTAATTCCCGAACATCGGACGGAAACTTAGCACCATTTCTATAAATCTGACAGTTAAGTAATCCAATGCATTTTTCAAATGCAACAAAATCATCTGGGGTAAAACCATCACCCACAACAATGAGGTATTCACGAGGCCCTTGTGTTTGTCCATTCAAAGCTTGGGCATAATTGCTCAGCTCCTCCACGTCGCGAAACCTCCCTTTGAAAATTTCCAACTTTCTTAGTCCACCAATCTCATCACCTCTCAGAACTTGACCACCTCCCTCTAAGTGCTGAAGGCATGAGAATTTTGATAATATTCCATCTGGTATCTTTGTTATATCCGTATCACTGAAATTAAGATATTTGAGTTTTACCAGCCTTTCCATCCCATCAGGGAGATTCTTTATTCCTGTTTCTTCAAGATTCAACTTTTCCAAAGCTAGAAGTTTTGAGAAAGATGGCATATTCTTTAAGCAATAGCAACGCCGAAGTGACAATGCAGTGAGATTTTCCAAATCAGATATGGAATTTGGCAGGCTTTCAATAAGATTCCTAGAAAGATCAAGAATCTTGAGTCCATGCATTTGCTCAAAGAAACGCTCTGGAATGCTCCTTATCTTACATGAGGCCAGCAATAACTTTGTGAGATTTTCCAAATCAGATATGGAATTTGGCAGACTTTCAATATTATTCCTAGAAAGATCAAGAATCTTGAGTCCATGCATTTGCTCAAAGAAACGCTCTGGAATGCACCTTATATAACATGAGGCCAGCAATAAGGTTGTGAGGGAAGGACATTTTGGTGGAGACATTTCTGGTGGAATTTCCATTTCTGAATTCCGCATCAGTGAAACCTTGTCTAGATCTTCAGCCCATTCTTTCAAATCTGGTATCTCTTTCAATTGCATGCCTGCTCTTACCAAGAATCGAGGTTTTCCCTTTGTGGTGATGTCTAATGCCAGGTCCCTCACAAGGTCATGTAGCTTCACATAACTTCTTCCCAAGAACACACCATTTTCTAGCAAGCAATTGTTAATGAGTTTATTCAAAATGGTATGCCCTCTGTCAAACTCTTCTTGCATGCTTCCTAGTTCTTCCACAAGTCCCTCATCAATCCAAGATCCTATCAGCTCATCTGCATCGATTCTGTGATCTTCGGGCCATAATGCACAGTAGAGGAAGCATTGCTTGACTCTTTCATTTTCTAAAAGGTCGTAGCTGAATTTGAGTTGTTGCAATACCTTCTCATCGAAATTGTTTACGCTTTGTGCACGTCTTTCCAATTCAATGAGTGCATTCCTCCATTCATGAATGTCACATTTGCCTTTCATAGTGCTTGCTACTGTAACAATAGCTAAAGGCAAACCAGCACATTGCTCAATGACAGCTTCCACAGTTGGTGACAGGACTGGATCATTCAAAACATCTCTACCTACTTTCCTTGAGAACAACCTCGATGCATCGTCTTTTGGAAGAGTAGGCACTTTGACTTTTAGGCAATCCAAGTAGTCACACAACTCCGACATCCGGGTTGTTACCACTAATTTACTCCCGTTAGAAGGCTCGGGGATTCCTACTTCTTCAAGAGATAAACTGGCCCATACGTCATCCAAGATTAAGACATACTTGCCTTTTTGAGACAACTTTTCGTACATCATCCCTGCTCTTCTTGTTACATCATCATCTTCTAAAGGAGATTCCTTCATCGCACGTACAATGTCATCTTGTAATTTGGCAATGTTCAGCTCCTTTGATACCGTGATCCACATCACAGGTTTGAACTTTTCAGTCTCTTTCAAAAGTTGGTTGTTAATGAGCTTCATGATGGTTGTTTTACCCACTCCTCCCATTCCCCAAACTCCAATCTTCGAAACATCATCATCCATCAAATATGTCCAAATTTCTTTCATAATGTTCTCTGCAACTTTACCAGATAAGTTGGTTGTCGACAAAACCTGTCCAATCCATTGAGGATCGTCAATAACCAAATCATCATAACTCTTTCCTCGTTGAATAAGTTCTTCAACTTCTGGTATCCTTTTTAAAACGTTTGATCCAAGGAATCCACGAAAGAGACGATTGCTTCTTTCAACTTTTTCAAGATCATTCAGAATTTCACCATTGATTGTTTCAACATGTCGAAACCATATATCAACTTGTTTCTTAAGTTTCTTTCTTGGTTGCAGCTCTACACTCCTTTTTGATTCATTGTCTTCTTTTACAGCATTTAGTTCCTCCAATTTCCTCTTCAGGGTAGTTATATTCTGATCATGGCTAAAGTGATTTTCCAAGAGTGTGAAAATCTTATTTAACGTAAAGTCCATCGCAACAAGTACCTACATAACACCACATATGCACATTAGAATGCTATGTTAGGTCTACGCTCCTCAAAAAGGACTTTGATAAACAGATTTATCAAGAAAAGAAGCACATACTTGTTTTACAAAAAAGATTGATATCATAAGTTTGATCATAAGATATACAGTTGGTCCTATAAAGGAATTTGTTTCTTAAATTAGGAAATTAACAAGTGTAGGCTCCTAAACATATTAAACCTAATCTAACAGAAGGTTACTCTATCATATAATGTGAACCAAAAAAAAAAGATGAATCATATTGAAAGTCATATGATTTAAGGGTTATAGCATGCTCCAAACTTTTAATTTTTCATGTTTTACCCATTTCTATTTGTCCCTTCACTAAATTAGAGTACTATGATTTAAGGTTACAAGTGAAAGAATTATTGTTGGTTCATTTATTAGATTGATATTGTAAGTCTCATGATAGAGTTTGCTTCTTTCCTATACTTTCTCAAGGAAATTGCGATAAGCTATCATCAAGAATATCATATACGACATGCAAATAATAAAGTAGGAATTAAAATAAGAACAAAGGATGAAATAATGCCAATATAGACTACAAAAGCCATATAAGCTAAAACAGTATGTCTCAAAGTTCAGACACTGAAAATGATTTGCGGTGAGATCTCTTCAAAACAGATAGCATTCTATGATCTCTTCAAAGTTCAGACACTGAAAATGACGTTCTATGATCTTTTCAAGTTTCAACTTGGTTATTTTGGAATTAGATAGCATTCTCCAAAGTTTTAATTTTTCAAGCTTTACACATTTCTATTTGTCCCTTCACTAAATTAGAGTAAAATTGCTGAATCATTTCTGAGATCTGTTGGACTTTGATGAAGTATGGGTAACCGAAATTTGTGTGCCTAAACATAGTTGAGAAAATATGTCATCATAAGCATGAAAAGGAAACAGTGCTTAAGCAATTTCGTAATATTTCATGGAAAAAATGCATAAAAAATTGTATTCTAAGTTTGCATCTGCTCATCATGGATTATATCAACTTTATTCTAAAAATCGACTATCAACACAACAACATTTTCAGAAAGAAGCAGATGACTGTCTGTTCTTTGTACATATTGCTTTTAAATGCATATTTAGGAAATGAACCGATATTTTTCAAACAAATCAAGCAATAAAAGTTCGATTGCATGATAAATTTTATCTTCAAGATTCAGCAATCATTCACTCATACAAATTGCATTATAAGTTTACAGCTGGGCATCATTGATTATATCAAATTGCATTATAAGTTTACAGATTATCCAAATATGATAATCAAATCATTTATTTCTTCTTCTAGTCTGTTACAATCTGGCTCTTGATTTTCTTTTTTTTTTTTGGCCTTTCTGGGGTAATACCCTTTCTTCATCAAACCACTCAGCTCTTATGAATAAGAAACAGAGTGCAGATTACATAAAAATAAGGCCTAGGACTGACCATAAACTACTGTAAAATTTTCCAATCTTATATATGGAAAATTGAGATTCATCAATTATCAACACAACTTCCATATAAAAATTACCAGTAGGGAGAAAATGAAAATTCTAAATGTTGGATCCAAAGACTCACATGAGGTGAGAATCAAACCTGAGACCATTTGATCCTAAGATCCTAGAGCCTCCAGTCCACCTTACCAGGAAGCTCTTAGATTGAATATTTTATCCAAACAATTTTTCAACTTGCAATCAATCAGTATCAAATGAAACAAAGAATGGGAAGTAAAAATTACCTGACTTGACTGGCTAACACTTCCTGAGAAATTAGATCTGAAAAGAAAGCAGTGAACAAAGCCCCAAAAACCAAAGAAGCAGCAAACTTGCTTGCCAATGACCTGTTGCTGCTATAAGAGAGATTCTGAAATAATTAAATTTCTGAGATCTGTTGGACTTTGATTTAGTTTGGACAGCCAAATCTTGTGTGCCTAAACAGAGCTGAGAAAATCTGTCATAAGCATGAAAAGGAAACAGTTCAGCACTTTTTTAGCATTTATTGGGGGAAAAATGCATTAAATGGTAAGTTAATCAAACAAATTGCATTCTAAGTTTTACATCTGCTCATCATGGATATTAGCAACTTTATTCCAAATATTTATGTTCCAAACAAGATCATAAAATCATCTGAACAATGTTAATCCTATTTTTATGCTTCATAATGATTTAAAAAACAAAATTTGCACTTGGTGATGGTTTTACTTGATTGAAATTGAGTATATAGTCAATATATGTGTTTGAAGATCAAGATGAAGAACAACATAGTAAATGGAATAGACAGACATGTTTCATCAAAAGAATGAATCAATAACAATTTGTTTAACATGATCAACTGAAATAAATTCAAGAATCAAGTTACTTACAATACAAATTACAAAAGGGAGTCTAAATTTCAGTATTCAACACCACTCAATTATAAAAACATCGAAATTAACATGTATGAGACTTAAAACGAGCATCTGTAGAGTGGTATTGTTATGTCTACAATTCCCAGGAAAGTGCTTACCATCTGTCTTTATCATACTATAATTTTTTATGGTAAAATAAGACTTGGTTTTCATATTTTAGGTCAAACAATGTTGGGTATGGATGAAAAAAACAAAGTAGAATATTTAGGTACAGTTGTCAGTCTTGATTCCAGTTTCATGGAAAGCACTAAGCAAGAAAATGTTGGGTGCCAGTGGAAAAGGGACAAGTTACTCTCGGTGCAATTATTTCTAGGAAAAGCAATTGAAGCAATTTCCATTCCATGATACCATCTTTATTATTTGTTCCTGAAACAATTGAACTTGAAATAAATTGAAGATCAAATTATAGTTGAACCAATTTGAGGCACAGCTGACAAAATTTGGAAACAATTGGAATATAGTCAAATAATGAAATTATTGTCAAGAAATTGAGAAAACTATAAAGCAGAGGCACAGCTCAACAAAATTAAATTAAGGTTTGTAGTGATGAAATTGGAAATAAGAAATTGTTTGCACAAGTATGTAATACTCTTAATAATTAAGTCAAATTAAAATAATCATATTTGATTATGATTGTAATTTCTCGTTACATGTAATGTACCGCTTCAAAAGAAAAAAAAATCCACTTTTGAATCTGATGTATTTTTGTGTGCATTTAAGCTTCCTAAGTGCCTTATTGTGTTAACTCAATGCTTATGGATATCTATTTCAGCAATGAAATTTGTTCACCCAATGCTTATGTTAACTCATTGAATTTACTTTATCATGAAATTTAGTTTTGTAACACATGATTACCTCGAGAAATTGTTTTACGAGAATTTATGTGGTTTTGGCCTAAATGTTTTTATTGTACTTAACCTAGTTGAATGAAGGTATGTCAATTACTTATTGAGTTGTTATACTCATTCTTTTACTTTCTTACCTTTTAGATTTTGATAACTGCTACTTCGAGGATTTCTGTCTTTAGTTTGTGTTATTAAACTTGAGTATTTTGGATATTAGCTCTTAGAACAAATTCGTTAGCAAGAATGCTACTATCATTACAAATATTTGTAACCTTGTCATTTTGAAAACTTGAAGTTGTGTAAATATATTATTTTGGACACTTTAAATGGAGTTTCCATTTTGGTTTAGCAAGATAGAATTGCCTTCATTATTGTGGGATTCGTCTTGTGAGTATGTGACATTTGTTACGTCCCAAAATCTTTGGGTTTGG
This sequence comes from Firmiana major, assembly GCA_033439115.1. Taxonomy (NCBI): domain Eukaryota; kingdom Viridiplantae; phylum Streptophyta; class Magnoliopsida; order Malvales; family Malvaceae; genus Firmiana; species Firmiana major. Next base: position 67,281,750 of record CM065905.1, read on the forward strand.
AGCATGACACTGCTTATTACAAGTCGTATGCTCTTGAAAGATCATTTAGATATCTCAAAACCAATTTAATTAAACTCTATCTTGCTGTAGTACATGATTGAGTGCCAATTTATTATCCCAGCTGAAGTTAAATATTTACCAACATTTTAGCAGTACATGGATGCAACGACTGCTTTTTGTTTTGAACCTCTTACATCTGCTTTGCAGTTAACTAACCACGAATCCAGTATTTGATTCATGTTTCATCATGATTTCTTAGCTGTGTTGTTTTCGTTTTTAGGATGTCTATGTCCGTTTGGAATCAAGCAAACCCCCAGTGTGGTGCGGTGACTGCACCACATTTATAATTTTACCTTGTTTATTTTTTAAAAATTTTAATATAATATCTTTAATGATCATTTTATCATTCATCTCACTGCTATTACTGCAATTGAATCCAAACGCATTGCCGTTTGACATCAATCTCACTGCTACTGCCATTTTCAATATCAACGGAACCAATCGCAACTAATCATACCGTCCATCCAAATGGGCCCAAAGTGCCTTTGAGCCTTCAGTTTTTTGAGTCTTGAGACATCTTTGTCAATGTTCTTGAAGAAAATAGACATACTTTGATTTGGTTACTGTTATTTATTTGCTTATATGTTCTGAAAAATTGTAACGGAATGTATGCATGCAATCATTTGTTTTATACAGTTATACCACTTTATTTTTTGTGTGCTCTGGTGTTTATCTTCTTTTGGTCCCAGAAATAGCCAGAATCTTACTAAATAAGAACTTCGTGCTGATTACTTAAAATACATGCAGTTTAAGGAATTTCCAGTAGGAGCTTGCACGTTTTGCCTATCAGTTCTGTATCTTTCTAATAATTCATTGACCGGATTGCCTCTTGAGCTTAGTAAGGTTAGCAAATTAGGGATCATTGATAATTCTGACGCATCTTTATTAGACATGCATAGCACACGATGCTCTCATTAGGCAACAGAAGCATAGGTTTCCACTGACCCTATCTTTTTTTTTTCTTGACCTCGATTACTTTAAGCATGAATGCAGCTACGAGAAGTCCCATCTGAGATACTGAGCTTATATCAGCTGTAAATCGTAGACTTGAACCAAAATTCCCTTCAATTAATCCTGAAGGTAAAATATTCTCTTCTACGTTAAGCCACTTATTATGAGTTATTCCTACAATTAAGTTTCATATGATAGTTAGCATCTATTGCACAACTTCAATATTTGGAATGAACCGTTACACTACTAACGGTTCATGTAGTAACATCCACTACATTACTCCTAAATTACTTGTTTCCTCTATAGATCACATGTGAATGTTCTTACAGTTATGTAAAGTTGAAAATTTGTCTAAAAGTCATTTTATTGAGTGTTGAAATTGATTTACTGCCCCTTCATCCCTCATATGCAGCGGTTTTCATTAACATTTTGTAGACTAGGTTCCATTGAACCACACAGAAGGATCTTGGCATGTGTTGATGTTACAATAACTAAATGGGGGGATTTCTTTATAGCTTTATGCTGAAAGCCAGCAGCATTCTTGTTCCTCTTAACCCTTTTCTGGAGTCTTCACATCTGCTGAAGCTGTCACTTAGATCACAAGAAGTAGTTCCTGCCACTGAGGTTTGTAATGAGTGAGTAAGAGAGATGGACTGATGATGGTTTAGCTGAAACCTAGCTGGCAGGGCGGCTCAGGTTCCATTCAGTCTTACAGAACATGGCAAACTTAGCTGAGAGGGAAATGTGCAACTCTTTGATAACTCGTATTTAATTGTGCAGACTTTAATTTTATCAAGGAACAATATTAAAGACTGGCCAGGTGCAATTTTGAAGTCACTTCCCAATCTTTCTTGTTTGAAGCTGGATAATAATGAATCTATCTTGTACAATATAAACAACATCATGTGTAAGGAACATAAAATTAAAAGTGTGCTTAAAAAATTTTCTTCTCCCTCGAATATTCTATTTCACCTGCCTTCTAGTCCTTAACTGTTACAGAGCAATGCATGCTTGTGCACACAATATAGTGTAATTCATGATTGCCTCCTAAATGTGTGGCAACTAAAAACATGCCCATTTGGTCACTGAATACTATGTCCTTTCACTACCGTATCATCAATCTAGAGGTGGCTTGTGCATCAGATGATTGGATTGATAGCCACCAGAGTTGCAGCTAAGAACATCGAAATAATCAATTATTGTGGGATTGGTCAGGCAGCAAGATATTTAAACCACTGCAATAGGTTATTCTTGCTGCTAGGGTAGATTTCTATACGTTAAACTTTCAGTGCAATATGAAGACACTAAATTAATGCCAATAATTGTTTCTTCATCTCAACACATGCATCTTCCTATTTTCATCTGTCTGAGCTGAATTATCTCTTCTTTACTTGGTCCTAGATTCAGTCCGATGGACTCCAAGCAATTTCTATGCTCCAGATGCTAGATCTAAGTGGTAATGCTGCTTCATTACCAGAAAGTCAGCATTTTCTGGCTTACCACACTTGAAGGAGCTTTATTTGAGGTCAGGATGCTGAAAATAATGAGATTTATTTTTACATGCAAAAGTACGAACAAGTTGATTTGTTTTCTTGGCAGTTTCTGCACAATTACGGGTGCTTTTTATTTTTATGCCATGTTTGCTATTTGTCTTCTATGTTGACTTTACAGACGAATGCAGCTACGAGAAGTCCCATCTGAGATAATGGGCATATGTCAGCTTCAAATCCTAGATTTGAGCCAAAACTCCATTCAATCAATCCCGGAGGTAAAGTATTTTCTTTTAGACTAGGCCACATATTATGAGTTCTTCATACAAATAAGTTTTGTATGATAGTTAGCATCTATTGCACGACTTTTGGGATAAACTGTGAATTCACTAATGGTTCATGCAGTGACATGCGCTACATAACTCCTGTAACTACTTGTTTTCTCTATTGATCACATGTGAAGTTGAAATTTTGTCTAAAAGTCATTTTATTAAGTGATGAAATTGATTTAGTGCCCCTTCATCCCTAGTAATGCAGTGCTTCGTATAAATCCCATCTCGAAAGAATTACAGCTTTCCACCTATGGCTTTCACATGCTCAAAAAGAAGGTTATGCTTCTCACATCCACTTTGTAGTTACAGCTTATAAATGTGAATCATCGTGTCAATACTGTATTGACCTAAACATGTTAAGGTTTGTACTAAGACATATACCGCATATTTTGTGTTGTTGGTGCTAAATGTTGGCCTGAATCGAATCTTTTTCCCTCTGTCATTGACAAATTGACCGGCATTTAGTCTTCATCCCTTTTCGTTGATTCATGTACAGGGACTTAAGAGCCTTACATCTCTAACTGAGCTGGACTTCTCTGACAATAACATTTCTGCACTTCCTCCGGAATTGGTCAGTATTAGAAAATCCCTGTACTATCTATTGATATTGTTTGGTTGTGTGTGAGTTTCTTTTACTGTTATCATTGTTCAGATTATATATCATTACACTGTTCTTAGATAATGGTCTTTTCGCCAGGGTCTGCTTGAACCAAACCTCCAGGTTTTGAGACTCGACGGAAATCCGTTAAGAAGGTATGCTGCATTTTCACAATTCCCGATTTATTTTATTTAAATTAATTTATTTTCTTTGTTGTTTTGTCATCTATAGAAAGAAATAATGCTGAGCTGTAGTTCATGCCAAAACTTAAAACAGAGAAGAATTAAAAGTTTCCCGAATTTGTTTCCTGTTTTCTGTTTCTGTTAAGTCATGAATCGTTATCTGGTTTTCTCTTTACCTTGATTTTTCAGCATGAGGAGGCCAATTTTAGATAGGGGAACCAAAGCTGTTCTGAAATATTTGAAGGGCAAACTTCCAGAACAATAGTGTGTGAACATCTCTCATCAATTAAGAGAACATGTAATGCTTTCATTTACATTTGTTTGAAAGTTTGATCTCATCCGGTTAAGCTTTTGACTTCCTTCATTAAAGTTTGAGGATGCGAGAATGAGAGGCATCATAACTCTATTCTGGAAATTTGCTTCTTATCCAAAAATTTCCTCCTTTTGCTTGGAGTGTTATGGTTGGTGGGATTTAGTTGATACTCATGGTCTAAGCTTAACTGTTGTAACATATCAATATCTGAGAAGTCTTTTTATTTGCTTTGTTTTGAGTACCCTATCCTTACTGATTTTCATATTTTTGCTTATTTTCCTCCTTTGGCTTCCATTTCAGCTTTTCTCGCCGCAACGGATGACTTCTCTGGAAGGCATCCTGATGCGGAGGGCATTTTCCTTTTAGCCTTATGGAGGCTAGGTTCCATTGAACCACACAAAAGCTTTTACATGGGTTGATGTTACAATAACTAAATGGGGGGATTTCCTTATCGCTTCTCTTAACCCTGCTCTGTTCAGGTTCAAATCAGTCGTTTGAATGTTGCAAATAGAACATTACAAACTTAGTTGGGGAAACTGATATTTCTTTAGACAACAAACAGTAAAGAGATTTCCCAAGAATGTGGAAACAGAACATTACTAACTTAGCTTAGACAAATGAATTTCTTTTTGTTGAGAAATCATAAACATGAAACCCAGAAAGAAACGTACAAGTAAATTTATGCTACAACAAAAGCAACACATGACCTGAAGGAGGGTGCTCAGAAGTAGTTAAAACCAAAGGGCAAGTTCTCAACATATATGTTGTAATTCACAATTGACACTCACTGAGCCATCAACTACTTGCATCTCAAGTTTGCATGATTGATGGGATTTGAATCATGAATGGTTTCTGCAACTCCACTATAGTTTAGAGCTAGAACCATGTTGCCATTCCGAAGTACAGCTTAGATAAAGCAAGACCTACTCCAACTAGCCACTCACCAGCACTCGCTTGACACAGGCTTCCACTAATGGCTCCCAGCAGGGCATCCTTTTGCGGATCCATGTGACAACTAGACAAGAAAAAAAACACACCCTAAGCTCAAAGAGATACAATCAATACAACTATGTAGTAGAATTATGTGTAACAACATCTGGCCAATCAAATACATAAAGAAATTAGTGAGAAATTAGTGACACGTTTTGACAGGGAACAAAGTAAACAACAAGCAGAAGTTACAGCTGTTTGACCACAATTCCAGAGTCTGTAACTGCCATTCCATTCTGCTTGGTCTCAACCTTGATTTTGCTACAATCTAGTCTGAAAAACTAGTAGTATATTCATTGGGGAAAAAAAGGGGAGAAAAACTCCAATTTCTCACAACTGTACTTGAAAAAACACTCAATTGACAAAGAAAAAGAGACAACTCGAGATGAAGTACATGGAAGAATTTATAACAATAAGCAGCTGATGAAGAAAAACGAGACTAGAAACAGAGTAGACCATTAGCTGCAGCTTGCTGAAACATATATTTAGTGATCTTGTCCTCCTTCTTTGACACCTCTGCTTCAACTTCCTTGTAGTCTTTCTTGCGAGCAACAAGATCGTCACGTGTTTCTGAGAATTCACCAGCATTCATTACTTCACTTGCATACCAATGAATGTAGGCTTGTTTGGTATACACTGGACCGGATCAGACTAGCAGTCAATTTGGAAGAAAACCTATGCCCCTGCTGTGTTGTTGCCAATGTGGGTGGCTGGTAACTGAGACCACGCTTGAACCCAGCAGGACACCTGAAAGAAATTACAAATGTATCAAAATCATTGAGATAACAAACTAAAGGAAAGAGCTGACAGACAAAATAGATGCACTGGATGTCTATCATTGAGATAAAAAACTCAACGGAATAAGGATAGTCAGATTGCTTAGTTATATGATTATATTCGAAATTGAAATGCATTGGATGTCTATCTACTAAGCAAACAAAAAACAAATGCAGCTGCTTGCTTTTGGTGTTAGAAAAAGAAAATCATAGGATGAAACTCCAAATTCTTATAGCCATACTCAAAAAGTCACTAAAGTGGCAGAGCCAAGACTAAAAAAAGAAAGACAATATTCAAGAGCTGAAGTCCATACCCTAATTTACAACAATAAAACAGCTGATGTACTAAAATGAGATGAGGAACAGAGTAGACTATTAGCTGCTGCTTCATGAAACATATATCTAGTAATCTTCACCTTCCTCTTTGACAGCTTTAGCTCCAACTTCATTTTAGTCTTTCTTGAGAGCAACAAATCTTCACAAACTTACGAGAATTTATCTTTCTTTATTCCATCACTTACATACTAATCAATAAAGGCTCATTTGGCATACATTGGATCAGCTGTAGCAGAGCTCCAATCAACCAAAATTTATTTCATCGTACAGCTGACACAAAGAAGTTTTATACAGATAAATATACACAAGTTTTGTATTGAGATCTTCCATAATGAAAATAATTACATAAATACTATTAGTAATCCTAATCCGCTCATCTCAAGATTCGAACCCAAGATTAAAACTATTCGAAATTGCCCTTGGCTTCCAAATACTAAAAACAAGTAGCAATAAGAAACAATCGAAAAATCTAAGAACTTCTGGCAATTAAAAGACATGAGATTCAGAGCTTACAGAAAGAGTGTATGGGGCATTTGGAGGAATGTCAAACTGCTGGTATGTGGAAGAATTTGGAAAATGCAGGAAATGAGAAGATCCGGGATGCAGCAACTTGAAGCTGGTGTTGAGTTCGTAGAAGAGTGGAAGTTAGTGGTTATGCTAAGTTGGACTCTGGAATTAAATATACAAGCAGGATTCTTTAGTAGCATTCTGTTAGATAACAGTTAGTAAAGCTGTTAAAAGGAGCGGGAAACAATGAGAATAGAACTTTCTTCAGTTGTATAAATACAAGTTGTATGGACACTTTTGACATGAATAATAATAATAATAATAATAATAATAATAATAATAATCAGAATTCTCTCAAAAACTCTTTTCTTTTCTTCCTTAATCTTTCTTGAATAACTCTTCTAGTGTCAGGAGGCTCAGAACTTGTTATTCACTGCTTCTTCAAGTTCCCTGCAGATTCAACTCTTGATCTCTATTTCATTTTACTTGTATCAATTTAATTGGTGATATGGTATGCTTTACAGCAATTTTTGAAGTAAGAAAAAAGAAATAATGGAAAGTAAGTAATAAAAGCAATAGCCAAAGGAAGGCTTAACTTATGCTAGTCGAAATTTGGCTTAATGCTGCCCTGTTTTAATAGTAGATTATTGAGCATTTAGTTGGGTTGCATTTTTACCCTGCTTCAACAATTGGTTGTTTCATGTTCAATAGTTTCTTATCATTCATTTTTGTTAGAAAAGAAAATTTTGTTTCCTTTTTCATGTCCATAGCATGTTTAGATCTCTTGTGTTTCTGCGTCCACATCTTATAGATGACATATTGCCATCAAAACAGTAGTGGTTACTCAACACTTACTAACAGCTTGATTTACCGGATGCAGATAACAACTGGAAGGTGTCACACATTGCTTATTAGCAACTCATCAGTGTGTTCTTCTGGTTCCTGTTTGGACGTGGTCCTGAAACTGCACTATGTGTAGCATTTACGAGGATTAACTTCCCTTCTACAGCTAATGTGGTCGAGGTGTCAATCATGCTGCACTTGAGAGGTTTGTTACTCATCTTTATATCAGTTCCATGTTTTTAAGTTAGCAATAGCATACTCATGGTGCATTTTGTAATGAACAAGAAGCCATGCGTCATCTTTCCCTAGCAGATAATGTCTATTATTTTCTTTACAATTGCACATGCATGTTAGTGTTTGATGTGGTTATGAATGTCTGATCCTGCTGCCTTTGAGATACTCAAATGTTACCTAACTATGAATGCTGATAAGATGATTGAGTTATGATTTTGGGAGGTGGCAAGGGTGCGATTTTTACATTTGAGTAAATACGTACAGGCACAAAGATTACTGTTCAGAGCTACATCTACCTAGTGAGCACCTCTTCAAGTGCTTTTTTATCATGGACATGGCAACAAATGCAAATTGTAAATAATACATATTCTAAATACAATGTAGCATGTTGGCTGCTATGCACAGTTTGGTTGTCTACTCTCTTAATGCATTGACAGTTAAGTGCAGGATCTTTCTGAGGGCTAGACTTAATCATTCTAGTTCTTATTTCTTAAATTGGTCAATCTTTTAGTTTATCAAGTGCTGAATCAATTCCTAATATCTTGATTCAAATAAAACAGAATATTTTCTTGGGATTTTAAGGGGAAGGGTTTGTAATGGTAGCAATCCACAGCAATCTTACAACCATACTCAAAACATCATTCAAGTGGCAGAGCCAATACATATAAAAGAGAGTCAAGTACATACCCAAATTTACAACAATAAACAGCTGATATGGTAAAATGAGATGAGGAACAGAGTAGACAAATAGCAGCTGCCTCATGAAACATGTATCTAGTAATCTTCTCCTTCTTCTTTGACAGCTTCACTTCCAACTTCCCGACAGTCTTTCTTCAGAGCAAATTCTTCACAGACTTATCAGAGTTCATCTTTGTTGTCAAAAACGTCTTCCAGGCTGTGTTAAGGGTAAAATTTTAACCGGAAAAGACAAAGATAGAGAAGTTTGAAATTAACATATAAGAAAGGAAAATGGGGAGACAGATGACTACTAAGAGAAAAAAGAAAAGGTTAGAAATAAGCATTTGATTTGAAATTCATACCTTAGTGATTAGGCCTTTAAGTAAAAACATTATAGAGAAAAAATTAGGAAGAATGGAAGCGTAAGACAGATTGGGTAATAGACTTCAAAGAGGTTTTAGTTTTATCACATAATCCAGAATCAAGAAGACGTTTCTCTAGTTACAGGAAATATAAACTTAACTAAATAAGATAAGGCAAATCAAATACCTTTGTTTCAAAATAAAATCACTCAACTTTGCTACAGAATTGAGTGTAATTAACAAAATATGACCAATGAGCAAAATAGGGAGAATTTGGTTTTGGATGATAAACGCAAAAAGAATTATTCACTTTTTTTTCGCAATTCAGAAAACGCCTGATGGTTAACTTTTTGAAAAGAAAAATGCTTAGATGAAGATGCTTTAAAAATAGAGGTCATTATTAAAAAGATTGGTAGAAATATACGTAAGATTGAATTGTATTCCTCTTCCCTAGAGCTTTAAAAATAATACCTGGTGAGAAATTCACAAAGGGCTCCAAGAGAGACTTGGCATAGGGATGGTCCCACTCCATGTTTTCCCACGACTCCTTTGGATTCATCCAGATTTCTTGGAGAGAAGGTGGAGGAGATGGTCGGCCTTCTTCAAGCAGGGGAAGATATAGAGGGATCCTCTTTAATTTTGGACAATACACTATACCAACAGTTCGAAGAGAATCACAAACCACTGCTCCCTTTGAACTATAAATGCTCTTCAATTCGGGTAGTCTCCACAAGTTCAATCTCCTTAATTTGGGAAGAGCAAGATTGAGAGTATTGTTGCTATCCATTCCTTCTGACGCTGATGATGCTATTATTTCCTCAATTTCATCACAAACCCCAACAGATAACTCTTCCAAATTTTGGAGATTTTTCGACACCCAGTCAAAAGAGAACAACGTCTTTATGTTTTTACAACCATATATAAAAAAAAAAGTGAATGCGGAAAAAGTGGGATGTGGCACTGGGATTAACCGCGAGAAAAGTAGCTCTTCACCACACTCAAAACTGCATCTACTAATAATTAATTGCCGAACATCGGACGGAAACTTAGCACCATTTCTATAAATCTGACAGTTAACTAATTCAATGGATTTTTTAATTTCACCAAAATAATCTTCATCTTGGGCAAAACCATCACCCACAACAATGAGGTATTCACGAGGCCCTTGTGTTTGTCCATTCAAAGCTTGCACATAATTGCTCAGCTCCTCCACGTCGCGAAACCTCCCTTTGAAAATTTCCAACTTTCTTAGTCCACCAATCTCATCACCTCTCACAACTTGACCACCTCCCTCTAGGTGCTGAAGGCATGAGAATTTTGATAATATTCCATCCGGTATCTCTGTTATATCCGTATCACTGAAATTAAGATATTTGAGTTTTACCAGCCTTTCCATCCCATCAGGGAGATTCCTTATTCTTGTTCTTCTAAGGTTCAACTTTTCCAAAGCCAGAAGTTTTGAGAAAGATGGCATATTCTCTGAAAGAAGGCAACCCTGAAGTAACAATGCAGTGAGATTTTCCAAATCAGATATGGAATTTGGCAGGCTTTCAATACGATTCTCAGAAAGATCAAGAATCTTGAGTCCCTGCATTTGCTCAAAGAAACACTCTGGAATGCTCCTTATATTACATGAGGCCAGCAATAACTTTGTGAGATTTTCCAAATCAGATATGGAATTTGGCAGGCTTTCAATAGGATTCAAGGAAAGATCAAGAATCTTGAGTCCATGCATTTGCTCAAAGAAACGCTCTGGAATGCTCCTTATATAACATGAGGCCAACAATAATGTTGTTAGGGCAGGACATTTTGGTGGAGACATTTGTGGTGGAATTTCCATTCCTAAATACCGCATCAGTGAAACCATGTCTAGATCTTCAGCCCATTCTTTCAAATCTGGTATCTCTTTCAATTGCATGCCTGCTCTTACCAAGAATCGAGGTTTTCCCTTTGTGGTGATGTCTAATGCCATGTCCCTCACAAGGTCATGTAGCTTCACAAAACTTCTTCCGAAGAACACACCATTTTCTAGCAAGCAATTGTTAATGAGTTTATTCAAAATGGTATGCCCTCTGTCAATCTCTTCCTGCATGCTTCCTAGTTCTTCCACAAGTCCCTCAGCAATCCAAAATCCTATCAGCTCATCTTCATTGATTCTGTGATCTTCGGGCCATAATGCACAGTAGAGGAAGCATTGCTTGACTCTTTCATTTTCTAAAAGGTCGTAGATGAATTTGAGTTGTTGCAATACCTTCTCATCTAAATTGTTTACGCTTTGTGCACGTCTTTTCAATTCAATGAGTGCATTCCTCCATTCATGAATGTCACATTTGCCTTTCATAGTGCTTGCTACTGTAACAATAGCTAAAGGCAAACCAGCACATTGCTCAATGACAGCTTCCACAGTTGGTGACAGGACTGGATCATTCAAAACATCTCTACCTACTTTCCTTGAGAACAACCTCGTGGCATCGTCTTTTGGAAGAGTAGGCACTTTGACTTTAAGGCAATCCAAGTAGTCACACACATCCAACTTCCGGGTTGTTACCACTAATTTACTCCCGTTAGAAGGCTCGGGGATTCCTACTTCTTCAAGAGATAAACTGGCCCATACGTCATCCAAGATTAAGACATACTTGCCTTTTTGAGACAACTTTTCGTACATCATCCCTGCTCTTCTTGTTACATCATCATCTTCTAAAGGAGATTCCTTCATCGCACGTACAATGCCATCTTGTAATTTGGCAATGTTCAGCTCCTTTGATACCGTGATCCACATCACAGTGTTGAACTTTTCAGTCTCTTTCGAAAGTTGGTTGTTAATGAGCTTCATGATGGTTGTTTTACCCACTCCTCCCATTCCCCAAACTCCAATCTTCGAAACATCATCATCCATCAAATATATCCAAATTTCTTTCATAATGTTCTCTGCAACTTTACCAGATAAGTTGGTTGTCGACACAAAACCTGTCCAATCCATAGAGGATCGTCAATAACCAAACCATCATAACTCTGTCCTCGTTGAATAAGTTCTTCAACTTCTTGTATCCTTTTTAAAACGTTTGATCCAAGGAATCCACGAGAGAGAAGATTGCTTCTTTCAACTTTTTCAAGATCATCCAGAATTTCACCATTGATCGTTTCAACATTTCGAAACCATATATCAACTTGTTTCTTAAGTTTCTTTCTTGGTTGCAGCTCTACACTCCTTTTTGATTCATTGTCTTCTTTTACAGCATTTAGTTCCTCCAATTTCCTCTTCAGGGTAGTTATATTCTGATCATGGCGAAAGTGATTTTCCACGAGTGTGAAAATCTTATTTAACGTAAAGTCCATCGCAACAAGTACCTACATAACACCACATATGCACATTAGAATGCTATGTTAGGTCTACGCTCCTCAAAAAGGACTTTGATAAACAGATTTATCAAGAAAAGAAGCACATACTTGTTTTACAAAAAAGATTGATATCATAAGTTTGATCATAAGATATACAGTTGGTCCTATAAAGGAATTTGTTTCTTAAATTAGGAAATTAACAAGTGTAGGCTCCTAAACATATTAAACCTAATCTAACAGAAGGTTACTCTATCATATAATGTGAACCAAAAAAAAAAGATGAATCATATTGAAAGTCATATGATTTAAGGGTTATAGCATGCTCCAAACTTTTAATTTTTCATGTTTTACCCATTTCTATTTGTCCCTTCACTAAATTAGAGTACTATGATTTAAGGTTACAAGTGAAAGAATTATTGTTGGTTCATTTATTAGATTGATATTGTAAGTCTCATGATAGAGTTTGCTTCTTTCCTATACTTTCTCAAGGAAATTGCGATAAGCTATCATCAAGAATATCATATACGACATGCAAATAATAAAGTAGGAATTAAAATAAGAACAAAGGATGAAATAATGCCAATATAGACTACAAAAGCCATATAAGCTAAAACAGTATGTCTCAAAGTTCAGACACTGAAAATGATTTGCGGTGAGATCTCTTCAAAACAGATAGCATTCTATGATCTCTTCAAAGTTCAGACACTGAAAATGACGTTCTATGATCTTTTCAAGTTTCAACTTGGTTATTTTGGAATTAGATAGCATTCTCCAAAGTTTTAATTTTTCATGCTTTACACATTTCTATTTGTCCCTTCACTAAATTAGAGTAAAATTGCTGAATCATTTGGATGTCAACAGAAAATATCTGTACTTAGCTCCATTTTCACAATAACTTAAACTATTTGTGTCAAAGGTGGGCAACTATAACGCTCATCATAAGGTTGGTTTTCAAGGATTTCTGATTTGTAATCCAAACTTTTTAAGAACATTCAGATTTCATGACAATGGCCAAGCGTTTTGCTACAACTTTTGTCTAATACTGCTTTATCTTAATATGAGACCATGGAAAGCATGTGAATTTAATAAAACAAATAACCCAACAAAGTAGGAAAATTATATAATAATAGATGCATGGAAGAAAACCAAGCTAACAAATTATATCCCGGCAATCGATCAGAATCAAATGAAACAAAGAATGGGAAGTATGAATTACCAGACTTGATTGGTTGACACTTCTCGAGAGATTAGATCTGAATAAAAAAGCAGTGAACAAAGGCTCAAAAACCAGATATCCAGAGAACTCCTTAAGAATGACCCGACGCTGCTAGAAGAGAAGTTCTAAAATAATCAAATTTCTGAGATCTATTGGACTTTGATGAAGTATGGGTAACCGAGATCTGTGTGCCTAAACATAGTTGAGAAAATATGTCATCATAACCATGAAAAGGAAACAGTGCTTAAGCAATTTCGTAGCATTTTATGAAAAAAAACGCGTAAAAAATTGTATTCTAAGTTTACATCTGCTCGTCATGGATTATATCAACTTTATTCCAAAAATCAACTATCATCAACATAACAACATTTCCAGAATGAAGCAGTTCTTTGTACATATTGCTTTTAAATGCATATTTAGGAAATGAACCAATATTTTTCAAACGAATCAAGCAATAAAAGTTTAATTGCATGATAAATTTTATGTTCAGGATTCAGCAATCATTCACTCATACAGATTGCATTCTAAGTTTACCGCTTATATCAACTTTATTCTAAAAACGAACAAAATAAAGTAAAAGCTTCCTTCCCTGTGGTAGTTAAGGGAAGATTATAGATTATCCAAATTTGATAATCAAATCATTTATTTCTTCTTCCAATCTGTTACAATCTGGCTCTTGATTTATTTTTTTTTGGCCTTTCTGGGGTAATACCCTTTCTTCACCAAACCATCAGCTCTTAGGAATAAGAAACAGTAAGCAGATTACCTAAAAATAAGGCCTAGGATTGACTGTCAACTACTGTAAAATTTGTGATTCTTATATATGGCAAATTGAGATTCATCAATTATCAACACAACATCCATATAAATATTACCAGTAGGTAGAAAATGGAAATTTTAAATGTCGGATCCAAAGACTCACATGAGGAGAGAATCAAACCTGAGACCATTTGATCCTAAGATCCTAGAGCCTCCAGTCCACCTTACCACCAGGAAGCTCTTAAACGTTTTGTTCTTTTACAGGAATACCATTACTACTATCATATAATAATGAAAGCTAAATTGAATGATTTTATCCAAACAATTTTCCAACTTGCAATCAATCAGAATCAAATGAAACAAAGAGTGGGAAGTAAAAATTACCTGACTTGACTGGCTAACAATTCCTGAGAGATTAGATCTGAAAAGAAAGCAGTGAATAAAGCCTCAGAAACCAAAGAAACAGCAAACTTGCTTGCCAATGACCCGATGCTGCTATAAGAGAGATTCTGAAATGATTAAACTTCTGAGGATCTGTGGGACTTTGATTTAGTCTGGACTGCCAAATCTTGTGTGCCTAAACAGAGCTGAGAAAATCTGTCATAAGCATGAAAAGGAAACAGTTCAGCACTTTTCTAGCATTTATTGGGGAAAAAAAGATGCATAAAATGGTAAGTTACTCATACAAATTGCATTCTAAGTTTTACATCTGCTCATCATGGATATTATCAATTTTATTCCAAATATTCATGTTCCAAACAAGATCATAAAATCATCTGAACAATGTTTTTAACAAACTTAAAGTACAGACATTATAAAGTGAAGAAAATATGTCATGATAAGCTTGAAACAGAATCAAAACAAGCAAATACTGTTCCAGTTTATGAGCCTAAAAAGAATCAGAAGTAAAGATTACCTGTCTTGAAGCAAACTCCCTTGCTAACTGTAGAACCCTGGAAGAAGATGTGTATGGAGAAAAGCAAAGGAATGATTAATGAGCTAGTGGTAAAAGAGGTGGAAGTCTGTGCTAACAACTTAATTGCTAAGGAATTAATAAGGAGAGTCATGGGAAGAATAATCAAAGAAGTAAGCAAGAAAATGCAAGGAAAGTGCAAAGAAAAACAAGCGAAATGACTTACATGGTAGGTGCCGCAAAGGCAGACTTAAATAAATTCAAGAATCAAGTTATTTACAATACAAATTATAAAAAGGGAGTCTAAATTTCAAGATTCAACACCAATGAATTAAGTTACTTAAAACAAGCATCTGTAGAGTGGCTTTGTTATGTCTACAATTTCCAAGAAAGTGCTTACCATCTGTCTTTATCATACTAAATTTCTTTATGGTAAAATAAGACTTGGTTTTCATATATAGGTCAAACAATGTTAGGTATGGATGAAAAAAAAAAAAAAAAGTAGAACATTTAGGTACAGTTGTCAGTCTTGATTCCAGTTTCCTGGAAAGCACTAAGCAAGAAAAAGTGGGGTGCCACTGGAAAAGGGACAAGTTACTTTTGGTGCAATTATTTTCTATGAAAAGCAATTGAAGCAATTTCCATTCCATGATACCATCTTTGTTACTTGTTACTGAAACAATTAAACTTGAAATAAATTGAAGATCAAATTATAGTTGAACCAATTTGAGGCACAACTGACAAAATTTGGAAACAATTGGAATATAATCAAACAATGAAATTATTGTCAGGAAATTGAGAAAACTATAAAGCAGAGGCACAGCTCAACCAAATTAAAATAAGCTTTGTAGTGATGAAACATGAAGTAGGAATTGTTTGTGCAACTATGTATTTTTGTGTCAAATTAAGTCAAATTAAAACAATCATACTTGATTACAAATCCACTTTTAAATCTGATGTATTTTTGTGTACATTTAAGCTTTCTAGGTAAAAGAAAAAAGAAATAAGGGACATGACTCGAGTCTTGCAGCAATTTCCAAGAAGAAGGTAAGTAATTACAAATTGTTTGGCATAGTTGGTTTATTAACAGCACAGAATAAGTAATGAAAATTGTTGGGAATTGGGATATGCCAAATAAAACAAAGTTTATATTGATATTTTTGTAAATAAATAAATAAATGATACTTTGTTGGTATTTGAATTTCTTCATTCAAAATTTAACAAGAGTACATTAATTATCGTGATAATTTGACCCAAAAATTAAATCCAAAGTACTTCTAGTCGTTCAAAAAATAATCAAACTGATTTTAACACTCCGTTTTGAAGATTTTAAGTTCAAATTATAAAAAAATATAATGCATTCATATGCTTATAGAACATAATGCATGTAATATAAAATTACTTTAATGATTTTTTTAAAAAAAATCAAGGTACAGCAATTTTTTTAAAAAAAATTAGTATAAAATACATTAGAATAAAAAATTTTCTAAAAGTCAAGTAAAGGAGACAGAGAAAAACGAAACAGATGAGACAGGAACAATTCTTATGGTAAAATAAGCCTTCAGGTACTACTGTGGAAAGAATGGTCAAAAAAGTAAGAAAGAAAATGCAAGGAAAGTGCAAAGAAAAACAAGTGAAATGACTTTCATGGTAGGTGCCACGAGGGAGACTTTAATCAGGCAAAGTTTCCATCTTTCTTAACCATTTCTGTTTGTCTTCCATATTGGAATTACATACCTTGATTAGAAAAAGGCGTATAGAGCAAAAAAACAGTGAATCAACTATTGATATTCTCTCGAGGAAAAAGAAACAGTGAAGAAAACAAAGTGCTAAGGAAAGTGCAAAATAAAACAAGAGAAAGTTAACCAAAATATGAGTCAATTGTTATGGTCTTGGTGCCATTTTCATGGTGGGTTCTGATGGTCTTGCTGCCACTTTCATGGTGGGTGCCACAATTGTTATGGTCTTTCTGCCACTTGCATTGTGGGTGCCACTTGCCCATGATAATGTTCCCCATACATCACAGACTGCCTGCAAGCATGCTTCATGGCAAAGTTTACTCACCGTCAAGGTTTCGATTTGCCAAGAAGGATGATAATGTCCAAAAATGAAAAAAAAAATAAAAAAATAAAACCTTTATTAGGCATTAGAATACAAAATATCAGAGTTTGCATATAAATGAGGTAAACCCATGGCAATATTGCAGTTTCTAGGGATTGGATATGTGATAGCGGAGTATAACAAACAGTGCATAAATATGCTTGAATTACACTAAATTACTTTCATAATTAAGGATGAACATTGACCAGTGACTACAAATTAGAGTTTGCTAGTTACAAAATTAAATTAGACGGGGCATTTGTGTCATCGTCGTCTAGTAGCAATCTAAACTTTAGAATCTTGTGAAGTCTGGCAACTGGTTTTACTTGCTTTCTTGGAGTTTGATTTGAATCTATTATACATTTGCCTGAGAAGAGATTTGCTTCCGATGGACCTGTCTCTTCATGCACTACTGGGGAAGATTCTGCAAATAATAAATTGCATAAAAGTTCTCAATTCAGACAAGAAACATGTTTGAGAAACAGAATAAATTAAATGAACATAAAAAACAATGGATTGGGACAGTAATAAACGGTGGTCCATCCTGTAAACCAAGTAGAGAAAATCTTGGAAGCAACTTCCAGAAATCTTGATATGTAATTGAAAATGAACAGAATGAGCTCGTATCAGTATTACTAAACAGACCCCATGCCTTATTATTAAACTAAACTAGACTTAAGATGGGAATGCCACAAAGATAAACAGAAAAAAGGACAGGAAACTACAGCAACTAAATTCATATGAGCCCCTGCTCATAAGTTCCCCAATTGGCATAAAGAAATTAAGAATATGAGTTTTTCGGGCCAAAAAGTTTATTTTTTTTGGAACCTGTGTATCCAAGGTATACAAAGAAAAGGTAGCAGAAAAGGAAAAAATTAAAAGAAAACAAGATGGAAATCAAGAAACTCTTTTCCAGTGATATGCTCTCTACTTAAATAGAAAATTCCTCCATGCTTCTTTGTTTACGATCAGATAAAAACTAATGAAAAGAATTTGAACTTATAATGCTCCCATGCATGAGGGAAGCAGAAGTAAAATGGTAATAAAAGAGGGAACGGGATATAACTAACCACCTCCCAGTTAATCTCAAAGTAAATATTAACCAAAATGTCGCTCACCATCTTCGGAGAAAACAAAGCAGGACCCAATTGTTTCTTCATATTTTCCAATCTGTAAATTGGAAAAGATAGTAACTTAAAAGATGAAAATTTAATGAATTAAAAACATCTAAATGTCAAAAATCACTTGGTGTTTATTAAAGTTCAAACTAAGGGTCCAAATAAAGCAATTGCTTAGGCCTATTATGAACCAAAAAGCCCCTAGTGCATAGTAAATTTTATGAAAAACTAATTACTTAGATAAATGCAAGAGAGGGATGAGTCTAACAAAAATGGTAAAGAACAAAGAGGAGGCATCAAGAATCCTTTAGATGCCAGGAATTCTGAAATATATATTGTCTGGGTTGATTGTGAATGCTAAAGGCATAAACATCGATAATAAATCAAATGGCAGTCCCTAGTTGTTGCTTAAATATGGTCATCAAGGAAATAAAAGTTTCAAGACATAAATAACCTGGAACCTTTCTCGCTCAAGGTAAACAAAATATCTTGCAAGCTAAGAACTCACCAGCTTTATTTTTTCATCAATGATTAAAATTGGATTCATTGTGTCCAGACCCTGAAATTCATTAACAACCCGATTATCACAATATGTTAAAATAAAAACAATAAAATCTTAAGCAAAATTGACAACAAAATACCATTACATCAAGTAAAATATATATATATATATATATATATATATATATATATATATATATTCAAAGACAACAAATAATTAAGAAAACAAACACTATCCTCTATTAATGGAATTGGGGGATGTGGAAGTAGGACACAGAAAGGGTAGAGAAAGAGTGAAGGGAGGTAGGTAGCATCTAAGGCCAATGCACACTTCTAATCAGATGATCAAAAGCCACAACAATGCATTGCAATTGAAACAAATTCAATTTCAGCTATGGCAGAGCTCCAATCAACCAAAATTTATCTAATCAAACCACTGACACAAAGAAAGCATGCACATAAATATACACAAGTTTGTATAAATCGAATTCTTCCATAATTAATGAAAGCAATTACGTGAATACTAGTACTAATACTAATCTGCTCATCTCACAATAAGATTAAAACTATTCAGCATACCCTTGGCTTCCAAATACAAAAAACAAGTAGCAATAAGAAACAACACAGAAATCTAAAAACTTCAGGCAATTAAATGACATGAGATGCAGAGCTCACTGAAAGAGTGTAAGATGCATTTGGAGAAATGTCAATCTGCCCAGAAACAGCATCAAGATCAAGCAATACATACTCTGACTCTCCTTCTTCCTCTTCATGCCTATCTGCCTTCTTATCTTCATCCATTACAATAACCTTTACAAAAAAAGAAAAAAAAAGGTTTAGTTTGAATTAGGGAATGGGAAAAAAATGGAACTTTAAAGGCAGGGTGTAATTGAGCCAAGCAGATACAGCTATCGAGCTACTCAAGCTTGCTCAATTAGCCTTGTTGGCTGAACAAAAAACGAGCTCAATTCACAAGCTCAACTTCAAGTTCAATTATTTGTTCTCGATCTCAAGATCAAATTAAGTTTTTTGACATACAAATATTTTATAACAATTAAATCAAATTGTTGATGATGGTGTTGACGAATCCAAGTTTTTTTTAAACACGTAAAAGTAAAAGCCTCAATCAAATTCATAAGATATAACAACAAACTTAAGAATTAAAGTCTTAACGTAATTAAAAGAAATTAAAATGAAATATCCAAACAAATAAGTCCACACGCAAGTCACAAGACACAACACCACCAATGCTTGCTATGGTTGCCTTCACAATATTGTCTTCAAATGGACATTTGTGCCACATTTTTTCCATGAAACCTATGCAAAATAATCACAAAGCAAAAGACTTTGACAATTAACTATAATAATAATAATAATAATACCCCAAGGGAAACCATAGCTATACAAAATTAAAATATTCATCATACAATATCCAAAATTCCCAACCATACATCAATTACCAATTTATTTCATACCAAAGATGGCTACAACAATATCATTACAATCATAGGGAGGTAAATTCAAGACAACGATGACGTAGTGAAAACCTAATAATAAAGAATGAAATATGCTTCTATTAAACCAGTATCACATAATATGAGCAAGGACACAAAAAAATACTGAACTACTAATCAATAATCCATTTCACCACTTTTTAAAAAGAAAAAAAACGTAACAGCAACCACCTATCCAGAAGCACATCCATCAAGAATTTTTATCCAATTAATCCAGCAACATACATTTTACGAGAAATCAATAGCCTACATCCTAAGTCTAATACAAAAAAAATCAGACATACCATAACTCATCAGAAAACTTGCAAAAGAATCCTAATACTTGGACAACACTCATCATATCAAAGATAAACATAGAAGAACTAGAAAAGTAAAAAAATTGCCTAAGCAATTAAAAACTCATTTCCAAATATATCAAAGCAAATTAATGGTTTGAAGGATTTTAGAGTTACAGTCTTCGGGTTTTTTTCTTTTTCACGATAAAATGCCTGGTTCAGTTTTATACGGGTAATTATGGTTTAATTGATGATCAAGTATGCCTTACAGCAATTTTTGAAGTAAGAAAAAGGAATAGCGGAAAGTAAGTAGTAAAAGCAACAGCCAAAGGAAGGCTTAACTCATGCTTAAGTTGAAATTTGGCTGAATTCTACCTCGCTTTAACAGTAGATTATTAAGTATTTAGTTTGGTTGCATTTTTACCCTGCTTTAACAATTGGTTGTTTCGTGTGTGATAGTTTCTTATCATTCATTTTTTGCTTGAAAAACAAACTTTTGTTTCTTTTTTTCATGTCCATAGCATTTTAGATCTCTTATGCTTCGGCCTCCACATCTTATAGATTCATATTGCCACCAAAAGAGTTCTGGTTACTCAACACTTCTTAACAGCTTGATTTACCTGGTGCAGATAACAACCGGAAGATATCACACATTGCTCATTAGCAACTCATCAGTGCATCCAGTTTGTGTGGTGTCCTTGGACATGATCCTGAAACCACACAATGTGTAGCATTTACAAGGACTAACTTCATTTCTACAGCTAATGTGGTTCAGCTCAGCTTCTCAAAATCATGCTGCATTCATTTTGCAGTTTGAGGAGGTTTGTTACTCATCTTATTTTAATTCCATGTTTTTAGTTAGCAATAGCATGCTCAGGGAGCATTTTGTAAAGAGGCCATACATTATCTTTCCCTAGCAGAAGATGTCAGCATGGTTCTTTAGAATTGCACATGCATGTTAGTTTTTGATGTGGTTGAGAATGTTTGACCCAGCTGCATTTGAAAAAGTCAAATGTTACCTAACTGTGAACGTTGATAAGATCATTGAGTTCTGATTTGGGAAGGTGGCAAGGGTGCATTTCTTTTTTTTTTTTTAACTCCAATTAAATACATTCAGAGATAACTGTTTAGAGCTACATCTAGGGAACACCTCTCTAAATGCTATTTGTCATGGACATGGCAGCAAGTGCCAATTACAAATAATACATACAACACATAACATTTAGCATGTTGTGTTGGCATGCTATGCATAGTTTGGTTGTCTGGGCTCTTAATGCATTGACTGGACAATTGGTGCTGTCTGACATGAAATATTTAACCTAAATCCAAGTAACTAACTTAGATGCGTTTTTCTGATGTCTTATTTCTTAAACAGGAGCAATATTTTAGTTTATTAAGTGTTGGATCAATTCCTAACATCTTGATTCAAATATAATTTGATAATAAATTATGAAAATGTGGACCCTACCGTATATTTTCTTGGGATATTAGGGGGAAGGGTTTGTAATGGTAGCAACCTCTTTATGGTATTCCTATATTAAATTCAGGGCAGAAGCAAGCTCAATCTAGCCTAAAAAGCAGAGTGTATAAATTTTCGAGTCTGAGTTGGTTATATGATGAGTTCTCTTAGCATTGCTGGCTCTGATGACTGATTAGTTTAGCAGGCCTTCGATTGAACTCGGTTTGCTCAGGTGAAAAGTTTAAAATAAGCAGACTTGAATCGAACTCCATATATTAGATGGCTCTCATCTAGCGTGGCATGATGAACTAAGCTCGTATTGATTGATTGTTGTTGTACAGCACTATAAACATGTTTTCACATCTCTGAGACGCTCAGTTGAGCGTGCTTTAAGTAATCCTTGCCTTTTAATGTATATAGTGTTCTGCTATTTTGGCTAATTGAGAGCCAGAAATTAGAAAACAATCCTAAATTTATCAACTCTTGTCACTCATATTCAACCTTAACCAAACTCAAATACTCAATCAAGATCAAGAACAATAAGCAATTGAACGTAAGCATTGCTCTTTAACTTAAAACTACCTTTTTTTTTTGAAATTTTTGTAAAAAAAATTGTTGCAACCGCTGCAAAAACTGGTGAGACGTGAGAGTGAGACTCTGACTCTGTGAGAGCCTTCCTGTCCTGGCTGCACCGCTGGTAGGGACTGCCTATCGGTTCTGTGCCTGGGTGGGTCTGCTCCACAGAGAGATCAGAAAAGTAGGAGGGGTCTGTGAGAGTGAGAATCGAAAATGAGATGTGCTGGCCTGTTGGGTGGCGTGCCCGATTGGGCTGGTCTTCCAGAGAGAGATGAGGAAATTAAGGGAGCAAGGAGGGCCAGAGAGGAGAGGAAGACCGAAGAGCTGAGACAGGGGATGGGCTGATGGTTGACGAGGAAGAATGAAGAGACGCTGCTGGGACTCGGATTGGGAGCAAGGACATGGACTGAGTTAAGTCATTCGAGTTTGTTAGATTATTATTTAAGTTTGACTGTATATCTTTAGGTTTAGTTAGATTTTGAATTATTTGAATAACGTTGAAATTAATTTTAAATATTTTATTATTTAATTCAGGTTGTTTAAAATTTTAATTAAATTTTTTTATTATATATTTATTATATTATAATTAAAAAAATAATAAATTTAGTTTATCAAATTAAATTCAAATTTTAAAAATTTAATTTAATCAAACTCAAATTAAAATTAAAATTTCACATTTTCAAAATTTAATTAAATTCAAATTTAATAATAGATCATACTCATCAATTATAATATATTCTTACTAGGTCAATTCAACGAGAAAGATCGAAGAGCTTAGACGGGTGAAAGGATGGTTAACGAGGAAGAATGGAAGATGTTGGTGTCGGGGACTTGCCTTGGGTGTGAGATTAATGGTTAAATTGGGAAATGAGATATGAATAAAAAATAGATTTCGTATTTTAGGGTAATTTTGAACAGGTGATATAATTGATTTCGATGAGATTAAAAGTAACGGTAGTAGTGAATTTGATATCAAACTGTAATGCGTTGAAATTCAATGGTAACAGTAACAATGAGATAATCGATGAAATGATTATTAAAAATATTATATTAAAATTAGAGTAAATTCTATCTTAATCTTTAAGTTTTGGATCTAATTTAACTTTAATCTATTAGTATTAAAAATGCATACTTCACTCCAAATTGCTTAACACAAAAAGTAAATTAAATGTGTGTAATTACAAAATTATTCAACCTTAAATTTTTTAATATAAATAATTTTTTATTCTTCTACTTTTCCCTATCTTCCACAATATTTTACTTTTTTTTCACAATTTTTCATATTTTCACAAGTATTGTTCAATTCATAATTTTCTCTTCATATGTATTGAATTTAATCTTAATAATTTTTTAAAATAAAATCATACTTAAATTAAATTTTAATAATTTAAATTAATATTTGAAAATTTTTAAATTTTAAATTATTTTTTATTTTGAATAATTTTAAATATAAATCATTTTATGCTATGTTATTTTTAATTAAATTATTTACATTTTTATTAGAAGTAGATAAATAAAATAGAAGTAAAAATAAATAAAAATAATCTTGAATAAATATACAAAAAAATAAATTATAAGTAAAAAAGAAAGCAAACTTTTTAAAATCTCATAGTTTTTCATCATTTTCTTTTTCATTTTTTGTTTGATTTTGAGTATTTAAAGTATTTCAAACTATTAAAGAGCAAAATAGTTTTAAATTTATATTTTTAACCGTTTACTTAACGATTGATTAACCGAATGACTTACTTATCATACGAAATAGACAAGTTTAAGGTGAAGTGTTCATCTTTTATATTAATAGATTAAAATTAAATTAGATGCAAAATTCAAAAGTGTAGATGAAAATTACTCTTAAAATTAAAAAAATAAAAAATAAAATTATAAATACGATATAATAAAAAATCTCACCATGCATCCGTTTGAATATTTTGTTGTCTCACATGAAAGTTATTTGCTGGTAGAATTAAACGTTCCATTGGACAAATTTAGGATTTACTGAAGGCTTGGTTGCTCGTCAAGTCCCTATGTCTAAGTGGTGAACTGGTAGTTCATATTTGGTTGACAACTTCTCTGCTTCAACAGCCAAAGTTCAATTAAATGAAAACTTGAGACTCCAACTCTCAGTTTCATGAGAAAACATACTCTGGAACAAGCTATTAATAGACAAATTTTACTGTAAACTTTTCGAATGAGATCTAAATGTGCAATTGTTTAAGGAACTAGATTCTACTCGAGTAAACTTTCATGTCTATACACCAAAACCTTTTCTTTTGTATGAAACAAAGCAACCATAAGACCAGGTGGTTTGATTCATGTATAATGTATTTCTTCAGTTATCCATCTCTCTCGGCTGCATTTCTGCACACATACACACACAAATTATTGCAGAAACTTATCCAAGGAAGGCGACAGAGTTGGGCAACCAGCTGGTTTGATATAAACTCCAGATCTGGTGACCACAAACTTGGCTTTGCATGAAACAAACCGAGAGCAGCGAGCCAGAGAGGGTTTGGTTTGGTCTTGGCATAGGGTATTTCTGTTAGCCATCCTTTTCTTAATAATATGTTTTCTGTGGATTGAAGAGACTGGATTTTCCAAGATATCACAAAGCATTTTCTTCCCACCATTTCCAGCCCTTATTCAGATTTGTCTTTTGTCTGCTCAGGGATATGCTGACAAGACCAATTTGACAATTTTGTTTTATTTTTTAACAAGATTGAGGGACAGATAGGAAAGGAAAGATATTCACAATCTGGTCTAACTAGTTGTTGGAAGATAATTGTCATTGTCGTTTATATCTTACAAAATCTGACAAATAAGCTAACTTTAAATGCAAGCTGTTTTCCATGATTAAACAATTCTAAAACTATGAGGCAGCTTTTGCCTTCTAGTGAAAGGCTGTCTTCCCTTTGCTCCTTATAAGTTATAACCCTTCTCTTGGTTAGCCATTTACAGAACTTGAAACTTATAAGATTTGATCCATAAGTCAAAAGTTTAGCTAATTTGATGAACCCTGGAGAATTGTAGCAAATGTTACTGATAAACCTTTCTTATCTCTTTTACCTATCTCACCTACGCGAGCGCCAAGATTCAAACTCAATATATATTGTTCAATTATCAACATTGTTTATGTAATATCAACACACTCGTACACTACAGAAATAGTTTTTCAACAGTTTGTTCTTCCAGGCCATATCTAGAATTTCAGGTTTGTCCATGGTTCACAGATGCTTCAATGAGGAAACAAAATTCTATCTCCTTGGTATTATCAAGTAGAGTATCTCAAACCTGGAAAGAGAATCGGTTGTATTCTGACTTTAGAGTGATCAGTCACCTACTTTCTGCTAGGACCACCATAAAACATACAAATACTATACCTAAGCATCCAAACATATTAATGAGATTCCCTGGAAAATGCAGAGCTTTTCACATTTAATCCCTAATTCTAGTTGCCTTGATTGTTTTGGTCATCACTTTTCAGCTCCCTTGGTGTTGTTTTACAACCTGTAAAGTTGTAAGATCATTAGCTTCTGATAAAGAATTGGTTCTTTTATATACCCCTGGAAATTTTTTAATCTTTCTTAGCCATTCATCCTGCAAAGTTTACCTGACAAAACATTTTAAATGAATTAACCAAGTAGATTCTACCCATCTAGACTATATAAAATTCTCCTATCCCAAGGAAATATTTCATTTCTTAATGTGTGAAACTGTGAACCCACGATATTAGTTCTGCATATACCTACCAAAAGCAGATTCCCACGAGGGTCTAATTCAATCATGTTAAAATAAATAATGATAGTAAAAGAACAGGAAATAATCAAAGATAACAAGTTTTGGTTGGTATCAAAGTATTATGTACTTGTGAGATAACAATGGTAGTTAAAACAACCAAGAAATAATACTACTGAGATATGAACATAGATATCTTTTTTTGAACCATGTTAACAGGGTTGGATCTGAACTTGGCTCAATCAATGGCTAGTGGGGAAACTTTCATCATTACAAAAATAAAAAAGTTAGGTTATGGTTGTCCTCCCAAACCCCAAATGAGCTTGTGCATTGAGTTTGCATTCAATGTCAGCCCACATTTTAGTGGGACATGAACTTTAGAGTACTGCTTGAGAAAACATAGACACATCTCATCATCTCAATGCTGTTTAAATCATAAAATGAATCCATGCCCACAAGATCTGCAAGCTCAAGCTGCTTCTTAAAGCAGGCAAGATCTTGAGCTGTCATCATGCAGAATTCAGATAATTCCTTCACTAAGTCCTTCAAGATATGAAACTGATAAACAAGTCCATTTGTGCCCACATGTTGCTTGTGATTCACTTTTTCAACTATCTGATTTCAAGAATTACTTTTCAAACACATGAGAAGAATCTCATAACCAGAATCATGAAATAAAGTGGAAGATCTTTTGGATTTTTCTTTTTTTTCTTTACTCATTTGATAATCTTGAATTAAGAGAAAGGATAACATAGGCTTAGAAAATAAGACTTACAAATCATACAATCAGATACCACACACCTCATCTCACATGACAGAAGAAAATAAAATGATAAAAAAAAACGTTCCATATTCACACAAATTTCCTAAATTATATTCTTCCTCTATCAGCCTCAGCTGTCAGCACTGTTAGCATCAACAAAAGCCTAGCGGATGATTAACAAAACTTTAATCAAAAGCTTTTCATCTTGTCAGGCCATGGTTTCCAAATGTTCCTTCAAAACTTTTAACATGTCAGAAAATGTCACAATTCCAACCAAGCTACAATCATCCTCTGTAACCCAAACATAGTTCACCCTGTGAGCAATGGCTTGGATCATCACTGCCATTAGTGAACTCTTGGGATGACAAACAATTGCCTCAGATCTTCTCACCAACCTAGCTGAATAACTCATTGACCTACTATACCTTCCTGATCTTGGCAATGGTGACACCGGAGTTGTCATGGACTCCTCATCAGATGATGAAGATGCAGATGAGAATCCACCGGAAGACATAGACATTGTGAAATGCTCCAGCATTCCATTCAAGTTTCTCTCCTTCAACCTTGCAGACACAACTCCGACAAGGTCCTCTGGGGGACCTCCACAGTCAATGTAGGCCATTAGATCCCCAGAGGACAAGGTCTTGAGAGCTGCTGCGACTGTCTCCCCGCAGCAGGCCAAGGTGAAGGGAGAAATTTCACCAATCAAAGTTCCCTCACTGTCAACCACAGCCACAGAAGTTTGGTCCACCAGAGCACGAGAAATGGCTTCTGTGGCTGCAGAAGCAGGGGAATGGTACTCAATGGTGAGGATTTCAGGGCTAATGATGCCAAGAGTTTCAATGGAGAAGGCAGGGATTGGTGAAAACAGGCCAATGAAGCTGAGTAGGAATCTGATCACATCTTCTTGAGTTAGCCAGCAGAATTCACGGCCTTTATGTATGGTGACTGTTGATGAAGGCTTCTGGAGCTGTTTTCTTTTGTTGCTGACCTTGGTTTTGATTGGTACCACAAGGTTTTGAGCTCCTTGGAGAATAAGATCTATTCCCTCTAACAAGCTTAAAAAAAAAAAAAAAAGGGAACCATTATGATTAATTACCTGAAATTCAACCACAGTTATAATTGATTTTATCCTTAATTAACTAAAACACCAATTTGCAGTCTGACAAAAGCCAAAATGTTTTTGATTCTTAAAGATAAAACAAAAACTGGGAAAATGTAAACAAACCCAGATAGCCAAAACATTGAAAGAAGTGCAGAAAAATTCAGGAAAACAAACAGATAACATGGGCTAACTCAAAAAAGAAGCCAAACATTTCCATAGTCGGTACCTGCAAGAAGGTTCCACATGCATAACAAGGCCAGAAATCTTAGGTAAAAGCACAGAAACAGGCTCCTTCAAAGCAGCAGAAGGTGACACCAAATTCTCATCTTTGCAAAGATAACAAATCACATCCACCATGCAAACTTTGCCTACACATCTACACTCATCATCATCATCATCATGATAATCATCAGAAAATCCAGCAGTTGATTCAAACCCTGAACTAGTTTTAGCCTTATGGTCACAACTCCAGACACTAACAAAGTTATCGTCAGAGCTTTTCAAGACCTCGAGTACCTCAGCAATGGTGGACGTAATAGAAATTGACCTCAGCGCTGGCTTGCCAAGACAGAGGTCAGATAACTCATGGGACAATAACTTCACTGCCATGCAAAAACTATGGGAATCTGAGAATCTGAGAAACTAAAAGTGGGGAAGAACTATTTTTCCTGTTTTTTTTTCTGTGTTCTTGAAGATAGATGCTACAATGGCAGACCATTAGGGTGTTTATATAAGAAAGGCAATCGAGTGGCTTGGAAAATGAAAGCAAGGGAGTACGGTAAAAGGAATAAAGGCCAAAATAAACATGGGGTCCATATTTTGAAATATACTGTGAAATCAAATGAACGATTCAGATTGCAGATCAGTTGCTGGTTTTGTTTCACACCCTGTCTGAGTTCAAACCGCACAACACCGGGCAAGGTAGGTTTAGTTTATGGTAATTCTATCCCGAACATCATTGAATTTCTTGCAAGGTGGCTTTATTTTTATTCTCCCTCCTTGTTTTTTCTGATTAGTATAATAGAATTATACAATCAAATGAAAGGTAATTCTCTCAATTTTTTTATAGCTCTTTTAAAGAATAATTTATATTATGATAATTTTAAAAAGTGAATATTTTATATATTAATAAACTAATAATAAATTATATTTTTTCAATATATATAATAGTTATTTTACTCTATTTTTATCAAATCAACATAATTAAATTAATAAAAATTAACTCTTGAATAAATTAATTTAAAAAAATATAATGTATCATTATTTTGTTGATATTTAAAATATTTATTTTTAAGATCATTCAAATATAAGTTATTCTCATTTTAATAATATATTATTTGAAAATTTTTAAATTTTATATAAATTTAATTCTCTTCACGTACAATTTAAAAGATTTATTTTTCATATCGATACGATGTATTTAAGATTTTATTCAAATATACTACACATGAAAATCAATCCTTGATTGATAAAATATATATATTTTTTAATTAAACTAATTCTTTCTGAGTTTACTATTTCATAAATTTCTAATCTTGGACAAAATTTTGACATAAAATTCTTGATACAGTCATATCAAAAATTTGTAACCAATAATCTACAACCTTAGTTGGTTGGATCATTAAACTCTAGAAATTGGTTCTTAATCAATTGACATAATCACTAATCTTGTCTAAACTTGAAATGTTGGAACCTCAATTTTTAGTTAATAATAAAGTTATCAGTGATTATTCTGGATAATTGAAGAAACACTGTTTGGTTTCTAATAATTTTGTTTATACCAACTTTATGCATGGGTCAATTTTGCATCGTCCATTCTTAATCCAATAATTTTTGAAAACTTTTCTTACTAAGAAAAAGAATAGTAAGTTAACTTTTTATTTCCTGTTTAAAAAAAAAAGAAGTAAATTTGATGATTTATATATATATTACGTTCGTATCATGTCAAATGCTATATAGTATATAATAAAAAAATCGATGCTATATAATATATAATAAAAATATTGTATTATAATTCATATCAGTATACCAAATATAAAATATTCTATTAATTTTCGCTAAACTAAAATATATAATCTTTTAAAAAAATTTTGACACAAGAGAAAAAAATTAAATCTTAAAATTAATCACTTCTAAAAATTAATAACGTCTAAATTAAACCTTAATTATTAATTTTTATTAAAACTTTAATTCATACTATTTTTATATAATTGTAATAAATTCAAACATGAAAAATGGTGTAAGGATATTGCCTTAATTGAACATGTCATAGCCTTATGGTATTTTTCTAGATGTATTTAATGCTTGCTTTAATTAGTAATTTGGGTCATGTGGTGGTTAGAGTAAAATTTTGTTTATTGTTAAAACATTGTTTACAATAAATGTTTGTTGTTGAGAAAGCCCAGAATCCAAAGCAGATTTAAAATATATATATATATATATATATATATATATATATATATATATATATATATATTGTAAGAATAAAAGCTGACATTGACTCCTTTAATGGCAAATTTAACATGTGCTTTGTACCAAAGTTTTCCTTAGGTATCATTATTTTTCAAAAATAAACAAGAGAAAGACTCTAAAAGGTCTAGCTATCATGGACAGTGGGGACCAATGATAAAAAAATTAAACACATTTTACAGAAAAAAATAACAATTAAAAGAAAATAAAATAAAAAAATAGTTTAAAACATATATTATTATTTAATACATTATTTATTAAATTTTTAAACGTCATAAACGTAATTAAAATAATCATATAAATTTTTTTAAAATTAAAATATATATTATTATTTTAATTTTATTTATAAACAAGTTATTAGTGACAACGTTGTGGGAATTTGTAACAATAAAAATAAAAAAAAATTACAATCAAACCTTTTTCCCCTGTTAAAGTAAAATTGTTTTTTACTTATTTCTACCAAAAAAAATTATTTTTTCATCATACAATGGAACATTAAGTGGATTTGTTTATGAAATACAATTTTTTTTTTCTAATTTGGCATAATGCTAATTCAACTCAGATCAAAGTAAAGTTTTGTTTGCATCTCTCGAATTTCAAAAGAACAACAATTTCATTTCTGACAAATAAACCAAATTTTGAAGCACAATAAGCATAAAATTTCTCTAATCATTTCCCTTGTATTTTTATATGTTTATCTTGAATTTTGTAATTTTTTATTTATTAATATAAGCCTTATTGCCTTAAAAAAAAAAAAAGTTTTTATTTTGTCTCTTAGCAAATTACTAGTTCCCCTCCTTCTCATTGTGAAGTTGATCCTTCAAATTGATTTAGGCCTCTAATCTGATTTTGTCATTGTTGAATTTGGGTAGCATATAATTGAAACAAGTAATTCCAATATTTACATTTTGTGGGCCTTAATTGATGAAGTTTAATTAGCATATTTCTTGATTAGTAGAACAACAGATATTTTTTATTTGAAATTTTCAAATTTCAAAGGAAAATTTCCTTTTTTTAATGAGAAACAAACACAATTATGGAATATAAGATGAAGAAAAGTAATACCCAAAAATGATGTGTCCCTTTCTCAAAGGTATGGTCCTCCTTTATATATATATATATATATATATATATTTATTTATTTATTTATTCTATCTCTCTAAGCCTCCCATATCTTAGGTATTTTTCTTTTAGTGATCAGAATAAAAAGGTTTTTTTCTTACAAATTTTCCTTTACTATTTTTAATAATTTATTGGAAATAATATAAAATGTTAGAATCTAATAATATTCGATTATTAAAATTACAAATCACACTTTCACCAAGGGGTGACATAATCAATTAGATCAAAGCCCTTAATTTTTTTTCTTATGTTTTAAATAACAAAATATTTTAATTTCTAAATTGAGAAATTGAATTATTGATATGGTTGAATGAGAGTGATGAATAAAGATGTGATTGAAAAATTAATTAGTACCATTTCTTTTTATTAAAAAAGTTGAAATATTTTAGCCGAAAGTTTCTTTCCAAATTTGTATGATGTTATTTAGTAATTGACAAAAGAACCTTTAGGACCATTAATCCACTAATTTTAGGGCATAGGACCATAAACAATTCCTTCCAATATATGCTATTACAAAAAATTCTAAAATTTTGCTCTTTTTTCACTTCTACTAGTTCAGATTCTATTGCAAGTAGAGCTTTTCCAAAGGACCAATAATTTGTGGACTATCATCCACTTAGGTCTAATATCAGAACATTCTCCAATTTTGGATTTTTTTCTTCAATTCAATGAATGCTTATTTTATTGGTTTCCTTGAATTGACACATTTACATGATAAGATAACTTTTGTCACAATTTTGCTAGACATAAATTATGAAATATTAAACCTACCAAATTCTAGCATTAAGATTTGGATAAAAAAAGTGAAACATTGAGTTAAATTCTTACAATCCTATTTGAACAAATTTTCAAAAAAATAAATAGCAGAGAAATATAAATATATAATTGTCAAGTAAAATATGTTTCTATTATACTAATATTTTTTTTATTTCAATTGAATCCGTATGAGTTTGGATGAGGTGATATTGATTTTAATGAAATTAAAAGTAACAGTGACAGTGAAATTAGTTACTGTAGTGATGAAATGGTGATATGTATTTGAATGTAATTGTAGCGATAATAGTGAAATGATATAATGAAAAGAAAAATGACTATTAAAGACATTGTATTAAAGTTTATATATAATGAAATTTATAATATATGAAATAATTCAAGATTAATAAAATTATTTTTTATCAATTAACATTGTTATTATTAAATATTTAAAAATTATTTTAAAAATATTCTACTATTTTCAAAAATAAAATAGAAGTTTTAAATATTATTATAAATAAATAAATTTAACAAAATAATTTTTTAAACAAAAAAAATTCATTTAAAAAAAAATGATAGAACTATAATCTTACCCTTCCACCATTGCATTGCAGGGTGTAGTCAAATGTACCATGTGGTACAACAAAAAATATTATGGGTGAAATCAAACCCATCTTCACCCAAAAACAAAACTACTAATGACAAAATTAAAGGTCTTTTGGTATAATTTAAATAGGCCAAGCATATTAAAAACTATTACTACTTCTTAAGATATTTGTGCGAATAGAAAGATATTTAACACAAGAGTTTGGTTCATTATGTTCATATATCAAACAAAAACAAAAATTTAATCCATAATTCAATTCAAATAGTTCACTCACCTTTAAAAAAAACATAAATTTTTATCACCTAAACTTTCCCTTCCTATGTATAAAAAAATTATATTAATATGTGTTGTTGTACTAAACAACAATGATCGAATGATGCTGATGTGGTCTTTTTTGTTGTCTTCTCCATGTGTTTTTAAGATTCTACAAGAACATGAAAGGTCAGAGAGGCGCAGGGATCTGTCCCTGCACGCGCACTTCGATACTTAAGTCAGAAAACTATTTAAGCAGAATCTTAATTAGCAAAATAGAGTTTATGTTTTTTTTTATCATACATGGGGTATTTATAAATATTTTTGGAGTTGGCCAGACTTTATATTTGTTCAGGGCTTATGAATATCCTGGGCCCAAAACTGTATGGTTTTGGGCGGTACGGATCTGAGACCCAAGCGCACGTCTGGGCAGGCGACAGAGTTACTAGATACTCTGTCACGGAACTCAAAGTCTGTCGCAGTGCGGATGAATACAAATGTGTGACAGAAGTTCGAAAACCTCTGTCGCAGACTTGGGCTCAGAGTTCTGCCGTGGTTCACTATGCCGCATATAACTCTACCGCTACACTAAGGACGCAGAGTCTGTCGCAGATACACTCTACCGCGGAGGTCTACAACTCTCTGCCGCTAGACTTAGGGCACTGAGGTCTATCGTGAGACATACTCTGCCACAAGACACCCTGCCACAAGCTTACTCTGTCACGAGATATTTCCTCTATCGCCAATCTACGTGCCACGTGGATTATGACTTTTCATTGATTGTCACGTGGCCTATGACCTGACGCGTGGCTGTCCTTTATTGGTCGATATTTGTCTATGTGAACTTACAGAATCTGACCTCTATCAATATGAAACAAAAAAATTAAAGAAAAATAACAAAAAATAAGAGCCCTAATGGAAAGATATTTAACCCAGAAGAGTTTGGTTAATTATGTTCATATATCAAACAAAAACAAAAATTGAATCTATAATTCAATTCAAATAGTTCACTCTCCTTTTTTTTTTTTTAAATGTAAATTTTTATCCCCTAAACTTTCCCTTCCTATGTATAAAAAAAATTACATTAATATGAAACAAAAAATTAAAGAAAAATAACAAAAAATAAAAGCCCTAATAGAAAGATATTTAACCCACAAGAGTTTGGTTGATTATGTTCATATATCAAACAAAAACAAAAATTGAATCCATAATTCAATTCAAATAGTTCACTCTCCTTTTTTTAAAAATTGTAAATTTTTATCCCCTAAACTTTCCCTTTCTATGTATAAAAAAATTACATTAATATGAAACAAAAAATTAAAGAAAAAATAACAAAAAATAAGAGCCCGATAGTATTTGTTTACCATCTCTGAATTATTATTTTTTCATGGGAATTATATATTTCTTATGATATCTCTCTCACTTGCATCACATTGCAATTGAAATTTTTATCATATATTTTAATATCAAACAAATTTTATATTTTTTCTTCTATTAATTTTAATGAGCCGAACGTACTTACTTTTATTTTTATTGATAAAACCAAATTTAAAATATTAAATTTTAATGTTTTTTATTACCACTACTTACTTTTTCCAACCAAACGTACACTCTTTTTCTTTTATTGATAAAACCAAATTTAAAATATTAAATTTTAATGTTTTTTTATTACCACTATAAGAAGCCTAAAAGACAAAGCTACCGCAGTGGAAAGCCCTATCCACCTAACATTCTAGATCTTTCTGTTACCCTTTGATCCCTAATTGCCATACTTGATGTGGTGGGTCCACCGTATGGTGGTTGAAAAATGATATTTTTGAGCATGTCAATATTTGTACCTCAAACATATTTTTTAAAATGCAAAAAAAAAAAAAAAAAATTTCCAACAAGAAAGATTTGGTTCGTTGTTAATTTTTTAAAAAGAATTTATTGTCTGTAAACACAATACACAATGGTGATAAATTATTGATATTTTCGTTTTGATATTTGTGATACGTGCTATTAAAGATTCTGTAAGAAAAATAATAATCAAAGAGAAGTTCAGATTTTTCTCAGCATAAGCACTTCGATACTTAAGTCAGAAAGAAAATTTGACAAAATTTCTGTAAACAAAATAGAGATTTAATTTCATTTAAATCATACATGATCCTTATTTATAAAGATTAATTTCACCTTTAATTACGTAGTTATCCACTAATTAAGTATGTTTTACTGTTTTACGGATCCTGTAGGATCAAAAATATTTAAAAACAAAAATATCTAAACAATATAATTTATATCTTTTACAATATTATTTTCAAGATGGTAGACCTGATCTCCCATTTATTTTTATCGTGCGTCACGTCACGTATTTTTTGTGCGCAACGTGACGCACTTTTATTATTTTTATTTTATTTTATTATTATTTTTATCATGTACAATATAATTAAATTTGAATTTTGGGTTGAAATTTTTATCTTTTTATTAATAAAAAATCTTTGTATTGTATAAAAAACCATTTTGCTTGCTAAACACAAAAATATTATGTTGACACTGATAAATCAATATTAAGAAAATATTTTTCATTTATACTCTGTAATAGTAGTAATTATTTGATCAAAAAAGGTCATAGTGTATAATCAATAACTAAAAGTATTCAATTTGTATCTTGCTTAAAAATTATTATTTTTTTATTGTGTATTATTTTGAAATTGAAGGTGATAAATATTTTTTTATTATGAATACTTTTTTTAGTTTAGTACTTAATTTCAACAAATTTTATAAATAGTGTCTTTTTCACGGCATATATTTGCCCAAAGGGACAATAATGTATGAACAAGGGCAAAGCCTTTAAGGCGCCAGTGGGGGCACAAGCCTCCACTGATCCAATTTTTTTTTTTTTTTTAAATTATGCCTCATATAAATTAATTTCTTTATATCTTGCTAAAGTTTATTCCAAAGATTTTTTTGTCGAATTTTTTACATTTGAAATTTAACTTTAAAATTATATCGTAAATATATATTTAAATATTAAATTTTCAAAATTAAAAGGAATTGATGATTTTGTATAAAAATAGTTGACTATAACCAACAAAATATATCCATTAATTTATTTAATGTTTATAATAACATTGATTTTATCAGTTGCCTTTATTATGATATACAAAAACATTTTCAACGGTAAACATTTTGAAAATTTATTTGTGTAATCGACGGAGAGTTCATAATTTGATGATGATTAATTTTATACGTTGAAAAAAATGTATTCAAAAATATTGAAAATTAAATTATTATGTAATATTTTCAAAATATAAATAGTATAAATGATAATTGTAAATTTTTTAATAATTACATGGATGCAAGAAATTTACTATCATTATTATTATGATTTTTTTTGTTATTTAATATATTAAAATTAAGTCCCCACTAAATATACTTTCTAGCTCTGCCACGGTTAATGAAGAACTTCTTCACATCAACATATATTGTTTTTATTCAGAGTCATTTCACATAGTCATATTACTGAAAAAAATCTATTTATTGAAATAAATATTTGAAATTTAATTATAACATGTCACGTATAATAAATTATTAATTTTTTAATAATATGATTATATTGATAACTTAAATTTTAAATAGAAATGACATATGCTGACATAATTTCATATAATTTTTTTGTTTAAATTAAAATTTAGCATAAAGTGCAAAAATTAGTTTTAATCCAATAGGATTATAGGAAAATATAACAATATGAATTGTTACATCATAATTCAATTCTTATTCTTTTAGGATTATAATACATTTTAAAATTAATTACAAATTCTGAATATAATTATTAATTCCTATAAGAATTTCCCTATATGAAATTAAAAATGTGTACTAATTTTTTTTATAAAAAAAAAAGAAATAAAGATTTGAAAAAGTCAAGAAGATTATAGTAAACGTTTTTCACAACTAGGAAGAAACAAGGGAGAATAGAAAAAGAGATCCCAATTCCCAAGCGTTATCAAGAAACTCAATATTTCCTTACTATTTAAGTTGACTCAAATAAGAAATTAAATTTATTACGTAATAGGGGAAAATATAAATTTTCCGTTTATTTGATATTATTTTTTAATAATGAAAAGGAATCAAATTAAATTAATATAAAATAGATTATTTTATATCATTTTTATAATTTCATGTAATACTAATATTTTTTTTCTAATCAATAGTTGAATTAAACAATTTACTCGTATTTGTGACACACCATTGAATTGATCCAACATTTATATATTAACTCAAAATTAAAATGCATGATTTAAATAAATAAAACATAAAATTCAACTATCGAATTAAAAAAATAAATCATATAAAAATATTTAAAAAATGTAAAACTAAATTAATTTTATACTAATATAATTGGATCCCTCTTTATTTATAATTATTATGTTTGATAGTAACCTCTAGTAATTATATATGAGTAAGAGTTCAGTATAATATCTTAAGAATTCATACCAAAGAAATTCATATTGTAAAACATAGGGTTATATTTTATAATATTATATATGTTTCTATTGTGCTATAATTCTTTATTAATATTTGTTTATTTTCCCCAACTCTCTTGATTTTTTTTTAATATTATAGTATTCTATGAGGGGTAGGTAAAACAATTAGAATTGTATTTTTTCTTCTTGCAATAGTTATGATAATTAATAAATTACACACAAGATGGCTTAGTTAATTAACTACATATCCCAAGTTGATCGAATGGGAAATCTCATAGTATTAGTGGATTTAATTATTGAATTAGATTAAATATATAGTTAAAGATATATAGTTTCCTTCACTATAAAGAAACTCATGTATTGAATATTGGAATCAGAATTCTTCATTCCAAACATTATTTTCTATTTTCCATAAAAAATATTGGTCTTAGAAAACCATAAATAAACTAAGGATTGAGAAATTGCATTCACATTAATTACACTTATCAATTTTACTTATAATTAATTTTGTCCTTTTATTTTTTTGTCCTCATTTAAGATTATTTTTTAATGTGGTCGTGTTTCCATTGTCCATCGCAAATTAATTATCTTCCTTCTCAATATTAAAGTAAAATATTCACAAAAATATTAGTCCAATTGATAAGAGAAGAAATTTTTTTCTTCGTCAATTTCTTTGATCATTGTGAAAGTATTATTAGAATAGAAATTGAATTGCAAATGATTAATGTTGAAAATTATATTTTTAAAATCATTCGAAAAAATTAAAATAAAATTTAAAAATACTTCTAATAGTATCTTTTAAACAAATAATTTTACGAATAAAACTAATTGCGCCATTAAGCGTTGATTAATAATATATAATTATTTAGGATGTGTTTAATGATTAGCCATCATTTTCTTTTCCACAAGTTGGACAAATGAACCTTTTTTTTGTTTAATTGTTACTTTCTCCATTTCAATAAGTTATATTTTCTGACGAGTTATCACTATTATGATCACTTCCCATAAATTAATCCAAAATTTTATAGAAGAAAACGTAATTTTCAATTTATATTTAAAGGAAATATTTTAATCTTTGCATAGGAAATAAATTAATGTAAAGATTAAAGAGGTAGTTATTAATTGACACATCAACTAACATTAAATCTTTATGCTTCATTGATGTTGATTCTTGATAAATAGAAAACTTTACATGCATATAATATCATAAAGTTGGACTCTTTTTTCTTTTTTAAAATTTTAAAATTTAAATTTGAGATTTTCAAATTTCGGATCAATTTCTAATATCATTGAATCAATGCCTTATCAATGTAGTATTAGCAAACGCATTTAAGAACGACAATATCTTTAATTTATAAGATTAAATAGAAAATATTCTTTGTGAACAAATTTTTAGATAATAGATTTTATAAAAAATTAATATATATACATATATAGGAAAATTCTACACTAAGATATATATATATATATATATATATATATATATATATATATATTTATATTGTTCAATATTTGCATTGATATTTCAATATATTCCCCTAAAAAAAGATGGTCAAAATATGGAAACGTGAAAAGTGCTAGCAAACTTTTCCTTAATTTGTTTCTTTTCCTTTAATAGCTTCGGAAAGCGGAATTGAAATTGACACCTTAATTATTATTCTTAGAGGAGAGTGTGATCTTCAATTAAGCAAATGAATTTGCTCATTAACCAAAACTTTTCCTTTAAGGTCTGTCAATTCAAATAATTTTGTGGGTTGATGAAGTTCTCATTTGCAATAGAAGACAAAAGAAATTACCTAGGAATACGTAAAGTTCTTGCATTATTTCAATAAAGATGATCTTAATTCAAACGATTTTGTCAACCATATGGTGCTAAAACCCTAAACAAATTCAAGAGACTATTAACAAAATATTTGACTCAAGTAATTATTGTTAGTGCAAACTGATGTCAAAATTGAAATATTTATAATTCTTTATCTTCTTATTAGAGATGTAATCGAGTCGAGTTGAGATAATTCAGCATTATACTCCAGCTTCACTTGACTCGAGAACACGAGACTCGGTTCGATCTCGATCGATTTTTAAAGTTCGAGTTCGTCGCGATAGAATACTCGAGCGGCTCGAACTCAACTCAATAAGTTCGAACTTAACTCGTTAGATTTGATTTATCATTTTTCAATTATATTTT
The DNA here is from genome assembly GCA_033439115.1 of Firmiana major. NCBI lineage: Eukaryota > Viridiplantae > Streptophyta > Magnoliopsida > Malvales > Malvaceae > Firmiana > Firmiana major. Next base: position 67,321,629 of record CM065905.1, read on the forward strand.
ATAAGAGTAAAATAAATTTGTCAGATATTTAGAAGCTCGAACTCAACTTAAAAATAAATTTGTCGAATTCAAGTAATCGTCAAATCAAATTTGAATAACTCATGTGTAGTTTAAGTCGTTTACACTCTTACTCCTAATACGTACATAGCAGACGGTTTCTTATTTACCGATTTAAGCGGTTAAACACTTCTCGAAATCCTATATTCGATGCAATCATGCAATCCTTACTTGTATATAGATAAGTTTCTTTCATTCTAACTCAACTTCCAAATGATCTATCAACAAATTTCAATCTAATTTATTAAGTTTCATGTCATCAAAATTTATTTTTGACAAAAAGAAATCACTTTCCTCTTGTTCTCTTTTTATTTATTTATTTATTTTTGCCATTTTATTTTGGTAGCATAAGTTAAAGCATCTAGTTCTACACATACAGTTACTCTCTTTAATTCATTTAATAGCCTTCATCAAGAAAACCCAATTGGAAAATAGAACTGAAGTTAGACCAAAGTTGACTATTTTTTTCGTTGGTTCAAACGAAATTAAAAAAAAAAAAATTAAACTTTGAATCTAGTTTTAATTTTAAAGAGAAATAACAATGGTTAAAAGAAACCTCGATTGTTTACTTTATTGTTGATCAGCACTCAAATTTTCATCCACAATGAACCCCTAAAAAATAAACCCAAATATCACATTTTCCGATACAAAATAATTTGACCAATAAACTATGATAGATTTTGCAATAATTCTAAACCCCTTCCCATTAATTATTCATCCTCTTCTTAATTATTGATAAGGTCTGCAAAATAAAATAATCTTACTGATAGCATATCAGTTCTGCATGTCTTTCAAAAGAATATTCTCACATGCTTGGAAGTTTGTTCAATTAAAAAAAAACCCTCTTCACAGAATAGTTTCTAGCCACAAATTTTGTTTTCTATGATCCATGATGCATGCAATGATCTCATTTTATCTTAGATTTAATAATTAAAAAATCCCAACTAATCTCATATTTAAATCTACTTAGAGCTGAAAAGCAAACAAATCTTTCACCATTTGCTGTCATGTCTGCAAAGATCAAGAATCTTACTTGGCATAATGATTTTGCCTACTTGCATTCAAAACCAAAAGGTTATGTCCTTTAGCCATGGCTTTTCGTCTCAAAGGAACAAGCTAGGCCTGTTGTTCTTCCGACAGTAACATGGGGAAAAAAAAAGTAAGTCTAATGCCTTTGCTTGTTCAATTATGCAATTCACGCATGTTGTAAGAAAGTAAACAAAATTGAACCAAAGCTAAGGTTTTAGCTTGTTCATTCTCATGATCAATCCATTTCATTGAATTTTAACTTTGAAAGCTTATAAAAACAGACACAATATTCTCAATATATTTATGTTGATTTCAAGCCATCTCTAACTAAACTTAAGTTGGAGACAACTATACTTTGTAATATAAATTAATTAGTGAACATTGCATACATAAGATTGCATTAGAGTCCACTTGATCAAGAAAAAAAAAATTAAATTAAACCGAAACTCACAACTTGTCAAGCCACCAACAAAACATTAACTCGACGAATAAATTTATCCATTCATACATTTATCATCTTTATATTTAAATGAATTTGAATTCAAATTTTATTAATAATCATGCGTGTAAATAATTTCGAATGCACCATATTTATAAGATAAAACACATTCTATCTTAAATTTTGATGAAAAGAAGGTTAAAAAAATTATTATTTTCTTGTAATCCCTAAAGAAGCTACAGTAATTCTTGTGAATCCTGTGGCTTTTGGAAGAATGAGAGGGAGTAGAAAATTGTTCAATACTCCAAAGAAATGATATTTCCTGTGGCTTATCATTCACTGTAACCATAGAGTCCTAGCAAGCTTTTTCTTCTTCTGATTACGACCTCACAATAAAAAGTGACATTTCAAAGAAGAAATTGAGGCCAGTTCACAAGCTTTGTTTCCTTGTACAAAAAGGAAAGAATTAAAAAAAAAAAAATTCATCAGTACTTAAAAAAAGGAAAAAGAAAGAATCAAATGATGTCCCAATTTTTACTTCCAAAGATTAGAACATCACCTGACAGGTTTTGTCCAAAAAGCTCTTACATTTGTAATAAAAATCTCGAATTTCTTCAGTTTTGTTTCTGCATTTGGTTCTTTGTAGGATGAACAAAGAGATGGTTTAAAATTACCGGTAGGATTAAAAAAAAAGAAGAAGTAAAAGTATATTTTATTTTCAAATATTTAAATAAAATTTAGATTTTAAAATTATTATTATTTAAAAAGTTTTTTGATTCATTTTTAATTTGAATAAGATTAATTTGGACAAAAATAATACCTTTAATTACCAAAAGAAAAGTCATGATTTAGATGCTCATCTATCAGCCAACTTTCTTTGACTTAATTAGAAGTAGAATCTTATATAGAGATCTAAACCCATTTTAATTAGTTTGGCTTTTTTTTTTTATTCCAATAAAAATAATAGTTGATTTAGATCCCACACAATGACTTAAAATTTTGGCAATTTCAGTTTCTTTTGATAAAGAGGGACATGTATGTTTCTTTTGATATGCAGCCTAATATCATGTCCAAAAAGAATAATAAATTGATTTTGAATATTAATTTAAATAATTATATTTTTATATTTAAAAAATATGAGTATTTTATAAATTTGACATTCCAACCTTAACGTTTATAATTTTTTGTCTTATCATACCAAAACTTTTAGGGGGCGTTTGGTTGAGGGGAATTTTTTTCCTTTCGTAATTTTTTTTTCGTCGTTCGATTCCCCGTTTGGTTCGATTATTTTTCTCATTATCAGTCATTTTATTTTACTTACAGTACTCAATTTTAGGAAAATCTGGGATAAAATGATTACCTTCAAATTCTGAGATATTTTTAGATTACCTGAGTCAAAAAATTTTTTTTGATCTAAAGTAATTTTTTTCCCTAAAATTTACCCCTTAAAATTTTTTTCTTCGATAAAAAATAATTTTATTTTTCAAAATAATTTTTTTTTCCTGAATCAAACGCACCTTTATTGTAAAAAAACCCAAATGTCCTTAAAAAAATAACTTGCATTGGATGGAATAATCCAAGAAAAAAAGAAAGCAAACTGATTTTCTAAACGATAAACTCATTAATGAACAAAAACCCAGGTTTCTTAACCCAAAAAAATGGCATTGGATGGAGTAAAATGAAACAGAGACAAGTCAAAAAGAGATAAGGCAACTGACAAGTGCACATGAAAATCCAGAGAATGAGCTGTCATTATCCGTACGTTTCACATGTGATGATTAAGTACTTAAACAATGTCATAATAATAGAACAATATTTTTTAATAAAAAATTAAGAATTGAAAAAAAAAGAAGAGAAAAATCTAAGAAAAAAACAATGGCGATTGGGGAAGACCAGAAGAGTGAGATGAGGGGTGCCTTATCGCCGTTTTTGTCGGTAAACATCAACAACAAACATTGAATTTAAGAACACACTTATAATGTTTTAGGATCTTTGTTTGGATTATACGGCTTTTGTTCTTCGTATTTGTAGGGGAAATTCAACATTGTCTGCGGATTGTGTGAATAAATTGATCGATACTTATACCCACTTTCTTTTTTAATTTGTTTTAAGAGTTCAATTTGATTTAAACCTTTTCAACAGAAATTTTAGGGTTTATAATTCCTTCCACAAAAGATATTAAAATTTTATGATGTAATTTTTTAAAAGAAATTAAATTTAAATTTAATTTTTTTATGAATGAAAAAGAAATTACAATTATTAATATTTAAATTTCAGATCTACTAAATATTATTTTTTAAAAATAATTACATGAAATATTCAAGTGTCACATTTATTTTAAAGTTCAATTTGATACATTATTTGTATATAAATCTTATAGGTTATTTTTAAACCATCAGATTATAACACATCATTAATTATTAAATTTAAAAATATTTATTTTAATAACTCTTTTAACAGATTTTTAAGGTTTATATATTTTTTTATAGAAATGACATAAAAATTTGAAAAGATTTGATTTCAAATCTGTTAAATATTATTTTAAATAGTGATTGTTTAAAATATTTGAGTTAAACCTCAGCTCATATTTAAGATTTATATTTGATATATTATTTGTACATAAATCTTACATTATTAATTATTAAATTTAAAAATATTTATTTTAAGAACTTTTTGTTTTAAAATTTATAAATTAATGAGGTAATATGTTAAAAATTAAACAAAAATTATATACTCATATATTAAATGCTATTAATATTTTTTATTGAACTCCAATAAGGAGTGCCTATTGGTCTTGATTAAGTTACTATACATTTTATATTTATAAATATTACATTTAATCAACATCAATAGTTACCGTTAATATGTTTCCTTTAGAAATGTTTTTAGTAATGAAATATTTTTTGAACTTGAAACTATTGATCTTGAAAATAAAATGTTGAATCCAAGAATTTAAATTAAAGCTGAAATAAGTATGAATCGGTATAAGAATGTAGAATGTAACAAAAATTTTTTTTTTCATAAAATTTAATTTGAAGATCAATTATCAAAAAAATTTGCAATTATTTTAGAAAAATTATCTCTGATAGTAAAAATTTTAAATTTATTGACATGGTTAATAAAATGATACACAGCTCTCTCAATAGATATATACTAAAAAAACTAAAAAATAACTAAATAAAAAAATAAACATGTATCACTTTTTTAATTTGGCGTGTAAAAAGTAACAAATTTAGTTATTAGTGACGGTTAAAAGAAATAAAAATGAATTTTTCTTCTAAACATTAAAATAAAATTCGAATTTTGAAATCGTTACTGTTTAAAATTTTTTATTTATATTAATTTCAAATCATAAAATTGAGGAATATACATGTCATTAAAAAATTTATTATTAGTGTATAAAAAACAAACTACAATAATTTATTTTCTCCAGAGAGGAAGGGATGATGAAATAATAATTTTCTTTGAAGGCAATTATGCAAAGTTATGAGAAAAAATTTACAATATAATTTCTATTTTCGATTCTTCAATGCCATTGGACTCAATTCGAAAAAAGAAAAAAAGATGGTTGAGAAAAGTGTCCATGTTGAAAGTCTGAAACCAATTCGACTGCTCGATGGGTCACTTCATGTGCCTTAACTTGCTCGAACTTTACTTTAATGCTTTATCCGTAGTTGAAGAATCCGACGAAACATGAACATTTCATTCAATGATTCATACGCATTTCTATTCAAATGATGAGATTGGAATTTTTTTTTTCATTCCCAAATAACAAAAAAAAAAAAAATTAACAAAAAGAAGAGTGAAGAAAAACCTTGACTAATATCGTTCATTTGATTGACAGTATTTTACATATTTCTTCTTGCATTTGATAAAAAAATATGCGTCCTCTTAATTTAATAGTAAAAAAGAAATTTTAAGATTTTAATATATTAGATTCAAATATTATCAACGTGAATTTGGGTTAATTTTATTATTTATTAATTTAATTAGTTATAATTATTTACTAATTTATTTAATTTGAATAAAATAATTTTAATAATTATTTGTTCAGATTAAAAAAAATTAATTCAAATGGTTGACTTAATAGTATAAAGTTTTATTGAGTTTTTAAGTGAGAATAGTTCATAATAAGATGTCCTATGTTTGAATGCTGATCATGTCAAATTCTTTTGAATTAGAACCAATCACGTAATATAAGTAAAGATTAATTTTATATTTAATATAATATTAAGATGATTTATAATATATTTTTTTTAAAATACTTCTAATTAAGTTGTCTGGAGATGGAGATGGAGATGGAGATGGAACATATCTGTCTCTAGAACTTATCTGTCTCCCCATGTTTTCAACTGAGCTAAACCCATGTTTCAATTGGACCGTAGGCTTTAACATTCCTACATCATTAGAATCCAATGGGCTTAAGACAACACTTCATGAGAATGAGACCGCAACGGGCAGAAAATGCTTCAACAAATTGTATCATTTCAGTTTTCAAATCAAGCTGTTTTTCATTGGTAAGTAAAACGCAAAAATAATCTACACGCCACTTATCAACATGACTCTTTATTTTTTCTTTGGTACAAGATAAATTTGGTAATTCATGCATAAATTCATATAAATTTTAGGTAAAATATAAAATTTTTATATCGCATTGATACGTCAAATAATTTTCTTAATTTTTATCATTTTTATAAATAATTTTTATCAAATTTTAATAATATTACCTTTACATCATTTATTATACCATTTTTATATCATATATAAGATTATCAAGTCTAATATAAAAAATATTGTAATTGAAAAATAATGAAAAAGATTATAAGTATTAAAATATTATATCTGTTGAATGTCATATCTTAAAAATGATTGATGCTAAAATTTTTCATTTTTTATTAAATTCATATATAATTTTTATTAAATTCATATATCGTATTGATTTATCAAATAATTTTCTTAATTTTTATTATTTTTATATATAATTCTTATCAAATTTTAACCCTATTACCTTTACATCATTTATTATACCGTTTTTATATCATATATAAGATTATCAAGTCTAGTATAAAAGATATTGTAATTGAAAAATAATGAAATGAGTTGTAAGTATAAAAATATTATATCTGTTGAATGTCATATCTTAAAAATGATTGATGCTAAAATTTTTCATTTTTTGTTAAATTCATATATAATTTTTATTAAAACTTTTAAGTTTATATTATATTTGTGTCTTATTTTATTTTATTTTTTGTCATATTATCATCTTATGTCTAAAATTAGATTAAATTTGTGCTATCAAGGAAAGTGACCAATCTTTGTGCTGGTTAAACAATGGAAGCATCTGGGGGAGGCCAATCCAAGCAAAAGCAAACGGTCTGTTAGTGATTGTCATCATAGAGTGGGTAACCACCATAGGTGAAAAGTAAAGGAGAAAAGAAAGGATAAGGCAACCCATAATTTCTTCATTGTTCTTCTCTGTTCTTTTGCAGCAATAAACAAAAATAAGTAAGATACAGTGTGCCATTCATCCACAGAACACTGAAAATTACATTGGCTTTTTTGGCTGCAGATTGATTTTGACTTGTCTCAGCTTTTACTAGTCTTCTGATTAGCCTCCCATACCTAACTATAGCCAACTTGTTCAAAATCCTGATATTTCAATTCATTAGAAAATTGAAATAAAACTAAATTTTTATGGGAAAAACAAAATAAATGACCAGTATAAATACAAACTGAATGAAGGGAGCTCACCCATTTAAACTTTATTCACATATTAATAAATCAAGATTTCACTTATTTATGAACCTTTACTTTCAATCTTCATCTATTTAACTCTAGACTTTGTGTGGATGGATTAAATTGAATTAAGATTTAAGATCGAACTTAAATATGGTATTGATAGATTTTAAGTGAGTTTAAAACAAATATCATATGATTGTTCAAATTTGATTTCTATTTTAACACGTTGTTATGAATAAGAAAATATTTAAAATTTGTTCAAATATTATTAATTTTTTAAAAAAAATAAAAACACCATTCTACTAAAAACAACATTAAATTAAGAAAATTATATTTTTATCATAAAAAGATACAATATATTACGACGCATGTTTAGTTTTTTAAATTTAAAATTTTGTAAACTTTACATTAATTTTATTACATAATTAATTATATGGATTGAACTCGACCCTTTAATAATAAAACCAAGACTTAATCATAAATTTTATCATCTAATTTGCTTGGCAAAATTTATTTATTTAATAAGCTTAATAATTATATTTAAACTTTCTTTAAAATTAAAAAAAAAAAAGTAGAGATAATTCAATCTTTCGATAAGTCTATTCAAAATGTCGTTTTGAAGTAAATTACTGCTTTTGAAAAATGCGTTGAATTCACACTTTGATGCTTGAACTTGAAAAGCTTCTTAGGCCTAATAATGGCAGTCTTGAATAATTTCAGACTAAACTGCTTAATCTTTTGAACTAACAAAGTTTAATTATAGCTAATCAAATGAGATAATCAACACAAAAGGACAAACAACTCCGTCTGGAATAGTCAAAAACGGAAGTGGCAAATGGCAATTCCGTCAGGTTGGAGACAAACTATAATTTCATGTCAGAAAGAGAATCCTTATCCAGTACAGTAAGATCCACGCCACCATTGAAGATAATACTACGTAACTTCAGTTACATACTTCAATGTCCCCTCAATGTAAAATCTTATAAATACTGATTAAACCTTGCATGGCCATCTCCATTTTCATTCCATTTGGCATATATCAGTTTCTGCACAGAACTCACCATTTTTATCTGATTTTTCTGCCTGGTTGGAGAGTTGAAGAAGATGTTGGCTATTTTCCACAAGGCATTTGCGAACCCGCCTGAGGAGCTGAATAGTCCAGCTTCTCACAAATCTTCTAAGAAGCCTAAACTTCCTGAAGAAACCCTGAATGAGTTCCTTTCTTGTCACCCTGACAACACTTTTTCCATGAGCTTTGGCAAGGCTGCTGTTCTAGCTTATGTTCGCCCTGAAAGTCCTTATTTAGTTAATCAAAGGTAATTAAGTTTCCTTGGAAATTGCTGGCATGATGATTGATTATACATTGCTTACATGATCAATGGTTTCTTTTGTTACTTTTGCAGGTTGTTTTGTGGATTTGATGATATATACTGCCTCTTCCTGGGGAGCTTGAACAATCTTTGCATGCTTAATAGACAATATGGTTTATCAAAGGGGAGCAATGAGGCCATGTTTGTGATTGAAGCATATAGGACACTGAGAGACAGGGGTCCATACCCGGCTGATCAGGTTGTGAAGGATCTTGATGGAAGCTTTGCCTTTGTCGTCTATGACAGCAAGGCTGGAACTGTCTTCTCTGCTCTGGTAAGTCATTGTTCCTAGCATCAGAATTGATCGATTTAAACCAAATGATATGTTTAAAAGTTGTTTGTTAGCTGCTAAAGTACTTATTGGAGTTGCGGCTTTGATTTTCCAGGGTTCTGATGGTGGGGTTAAGCTCTACTGGGGAATTGCAGCTGATGGGTCAGTGGTTATATCCGATGATTTGGATGTCATCAAAGAAGGCTGTGCCAAATCCTTTGCTCCATTCCCAGCAGGTACTTGACAGGTTCTGTTTATGGTGAGATTAAGTTTCATTCACATTCACATTGGTCCAAAATAATATAACTTCATGGAAATTCAAATATCGAACTTTCCACCATAAATTGTTCCCTTCAATTGGTTCTTCAAAATCTTATTAAATGATTCCTAGGAAATCTTTGCCTGAAATAACTAACATTCATGTTAAAGTGGTGATGTTCTGAATCTGATAAAAATGTTGACCTGTCGGGATTTACAGGATTCATGTTCCACAGTGAAGGAGGTCTGATGAGCTTCGAACATCCGATGAACAAAATCAGGGCAATGCCGAGGATAGACAGTGAAGGAGTGCTTTGTGGTGCTAATTTCAAGGTTGATGTCTACGCAAGGGTTAACAGCATTCCCCGTGTGGGAAGTGAAACTAATTGGACTCACTGGGATTCACATTAAGAAAAAACTGGGGTTGCCATGAAATTTGTAGTCCAAGAGGATCAGAGCTCAAACAATCACTAGGATTTCTTCTGTTGATTTTCTTGTGCTTTTCTTGTTAATATTTCAGACTGTAAATAATAATCAAATTGCTAATATTATTTTACTTTTTTCTTGAATCTTTTGCCAATTGTCTCTTATTTTAAAGGGTAGATCGTAATAAAAGATTTAAGACTGAAAGAGAGCTCTTGAGCAAAACTTGTTTCAGTTTTCCAAATGTCTATCAAGAATCTAACACAAATGTTCTTTTTTTAATTATTAATATTTTCGTCTATTTTACTATCTAAAATTAATTCCGTTCGAATTGAAGTAAATTTAAGTAAAACACTCACAATAGTAATGATTTTAAAATTTAAATTTTATCTAAATACTTAAAAAAATTGTTTATTTTTACTTTTTCTAATCAACTGATGATAAATTTTAAATTTTCAGCATATATTATTTGAACCAATATTAAAAATTTAGATTTTAATTCAATGTGTTTTAATGACGACCTTTATTCCTCATCAATCGGACCTAAAGCTAGTCCCCATTAATCATTATAATAGACTTAGTAAGTTTATTAATTTATGCATTAATTTACAACTTCTTCATCGAATGGTTAAAAAAAATTCGTGACATATTATAAGATTTAGAGACAATCTTATACAAATTCCAGTTATTGAATATTTTCATTGTAACAAAAAAATATTTAAGAAAAGAAGTGATTATCTTATCTTTAAAATTAAAATAAATTATTAATTTATTTTTAAAATTTATAAATTTATTGGATCCTTGTATGCAGATTTACTAAAATTATAATTGATTATTATAATTAATATATATTTTTAAGAAGTGTTTTGCCGACAAAAAGATAAAAAAAATCCCAAAATTACAATTATTACTTGTCAACATTCAAATCAAATCCCCTTCTTCGAGTTGTAGTCTTGACAAACAAATAATAAAATTAGCAAATTTAAATTCTTTATAAATTATTAAACATTTAAAAAAGTGGTATTAAAAGGAAAAAAAATCTATTGAACCGACAAAAAATATAATTTTTTTATGGATAAGGTTCCTCATATATAATAAAGATTAAAAGTACTTGAATAATTATAAATTCGAGTATCATTAAATATAATTGAATTTGAGTATTTCAAAATCAATGAATATTTATATTTTATCATTTAAAAAAATAAATTTAATAGTTAAATATGTTTTTAGTTTTTTGTATAAAATAAATTTAAATTTTTTACATTTTATTACATGTAAATCAGTTTACAATTTTTTTTTATAAATAAACTTTAATCCTTCAAAATATACAATTAAATTTAAATATGTTAAAATATATTAACTTTATTTGTATTGTATACATAAAATACTATATGAAAATTTATAAAACTATCAATATCAGTTTCTACGTAAAATATTCAAACGACAATAAATATATTATAATGGATCTGAATTTAATTTCGTTATTTAAAATATTAGAATTTATTTATAAAAAATAAAAATTTATGAATTTATTTATTTCCAATGAAATGTTGAAGGTGTATATTTATTTTATGTAAAAAATTAAAGATGTATTTGAATATTAAATAAAAATATAATAATAATAATAATTAATTAATTAAAAGAAGTGTGGAGACTAAAAAAAAATTACCTTGACTGCTTGACCATGGGCATACTCTTCAGTCCTCGGCCTTGCCAAACTCTCTTATTCTAATTTCTAGCAATGCCCAATCCTGACCCGCAACTCGACCCGGGAAACCAACAACCCGACAATGTCAATGATCTCGATGAAGAAGATGATGGTGACGAAGAAGACGACGACGTCGTGGAAGCAGAAGAAGAAGAAGAGGAAGATGAAGATGATGAAGACGACGACATCTCGTTCGAACCCGCCACGCCCCGAGCGGTGAAGTTGAAAATGGACGCTCTAGTCCAACGAATGCTAATCGGCCCCGTTTCAGTCCACGTCCACGACGTGATCATCAAAGGAAACACGAAGACCAAAGGCTACATAATCGAAGCCGAAGCTTCGGAAGCTTTGAAGAAAGCCACCACGATGCAGGAGCTATTGAGAGCATCGAACGTGGTGAATTTGAGGCTGAAATCGCTCGGACTCTTCGATTCAGTTATGATCACACTCGATTCAGGCCCGCCGGAGATTCCTGGAAGCGCCAATGTAATTATTGAGGTCGAGGAAGCGTCGAACCGGTTATCGGGAGAGATTGGAGCTTATATAAATTCTGAGGTATATATGCTCTTATAAAAATTTAGGGTTTTTTCTAATGTAATTAGTTTGATCTTGGATTCAAAGATCATTAAGTAATTCAACATTGTTTCTTTTTCAGAAAATGCTTGGCATTGCATTTTATTTTGGGGATAAAAAGCTAAATTTATGTATAAATTAAGGTGTAAATAAGAATAAGCGTTTATACCTTAAATTTAGGTCTTCTAGTTTGTTGTTGAGATATGTTGAGAAATTGGTTCTGAATTTCTGATATAATTCTCTTGTGAAGGTTCTCATTTTAGGATACGCTTACTCTTCAGTGTTTTCCTTAGCATTCTAGTTTGGGAATTCTTAGCTAGTTTACATGTGCACAAGATTGTGAATATAATTGGAATATATTAGGAAATATGGATGTATTGCTGTACTTCTGTAATTTGTGGTGATTTATGATGTCTTTGCAGGCTAAATCTTACTCCGTGGAAGGATCAATCATGTACAAAAACTTGTTAGGCTATGGGGATCTTTGGGATGGTTCAATTGCATCTGGCTTTGACCACTCTGCGGAGGTAAGTGCTGGTTTGTATCTGCCCAGATTACAAGCATTGGTAGCTCCTGTGACTGCCCGTGCATATGTGTTGACTCAAGATTGGCTAAACTTTTCTTCTTACAAAGAGCGATCCATTGGACTTTCTCTTGGCTTGTTTTCGAATAGATATCATAACTTGGAATACCATATTGGATGGCGTACTTTAACAGATCCATCTCAAGTGTCATCCTCCTCTATAAGAAGGCAGCTTGGACGTAATTTACTTTCATCTTTGAAGTACACGATGAAAATTGACAGTAGAAATTCTCTTGTGAGGCCAACCCGAGGATATGCTTTTGTTTCCAAAACTCAGATCAGTGGCCTTGCACCTGATAGTCATAGCTTGCGATTCATTCGCCAGGTTTGGTACTTCTTTGTTATGGTACTAGTCTTATTTTTTTTTTTTATGAGTTTTTACTTTGTACTTTTGCTGCAAAATTATTTGTGGGTTGGGTTTTCATGACAATAATCAAAATGTATATTCAAGGGATTATCATCTATCCTTGTATATGTATGTGTTATGCGTGTACATGGTGTCTATAGTTTAATTCAAATCCCAGTGTGGAGCCAGTAAGCTCCTCTGTAGAGGTGTGAATGTGCATAATGCAATTGACTGCCGGACAGAAGTTTAGGGAGTCTTGGGCGTTTTTTGTTAACATTCTTAGTTTAGGTTAGTTTTATGAGTAAAGATTGGAAATCTTATTCTGTTTCCTTTGATGTGGGGATACTTTGGCATTTGTGATGCATTTATCTTAACTGGTCTAAAAGTTTCTTATCTAGGCTTACTTAGCTAATCTCTGGATCTTGGACATCTGAATTTTTTGCATGTATATAACTAGTCATGTTTACCATTGGTTTTCATGATCATACTGTAGTTTCAATTTCGTAGAGAGTTATTTCATGTGATCATTGTTGTACTATAACCTAGTTGCTAACTACTATTAAACTCAATTGTTATTTCCCAATTATCCTTTGTTACTCTCTATTAACTTGTTTATTCACCTAAATTTCTAACAGGACTTCGATCTTAGATGTGCTATTCCTCTTGGATTTTATCATGCAGCACTTAATTTTGGGATTTCTAGTGGTGTTATCTTTCCATGGGGAAATGGTATCTTGAACAAGTCTACATCCCCACCAGAAAGATTCTTCTTAGGTGGTAATCTGTCTCCTGTTTGTGCTTTAGGAGGGCCAAAAGCATTGTGGGGATTTAAGACTAGGGTATTGGACCCCTGTGAGCCTAGAAGGCAAATCAACAATGAGAATACTAATGCTGTTGGGAGTGATTTTCTTGGAGGTGACCTTGCTGTTACTGCTCTGGCAGATCTTTCTTTTGATCTTCCATCTAGGTGGTTTAGAGAAAAGGGAATCCATGCACATGTCTTTGCATGTGCGGGAAATGTTGCGAAGTTAACGGAGAATGAGTATCAAAATTTCTCCATTCAGAAGTTCAAAGAGTCATTCAAAAGTTCTGTTGGAGTTGGGATTGTCATCCCTACAAGTCTATTTTGCATGGAGGTTAGTTTCTCTGTCCCTCTATTCAAAATTTCCAAGCAATGGAGAATGGTCAAACATGCTTGGTTTATCCCTTTTCAAGTTAATAATTGTTTACGTTATTGAATAGTTGAATCTTTGATGTGGCATGAGAAGCATCTTAAGTTTATTTTTTGGTGAAAAGTATGACTAAATGAAAAAAAAGATAAAAATCAGGAGATAAGAAAAAGTGGAATGAGAACTGATTTATGTTCCTAATAGTTTGCTGGGTAAGAGGGAGAGAATTGGATGGAAAGTAAAATGAATGGCCTCAAATTCAAAATTTATATATATATATATATATATATATATATATATATATATATTTAGCTTACTGTCCTTGTTTTTGGTTGTTCATTAACTAGGTATGTGCCTGGTATTTGTTCTGCTGACATGTTTGGTTTCTTTTGCCAGCTTAATTACTGCTACATACTGAAGAAGTTTGATCACGACCGTCCAAAGACTGGCTTTTGGCTAACCTTCTCTCGTCCATCATAGAATTTTGAATTCTTTGAAGATGTTTGTCATCTAGTAACATTGGTATGACACAGAAACCTGTCATTTCATGCAATTGAGTGTATTGGATACATTGGCAGCTCTGCTTCATTGCTGGGTTATCTTAGTTTCAAAAGTGTTAACATGCCCCTTTTCTCCTCATGAATAGGGGGGAAATAATTGCATTTTTCAGTTATGGTGGCGTTAAACAATGGACTTTTTCTTGTGCTAGCCAATGACACCACTGATTGTCCCATTTCCTGACAGGTTTGCTTGAGGGCCTGGTTGTTTATTGACTACATCAATTTTTTTTTCTTTAAAGAATACTTATTCTTCGACGAATATCCAGATAGCTATAAATCATGATTATATCTGATGTTGCATCACGGGTGTTAAATGGCTGGGGTATAACTTATAAGGCTTCGAATAAAGATTTTATGTTCTTGTACTGAGAAATAAATAAGATTTCCTACTGTTTTTGCTATTAAAGTACACTAGTCTTGAATGCTTTTTGCAGCCCAAATTTTGTCATCTTCTAGTTTATACCTGTGATCTCCAACTTGATATTGAAGTGAATCCATGAGAATGTTATGCTATTATCATGGCCAGCCTAGATTATAAGCATTGTGATCATCTGGCAGGTGGATTTAAAAATGGTCTACGCCAATGCTTTTGACTTGTCATTTTGGCTTCATTTTAATTGTATAACCTTCAAGGTTTATAACCTTGCCCAGAATCAGTACCTCTCTGAAATTAACAATCTTGGGAACCAAGAAAACCATGGTTCTGAAGGAGTCTAATACCTTCAATCAGCAATGAACATTCTTTCTTGAACAATTGCAGCATTTCTGAGTTTTGACAATTGATCAACTAAAGAAGAGAATTTAGATGATACTAAACACCTCATTTTGATTAATTTTCTGTGATTGATCCATTGTAAACTAACTCACAGGGGCAAAATGAAAACCTGGAGAGAAAAATTAACCAAAACCTGCAGTTTCGAACACGATACAAATTGATTTTAGTGTAAAATGATTCTTTTTGCTTATAGAAAAAGGGAACTTGAGACACATCAGTCTCTCCACATATCTGCAAATTCATCAGGCTCCAATGGATTAGATAGCTCGTGCATTTTCCTTCTTGTCTTAGCTTTGACTTTCTTTGCATACTTCCCAGCCTTCTTCCTTTTCTCCAACGCTCGAATCTGCAAGTGTCGGGAAAGGAAGCACATTGTGTCAATAATTATCAAATCTGTAAAGGAGGAACATGAATCTTACCCTGCTTTAACAGAATCCGTAAAGAATCTCCTTAACCACACATAACCTGCCGCACCAAAATCAAGATTGAAGTAAAATCCTCTAACCTGGTTTGGTGATACATAGAAAGGATTCTCATATAATGTTGGACCTCCAAAGCTGCCAGCAAATATCTTGATTGGATTCAAACAAAATCTTGGACCGACCTGTACGCAGAACCAGTATCTAAAATTAAATTACAGTCACAAGTACGTGAAAATCACATTGTATAAGTAAGAAAGCACATATCATTGCATACCTCAACAAGAGTCATTTTATCAAGTCCCCCGCGAACCATTTTGTCTGATTCATTATGAGGAACGGATATCTGCGTTAGAAAAGCGGCAGCGTTAAGAGTGAATTCAATAGCTAATCATTTATCAACAAGTAACAAAGATGCATAGGAAATCTCTACTAGGAAACAGCTGTGTTCGGTGAATTCAAAACTTAATGCTTTCATCAACAAATAAGAAAGATGCAAACATATTAAGCCACAGAAACTTATGCTGCTCATTTCATCACCATTTTCTTCTGAAGGCTTCTATGCAACCAGATATATCGATCATTCACAGCATTAATCATACAAAAGCAGCAACACAGTCCCAACTTGCAAAGCACATATTTTGCAATAGACTACAGATTAATACAAAGTAAATGAACTAAAATTAAAATGAGGGTAGTGATTCAAGAGCCCCTATAATGTCAAGGTGAGAAAGTAGGAAAAAAAAATGTGTAGGCATTTTCCCAAGGAAAATTACAACAGTCCATCCCAGACCCAGCACTTTAGCCTAGACAACTAAGCTAAGTTAAAGGATGGAAATTCAAGTAGCTGAGCTTGGCGGCTCATATAGTTGATAATTCTAGTGCTGCGTTTGGATGCCTGGTCAGCACCAATGTGGTACCGGGCAAGAAAAACAAGATATGGTGCCCTTCCACCCTTACTTTTAAATTTTTTTATTATTTTATTTAAAAAATATCTTTAATAGTCATTTTCTTTGTTTCAATCTCATTGGAACCAATCACACCGCCTATCCAAACTAGCCCTAATACTACAGCAACAATTCACATCCACTAGACCAACCGCCCTAACATGTTTATGCTTTAATTGGCAAGTTCAACTATGAGGAGTTCATAACTAAACCAGCATCTATTGCGCCCAAGGATTACAGACAGAAATGAGCATAAAGTAACATTTCTCTTTCAGTTTCCATCTTAAAACCTTCAGATTCAGAAAACTAATATTAAGAATTTAATCTATACTAGTGGCAAGTATGTTGCACACAGATTAAAAAAAGTGTAAACTTCACATACCTGGTAATTACGGAACCATATGTGGTCATCAACAATGGAGAAAACAAAGACATGATCATGATAAGGTTTAGATTTCCTGTGCTCCTTTGGAGTTCCAAATATCTGAAACAAAAATATAAAAAAAGAAAGTGTCATGGAATCTTCTCATTTTCACCCCACAGTATGTTTAAGTGAAAATCCATGGAATCAGGAAAGAGGATCTCAACACTTCGGTGCACAGATAACTATTATAACTTTATCTCAGCGACTCAAGCCAGAAAGCAAAAACATTTTTATAGGACATGAATGAACAGAGGAGCAGTCCATGCAAAACTGTGGAAAAACATCTATCATTAATATCAAGTATTATTGAGAAACATAAACAGCAAAAGAGCATTTATTTGAAAGGAAAAAAAGCAGCATCAATACCTGTAAGATCATCTCCTTCAGAAGCTTCCAATGAGCATCTTTTTCGAAATTAGCTGAGAAAGTCAACAAAGGACGTGAACCTTTCAAATGATTTCCAGTGAGCTTTAGTTCTTCCATTGTGTGAACTGAAATGAACAAAACGAACATCATTAAGCCATAAGCAACAAGAAAAATCATTATGCTGCAATGTTAACTAAACAACATCAAGAAACTAAATTATATAATAGAGACAAAGTCATAATAGTGCATGTTAAGAAATCAAATGAGAACCATCACCGGCGTTAACCAAAAATTTCACAGATGGACCACTGGGACACTTTGCCATCCATAGATAAAGATCCTGATGTTTCCTACACTGGCATAAACAGGAGTTGTATATAAGCATTGGATATTTTGAGCATAAAATTCTAAAGGAAAGCAAGGTAAAGCCACCTAAACTCTAACCTAAAAAATTTAAGTGAGTACCATTTCAAAAGAGTTCAAATTGACCCACGGTTTATAATTCTATGCACCCTTAACCAATCTTTACCGACTTATCAAACTTCAAAATATAACAAACAGGGCATCAAAATTGGCTACACTTAAATTTTGCAAAGAAAATAACAACAAAGTTAGAAATTTACTTCAAAAAACAGAGCGGAAGAACAACCCCTCAGCTCAATAAGCTCATTCAAGGTAGCCCCTTTACTACTACCTGACTCCACCTTGTTATCCTTCTTACAATGAGGTAAAAGAGAAACCATATTCAACATCAAATGCCTATACCTGCCAAAAAAAAAAAAACCCCGTATCATAAACAAAGTCAACCAAACATTCAGGCGAGGAAAATAAAAAGAAATTCCAACCAACCTGTAATTGATACGGCGTGAGCATGTAACCATAACTTTTTCTTTGTTTCTAAAAACCTGGGAAGAATCAGGATTAGAATCAGTTTGCTTCTTAACTTCTTCCTGGTCTTTCCAACCCAAAAGTGTCCTTTTTGGTCTCTCCGGAGCTCCTTCATCTTTCTTTGCTGGTTCAGCTATCTGGGTTTCGCTTCGCTTACGTTTCTTCCCCATTGTTTAACGAAGAAAGAATTTAAAGCAAAGCTTCCTTTTTTTTTTAGGTTTTTGGCCGCTGGAACAGAGAGAAAACAGGAAGATTCTGGTTTAGATAAACCCTAGTTAAACCTGACTATTCTTTCTCATAAAAGAGCTGCGCTAGGAGTGAAGAAATATCGACTCCATGGATGTCCGTGATTGAATGTCCATGTCCAAATTGTAAGGGGGGTAAAGGTAAAATGGGCCTCATAATGGCCTAGGCTTCCTTAACTTCCCAATACTTTTGACGAAAAGGTAGACTTATGTTTTTGGGGTTGTCCAAAGATTTATAATATGACCTATTTAATAATAATTTTTACATTAATTAAGCATTTATTTATGTAAATAATAAAAAAATATAAAAAACTTCTGTTTATATTTAGATTTTAACCAAATTATAATTATTTATTATTATTTAAATTTATTCATTTGTTAGATTAATTTATTTAACACAAGTTAATCAATTTATTTAATATATAAATTATTTTAATTTATTTAATTAATTAAGTTATTTAATTGTAAAATGTCAATTAAACTATTTATATGTAACATTTATTATCATCATTTAATTTTGATATATTTGATACAAAAATTTAATAAAATAAAAACATATAAAAAAAAAGAAAAAGTAATATTCGTATTTATTTGATTTCCCATCTAATTTTTATATTATATAAATGATACAATAAAATTATAGATACGTATATGACTTTATTTATTTTAAAAAAACACATACACACACAATAATAAT
Source organism: Firmiana major (assembly GCA_033439115.1). Classification (NCBI taxonomy): domain Eukaryota; kingdom Viridiplantae; phylum Streptophyta; class Magnoliopsida; order Malvales; family Malvaceae; genus Firmiana; species Firmiana major. Next base: position 67,340,915 of record CM065905.1, read on the forward strand.
AGTAATAATACTATTGATTTAGTTGTAATATTAGATATGTTTAGAGATAAAGTGATCCAAATATCAAGTAATTGAAGGTAAAATAGGAAAAAAAAATTTGGTTGGAGGAATCTAAAAATACCTTAAGATCAGAAGGTAATCGTTTTACTCTAATTTTTTTCAAAATCTGATACTGTATGTAAAATAAAATAACTGATAGAGGATAAAATAATCAAACCAAATGGTGAAATCAAATCATGAAAATAAATATGAAAAGTATCTAAAATCCATCCCAACCAAACGGCCCCTAAAGATAAACTAGTCTCAGAAGCTGCACTAGTTTAACTAAGTTAGGTAGAATACACGGAAAGGAAACTGGTCTGGCAAGAAGCTAGGCTAGTTTAAGCCAAATACACTGAAAATTAGCAAGAAATTATGACAGCCATGATTCCAGCCAAAAAGATTAATGCCAGCATGATTTGCAATTTATTAGTATTATTCAATTCAATTATACAGCGTTATTTCCCAATCTAATTCTCTTTAATTCAGGACTGGTTCATTTCTAAACTCTATATAAACCCTGTAAATTGCAGGTTTAGAAATCAGAAAATCATTCCAAGGCAAGCAAAGAAGATTTGCAAAAATGTTGAAGCAAGTTTCTTTCGTTTTCTTTGCTCTCTTTGCTTTGTACATGGGAGTTCACTCTCAAGGGCTCAGGCATCTTACCCATGAGCTTGAAGTGAAAGTGCCAGCAAGTGAAGTTTGGGAACTTTACAGACACTTAGGAATCTCAAAGCTTGCTGCAGAACAGCTCAAGAATGTAATCCAAAGTATTGCAGTTTTGAAAGGTGATGGTGGGATTGGCACTGTTCTCAGACTCACATTTGTTCCAGGTAACTGTATAAAAATACACTTTAAAACCAAGTTTTTCCTGATCATTGTTTTGTTTTTAATGGTTGAGCTGATCATGGATTCTTGCAATGCATCAGGGAATTCAAGCTACACAGAGAAATTCACTGTGATTGATGATAAAAGGAGAGTGAAAGTGGCACAAGGCTTGGAAGGAGGATGTCTAGCAATTGGCTGCTCAGTTCAAATTGTTCGGTTTGATATTATTCAGAAATCCCCGACTTCAAGCATCATCAAATCCGACATTGGCTATGCTGTGAAGAAAGAGTTCGAAGCCAAGGATCCAAAGCCTAACATCCAACTCCTGGCAGCCGAAGCCCAAGTTGCAAAAAAATATCTTGAGAGTAAACATGACCATGATGCCTAAATAAGAGTCTTTAACTAGCTAGAAGCTACCCTCAGTGAATGAATTGCTGTTAGGGTTAGGATTTTGATGAATTTTGATGGCTTAAATTTGAGTTATGGTTCTATAATCTTGTGGTAGGACAGATTTCCTCCATCTCCTTCGTTACAATATTCATTAAATTCTATAATGGTTTGATTGGCAAATTGAAGTCATTGATAAATGATAATAACACATTCAAGATCTTGGCCAAGAATTATGTGACGGACCAGTCCAGCCGCCCATGGTAACCCCTCTTGGGCCTATCGACAACGGCTGCTGTGATATCGTCACTCAACCGTACTGTCCTTTTTATGCCCACTGGCCCTCAAGGTTTTTTTTCGCGTCCCCAGATACTCGAACTCAGGACATCATGCCTTATTGGCGAGTTCAATGGTACCAAGGGTGTCAAATAAGGCATGATGTCCTGAGTTCAAGCCTCTGGGGACGCGAAAGAAAACCTTGAGGGCTAGTGGGCCTAAAGAGGACAGTACGGTTGAGTGACAATGTCACAGTAGTCGTTGTCGATGGACTCAAAAGAGGTTATCATGACCGGCTGGACTGATCCGTCATAAATTATCGCTGCTATAAGTTGAGCCTGCATTTGACAAGTTTGAGAAAGCAGATCCTTTTGTTTTCATAATGTTAACGCGACTTAGTTGTTTTAGAAATCTAGCTTTGTGCCAAAAATGATCAATCAATCTTTCTAAATTTCATCGTATAAGATTTTACTTATAATATATTGGAAGATTCAAAATTTAAAATTTTTTATATAGTAAAAATCTTTGATTTATTTTCCAAAAAAAAAATCTTTGATTTACACTATCTATGTTTAAATAGTTATTGGTAAAGTAAATTAAAATAAAGAAAATCTATATATATATATATATATATATATATATATATATATATAGATTTTGTTAAGCAGTGAATAATACAGGAAATGAGTGATTATAATTTTTTTCAATTATATATATTTTTAAAATTTTATAATACAATAAAATAAAATTTAATATTTTATTTTTTAAAATTAAGTTAAAAATTTCTAAATGCACCTCATTTTTTACTCTTTGTACCACACATCTAAATGCACTATAAAAACTACCATAAAAACCACTAAATATATTTCCTTAAGTGACTCTACCCATTTTACACCTTTTGCATTCTAAATCTAGTATTTCTTTGATGCGCTCAACAAAATCATCACGATACCAACTCCCTTCAATGTTCCACAACAACTCTTTCCATCAAACACCCAAAACGCGCGTGCGGGAGAGGAAGAACTTGCTCTTCTTTGTTAACTTGACTGCAATGTTTTCAAGCTTCGTTAATGGCGTCGAGATTATCGAGATTCGGAGAGGAACCAAACCTCTCTGAATTTCCCCGTCCTTTTTTTTCTTTTCTTTGCCGCTTTTCTGTTTATAAAGAGAAAGAATCTTTGCGAGAAAAGAAAGTCGGGAGTGGTCACGTCTGGTTACAGAGTCTCTCGAGTAGGGGGTTCCTGCGTGAGACTTACCTGAGCGAGACTGCTCCCCTTTTGCAAGACTATTTTTCTTGTGTGAATCCATTTATTTTTCTTGTTCCTATCATTTTCTTCAAATGATCACTTGTTCTTTCTTCCTTCCTCATACTACTAGTTTAGAAGAATTTGTTGAGAATAAAAACAAACTAAAAATGTAGTCTTGGAAGGGAATTATCTATTTGATAAACAGCTTTGGCTTATAAATAGCCTTACAATAACTAACTGAAAATAAAAGTGCAGCCCACGTTTTACATCAACAAATAACGTGGTAAAGGAATGAGTCAAAACCAAAAACAAACAATCCTATTTAATAGGGATTATTGAAACAGAAAATAAAACTGAAAAGTAAATGATCTTAATGCTTAACACCCTCCCTTAAACTAATTGCTGACAATTGCTAACAACAATTAGTTTACATCTGGAACTTCACGAATACCCATCAGTTCTCTCAGTTTCAAAAACAAATCAAGCTTAAGAGGTTTGGTCATTACATCTGCAATCTGATCTTGTGTGCCACAATGAACTAACTCCACGACTCCCTCCTTTATAAGATCACGTAGAAAATGAAAACGTACATCTATATGTTTGCTTCGTCCATGCATCACTGGGTTTTTTGATAGTTTAATTGTTGAACTATTGTCACAAAACACAGTAGTACAATTACCTTGTGTATGATTGAGCTTCTCCAAGATTCTCCTCATCCAAACTGCTTGACACACACAGGATGCTGTGGCTATGAACTCAGCTTCAGTTGTGGAGAGTGAGACAACAGGTTGTTTTTTAGAGGACCAAGACACAGCTCCAGAACTCAACATGAACACATACCCTGATGTGCTTTTCCTATCCTCCAAATCACCGGCATAGTCACTATCAGTAAAAGCAACTAATTTTTCATTCCCTCCCTTCTTGTAGAATAACCCAAGGTTTGTTGTGCCTCTCAAGTATCTTAACACCCTTTTTGCAACCTGTAAGTGAAGCTCAGTTGGCTATCCCATGTATCTACTAATTAAACTGACTACAAACATCAAGTCAGGTCGAGTTGTCGTTAAATACATGAGACTCCCTACCAATTGCTTAAAGAATGTTACATCTACCTTGACCCCATTTTCATCTTTGAAGATTTTGAAACCTGGAACAATCGGATTATTGACAGAATTGCTCTCCTCCATCCCAAATCTTTTCAACACATCTAAGGCATATTTCTTTTGACTAATGTAAATACCATCAGTCCTTTGCAGTACTTCAATTCCAAGAAAATACTTCATCTTTCCTAAATCAGTCATATCGAACTCACACATCATAGAACTCTTGAACTCAAGAAGCATTGATTCATCATTGCTAGTGAAAATGAGATCATCTACATATAAGCTAACAATTAAAACTTTACCTCCTTTGCTTGCTTTGACGAACAAGGTGTGCTCACTATGGCACCTCTCAAAGCCTTCATTTACAAAGTGTGCTTCTATACGACTAAACCAAGCTCGTGGAGCTTGTTTGAGTCCATATAAAGCTTTCTTCAGCTTGTATACTTTGTGTGGGTTGTCTTTCTGCTCATAGCCCCTCGGTTGCTCAACAAACACCTCTTCACTTAGTTCTCCATGAAGAAAGGCTGATTTTACATCTAGTTGATAAATTGTCCAACTCTTTTGAGCTGCAAGCGCAATAATCATTCGAACTGTATCCATCCTGGCCACGGGTGCAAAGACTTCTGTATAATCAACTCCATGTTGTTGCGCATAGCCTTTTGCCACAAGGCGTGCTTTATACTTGTCTATCTCTCCATGTTCATTAAGCTTCATTTTGTAAACCCACTTGACACCAATCTTCTTTGCTCCTGTAGGTAAATCGGTTAGCACCCAAGTATCATTCTTTTCTATGGCATTTATTTCAGAATCCATAGCAGCCCTCCACTTCGCGCTTTTTACAGCCTTTTCAAAACAAAGTGGGTCTGCAGAAGCAAATAATGCTAGATTAGCCTCATCTTCTACTTCGGACATACCCTCACCCGTTTCATAATCTTTCATCCAATATGGTGGTCTTCTAACTCTCCCTTCATTTGAGGTAGGTGAACTCTCATCATTTATTGGATTTGAAGAAACATCCTCAACCTCTTCTGTACTGCTATCTTCATTCTCGACCTCATCTTCATCATTCACTGCAGCATCTTCCTCATTATCTCCCCATTCCAACGCAGCTGCCACCTGTTCTTCATGGCTTTTATCCCAATCCCAAGATTTGTTCTCCTCAAATATTACATCTCTGCTAACTACAATCTTTTTGGCTATGGGATCATAGAGCCTGTAAGCTTTAGACTCTTTACTAACCCCTAACAACACACAAGTAAAACTCTTGTCTTCTAATTTTGTTCTCTTGACATCAGGTACGTGGACATGTGAGATACAACCAAACACTCGAAAATGTTCAACCGAAGGCTTTACTGCACTCCATGCTTCTTCTGGAGTCATGTTTTTTACTGCTAGAGTAGGACTTCGGTTTAGAATATGCACTGTCCAATTCACAGCTTCTGGCCAAAAAGACTTTGGAACCTTCTTCTCTAAAAGCATACTTCGAACCATGTTCATGATAGTCCGATTCTTCCTCTCTGCAACTCCGTTTTGTTGCGGAGTGTAAGCTGCTGTCAACTGTCTCTTGATGCCATTTTCTTTACAAAAATCAGTAAAATCTTGTGAAATAAACTCACCCCCACGATCAGTGCGCAAGCACTTAATGTAGAAACCTGTTTCTTTCTCAACACAATTCTTATAATGTTTGAATGTAATTAAAGCTTCAGATTTTTCAACCAAGAAGTAAATCCATGTCTTTCGGCTAAAATCATCAATGAAACTAATTAGATACCTTTTCTTGCTGTTTGAGATAGGTGTGATAGGCCCACATATGTCAGCATGAATGAGTTGAAGTTTTTGAGAAGCTCTCCAAGTACTCTTCTTCTGAATTGCATCTCTGTGCTGTTTTCCAATCATGCAATCAGTACACACTGTTGTTGAGGCTTCGAAGTTGGGTAGTCCATGCACCATCTTCTTTTGTTGAAGAGTCCTCAAGCCTTTGTGACTCAAATGTCCATATCTGCAGTGCCAAAGATGTGATAAATCTTGTGTAGCCATGTGAAAACAAACAGGTTTCTTTGGTTGTGATACAGCCAACAAGATAAACATCCTATTGGTGGACATCTCTGCTTGAATGATCAATCCTTTCTCCGGATGATAGATCTTACACTTGTCATGTTGAATAAGAATTGTTAGACCTTTCTCCTGCAGCTGCCCAATGCTCAGTAAATTGTTTTTCAAGCCAGGCACAAAGAACACTTCTGTCACTACATGATTGAATCCATTCACTTTCAGTCTTATGCTACCTTTTCCCATTATTGTCATCTTTGAATTGTTTCCCAACTTCACGGTTTGTCTGAAGCTTTCATCAAAGTCGCAGAAAAAGGTTTTATCTCCACACATATGGTTGCTGCAGCCTGAATCTAGGAACCAAACATCTTCCATTTTCGCTTCGTTCATCTCAACATAGGACATCAACAACATCGCTTCTTCATCTCCAAGCTCAGCATAATTGGCCTCTTTTTCCCAACTTGGACACTCATATTGGAAGTGTCCAAGCTTGTGACACTTGTAGCACTCTACAACGGCTTTGTTGAAAGATTGGCGTCCTCTGCTTCTCCCTCTTCCTCGAATGAAACCGTGACCATGACCTCTTCCCCCTGTTCTGCCTTCACAAGTTACCTTCAGTGCCTGCTCTTCCCCTTTGTGCCTATGGAACTTCTGCTCGTGAACAATTAGAGAACTTTGCAGTTCATCAATTGATAGGCAATCAATATCTTTTGATTCTTCAATAGAGCAAACAATATAATTGAATTTGTCGCTCAATGATCGGAGTATCTTTTCTACTATTGTAACATCTTTCATTTGTTCACCATGAACCCTCATCTTGTTGTCAACAGACATCACTCTTGAGAAATAGTTAGAGACACCCTCACCAGGTTTCATCTCAAGAGTTTCAAACTCTTTGCGAAGAGCTTGAAGAATGGATCGTTTGACCCTTTCATTTCCCTCGTACTTCTTCTTCATGGAATCCCATATTTGTTTGGATGTGTTCTTCTGGAGAATAGTTTCTAGAATAGTTCGATCAATAGCTTGAAACAAATAATTTTTCACTTTCAAGTCTTTCAGCTTCATTTCATCAATCTTCTTTTGTTGTGCCTCTGTCAATACTGCTCTGCTGTCTGGCTCAACATAACCCGTCTCCACAAGACTCCAGTACTCCTTGGATCTTAAAAAATTTTCCATCAACATGCTCCAGTGATCATAATGGCCATCAAAGCGAGGAATAGCAGGTTGCACAAAACTGCCTTCAGTCGTCATCTCTTTTGCTGCTGCAAATCACAAAAGCTACTGCTTTGTTTCTTCAAGCCCAAACCTGGCTCTGATACCAGAATGTTGAGAATAAAAACAAACTAAAAATGTAGTCTTGGAAGGGAATTATCTATTTGATAAACAGCTTTGGCTTATAAATAGCCTTACAATAACTAACTGAAAATAAAAGTGCAGCCCACGTTTTACATCAACAAATAACGTGGTAAAGGAATGAGTCAAAACCAAAAACAAACAATCCTATTTAATAGGGATTATTGAAACAGAAAATAAAACTGAAAAGTAAATGATCTTAATGCTTAGCAGAATTAAATTGAGTAGCGTTTTGAAGAGACTTGGAGAAGAAGATGAAAGTAACGTGAGATAAAGAATAAAAGAGAGAGTGGATGATGAGTTAAGTGTTTATTAGAGTAAATTTGTCTTTTCATATAAGAGTTTTTTTGTCTTATAAAATGTTGAAGTTTAAAGAGTAAAAAATGTGGTACATTTAGAAATTCCCTCCCAGCTTTCTTTCTTTCCTTTTCGTTTTCCTCTAATTGGAGGATTAAAATATTAAGTCAAGAGAAAATAATGGGTATCCACTCTCCGTCTCTTTCCTTTCCATAGTTAATAATTTCTCCAAATAAAAAAAAGGTTTTCATCATTCTTTACTTAACTTTCCTTTCCTTACTCCTAATCCTAAGGTTAGGGAAAGGAGAATGTCATAATGATTTTAAATCTCAAGGTCAAGCCACTAGATATTAAATTCTATGGAATCATCACCAATCTTTTTAATTTAAGTGTGATTGAGCACCAACCATGAAAAATTTTGAAGATGTTGATTTCGTTTTTTTGAATTTAACATGATAATAAATCAGGTTGATAGTTTTTTATTTCTCGAAATTTCTTAATTTAAAAAGATTTTTCACAATCTTCTTCAAGTACTTGTTAACTTTTGTATTTTTTTGCCCAAAAGTTAATTTTGTGTATTGTGTTTATTATTTATGTTAGCCTTCCATTGATCCTTGTTTCAATGTTAAGAACTTCCTTAAGAAGTGCTTTGGATTTGAAGTTATAAGGGTTTTGATCGAAACCTTTTGGAAAGCTTCGTATTGTTTGGAAGAGGTTCTGCTTACTCCAAAGAAGGTAAGCAATGCACAAGATTGTATTTAGTTACGTATTAAAATTAAAATAATTTATGAATAAATATATATTTTAAAAGAATGTTAAATAAAACAAAATTTTAAATAGATCTTGAATAAGTTTGTTCGTGAATATAAACAAATAAACTATACTGATCGTTAATATTATATTTTAGGATATCTTACTAGATGAATTTCTTATTAAATATTAAAATTTTAATTTAATTTCTTTCTTATTTATTAGAATTTTCTTTACGTGCAAAAATTTTGAAAAAAAGAAAAAAATTGAAAAAAAATTAGGCAAATAAAATAAAGTGACTGATAGTGGTGTTTTAACCCTAAAATCTCTTCCAAACCCTCCTTAACCTTATTCCTTAGAATCCCAAACCTCTTTAAACCCTAAACCCTTCCAACCCTTGCATTCCATGCAAATCCCATGCAAACCATAAATCCTTACCCATATCAACCCTTAATTCCAAAACCCTCCTAAACTATCTTATTGCAGCCCACTTAACCCAAAGAAACCCGGCCTCTTAGCCTTGAAAAACATCACTTTAAAACCGAAGGAGATTAGGCCGAAACCAAAACCGGGAGACAGACACGGGAAGGAGAGCCCAACCGTAGTGAACTTGCCGCCAAGGAAAAGAGAAAGCCCTAAGAAGACAGCCGCATGGTGAAGTGGTGAAGGAGGGTTGGATGACACAGTCTCTCTTACATGCTTTCAACTTCCTTTCAATTTTGTTTTTATTCTCTGTTTTACCCTAAAAAAAGGAAAAAAAAAAAAGAAACCTTGAAGTTCTCTTTACTTTCTTTGCACTTACAATTTCGATCCCTTTACTGTTCTGCTTATTTTCAATTCTACTTTAGTTCCTTTTCTGATTTCTGGTATAGATTGCTGAAGTGCTGTTGCTTAGCTGTTGGTTGAAGGCTCGGGATTGAAAGACAAGGGTAGTGCACAGATCATGTACTTCCATGCTACTCTTCATACCCAACCGCTGTCATGCCCTGTTTCTGCACTTTAGTTTCTCTTTTAACTGCTACTTTCGGGTTTCAATTTATTTATTGTTTAAATTCTGTTTTATAACTATGTAAAATAATTCAAGTATTATATTAGGGATCTTAGTTGAATGATATTGCTTTTGTCTGCTGCAAATTTCTGATATGTTTTCCTGCACTAAGTTTCTACTGCGTTCTTTAGTTACTTCAGTCTATATTTTTCTGCACTTGTTTCTTTCCCTTCACTGCATTTCCGGTTCTGCTGCAAGAATTCTTGATACTGGTTGCAGGGCTGATCAATGCTGAAGCTGCTGGTGTGTGTCGGTGATGGGGCAATGCATGGTTTGAACTTTGAAGCGTGTGTCGACTAGGTTGTGCATGGCTGGAGAGAAGGCTCACGGTTTGCTTGCAAAGTTTAAGCTTCAGGTTTCCATAGTTTCTAGTTAGTTTATTAGTAAATGATGATTAGTGTAGTTTGTTATTATTAATATAATAGTATTTAGGATTTTTAATTTAGATTTAATTTTATTCATATGTTTAAATTATATACTTTTCATTTATTTTGCAAATTAAATTTTATGCTCTTTTAATTTTTCTTACAATTTTTTATGTTCTTTAAATCTTATTTGTAATTTTAATTCAAGCTTTATTTATTTTTTGTTAATTTAATTTAAGAAAACTTATTAATTTGAATAAACTTAAAGAGATCAAATTTAGAACTTAGTTAAAACAAATTTAATTAATCATTATGGAAACGATCATGTACTCAATACTATATTATTTGTTGCTATATCTATATATATATATAGAAATTCTATTTGTTTGCATTCCTAGCAATGGTATTTTTTTTTCTTTCCCCAAAAGCTAGAGTCCAAAATCCTCCATTGTATAATAAAATTTAATTATGCAAAAATGTACCCAAAAAGGAAACTAATCGATCAAGAAGCTATCATTCCTGAATTTTGACTCAAATATATTGAAAATTAGCAAGAAAATCTGTTTAAGGAAAACTTGCAAGATTTGGTATGACAGCCATGAGTCTAGCAAAAATGGCTAATGCCAGCCGATATGCAATTTATTACCATATACCATTCAATTATATAGCGTTATTCACAATCCAGTTCTCTTTAATTCATGATGCTGGCTTATTTTTAGACTCTATATATAAACCCTGTAAATTGCAGCAATTGAAATCAGAAAATCATTCCAAGGCAAGCAAAGAATCTGATTTGCAAAAATGTTGAAGCAAGTTTCTTTAGTTTTCTCAGCCCTCTTTGCTTTCTACATGGGAGTTCACTCTCAAGAACTGAAGAATCTTACCCACGAACTTGAAGTGAAAGTGCCAGCAAGTGAAGTCTGGGAACTTTACAGGCACTTGGGAATCTCAAAGCTTGCTGCAGAACAGCTCAAGAATGCAATCAAAAGAATTGAAGTTTTGAAAGGTGATGGTGGGATTGGCACTGTTCTCAATATCACAATCGATCCAGGTAATTAAACTGTACAAAAGTACCCTTTCGAACCAAGTTTTTCTTGATCATTCTTTTGTTTTTAATGGTTAAGCTGACAATGGATTCTTTCAATGAATCAGGGAATTATAGCTATACAGAGAAATTCACTGTGATTGATGATAAAAAGAGAGTTAAAGTGGCTGAAGGCTTGGAAGGAGGATGTCTAGCAATTGGCTGCTCAGAACAAATTATTCGGTTTGATATTATAGAGAAATCCTCGGCTTCAAGCATCATCAAATCCAACATTTCCTATGTTGCAAAGAAAGAGTTCGAAGGCAAGGATCCAAGGACTAACATCGAACTCTTCGCAGCCGCTGTCATCCAACTCTTGGCATCCGTAGCCCAAGTTGCAAAAAATTTTCTTGAGAGTAAACATTAACATGATTAACTAGCTAGAAGCTACACTCGGAGAATGAATTGCTGTTGTTTGGGTTTGGATTTTGATGATATTTGATGGCTTGAATTTGAGTTATGGCTCTATAATCTTGTAGTAGGACAGATTTGTCCATCTCATTATATATATCAATACGTTAGTTCACGCTAAGTCACTAGTATTATTTCTTTTTTTTTCTTTTTTTTTTTCACTTATCCTTATATATGACATCTCATTTCATAAAAATTGAACGAGGTTGGTTGTCAAAATGTATTGTTAATCCTTTTTTTTTATTCGAGTTTGAAGTCGATTGTATTTTTGTATGACACTTATTACAGATGGAATTTTATCTCGTTTGATACAATATTCATAAAATTCTACATATGGTTTGATTGGCAAATTGAATTTATTGATAAATGGTAATAACACATCCAAGAATTTGATTTGATGATGTTAATGCGGCCTAGTTATTCTCAAAATCTTTGAGACAAAATTGATGAATCATTCTTTCCAAATAAAGTTAAAAAAATTATTATTGCATCATGCAAGTGTATATTTATACATATAATATATTGGAAGATTTGAGATTGAAAAAAATTTTATACAGTAAAAATCTCTAATTTAAGAAAAGGGAAATATAAATGTCAAAATTCAAACCTATGATGAACTGTCAAACTTGACTTACTAAAAAATAAAAAAAGGCATTAAAGGTTAATTTAACTGCTTAGATGAATCAGTGGACATTTCTACTTAATGGTGAAGAGAATTCTTATCCGATATGATGCCAGGATTGCAAAAATTAAGGGAAAATGGAGTAAGGTAATATATATTTTTTTTAGTTTATAAAAGGCATACAAAGAAAGTACAATAAAGGAAGGAATTTAAAGATCGGATTTAATTTTCTTTCACAGGAATAGCTATTATTAAGTTTCTCTCTTTAAATTTGGGGAAAGTAATGCATTAAAAAGATAAAAGTATAATGGAAAAGGATTCTGACTTTATCAAAATAGGATGAAAAGAATTAATGGAGTGGTTGAATTCTATTGTCAACAAATTATTATTCATCTTTTAATCATCCTAAGAATACAATATAATGCAATGCCATTTTTTAGTTTTTGATAAATCATGTAATGCAAATTCTAATCTCAATAAATTTCATTCATATTCTACTCATTGATACCTTTAAAATTGCATCATACTTCGTAAGCTACCATTTTTGTCTTTTTTTTTTTAATTTTACGGTTAAGACATCATCGGATCAATTTATGTGTACCTCGAGATTAATCTCACTCCGAACGATTTTAAGGCCGTATTCCCCAAAAAATTAATTTCCTTGGATATTGACTCCAAGACTTGAACCTATACTTGGCGTGCAAGACCATATTTGTTGTCAAGCAACATAAAATCCCTCCAAATCAATAAAAATGAATGAGGGCAGTAACCATCCTTTCTTGCCAAGCAACAACAACTATCCTTTCCATGCAATGCATGCTAGGTTAAAAAATCACAAAGACTAACCATTACACATCCAACTAGATTTGGCAATTTTATTCTTATTATTTCAAATTATATTTGTATCGTATAAAACACGTAAAATTATTATATTAAAATTCATGTTAACACTGCAAATACAAAATAATTTTGAACTTTTAACATTTTTTTTAATAACAAGGTCTATAGACTTCCACCATATAATCCTTTGATTCCATTTAGTATATAACTTCATAGACAGGAACTGACAAACTAGAGTTTAATTTATGTCTATCTCCTCCAAATTTGAGGTAGCAAATCAGACAATACAAGAATGAAGTCCCTGTCAAAAGCCTTACCGTTTTTCAAAGCAATTGCAATCTTTAGAAAATTCTGAAGTTTGTTCTATTCTGGCAATCACTCTATTTAATGTTGTCCTGTTGAGCATGCATGAAACATACCAATGGCTGAAATTAAAAGGATTGCCACTTATCTCACTATCCTAAACTGCATTTTATCCTTTAGAAGTTAACATCAATATCAAATCTATGATTTCCTTGGCAATGCTGTCTGTCAGTGGCATTTCTCATTAAACATCCTACACATTTCTACCAAGCTATGTTCTCAGCAATTAACAGTATAGCATGGATTATAGGCATATCCTTTTCTGTTTCTTGAATGATTAAAACATCCGAAAGTGTTTAAATTATTTATTATTTTAGCTTTTCAAAGTTCTTTGAATTATTTATTATTTTATTTTCCATTTTCATATTGACAATGACAGAACAATTTCGGGTTTGCAACCGGGGTGAGTAATTTTATTGTCAACTGCAAACTCACAAAGTCATCTACATCTACAAAAGCAGAATGTTTACAGCAACACACCATCTGAATCCAAAATCTACATTCATCAATTCGCCGATATCAAAGCTCTCCTGCAAGCAAAGATTAAGTGGCAAGCTTCTATTGAGGCTCTAAATTAGGCCAATCCAACAAGTTTCTCACTAAGCTCCCATATTTTGCGAGCTTTCTCCTGATCACTGGCTTCCTGAGACAACTGGTTCTCAAACGAAGCCGAATTCTTGTTCCAGCTCCAGTAAACACCGGATTTTGTCAAGCTAGGATCACTCACAACCTTCATTAGAACCAGTAAAATTCTGTTAATGCACAATGCATAAAACAAAAACTCATGCAATTGTGTCAAGCTAGGATCACTCACAACCTTCATTAGATCATAACTATGAGTGTTGTACCTGAGCAAGTCTTTTTCCAGCTTCCTCTTCAGAGACAAAGCCCTTGGTGATGTACTTCTGGAATGGAGGGAAGAGGAGTCTGAACAAGGGAATGTGCTCCCTGAACAAGCCGGTGGTAGCTATGCAACCTGGATACAAGGAAGCGAATGTGATACCAGTTTCCTCATGGAAAAGCCTGTGAAATTCTTGCATAGTGAGCATATTGCAGATTTTGCTGTCCTTGTATGCCTTGGCGCCATCGAATTCTCCACCATCAATCATTGCAGAGCTGTTCAGCCCATTTAGTCCCCCTGAAAGTCCCCTTAGATCCCCAAGGTTGGCCTTTGGAGGTACATTTCCAGCCAAGGTATTCGTGTTTCCTGATCCATTGTACATAAACATCACAATCTTCTATAAAATTCTCATTTTGAATGCATTTGTAGTAAAGTACCTGTAATAGAACCAACAATGATGAGACGCTTTGATGGATAATCAGATTGCTTCAGATCATCAAGCAGTAACCGTGAAAGAAGGAAGTGACCCAGATGGTTAGTTCCCACACTAAGCTCAAATCCTTCAGCAGTGAATGATGGTTCCTTGGCAGTTGGCTGGTAAATAGCAGCATTGCAAACAAGCACATCAAGAGGCCTGCCTGATCTCTTGTAATTGTCCACAAATTGGCGGACACTGTCCAGAGAAGCAAGATCTAAGTGCATGATCGTGTAGTTTTCTTTAGACATGCCAGCAGACTTTGCAGCTCTCTCAGCCTTGAGAAAGTCCCTGCAGGCCATGATAATATGCCATTTCCCAGTTTCAGCCAGGGCCTTAGCTGTCGCTAAACCCAATCCAGAGGAAGCCCCAGTAATGATGACACTACCCTTTCTTAGAGTTTTCTTTCCATCCACAGCAGATTTGCTGATTGCTGGAGTAGCAGTAGTTGTTGTTTGGGCTCTCACAGCTCCAGTTCTTTGGTTGAATTCCAGCTACAATTAGAAACAGAAGACAAGAGGTTCAATTACAGGCAAAAAACAGCAAAATCAGCAGAGATATCTACAGAAGAGCAGAAGAGAAGAGGTTCAAGATGGTTCAAGGATCTACCTTGCATCTTGATGCAGAAGAGCAGAAATCAGCTTTGACATCGTCCGAGAGTGAAACTCCAAAGAGAGTTGAATCCTTGAAAGATGCACTAGACTTTCCCTGAAAAACAAAAATTAACATCCCAAAAGTTCAAAACCCCAGATTAAAACAGCAAAAGCAAAACTCATTTCATCAGTAAAAAGCTGAAAACAAACCTCTTTGTGCACAGAGAAAGTAGCCGGAACCAAAGCAGCAGCCTGTAGAGCCATAACCAACTTTGAAACTAATGCTACTCAACCACTTTAACTTGGGTTCTTTAAGCCCCTTAAATTAACTCTGCTATCGATTGACCAAAGTGAAGCAGAAACGTGTCAACCTGATTTTTAATTGATGCATATATAAGGAGGGAAGTGCTCTAATTGAGACAAAAGAGCAAAGATATTGGATATAACATGTAGAAAAGGATAAGATAATTAGCAGAGTAATTGATCTCTGACATCAAATCCATGTAGCCAATGAGGCTTTGAGATATGGATTTCTATTGATATTTTAACAATATTTTTTTCCCTCAGTATGGGGATATTTTGGTTCTGTCTCCCCATGGATATTCAATTCCCTCTACTTATGGGTTGGTTCATGGGAGGATTGAAAGGGAGAGGGAATGGTCTCTGGTGGGGGTACAGTGGAATGGATCAGGTTGCTGTTGAATTTGAGTTGGGGTTTATTGGCAACAAGGCCATTGGGAGCCAATGGCTAGAATTATAAATAGATTTTGTGAAAAAATAGGGTCTTCAGCCCATATGAAGAGTTGGGCTTGATTCAAGCTCAATTACAAGTCATTGATGCTAAAACCCAAACTTTTATATTATTAAAAAAAAAAAAAACTAGAACGGTAACAAGGAAATTTGTAATTTTCCCCTTCTTTTTCTAGCACTTTGCAATAGATTTGATAATTTTATATATATATATATATATATTATAATTGTATTTGTATTCTATAAAATATAAAAAATTATTAAATTCCATAACAATACATTAAACATTTCATTTTTCTAAAAAATTTTTACCAAATTCATATTCAAATTTTATCAAATTTTAACTAATATCATTTTTATTTTTATTTTCTTATCATTTCTGGGATTACTAGATCTTATTTGAAGTCCGCAATGGAAAAAAAGGTGGGAGAGATGGATTGAATTAAAAGATGGCTTCCCAATAACTAGCAAAGCATGTCTAGCCCCAAAAGATCATTGAAAGAAAGAGTTAGTAAATTTAGAAATGTTAAGTGACGTGATCATGCGACCTTATTAAATCCATTCAGCTTGGTTGTTGGTGCTTGCTGACTAGAGGGCCTCAGCCTAAATGCCAAGGAAACAATACAAGCAACAGAAAAAGAGCTTAATGTCAACTGCAACTGCTGTTCTTGACCATAAGAATGGCTGTTGAGAATAAATAGTAAAAGAATTTCATTTTCAATTCAATAAGCTTACGCCATGATCTTAACTCTACAATTCCCGACATCAGAAATACATCGGTTTCTAAATTCAGGGTGTATTTTTTGTTTTTTTTTTTCCTTGAACAAATCTATATTTTGCTCAATGCTCAACTGGAGTGGCTTCCCATTCGCTCACATCCAAATGAGCAAAGGCACAAAGAAAGAAATGAAACTCGCTAATATTACAAATCTCAACCAATATCTCTCTGTACACAATTCAACCAAATGGGAGGAAATGGACTGTACCTGATATTTCATTTCTCCCCACCTTGAGATTCCCTACCACCATTCTTTTGGACCCTCAAATCCGAACCGGCAAACCAAAATTTTGGAAAGTTCTAATCTCTCCTTGAAGACTAGCAGTCACAATCACCATACCCCAAGCTGACATGTTCGGGTTAACCCCCGAGGAAAAATCCACACTCGTCTTGGTACTCCTTGTCCTAGTTGCCAGAAGAAGTTTTTCCTCTGGCCATGTAACTGAGATTCTGTCAAAGAAGTAGCTATTGGTTGCACTAGAAATGATTCCGTGGAGAGGGCTATTGCTGCACCCAGATAATGAACCCTCGTTTCCACTATACTCATCAACAGGCGTAGGAGGATGATTGGCTGTAGAAACTTCATCAATATTGTCATCGAAACAATTTTGATCATTTGATTGTGTATCTCTTAGTCCCCATGCATCACCCATGCCAGGCCAAGGGATGGCCACTGATACATCTTTACAGTGAAAAAGTTCATAAGATTGTGTCACAGTGACCCCTTTATTTCTGCTAGGCCGGGATTCTGCTTCATGTTTCCACACATAAACATAAGAGTCCTCACTAGCAGAGACAACATATTTTCCATTTGCCGTTACAGCAGCTGAGATTTGACTGTTTGCGTTCCGAAATCCTGTCATACAAATCAACAGCGACTTCCGTGGAATCAGCACAATTCCAGACTTTCATGTGAATATAAACCAGACGACTACTCTACATCTTTTTCAAGTGTGACCAGGAAAATTAGCAACATATTACATTCATTTCAACCTCACAAAACCATGTTTGATACTATACAGGAAAATGATAGTTATCATAACACAGCCTTCTAGATGTAAATCATGACCTATATCATACATTACAAACGGATATATGGTATTTTCAAGAAAAGCTACTTGCTAATCGAGGCACAAAATGGATGTGAAAAATCCTCTTCCAACAACTAACATTTTTGAACGATAGAAAAAGGACTACCACAAAATGAACTACACCAAGAAGAATGCACCCACCCACCCACCCTCCAGACAAACAGTTCTAATAGCATCCAAACCTCAAAGCAGAAAACAAATTTTAAGAATTGATACTCAGTCCATGATACAACAGTACATACCATCTAGTCTCCCCTACTTAACTCTCAGCCACAATCAACTATCATCTATGGCCACTCCTTCCCAAATCAACCACTGTATCATGTATTTATATATCATATGACGATGATAATAGTTACCTTTAAACTTGTGAATTAGATCAGCACCATCAACAACCCGAACTCGAGAATCTGCAGATGTGATGAGTACTTCTGATGAACTTCCAGGTGCAAACTGTTTTAAGAAAAAGTAACCAATACGGTGAAGAATAAAGTGAGCCCATGGCAGCAAGAAAATATGCAACATGCTCTAAGTAAGGAATCTCTAATTCAACTAAAGAAAGGATTTATGCCATCCTTCCCTATTTAGACACAGCATTTCAAGCAGCAGGGACACTGGATTACCTGGAAACCTGTAATTTTCTTTTGATGAGATTTCTTCTTTTTGTTCTGCAAATTGATTTGATTTTTCGGTTGTAACTTGTTCTCTGCAAAAGATGAGTAAAGTAAAGTTTAAGAAAACTTCAGTGTCAAATAAACTAAACAATAAAGCGTGGGCAATCAGAGGAGAGAGTGAGTTCATAAACTTGTACCAGAAGTATTGTATAAACGGCAGCTTCCTTTGTATGAGCCAACTAGTGCACCCTTAAAAACAATTAAAAGTTCCATGAGCTACAGACGTATTGTATATTATATAGAATAAACTTGTATTGACCATTGCCCAACCTGGCCATCAGGTGTGTAACAAGCAGCAGTGACCATTTCATGCAGATCATTCCAATCAACCACTTGACGATCAGGAATGCTCCATATGCGAACTTTAGCATCTAGGGAACCACTAATGAAGTATCTGTCGTCGACTGGATTAAACTGGATGCAAGTTACTGTGTCGAAGCAGATCCACAAGCACAAAGCATGATTAGCAATATAAAAATCAATTTCAAGAGACCAGATAAATATGTTTTTGCTATGTTGCGGCTTTGAAATTTTAAATCACTGATTTGACTGAATCTACAATAAGCACACTTAACCTGAGTGAAGTACATGTACACTTCCAAGCCAGAAGTTTACAGGAAATGATTTAGCTTCTCAGAATCTTTTAAGTTCTTTTACTAATACACAGCTTGCTATTACAACTATGAAGACACAACGAAATTAGAATCATCCATTGCTACTATAGAAAATGATAACTATGTTATTAAAAAAAAAAAAATTGAGAGTACAATTTAGTTATGTTCTTGAACTGGCCTTTAAGAGGGTAAACTCCAAAGTGAAGTAACAAAAGACGTGAAACATACAATTTCCTTACCATAATCACTGTGTGAAAAGATTCTCAAACAAGTCTTGCTAGTCAAGTCCCAAAGCCTCACTGTTTTGTCCATTGAAGATGAGAGCAATTGCTGAAAAGGACAAATAGATAAAAACTTAACGGAATATCTTGCAGAAGTACATTGGTTCATGATTCTAAAAGGGGCTAAGCCCTTGAAGCTGGAACCAATAATTCATAAAGAAGTTCTACTAACAACTTCTCAAAAAGCTTGCTAGAAATATAAAAGGAATTCATAGAGGTCAGACCAATTGAGTACATGACATCTGCCTCTATTAAAAATTGAATGACTTTTTAGGCATCCAATTATGGTCACATGACATTAACATTCAGGAATGGTTTATAAAACTTGTGGTGGTAGACCACAAAACATTTCTGATCTTTTAAATTGATATTAAAGATGCGTAAACTCGAAAGTGGTCTTAAGATGATCTCAAAGAGACAAGGCATATTAAAGGAATCATCAGGAACCTTGACCAGACTCCTTGACAATGAAGATGGCATTAGAGAAACATCAAAGGCAACAATCAAGACCATAGAGAAGGAGTGAAGACAATCTGCATTAGAAAGATCAAGCCTCTTGCCAGATAATTCACTCTTAGAACAAATAGAAACTGATGTAAGCTAACCATGTGAAAGTAAACTTTTCACTACTGTTCATGTTGCACATGGCTTAATAACCAAATATTGAACTTGTTAGTTCATTTCCATTATGTCCCAAAATACATCTTATTAAAATTGAATTTGATTGACTTGATTGTCTAAGGCTTTGTAGAATTGCTTTACTCCAATCAGATATGCCTTTCACATATAACATCTGATTTAAGTGCATTGCACACAGATGCCTAAGTTCTCCATTCTCTTCATGGTGAAAATATATTTAGGATTAGGGTTCCCCACAAACTTGGGTACAAAGTAAACTACACTAGAAGATGGAATTCTCATATCAAATTTTGTTTCAGTCCTGTTACAAATTAGTTCTTACTAAAAAGCAATATAATGTTATGCGACTCTGAATTTCAATTTACCACCAAAAACTTGATCCAAATATCCATCTTCAAGAAGCACAGCTCAGAAGATATCATAAATGCTGGGTATAAACAGAACCAACAGATCAATTTAAAAGTTTAACTAAATGTGAGTAAATACACAACTAGAATAAGTCTGGAGATTACATTATATAAAGCTTCTACAGAAAACAAAGAAACACTTAATAAAATTCTTCCAATTTACATTACTGGTTAAAAATTTGAAAATCAAACTAATCACTGTATATGATAAATATTTCTCAAAACACCTGAGAGGCTAAAAGAACGATGACTAACCTGAGATTTGGACCATGAGACGTCAAGCACATCGTTCATATGTCCTTGAAAAGAACAAACAGGTTTATCTGAAAGCCCAAAAACAGTTTCTGGCACCACAATGTGGTCCAGGCTCAATGACTTCCGGCCTATAGATGACCTTCCTCTTCTCTTCTTTTCAGGATGTTGATCTGCAGTTGGGGACAACAGAGTCGGTTCTGGAGATCCATTAGCCACAAGCAAAGAGTTCACATTCCCATCTTCCTGCTTTTCCATCAACAACTCCCCCTTCCTCTCTGACTCGACTACCTTCCATACATGAATTACACAATCCTCACCTGCACTAGCAAGGTACTTTCCATCCAAACTAAACTTAATACTCCAAATAGACCCAGTATGCGCTTGTATGTCTTGACTCTTGTAAAGAGCAGTAAGCTCTTTACGTGATTTCCCATACTGCTTCATCCTCACTCTCTCCGGCCCATGAAAGGAAACATCCTGGCTATCATCTGTGGCAGAACTTGATCTCCTCCCACCCTTCTCCGACGAAGTGTCTCTCTCATCACTACTCCGTCTTTCCCTATGACCCTTCACACCAGTTGCAACGCTCTTTATGTTCCTAAACCAACTCCCTTTCTTCTTCGACTTGGAAACACCAAGACCACCGCCATTCTCATTCAAATCTGCATTATCTTTATTACCCTCTTCTACATTCTGCCTCCTCATCAACTCTTGAACAATTGGAGAATGCCCAACGCATATCTCGAACTCCTCCATGGTCAACTGCCTCCCAGTCCCAACTTCCTTCAACTTGTTCCACATCCCATCTTCTCTAATCTCATTCACCACAAACTCTTTCCCATTATCAAGATTCTTAATAGTACATACTTGTTCACCACAAACCATCTCATCCTCCATCACAACCTCTCCACCACCAAATGATTTAAAACCAAGTTCCCCATTGAAACTCTTGCTACTTCGCCCCGAGGGCGGCTTATTACACGTAGATCCATTAGTTTCACAGCTTCTTAAGTTAGCAGCCGCGGCATTAATATGATCACATTCAATATTATTATTATTATTTACAAAACATAAACCAACAGAAAGAATCTTAGAAGACGAATTCGAAGAAACAGATAAACAAGGAGAAGAAGAAACAGCAACACCATTGCAATCACCATTGAGACTAGCATCACCATCTGATTTCGATCGTACAACTGCAGAACAACTACTTCCCCTTTCCTCTCCACGATCTTGCTCCTCCAACTCTTTTTTCACCAACCGATCCGACGAAACCGATCTTCTTCCAAACTCCACTTCTCTTCCTCCACCACCACCCATTTCTCGTTCTGTATCCACTTCCGTTTCTGACCCCGGTCTTCTCCGGGAAAGACCCGGGTCCCGGCTAAGCCCCATTTCACGTAGCAGCCGCGTCCTTCTTTCGGAAACGGAGGCGGGTTCGGAGATCCAAATGTCGAACTTGGAAACAGCCATGGGGAATTTAGGCACGGGAAATGGGTGGCGTGCATTGTTGGAGCGGGAAATTGGGTCGGAGTCGGAGTCGGAGGCGGAGGAAGGAGAAGTTGAGTTAGAACAAGAACAAGAATTCGAAGAAGCAATGCGATCAAGGGCTTCGTAGAAACACTCTTCTTCTTCGTCTACTTCTACCACTTCTTCTTCTTCTCCTTCTTCTTCTTCTTCTTCTTCTTCCTCTTCTTCTTCTTCTTGGGTCGAATCGTCGTCGTTTTGGCTGTCGTTGGCACCAATGGGGTTTTGGGTCATGCTTTCTTTACGAGCATTCCCATTTGAATTCGGACATAACCATCAATAAGAAACCAAAAAGTTTGGGTTTGGGGATTGGATCAAAGGAAAGAAAGGGGAAACGGTGTTTGGAGGGAAAGAAAGCGAGAGAGAATAATATCCAAAGCGGAAGGAAAGGAAGAAGGGAAAGAGGAAGTAATGGTGTGTGGATTTGGGGGAGGGAGGAGAGTTGGGGTTTGGTGATGTCGGAGGAGAGATTGATTTGATTTGTTGGTTTTTGGTTTTTTTGGGGTTTGGGGTTATTGAAAAGTGAAATCTCAAACCTGAAAGTTGGAGCTGTAGCCGGAGTTTCTTCTTCTATCTGTTGAAAATTAAAATAAAATAAATATTCTTATACACAATAAATAAATAAATAATAAGAAATAAAATTAGATTTTTGGCAAAAGGGTAAACCAAAAACTTTGATAAAAAAGAGTTTAATAATTAAGTTATTATATTTCTTTTACTATCAATTGATTTAATATATTTTAATTTTTATTTAATTAATTTTTTTATATAAAAAATTATTATATTTTTAGTTACATGTAACAAAAATCATGTATTGATATAATAATTTTTATTTATAAAAAATTTAATTTAATAAAATTGAATTATAAAAATTTAATTAATTGTGAAAAATATTAGACGTTGAATCGATAAAAGTGTTTTTTCCGAAATTTTTTTTAACCTTTAACCTTACAATTTGTATTGAAATGATTTTTTTTCTTAAAATTAAATTTTAATTTCTTATTAAAAGTTCATTTACATAGACTACTTCAACCACAAGTTAATGCAATTTTTTTCGTTGATTTTATATTTTAAATAACATCAATAAAATATAATTAAAATTGATCTCAATATTAATTCAAATGATCATATTTTTATTATTGAAGTGTTGAGTTCAATTTGAGTCTCAAAATTTATATTCTCCCTTCTCCCCATTTAATAACTTTTATTATATTTAAAATTTTAAAATGAAAATGAAAATGAAAATACTTTCATTAATATTGAATATTCTTGTGAAAATATAGAAATTTCATATGTTGATTTTGAAATAGAATTATCATCTCACTATCAATAATGAAAATTTTAACATTTTATGTGCAAATTCATAAATTTTTCCTCTTAATTATAAACGAGATTATGAACTTAATACATGTTGTAAATTAATAATAATAATAATAATAATAAAATAATTTACTATATGTTCATTTCAGAATGGAATTTGTGAATGATAATTGAAAGATAATAATAGCCATTTAAAACTGAACTTCTCTAATTAATTTTTTTAATAAAGAAAATTAAATTAATGTGCAAAATCTTTTTCCCTTTAATTTTGTGACAAGATAACTCTTTTTTTAAGTTTGTAAACTACCAAACTTATTTTTTGGTCATTTATTTTATGTCTTCCATGGTGATGAGATCAAAATCCAATTTGTAACTCATAGACCCACAAAATAAAAAAATATCTAACTTTACTGCCTGAAATGATTCCATTTATATAATTAAACTAGAAAAAGTTTAATACTCAAATATATCTTTTAATAAGAAAATTAATTAAGGTTATAATCTTTTTTATAATTATAATTCTTACCGTTTCAAAATTATCATAAACTTAATTTTCTTTTTTACTAAAATTTGAATATATATATTTTAGTATTAAGTTATTATTCCTATTAAAATTATTTTTCTTTTAAAAAAAAATAAAGTTTCTTGTTATTGATTAAATTTAAAACGCTCGATGATAAAAAGAGGCAACTTAATTGAATAACTTTTACAAGCATATATATATATATATATATTACACAACAAAATCCAAAGCATTCTATTTTCAATAAAAAATAAATGAAACAGAAAAAACAAAAACTAAAAAAATAATTATTCTTTCATGAGAAAGATAAAAAGGGTAGAAATTATATCATTAGCAATTTTTTTTTTCATTTGAAAATGTCAAATAAAAGTATTGGTATAACATGCTGGTCAATTCAAAAGTGAAAAAAGAAAAAGAAAAAGAAAAGGTTAAGAAAGGTATCAACCATGGAGAATAAAGTTATATCATTCATTCATGTCCATGTTTTAGTTATATTTAGCAAAATCTTGTCATTCTTGGTAGCTTTATTCAACCTCATTTTTTATTTAAATGTTGAATTTTATTAATGTCATGTCATTCATTCTAAAAAGAAAATACATGATATATTCAATTTCACATGGAATAAAAAAAAGGCATTAGATGTATAAATATGAGTACTTTACATATAATTAATTACATGGCAAATGATTTTTAAATTAAAGTTTTAAATATTAATTGTTGTAATATCATGTTCGAGATTTTTTTTCCACAAAATGATAATTGAAATGAACACAAATATGTATACTTGTTATTGAATAAATGTAAACAAAATTGATTATTTAAGCTAGAAAGCTATTTATAATAGATGTTGAAAAAAAAACTCAAATTTCTTCTCATTACCATTAACATTTTATCAGAATTATGTTTGTCAAAGTGATATGTATATTTTGATGAAAAAATGTTTTCTATAAAATTAATTAATTTAAAATTTTTTTTCATAAACATTCATTAATGGGATCCTTTAAAATATTTTAAAAAATAAAACGTACGATAATATTTCAATTCCATTTATAAAATTAAAAAAGTACACAACATGCATTATTAGCATGGTTGAAAAGAGAATGGCTGGGCCTAGACTTTTGCCATTGAAAGCCCAAAAAATGTTGTTTGCCAGAAAGAGAACAGTTAAATCTATGCAAATGGCAACTGCTGTCTTCAATCCCCACACATGCTATCCAGCCCACTACTGTTAAGTGAAGGTGACATCCCATGCCTTAATTCAACCACTTTTGGGACCATCTTATTAATATTTTCCCACCATTTCTTTCTAGGGTTTATCTTTATTTTTCATTTTTTTAATTTTATTTATTTTTATAAGTTATGAGATATCTTCATACTACATTAAATATAAAATTAATTTTTGTTCGTGTTGTACGATTGATGTTGACCAAAAAAAATTTGACTTGATATTGATTCGAACACAAAATCTTTTGTTATGAATCGTCTTTATTTAAAAATTCAGTAAGATCTTACACCATATTTTTCAAGTTTCATAAACTTCCATTTTTGGTTTAATGGCAAGCTAAGATGATGATGTTTTTCAACATGTAGGTGGACTTTTCTGATAGATTCATGTGGTACAAACATTAAGAAGTATGAAAGGTCATCATCTATGCTTTGATAACCCTAAAAGAAATATATATATATATATATATATATATATATATACACACACACAAAAAGAAATTTTGACTTTCTACACCTTAGAGTTAGAAAAACAACTAAATGTAATTTCCAAGAAATATAATTCATTCCATTTTATTTGTAAGTTTTGAAGGGAGAACAAAATAAAAAAAATAAAATTTAATTGTTAAAAACTTTGAATATTGAAAAGAACAATGGATTATTTGGACATACAGTGATAGTAGTGAGATCATTTTGAAGGTTTATCAATTCGATTTCTGTCACATTGATACTTTAGACGACAATAAATGCTAAATATATTTTGAAGCATCGATCTACTTTCATATGAACAATTTATCTATAAAAATAAATAAAAGATAAATACAACTAGATAAAAAGTTAATTCAATTGAATTCTTTTGGAAAGAGGGATTAAATTTTGTGGGAGACCACTTTCAACCACTTCTATTAGTACATATTAGGATAATTTATTTTCTTTTTTACAAATAAATCACAATTCATAATAAAATTTAAAACTTACCACAATTAAACAACAATCTCTTTTGGCCTTTCTGCCATGAGAGGATGAAAATTCTAAAGAATAGCTTGCTATATTTTTACTATATGGCTGTTTTGGGTCATAAATTTAGGTTCCTAAAGGGGTGGTGTACTAATCTTTTAGAGGCCTAAGCCTTAGGTTGGGGATTACATTGTGAACACATTGAAGAAAAAAGAGCAAACAAACAGGGCAAGTCAAAGGCAGAAAGAGTTTCCATTTCTTGATTTTAATCATCATGTAATGCCTTTAATCACTTCCTCTAGGTTTCCACTCCAACCATCACTAGAATGTAGAGTTTTTTGCTTTAAATAGATAATAATTTCTTTTTCTTTCTAGTTTTGTTGACACAATGACAAAAGACATGAATTACAATTCATTAAAAAATTAGTTTAGTAAAATTTGAATTTGATTTTTTTCTTCGAAACATCGAATAAAGGATATAGAATTACGATATTTCAAATATTAAAAAAAAAAGAAAGAAAAGTTATATGTATGTGTCAAATTTATATTGGTATCTTCTGATTTCGACTCCGAAACTTCAAACAACAAAAAGATTTAGAGATTTATTTCTTGATTTATGTGGATATAGCATTTCTATATTTCTGTCTTGAACCTTTTTAGTTTTTTAAGTCCATTATCAATATATTAGAGTTCATCTATATTATAAGTCATAACAATAATTAATTTTATCAAAGGGCCATAAATTTGTCAAATTAATACAAATCAATTTAAGTTGAATCCGCCAATAATGCAGTCTAATTTCTTTTCCACGCCTCCTTTTCTCTTTCCATGGAAAATGGATGACTATTGAAACCTAATTAATTAAATATTAACAACTTGTAAAATAAAATTAAAGATGATAATGACAAAATAATAAGAAATTATATTTAATTTACTAACAGTGTATTGTATAGCTTTTATAAACAGTTAGTCAATTATAAAATATCATTTTATTAATAAATAAAATTTAAAAATATATATACTCTTAAAAATAAATTAAATAGTATTTATTTTAACAATTTGCATATTTTAAAATTTACTCATTAATGAAATGACATTTTATGATTAATCGACAATTTATAAATTATATACACTTTCAATACATCAAATATAAACTCAAATAATAATATAAAAGTAATTATATACATCATCCAAAATGGTAACTCCAATTTTTAATAAAAGAAATCACTTTTCTTTCAAATTAGAGTTTAAGTATTCCAAAAATAAAACTTTATATACATTAAGTCGATGTAAAAAAATGCACACTTAAAGATCATTAAAAGAAATAATTTTGGATAAAATATATAAATAAACTATTTATATACTTGTATATGACCTTGAAAAGTGAACCCCTAACACATCCAAACATGCTTATGAATACAATAATTTTGTTTTTAGCCTACCAAATCCCATTTATTCAACCTAGAAAGAAGAGAGGTTTCAAAGTCTCCAGCAAAAAAGGGCTTCTTTTGTTGTACAGCCAAAAGGGGAAGATTACAACTCATTCTTGCATTTGGAGCTCGTGCAGGCATTTAATTTAATTATATAATTAGCAAAGGGAGAGAGCCAGACAGACAGACAGAGGGGAAGAAACCAAGAAGCTAAGAAAGAAAGAGTCGTCGGTGGATTTAGGCTAAATCCACCTCATAGTTGAGACCAAATCAAGCCAAGTATTTCTGCAAAAACAATAATGTCAATGACAAAGCAGAAATCATGGGGCTGGTTTTGTACTCTTTTGTTTCTTTTATAATTAAAGAATGATGTAATTGCATATGCAGTAACATGTATGAACCTCATCAAGTAAGCAAGGTAAATTTATGGTGTAGAAATCCAAGTGAAAATGTATCCATTTCCATGAGTTTTACCATTTTTTTTCTCTTATCTAATTGTTTTCAATATATGCAACAAATAATGATGATAAAAAGGTTAACTATTGAATTTAATATATACAAATAGTGTTATTTTTATATCTACAATAGAAAATTTTGTTTAGTTCAATTTGATAAAGAAAAGAGTTTTTTATTTATTAACTTTGATTTAGTTCTTATGGGAAGTATTTTGAGATTAAAAACTTGAATATACCACATTGATATATCATATCGTTTTGAAAAAAAACTTAAGTTTAAACGAAATTTGAAAATATTTTAATTATTTTATAAAATAAAATTTAAATTTCACAAATAAAATTTAAATTAGTATGTATAATTTAATTGGATATATGTTAATTTTTTCACTCTGTTAATAAAATTTAAAATCTCAATAAAAAGAATTGCAAGTTCTAAAAAAAAAAAAAAGAGAAAAGAAAAAATCTGAAAAATCGCTAGAGATGAAGAAGCACATAATAGTGGGGAAAGAGCAAAAAGAAAGTGGAATCCGAGTGCCAGAGTCTTTAAATATTCGAATGATAGTGGGATTGGATGGTCCAATCTAACCCAAAGCCAAGTGGGAGGTGACATGGATTTTAGCTAAGCCAAAAAAAAAAAGTACCAAGTCAGCCAAAGTCTTATCATTGACTTTTATTTTTTGTTAATATATACCTTTTAGTAACGAAATTGTCAGTGTTTCAGACAACATTACCTTCACCTAAAGCTACAATCCAAAGGAGGGTTGGTCTTGGTCATGTCAAAATTTATTGCAATGGGTTAAAATATAAAATAAAAAAAAGCTTAAATCTCATGTAAATATATATATATATACCTATATATATATATATATATATATAAACTTCTGTTATCTGGATATAGGATATAAATTCGCATATTTTATTTCGTATAAATAAATTTTTATTTTTATTTTATTATAAATAAATTATAAATTTTTAAAATAAAAAAATAAATTTAAAACGTGGGTTTCAACGTCGTGCAATGTGGAGGATAAAGATAAAATAGTAGAGGCTAATTTCCATCCTATCATTGTTTTTAAGTTTTTTTATTATTTTATTAAAAGATGTTTTTAATGATTTTTTTATTATTTTTAATCTAATTGAAATAATATCATAGTTTATCTAATTTAACTCTAATATGCTAGATGATATTAGATATCATTGTGATATTTATGTAGCAATTGATATGAACAATATTATGAATTGTTACGTAGAATGTCTCAATTGTGATACAAACAATAATTAATGTTATTTATCATTTTATTGTATAATAAAAATTTATAAATTAATTTATATATAGATAAACAGACTTATATTTATTTTATATTAAAGATTGAATATTTGAATATTAAAATTGAAATGAAAACCCCAAACCAACCCTAAAAAAAGTGATAAAACCCGCAACTGGCAATTGGTGCTCTATCCATTTCTTTGAGTTCTTCTTTAACTTTTTAAAGTTTTGAGCCAATGAAAGATCCTTTGAGTTTTCAATTTCTCATCTTTAAAGCTATGTTTACAGAATGGTCATCATCATCTCAGAATCAGCACCTTCCCATTGTCCAGGGTGGTTCAAGGCTTTAGCTTCTAGGCCTTCTATAAAGTCTCTACTGCTATATAGCAGTCCTCAGGGACAGGGTCATGGTTTCCCTTTGAATAGGGTACAAAAATTGCATTTATATTTAATGCGTTTCAAATTCATTAAATTCATCAATAAATTTCATGATTTAATTTAAAAATAAGCATTTCCGAAGTGGAAAGGTAAAAAGAAAATGATATCACAGGCACATATAATATAAATTATTTTAATTTGCAAAAAAAGAAATTTTTTCTCAATCGGAATTTTTTTTCTTTTATTTTTTGTAAAAAGTATTTTAGTAATAAAATTTAATGTACCAATAGATGTAGAGATGTTATAAAATTATTTGAGAAAAAATTACATTTACATTTATATCATTTTATGAATTCGATCTCGGTCTCATTAATTTCAAACTAATAATGTTTTCTTGATTGATAAACATTTGTAACCTAGTTCAAAATGTATATATTATGGCACTATTTAAATGGGCTGTATGAAACTTTCTAAATAATTACTACCTGACAAAAAAAAATTTGATAAAAATGAAAATCAAAGTTCATGATTTGTCATACCCCACACTGAATTACAACTCCAATAAAGGCCACTAGTAAGAACAAAGAATGGCTACTTATAGGATTTGACAAGATTGCAATCTATTTGAAAACAAATCAAAGAGAGGTGGTCCATATCACCATTGATTGTATCCCTGCCGTACGATGGGCCATCCCCCATTTGGTTTGAGAAAGGAAAATATATAGGCAGATTTGAATGTGGTGAAAAGGTTCTTTTGCATGGGAGCATGACAAATGCATAGAATTACATCAAATCAAAATAAAAGGAATCGAGCAAAAGGAAAATGACAAATATTGATGAAGTTTACTCATTTCATCAATTAAGTTTGTTGAAGTTTGTCTTTGATAATATCTTATATTTGTACTTCTTTCTTTTTTCTTGTCATTCTTTTTGGAAGAGAAAAAACTTCAAACAAAAAACTAGAAATTGCAATCATGGCCGTCGATCTAGTCAAAATGCCATGAAGATGAAGCCAGGAAAACAAGAAAAAAAAACTCTTTGAAAACTAACCTTTACACCCATATTTTTTTTTTGAGAACCTTTGCTTTGTTGAGGTCAGTTTAGGTCTTTTAGGTTGATGGATAGTGATATGCAGGAGGTTTAGATGGAGGGGTTCGTTTAATTTGTCAAGGGACAAAGAATAATTAATGAGAAGGTAGCATAGAGTAGCTGAGGGCCAGAAGAGCTTAGTAATAAAAGAGTTCATTTGTTTTTTTTTATAATAATAAATATTTTTATTCATTTCACGACTTGAATTTAAATTTATTCGCATAAAAAATAATATGCAAGTAAAATCCTTTGAGAATTTACTTTGCACCTTTAATTTTTTTTGTTGCATGGGTTTGCTAGGTGTGATGCATGCTTGCCTTATGATGATTTGTAGACTACAGTCTGACCATAACAAGTGACATTCTTTGGAGCCAACTCTCCTTGTGGGACTCATGGGCTTGACTTTATCTTGATTTTTTTTTTTTTAACTTTATCTTGAAATTTTAATTTTAGGAAGATTGAGCTTAAAAATTAACCCCAATTTGAGAGAAATTATAAAGTGATTTTAATTTTTTTGGTGATAATTTTAGGAAGATTGAACTTAAAAATTAACCCCAATTTGAGAGAAATTATAAAGTGATTGTCCCCAAATTCATTACATGTTTTTCTCATTTTCATAGGTTTCTCTCTCCTTCAACGTTGTCACAGTCCTCGATCAACATCAGAAAATCCTTTTCGTAATTCATAATTCCAGTATTCTTTTTACAAAAAAGCCCTTGAATTATTTCAATTTTTTTTAAAATAAGTTTTTTTAATCAAAATAAGCTTTTAGTACTCAAATGAATCTTGCTTTAGATAAAAGATTATGAATAAGTAAATGTTGATTCAAATTAACTTAACCAATCAAAGTTTAATTATACGATTTGGTTTCAGTCAACTTCAAATTTAAGATAGTATTTTTGGTTGATTTATTCAATTAAATTAGTATTTAAAATAACAAATTAAACTGACAGAATTAATTGACTCCTTCAAATATATTTATATAATATAAATAATTAAATATTATATAATATACTTTATATAACCAACCTTTTTATATAGGAAGTTGGATCTTAAACCCATTTGAAAAACCAAATGGTTCATCTCTATAAAAAATGTATTTATTTTAAGGGTTTATTTAGACATAAATTAAAGGTTAATGACTTATTTTGATACAATTTAAAGTTTAAGGTTATTTAGATGCAAATTAAATATTAAGAGCTAATTTGGATGCAATAAAATTATAAGTGTTTATCTAAGTAAGACATAAAGTTCAAAATTTTTTTATTATTTTAGCCAAAAAAATTACTAATAAATTTGACAATATATATCTTCATAATTTCAATCTTAAATCTCTAATTGACCATTTATCTTTTGGGTGGGAATCGTTTTGTGTTTGTGTTACTCCCTTGGTTTATAACAATTCCCAAACCCAAATCTTTTGATGGTCAACAGCTCTTTGCTCTCCATGCCACTTATCGCTTCTTAATTCTTGACAACATCATTAGATTATTCATCTCTAAAATGTAATAATATTATGACTTCTATTAGCTCAAATATTCTTATATAAGGATTTTATACATCAATATTGCCAATTCTAATTATGGAATTTTGTGTAATAATTGAATTTTTTAATATTTTAAAGTATATAGAATCAACTTAATTATATTGTTCACATAATGCTGATCACTAAATAAAATGAGACAATTTAAGCTAAACAATATTAATCTGTGTTTGGGAAAACGAAAAAGTTAATGGGTTTATGGAAAAATGCGTCAGTTTTTTATTTTGGAAAAATAAAATACAATTCTTCTTGGATACCTTTCTATTGATGGTTGAATTGCTATTTTATACAAATGCTATGATTATTTCATAAGTTATTAATTATTTCTTATGTCTATAATATTAATAGATCGTCACCCTTCGGCATTGTGTATTATATTCCTAGAATAGATTATACAATATATATATATATGTATATATGTATATGTCTATGAATATGTTTGTTTGTATATGTATATATATGGCTTTTTATTAATGTAAAATGAAGCTCATAAAGCTTAAATCTATAACTCAAATTATACATACAAAATTTCATCATGATGCTATATGAAGACATTAGGGTGACTCTGTCAATGCCAAATTAAACTTAATTTTATAAAAGGCTTAATACTCAAATATATCCTCAACGTTTACCAAAAAATGGAATTAAGCCCTTAACGTTTAATTGCATGGAAATAAGTTCTTTAAGTTTTATTCTGAACAATTTAAACCTTAACGTTTTAAAAAAACATAATTAAACCCTTTTCCGTTAAATCTCAGAAACAGCCGTTAGTCATGTATACGTGGCATGCTGACGTGGAATATTTGTGCCACGTGGATTGTTGACGTGGAAATTTTTTTCCACGTGTACAAAATTGCTGATGTGGAATATTGGGCCCAAAAAAGTTTTTTTTTTTGCTTAATATTCAAATATGCCCTCAACGTTTATCAAAAAATAGAATTAAGCCCTCAACGTTTAATTGCATGGAAATAAGTTCTTTAAGTTTTATTTTGAGTAATTTAAACCTTAACGTTTCAAAGAAACATAATTAAACCATTTTTTGTTAAATCCCAGAAATAGCTGTTAGTCAGATATATGTGGCATACTAACGTGAAATATTTGTGCCACGTAGAAAATTTTTTTTCACGTATACAAATATCGCTGACATGAAATATTGGGCCCCAAAATGTTTTTTTTTCGAATTTCTTTTTTTCCATAATTACATTTTTTAAATTTTTAAATTTTAATTTTCATTTTTTTGTACAAATTACTTTTTTTTTCATACTATTATTTTTATTTTATAAAATTACATTTTTTCCTCAAAATATTTTTTTTTCAAAAATTACATTTTCTCTTAAAATGTATTTTTATTAAATTTCATTTTTCCAAAATTACAATTTGTTTAGCCATCTCATTTTGTTCAAAGTTACATTTTTTCCAAAATTATAAGTTTTCTACTGAAAATACCCAAAAATTAATACAAAAATAAAATTGGGAGAAGAAAAATATATAACTGTACAAAATAATTCATCCCGAATACAACAATAGAAGTAAAAGATAACTAATATGTTCATTACAACAAAATTAAGCTATAATAGCAACATATTCAGAGCAGAATTAAGCTTAAAACTACAGTTAATAACAATTACAAATCTGAATAATAAATTCAATATAAAAACAAGCTAATTATGGCAGTATCGACTTCAATATAAAAACAAGCCTTGTAATATTTTTTTAAAAATATATATATATATTTTGAGGAAAAAATGTAATTTTATAAAATAGAAATAACAGTATGAAAAAAAAGTAATTTGTACAAAAAAAATAAAAATTTAAAATTTAAAATTTAAAATTTTAAAAATGTAATTATGGGAAAAAGTAAATTCGAAAAAAAAAACATTTTGGGACCCAATATTTCATGTCAGCGATATTTGTATACGTGAAAAAAAATTTTCTACGTGGCACAAATATTTCACGTTAGTATGCCACATATCTGACTAACGGTTATTTCTGGGATTTAACGAAAAAATGTTTAATTATGTTTTTTTGAAACGTTAAGGTTTAAATTACTCAAAATAAAACTTAAAGGACTTATTTTCATGCAATTAAACGTTAAGGGTTTAATTCCATTTTTTGGTAAACGTTGAGGATATATTTGGGTATTAAACCTTTTATAAAATCAATAATCATTTTTATGATTGTAATTTTTTATTTATACATGTAATTTCATAAAAAAACTATTTCGTAAAATATAATCAAATTAGTCTAGAAATGCAGGTTGAAGTTTACTTTACCTCTTGATGAATTTGATAATTGTCCATGCCTGGGCTCGTGCGAATGATTTTTTTATTATATTTAAATTTAATTTTCTTATTATAACATGTTTCGTGATGGGATAAATTAATAAATAGAAGTGAATTGCACAAACTCTACTTTTGCTTGGATTCAGATCTTTGTAATACATACATTTATTTTCATTGCTAATATGGAAAAAGAGATATGCTTTTTTTTTTGTATATATATGGTTTCCACCATTAGCAATCAAATAATATAATCATAGATTAATAAATTAACAAGCTTAAATATTACAACAAATACAGACATAGCATGTGTCTTGATTCTCAACAGCCTGTGTTTAAAACTTGAAAATGGATTCCTTTTCTTTCCTAAAAAGCATACACAAATGGAAGAAATTTCAAAATCTAACAATCATATAACATGCTTTAGCATCTGATTAAAATTATTAAAATTCCCATAATCTCATGCTAATTGGGGTGTCATTCAATCATAATGCAGCAATCATGATCTCAATTAATTAAGCAAGTGGATTTTATTTTAATCCTTATATGTACTGACTCATGGCATTCTAATTATTTTGAAGGTTGGCCATAATCGGCTAGCTGAGATAAAAATTACCTTGCCCCTTCCATTATTAATCATGAATTCAAGTTAATTACAAGTGAAGTGATATGGAGTAGTAAAAAATTACTCATCATAAAAACTTAAATCAATTGCATTGAAATAAATAAAATAAATAAAAAAAACTTCATTGTCAATGTATAAAATAACTTTATATTTAAAAGATTATCATATTATTTGAAATCAATAACTAATGCATGCCCATTGTATATTTTTTAAGGTGTTAACTATTCAAAAATTAGTCAACATATGGATAAAAAAAATGTTTTTAGCATATTATATAGTAATATTACTAAAGTAATTAACTAAAATTAATATTGAAATGATTGTCTTACATATATCTCATAAGAAGAATGTTAACCCATGGCTTTAAGTTCCAAAAGGAGCCCAACACATGGCCAAATTAGGAAATATAGTTCATCATGGTGGCAAAAATAACACACTAACAAAAAAAAAATCATTCTATGGCAGCCTTTCAATAATCACTATGTACTTTTGGGCTTAAAAAAAGTTAAAAATCATATATATCTACTTTAGACTTGGACATGAGTAGTGCATCAACTTATATCCTCCTTGTTGGGGTTAGTAATAGTATTATAGTTTCTCTAATGGCCTTTTATCTCTCTTCTTTTATTAAAAAAAAAAGTTGGGGTAGAGAAGGGTTAACAACTCATGGCAACTTTAACATTATTCTAGTTATTCTTCATCTTTGAGAAATTATTAAGACAATTAGATGGGTTCAATGAGACTTTGAGATTGAGTTTCATGGTAAATTTATGATGACTAATGTAACGTTCATTAATGCAAACAATTTTTTTTTTTTTTTGAGTTCAATCACCACCTTATTTGCAAGAAAATCATTTTTTTTTGGAGATTAATTGGGAAAATTTCAAATGCTTTCAAATGTTTTTGACTTGAACATATATAGAAGTCAAGTTTTAGATTCATCTATATCTTTTTCATATAAATTTGAGAAATTAGCTGAAATAGAAAGTATAAATCTATATTTACATTGGAACCTTTGGTGATCATACTTTAGAGATGAATACATAATCAATTAAGATAATGCTTAAGATAAAAAAAAGGATAGATTTAAATTTAAGATTTTAACCTTTTCTTAAGAGGTCTCTTAACCCTCCTAATAAGTATGAAGTTAAAAAAATTACTTGTCTTGATAGATTACTAGTGATGGTGGATGAGAAAAAAGAGGTATTTCATTTTCCACATTACATTTTTTTTTTCAATTTTTCATTTGGGCTATTTTTGTAGCTAATTATTTGCAAGTTGAGTCAGTACTATTTATTTGATTTTAATGGTTAAGAGAAGATATTCAAATTTAAAACATTCATAATGAAAGTTCCATTAAATACTTAACAACATTTCATTATTCATTACAAAAAGAAAAAGTTACTATTGACCTTTGTAAACATAATAATGTAAACAAGTAGGAATTGAGAGAAATTTTCCATTGTGTTATGAATCGATATTAAATTTTATTGTTGTACTTCTAATTTTGTTGATTTTTGAACATAAAATAACAAAATCGGTAAAAATTTATCATTTACATTAATAGAATAATTGATGAAATATTTCTATTAACAATTACAAAATTTACTAGTTATATTAATAGAATATTTCGTGAAATATTCTAAATTCGTTATTGTTCTTAATAATAATAATAATAATAATAATAATAATAATAATAATAATAATAATAACCATTACTCCAAACTGAAGTGATAAAAACAAATCTTTATATCAAAGCTATTAATAAAAATTTTAAATTTTATAAATGAAGTTAAGATAATAACATTTAGCTTTAATTAATATTAAAAAATAAAATATGATGTATATCTTTATCTTAATCTCATTTATAAAACCTAAAACTTTCATGAGCAATACATTAAACAATTATCCTCATATTAATGTTTTTAATTAATGTTAACAATCTTTTAATCAAATGATTAAAAAAGAATTGTGACATATTATAATACCTAAATTCAAATCCAAACAATTTCACTCTATTTTTAATTATCAAATATTTCCCTTAAAAAAAAATTCTTAATTAACTCCACATTTTTCTCTATCTTTTTCCGTCATTAAATTTCCCCACGAATTGAGTGGATTGGGTAGAGTTGGGTGGTCCATTAATTGTGTTATTTTCATTGATGGGCCTATAGACTATAGCATATAATACTAGACTCTCTCACCGTCAGTTCCATCCATAATTCTCTCTGATAGCAACGCAAGCATCACGAAACTCTTAAATACACAATGAAAATTAAAGAAATACCGTGCAATTTTTTCCCTAGTAATTAATTCTCCTTGCTTGGTTTAAATATCACAAACTTTTATGTTTCTATCTCCTATAAATTCATAGCTTCTCATTCTTCTTTCTTTTTATCATGTAACTGTCCCATCTTCAATTGTTTTTGATTGAAGATTTGTTTCCCCATTACAACATATGTACATTATACATAACATGTTTAGTCAAGTATAATACACAGTCCAAAAGCTTATAAATAATTTATTTTGTTTTGTCAAAGAAAAGTATTAGAAAAAATCTATTGACAGTTTTCTCTAGTAGACAAAGAAATTGGAGAAAAGAAAAGAAAATCCTAGAAGAGAAGAAGGGAGTTTGGGATTTTGAAATTAGGCCAAGAATTGAGGGTTAAAGCATAATTAAGTTTAAATTCTTTCAAATTTTTATATTTTATGTACTTTTTTAGAAATTATCTTTTTATTTTAAATGTTCTTTAACATTTAAATTATTTTGGCATTATTTCAATGACTTTGATGACATGTTGGCTATCGATGGAAAGCTCTCATTGAGAGTTGTCTAGCTGTTCTTGGGGCATCTCATTTAGATTTGTATTATGAAAGAAATCAATATTTTGTATTCTGAATAATTTGTATTCTGTAACATTTATGGATAATAATTGCAAGGTTTTTGTAGTATCTGTCTGAAACTTTTTTTTTAATTTAAATAATCAAGGCTTCAAATTAAGCCAGATGGTTTTGAAAATCCATAAACTTGGGGTAATCAGTGATGTGAATTTTGAATTTGGAAAATGTATTTCCAATTGGTATTGTTATTGAAATGAATTTAGCTATAGAATTATGATATGTAGGCTTCGTTTTAGTACGAACTACTCCTTTGGATTTGACTTACTTTATTAAATACAAATGCTCAAAATAAGATAAATGATTATGGACATTTAAAATTTCACCACTTTACAAAAAATTGTTTTTGATTATTTTAATAGCTATTTTTTTGCTAATAATTGATTTATTTTGCTACAAAAGTAAAAAATTTGATTTTTTGAGTTTTATTAAATTTTGGAATGAATAAATATATTTTTAATAAATTACCTTTGGATTGGCATATTTCATGTTAATTGAGAATGTTTAAAAAACAAAAATTCAACTAATACTTTGATTTTTCTTCACCAATTACAATATTTGTTACTGATTTTGTGTAATATCATATAATATTGCAATTTTTAAATATTTTTATGTTTTCTAAATTATAAAAGAAAATTTGTTGGTTTTGAAAATAATTTTGTAAATTAATAGCTTATCTTTCTAATATTGAATAATTTTAAATATTAGGTTTCGAGACATTTTAAAAGTTTTGTCTTTAGTTTCAATTTAGCAAGCTCAAGTAAGTGAGTTGATATATCTTTTGGTGTTTTGGAGATAGAAAAGAATATCGGACAATAATAAAGCAATGATCATTCCAAAGAAGCAATGGAAACAAATTCCCCACATGGCCAGTCACCTTCTCCTAGGATTATCAGATTTTTGCTTCCTTAAAAACAGTTTAGTCATCACCTAATTCTCTTACTATTATTAGAATTAGTGTTAAGAAAGCTTCACCATCATTTCCATGGACATTTATTGGATTTATTGTCATAGAGCCAAATTCGAGTCGAGTTTTGACCCCTCTTGCTATTCCTTGTCTTGCAAGTAATTGATTGAACTTCACCGACATAATTTAGAGTACATTAGGTGTTTCTAAACAAGTTAGAGTACATATTGTAACTCAATACATGAAATCCAAGAACCTCAATTATAGGATTCTCCGGCGTAATTTAGCACAATCAAAACTAGATTAGACTTTAATTTTGACTTGTCAAATGATAATATTCTCACTTTTAAGGTAAATTTCTCCCAAATCTTGCTAAGAATATCAAATTGGTTTAGTTCAAGTAGTTACATTCTAAGGCAATCTAAAGTCTAGAATCTTTTGGCTATTGGGGTTTGCCTTGAATCTCATATTAAAAGTTTATTAAGAATTATCTTGAATCTCAAATCGAAAGTGTAAGAGAAGTTATAAAGAGTTTTCCCTTATAAATAATGTGTTAGACTTGGTTTATTAGGTATCTAAAGGGTATAGTTGGGCACCGATAGCATAGTTAATGTTTGAGCTATTATAAATGGTGTATATTGGTTCTTTGGATCAGTTAGGTTTATAGGAGTTTGTAATTTTTTTCTTCTAAAAAATTGCTCAATGGGTTTATAACGAGTTCACAATTTTTCTCTTTTAAAAATTGTTCTGTTGTAATTGAATTGATTATTAGTTTGGTTGGATGATTATAGACCAATTTGGTTAGGCCAAATCACGTGTTTGTTTCTACTTTCTTCTGTTAGTGTTTGGATTGGGGATTTTTCCCAACAAGTGGTAAGAGGAAGAAAACATGAAGATTCATGATCTGGATGAGAGGAAGAAAGCCAATTTGGTTGGTTTATGATCTTGATGAGAGGAAGAAAGCCAATTTAGTTGGACTAGAGAAAGAAAGCCAATTTGGTTGGGCCAAACTATATTAAAAATTTATTGCGTTCTTTTATGCTTTCTTCAGTTTTGTCGGTATTTGGATGAGAGATATTTTTTCCAACATTGGCTACATTGTCTTTTGTCATTTGCTAGTCAAAAGGACAATAAGGCTTTAATAAGCAGTAGCAACCAACCAGTTGAATCCTAAAAATGTCAATATTCAAACGTCTTTAAAATAAGCTCGGAAAATTTGAGTTAAAAATGTCTCATAACCTCTTAGATTTCAACAGTGCAGATGGTATGTCAATTTGAGGGATTGATTGTGTGAGGACCTTGACAAACTAAAACCATCAGTTTTGCATCTCAAGTACAATAATGGCCGATTACTGGGCAATTCAAGTAGGCCTGGTTGATGTTAGAATAGCAAAGAAAGTAAGAATTTAAGTGGGAAATAACAGTGGATGTTCAATGTTGGAGAGTAAAACAGAAAGATGTCTCTCAATCACATGGAGCCAAGTGAGCTGTTGAGGGGCAGTTACTCAATGGTCTTTCAGCCCAGGCTCTGCTGTCTAATTAAAATCATGAAGCTTTTCTAGTAGATTGATATTGGGTGCAAGATGTAACATGCTATTGCATGCAATACCAGAATATGAGCGTGTGATTAGCCGATTGAAATTTCTGTCGCAAATTCGTCGATATTATGGCCGGAGTACTGACTTGGTACCTTCTTTTGAAGCAATCCAAGCAAGCTAAGTTCTTCGTTTATATTAAGAAAAAGAAATAATTAAGCATTCGAGCATTTGACTGATCAAAATTGATAAATGCATGTATCGATCTTTTGCTCTTTTGAGTAAGTTCGGATCTCTCTTTCTCTAAATAAAAATAAAAGAAAAAAGAATAATTAAAGAACGAGTATATCGACTTATGAACAAATTTAAGTCATGGTACTAAAATAGGTGTTTTGGGGCAGCCTGTGGTTCTCGAATTCAAATCATGAAGCTTTGTCTGACTGATTTCATGAACAAGAGTTCAATTACTGGCGGTATGGTTTTTTAAGTGAAATTTGGAGTGAATAATAAGCTTATGATTACTCATTCAAATTTGCAATTGAACTACCATGGAGCATAACAACAATTATAGCTTTAATCGCATGTTATAGAAACGCATGACATGCGTGTTCAAATGTTAGTAAAAAATTTTTTTAATGTTTATTTGAGTCTAATGAAGTAAATCACTTAAAGAGTGTTATTGGATTGAATAGTATTTTCATAATTTTTTTATTCGATTTGATTTATATAAATTTTTTATTTTGTAATTCGTATTTAATTCATATTAAAAAAATTTGAATTCTGTTATATTCGGCTTGATTATTCAAGTTTCAGGATTTCGATAATTTTGAGCGTTATTTTAATTTTAACTTGAATTTTTTATTTAAAATATAAAATAGATTTTTATACGAATAATACAAATTACAAAATGTTAAATAACAAAATAATTGATTATAATCTGTATTTGAACCCATTGATATTTGAATCTATCTAAATGTATGCAATTGACGATGTTACTATCAAAATCCAAACCGAATTCATTCAAATCTTTCTGAGTCGGTTTTTTTTTTTTTTCAGTAATGTCATTAGGGGGTTTTCAACTCAGTTCTCTTTTCATTCACAGTCAGGCTGCTTCCCATGTACTTTTGAGTGCGTTTCTGACCGGCATTACATGGGCCTGCAGGTATAAATTCTGAAGAAAAGGGCCTTATTCGGCTTGGGTTTAGTTTTAGCAAATAGCACCCCATTGAAGATCTTGTAATGTAATTCCTTCAAGAAATGAAACAACTGACATTTCATGTCAAGTTGAAACACAAAGAACAATCTTTTGTTATTGATATGTATCCAAAAGACTTCAAAAAATTGTACCGTATCTTTGAAGGAAATACAATAAATTCTGAATCTGACACAAAATACAATCTATGGAACCCTTAGCACATGAAATGCAACTCAAAACAGACGATGGAGTAAGCATATTGATGGCGCCATAGAGTCCATGTAGTCACATCTACTGCAATAAGAGAAATGCCGACTTTCAGTTCAGCCATGTTTATTTGTAGGTTCCCAAACCCACACCGGTCTCTCCACCGTGAGCTTGGAAGCTGTTCTCCCTGGCACTGGAATAGCAAATATAGTATAACTTGTTGACTATGGCAGTTAGGAAAATGAAAGCTGCCCCGGCACCGAAAACTCCCTTCCTCACAGTCTCACAAGAGGGAGGCTGCTCGCTGAATATGGTCCGGTATTTGGTGTGGTAGGCATTTCTTACTGAGGCCGCCAGCAAGCATATCTCAGCAATTAGGAAAAACAACCTGTCTCAGACAGTGCCAAGAATCATTGACACATCCAAAGCTTGGATATATTTCAGGTAGGTTGAGATCATTGAAACTTGAAACCAACAATCAGTAGTTACATACCAGCAGATTATGAAAAGGACAACTGCCCAAGCCCTTGAACCACTGGGGTTCAAAGCCTTTCCACAGCAGAAGCATCGGCTTGCAACCATTATAAGGGCTTGACCAGCCATAAGGAACAAAAATGCACCAACACCATAGCCTGTTGCTATATCTGAGTCATAGACACAATAGTTATAATTAACTTCACTATCCTGAACAATCTTGGCCTGCACAAGAATACAGATACACCATAAGTTAGTTGCTTTGGATTAGCAATAATTTGCCATCTAAGCAGAACTAACAATTCTTCTCAATAAACACAAAAAAATATTACAACCCCAGCCAGCCTGATACCAAGTTGGTTGGCCAAAGGGACCCTGGAAATCCATGTTTCCATTGCCCACTGCCAAAGGGGTTTAGTAAGAAGCTAGTAGTTATTGGAAGAATACGAAAACACCAGGCTCAAAGTGATTGTTTTCCAGGTGTTCTTTGTTTTGCAAGTAGCTTAATGTTTTCATTGCTGTATTAGATTTATGGAAAACTCATGTATTTAATTCTGATTTTAATAATTGCTCCAACGGATAAATCTGATTTGCTTCTGAATCTACCAAGACAAGTTCCTCATCCACAACCTCCAATCCCCATAACCTCTCTAAGGTTGAAATACTATTGAGAGAGATAAAACACTCACACAGAGATCTATCATTTTTATGGAAATTCAGCTGAGATCTGGCAAGTTTATAAGCAATTGAGAACTTTATAGCAGATAAAATCATTTTCTTTCCAGCTATTTGATTGCTGAAATTAAAAAAGAAAAAGGTCCATTTCCTATCATTCTTTTCCAAAAGAGAAGTAAGAACAAGGGAGTTTCATTTCTTTCTCTACAGTTCCTTTAGGCAACAAAAGCAGCAGATTTGAATGTATACCTAACAATTCAGCAACATAAACAATTAACATTTCCTATGTACTTCAAACTTAAAAATCAGTTCTTTTCTTTCTTCCTTAGCCAAAAACCAGAAAAAATTTCCTTTTCTTTCCATACATTGATAGAAGCAACAAAAGCAGCAATTTCATAAACATAGCTAACAACCCAGAAAGCTGCTAAATCAACATTTACTACTATTTTTCAAACTAAAAAAAATGCACTTCCCTTCATTTTTCAGCAGAGATGGTAAGAAATTTTCTATAAACCAGGTATCATATGAGGTTATATCATCCAAAAAATGCATCAAGAGGTGGGAAAGTAAATCAAACTCACACTGCTTCTTCTTTGTTCAGCTGCAACAGCTAAACCAAAGGCAATGAGATCAAGAACAAAGACAGCAATCAAAAGAAGCTTTGAAGCCATGGATATTTGGAGCTAGCTTGGATAACCCAACAAGATCTAGCTCCCTTTTTCTCTGTTTCTTCACTTTCTTTCTTTATTTGTTTTTGCTTTGCTCTTTTTCTCTTATACTCTCCCTCTCTAAATATACAAAAATCACTATCAGTACTGAAGAAGCAATGCAGATGACGATTAAAATGAAGAAATAAAATAGAAAAATAATGTTTTTTTTTCTTTATACGTAATTTTCAGAAGAAAATGACACCTCACCGTAGCTTGAAAATGGGGTTTTCACCTTCTTATGAAAAAAAAAAAAGGTTTTGAAACATAGAATAATTAAATAATTAAATTGTTAAAACATAAAAAATGTTTTTGAAATATATATATATATTAAAAAAATGATAAATAATTAAATAGGATTGAGAATTCAAGTTTTTTTTTTTCAATTTTATTTCTTTTTACCTTTGAAAAAAATTTGTTATTATTATTGAATCAATCAGTTACGGTTGATAAAAAACCTCCAACCGGTTCAATCACCGGTTCAACTTATTAAAACATTGGATTCTAGTAAAACTGATTGAAGCACAATGTACAAGTGCCTTGAAGCAAGGTGTCTTTTTTGGAGGGAGAAGGTGGTTAAAAGGGTAATTTGGGTATCCCAAGAAGTTAATGTACAAGAGGTTAAAGCACCTGACAAGGTTATTGAAGGCGGATGCTTGTTTGGAAAGTGAAGTTCGTTGGAAGGCTCCTTTAATGAGATGCTTCGTGAAAGGGAATACTTACCCGCCATAATTATAACTACCTTTTGGAATCCTCAAAAGGAAGCCTTTGGAGTACAACTTGTGTAGCATAAGGTACCAACATCAGAGCATGTATTGCACACCTTACGAGGAAAACATTGGAAGG
Source organism: Firmiana major (assembly GCA_033439115.1). Classification (NCBI taxonomy): domain Eukaryota; kingdom Viridiplantae; phylum Streptophyta; class Magnoliopsida; order Malvales; family Malvaceae; genus Firmiana; species Firmiana major. Next base: position 67,385,433 of record CM065905.1, read on the forward strand.
GTGAATTTGGTTTGCCCAAAAATATATATATATATATATTTATATTTACATGATAAAAAGATTTTCCAATTTCGATTTAGTATATATTTTTGGATTAATTAAGTAAATTTATTTATGTGGTAAGTTAAAATTCATAAAAAGAAAATTATCTTTCTCATCATCTTTCAATGAATTCACTTTGAAACTATAAAAAATGAAACAAATTCTATTACCATTTGACTTAATATCTCCAATAAATTTAATATATTTCATTAAAAATAATTTGATACCCACTAAAGTAGTGTGATTACAATGTATAGTTCCTTTTTAAATTTTTTTTTCTTAATTTTATAATCAAAATCACAACACAAAGTATTTTTTTTTGAAAAGTTATGTAATTGTTACCCTTTAATTCGAAAATGATATTTTTTTATTTAGATTATTTGTGATAGATAGTACATAATTTATTTTTTTGATTATTTTAAAGTAAAAAAAAAAAACTTTAGATTTAATTATTCCAAAAAGCTTTAGTAAGCGATAATACTTTTTTTTTTGTTTGAGAAAGGTCAAGATACCATTTTGCAAAGGTACATATTATGACTACCAAATTGCAAACATAAATTGTTGAATTTGGTTTTAACAAAATATAAAAAAAGAATAAATAAATAAATATATATATATATATATATATATAAATATATAAGATTTGTCCGCATTGTAATAAAATGTCAAGACTTTGAAATGGACGCTCTCGGTGAAGAGAGCTTAAAGACAACCAATCAAAAACCTTTCCTTTGTTGGACATAAACGTATTTATCTCAAGTCTTAGATCGTACGGCATGTTGGGTAGTGCGCATTGCCGACGAAGTTAAACGAATACTCAGTTTTAACGACAAAACAAGAAAATTTTTGTCACGGAGCACAGCCTGGGCAGGGCACAGATCAGTCTAGATCTCTAACCAATAAAATTGTGCCACGTCGGATCATGGAACGTGTGTAGGCCCCTTAGGAATGTAAGGACTTGACTATTGCCGAGGAAATGGTCAAGATCTTTTGCCTAGCGATGAGCTGTTGAGACAGTCAACAACTCTTGAAATAAATGTTTTGTCGCCATGACATTTTTGTGCATTTTATTTGTGGGATGACTCATTTGAAAGGGTAAAATATAAAAGAAAGTTTCGTGTTAAAAATTATGTCGATATAAAAAATATAAAATTTTAATTTTAATTTTATTATATTTATTTATAAATTTTACTTAATTTTAATTTGTATCAATTTTATATATTTTATTCGTATCATATCAATAATTATCAAGTCTAAATTTTAGTTGAGATGGTCAAAAAGTTAGAAAACATTCAAAAATTATAATTTGGAATTGTTTTTGGTCAAGTTTGATACATATAAACAAGTGGGAGTTTTTAGTATATGATTGAAACTGACATTATTTTTCTTGATTTAAGACCTAAGTATTTGAATTCTTATCACTAAAATTAAAAGTCCAATATTTTATCGATTTATCACGCAATTTCAATTCATTTATATTCACAATGTTTATGTTTTAATCAACTTAGGTTATCCTAAGTTTATTGTGCTGATCCTGAATCACATTAGGTTGTTGGTCCCAAAATTGTTGAGCTAATTCTTTATATAGCTTTCCATCGGTACCAGGCCGATTTGCCCATAATTGCCCAAGTCTCTACCATTTTGATGTACTTGTCATTTCTTAAAAATCAAATTTACACAATTGATAATTGCCATTTCAAGTTTGGAGTTTTGTCATAATTTGGAGCTTTGTCAAATTAGTTTCCCTAATTGCCATTAGCCTTGTTGGTAGCTAGCAACATGATTTTCAAGAACTAGTGAATGATCTTTAACCAATTTGTATATTGAGAAGTTCCAAATTTCAATGCCTTTTGTATCATAAAAATGACCAAAATGAAAATGAGGAGGCAAGGAAGAAATGCATGTATAATTAAGGAGAAATACTTTGTCACCACTGCATGTTTGTTTTGGGGATGAACATACTTCCATTGTAAAATTGAGGTTGTGCAGCTCTACAAGGATCGGTGTTTGTTGTGTGCTTGCCTATGACTAGATTGAACAATTTTACATGTTAAAGTGGTATTATTCCACATCTAATAAATATTTTATTTTTTATGGTCTTATATTCAAGTTGGACTCCTTTATTTATGTCAATTAATTTTATGTTGGACGCTTCGACATAGTATTAGAGTTTAAATTCTGTTATGTGATTCCAGTCTTTTACTCCTTATAATATTGTCACGTAGTAGATTTTTATATTTCCGTCATATTTGTTCTTCTAATATTGTCACGTGGTAGACTTCTATGTTCTTACCTATTAAAATAGTATTATCTTATATTTATTAAATACTTTATTTTTTGTGATCTTATATTCAAGTTGAGCTCTTCTATCTATTGCAAATTGATTTTAGATTGAATGCTTAACATTGCAGATACATCATGTCCACCATTTTCCATATTACTTAGCAAAGGTACATAACATTGTGCTCAATTTTGTTACTTCGATCAGTCACCTAAAGTTTTCAGCAATTGCATGTTTGAGTAATGTTCTTTTTCATTTCCATGATCTTAAAAGAGTAAAGATCAATTTGCTAATAAGTGGCACAAAGCATTTTATTTGTACCCTTTGAAACCAATAGACTGACAAGTTAGCCATAGGTAACATCTTTTGGAGTCCACCTACCAAGAAAAATTACAGGTGTTCATATGGAAATTGAAATCAAAGACTGAATAACAATTACAAATGATTCAAAAATGACTCAAATCCGTAAACGAGTGCAGATTATAATGCATACCAATAAGCAAAAGAATGTGTTTTAACCCTTAGAACATGGAATATCAAACAAAGATAAATTACAGTACGATTTTTTTTTTTTTTTCATTTTTCTTCTAATTTCATGAACCCTTGAATCACAGAAACAAAGGCCTTATTGGTACGTTCCACCTGAAGCTCTTGAACAACCAAAAACCTGAAGCAGAAGCATTATGGAATGGCAAGCACTGTAGCACACACTAAGTTGCTAGCAAGAATTAACTAGGTCTGTGAAATCAGTCAGTAGGACAGTTTCTACTTTTTCCTTCCAAAGAAAAGGAGCTTTCTAAACCCTTTGGCTGCTTTAGGAGATGTTTCATCATTGTTCCATTTCTTCCTGGAGTGTACTGGTTCTGCATCCATTTCATCATTTGGCGGTGGAGTTGAGATCTCTATTTCCGGAATCCTTGGTGACATATAATTTTCATTCATTGCACCGTTCCCTTCAATATTTACACTGGAAACCTTAACAGTTTTGTTAGGCAATGGTGGCGAGGGATGGACTGTCATCTCAGGAATATCTTCAGCAAAATCATCTGGTGGTGCTCTTTTATCTTCAGAAACAACTGTAGATGTCTTGGTAAATTCCTCATCACCTTTTACATTACCTACTTGCACTAGCTTATATTCATTGAGCATATTTCCATTGGAGCTTCTGTCCATTGATTTGTTTCTTTGAGAAATTGCATCTCCTTCAGTTTTTTCTATAGAAGTACTCCGCAACTCCTGAATGTCTTTGAAATCATCAACAATGTCAGTAGGTTGAGTTGCCTTGGATGCTGTTGGTTCCGTTGGCAATGCTAGTGCGACATCTTTAGAGTCCTCCTTTCCTTGTGCATCGGAGTCGCTGGAAAGTACTTTATTAGTGCCACTTTTCTTTTGTGAAGCTTTCACTTTGTTTATGTTCGATTTCTTATCCTCAACACGATCAGTCTTCTGAGATACCGTTGTTGAAGAACCATTTTCCTTCAGTGTAGACTTTTTTAGCTGGCTTGGCTTTGATTCAGCTGATAAGACCTTTGATGTATTGCGTACAGTTGCCAGGCGTTCTATAGTGGAGCTTCTAAGGACTGGCTTTGGTAATTTCTTAGTGTCCTGATTCAGAGGTTGACTCTTCATGGAAGTTGTTGAAATTTTATTTTCCGTGGAGCTCCTCCTGGAAGTAACCGGATTAGGACCACTAGCAGCACTCCTCTCAGCAATCCTCTTCTGGCGCTGAAGTCGTAACTCCTCCATTTTCTTTCTATTCTCCTCTTCCTATTTGAAAATACAAAGCAAAAGGAAAAGAAATCAGAAACAGATCAGTGTCTTGTACCATATATGAACCACAACACCACATGTTAATGGATAAGACATTGAAAATTTATGTGCTAAGGTATCAGTTTCCGTTGAATGCTTTTTCAAACACATGAGAAGATATGCTCTCTTGTAGGTTGGATGGTTCCAAGAAAGAATGAAAGCTAAATAAACAAATGCATTAAAATTCTTAGCTACATTTGAGCATTGCACTCTACTTTCTCACATTTGGACAAAGAACCAACTGGAACTTAAAGGGTTGAAAATACCTGATCGAATTTATTTTTCCGTACTGTGGTTCTGCTTCCAGCCGGTGGTTTCCTGCTCTTTGATGCTAAGTCTGGTTTGCCCTTGACAAGAGATCCATTTGAAACTCTGGAACGAACTTCTTTACTTGAAGGTTTCCCCTCAGAACTCCCGTGTTTTTTACCATTGGCAACCTTGCCATCAGCACCAGTTGTTTCAACATCAGAGTGCCTTCCTTTTGCTTCAACAGATAATACATTCATTTCATAGTCAATTTCTGGAGTCCAAGAAGTCATGGCATTCTCCTCAGCTGAATCACGTCCAAGCATCATGTAAAGGTCATCTGGCTCATAGGAAACAGAAGCAGCCTTCTGTACATTTTCAGAATTGCCATATTCATATTGTGTAGCTTCAATTTCTGCAACCATGCCTATACCTATCCTTAACTGAGAATCAGATTGATCTCCCACTGATGGACCTTGAATCATGAAAGAGTCATCAACGAAAACGTCTTTCTTGCTTTTCTCAGTGCTGAAATGTTCGCCGACTAATGAAGAAGTATTATCCCCATCAAACATTTTGAGGCCCATGATCTCATCCTGATTTGCCGATTTATCCAGTTGATTGTTGATGAACCATTCTCCTTCTTTGCGACTTCTGATCATAGTAGATTCTGTGGCATAATCAGAAATATTAACTCGAGAACTAATCCCAGAATCATTGCCTTGCAACATTAAAAACTCATCATTCATGCCCTCTCTTCTCTTAACAACTGAACCACCAAATTCATTAGTTCCAAAGTTTCCACCTCGAGTTTCACGTTCATGACCCCTATCCATCTGTGTAGCCAGAAAGGGATCACTTGAGATTGCTCGCTGCTTTGTTACTCCCTCAGAGTTCGGGTTAAATGCTGTTGACCTTCCATCCTCAGAGCCCTTGCTTGCAAAATATTCCTCTTTCAACCTTGAAGGGTGTTGATCTACTTCTGAAGAATCCAAATCCTTGTCTTGCAACAGAAGGTTTTGGAAAGCATCCCAGGGATTGTTTCTTTTTTCTCCCTCAGAATTTTTTGATGTAGCAGCCTGAGTTTCCAGTTCATTTTCATCATATGAAGTAGTGTTTTGATGCTTGCTTCCATCTCGTTTCTTATGATGACGTGAGGTAGACTTATGCTGTCTCCCCAGCGATCCAACAGCCTCCTCTACTTGCTGTTTGAGAGAATCTCCGTCAATGAACTCATCCTCATCAAAAGTCTCTTCGGAATCACTGCCCTTTTCCCCATTCCTCTGGGAAGAAATGTAATTAATATTACGGATGACAACCTTTCTTGAGGATTTCTTTCCATGCTTTTTCTTATGCGCCTGCTCTTCTGGTTCACTCTCAGAGCTGGAATCACTAGGCTCGGTGGATTCATCATGTTTTGAAGTTTCATCTCCCTTACCGCGTGATGATTTCTTATTGCTCCTAGAAGATGATTTACGACTTCTATGATCATCTGGTTCCCAAGCATGACCAAGACTAGAATCCTCTGCATTTGGAGGCCAATGCATATTTCCTGGATAATATGGAGGCGCCGCATGCATACCAGGAAAAAGGTAGCCTTGATATGGAGACATTTGTTGAAATGGGGGACCCTGAAAATTGTGCATGTACTGAGGAAAATGGGGTGGCCATGGCATTTGTACTTGAGCTTTCCCTTCCGTGGATGGCAAGCTACCATCTGCCGAAGATGTTAAATGATTTCAAAACATGAAGTAGTAGTTCATTGGAGTTAACCATTCTAGACTAGCAATTATAGGAAGTCATAGCTCATGAATATAGATCATGAAATTCGCCATCCATCCTTACCTGGGTTCATATCCCCACTCCCAGTATCAGAGGCATCAGCTGAACCGTTTTGCTTTGCGCCAGAGAAATTCAACATAAGATTTGGACTAGGATCATTTTCTTCCCCTGCAAGTATGATTCCAGATGTTCCTAGGTAAGACAAGTCCGGTCTAGCACTTGCTTGCATTGCTGCTAATTCAGCCATCCAAAGTCTATCTTCATTCTTTCTCTTGCATAAGTCCATGAAATTTATGCAAGCTTCCCTGACAGAAAAAGTAAATAGAGTTTAATTTTTCAAATGGTGGAAAAAATCCCAACACACTTGCTTCAAAAGTAAAAAATAAAAAATAAAAACAACGAATTTAATGTCTATTTTGATAGAAGAGAAAACATAAGACAGAAATTATGCAAGTGACAATTCTATGGCAGTTACATCACAAAAATGCATAGCATCAGCATCAGCTTTAACTTCCTTAGACTAATAAGGCTAAATTCTCCAGAAATTGGTCATATAAGTGTTGAACATGGATGAATGAAGCTACCATGCCCTCAAGTGTCCAATGCTGCAACTTTTAAACCGAACAAGTGTGATTTCGGATTAGAAATGAATTTTTTGGTCAAATGAAAATGACACACCAGTAAGCTCCCATTCTGTCCAACACCTTCGCTTGAGTTTAATCTCAATAAAAACGGTCCTAACTCCTAACCGATGAAAATCGTTCCATTTTGACAGTGGTCTTTCGTACCTTAAACGTGAAGCACCAAAAGCATCCGCAAAAGATATGAGATCATCTATATTATCAGGTTCATATCCAGCAACCAAAGCGCGAGCATAAGCCATTGCTTGCTCTTTTGCAAGTACTTTCTTCCTAGTTTCCAGAACTCGTTGAAGACGAACCCTGCATGTCAACGCCAGGTGAACAATGAATGCATTTAACAGAAATGAACTGAAATCAAGCTAATGTGACTAATTGCAGATAAGGTAATTTACTTGGAATTTTCTTCCTCAGCAGCATCGCCAGTTCCATTGTATTCACCTTTTGACTAAATGCAGCATCATAGTACAAGTCTGGAATTAAGATATGAGCTATCAAGCAAACAAAACCTTACAATATTTGGCAGAAGGCAGAACATACCTTAGTTGATGAAAAAGACTTTGGGAAATTTCCTGAAACAACTGACTCGGTTCCTGCAAAGTCCAAATTCGATGACATCACATAATCAGCTACATTAGATTATAGTCCACAGCTGAAGGATATAAAATCTAAATCTAAAGATCTGTAGGAAGATTTCACTTTTTGAATAAGGCCAGTATCAAATGAAAACCATGTTAATCAGTCCACTTGGTCTCCTGATTGATGCTATTAAAAGACTGAAATCTAAAACATAGAAACTCAACAAAACTGACGAATTTTATTAACCAAAATCTAACCTAACTCGAAAGACAATTATAATTTATGAAATCACATAAAAGAAATAAGTTTAGACTGTAGCTTGATTACAGACACAGACATCAAACAAGCTTTGGACCAAACATACCATCTGCCTCTGTCGCCCCTGCAGCATTTGCTTCATTTGTTTGAATTGAATTCTCAATCTGCTCAATTTCTCTCTCCACTGTCACAAATCTCTCAAGAACTTCTGGTGTGCTAACAAACCTCACAAACCTGTTAACAGCATAAAACATGTAAAACAAGTTAATGAAACAAAGGTTGAAAGCAAAAGATGAACATAACTTGAGATGCTATTACTACCATATCTTTTAAGTATACTGAAAAACTGAATTGCAATCACTTAACAACCCAGTCAACAAATTATACCAATGATTCTTATAAGATTATCGAACATTTCGCATTGATGAATCAGCCAAAATTTCAAATTCCGCAGTCTAGAGATCCATTTTGCAGTTTGCGCTGTTACGTTATAGGCCAAAGACCCTAAACCCACTAATCTAATGCCCCTGGCTAAGTAAAAAAACTCAATAATCATTGTCAATTATGGAAATTCCAAATAATGGGTCAATTTACAAGTCCAAACTAAACCTATTGTTGCCAAATCTTTCCACATTTCAAAACAAAGCTTAGAAAAATAACTCAATCAGCAATTTAAAGCCTGAATTTTACCTTTGCAAAGTGCCTTTTGTGAACCAGGAAGGATATGAGACCACTGGACGAAGAGTTATAGAGTACCCTCCTTTTGATATCTGATCTTTAGCACTTTTGAGGTGTGAAATGAAGGGTTCAAACAATCCTGATGCCAATTTCTCATTCTCTTTCCCAGCAAAAATCACCAGATCACATCTTCAAATTAGAGACACAAACCCAAAACCAAACTTTCTCAGATGAATGAACAAATATAAAAACCTTACTTCACACAAAACCAACACTGCAAGAAATGTCCAAATATACAACACAGTAATCCCATAATCTAGTAAAAATTAACCAGATAGAAAAAAAATCACATTTTTAATTTCCCATGCAAAATCAAAGAACCAAATCAACTTTACCTGGTTCTAGTTGGAGTGAGTTGGAACAAGGCATAATCAAGACGTGTCCTGAAATCCATAATTAAGCCTTAAGACAGGTGCCAACAATTCCAGAGAGACAGACAGAGAAGCAAACACTAAATCTTCATAGGTTGAGATCATCCATTGTTGGAATTTGGAAGTAGTTTTCCTTTTCCAGTTCCTTGCTGTCCTTACAGAAACGGATTCATTTTTTTCTATTGTGCTGCCGGACTAAACATGTGAAAAGTTTCAGAAACTGGTGGAGTTATCAGGTAATGCAGTACTACACTGTTGGGAAGTTTTTCATTGGATCTTGTGCTGTTTCTTTTGCAGGGCTTTTCGTACTTTCGTTTTTTTTAGCTTGGAAGAATGTCACATACTATCGAAGCAACAAAAACAGAAGAAAAAAGAGAGAAGAGAGAGAGAGAAAAAAAGCTTGTAGCCAGCAAAGAATTGATGAAACTAGCTTTAGCACATGCGAAAGTTTTCAGGATCACAAGGAGAAGAGAGAAACAAGACTTTCATGATATTTTTATGGAAAATGGGTCCCATTTACCGACATTTCTTCCATCAATTTTCATTTTGTTTTTCAATTTTTCATCTAATATTCATGATGGATAATAAATTTAATTTACTTCATGTTGTATATTTTCTACAGTATTGTTAGTTGAGAGGTCGCTTCTTTTCTTTTCTTGCTGTTATGTAATCTTGTTTCTCAAGAAAATAGAGAAATTGACTGCCATTGCTGTCAGTTTCACAGTGCTCAGTGGAAAGAGTGAGAGAGTGGGCAAAGAATAATCACTCAACTCTTTCTTTCTTCAGAATTCCCATCCCAACCACAAAATTGCAGCTTTCAGCTCTGCCAAGCAAGTATTCCAAGGCACTCACTTCCAGAAAATAGCATATTCCCTGATGAAAGCCATTTTGGTGGATTTTTCTTTTTAATTGAGAGTGAGATTGAGGTTGCCTGATTTGAACTGAATCTCACATTATATATATATATATATATATATATATATATATCTTATTGTCACAATGATGCTGGCATAGCATCAAAGAAAAAAATCATTTTATTGTGTGATAGTATTTAATGTAGTGTTAATTTGAACGAGTAATGTGATGAATTTGTAATTGATTTAAATGATATTAAAATTAATAATAATGGTAATATTAATATTAAATGGTGATACAATAGATTCAAACGCAGCGATAATAATAAAGTAAATAGTAAAATAATTATTAAAGATATTATATTAAAATTAAAAAATAAATAGAATAAAATTATACACAGCATGGTGAAAAATCTCACAAGCGTTGTACTAAAATTTAATCGAAATTTTTTTTAAAAAGATTTATAAGTATTGAGATTTAAACTTTAAATATTCAGAACTTATTTTAACAATTGCTTAGGTTCTCTTACAACACATCATGGATTAATAGGTATCTAATCTCTTGAACAACAATTTTGTAATTATGACATGCAGGTGGTTTTCTAATTGCAGTTAAAATAAAGATTGGAATCAAAATTACTGCCAAATTAGCCAGGATACCCAAGTTCGATTGTTGGTTCAAATATAGCTTTCATTTAGTATATGCTATTAATTGTATAATTAGGAGGGTCCTAATGATTGTTGCTCATCAAGAAACTTGGCCACTCACTTCCCACAATATTGTACTTTGTAGTTAGTTCTGGTGCAACCAAAAATTTGGGAGGTTGAGGCAATTATTTTTTCAAGTTCCATTATTGGTTGTGGACCAATTATGAAGAGCTGTTTACACTAGTTGTCAAATGGTACCTAACAAGTTACTGTTAATTGCTTTTTTTCTCACCTTTGCATCATAGCAATGCTTATGAGTTAATAATAGGTCATTTGGTACTTTGGGTTTTTGCTTTTTTGGATCTTTAAATCCAAATTAATCAACATATGATCAAAATTATTAGTTTTTCTTTATATAGAATATAATTAAATTATTATTGATTCAGAAAGTATCGATATTTTTATATGAATAAAAAAAAAGCGGAATAAATCCGTTTTATATCATAATCTTTTCCTTGTTTTGCAATGAAGGCAAAGCTTAAAAGAAAATAAATATTTTGGAGCTAGAAGAGGCTTAAACATGCACAATGCCATGGAATTTTGGATTCTTGGGTTTAAAAAAAAAAAAGCTGCCCTAATTTATGATTGTTATAGTAATAAAAATTTAAATATGAAAAAAAAAAAAACTTCATTCGTGGGGTTGATGGGAAGCTTATCATGAAACAACCATTTATCTCTTTCCTTAGCTGGATATATTAAGACATGTTGTCCATGATGATGACTAAGTACCTGTCTGAGAGGAACTATGTCTGGTCTATCTGACCAATTTTCCTTTTAATTTATTTTCATTGAGGCTTTTGAGTTGAAATTGCAACCACCTCCAACATTACCAAGCAAGTAAAGTCTCCTTTCCTAGTAGAAAAGCAGCCAGAAGAGTCAATTATGATCTCATAATAAATGCAATTTCTAGTTAACATCTCAATTACTTGAAAGAACTTGTTCTCCTCTCTTTTTGTTTTTTTTTTTGGTTTTTATTAAAAAATATTTGATAATTAAAAATGAGATTAAGTTATTTGAATTCAAACTCAAATGTTACAATATGTCATAACTTTTCTTTAACTATTCGATTAAGAAATTGTTGACAATTGTTTTCCTCGTGATTTAAGCAAAAATGCAAATTAATCTGAATTCTTATATATCCTAAAAACTTTAGTGGTGTAGGTTAATTAATGTGAAGTTGTTGAAAAACTTCAATTTTGAATGGTATAAATCAATTCCTGATGACAAACTCGAAAGATAGGTTACTTTCATGTGCAAACATTAAATTTTTATATAAACAATTAAGTGGAATACACATAATATGACGTCTCTTCTTGATCTAACATGCATATGAAAGTAGTCCTGTGTCATTAAAATATTTAACACACATATGTATTTTAAACATGACATGAAAATAAAAAAAGTAAAAATATAAAAATGATGCAAGTTAAAAATTGATAAAAATTGTATACAAACATGACAAAAGTTAAAAAATAAATTTTATATTTAATGTATCGACATAAATTTTGATATAAAATTTTTGTATTTTACACAATATAAACACAAATTTTATATACAAATTACTCTTTCTATATTTATATATAATATTTGTAATACAATTATGGGTATCTTTACATTTTGTTTGAATTTTTTTTTTTTTGAGGTGATGTTAAGGGTGAATTTCTTCATGTCGATCTGATCATGTTTTCATAATTTTATTTCCGAAATGTTTTCAAAAGGATTGAACTCTAATAAACAATATGGATTTATATTATACAAACTGTATATTTTAGTATGACTATTTAAGCATAATAAGTTTGAAATTGAGAACATGCTGCAAATAAGGCTGTAATAAATGCCTCGACTCACTAGTAAGTCATACTGGCAAATCTAAAAATTTAAGTAGGGTGGCATTCTTTGTCAAACCTTGATCTACACACGTGATCAGATTACTGAATCTGCAATTTAGAAGATATATGCATTTTCTTTCGTTGACTCATTGATGCAAATCCTCTTATTTTGCATTAAGTACTAAGACTTTTGATGCCTATGATCAAGAAAAGACGTTTATTTTTCATTAAAGAGTATTCGTAATTATCTTAATCTCATTTATAAGATCTAAAAATTTTATTGTTAGTGTATTAGATAATTATTTTATATATATATATATACACATTAATATATACAAATTTGCATATTTTTTCATGATACGAATTGATAAAAATTAAAAAACAAAATTATATTTTCTACTATTTGACATCAAACAAGCACAATATAAATATACATATTGCCAAATTAATGGACTACTTAACACAAGTTATTTATTTGAAAACAGTGATGGTTTGGGCACTATATCCAACTGGTAAGTCTAGTCTAGTTTTGAATTTAATGCCCCAATTATATGGGCTATAGGGAGTAGAAGTAGCTGTTGATCCTCTGATAACAGCCTTTTTATTTAGACAGAGACCCAAACACTTATTTAAGGCCCAGAAACTATTGTCTCCTTCAAAATTGTATTGATTATCAGAACCATTTCTTTTACTAATTAAAATAATTAGTTAGTTAATCTCTGTCCAAATTATCGGACTACCTTTCAACCACCATATAAGTTTCTTTAAAAAGAATGGAATATGAGTCAGAGTTTTGAAATTTGAAATCTCAATCAAAGTGTTTGATTTATATTTTAAGTTTTGTAATTAAAAATTCAATACTTTATCAACATACGACTGATATCGTATAAATTTATATGTTTTATTTATTAAGTAATAAAATGGTCCACTGAATGATTTTTTAACAAAATTATTAATTAACTGGTCATTTTTCCTTTCTTTTCCCGTCAAGCAACTACCACAATTCCACAAAATGTTTCAGAACATTGCTGAGTTATTATATTTCCCAACTCACACAGTCTTCCTTGAATTTATTTCCAAATAAAAAACGCTGGCAAACATCATTGAAATCTACTATTTACGGAATCCTAAAGGAATGTTTTAATAGTATAAGATCTCGTTGAGTTTTTTAAAGATGATCTATAATAAGAGATCTCATATTTAAATCTTCATTAGATCAAATTTTTTTGAATCAGAGCTAGCCACGTAACCCGAACGGAGATTAATCTCATATTAATGTGGTATGAAAACATCTTATAATTTACAAAAAAAAAAAAAATCTAGTATCAACAGTAAAGAGAAGGTTTTGAAAATCTCATAAAAAGTCTTGAAATCTTAAATTTGTAAATTTAAATTTCATCATCATATATATAATAACTTATATTAAAATGATCCTAAAAAGTCGTATTTTAGATATCAATAAAATAATGACATCTCATATTTTTTTTAAATACATGTAATAATTATTTTGCACTCATATTAGCCAAATCAACATGATTAAACCAATAAGAGTTGATTATTGAATAAATTAATTTAATAAGAGTTGATTTGGTAAGGATGAATGTAAGATAATTATTACATTTATTTAAAAAAATAAGATGTCATTATTTTATTGGTACTTAAAACATCAATTTTTTAAGATCATTCTGATATAAGTTATTCTCATATATATATATATATATATAAGTTAATCTAAATTTATCTTAAATTTTATAATTTTACGTCAATAAATATATATATATATGTATATAAGTTAATCTAAATTTATCTTAAATTTTATAATTTTACGTCAATAAATTAGATTATAATAGTAATTTTTCTTTATTAATATAATTTCATTGAAAAAACAATGTCAACCAAGTTGATCGAGAATAAAAAAAGAATAATGAGATTATACAAATAAAAACGCTAATTAAAGTAACAATCACAAAGCTCTTAAAACAAATGTTGAAACTTGAAGATATGTAGAAGGGTAATTATCTTATACATTGTTAGTAAAATTTTTTAACTACACAAGTATGATTATGATGAAAATACATATTCTTTAAATATATTAAGAAAATAAAAAATAAATAAAATAAAATATGTATTATCATCCTAACTTGAATTGTATGTTAAAAAATTTTATTGATAATATATAAAATATTAATTTTAGATAGAATTATCAATTTGGTAGAAATTTATGTTGATTTTAGATATTAAAATTCAACACGTAATTAAGGGGAGTAAGCGTCATTGGACAACACGTAATTAGGTGGTTTTTCATAGTATCTATGTTGGTTTTGAAACTGATGTCTTTGGACAACATGTTTGAATGTCGGGCTCTTTCAATTTCTTGATTAAAAAGCTTTTTAAGTTGTATTAATTTTGCACGTGTCTTGAACAATTAATGTTTTTTCCTTTGTTCATTTAATATATTCCAAATTAAATGTCAAGGAAATAGCTGGTCGTTTGTATATGGCCTATTTGCTTGGCTATGGGTTTGTCCCCCCTCATGCCTTCCTAGTTACTTCCTTAGAGAAATTAAGATTGTTGAAATCTCATTCATTATTTGTTCCCTGAGTTGACATGAAATAACATAATACAGTAGTATAAAAATCTCATAAATTAAGGGCTAGTTTGGATTGACTAAAAAAAATTGAAAATAATGGTTAATGTAAAATTAATTACTATAGAAGTAAAATTAAAATTAGTGATGAGATATATGTTTGGATATAAATATAGTTATAGTGAAGAGATTAAATTTACCGAGATGAGAAAATAACCATTAAAAACATTAGATAAAAATGTTATATAGTAAAATTTATAGTATATATTTGATACTTTTTAATTAGATAAATAATTAAAAAATTATTAAAATTATTTTATATTCAATCATATTTTTGTTAAAAAATTTAAAAATTATATTAAATGCAAATTTTTATTAAATATTTTTAAAAAATATGTATATTACTTTATTATATAATAAAATTTTATATATTGTATTAAATTAATAAAAATAATCTAATATTTTTATATAAAATAAAATGAAGAAAATGCATGGACAATATCGTAAACATCCCACCCAGATGGGATGTTTACCTTCACTCAGGTAGGATTTTTAGTCCTGGCACGATGGGATTGCTCCCATTATGCCTCTCAACGGTGAGTCAAAGGCTTCCTTAAATTCATTTTGCTCAAAAAAAAAAAAAAAATAGGGGGGGGGGGGGGGGGGGAGATTCTATCATATTGGAGGTGGGGTGCAATTTAAATGAACAATAAAAGGAAAATTTTTAAATTTCGTCAATGAAATTAGTCAATCGTAACGTACTCGCGATTTTTATATTTAAAACAAATAATTAATATGATATATAAAAAGTAATCATGTGTCGATATTTAAATTCTACGTGTGTATCTATATATATATATTTACATTGCACATACTAATAATTTTTTTTAAAATAATTTTCTAAGAACTATAGAATTTAATTTTTTCAACATTTTAAGAAAAATAAATGCAAATAAAAACCACTGAAAGATTAGTTAAATATATATATATATATGTTTGATAGAAAAAAATTATGAGTTAGGGACTATATAATGAAAATGAATAATTGAATAAAAAATTTAAAAATATAATTATGTAGTAGAAGTTATCTCATACAATATTAGTGAAAATTTTAAAATTCATAAAGTTAATAGTGTGACACATACCTCTTAGTGTATATTGAAAAAAATAAAAAGGTGTTTTTGAATAAAAATAAAAATAAAAAGTTACTTAGAAAATGAAGTGAAAAATGTGAGAAATTTTTAATCATATTTGTGGAATTAAAAATTTTCACTATCAATGTCTCAAAAACTAACTCATTATATAAATATATCTTTATTCATGTATATATGTTAGAAAATTTGGGAATGTAATTTTGTTATACTTTAAGAATTTCAAAAAGTAGCTCTTAAAATTTTAAAATTTTTAGTTTGTGTAAGAATGAGATTTGAATTTCTTTGACAAAAGCATAAGTTAAAACCTTTCAAGAAGTGCTAATTTTAATAAGATATATTTAATACATTCTTTTAACGTTTTCACTTTACACTTCAAAATTTAACAAATTATAAAGTTTGATTATTTTATTTCAATTAAATTATATTATTTCACATTAATTTATTTATTTTATTCAATTTTTATATTTATAGATCAATAATATGTAAAGAGTAAACAAAAAAAAAATTGAAATTTAATCATTGACTGAAGAAAACTTTGCTACAATTAATTTCTAACCAAAAAACTTATGAATTTGAATAGCATATTATTAAAACTTACTCATATTTTTTTTTATTTTTTGAAAATTTAATCTATATAATTCAATCAAATTAACTAACTTATTTTAAATTTTAAATTTTAGTGAACCATTTTTGGTAGAGAACTTTAATGAATTTCAACTGACAAATTCTACCCCATTTTATTGCAAAACTACTCAACGTAAGTCGAAATTTCAATATAATTAATCTATTAAGATGTTACATCAATTGATATTAAATTTATATTTAATATAATGATAAGCTTACATTAATCTTGAAGTGAAGTAAAAAATTTTGACATTTACTTCAGAATTTTCCTTTAATAAAAGGATTATTTTACAATATAATGAATCTACTAAGATTTTGTCTATAAACATAATTAAAAAAATTGATAAGACAACTAGAAAAGTATAATATTTTGGCAATTTTCGCTGCCAAATTAAATGTTTCTAACATTGCGCCTCACATCATGGTAAAAGCCTAAGATTTATTCAATTAAGAGAATCGTTTGACTCAAGGCTTTATTATAATATATATATATATATATATAACCTTGTTTTGTGTGTACGACAATTATGTTACGGGATACTCCAAGATCAAGGTGGTAGTTTGAACGGAAAGTCAAAGGTTGGGATTTCGCTTTCCTTGTCAATTACGATCGAATTCTAATATTTAAGACGAACACTTTAAGAGTAAAATTTTAAATGAACCAAGCTAATGCAAGAAAGTAATTTCTTAAATTTGTCTCAAAAGGAAATTAAACTCAAGTAAAGCTTAAAAAAATATCTCTAACCCTATTTTATATTTATATATATATATATAATCAGCAATTGACTCTACTTTGTTTTGAATAGGTTGCTATGGAAAATTAAATAATTAACTTGATACAAGCTAGTTTGGTGTGGGAGAGAAAAATATTGAAGGATAAAAATGGAGTGAAAAAACAACAAAAGAAAAAAAAATTAATTTTTCAATTTTTTTGTTATTTAATATAAATTTAAAAAATGAAAAATTGAACTTAACTCTTTGAATAAGGTCTAGATTAAGTAAAAAATGTTCAAATATTTATATTCTAATAATAAGAGATGAAAATATAAGAAGGATATTATATTGAGATTAAACTATTGTAAAAGCATTTATTGGATGTTTATTAGTATCCAAAACGCATATTCTTTTATTAGTGGTATATTCTTAGGTCAACAAATACCTAGAATATGACATTCATATAATTAAAATTGACATCTTTATTTAAATAAAATTACAATTTAATTAAAGATTACCATTTATTTAATAAATTTACAATGTAATCATTTAATTAATAACAAAAAATTTGCAGTCAAATGAAGGGCTAACCTAATGTTTGTGGCCTTCCTACTTCCTTCCCATGCAATAAATTAAGAAAATACCATTTCTCCCCGATTATTCTTTCCTTCCATTTTCCGACTTTCGAAAATTAATTTATTTTTCTCAACTACAATAAGGTTAAATTTTTTTATCTTTTTGTAAGGTTAACATAAACACACATGATTAAATATAAGTTTAATGTTATTAAATGTAAAATATATTAAAAATATTGTAAACATATGAAAATAAATATAAATATAAATATATCTTCTAACAAAATTATTATGTTTTATCATATTTATTGATTTTAATTTAATATTTATTCTTATATATTTATTATACTTCTAACATATTTTTTATCTAATGATATTAAATTTTATATTTAATCATGCGTGACTACGTTTACCTTACAATAAAATAGAATTTTTTGACTTTTTTATAGAAATTTCAGTCAAAACCCTAAATTTGGAACAGGGAGAGAAGTTGCCATTTTGCTACAAAGAAATTCCTTCAATGGGTTTCATGGTACCTCTGTCTGTTCAAACAGTCAAAGTAGACAAGCACTAACTTTAACTTGTGCTTTTCATGTCTTTCCTTTGCTTCTCTTCTTTGGCCCCATAGTTTTTATTTATTTTTTTTTCAAAATATGACAAATAATAAATATTTGTCGTCAAAATTTTCCCTTTTCTATAGATCTAAAGCATAAAATATAAAAGGAAAAAAAATGGAAAAAGAGAGAGGGTCCAATAACTTGTTTGAAGGTTCAATGATATTTTCCAAATTCTCCAAAGCCATAGATTTGGTCAAGGTTTTTGTTTCTTTCCCTCACTTTTCAAAATCAAGTACACGTTGTTGTTAAATGGTTCAATTTTTCATACTTTCTTTCTTTAATTAATTCAACTATAGAAGTAAAAATGCTTGCATATGAAGATTCTAAATCCAACTGCACTTTGAAAAAACAGTTAGGCCAAATCATTCGCTTAGAGACTCCTATATATAGATACCATTACCAACCAACAATCTTAAGACACAAGCCACAAAAAAAGAAAGATTTGATAGGGAAAAATATAATTAGGGTTTTCCTTCATTTTCCTTCTTGTTTGAAACCATGCATATCCAACGTTATTCAGCAGCTGCCATGATGAACTTCCATCGCAACTTTCTTGCTCGCCAAACATCACCGTATAAGATAGCAAATCGCCTTAAGACAAACAAAGCTTGTGATGTTTTCATTAATCATAGGGGCATTGACACCAAGAGAACTATAGCCACCTTACTCTACGATCACCTTTCGCGACTAAACCTACAACCTTTCTTGGACAACAAGAACATGAAACCTGGCGATAAGTTGTTTGACAACATCGATAACGCGATACGGAATTGTAAGGTTGGTGTTACGGTTTTCTCACCAAACTATTGCAAGTCCTACTTCTGCCTTCATGAATTGGCTCTGTTCATGGAGTCCAAGAAGAAGGTTATTCCCATCTTTTGTGACATTAAACCTTCACAACTTCGTGTTGATGGAAATGTTCCGGCCAAGGATTTCCAAAGGTTCAAATTGGCTATCGAGGAGGCAAAATATACTGTGGGGCTCGCGTTTGACTCTTTAAAAGGGTAAGATGAATAAATTCTTTGGTTGATTTCATAAACTTGTGGAAATTTTTTACTGATTTCTTTTTCTCAATTTTATTTAGGAATTGGTCGGATGTGGTGACAAGTGCTTCCGAAATTGTGATTGAAAGCTTGATTGAGATGGAAAACGAGGAGCGAATGATTAAGAGCTCGAAGAACACTCCATTAATGACTCTCTGATTTCTTCAACACATTTTCTATATTTTCATTTGCATTATTATTCAATTCCTGTTAATAAGCCTAACGATCATTTCCATGGTTAATTCATTTTATTTGTACACTTTGTAGCTGAAATAAGAAAACATACACTGTAAAATCATTGGTTCATTTGTACGATCATACTTAATTGTAATAAGATTCAATTTAATTATATTGTTATCTATACAAGTATTTAGGTTTTTCTTTTATTATTTGATGATTAGAGAAACAGAATTTGATGTTAAAAATTAAAAAAAAAATGATTTCATGACTATTAAGTCAAATACATTATTAAGTGGTTCCATTTCATTTTGGTTTTGTCATCAAATTAGAAAAAAAAAACATAAATTATTGAGATTCTTTTATTATGAAAAAGGAGATGCAAATCTTATTCAAATAAAAATTATATACCAATCACTTTGAAGCATTAAATAAAAAATCATATACCAATTACTTTAACCAAATGTTCGATTGCATAAATTAAATTAACAATGCATGGAAAATTAATTACTTTAAATCAACATCATCAATTTTTTCTTGGCTTAGTAATTAATGATTCTAACTTGATCAATTAAACCTGTCACATTCCTTCAAATATGATTGGGTTTTGGCATTACAATTGACAAAGATAGAGTTGGTATTTAATTTTGATGGCTGCAATCTTTAGTGATATTTATTTCTTATGGCCTTAATATATTAAGTTTTGGATGGGTGGAATTTTGCAGAAATATTGGTTTGCACGTTTAGACGTAGTCATTTTTTTTCTTTTAAAAAAAATTAAATGAAGGTATAAGAGAAAAAAAGATTCGAAAATTTAATTTCTCTTAAAAAGAAGTAATAATAATTAAATTAAGTTTAATTTTTTAAAATAAAATAATTTTATTTATTCAAATATATGAACCCTGTTAAAAAACTGAACAAATAATCATAAGCTATATGTAAAGAGGTAATGATAATTATATCGATTTAATATATGATTTGAATAAAACTACCCTCACTTTAAATATTTAAGAGAAAACCGATGAAATGTAAATTTAATTTAATTTAATTATTCTAACAAATTCAACATTGAATTTTTCAATATAATATATTTTTGGCCTACTTTTTTTGAAGCATATATTCCTGCCTTGTTAGATATAAGAAACCATATCATTCTATAATTTGATAATTTTTGTATTTGAATCTATTTCATGTCAAACATGTATAAAATATAAAAATTATCATATTATAATTTATATGATACTTACATATAAGGTAAAAAATTTTAACCCATTTTTTTTTTTTACCATTTACATTGGTCTAATTATTCCTATCCTTTCTAGGTTTAACCCAAATTTTGATTCATACCCCCTAACAGGAAAAAGGAAAAAGCCAGAGAAGAATAAAAACCCCAAATTGACCAGCTCTATGATAATGTAAAATACGCGCAATTTGAGCTTTGTGATCATTGCCTCCACAGCTGCCATTAGAGAAAAAACACAAAAAAAAAAAAAACTATTATTGTCGGAAATTGGGATTTGCAATCAGAAATTTAAAGGACTAAAAAGCTAACAACTAATGGAATCAAAAAAAAAAGCTAACAACTAGTGCACGATGAATACCGTGAATTTCAAGCTAATAATTAGAGTCTACGTCAATTGGAAGCATGAAACAATTGTCAATATATATATATATATATATATATATATATTTCTTTTTTTTTTTAAAAAAAATAATGTACAAGATTATTAGCTACACATAAAACTTAGAAGTGTTGTTGATCATATTCGAGTTGAGTTTAGATTATATATTAATAAATTGTATATAAGTTTGATACGATCTGATCTAATTAATAAGATTTGAATTTTAATTCAAATTTATTTTAAATTTTATTATTCAAACTTAAACTCGATTCTATTCAATTTGATTTTTTTTATATTTTAATTATTTGCTTTTTTATGTTTTTAATTTTTTTATTCTTTTTAAAATTTAATTTGATTTGTCAAACTTTATATGTCAATTTTTATTTTAAATATATAATGTTTATTAATTAATTATATTTTAAATACATATAATTATATCATATTTAATAAATATATATACTTTTTAATATTAATTATGTTCTGATCTAGTCGAGTCTGATCTCAATGAATTAAGTTAGACCCTTACCAAAAAATTCATCAATTTTTCTCTTTATCCAAACTCATTCATTGAATATATTTTTTTTTGTTTAAATTCACTAAAATGTTAAGTTAATTTTTAAGTTTTAATGAACTGCTCGACCGATTGACAAGTTTAACCTCTTGCCCAAAAGTTAAAATAAGGAAAAGGGTTCTCTTATCTTACTTTCTTTCCAATTTTTATTAGAACTCAAGCCGAGCTTGAAATGAATAATTTGTAAATAATTAATGAACTTTTGTTATTAACATCAATAAATATATTATTATAATAAGAATATTATAAACACTCTTTTTTTTTTTTAATAAGAAAGTATAAATTAAAAGGGGGTTAGAACTTTCTCGACTTAATCTTTTTCTAAAAAAAAAAAAAATTGATAATTACTGCACTAAACTTTGGATGTTATATCGTGATATCTTTGGACTAAAAAACATTACAACCCATCACTTCAATCATCTCGGCTGCATATATAACCTTATCATCAATGGATGGCCTCAAAAACACTGCCGGCTGCGCACAACCCTGTTGGAGCCATCGCTATATCAGCTGCCACGGTCATTGTTGCCGACTAAACGCCTCTCTAAGAATTTCCGATTATGATTTATTAGTGTTTTGGTCATTCTCTCTTTTATTTTTAGTTCTTTAGGTTTGAGGACTTACATTTTGATGATTCAAAGTTTTTAAGCTAATTTAAATTAACGATGAAATTAAAAAAAATAAAATAATTATTAAAAATATATATTTTTTAATAAAATAATAAAAAATTATATTTAAAAATAAAAGAATAATTTGACTTTTCGACTCTTCTTTGTCTTTTATGATTTAATCCAACTATTACGCTGTCACGTGTGCCAATCGAACTGTAGCATGTTTTTGAAATATGTGCAAATCGAGTATGGCAACCCAACGTTTTTTTTTTTTCTGCTAGTCTTGAAAGGAAAAATTGATGAGAGGATGAGGGGATAAGATTGTTTAGATTCTTAAGATTTATTGTAGCTTTAAAATTTGTTGGGTAGCTCCTGCCAAAATTTATGAAGGTTTTGATGTATCTTGTTGCATGAGTTGATAAAAAAGACAGTAAAATTTTCAGGTTTTCTAGCCAAATCAATCTCCATGAATTAATAAACTTCAAGATGCTCAAAAATTAATTCTAAATTGATTGTTTTGAGCCAAAAATCATAGGTGGTTCAAGCTACTTTTACTATATTATTATACATTAAGGGAAGATGCTATATATATATATATATATAGAGAGAGAGAGAGAGAGAGAGAGAGAGAGAGAGAGATGGGAAAAAGAGTATTTTTTTTTAAATTAAAACATTTATTAATGAAATAATAATCCAGCTACAAAATTAATAATTCTGTTAGCATAAGATTTAGTTAAAAAATCCGTCAAATAATGTTGTCTCCAACCATATTTTCTTAAATTTATGCAACACTTGGATCATTTAATGTATTTATGTTCTTGACAAGTATAAAATTTTTCTGATAATGTTTTTGACAGGAAAGGACTAATGGACCATTCTGTTTCCAGAATCCATTGGTTCAGTTGTTGTTTTCATTAGCTGAAGCACCAATCAAGTGGACTTTTCTCCTTTACATACACAAAGTATTCTTAAAAAATGACATAAAAATTCGAAACTGATTGGAGGAAAGCAAAAAAAAAAAATCTTGCAAGAAGAGTGGGTTAAGGGAAGAGTTAAAAACTTTTGAATCTTGACCTTATTCTCACTTGCAACTTTCAAAGGTTCATTGTACGAGCAATATGAACATATTAAAGTTTCTTTTTTTTGTTTTGTTTAATTAATCATACACTATAAAGTAAATGCTTTGCTTTGTTAATTGTTATTAACCCCACCAAGAATCAATATTAATACTGGTGTTTGACAGGTTCCATTGAATGTTCAGAGAATTGTGATTCACATTTGCCTCTTTGGAAATTCTTTGGAAATTCTGAGGATTTGATAGAGATCTTGAAGGGTCAAACAAGGCACAGTTGCATATCACTGGCAATTAAATATGAAAGCTTGCTTATTTTCATTTGGCTAAAGATTTTGATTGATTTGGTCAATTTTTCTAGTAAGAACTAGGAACATGAACCATGACAACCCATATTCTGCACATCTTTTCCAAACTTGGAACTTTGCCTAGCCATTTAAATATGTAGAAAAAGTGGATATCAATATTGCAGTAGTACTTGAAAGGTGTCAGATACCCAAAGCATAAAAATGGGGAAAAAAGATACTGCACTTTTTCCTACACAACCACCCTTATTTGGTGAGGTTCCCACTTGGGTTGTAGATAGGATTAGACATGTACTGTAAGTGTGAGAGAAAGTACATCTTTTAAATTAGCTTTTCAAGTTAAAAAAGTTTAATAACACTTAATTGTGCTATTAGAATTTTCAGGCAAAGTGCTTTCTTCCCGATAGAAAATCAATTTACTCAAAATTCGACGTGTGAATTAAGAAATTGTTAGGATTTTCATATTTTTATAAAATTCAATGTACAAAAAAAGAAATTGTTGAATTTCAACATCGCTGGTGGAATGGATTCCCTCTATAGCTTAACAGTCTTGCCATGTGACAATAACATCTTGTGGAAGGGATTATGTGTGAGTGGAGCACAATGTATGGAAGAGGAAATTGTCGGAGTTCTCATCTCTTTTATGAAAGGGTTGTGTTTGTTCTTTGTAAGTAAAAGAGAAAATCTTTCTTTTCGAGTTAGTATTGGGGTTAAGAAGATCTAATAAGATCTAACAGTTTTAGTTGAATCCGCACTAGTTTTGTATCTTATAGTAAATGAAATTTCCATGAGCAAGGTTAAGTTAGAAAAAATTTTCAAAATCTCATTCAGCTAACCGAAGGGATTCCCTGTATATCTTAACAGCCTTGCCACGTGACAGTAACATTTTGTGCAGATCAGATATTTAAATTACGATTATGGTCACGTTTTCGATTATATTGTATTTATTACTGTTTCAGACATAAAAGAGATTATTCTAATCATTACGGTCATCGCGGTCATGAATTTTTTTAATTTCGTATAAATTTTTTAACCGACGATAATGGTAATAACGATCGATAGTGGTGATAACGATCTTCGATAGCGACAATAACGATCGATAGTGATAATAACAGCTCTCAATAACGGTAATAACAGACAATTGCGATCGTTGCGAGTGTGAAAAAATTTTACACCTGCTATTTAAATAATAGCGATAGCGGCCGTAGCCGTTACTATTAAATAGCGATCGTTATTTGATACCTTGATACAAACACTAAAAAATAGGCTTTTAGGGACGAAAATCTGAGAAAACGAAGGCTGGTTTTGGTGAAAATTTTAATTAGCAACGAAAATATGGCTCATTAGAGTTATCCAATGCTCAATTGAATCACCCATAGCTCTTTAAGCACAATGGAGAAGATCTTCCCAGCAGAAACACTTAAATTTCAGCAACATAACAACACGTCTGCTTTATTAATCAAACTACAAAAGAAAAGGGTTTGAGAAAATATAAAATTTGATTATGTCATAATAAAACAAAATATCCTTTAGACAAGAAAGTCCAAAGTTTGGAAATTCTTGAATTGTTATAGCAATGATACAAAAACTGTATGAGAACAGAAATTAATCCTCAAGTTCTTAAAACCATGATGAAAATCATGTATTTGCTTGATCAACTATCTCACTTTCAAGAAACTACTCTTGTTTGGATAGCTTAAAGAAGTATGCACATGTTGCATGTAAATAATGTATGATACATATCAAAGTCATATTTTTGTGCACCATCATTATCAACATATTTCAGTTCAACAGTTAACTATACAGAAGGGTGGCAGGCAAGGGAGAACTCTAGAGATGGATAAAAATCAATGTATACGTGGAACCTTCGAAGTTCGAAGGAGCTATAACTAGGATGACAGCATCATATGGATGATGAAATGTAGAATATCATCACATTTCCGTTGCTTTAGCTTCTGCCCTGGAAATTATGGGAGTTTTGCTTTTGGGAAAACGTTTAGAACCCTCTTTTCCATTCTTGAACCCTTCTTTGTTACTTCCTCTGCTTCTGTTTGCAATAAAATCCTCATACCATTTTGCAGAAAGCTTTGGAGTCCTCCTCAGAGTTTGACGATCAACGTGATAAAGTCCAAATGTTGTGCTGTAACCTCTAGCCCATTCAAAGTTATCCATCAAGCTCCATAAAATGTATCCGCGTACATCAGCACCATTGCTATCAAAATAAGATCTCAGTCTTAGGCAAATAAGACCATTTTGTCTTGTATTTAGTTCTATTGCTTGGTAAAAGAAGAAACAAGTTCTAACAAATCGAGTGCATAACTTACGAGCTGGAGTAATTTGTTGCTTGACAATAGATACTTCAGTAATCAGGATTCAGATTTTTGTTCGAGTATCGATAAGCAAAGCATAGGTAACGTAAAGAAGATAAACTTGGTTACCTAATTGCTCCGGCCAAAGCAGCTAGGTAGCCCTTGTGGAACTTGATTCGTTTGATATCATGCTGCAAATCTGATACCTGTTCAGTAAGTGGTGGAGAATATCCTGTAAGAGTGTAACCATGATAGTAAGTTCACTGACTATAGAACAGAATCTATGTGATGATCAAGATGCAGTTTCCAAGTCCCAGAACAGAATACATATAATTTTTTTGAAGCAGCATTTGACCTGCAGGCTGCAACATTACTTCTACAGGTTCAAATTCTAGCTATCAGTTTCTACATTATTGATATGCCTACTGCTACCAAGGCTGCTCTCGGTTGCATCGATTTGAAGCTTTAAAAATGGACTCACAGATTAAAAAATGACATAAATTTATATACAGTAAATGCAAGATTTAAAAGAAATCACCAAGGACAAATGTATAGCTTCACAAGTTACCATTCTCTGTAATATATATGGGGGTGTTATTGTATCTTTTCGATACATAATCAACAATCTTCTCAATGCCTCTTGGAACAACATAAAATCTTTCAACACCAGTCTGCCAAAAACAAAGCAAAGTGAACTTGTAATAAACTGAGAGAAGTGGAAGGGAGAAGTGAACAGCAACAGAAGGAATTACTGGTTCTCCAATTAGAATGCCATCTCTTTCTCCAGTTGTGTATGCAAAACCTCTGATGAAATGATCTCCACCCAATATGCAAGGAGAATGGATGCAGTCCGTCGCGTATAATGTTGAATAATGATTAAGGCCAATAAAATCAATACTGCTTTTCACATACTCAGTTTCTTCTGGGGAAAACCTTGGCAGTTCAGGCCTATGGTATCGGCGCATTTCAGGAGGGTAATCTCCAAACACTAAAGGATCTATCACCCTGCTTAATGGTAAGTTATTCATGTCATGTTGAAGAGCATATCTTTACTGCAATGTTGCTGCTTAGAGGTAAAAACCATGTGCAACTTAAAACAAAGTGAAATTGACATGCAAAGGAAAGCAAACATTTGATCCACACTGACTTTTACTCATGTGACTCTTGTATTCTCTAATGGTTCAAGATCTGTTATTTTCGGTAGTCCAGAAATTACGTATAGCAAATGTTTACTTTAGTCGAAAGACTGGTTTGTTTTGGCTCATACAGATTCTGAATGTCACATTCCATCAGCCCCACCAACAAATATTGTGATTCAATTGGCTGTTTCTTTGAATTTTCTAAAGGCTTAATAGAGCAAAGTCATAGAACAAGTGGTCATCGAAAAGGAAAGCTCAACTACCTTGTGTAGTTTTCTCAGTTTCATCATCAAATAAGACCTAAACCAAGCTTCTGTCATCAAGCATGGCTTGCTGCTTAAATGTCCATTAAATTCATAGGAAACAAATGTAATGCAGTCATCATGATTTTCCTCCTGTCATCAATTAAAGTTTAAGAGAAAGAAAGCAAAAGCAATTTAGTGCTTTGATTGAGATTACTTACCAGCCAACTGTAAAAGCCAGAGCCCTATTTGCAGCTTGACGATCAGATTCTCCATCTCTTAGTGGTTCATACATATGTGAATGTGCAATTAACCCTATGGAACCACCTTGTTTTGGCTGTGGCAGCATCGATCAAATTTAGATAAGAAACATATCCTAAAGCAAAGTTCAAGCTAGAACATATTTTCAGAATCTCATTCTGTAACCTGAAATTGTTCTCGGTATAGCTTAACCGCCTTGGCATGTGACAATAACATGTTGTGCACAACTATAAAAGGCTCTACATCAGAATTGCCAGCAGCACAATTTCCAAAAGGCGCAGAGCAATGACCCGGTGGATAAATTCCCCTAACATAAGCCATTTCTGTGAACTGATTTACCTCATTGATAGTTGTCCAGTACTTAACTCTATCACCAAAGCTCTTGAAGCAAATTTCAGCCAGAAGAACAAAATCCTCCCTATAAGAGCACTGAAATTAGGCTACCTAACAGCAAAACCAAATGGCCTATGTTTTGAGAAAGGAGAAATTACTGCATCAGAGGACTCAGCCAAGCCCCATATCTATCTTCCAGTTCTTGTGGGTGATCAAAATGTTGTATTGTCACAAATGGTTCAATTCCTGCTTTCAGGCATTTGTTTAATCAATTATATCATTGTCAAGAAACAAATTTCCACCAAAACTTTTCTTCCCCAAGTTTCTGAAGTTCTTACCCCTGAGCAAGAGGTTGTCTATAATTTTGTTATAGAACTTGATCCCACTTGGATTGACTTCACCAAACCTTCCTCCTGTTCCAGCATTGAAAGATCATAAAATTGTTATAATCTAAATACAATCAAGTAAAATTCTGGTTTTCAAAGACATACTTGGTAGAATTCTGGCCCATGAAATCGAAAACCGATATGCATTTACCCCAAGAGAATGAGCAATCTCAATATCTTCCTGGTATATCATGCACAAACAGAGCAACAATTTTATCTTTTTTCTTCTTATTTCCATAGGTTGAGAACAAGAAAAAAAAAATGAACTTGAAAGAAATAAAATACCAAGAACAGATGGTAATCATCATCTGCAACATCTCCATTCTCATTATTTCTTATGTTTCCTGGAAAAGTTAATTGATACAATAAGACAGACTATGAAATAAAATCATAATCTACTCTGCTGCAATCAGCAATGCCTGGTTACCTGGAGTATGACTGAAAACATCCCAGTTGCTGAGGCCTTTACCATCATCAAGATATCCTCCCTCAACCTATAAAATGAAAGCCAGAGGCGAAAAACAAAGAAATAAATAGAGAAACAAACTATTATTACAGCAAAGAGAAAAAGAAAAGCTAGCATGCCTGATATGAAGATGTAGCTGTGCCAAAGAGAAAATTATCTGGGAAATGGAATCGTCTGACATATTGGTTCTCAATGTCAAAATCTTGAGCATTAGAACTAGAAGAAAAGGGTAGATTTACAATTAAGAAAAACAAGAAAGAGAGCTGAATTGATGTATTAACAGGCATCTTAGTTACACAAAATGAGCAAAATCTAGCAAAGTTGGGAATTATAATAAACATAAATAGCACCAAATTTGCAAATTTCCAGTTATGTTATGCATAGACAACTGGGGTGGGCCCCTGCATGCATAAGCTATCGATCATGGTGGTAGACATTAGAGAGCTTATTTTTTTCTTTTTTTTTTTCCTAAAACTGCAGTAACTTTTAAAGTTGAAAAAACCCAATTATCTTATCCTGATATTTGTTTGACATGTGTAGAAACTGAGGTTGTATCAAATTAAATGATAAAAAAATGGGGTGTCAAATGATATTGTGTATTAATTTATATATTAAAAGTTTGTATTAATAGAATTTATGTTCTTAACTTAAATTTATATATTAATTCATATAATTTATTTAAATTTATCAGGCTAAAAATTTTGATGAGCATGAACTGAATCAATTGCGTTGATTTAGTACTTCTTTTAATGGGGTTTTCACGAGGTAAATTGGTGGCAGTGAGTTTAAGAAGTACTCGGGTCGTATGGATGGGATAGAAATGTTGAGGTGATGAGTGCGTTTCGTGTGGATTATGTGTACTATGTATTGTGTGTGATGGGAGATGTAAGAGACGTTGGTAGTGGCAAGTGATTTTGATTGTCATCATGAAGAAAAAGACAAAAAAAAAAAAAAGGGGGTGGCAATTATTGAAGCATAGTGATCATTGTTAAAGTTTTTATTTTAATTTTAGGATAAGTATATGAATTTATATTAGATTATTAGTATAAATTTTTTTCTTCTTATTTTTATACATATATTTTTTTTATCTCATATTTTATTATATATTTTCAGATAATTTTTTTCAAGTTTTTATAAATAACTTTTACTTATGTTATTTTTAATAAGTGTCACTTCAATTTTTTCCGAGGGTCATAATTTTTTATTCAATCATTTCTTATATATAAATACATTTATCGTAATATTTGTATTTTTATTACACTTATTTTTAATATATGTAGTTTTTATTTGCCTAATATTCATTGACATAAAGCATTATTAGTTTAACAATCGTCTTATAAAACTTGTCTTTAATTATGTAGAAATTATTTTATCACACATCATATCTATATGTTTCTTCACTTGCTTCATTCAACCTAAATCCTATGAGGCTAATTACCATTAATTTCTCTATCCATTAATACAATTGATCCCAAATTCTAAAATTGTCCCGCTTAAGAATCTCCACTCCACCAAGATTATAATATTTTGATTTTTTTTTGTTTAAACTGAATTTATATTCTATATATTTAATTTTTATTTTGCTTAATTTGAACTCTTTTAAATCTAATGTCTGTTCCCTAATTAGATAATTTTTTTTTTTGTAAAATCCATTGATGAATTAAAATAAATTCGATAAATTATGACTGAAAACATTCCAGTTGCTGAGGCCTTTACCATCGTCAAGATATCCTCTTTCAACCTACAAAATGAAAGCCGGAGGTGAAAAACAAAGAAACAAACAGAGAAACAAACTATTATTACAACAAAGAGAGAAATAAAGACAAGCTAGCACGCCTGACATGAAGATGTAGCCGTGCCTAAGAGAAAATTATCTGGGAAATGGAATCGTCCGGTTTCTTGGCTTTCAATGTCAAAATCTTGTGCATTAGAAATAGAAGAAAAAATTGTAATAAACATAAATAACAACAAATTTGCAAATTTCCAGTTATGTTATATATAGACAACTGGGATGGGCCCCGGCATGCACAAGCTATCGATCATAATTTCATGGTGGTAATTTCATGGTGGTAGACATTAGAGAGATTTTTTTTACTATGTTTTTTTTTTTTGAAACTGCAGTAACTTTTAAAGTGGAAAGAAACCCAGTTATCTTATCCTGATTTTGGTTTGACAGGTGTAGAAACTGAGGTCGTATCAAATTAAATGTAAGAAAATATGGTGTCAAATGATTGTGTTGATCGGCACCATCTATTTAATTATTGATTCATATGATAAAAAGTTGTGTTATTAGAATTTATGTTGATGATTTAATTTAAATTTATTTATTAATTTATATAATTTATTTAAATTTGTTAAAATAAATATTCTGATGATGAAAATTTTAATCAATTTTGTTGATTTAATACCAATTTTTAATAGAGTTTCCATGAGGTATAATTGGTAGAAGTGAGTTTAAGAGAAACTCGGGAGGTAAGGATTAGACAGAAACGTTGATGGTGATTAGTATCTGGTGTGCATTATATGCACCATGTATCATGTGATGAGAAAAGTGAGAGACGTTGGTAGTGGCTAGTGGTTTGATTTGTCATCATTAGAAAAAACAAAAACAAAAAAAATAAGGGGACAATTGCCATAACATAGTCGTCAGCAGAGTTTTTTTTTAATATTGGAATAGATTATATGAATAAATATATTAATTTATATTAAATTGTTAATATAAATTTTTATTTTCTACTCATTTTTATTTAAGTTAATATGTTCTTTCATCTTTCGTTTCGTCATCTTTTCTACATAACTTCTTTTCAAGTTTTTTTTTACTATTCTCTAATCTTGACCATTTTTTATCACTCATAACATTCATTCTCCTAACTAGAGTATCTATAAGTTTATATCGTATGTGTTCAAACAAATGTAAATGATTTTTACTCGTCTTGTCTTTGATAGGTGTTACTTCAAATTTTCTTGTGAATGCCCTTATTTCTAGTTCTGTCATTTTTAGTATAGCTGCACATTTATCGTACTGTTTGTATTTCTTCTATACTTATCTTTTGTGCATATAATCTTTTAGTTGTCGAACATTCACTATCATAAAGCATTGCTGGTCTAATAACTGTACTGTAAAATTTAACTTTACAACATGTAGAAATTCCTTTATCGTACAACATACATGTAATGTTTCTCTACTTACTCTATCCAACTTGAATCTTATGGGTCACATCATCTTCACTCTCTCCATTTATCTGTATGATCAATCCCAAATATCTAAAATTATCCTGCATATAAATCTTTGTTAGATTATTATGTTTTGATCTTCATCTTTATTAGAATTAAATTTACATTCAATGCATTCAGTCTTTACTTTATATAATTTGAACTCTCTCGATCCTAATGTCTATATCTTAATTTGATAATTTCTTTTCTTGTTAAATCCTTTGATGAATTGAAATAAATATGACAAATTCAACTAGGTTTAAACAATTGCTCAAAAAAATTGAAAATTGTGCAACAAAAGCTTTTTTTTTTTTTGGTATAATGAAGGTTTTTTTAATGGAAAATGAGAAATGTGAGTGTTAAGATTAGACTTTAATTTACAAATTTTTTTCATATTAAAAATGAAGATATGATCATTTAAATTAATATTTTAAATTAAAAAAATTTTAACGAAGAAAGAAGCCTTTTTAATATAATTGAATATTTGGGTTTTTTCCCCCTTGGTTGATAATATCAATTAATTAATTAAAGTAGACACAGCATAGTAAAAAAAATTTTGCTACCCAGCTTGTGAGGGATAGACAAATTCAACTAGGTTTTTTTTTTTTTTTCGCTACCTAATCGTGGAAAATGGGGTGCCCTAATGGCCCAATACTAAGTAACACTCCGGTACTTAAGCAACATTACTATGATTGGATGGGCAATTGTATTAGGTACTTTGCATTCTTTTAAATGTATTCAATATCTAATTGTTTATTCAATGTGGAAGTTATTTGGATAATCTAATTAATCACAGTTTGATTATGAAATTGTATATTTTTATAAAAAAAATTCAAAATTTAAAAAGAATAAGAGAAAAATATTTGCAAATGTTGGAAATTAAACCTCAACTTTGTGAGAATTCACCTCTTAATAAAGATTAGTGAATCATTAAGATCAAACCTCAAGTTTATTGTGGGATTTAATAATGCTAAAGTGTTCATCTTCATGACCAAATATATAAAAAGATGTACTAATTAATTATCATGTTACTTTCTTTTTATAATTAACCAATCATCACGTTACTTGTTTTAATTATTAAAAATTTCGGTGGTTACGAAATGTGTCAATAATTTATTTATATATTTATATATTATGGAAAGGAAATTTAAATATTAATAAATGTCGAAAGGGCTGTCTTGTGGGCTATATTAAGTAGGCCTCTTTAATGAACTTCAACGCCCAAATAAATTCTTCCAAATACAGATTTTTCTTTTTGTTACCTAATCTAAATGGAGATTGTGGATTGTTGATGGTAAATTGCTAATTAAAATTCTTGTATATTTGTGTATTTCTTTTCAATTTGGTAAGGAAATAAATTTAATTTTCCAATTTAATTGATTAATCATCAAGAAATCTCTACTAAGAGGAAAAAAATCATTAAGAACTCTGATACAAGAAATTTATATTTGGGTTATATGACTGATTTCCCACAACCACAAGCTAGCTCTGAAAAAAATAGAGGTTGGAAGAGTGGTTAAGGTATAGCTAATTAGGGTTCTCAAATGGCAAAAATTTTCTTTTACTTCTACTTTTTTTTTTCGTTTGGTTATTGTGTGTCCAAAGTTCAAAACTAGTTTTCAAGTTCATTGGCTCATTAAGGCCTAAATATATATTTCAAATCTCAAACTAATAAATCTCAATTAGTATTTTAAGGCCCAAAGCATATATATATATATATATATATATATATATATATATATATATATATATATATATATAGATTAACTTGATGCCTAATTAATATTTTAAAAATTCAATCAATCAATTTTTAAGCAAAAAATTTTGTACAAATTTCAGAATTCAATTATCGAAAATATTGAACTTTCCAAATACAATCGCAAAAAAATCGATTTTAATTTCATACTTGTACTTAAATTAAGTCCAATGAACTCAATAAGGTTAAAAAACTTTAGTTGTAGTAATTTTTTTATATTTAATATATCTTATCGATTTTTAATTTATTCAATTTATTAGAAAAAAAAACATTACTTATATCCTTTCGAATTTGTAACTTTCAAAAATTTGAATTAATGCTCAGTTGGCAAAGATCTTAACATTATTATAATCTAAAATTCTTAATACCATCAAACAAAGAAAAAGCCTGGCCTTTTTCTTATTCTAAAGCTTGAAAGTAAGGGAAAAAAAGAATTTGATATGATAAAATGCCATGAACCCATGGTAATTATGTTTATTAATAAAAGATTGAGTTACAAAATTAACCACGTAACCGAAACATTTCAATACAATAGCAAAAATAAAAACAGGATTTACAGTCAATATATCCTAACAAATTGAAACGCCATAATCAAAAACAAAAAACTAAAATATTAAAAACCCATTAAACTCCACCATGAGAACTCATATTATCACTTGGCCTTGAATGCATCAGCCGTCACAAAGAATCTGATATGAAAATATCTCCCTCGATAGCTCAATCCAATATAGAGACATAAACTTCACAATAAATAACAATTCACGTTTGTATTTTTGTTTTGAAAATCACCACATTTATCATCTGCCATGAGGACCACACAAGAAGCAAACTGACAACCCTTAGCCAACAATTTGCAACATCTCCATTATCATAATTTTAATGCTCCCTGAAAATTTTAATGATCAAGTAGTTAAGCTTTTCACGGGTCTATACGATGCCTGAGTATCATCAAACTTGATATTAAAATGTTCTTTATTTAATTTGTTTAATGCTTCCTTTTTTTTTTATTGTAATAGTTATATCATGTATGTAAAGTAATGTTTCATAATTTTATCAATCATAATTTTTACCTTAATTTTTATTTTCTGGAATATGTTTTTCCTGTTTACCAGGGACATGATTGAAAATATCCCAATTACTTTTTTGTTTTTTCAGTTTAGAGAGGTGTTAAGTTATAATAACATTTTGGCCTTGGCTTGGCAGCAAGTATTAATAATTTATTAATCAATTTATTTATTATGGAAAGTAAATTTAAATTTAATGATATTTTCACTGTCTTAATATCAATATTTTTAATGAATATAAATTTTTTCCTAATTAATTCCTCCAATTTGGTAAAATGGCCCAAAAAGGTCAAAGGGATGCCTTGTGGGCTAACAACTAGGCCTCTCTAGAGAAATTCAAGGCCTCAACAAATTCCTCCAAATAGACATTTTTCCTTTTGCTAAATGGTAGATAATAGTTTGGGGTTTAGGGTTTGGATTGTGGATGGTAACTTGGTAGTTAAAATTCTTGTATATTTTTGTATTTCTTTTCAATTCGGTAAGGAAATAAAATTTTAATTTTCCGATTTAATTATTTTTTTGAAAAATTCCAATAATCATTAAGAACTCTGATAAAAGAATCTTTGATACAAGAAATTAAACTACATTTGGGTCAATTACTTAACTAGGACTTGATATGACTGATTTCCCACAACCCCAACCTAGTTCTTAAAAAAAAAAAAAAAGGGGGTGAAAGAGGGGGTTAAGATAAAAATTAGGGTTTTCAAATGGCAAAAAATTTTCTTTTACTTATTTTCTTCTTATAATGGAAATCAAATGCGCTTACTAATTAACTCTTTTATTTAGATTCTTCGATAAAAAGAAGCCATTTTTCTATTAAAATGATTGGAAAAACCTTAACAAATTATTTATTAATTAAATAATAATATTAATTAAAAATAAAAAAATTCTATTCTAACCAAGACCATTTTAATATCATAAGATTATTAGTATCATCTTTTGATTTTGGATGAGTATTGTCAGAGTATTAATACATTCATGTATTTTCAATCTTAATTCTATAACAGAAATTAAAACCAAATTTGGTCAAAGAACCCTAATCAAACTTAAATTGTTTATTCAATTAAATGATTAATCGCTTTAGATTACAAAATGATGATAATTTATTTTTGCTTCTAAAATCAATTGACATTAATTACCCGATGAGAGCTTGTCCAGAAGCCGGGCGAGTGGAAAGGTTCTGAAAGAGAAATCTCAACTCTACTAGTCTGCATGGTCCATAAGACAATGAGACAAAACAACTTTATTAATTACATTCATTGAAACCTAGCTGTTTCGATAGAGAACCTAAGTGTTTCGACAGAGATATTTATTCGACGACGTGATGTTTGTGTGACGCCAACAAGCCATAAGAAAAAGTGAACTTTTCTAAAGGAACAAAGTATAATATGATTACTTGACAATTTGCTTACATATTCACAATCATTTGTGGCTTTTATTTTTTATTAACTTGAAAAAAAATAAATAAATAATAAATGAACCTTGACATTAGTTATTCAATGAATCAACAACATATAATAATATTAGTATGTAAATAAAAAATAAATTTTCCCAAAGCTGGGAGGAATGATAGTGGGGATCACATAAATAGATATTTTGTATTATTAAATTCAATAAAATAAAATTAAGATATTATATGAATTTAGGTCAAATTTAGGTAGTAAAATTATTATCCGCGGGAACGGATTCAGGGTGGAGGTAGCTGCCCCTAGATTCCTAAAAACAAATACTATTATTAGTAATGTAATCTAAATTTTAATAGTTATTATCTTTTTGTTCCCACTAAAATGTCAAAAAATAGATAAAATTATTTAAAAAAAAATCGAAATTTTTTTGTTTTAATTTTTCTTCCACTAAGTATATGGATGTATTAACAAAATAAAAAAGATAATTGAGTAAAGCAAAATGTGAATATAAAATTAGTATTGGTGAATACTATAGTGATAATTATCTAATACATTACTGGTGGGGTTTTTAGATTCTATAACTAAATTAAGATAATAACAAATATCTTTTAAAAGATATTAAATAATAAAAAATAAATAAAGTAAAATATGTGTCTAGTAGAGTAATTGCGGCAGATTGGGGATGGTTGCAAGACATCTGGAGTGATAGATGAGTGCCAAGGACTGCAGGGGAAGAGAATTGGTAATCTTGGTTTGGTGGGAGAAGAGTTTCCTCAAATAGTGGGGCTGATATAGTTAACAAGGATAGAGGTGAATGGGTGTTGATGGTATTTTATTGGATACAAACTAAATAAATATGAATATTTTTATTGCATGTAACGCATTAGGTTTGGTAATAAATATGAATATTATCTTGAACATTCATGCTATATCCAATATCTATCCTGTTGAGCTTCTTTGGATAGTACCATGTACGAGTAATATAAAAGTATAACATGACCATCGCATATTGGATCAAATGAGAGGAGCTCGTTGTCCTTTAAGTAAGATTTCGAATTCAAACCTTACAAATAGAGAAAATAACGTAGGAAGAGCTCTCTTTGATTAAAATCTGACCGCAACTCGATTCCGGATTGATCGGGACCTCAAAGGGACTACTAGATACAGGGGGACTAGCACCAATAAATAAAAAATCAAAGTAGAACATTAATCATAGAGTTTAGCTAGTAGTCTAAAGTCAAAGGATCACTTATTTTTGCTGTTCCAAGTTCTCAGTATGGTTTCTAACTCTGCCATCCATTATTTACTGATACTTTGTTTGATATATCAGCAACACAGCTTTGCTATCCAATCCCAATGGCTGTTTGTGTTAGTTCCCCATCAGATTTAATATTCACTCTCGTCTAAATTGCTTCAATCCATGCAAGATATTAACTCTTTGTCAACTAATATATTTATTCGCACAGAGCAAATCATCATAAATATGGAATTATGGAATGATGGTACATAGAAAAAAAAATCCCAAATTCTCATAAGCACTCAATTTCACTGAATAAGCTACTTTGATGAGTACTACTTAGATGAATAAGCTTTTGACTTTAAGATCATCAAATTGAATCCTGTTATGTTTCTAGTGCAATTCATTATCATTATTTTAATATTTGTTTTACACAATGCAGGTATTCCATCAAATGAGTCACTAAAGGAGGAAACCCTGGTGAAGAAAACACTGATTTCAGCCTACAAGAGCAACATTGCTGAGAAACTAAAGGATGAGCTTCAAGAAGTCAGCAATCACCCTCCAGATCAATTGGAAAACAAGAAGCTTGCAAGGTGGGCAACAACTTGGTGGCAACAGTTCACTGTATTGCTTCGGGTGTAAAGGAAATGAAGCGTGAATCATTCTCTGCCTTCAACCTTGCTGAGGTCCTGGCGGTATCTATCCTCACTGGATTATTATGGTGGAAATCTGATATTGCTCACTTGCATGACCAGGTAATTTAATATCTCTCAAATCCTAATGGCATAGTCGAATTGAGTCGAGACGATTTAGTATCAAGTTTGAATTTGACTCGATTTGAAAGCTCGAGGTTTGAAACTTGCTCAATCTCAATCGAACTTAAATTTTAAAATTTGAGTTCGGCTCAACAAAAAATTCGAGCCGCTTGAACTCGACTCGTTCAGCTTAATTTATAATTTTTCAACTATATATTATAAGGTAAAATAGTAAATTAATAATAAAATATTCAAAAATATATATTAAAAAAACTTGATAAGGTTTGTGAGTTACTCAAGTCAAGTATTTAAAAGTTCGAATTCGATTAGACTCGTTATTCGAATAATTCGAGTTCAAACTCAATTCGAAAATAAACGAATCGAATTCAAGTAATTATCGAACTGAACTCGAGTAGCTTACTAATAACTTGACTCATTTACACCCCTATAAATCCCAGTCACTTTAAATCCATTAAAATTCAGCTTGCTTTCCTTTGAATGATTGGAGGAACCATATAAGCAAATTGAAAGCAGAAAATTGTTTATATAAATGAACTGATAATATATAAAAATTGGACAGCTTTGATCTTGTTAATTTGGAAACTTGCAGATTGGACTCCTCTTCTTTTCTTTGGGATTTTGGGCCTCGTTTCCTCTATACCAAGCAATTTTCACCTTCCCTCAGGAACGTATGATGCTCGAAAAAGAACGGTCTTCAGGCATGTACAGGCTTTCCTCATACTTCATGTCGAGAACCATTGCTGATCTCCCAAAGGAGCTTATGCTTCCCACTGCTTTTATTATAATAACATATTGGATGGCAGGACTGAAACCCACCGCAGGAAGTTTCCTGTACACCTTATTTGCACTTCTTTTCTGTGTCCTTGTCTCTCAAGGCCTAGGACTAGCCCTTGGTGCCTTGGTAATGGACCCAAAAACAGCAGCCATTCTTGGTTCGGTGGTCATGCTCAGCTTCATGCTCGCCGGTGGGTACTATATTCAACATGCTCCAGCTTTCGTGTCATGGATTAAACACCTTTCCATTATCCATCACGCGTACAAACTCTTCTTGGGGTCTCAATACAAGCCAAATCAAACTTACCCTTGTGGTGATCCTGCAAAAGTTTGCTTGGTTTGAGATTTTCCATCTATAAAAAGCGTAGGCCTTGATGTGCAAGTCCTCTCTGCTGTTGCCCTGGCTATAATGCTTGTATTTTATCGGCTGATTGCTTATTTGGCCCTCATGAGAATTGGTGTGACCAAATAATTAGAGAACTCGGTAAACCTTTTCCATTATGCATGAAACCAAGAATGAAAACTTACATGAATAAAATTAGATGTCATTGTCTTGATTTTTCCTTTCCATTTTGGTGGCTTGTGTACTATATGGATGAGAATAATGATATAATTTAACCGATTCAAAACGATTTAATACCAAGTTCAAACTCGACTCGATTTAAAAATATATATTTTTTTCTATAGAATACATAATACATTTTAATTTCCACTTATATTAATTTTCATTTCTATTTCTATAAAATACATTTTTCATTCCTACTTTATTCCATTCCACGAACCAATATTCTATTATACGAACCAAACGCCTTATGAATTATTAGAATGAAGTACATGTCAATGTGATTTAATCGTTTTATACAATTTTTTTTTTGAATAGTTGAATTCATTCAATTAGTGACCAAATAGACATTATAAATAATCTTCTGGACTCCAAAGGAAAACCCTTTACTTGGTGGAGATCAAATTCCTACTCTAGCTAAACGAGTTGTTTCTCATGATAGATTTAATAATTAAATCTGTTGGTGAGTCGAATTATGTGTTGAATCTACAAACTTGATTCGGTTAAACTTTAAGTAAATTTTTAAATTGGAACCTAGTTTAGAACATTATTTAATCAATAATAATTAGTTTTTTTATTTAATTTTAATATTAAATATCAATAAAATTTATTTTTAAAATTTTTTAATAGTTTTGAACTTATTCAAGTACAATCGAATGAGATTTTAGATAAAAATCTTAAAATATCAACCGAACCTGATCCGAACCATAAACAATTTTAATGACAATGCCACAACATTTGAAAATATTATTTACAATTCTCCAATTGCTGGCTTACTGGTGGACAAATTTGAACAATGCCCCAGTTTAACATGGAAAAGGCCATGTTAGTCTGTCATGACCATATCATATGCACCCCGGGTAGGCTTGTGTCATTGTTTTTCAATTTATTTTTTTTCAATTTAGCCACAAGTGCATGATATTTCTCTTCAAAAGAAAAAAGTGCATGATATTTCGGAGGTGCATGTGACAGGGCTTCGGTTTTAAATATCTGTATGAGATTTTTGTTTTTTTGGAGTCCAAGTTGCATCATAATTCAAGCTGTGATTTAGTAGTCAATTGGATTGTCAAAGTTTAGCTTCATTAATGTTTACACTGACTCCAAAAGTTATTATCAATTTAGCCTAATGGAATATGCATGCTAATTAAGAATGCAAATTTTGTTAATGACAATTTGATTTAGTTGCATATATGAGTTTGGTTTAATTATATATATATATATATATATATATATATATATTAAATTTATTTAGTTATTTTTTTGTTTGGTTATTGGTTTGTTTGTATAATTAATTCAATGAATTTTTACTTAAATGCAATATGTGATTATGATGATAAGTTTTCTTATACTTAAAATTTCATTGATTAATTTATTTGTATGATTTAATTCTATGGTTATCCGAAAATTTTCAAATATAAAATATCTAAATTCCATTCTTATAAAAAGGCAGAACTTAAAATTTAACCTAATTATTTTATAAATAATTTTAAAATGTGACTTCCAATAAATTTAAAATTTAAATTTCAATGCTTTTTACCTACTTCAAACTGCAATCTCCCTCTTAAAAAAAGAAAATACCAAAATTCTGGTCAATTTTATTTAGTAGCTTAGTTTGATGACATCCAATTCTTCCAATTCAGAAACTGATCAGAAATGACTCAATGAAGAACTTTGACATATCCAAATCTTAGCCAACTGATATTGAATAAATTAAATATCTTATTATTATCAACTCAGAAACTGATCAGAAATGACTCAATGAAGAACTTTGACAAGTAAAACATTGATTTTTAGATTAGGCACAGACCTCTGTTGAGCAACTTGTTAAAATACCATAAGCTTATTGCCTATTAGACCAGTGCCTAACCTCTCATATTCCAGATTTTGGACAGCAAAAAAGTATTAAACACACCTAAAATTATAACCGACAATTAGTGACACGATATAAAAATAATACGAATAAAAGATACGAAAGTGATATAAATTAAAAATTAATAAAAATTGTATATAAGTATAGTAAAAATTAAGAAAATAAGTTTTATATTTAATATATCGATACATATTTTAATATAAAATTTTTGTATTTTATATTATATAAATATAAATATAATTTTTTATAATAAAAATACAATTTTAAAATCAAATTATCAGGTCAATTTTTTTTTGGGAGGTTTGACTGGTATTGAAGCTAGCTAGCATTCATTTTAGAAGATATCCTAGTTGGGTCTGGAATAATGATTAGCAACGTGAATATCAGTCTGAAAATCTGACGAAAATCTTGATTTTTTTTTTTGGCTAAAAGTTCCTCAAAAAAATAATGAAAGAAGATTGGCTAAAGAGTGTGACTGAGATCAGACTTTTGTCCAATTAATGGTATCACGTTCTGCTGTCAGTTATCACAATGTGTGAATTGTGAAAGGTGTCTGGAAGAAAGTTGTCCAAAGGGAACGCATGTGGGAGACAAAGCCTCTGATTTTTTGACAAGTTTTACGTAGGATTTTAGTCGCTAGTTGTGTTGTTTTAGGCAGCTAGGCGGCTGCAGCTTTCTCTTTTGTCCTGTTCTTTTAACCAATTTTATTGATATAGAAATTGGCGCTTCCTCACCAAATCAAATTTATTGAGGTTCTTATCAATAATGAGATTTGTATTAATCACAAAATATAAATAAAAATTAATTAATTATATATAATATAATATAAAAATATTTTGTAATTTATATTAAAAAATACATTAGAAAAATCGAAAGGTCAATTTGATTCCAATTATTTGAGTGGAAAAATTAGTACCTTTTATATTTAATTTGTAATTAATGTATTTTCTCTTTTAAATTTGATAAAAATAATATTTAAATAAAAAATTTATATTTGATACATTGTCAATAAATAAATTTGATATAGTGTCATTAAAATATATCATTACATTTCATTAATAAGTGAATTTAATAATTTTGTTTTTAAAGATTTTTTTATTTTAAAATTTATGAATTAACGATGTATTATTTTATGATTCATGATTGTACATGAGATTTGTATACGGTTAATATATCAAATATAAATGCATATAAAAAAATTTTCTCTGAAATAATATTTTTGATTATTCTTATTCTTAATGAGTGCCTGATAGGCAGATTAATCAAATTATTAAATAAATACTAACGCCCACTCATATAAAAAAAAATTTCAATATATAATTAATGATGTTTAACTTAAGAAAGACTAAAATTAATTGAACAAAGATATCTACCTAAATTGAGAGATAAGTTTTTTATTTTAAATTAACAAGAAATGTACCATAGTGAAATTTTCTCACGTGCTCATAAAGACTGTAAATAAAGTTGATAAATAAAGTAGTAGTTTGATTTTGTATTTTACTCGTTTAGCGTATGCACACTAACATAGATTGACTTTATGTTCCTAATGGCTTTATAATTACACCAAAATTCAATCAATCATCAACTCATGTTTTTGAAATATATAAGAGGAAATTACTTATGGTAATAAAATTAATTTAGTTTTATATTTTTTCATATCTTTTAAATGATTTATATTTTTTACTATGAATGTTAGCTTTTATGCTTTATTCACATAAATTATATATACCAAATTTCAAGTTATAAATATATCTAACTATTTGGTCGATAATAATAAAATTTTAATCTTTAATATATATTAAAAAAATATTATTATCGATTAAAATGATAAAAATATTGATAGTTTTAAGATTTTACTGCATTATGAATAAGTGTAAATTGATAAATCTAACAGTTGGCTTATAAGAATATTAATATTCTGAAATTATAAAAATAATGTAAACTTTTCGAAATCTGATTCTTCTTTTATTTTCTTAATCAACTTTTTGAAATTTCCCTGGTTCTTGTTCTTGGGCGGTCATTAAAGTCTAAGATTATGGCCTTAAAAAGCACTCTTTAAACCATTAAAAAAATATATATGCATGCATGCTAATGCAGCAGACATCAGGCCGAGTGAAGTTAAAATGCAAGATGCAGATTCATATGGACATTATCTGCCTTAATCAAAATATTTTCATATCTTTAGGCATAACCAAAACAGAGATTAAAAAAAAAAAAAGATTCTTTTTGGCCAAAAACTTAAAGGCCTCCAATGAAAAGTTTTCCAATTGAACAAAAACAAACAACATAAAGTTTCAAAAATCACTAATTTTTTATTCATTAGTTTAGTTAGGTAATGAGGGTTGCTCTGCTCTCTCTCTTTTTTTATTTATTTAATTATTTAAATCACATATGGGCTGCTCTTCTCTTTACAGAAATAAGAAGAAAAATTAGGAGACAGATTGTCAATACTAGACTTAAACATTGAAATTTGGGAAGAGTAACTGGAACCCAATTTAATACATTTGTCACATGTATAAAATCTGTTGCATTTTACTTTTTCTTTGTTCAAATCGACAATTAATTCAATAATTCAATTAAGTGGACTCACTGTTTGTATTTGTTTTCAATTTCATACATATGATTTTGTGTTCACTTTGCAACAAAGAAGATTTTAATTAAAAATAAAAAGAAAATAAACTATCTAAGCCTAAATATTTAATACTCCCATATTGGAATTATTAAATTCTATTGTATTGATACATATTTCTTTAAAGTATATTTCAAAAAATTAATAAAAAAAGCATGTAACAATATTTTAATTTTACATGCGAATCTTAAAAATTTTATTGATG
The DNA here is from genome assembly GCA_033439115.1 of Firmiana major. NCBI lineage: Eukaryota > Viridiplantae > Streptophyta > Magnoliopsida > Malvales > Malvaceae > Firmiana > Firmiana major. Next base: position 67,429,871 of record CM065905.1, read on the forward strand.
ATCTATGAAATTAATAATTCTAAATTGTTTCCTTTTAGTTGAATTGTGATTTTTAGATATTTTATAAATCAAGACTAATACTACGATTCACTAGTAAAATGAGCTATTAATTAAGTTCATATTTGACATGTGATGTAATTTTTTTATTCTTTTTGTTTCTGTTTTTTGTCAAAATTGTAAAGCTAAAAATTACTTATATTTTCTTGGTCATTGATTTTGTCTACAAATTTCTCCATTCAATTTATTCTTTTTCTTACTTTTCTTCTTCTTCTTTTTCTCCAGATTAAGAATAAACTCCACAGACTATAATGGCCGTGCATGACTAGACCAAAGGAGTTAGTTGGACTATCACTAAATTACAACTAAATGATTATTATAGAGAATTGTTTATTATCAAATTAATTTAAGTCGACTTTAAGTATTGATTTAAATGATCATATCTTCATTATTTTTAAGATGTGAAAATTTTACATATTTAAAATTTAAAACTTAACATCCGCATTTCTTTTTCTCTTAAAAACGGAAACCTTTATTGTATTAACTTACCAATTCAAAAGAGAAAACCTTTTGTTCAATCTTTGAATTCCACCCCATCTTTTCAACCTAATTCTACTTCAGTTTCACTAGATGGATTGGACCAGCATAACACTTTTTCAGTCTATCATTATAAAGGATTAAATAAAATAATTATTCCCTAATTAATGGTAATTCAAAAAGATAAAACAATAAAATAATTATTTTATTATATTATTATTTGATACATAGTCAGTGAAGTTTTCAAACTCTACAACTGGAGTTAAAACAATGATATATGTATTTTAAACAATATTAAAAAATAAATAATAAATAAAATAAGATATATATATATCATAGTCTTAAAACCGTATGTGGAGTTTGAAAATTTTATGGAGTATATATTAAAAAATAATTCTATTTAATATTGATCATTCTAATTCTAATAAATAGATATAAGTATTTTTAAATTGTTTTAAAATAAATCTTTTATTACTTTATAAACAATATCTTTGCGAGTTGCATATAAAGTCAAAATATTTCCCAACTTGTTTTTTTTTTTTTTATCTAAATCTTTGACCATCTTCAATAATCCTTTTAAATAACATATGGTATTGAAGCTTAATTTCATTTTTCCTAAATGTCAAAATCATAGCAAAAAAAGGTGCTTCTTGCTGCTATAATTGAAGATTAGTATATACCGATATGGTAAACTCACCCAATCAAAATACCATTTGTAAAGCTCTGTTTGGCTAATAGAAAAGAAAAAGGAACCCTTTTCAAATGACAGCTCAAAAAACAAAAAAAAAAAAAAAGCTTGAAAAAGAAAACCCTAATATCCTGCCCAACCCCAAAAAAGGAAGCTCGGTTTTCTTTGTCATCGAGAATTATACAAAGTGAGTTGAAAAAGCAGCCCTTGTATTCTTTGTGCCTTTAGCAACACATCTTTCTTTCGACGCGTGTAGACAGTAGAGAGGTGACACTTGCAGTATGCAAGCTTTCACAGCCCTTACTTGAAAATGGTTTACTTTTTCATTTGTCTTGTTCTTGGTTTGATTTTGTTTTGTTGCTTCGAATTAGAATGGCAATTATTGAGAGAATACAAATTACAAAATAAGGTGAAGCACCAAGAATATTTGTTGCTTGCACTTATGGATAAAACTATTTATTAAAAGGAAAATGAAAACTCGATTTTGTTAAAGAGAAATCTGTCACTAGGCATGATTGCCATATTTTTTATTCATAAGAGGTACAGAAGAATGAGAAATCGTATTTTTATCCAAATTCTTTTAAAAAAATAATAACTATTAAACTAAATATTGATTGTTTAAATTTAACAATCATACGTGATACTCAAAACTGATTAAAATTTTACTGCATATAAATTTGATTAAAAATTAATACTTAATACTTAATTCTTTATCTAATTATTCATATTTGCTCAAAACCCAAACATGCATAACATATTAAATCATAAATAACATAAATTTGAAATAAAAATATATTCAAAATTGATTTTTATACATTTATTAATACAAATTAAATTAACAAATTAAAGTAAACTTATGGCCTTTGCACTCGTTAAAGGCTTATTAGTCCTATTATGAAATTAGAATCCTTGTTACAGATTTTTTTTTTTTTATAATATGCAGCATCCTCATCAATTAAGTATCCGACAATGTTCAATTCTAATCAAACTCAAAGTAATCTTTACAAATCTATATAAAGCACACAATATGTAAATCAAATACTAAGCTCTCTATTCTACAAATGTATCTACTTTACCTTGAGTATTTTATTGACTTAAGCATAAGAATATGTACCGAAGAGAAATCTTCGGTGTCCCTTCATTGTTTTCTATCATTGACAGATCTCAGTTCAGTTATCCATCTACTTTAAAGTTGATTTATCTCAAAATATTCATTAACAATTGGTGTTGTCTATGACAAACAGATCGAATTAGAAACCATGACTAAGTCAAACAACACTTCTTTGCCAAGAGCTACACCTTGTTGGTCCAAACACCCGTCACCCAACTACCCATACTGGCACGACCAATGGTAGAAACTTTGCCAATGATATCTCTTGCCACCAATGATCTACTTTATAATACCTTTGTGTTTGGCCCTATATAGTCTCCTATGATCACGGGTGTCCCTTATCAGCTACGACCATCACCACTAGTCTCGTTCTCATCTTGGTTGTCATTGATTCCATATTATTTCTAGGACTTAATGGGAAGGTTCCAGCAAGTCGAGAACAACTTGTCTCCAATGGCATCTATTGCCATCTCTACTTCATCAACCATGCCTCACTAAACCAATGGTAATTATCTCGCTCTTGGTATGACCATACGACCACCAACACATACATTAAAGCAAACAATTTCTTTATCACCAGTCGACCCTACATCTGTGATACCTCCTTCTCTAGGTGTATCCTCTCCACCAACGTCCACTATACCATAAACCATTTCACTTTCTGTGGTAGTAATACCCCATGGACAACAACACTATCCCACCCTAGAGCTATATAATCAATTCCTACAAAAAATTCAATTACTTGAGGCTTAAGTTGCCAGTATACAAAAAACCCTCTGTCTCTCCCTATTACACCTTCATGCCAACAAGCTTATGCACATAGCTATGCAAGCATTATCCGAAAAACTTGAGCCCTATAAAATCACATTGCTACATTAAAGGATAAGGCCAAAAGAACATAAGGCAACCCTAGTATGAAGGCAAAGATGAAGGAATTTAGAAAAGAGCTCAAGAAGTTAAAAAAGGGGGAAAAAAGTGAAGATGAGATGGAATGGCTAAATGATGGTAACAACCCTCTTTCTCTGCAAATTAAGCAGAAGGAAATACCCACCAAGGTGATGTTACCTAAAGGAATGTATGATGGAATAAGACATCGTTGATCACTCGGACGTCTACAGATAATGGATGGACATACAAAGGATGTCAAACATTGTGAAGTGTAGTGTTCATCACCACACTAAAGGAACTCACCAATTCTTGGTATTATACATTGCCACCCAATTCTATAACTATTTTTTATATGCTCACCCAGGAGTTTGTCACACAATTTCTCAACAGTTGCCAAGCAGTCAGAACCAACAATAGTTTCATGACAATTAAGCAGAAGTCACACAAGACTTATAGAATACATTAAAAGGTTTTGCGAAACAAAACGTCAAATGGGCTATTTAAGCATTTACCAATGAGTAAAGCATAAACTTCGAAGTATTCCCTTAGTGACAATAAACCTACAAACTTGTACTAATTGTACGAAAGGGCTCAGAAGTATGTCAAACCGAAGAGCTGGAAATAGTTGACAGAGGATTTGATATAAATGAGTCCACCTATGGACGACGAGGTAACCAGAAGCGAGCCAAGGCAAGAAGCCCTACTAGACGAGCAGCAAAAGGACAACCACTTACATGAAAAGATTTAAGCAAAAAACAATGGAATCTTCCAAGATCTAAGTTCGAATCATATTCTCTACTCACAATTTTCAAAAGAGAAATCTTGAATACCATAGCTAAAGAAAGGTTTTGGAAAAACCCTACTGATGAGAACTAGTAAGAACCACCACAATCAAAACAAATATTATGCATACCATGACAGTATTGGTCATACAATAGAGGAATGCATCAATCTGAAGGACACCATCAAACGTCTCATATAGAAAAGAAATCTAAGCTAAAGAAAGGTTTTGGAAAAACCCTACTGATGAGAACTAGTAAGAACCACCACAATCAAAACAAATATTGTGCATACCATGACAATATTGGTCATACAATAGAGGAATGCATCAATCTGAAGGACACCATCAAATGTCTCATATAGAAAAGAAATCTAAAGCAGTTTGTGAGAAAATATTAAGCCCATCAAGAAACTAATGATAATGATTAGCACAACAGAATTAGTTTTAAGGCAACCGACAAAAAACTAGTCTTTGGAGTGATAAATATGATTGTAGGTACTAGCGAAGAATGGGAAAGCAATAGGTCGAAAAGAAAGTCTCATTTGCGAAATGTGACTGCCCTAGACAAGACATTCAAAAAAGCTAAGAGCAAATATTGGCTCCTCACATTTTTTGAAGAAGATGTCGAAATTGTTGAAGATGATGAAAATGATCCAATTGTGGTTACAAAAATAGTTGTAAACTTCTAAGTTAAAAGGATTCTAATAGATAACGATAGTATAATTTAAATCCTTTAATATCAGGCACTGCTCCAAATAGGCTACACTAATGCCAACCTTAAGGTCGTTATTAGCCAATTCTTGTGATTGGCTTAATCACCCTACTAGTCACTATCGTGGATGATGATAAAACAATTGCAATCATGATAAAATTTTTAGTGGTTAACCAACCATCTGCATACACCCGAAGACCTCTGATGAAAAAAACAAAGATAGTTATGGCTTCCTACTGTTTCACAGTCAATTATCCCATGTGAAAGTGTTACCACGCAATATAAACTACTAGTCCTAAACATGACAATTCATAAATGGCATTGAAAGAAGCAATAAAAAAGAGCCATAAAGATTCGATGTTAAAAGCTGAAAGAAGATTGTATATGCAATATGTTGAAATAATTAGATCCAAAAATAAGAGTGGTTAATAAAGAACACTAATATACTATGGAGTAAGACAACAAAATGCATTCGAGATGTGGAAAATGAGATACTAGAAGTATTAAATGGAAAAGCATCGACTAGAAAAGATGCAACATAGTGGAATGAGACAATTAGGGCAAGATTGTTACAAGGCTTTGAAAAGGAACAAGATCGAAGTGAACTTCACAAAGTGCAAGTTAGCTTGGAAGGAGGCAAAGAAGATAGTTGCATAAGTTAAAGTAAAGGTTGTAAAAGAGCTTTATACAAGTTATATAAAAGATGGAAAAAAATAGATGAGGTTCAAGCAAAGATTGCTTCAAGCAAGAGAGATGATGAGTCGTGACCTAAAAGTCGTGAGATGTATTAAGGATGAGTACCAAATAACTCTAATTAAGGACAATAACATTAAAGAAATGTATTGTGATTAATAACGAACAACAATATTTCGGTGCCTCACAAGAATCTAAATCGATGTTTTATACGCAGAATCAAAGAGGTAGAGGTAAAAGAGGCATTATAGAGGATGAAAATAGGGAAAGCTATTAGGCATGATGACATTACTATTAAAGTTTGAAAATGCTTTGGAAATATAAGAGTTATATGGTTTACAAATATTTTTAATAAGATTTGGCAGCACTAACAAGATTCTTAAGGAATAGAGGAAGAGAGCTTTGGTATTTATCTATAAGAACAACGGAGATATTCAATGTTACTCCAATTATCAAGCATAAAACTAATGAGTCACAGATGAAATTATGAGAAAAGTGATAAAAGGAAGACTAAAGAAGAATGTGGAGTTATCAAAGAATCGATTCAATTTTATACTTAACCGATCAACTATGGAAGTAACACAGTTGTTTAGATAACTTATGGGTCATTCTCGAGTACAAGACAAAGATCTTCATATAGTCGTTATATACTTGGAGAAAGTATTTAATAAAGTGTCTAAGGAGGTGTTATGGTAGTCCTTAATGAAGAAAAGAGTTCTCATGAAATATATTGAAACAATTAAATACATGTATACAGATGTAAGGATGCGTGTGGACATGTGGAAAGAAAACAAACGAATTCCCTATCATAATAGAACTATAACAAAGGTCGGTGTTAAGTCCATTCTTGTTTATTACAGTATTGGGTGAGCTAACAAAATACATCTAGGATAATGTGCCTTAGCGAATGATGTTTGCAAATGATATTTTCTTATGTGCTGAGAGTAGAGCGGAGGTTAACAAGAAGGTATAGCTATGGAGATAGACGCTAGAATCAAGAGGGTTAAGACTAAATAGAGTAAAGACTAAATACATATAATGTAAATTTAATTCAAACAAAGAGGAAGATCGAAACACAGTGATACTAAATGAGGCAATTATTCCTAAACGGGATCATTCCAAATATTTTGGGTTGATCGTATAGAGGGATGAGGAAATTGATCAAGATGTAATCCATAGGATCTTGGCAAGTGGGAGAAGTACTATAGGTTTGTTGTGCGATAAATGAATTCCTATATGAAAGTTTTATAAGACAATTGTTAAATCAACATTGTTTTATGAGGGTGAATGTTCGGCGACTAAAAGCTTGCATACTTAGAAAATGAATGTAGCAAAAATGCGAATATTGTAATGGATGAATAGATATACGAGAAATGATAGAGTGGGGAATGAGGACATCCAATAAAAGGTTTGAGTAGCTTTTATTGAAGGCAAAATGAGTGAAAATCATTTACGTTGGTTTGGACACATACGACTTATAACTATGGATACTTTAGTTAGGAGATTGGAGCTTATGAGTGATGAAAAAAGTCAAGGCTAGGGGATGTCCGAAAAAGATTTAAAATTAAGCTATCCGCAAAGAAATAACAGAACGAAAGTTGAAAGAATAAATTATTTTAGATATGATTGAGTGAAAGAGAAAAATTTATGTTGACAACTTAAAATGAATTCGTATATTAATTCATATAGCATAGTTTAGTATGGGGATAAAATGATGCTTTAAATGATGTAGTTTTTCAAAATTCACGTTTTTACAATTTGCTTGTTATTTTTAACAAAAAAAAATATTGTTATTAATTAGTTACAACTTTTACAAAATTACAATATAAAATCCATGTCTTATTTTGAAAAAGGCTTCGCATTAAAAGCGCTGCAATTGTTTGCACTATACTGAAGAAGAAGTCAATTGGTTGAGGAATAAAAAAAGGTGGATGCAAACTAAAATTGACTTTATTTTTAAAATGCTATTTTCAAAAATTATTAAAATATTTTCAATGTTTTGATGCATAAATATTTTTTTTTTAAATTTTAAAACTGATTTTTAATTTTTTTTGTTCGATTTGATTTATGTAGATTTTTTATTTTACTATCCATATCTAGATCACACAAGAAAAATATTAAATACAAATTTATTTGCATGAATTCAATTTGATCAGATTGATTAGTTAATTGAGTTTTTGATTTGGATTTTTCTTCGAGTTTAACTTGAATTTCTAATTAAAATATAAAACTTAGACTTTAAAATAAAAATAATACAAACTATAAAGTATTAAATAATTCGTAGACTTTAAAATCAAACTAATACAAATTATCCTAATCGATTCATATTCGAACTAATCCAAAATATATACAATTTGATGATTTCATTTATATAAATTCAATTTATTTTTCCTTAATTTAAACCGAAGCAATCAATATCTCAATTTGAATTTTAGCTCCAATTTTGAATAAAGTAGATAATACTAATTTTCCTTTTCTATGCTCACTGTCTGACAACAAAACTTTAGGTTTTGAATTGTAATCAGCTTGTCAAAATCCATTCCACAAGTCACTTCATTGATGTGAGCTAAAACCTCCCTTACGTGCCCTCCACCAAACACCTCAAATTCTATGCCATGCCTTACCCATATCTCTTTTTTTTTCTTTAATTATTTTTTATTTTACTTTGGCTATGATAGAAATCTCCACCTATACAAAATTTTGAAAGAGACAAAAAAGGAAAGCGATGAGAACGAGAACTTAATTTTGGATATTCGTGGCAATTCGACTTCACAAGGTGTCTTTATCAATAATCATGTTAAGTTAATACCTTTTGATTTAAAATTCGATCAATTTAATATTTTATATTATTAAAAATATGATATGACTGATGATATGGTGACAAACATTAAACAATGGAATATAAGTTGAAACTTAATAATTTATGAAATATGATTTTAAATCACAATAATTTGATAAAAACTTAATTTTGGAGTTAGATTGAATTCATAAAATTATGACTTCATAATTCCATCACACTTGAAATTAGTAATGAATTTACATTTTTTGTGTTGACTATATTTAAAATTGATAAAACTAATGGCAATTCAAATCAAATGCTAATTTTTTTTTCAATCCAAAATATTTAACTTTAAATGATTCAACCCAAATCTTAAGTGATCCGACCAATTTATCACAATTGAAATTAATAAAAGATTTATATTTTTTGTGTTGTTTATATTTTTTTAATTCATAAAAATATACTTAAAAATAATGAATGGGATTTTAAACCTAAATCTTTCCAAAGAAAAGTTTTCCAATGAAAGGATTAATCCAAAACAATAGGAATTCTTTTCTATCCAAACTATTCAACTTCAAATGATTCAACACTCATAATCAATACATAACTTATTCGTTATAAAAGTGCAATCGAATAATCAATCAATGGAAACTTTATGAGCATTAAAGAAAAAGCTAATGCAACATTAAAAAAAGAAAAGAAAAAAAGGCTAATGAAAGAAGAATCCAGTTCTTAGAAAACCACTAAAAAAATAGTTTGACCTACATCATAACAACCAATCAAATTTTTTAATGTGCTACAATAATTCCAAATGGTCCAAACCCATGGAATGCTTTAAAACTTGTAAGCTAGCTAATCCACACCGAAGAAGTTATTGAGTGAAAGAAACCCTAATCCAAAACACAAAAACAAGAAACCCCAAAAAGAAGTCAAGTAAACGTGTCAATCAAAATAACCCGCCACTTTCTTTTCTTTTTTTTTCTCCACAATAACTCCCCATTTTATTTTTTTCACAAAATTCTAGCCTAACTTCCACACACGCGTTCGATATCTGCCGCCGACCTGGCCCTCTCTGCTCAAAGCAGGAAAAACGTTTAACTTATGAAAAAAAGGGATAAAATATTAAATATATTAAAATTTAATAATATAAAAATAACATTAATTCACTTTTGAGAAAATAAAAAGGTAATTGCTTCTTATTTATCATATTAACATAAATTATCACCTAATAACTTTTTATATTTTAAATCGATATCATACCAATATTATATTATATAAATACCCGAATTATAGATTAATTTCAATTATTTAAAGTTTTTTCGTGGAATTGATGAAAGTTTTGGTACCACCTTTTGGGAATTGGGCGTCCTAAAAAAGGCATGAAAATGGACACGTGTCCTAAATTGATGACTCACTTTTTGTGATTTTTCGTGACGGTTCATGCACCCACTTGGTCGGGATAAGGTAGGCCGCATGATGTTCACCACGTGGCATACTTTAACGGTGATAAGTAAATAGTGGGTCCCATTTGTGATTTATCCGACAGTAAGACGAGTACGACCGTACTCCCTCTAACACCATCCATTGTCTCCCTTCTAATTTCTATTTAAACAGCTTCCGTTCTCATATCTCCAAACTCTGAAAAAGAAAGGAAAACGGAAACAAAAACAGAATCATTTTTACATTCCATTTTCTCTCTAGCTAGAATTCCTTGCTTTCTTATTCAAATTTCAATTCAATTCTTTTGTTTGGTTGACAAGAAAATCTTGATCATGGGAGTGGCAGAGACAGACCCATTGGCCCAACTGAGCTTGCCACCAGGATTTCGGTTTTATCCAACAGATGAAGAGCTTCTAGTCCAATACTTACGCAGGAAAGTTGCAGGGTACCATTTTTCTCTGCAAATCATTGCCGAAATCGATTTATACAAATTCGATCCCTGGGAACTACCGAGTAAGTTAATCAAATCGAACAAAAGGGTTCATTTTTCTTTTAATCATACTGATTTTGCTGATCAAAATGTTTGATTTTGATTTAGGTAAAGCTGCGTTTGGTGAAAAAGAGTGGTACTTTTTCAGTCCTAGAGACCGGAAGTATCCCAACGGATCACGACCCAATAGAGTTGCAGGTTCAGGGTATTGGAAGGCTACCGGAACTGACAAAGTTATTACAACTGAAGGTCATAAAGTTGGTATCAAGAAAGCTCTGGTTTTTTATATCGGAAAAGCTCCCAAAGGCACGAAGACTAATTGGATTATGCACGAGTATCGACTCATTGAAACATCCAGTAAAATTGGTAGCTCCAAGGTAAGATAAGAATTTAGATATTTAGTTATTAATAATTAGTTAACTACTTTTTCATATAACGTTAAATTATTTGTAACTGATATTTTTTTAAAAAAAAAAAATTACCAGATTTGGTAATTTTAAAAATTGACATAAAAATAATATGAAAAAGTTATAATTTTTAGATTTCACAAATAAAATATATTTTTAATAATATTAAAAAAAATAAAATAGAATATAAGTTATTATCTAATTTTATTTGTGAAGTCTAAAGTATTAACTAATTATCCTATATATTTTTTTAAAAAATAATTATCTTATAAAAATATGAAAATGACAGATTTAAATTTGGATTAAAATTTAAAAATAACAATAATTTTATTTTATATTTGACGTGTCAATATGATAATTTTTATGTTTTAAATATGATAAAAATACTAATTATCAAATTCAATTTTAACCATATAACAAATTTACATGTTAGATATTAAAAAAATGTTCAAACAGTTTATACTTAAATTAGACAAAAATTAAAAGAAAATGGTTTTAACGCATAAATATAAATTTTGACACATATTTTACTTCAAATAATTGGATATAAGTATACCAATAGTTAGATTTAATTTTATTCACGTAAGAAAATTGTGTGACTTAGCTGTTGTTAATTTTTCTTATAAGGGATTATATGCAGAGTTCAAGTTCCTTTCTTCTTGTTTCTCTCTATAAAAAAAATATAATTTTTAAAGAATTATGGTTAATTTTTTTTTTTTTCAATTTTATAGCGGTTGGATGAGTGGGTTTTATGTCGAATATACAAGAAAAATTCAAGTGCTCAAAAACAATTGTCAAGCATTTCAAGCAAACAGCATAGCAATAATGGCTCAACTTCGTCTTCCTCTTCCCAAATCGACGATATGCTTGAGTCATTGCCCGAGTTAGACGATCGTTTCTTTGCTTTCCCATGCATGAACTCGTTGAAAATGCTTCAACATGATGAGAAAACGGGGTTTCAGAATCTGGGCAGTGGGAATTTTGATTGGGCGAGTCTAGCAGGGCACTCGGGGTCCGAGTTGGTACCTAGTGGACAAACTCAGACTCAAAGCCAGGGGATTTCGAGTTATGGATATAATAACATATATGTCCCTACAACGCCGCCTACACTATGCCAGAGCCAAATTGACACACCAACAAATAAGCTTGGTAACTCGGCGGAAGAGGAGGTAGAGAGTGGATTCAGAACGCAGGGCGTTGATAACTCAGGGTTTTTTCAACAAAACTCGAATATGTTGACTCAGAACTTCTCTAACTCTATTGACCCCTCTGGATTTCGGTACCTGACTCAACTGGGTGGCTTTGGATTTAGGCAATAAAAGAGGAAAAGAACAAGATAAGGACAGGAGAGGAATTTCAGAAATTTGTTTAAATATCTAGAATCCTTTTGATCACCTTTTGGAACTCGAGAAAAAAAAAAGGGTTAAAAAAAAGAATTATTGAGTTGTGAAATGTGACAAAATTATAACAAATTGAGTTTGAATTCGACTCAAATTCGAATTTGAATTTTGAATTATAGTATTTGTATTTTTCTTTATGTAAGTTAAAATGAGCAAAATTTGCTCTGATTTTTTTGTTAAATGGGTGATGTAAATTGGACACAATTGAAAATGTTTTGTACAATTAATTCCTTTGAAGTTTAATTTAGAATGTGAATTTCTTTCTTGTTGGGCAACCTTTTATTGTCAAGAAAAAAATTTATTTTATCAAAACAATCAAAGTCTAATATTTAATTTACTTGTTTGGTAAAAGAATTGAAGAATTTTAAAATAAAAAAATCAAAAGAAAATTTGAGACAAATTTTAAAATATTAGAAAATACTTTAAAGAAAATTTCAATATTTAAATAATTGAATATTAAATGAAGATTAAATTAATAATAAGAGATCATTTAAATTAAGCTTATTTACAATAAAACATAATTAATCGATATCATAACATTCTGAGATGGAAAAGTATTGATAATTTTGTAACATATAGTATTTTTCAACCTAAATTTTAAAACATAAATTAGGACATTTATCCTTAATTTTCAATCGATAATCCATCACATCTAACTTAAAAAAAAAAATAAAATAGAGACAACTTTAAATTTGAACGTAGACTCTAACATCTAAAGCATTACAATAAGCAAATGGCCCAAACTCCAAAGAAAGAAAAAGAATAAGAAACTAAAGTATAGTTTGAAAGCCATCACATTTTTTGTCATAAAAGACAAAACTTTTATATTGTAAATTTATTTTTTATGTTTTTATTTTTTATTTTTTAAAATTTATATTAAAAAATATATTTTTAATAATGAATTTTTTTAATTTCATTTAAAACAATCTCATCAATATCCAAATAGCAAAATATAGAAAAATTTAAATCGAATTGAAAGGGAAACGACTTTTCAATCTTTGAAAAAAAGAAAAAATTATTGGTTCTGAACTACCCAAGTGTCAAACAGTTATTGGTTGAAACAAGTGAAGTGATAAGTACTAGGTTTTGTCAAGTCAGTATGTCATAGATGGCTAGACCTGCCCCATCAAACAGTGTTCAAGACATGCATCAACTGTTTGATTTTTTTTTTTTTTTGGGCTGTTTGTTGCTGTTCAAGATATACATCCGTAGGAGGATTTTTTTGTAAATACAACAGATGAAATTAATACACTGACACATATCTGCCATTGGTATTTCGGCAATTCATAAAAATAAATAATAATGCATTATAAAATTTGAATTTATATTCTCTCAATTTTTTAATAATAATAAAAAAAAGTGACACATTTTTTACATTATATTAAAAAATAAAAGGTTAATTAAAAACGTGTAATAATATTTTAATTAGAGGTATTTATAGTCTCATTTGGCTGAGTTTGAGTCATATTTATGTAAAGAATTAAAGTATTGATAATGAGTTCAAATCATTTTCATCCTAATTCTTGGGATTATTTTTTTTTGTTAAAACTCACTTTTATATACAATAAATAAACATAAATTGTCTAAATATTTTTAAAAAATTATAATAAAATATTAAAAAATTAAAATATACTAATTAATAAGTATTACACAAGAAATTAAAATAAATTCTAACAAAAAAGTTACATTTTACAAGAAATTTGAGAATTTAAAATCAATGTCTAAAAAATAAAAATTCAAATTAAATTGAAAAAAAATCAAAAGTAATCAACGTCCGACACAGTTTTTATTGGGTTTTATTTTCAAAATTAAATATTTTTAACAGTTTAATTTTTTTCAAACCCATAATGATCTTTGAGTTTAGACGGATAACTCGATCATTAAACAATTTACTCTTAATTTTATTTGTGTGATTAAAAATTTCAAGTGTCAATGTTTCAAACAAAAACTCTGTTTTCATGTACTTTTTACTCATGTATATTAGCTGCGAATTTTCAACAATCACGTTTTGCTAAAAATAAAAAATTCTTTTGGTAAAGACATATAAGTAGTGTGTTTGATAATGTTGTTAAATTATCCCTCATTGAAAAGTCATCTTTTATGCCTTTTTTTCTTCATTCAAAGTTGTTATTAAAGTCTTATTTTCAGTTAATCTTAAATTAAAAGTTGAAGCAATAGAAAATGGATTGAGGGAAAATTTTAGAAAGAGGACTTAAATAGCATTATGATTTATGAATGTTTATTGAGTATTTATTTATTTTTATTAAAGTTTATTCGCTATTTTTTGTTTTAGATTTTGTTTTTAAAATTTTGTTTCAACAAAGACTGTTTTAAAGTGAGTTCATTTTCACGAGAGCCTAACTAGTTGGTTTTCTTTTATCACTCTAATTTCTTTTCTTTTCTTTTTTAGTTTAGTTCGAAATTATCATAATTGTATGTAACACATAGAATTAATAAATTATAAGCGATTTTATATATATATATATATATATATATATATATACATGATGTACTGACAGTATATAGAGATTATACACGGTCATTCAACTAAAAATGACACACCATTATTAAGTAAATTTAAAAAATATACAAGTTTTTATAAATATACACTTTTAAATTTTGCTCATTAATAAAGTGTTATTTTATGATTGATTAACAGTGTATAGCCTTTATATATTATCAGTGTATCATATATTAATAAGATCTATTTTAGCATTGTTGCTGCCATTGTAAAAAAAAAAAAAAAAGTTAGAAAAAATATGTAAAAGAGTATAGTAAAATAAATATAACTTAAGAATTTTAATTGTTTTCTATTGCTGTGAAAAATATTTTCGTGAATGCAAATGTCCAAAAGTTAAGGATACGGTGATAATAAAGTTTTATTATTCACAAAATTGTAGTTGAACCGAAAAAAAAAAAACTTTAGGAGTTTTTATAATCGAGCTTGCAAATCAGATTTTTAAATCGAGTAGTATTATTTTTTTTAAAGATTAATATCTCATACAGTGTTAATGAAATTTTTTTACTTTACAAATGAAATTGGGATGATGATACATATTTTATTTTATTTATTTTTTTAATATATTTAAAATATAAGTGTTATCATCTTAACTTCATTTGTAAGGAAAAAAAACTTTGCAGATCATATATAAAATAATTATAAATTTTTTTATTGTTTGATATTTTTAGTCAAAATTATTAATTAAAGAATCATTTTCATTTCACTGCAACATTGAAAAGTCAATCAATGAACAGCTTTTCAGTGTCAAAGCTATTGAAAATCTTGAGAGGGATAGTGGATTCGCATATTCCTCAAGAAATTAATTAATATATTATTATATGTATGGAAGTGATGCAATGCAAGTAATTTCTTCCCTTTTTTTCAATCTTCTTAATTGTGTGAACGCATTATTATATATATATATATATATATATATTCACGGAATATCGAATCAAATGTAATAATACAATAAAAACTTAAATGGGAAATTGGCTTGCACCCTTATGCAAATCTTGAGAGGGATAGTGGATTCGCATATTCCTCAAGAAATTAATTAATATATTATTATATGTATGGAAGTGATGCAATGCAAGTAAATTCTACCCTTTTTCCCAATCTTCTTAATTGTGTGAACGCATTATTATATATATATATATATATATATATATATTCACGGAATATGGAATCAAATGTAATAATACAATAAAAACTTAAATGGGAAATTGGCTTGCTCATAATTCATGTAATGGATATGGAAATAAGACATTTTTTTCCCAAAATTATTTCTGTGAATGCAATTGAGATTCACAAGCAAACAATAAAAACATGTAAAAAATGAAATAAAAATGAAATTCCAATTCTCTTTTTATGTTTTGGTGGATCGATATTTTCTAAAAAGACTTTATAGCTTTTCCCATCCAAGAAAAATTAAAAATGAAAACAAATATACTGCTCAAGGAGCAGCCCCACTTAATTATTGAGTTCTCTTTTATAAAAGCAAGTACAAAAGGGGGGGCCTTCATTAAGTAGTACTCTTCTTTAATAATTGCAAATCCAGATCATATGCAAATCAATCATCCATTCCAAATGATTGTAAGTTTATAAATAAGCGAGCACGGATCACCGCGGGAGTTTATGCTCTCTATCCAAATTTTGTTCTTTTTTAGATTTGACGGTTGATGGTATGTTTTTTATTTGTATTATATTATAAAATTAATATTTTATATATTATTACTAAAATATTTCGATTATTATATATATTTTATTTTATTTATTTTTAATTTTTTTAATTTATTTAAAAATAAATGTTATTATTTTTTTACTTATAAAATTAAAATATTTCATTAATGATATATAATACAATTATTTTTATATTAAATTTTATTTGTACAGTTTAAAATTTAAAAATAATTATAAAAACGAATACTCGACTACGGTATATTGTTGGAATAAAAGCAGATATCTGCTCATCTTTACCCAAAAAATATTTATATTAATATTTACATAAATATAAAATAAATTTTTTAATTTTTAACAAATTTTTATATCATTTTTAATTACAATTTAACCTAAATTACCTTTGTGTTTTCTTAATATTATTTTTCTAAGTATGTTATTACATTATATCTAAAATTACTGAATCTAATCTACCTTTGCATCGTGTCTCAAAATATTATTTGCTTTGATATTAAGCACTTTCTTTTGAGAGGGATCGGGCCAAGGGGAATTAATTGAACTTCTGAACACGCCAAAAGGATAGCTTTCAAGCAAGAGGACACTCTTAAGTAATAGACATTTTACCCTTTAATAATTGTCCCTTTCTCTCCCTCTCTCTATATGTTTCCCCTCTTGAATGAAAAGATAAAAATAAAAAAATAAAAAAGAAAAAGAAAATTATTATTGGTATAATAGGCCTTCAATAGATCTTGTTATCGGCCAGAGGTTTCGCTAGCCTCGAGCTTTAGAAAAAAAAAAAAAATCAAAGTGAGTTGGAGATAATATTCAATTAAAAAACTTTATTTTTATTTAATTCTAACTTTAAAATATATTTATAAAATGTTTTCTAAATATTTTTAAATAATACCTCATATTGCTGAATTGAACTTAGAACAAAATTTTCAAAATATCAACCCTTCCCAATTCTATCAAATCATGAACATCTCTACTTTACAATCACTTTCAATATTGGAGAAATGAACAAATTATTTTAGGCGTGACCATTATTTACTTTCATTCACGTGAACAACAATCAAAGAAATGAATTCTGACAATGAGAAAGACATGTAAAATACGGAAGATAAAGACATATTCGATGGCATCAGGCATAACATAAATCTTTATAAGATTCCATCTTACATGGCTATTTTTTCTCCCATATTGTTCATGAGAATGAAGATATCTTTATTCTTTGTTAAAATAATTACTCTCTATAAAGTAATTGAACAAATTATCACCTATTAGGGCAGATCAATTTTTTTAGGTCCAAATTCATTTAGATAGAGCTGATAGTATGTATTTCGTGTTTGTATTTTTTTTTTTGAAAAGTCAAATTTATTGAATGGATCAGCTACGAAGGGAGACCTGCCAGAAGAACAACAAGCATATATACCGGCCTGAAATATCCACTGGCTAAAACAAGCAAACCCTAAAATGGAAATGAAAATACAACTCGATATAACTAAAATCCATCACCAATCTTGAATGCCACTTCAACTAAAACAACCCACCGCCATCAGTGATTAAATCTTCAGCACTCAGATCCAAACCCCAGCAATCAAACTTACAGTTTTGTCGGAATTTATAGTTTGTATTAATGTCTTCATATTGAAATTAGAATTTTCTTCGGATTTTGACGAAAGAGACAATATGTCTTATCTTGATTACTTGTCACGCATGCACTTGCGTCACAAAAAAAAAAAAAAAAAGAAAAATTATGCCGAAAATGAAAGGAATTAAAGAGAATCTCATAATTCGGAAGCTTTCCAGCTGCATTTTGTGCTAAAGATTGTCGACTTTCAATTTTCTTTCTGTTTTTGTTGATCGACTTTCACTGATGTGGCTAACCTCAATTTTCATGATAAAGTTGCATCACTTTCCCCTTTTTTTCATCTTTCTAGTCAATTATGCCTAATGGGTTTTTTAAACTTTATCTCGAACATTATCCCTCATTTTTCTTAAAATAAATGAGAAATTTATTAATTTTTTTATTAAATAAAAAATTGCATTCATTAGATATTAAAATATCAATGTTACAAATAGAAAGAGATATTATTGTTTTCCATATGTCACATATCACTTTTGTAAATTATGAGGTAGAGAATTAGCCTTACATTTGAGATGAGAAATTTATTTAAATAGATATAAACATGTAAATTCATATTGTACATTTTTGTACATGAGCATAAAAGTAGTTTTATGATTAAGTTAGTAAAAAGATGAATGTTATACTTAAAACCTCATTTAAAGAGGTAAGCTGTGGTATTGAAAACCATCTACCATGTAATATTTTTAGATTTTATTATTAATTATTCCTCTTTGAAAATGGGATATATTAGGATATATAAATTGATATTGAATATATTGTCATCAACCTCTAAACTAAGTAATTAATGAAGAGTTGTAAAATATTGTAAGGTTTGAGTTTGAATCGAAATAACCACATCTCAGTTATTAAATATTTCTTTTGTAATAAAAAAATTGAGTATATTTATTTATTTATTGGTAAAATAATTAATCATTTATCTAGATTTAATTATCTTGTAAAATTATTTAGAGAAGATTACAACAAAACTTGGGAAATTTTGAGACAATTTGTATTGTTTCATGGGCTCAGGCGTTCTGCCATCGTTATGGGCCGAGCTCTAATTTCAACTATTAACTAGAAGCTTACCCAAGCCTTAAGCCTCGTTTTATTTAATACCAACCCAAATACTCATCACACAACGTATTTTTGTACTGAACCGCTTTTTAATTTTAGTTTGAATTTTGAGATGGGAAATGTGGGATATATGATATAGGAAATGATAATCTTTCATTGGTTTTAGTATTTTGTAATAATTTATTTAATTGATAATAATTTATTTAATTGAGAGGTTTAAATTTTCATATTATACATAATTCTTTTCAAACGAAGATTAAGGTCTAGTTTAGTATTGCTGTTACAATTGGCAAAAAGTTTGGTAGGGAAAAAGTGTGGTGAAAAAAATATATTTATAATTTACGAAATTTAAGTATTTGAAATTATTGTGAAAAAGTATTGCGATGAATTGAAATGTTAAAAAAATTATGCATAAAATTTAGAAATACGAAGATAATAAAATTTTTTACCCTTAAAAATTGTGGTACCTCTTTAGGAGCTTTTAGTTTGAGTTTACAAACCAAAATTTAAGATCCAAAAATCACCTTTTTTTTTAATAATTATTTAGCATTTGAGATTGAGTGTAAAAACAAATTTTGAATTGTAAAATCACTTTCAAGTGAAAAATGCTAAATTAAGCTTTAAAGGCATTCAAAATGTTTATCCCTTAATTGTCCATGTCAATTAGAATTATTAATTAATGAATTAATTAGAGAATCATCCAACCTAGAGTTACCTAAATTTACTCACAGACCGAACAAGATTAATGTTAGACCAAAAAACGGATGAGATACTTGTAATTATACAAAAAATAAAATCAAAAAATTTTCCTAATTATAATCAAATTTTTAATTGTAAACATAACACCATAAAAAATCATCATCTTGACTAACCAGAGTACACTTCATTCGTTCACAAAAGCTTAGATTTATGAGTACTTGCTGAAATCGAATGGAATATCCTTCTTTTTAGATGGAAAAGTAGTCGAGATGTAACCTTATTTGCACTTGCCTTTTCAAAAAGTAAATCTTAAGATCAACTCTTGCCTCCGTTAGTACCTTTTCATCATTTCTCATAAGTAATATTTATAGTGCATTAACAACTTTGCAGGTGATCCATGTATATATAGAGAGAATTAAAAGATCCTCCTTTTTTGTGGAAATTAATTATATTATATACTCAGACGTTATGTGTCAATATCAAAAATTAATTCTCTTTTTAGAATAACTATTAATTTGATTTTCTTATACTAAGAAAATCATAAGAAAAATAGTTTGTAAGTGTTAAAATTTTAATTCTAAACTTATTGCAAATTATTTCTAAAAAGAGTTGAATGAATTAATTGAATTAACTTTCGAGTTTTACTCGTATGAAATTTCGTCTTAAGAATTTAAGAAATTGATTGAATACTAAAACTTTTATTGCGGATCAATACTTAAGAATTAATTGAACCAAACTTTTTTTTTTTGACTCTTTATTCTTAGATGTTGCTCTAATTTGCTAAATATATAAAAATTTACTCGGCGTAGCAAAATTTTTAAAAAAATCTTCTAAAAAAAATTCATCAGAACTACTCAATTAATTGTATGATCTTGTAGTAATTGATGTGATAACTATACTTTACATCCAATACGCCCTCATTTCATCATACACCATTAAAGCCACATCATGCATGATACATTGTAGTTATGAGGATATAGATGAAGAGAAAGATATTGGATCTGTGTGGCTGCCAGATATATAGATATTATTTGATATATTTGTGGTGGCTAGCTTCAAAGTAAGCTTTCAATTTTGTGATGCTTTAAATTATCTTTGCCAAATTCGTGTGTCCATGACAAAGACTGAAAAATTTATCGTCTTTTTCAAAAATGGCAAGTGATTGCATTTGCAAATTGATTACCAAAATCAGCTTGCACCCAAGCACAAGAGAAAGCAACTAATAAATTCCATTGTGCAAAATTCTTTATCAAGCAAAGCAAAACCTGGCCCCTAATCCTGACTTTGTTTGCCTTTGTAGAGCACTACTTGTTAGGTCACACCCTATATCTCGTTCTATGTAGCTTTCTAATATGAAAATGAAATTTAATTTTATGAAATTGAAAGGGTAATATGACCATACCATGATTGTCGGCTCTTAATTTGCCACTATAGATCCGTCGGAAAGGTTGAATTGGGTCGGTAAATTGTTTCGAAAGAGATCTATAGGAAGAGATTAGATCATTTGTATCAGAACAATGCCTTGTCTTGAAATTAATGTAGTATGTTATGTTTTTGGAATTAATATTAAGATAAGTTAAATAGGGTTTGATTAATCTGATCAGAAGAATTTCAATTCCATCTTTTGCTATAAAAAAAATGTAAAAATAACGATCTAGAAATGCAGGGAAGACCATGCCTTGTTAAAGTGAAACTACATCTGCTGGAATCGGCAGCTATAAAACATAATTCAAAGAAGAAAAATAAAGCAAGAAACTGTTATATATGTTCCTTTGCTTATGTGATAATTAAAATACCAATAATTATAAACAATTAAATATATGTACCTGTTTGGGCACATATAGCCTGAAAGCAGAAGCAAAATTATCAAGATTCTGACAGGTTAGTCTTTCGAGTCTTCTTTTTATCTTTTAAGTAACTCTCAATAAATAGATATCAATATTATGAGAAATGAAAGGGGCGCGTTTTAAGGCCTAAACAAGTACCATGTCACGCTGATCCAAAAACATGTACAAAGCTCATACTCACAATAAATTAAATTGGGCGCATTTGCATATTCCATATACTAAGATTAGATTATCCGTTTGTTTTATTAAACTATAAATTATCAATTAATAGTAGTCTACTTCAAACATTTTTAAGACATTTTGCTTGCCTGATTTGAAATTATAATATGAAAGTAAAAGAATTAGGCAATATACTGATGCGAAAGCTTGTTCTTCAATTTTGTTTTACACATACAAATTGATAATTAATTGATTAATTCCATTTCCCTAGCACGCATATATGGAGCAAATCGTGTTTTATTAGTCGCATGAGATAAAATTAGCAATTTCATATCTCGGGTTTAATTTGATCTGACATTTTTTATCTAATTTAAGAGAATTAAGATCCAATATTCTAATTCTCTCTCTCTCTCTCTCTCTCTCTCTCTCTCTGATATAATTTTTAGATTTTTTTTTTTCATTAGCTCAAAAAAAAAAAAAATGAAAGAGAGATTTAAACATTTGACATTGATTTTAGAACCATTAATGCACCAAGAACGCAAAGATTTTTGTTAATTTTAATTCATTCATATGCAACTACTATTCTTTCCATTTCCTTTAGGTTTTCAGTAAGTTTCAATTTGTGTAGTCAATGCTCAATATAGACTCTGATTTGATGAAATTGAGATTTTAACTAAAGCCCTAATATATACCATATCCATGCTAATTGAGTAAGAGTTTACAAATATTCAGCTTAGAGCATGATGGAACAAAATTAACAAAGTTAATTTAGTACCGCAACAATTTAAATGAAACATCTAATTAACAACTGATAAGATCAATTTCGTCCCCATATTTTGTCGTGTTCAAGATTAAATCTTCCAAATCAACTCTCCTAGATCATGCAACAGGATAATATCCAACATATTTGGATATATTACATCTTTTTGACATCGAGTCTAGCGTGTAAGAATTAATTTGGGGCTTTAAGCCTCAAGAACAACGTGGGAAAATTGAAAATCTCTCTGTACTTTTCATGTTAGAATCCAGAACTAATTATGCAACCACTGATTAAGGAAGATGAAACCCACGTTGCATTTCATGCGAACCATATATTGCCATGTTCAGAAAAATTTGCTCCACCACTTCTCCATTCGTATCAACATCTGGCTTCTGTATAAGGGTTTTGAAATTTGGTCATTTCAAGTCATCCAAGACCTAGTTGTCTGGCCAATTTTACACAAATTCGTGGAATATTAGGGGCAAAAGTGTTAACAAATCTTTGAAAAAAATATATTAATAATTAAGTATTTAACATTTTTTTCAATCAATTGAACTTTTAATATTAAATTATAATTTTACTCAATTGAGTCCTCTGCGTAATGAAAATTGTTATATTTTTAGTCATGTGTAATAAAAATGATAAACAAATGTAACAAATTTTATTTATAAAATGAATTAATGAAGTAAAAATTGAAATGTAAGAATCAATTGATTGTGAAAAAATATTAAAAATTCAATTGATAAAATAATTTTTTTTAAGAGCTTTTCTTACTCTCTAATGAATATTTTTATAGAAATCAAAACAAACGCCATATTTTCTCCAAGTTTTCATTTTCGAAATGCAAGCTCTCAATTTGCTTTCATTGTGATATTTTCGCGACAGTGATGGATATTATGAGTAGTAACAAACATAAAATTTTAGGTCATCAAGGTTTATCTTGCGGTTTCAAGCTAGGGTTGACAAACGAAATTTGGGTTGCTGAATTTGGTTTACTGTACCAAACCGATGGTTATATATAAAATTAAATTTATTCTTTGGTAGCTTATGGATCATAATTATAATAATATCTATCCCAACTAACGGCTTGTAGAATCCATCACATGTGATAGGGTCATGTAATTGTGACTTTGCCGAAATCTGTTGGAAGGAGGAGGAAATTAGGCCTTTCTTGTGGCGTAATGCTTGGTGATGGCGTCGACATGAACTTGACTGGCACCAAACCCTCCCATGGGAAAGGATGATAGAAGGGAAAATTAAAAAGGCTATGCCAAAAACATTGAACGATATTTTTTTTTTTCCAAATTGAGAAAGATAATTTGTTAAAATACCTAACAAGTAATGCATGACTTTTGTCAAAGATATCATACGGTTCTAAAGCAAAAGGTCCTATCATGAAAAGTAAGGTATGATATATATATATATATATATATATATATATATATATATATATATATATATATATATATATATATATATATAACACTACATCCAAGAATATGAGAATTAAAAATTGTCAGATAACACAGCCTTAATAAAACCTCCTATTAATTTCAGTTGATGATCCGTTTTGTGCTCAATTTACACAGATGGAGATATATTTAATTCACTTCAAAAAATATAGGACCAAGACACAAAATCTAATTAATGTGTATATTATACATACTTATACAAGTAAAACTAATGACACGTAAATAATCAAAATTTGACATAGCGATTGTTACCCCTTCAAAGAGGGATTAAATTTAAAGTTTAATTATTTATTTCCTCTTATACCTCTCTATAAAAAAAAAAAAAAATAATGACTACTAAAATTTGTATTAGTAGTAATTACTTCATTACTTTCACAACTTTTTCTTTTTTCTCTTTTTTTTTGAATCCCATCTGATTCTCTATTTTTTGAATTACAAGAAATTTTTAAACAAGTTAAAGTTCATTAAAATAGATTCATGCATCGTATATACCATTTGAATGTTGGCATTTGAGATAAGAAATTGAGTTTAAGACGCTTGAGTTTGTGTTATATCATGCTTTCTTGCTTAATCACCTTGAGTCAATGAGCTACAAAAATGTTTGGAAAATAGGATGGCTTGTGTTTAGATGATCTTAGAAGAGGTCAATTAAGGCTGGCTGGTTTGCTTTGGCTGAAACCTTCAATTGTACACGAAGAACCATTGGTGAAAATATGACCGAAATATATCAAAACTAGTGTAAATAGAAGGTGATATCGGGCAAATTATGAAACTTTTAAATAGTTTGAAATAATAAGTTTGGAAATTAAGTTTAAATTATCAAAAATTATATATGTTTAATAAATATTAAAAAGACATAATTTGTCAAAAAGTTATGTCTAACAAACATAGCTAATCTCTATATATAATTAGTCCAAAATTAATGTCTAAAAGGCATAATTAGTCTAAAATGATATATTTTAGACAAGACATATCTATTCAAAATATTTATTGGTCATTATAAATATAAAGACTTATCTGCTTAATTTTCATCTGAAATTTAATATTTGTGTTTGAGAGAGTTTGAGAAATTCTGTTGTATCTTGGGGAATTTTTAATCTTTAAGGAAAATGATTAAAATTTATGCCTCAAAATTACTTTTTCTTCTTGTTCTATTTCTATTTTTCTAACAACCTTAAGGATTCAAGATATATGAGTAAACTAAATAATGAACATTAGAAGGCCATTAAAAGAGTTTTTGGCTATTCAAAAAACACAAAGGCACTTTGTTTGTTCTACTCAGATTATCAAATCTTTTTAGAAAGCTACAAAGATGTAAGTTGGATTATTAGTAAAAAAGAAAACAAATCAATACCATGTTGGCTTTTTACTATTGGTGCAATAAATTGGGTTTCAAAGAAACAAACTTGCATCTCACATTCCACCATGGAATATGAGTTTATTGATTTAGCGTCTGCAGGTAAAGAGGCAAAATGATTGAAAATTATGTTACTTGATATAAAGCTGTGAGCATAACCTATGCCAACCATCTTCGTGCACTGTGATAGTGAGACTGTAATGTCTAGAGCATATAATAGTATTTAGAATAAAAAATCTAGATATATTAACCTTATATATGAATATATTCGAGAAATTATCACTATTGAGTTATAGCCATAATATATGTAAAATCTGCAAACAATTTAGTTGATCCTCTCACCAAAACATTATTAAGATATATGTTAAAGAGAATGTCAATAGGAGGAAGATTAAAATCCATTAATTAGACATCAGTAATGAAAACCTAACTTTAGTTTCATAACTTCTAAACTTAATTTTTAATGGGCAATAAGAAGTTACTACATATGTCTATTTAGCACTTGATTCTCATTTCTAAACTATTTAGTCAAATTTTGTTGCGTGAGTTAGAGGATGAGTCTACTCTTAATGGAGTGCAATAAAATGTCCTTAACAATAAGGATACTAAAGAACTCCATCGAAGTGATTATAAAAGTGGTGCTGCTTCCAACTAAAAATTAATGGTTTTTTTTTTTTTTGTAAAATGATCACGATTATCAAGATGAACATATAACCATAATAGTGCTACAAAGGTAATAAACCTCTTGAAACATGTAGACAAGTTTTATGCGTATCATATTATTAAATCTAATACTAGGAATTGTGATTCAATCCGTGGATATCATTAACTTCGTTAGATATTAAGATATCTAGCACTAATAGAAGTTCCAAATCGAAATATAACTTCTTTAAGCTTATTACTTATTGTGTGAAATATCAGTTAAGCAAATATTGCAATCTAGTAGGGAATGTTAAATGTTCTAAAATGAGAAGTTTGGAAATTAAGCTTAAATCTCCAAAATTTAACATTAAATAGACATGATTTGTAAGAAATTATGTCTAACAAACTTTATGTTCGAAAATTAAATTTATTTCAATAAAAAAGCATTACTACCAAGCAACCAAATCAGAAGTTCGGTTGACTCCCGCTGTAGTAAGAAAGTCAGGAAAAAATTTGCTTCCGTAAAAACATGATTGAAGGAGATAAACCCCAATGCGAATACAAATTATGCAACTTGTTGATGAGATTATGATACTTCCAAGAGCTCTCCCTAGTTCTATTCAACCAAATAATCACAATTTTAGAGTCACTTTAAATAATGAGCTGAGGAGAGGGATTCAGCTTTGCATCGACAATGATTGTTAAAGCTTCAACTACTACCATTAATTCAGCAAGATTCGAGTAAAAAATGATGTTTTTTTAGAAAAGACTTATTTATTAAAAATATTTATTGATCATTAAAAATATTCAGATTTATGTGCTTAATTTCTATATGAAGCTTTATACTTGTATCAAAGTTTGAAATTTTCTATTATATTTTAGAAGATTTTTTAATTCTAAAAAAAAAAAAAAAAGTGGTTAAATTTCACATTTCAGAATTATTTCTCCTTCTTGTTTTATATCTATAATATTTCCAACGCAAACTAATCTAATAAGCACGTGGAGATTTACTCTTTTTCCACAAAGAAAAAAGGGGATGTTAGGTTTACCATCGACAGAGAAAGAAGACGACTGGTAACATTATTTGGTAAGATTTCATCTCTGGTCATTAGCATAAGGCTTATGTAACTCACATGGGAGACTATAGCAAGAATATTGACCACGCTGCATGTTCTGGAAAAAAAAGCTTCGATTACCTCAGCAACAAATACATTTTGTTCAAGGAAAATGACATTCTTCGTCATAATAAATCGAGAATTTTTCTAGATTTAAAGTTTGCTATAGTCATATTTTTCTAAATTTATTCTATTGTTCATTTTTGCTATTTATTTTGTTTTTGGAAGAAAAACACAAAGGTGTGTTTGAATATATAGAAATGAAAATGTGTTAAAGAATGTTTAAAGATAAAAAAATCAGTTTTATTTTGTGATTAGCACTATATTAAATATTTTACCTTATTCGGAAATTATTATTTTTGAAAGCATGTTACATTAATTAATTACCACTCTTTGCTTAAATATGATTTTATTTTATTTTATCTACTATTACATTTTTAATAACTTTTTAAAGATTGAAGTAAAGCCCTACTTACTACCGATAAAAAAAATGATAATTATCATATATGTTATCAGTGAAATTTTTTTACTCACAAACGAGATTAAGATGATTATACATGTACAATTTTATTTATTTTTATTCTCTTAATATTTTAAAGAACATGTGTAATTATCTTAACTGGGTTTATGGAGTAACAAAATTTTATCGATGGTGAATAGGATAATTATCCTATCAAAATACACTAATGTTAGTTTTTTAATAAAATTTAATTAATTTTAAGATTTATCAAAAAAGTAAGCTTTTTTTAATGATCAATTATAGCTCATAAAAAAAATTAATGGTGATTCTTTTTGTGTGTTTTTTTTTTCTTCTAATTACCTAACGATTGAATTCTAGGAATAAATCTTTATGCCAATAATTTTATCAAAATTATTAATCTACAAATATCTCATCATCATTTAAAAAACAAAAATTTTCATAATTATCGAGGTCAAAACATAGTGGCAAAAATCAATTTCTTCTGATTGATTAGGATTGGTTGCGACTGTGCAAGCAATTGTGATGTAAAAAATAAAAATCAACCTTCAAATGTTGATTAGAAGTGGGATCCACAAAATCATACAAAATATTGGAAAATAAAATTATTTCAGGGAGCATTGAGATCTTATATGTCACTTCTAGCAATTTTAGGGATTATGGTTTGTTTGTTTTATATCTTATAATTTTAAACATGATAAAATATTTTGATATGATACAATAATTTTTTTAAGTGTTCAATATGAAATAAATAGACATAAATACATGAATTATCATCTCGAATTTCTTGACATTTTTGTTTTTACATCTTCATTAATGATTTTGGGAAACTCTGGAAAAGAAATGTGGTCGCTACAAAGAAATAAATTCCAAATATGGTAACCTATACTTTAACCTACCCCAATGTTTGGACCACTGAGTCATTTTTGCAAACACCAGCTGTGGATAATAGCTTGTCCTTTCTTTTCTTTTCTCGTGTTGCGAGGCTTTCCCCTACTTAATTGAGTGGTTTCACTCTTTATTATTATTATTATTATTATTATTACTATTGGACCGACAGATGAGAAGGTAAAAGTTCACCGAGTAAATAACATTCCTCGCTCTTAAGATTCGAATTAACTTAAAATTCAAAAAAGAATATTTATACTTGAATTCATTTTCTTTTTTCATAAGTAAATATTCTTTCAATTTCAAGCTATTTTAAAAAATTATCGTTCCATAAATAATATATATATATATATATATATATATATATATATATATATATAGATATATTCCAGTTGTGTTTAAGTCAAACATAGGAAGGTAAAATAACTCAAACTTGACCAATGGATTGTTACTTTTCTAGGGACAAAAATAAAATTAGATTCCCTTCTCTTCCTTAATAAATCATAAATTTAAGATTTTCTGTTCACTCTCACACAATAAAAATTTAAATTTTATATAAATAGATAAAAGCTAAAATTTTTTACAAGTAAGATAACATACTACATGAATAATCTGAATTTTCGACAAGTGTATTATTTTAAACTTATTAAAATTAAAAAAACTCAACCATTTTTTTAAATTTTAAAAATAGTTATATTTTTTTTAATTTATTTAAAATTTAAAAAAAATCAATTATCTTTTCCCAATTTCTTTTTTAGTGTATTATCTTAAATTAAAATTACCTATATAGATTATCTTATTGTATAGATTTAAATTAAAAAGAAAAATCAATTATCTTTTTTTCAATTTTTTTATCTATTATCTTAAACTAAAATTACATATATATATATATATATATATGCTATCTTACATTCTTATTATATAGATTAAAATTTTTAAATAAATTCAATTTATATTTTTCAATTTAGATGGGTAAATAAATTTTCTTATTTTACAATATTGAAATATACAAAATTTATACAAATATGTAACCAATATATATACAAATAAAAAAATATTAAAGAAAAATGTTTGGGTTTCTCATAAATTTAAAAATTTATATAGTAAAATTCCAAATAAAAATTATATTATATATGAATTTACTAATCTATAAATGTATTTTTATGCATCACACGAGTTTAAATAATAATAATAATAACATTTTATCAAAATATTAAAAATTCAATCATCAATTCAAATGTTTAAAATCAAGCAAGTAAAATTTATCGGATCAGATAAAAAGATCACTTTTTTGGTGTTGGTAGTGTTGCCCAAAATCCATAAATTTATGGAATAGAATATTAAAAAAGCTTGGGAATCTTTATAAGCAACACATTAAACATTTAAAACAAAAATTTTGGTGGTAAATAGAACATTTTGAAAAGAATGATTCTTCTTAGCAAATACTAGGTCATGATCTTATGTACTATGCTCTCTCCTCTTCTTTACTAACCCCTTTCCCTCCTTTATCGAAAGAAAAAGGAAAAATACCAGAAGGGGACCCATTTTTGATTCAGTTATTCCACATCAATGTGTAATCTCTTATGGAGAATTAATTAAAGATGAGGTAGAAAATTTTAAAAGGAAAATAATTAGGTGAGTACCCTAGATGCCTTTAGAATGAATTTTCCACTTGCTTTCCCTAGAGTTTCTAAACAGCTCTTTAATGTGAAGATGAGGTATAGGAAAATTGAGATGGAGATCGTGATCTCTCATGATGATAAGAAAATGGACTACAAGAAGTGACACTTGATGGGGCCCTTAGGTGCATCCTGAAACCAACACTTTGTCCCCAAATAGCCATGGTTCCAAAACCCCTTTGAGATTTTGGCCATGTCCTAAGGTTTTGGTGGAGATAGAGAGAGAGCTTTTGGCCATTGAAAAAGTACTGAAGAAACATTTTGATTCTCCACTAGTTCACTCGCTATATTGTAAGTAATTGTCAAAGGCACATGAACCTCCCAATTAACCATGATTTCACCAGCAGTGGATTTCAATTTTCAAATGGAGCTTCAGCCATGTTTGATTACCTCCCATCACTTCTTCCCATAGAGGAAAGAATAAGGACCTTGTTCCTTAATATTGTCATAGAACAAGTTCTAGGGAAAGATAAGGGTTTTAAATTTACAAGTGCATCATTTTCTTTTCTTTTATAATTACTAAACAATCTTTACATACGTGATATTATTTCAAATTTAAAATCCAAAATTATAAAATAACAATTATTAACAAATATTCATTATATTCAAGTTTCATTCAATTATTACATATCATGTAATATGATCATTTATAATTATATATTAATTCGATGAGATCGATCAACATGTTTGTAGATTCAATAAAGTAAAAATATATATAATAAATCTGACATTTAAGTTCTGGAATCTCAATCAATGTAAACCAGAAAATAGTCTTGCTTTGCGACAAAAAAAAAAAAAAAGATGAAAAAGAAAAAAGATTGAAGAATAAGTAGCTGAAAGAGGACAGGCAATTAGCAGGCAAGCCATGACTTCCTGTTTGTTCTAAGTGGTGTGCTTTTTGGTGGTGGGATTTGCATAACAAAAGCATGACATCTGAAGCGTAAAGCTTGTTCCCACCCCACACTTATCCGTCCATATTATCTTTTTGTTGCCTTGTGTGGGGTGTGGTCCCCATCCCCCATTCCCTACCCCACGTGTCATCCCCTCCCACATTTGGGAAGTACACGTGTCGATCAATCAACGGCCCTAGGGCATAAGTTCTGGTAACTACTGCACGTCTTTTGTCAACCTTGCTGTGCATGGGTTCAGCTAATCAAACATGGTTTAGCAACAATGGAATGACTAAACTCACCCTTGAACCACCACGTGGCATGTTGGGATTAGGTAATTAAATAGTAACAAATGCAACTTTGGTGTACTAAATCCTAGCTTACCTTTCATAATCTTGTTTGGTGCCCATTTAAAAGAATGGTCATGCCAACTCTAAGCACCATTTTTTGAGCAGCCTCTCTCAAAAACTCTATGATGTTCTTCTTCCCTGGTAAACTTTCAGAATTCAAAGTCAAAAACTGTCAATTTCATCACTGAATTATACATATATTTAAAGTTGCAGCAATGGAGAGCACCGACTCATCGACCTGCTCGCAGCAGCCTAACCTGCCGCCAGGATTCAGATTCCACCCCACGGATGAGGAACTTGTGGTACACTATCTGAAGAAAAAGGCAAGCTCAGCTCCTCTGCCGGTTGCAATAATTGCCGAAGTTGATTTGTATAAGTTTGATCCATGGGAATTACCAGGTATGCAAATTTTATTCAAAAAGGGTATACAGGAAAAGAGAAAAAGAAAGTGAAAAGTGCATAAGATTTGCTCGTCACACATGTATATAGGACTATGATATATAATCTTCGATTCTGTTTGGGTTTTCAGCTAAAGCTACGTTTGGTGAGCAAGAATGGTACTTTTTCAGTCCTAGAGACAGGAAGTATCCGAATGGAGCGAGGCCTAACAGGGCGGCTACTTCAGGTTACTGGAAGGCTACCGGAACTGATAAGCCGGTGTTGACATCAGGAGGGACTCAAAAGGTTGGTGTGAAGAAGGCGCTGGTTTTCTATGGAGGGAAGCCACCTAAAGGCATCAAAACCAATTGGATCATGCATGAATATAGGCTTGCTGATAATAAAGCTAACAACAAACCCCCTGGATGTGACTTGGGCAACAAGAAAAACTCACTAAGGGTAATCACTTTTACTCAGTTTAAGGTTGTATCAGGAATTGATTGTTTGAAAACTGATTTATTTGTTAATGAGAAGTCTCTTGTTTTGTTCCTTTTGGTTTGTAGCTTGATGATTGGGTGCTATGTCGAATCTATAAGAAAAACAGCACGCATAGACCTCTGGATCACGATAAAGATGACTCCACGGATGATATGCTTGGGCCAGTGCCACCTTCAATGTCAATTGGTAGCCAACATAATGGAAAATTTCAATTCCCAACAAAGGGCACAAGTTTTGGCACATTGCTTGAAAACCAAGAGCATAACCTGTTTGAAGGAATGATTGGGAGTGATGGGATTAACAGTGGTTCCATGTCTCAGTTGGGATGTTCAAGCTCAAAGCCAGAGCTGTCTCTGGTTAATCCTCTCAAGAGGGCACTCTCATCACTTTACTGGACCGATGAAGACACAGCCGGGCCTTCAACAAGCAAGAGATTTCATGGGGATAGCAATGATGGAAGCATGGAGAAAACAGATGGGAATGGTTCAATTGCCACTCTGCTCACCCAGTTGCCACAAACCCCTCCATTGCAGCAACAGACAATGCTGGGGTCAATGGGAGATGGTATTTTTCGGCCTCCTTATCAACTTTCTGGGCAGAACTGGTACTCTTAATTCAATTCCAGGTAGTGGGTATTCCATAGATATACCATCTATGACTTAAAAAAAAAAAAATCAAAATCAAAGTTATCAAATAGCTAGGAAGCTGTCAGTGTCAGGTTAGATACTTGTTGATATAGTCGCCATTAATAGTGATGAAGCATTTTGATTGGGATAAAGATTGAGATTTTGCTTGTTAGAGAAGAGATTAGATCAAAAGACTTCATTAGATGAACCAGGGCATCAACATTTCTTTGAGGGTAACTGTCAGCTGCCAAATTTCATCTCTTGAGGGCATATTCATATAGGTAAACTCTTAGAATATATACATCTAATGTATAGATATAGCTTGCTGTTTATTATGTAGAGATGCAAAGAGAAAAAAAAGAAATGGGTGAAACGAGGGAGACTTTCTGTAGAAAAAAAATAAAAAAGATGGATGATAAAATATTTTGCTTTAGGAATACAACATTGAAATCTTGTACACAAATCCTTGTTGTAGAACTTTATTAATGTTGATGATGCACATTTTAAGAATATATTGGTTATGGTTTGTTTACATCAATTTCTGTTTCATCTTGCTAAATCTACTATCTTTTATGGGGTGTTTTTCTTTCAATCGTGTTGTTAGGGAGGCTAATTTTTTTGCTAAATCAATGGTCGATCGCACCACTGATTTTATTTCTTGGATGTAATCATTTTCATATTAATAAATTGTTAATTTTCAAAGCAAATTTCTGTTTCATCTTTGATCATCTTCTCATATATATTGTGCCAGTATGGAATTTCTTTTTCAATCACTTAACATGCTTTGCATTTAAAGACATACTGCCCTTTTTGGTACTCTTAATAAACCCTAGAGAGTAAAAGCTAATTTTATTTTATTTTTTACAATCTTTTTCTTCTTTTTCCAGCCAGCTAGTTTATATATAAACTTCAAAATATCATTATTAAGTAAACTTCAAAATCTATCGAGTGAATTTGAAAATTCGAGAAACTTAAATTTTTGAAGAATCATATATTTATATGCAATCAAGAGCATGCAATGTGACCACTAGGTTTAGTGTACTTTCTTGATGCTATATAGCATGATCCAAAGGGGATATGGGAATCTCAAATTCAAAGCTTTCCCATGGCTTAAAATGGATACATGATTAATATTATAATATATATCTTATTTAATTGTATAATTTGATATATTTTCTTATTCAATTTCTTAATTGAAGATCTCAACAAAAATAATAATATTATTGACTAATAATAGACTAGAACAATCATCATTAGAATTAATATGTATGAATTCCCAATAATTGGTTCATAACAGTTGAAATATATGGCCATATTACTATATATATTTTTTATTTCCATCATTTATTAGTATAATTTGATATGTATATATATAACATTTCTTTTTATAAAAAAAAGCTCTGCCCATCACCTGATTTAATTAATAAATTATCATCCAATACATTGTTAATAGACTTTTTTAATTTCACAAGCGAAATTAAAATAATGATATATTATTTATTTTTTAATATTCTTATAAGATTTTGTGTCATCATCCTAATCTCGTTTATAAAATTAAAAAAACTTTACTATTAGTATATTGAATAATTTTTTTTTAACTTATTCTATGCTATAGTCTTCCTGTCTATTGTTTGGCTTTGAAAAAGAATATTAATCCTTAGTTCTGATTTCTAGCTGTGGCTCCTTTCCTTTCTCTTTCTCTTTTTCACTTGACAAAGATGGTCGATCTCCTCGACAATGAAAGTTAACAATTTTAAAGTGTTCGAATAGAGAAAGAAATGATTCTTTAATTTTCTTTTTCTTTTTTTTGGAAACAAGTTGAAAATTGGGTTGAAGATATTGTAACTTAGTCCTTAAGTTTTGAGAGCTAGCTAAGGCCTGAGAGTAACATAAGAATAAAAGTTTCAAAGCGTTTACCAATTGCTAAGAGATATATCTCTCTCTTGTGATTACATGTTAGATTTTGCAATTCTGTGTATATAATTTATATTCGTATTATATGAAATTGTTTATGATATATAAAATATAAAATTTATGTTAAAATTCGTATGAACACGCTAAACACAAAACATCAATTAGTGTTTGTCAAATTTATATATACAATTTTTACAAATTTAACATGTATTATTTTAATATTAATTTTGTATCATATTATCTTATCGTATTTAAATTTATTAAATCTATTATTGAAGCGTTTCTAAGAAAACAAAACTTTTTTTCTTTATTTTTTTTATAAAAGAAGTTGCAATTTAAGAATAAGAGACATAGGAGTTGAGATATTCAAATCCTAAATCTATTAAAAGTTACCCCTAAAAAAATTATATGGATAATTATGCTAGGCTTCAGCTTTATTTTTCTTTGAATTTATCTAAAAAATATTGAGTAAGATATTTGAGTGTAGATGTTTTTTTCATTTCACTGAATTGATAAGACATAACTAAGTATATTCCATAACCTAGAGGGTCACATAAATTGACAACAAGTGGCTACCTCACAAAATTAAATGGCTTTTTCCCTTTGAGACCATGGGACCATTTGGCAATCATCAAAAGGAATCATTATCTTAAAACCACACAAATTAAAAGCTCTTATTTACTTTCCTCTCCAAGGAGAGTGTACAAAACTTTTTTTTTAAAAAATTTCGCATCAATTAGTGATTAATTTCGGAATAGATGTTGAAAATTGATGATATATACATCCACTATCATCTTAATTTGTGGACGATACTATTACACAATTAAAATCTTAGAAATTTAAATAAAACTTTATTTAATAGTTGTTATTGACTTTTAGAAGTGAGTAAATTTAAATTTTGATTCTCTTCCTCTGAGATATTTAAGTTTAAGGTTTAATTCTCTTTCTTTCTCTTTATAACATTAAAAAAAAAACCTTTATAAATCTTCAAAAATATGAGATTATTTTTTCGTTTAAACATGCTTAAGCAAACAAATTATCCGAGTTTTTGTCCACATACACATATACATACAAATATAATGCATATACAAATATGTGTGATACATGCATATGATTACATACACGTAGGTTCCATTATGAAAATATCCACTTAACAAAAATGTATTAATCAATACTTTAGATTTTAACAAAAATCTATTAATCAATACTTTAGATTTTGTATTCAAGTAATATTTGTGCTTTGTACACGCGTTCGTTTAATTAAGATTTTACACATAAAATATTGTCATTGCATAAGAAAGAGAAGGTTGTTGGATTATCAATGTTAATAATGTAATACACTTTATACGAAGAGACATTACCCGGGATCTTTATCTAAAGAAAAGAGATTTTTCTGACAAAGAAAGGTGTGCAATTGAGAGCTCGGTTTTCATTTTCTTCCATCAATGAACCTACCAAAAAGAACAGGGTTTTCATTGATGAGGCAGTGTTTGGCCAACTGAAATTCTTTACAAAGCTTAGGCCCATAATTCATTATTGAACTGGAAAAGTAGTGAAGTAGCATTAACAACCTAATTAGGAATTGACCCACAAATTGACACTTGATTTATGAGCTGTTCCAGGATCAAAAAGCTCCTGGACCATGGAGAATCTGAATTATAACTCAAATCCAAGGTTTCTGATGGCCCATTCTTTTAATTTCTAGCATGCATCAGTATCAATTAGCAAGCTAATTATTGCAGATTAAGCCTCAACTTTATAATTAATCACTTGTCACAAACAAGATCTAGCTGTACAATTTGCTAAAGAAAAGCAAAGGCTATATAATTTAGGGTAAGGGAAACCATTAAGTTTTCTTTTAAATCCTTTGAAATTCAGAAACAGATGCTATGGCTTCCCATAAAAAAAAAAACAAAAAAAAAAAAAAGAAAGAAAAAAGAGGATAGATTCAACAGTTGGCTTGGAATTGGAAATTAAAGAAAAAAAGTTGGGATCTGCACAGCTGCAGCAAGCTGGCAATGGGTTTTGCTATGTGGTTTTAGATGGATTTGTGGCTAGGTCCAACAAGGACCCAGCTCACCAATTCTTTCATTATAAGTAACAATTAAAATTAAAGCTTAATATAATTCCAAAAAAAAAAAAAAAACAATGTTCTTCAAACGTCAAAACAGGGTAGACAGGTTATGGTGAGGGATGAATCTTTGCTGCCTTCATTGATGGAAAAGTGGGACAACTCAAAAGTACTCACCATTAATACCATAGAATATGACAGATTTATGTTCCTAAAGAGAGCTTATCATTATTAAGCAATGTTGAATATGTTTTTTCTTTTTTTCAGAAATGAGTTGGCCTAAGTTCAATGCTTGATGATTAGATTCCTTCACTCATTTTACTGTGCAAAGAAAAAGCATTAGAAAAATGATGTAAGCTTTGGTTCAAATGTTTATCCTCTTATCTTTAAACTACAAATTTTACCAATTTAATATTTAAATATCAATTATATTAAATTTAATTTTGAGAATCTTAATAAAATATTATATCTTCGAAAAAAATATTTTATCAGTCAAAGCTTTAAAAATTATCTTTTATTATATAACTCAGAAATGTTATGCTAAAAAACCAATTTTACAAGATACTATAGTAAATAACTAGAATTAGATAATTTTAAAAATTAAATTAATTGATAAATAAATTACGTCTATTAAATTAAATTTAAATTTTAAATTTTGAAATCAACACTCAAAAGATTAATATTGTGGATGCAACTTTTAAGATCAAATTGAGAAAAATTACTAATTTAGTATTAGATGATAAAAAATCCAGAATTAGATGAGAAATTTGCTGTGGAAGTCAAAAATTCAGCAGTGGGGTTGGATTAGTGGTCCAGCTCACTGACAGGGAAAAAAGCAAAGTGTGTATACTTCTTCTAGAACAATGTAGAAATCTAATCAAACACAAGTCCATGTTACTGGTGAATTTGATAAGATCAAATGTTAATTTGTGGCTAAAAAATCACATGTTTATTAATATCCTTCTAAGCATATAATCAACCCGAGTGGCAAATAGGAAGAAGCTATGGCAAAAATGGAAGATTAGCAGTCAAAATGTTATGGCCGAATAGACTGTTAAGTCTGAAAATTTGGTCAAAGTTTCCCAAACCCATTTCTAAGAATCAAAGAAGCAGCCTTCCAAGAAATGCCAAGTCGAAAAAACAAAGCCCCCTATATAAACTTCACAAATCAAATTAAACTAAGCATGACCAATTCATTTTACCAATTATATAGCTCAAATCACCTACTCCTCAGTATGCAATTGACCATCCCTGAGAAACCAGCTACAGAAGGTTCAGAATTTCCGGCTACGGCGGGACACACGGCACAGGAGAATCCGGGTGGAAGAAAAAGTTACATGGCATCATCATCGTCGTTGTCGTTTTCATCTTCCAGATCCCGTCTGAGGTGTACATGCTCAAACCATCCAGGTTCTGCGCCTTGTAGCAGGCATGGTTACTTGGTGCCTAGGCAGAACATGAGGAAATATAGTGCTAACAAAGAGATAGTGAGGAGGGCGTTGACACCACCAAATCGGAAGATGACACTTCGATGGTGGAATTTCAGGCCAACACCTAGCCGGCTTTCTAACATGTCTATGGCTTAAGGTGCAGGTTTCTTTTTTCTTGGCATTACCGGTTTTGACAGCAGGAAACTTCTGATCAATTGAAGAATATAGAGGATATATGTAAATGATTTGATTACATGGTTAAACTATGGTTGATCTTGTATATTTCAGAGAATTTTCACCATTTTTGTGGGTATTTTGGATGGTTAATTACATGTTCATAAATTGATTTAGCTGTCTGAAAACTCAGAGAATTTTTTTTGTTCATTTCTCTTTGGAAACTTTAAAATCTGCTGATAAATAAAATCAACCCCAAAATCCATTGCCATAATGGCCTTTGAATCAAGCACAGCAAGACTTTCTGCATATCTCACTAAAAATGAAAATCTGCTCTGCCCATATGCTTCAGCCTCCATGTAAATTCATTTGCTTGACTCTGCTACGAAGTAAGAAAGTTCTCTTTCTCTGCCTTAAAGCCTTTCAATTGCAGCTGAACTTTTTGGGATGATTCTAATAAAGAAGCTATACATCTTATTATAAGGAAAATGGATGACTTGCAGCATCACACTTGCAAAATCTGAATTGCAAGTCATCCTGGAAACTGCTACTGAAACTGAGCAGATAAACGATATCATTGAAACTACAATATATTTAATCAAATTGAAGAAAATCAGGCATTGCAAAACCTTAAACCAGCAAGCATTTACCGTGATGATAAGCTTCTTTTGGCAAACCATATGATTCCAAATGAAGCAGCAATACTAAAAATTTAGAAAATGGTTACCCCAAAAGGGATGAAAATCCATCAAAGAAACTTAAGTATTGGTTTGAATCAAATCAAAATTTTCAGTTTTTCAAGCTTCTGATGGGAGATGGAGTTGCCTCTATGATGCTTTGTGTTGGTCTGGCTGGTTTGATTCTCTGATTACAGACAATAAAGCAGGATTTAGTTTCCTTCCTTTATGATGCTTTGTGCTGGTCTCTGGCAGGTTTTCATGCATCAGTTGGGCTAAAAACAGAGGAAAGCAATCCATGTGTCTCAAATTGAAATCACAAAATGGTAGCATCAAGCCTAATTGAAGCAAAAACCGTTATTACAATGTGATTTCCCTGTATTTAAGCAACATGATCAAAATATAACCAAATAAGTATGAAATTTCCTCTTCAATTCAACTTTAATGAGAAGGTGCCATAGTATATTAGCATGGCGAATTTTACATTTTCCATGCATATAGTTAATTTCAGTACAAAAATAACTTAAGGGTGATTCAGTACAATGGAGAGCCTATTCAATCTAAATGAAACCATCGCAATGCATATCGAAAATGCAACTCCAAATAGAAGGTCTGCACATGCACAAGAAACTTAATGCTTCAATAGCCCTTATATCTACCAGGTTCCTTCCTTATGGCCCTGCAAGAATTCAAAAGAAAAATGTTATTCAAATAACAAGAATGCTTGCCGCTATTAACAAATGATGGCCCTTTGTCAAGTTATACCAGGCTCTCCACATAAGTATCAACAAATGGAGCCTCAGACATAATTCCAAGATGCTTCATTTGCAGGCAGTTCAAATCCAGTGAAGCCATCTCCATACCATCCACTTGCAATAAAACTTTCCCATTCATCGTAAACCCCAACGCCCTTGGTAAACCTTTAATTCCGTTTTGACTAAAATGAAACAACTTAGTCCATGACCCAACTACACCATCCTCCTTCATGACCCACATGTCCAGCTGTTCACCATTTTCCCAAGATTTTTGCAGGACTGCAATGGAGGATTCCTCATATTTCATAATTGACAAATCCATAGAAATCCAAGCCATTAAACGCTTTGGCAAACTTATCACGAGAAATTCCACAGTAATTATATCAAACCCCAAAACAATATTCCTGATTCCACCATCCTTATTTCTCCTATATTCCTAGCCAATGGAGAGCCCCATTAACAAAAGTGTTCGATGAAATTTCTCCTGCAATAGCAGTAACCCTTTTCCAAGAATTTCCATTAGGTGAAAACAAATGAGCTTCATTCAAAAATTCAATACTTTCACCCACGACTATAAGTACCTTATAATCATTGGTTCTTGAATCAAATCCAAATCCAAAAATTACATAGGCACAATGACTAGTGTAGTCGATGCTGGGTCCGGGAAAAAAGGATTCTAAAGAAATAAGTATAAAATATCTACTTCAAAAAAGCCAAGGCAAACTAAACCATTATAAGAGCCAACCACTGCAAAATGAAGCCAAAAAAAAAAACCTTTAACAGGGAAGTGAAGCTGTTTGAACTCATCAAAGCCATCGTTATCAAAACGTAAGAAGTATTTTTCCTTGTAATTTTTTAAACGCCTGAAAATCAGAAGTTCAGAGTTGGGTTTGGAAAGTACTGTTTGTAAATGGGTTGCAATGAAAGATGGGTTAATGATGAGACTGTTCCAAGTTTTGCAAACTGCCCTGAATCTCACCAGGGATTTCACAGGAAGTCTTCTAAAGATTTCCCAGAGGACTTCTGCTGGCAAATAGTCAGACACTTTGTATTTCTTGTATCCGGAAGAGAGAAGGAAAGGGAGAGAACTGCTCAAAATCATAAAATTATTGGGCCTCAAGGACTAATGCACGAGAGTAAATAGTGCAAAAATTATATAGCCATGACATGATCAATAATATTTCAAACTAATAATAATCAATAAGATCAAGCTCTTAACTCTCAAGATGAATCAAAATATAATACGTAAAATAATGCGATATCAAATATAATGAATTGAACTTTAAAAAATGAAGAAGAAAATTACAAAATAAATTGAATAAAAATTCACTATAAAAAAATAAAAATTTTAAAAAGTTTAAACATTCTAAACTATTTATGATTTCAACAATTAACCTAAATTAATTAAGTTTAACTCTTTGAATCACCAAAATAATCACCTAAAAAATCCCTCAATTATTATATAGACTTATGACTCTTCTTACTCTCTCTGTATGAAATAAATGTCACACTTTTGCGACAAACCAACCACTTGACTTTTAAATAAATTAATATGAGGATGGACTCGGGCCAATTATGCGTTCAACCAAACCTTGAAGCTCCTGGTGGAGAAGAAAAACATTTGATTGAATCAGTTTAATTATTTATTAATTTAATTAATTATAATTATTTATTAATTTATTTAATTGAAGTAAAATAATTTTTTTAATTATCTGTTCATAAAA
Source organism: Firmiana major (assembly GCA_033439115.1). Lineage (NCBI taxonomy): Eukaryota > Viridiplantae > Streptophyta > Magnoliopsida > Malvales > Malvaceae > Firmiana > Firmiana major. The sequence continues at coordinate 67,471,255 of CM065905.1, forward strand.
TATTGAATGTTAATTATAATTGTAAATTTTAATTTTTGATTGATTAAAAAATCAGTTTCTATAATAAAATTTATGTCACGCCCCGTGACCTAACCTCGAACTAGTCGCGCAATGTTAAGCGGAATCGTATTTAAATGTAACTTAAATATTTCTATGCGGATCGTTTTACTTGTCGTTTGTGCCCGATGTAGGTATCATTCTACTCTTTATTATATTTTTATGTGTGATAAATTTCTAATCTTAACTTACAATATTAAAGATTTCGATTTATTTTTCTATTTAGGCAGCATGACTACAATATATAATTTAGTCCTTCATACTCAGTACAACATATTTATCACAAGTTCTCAACATCAAATATATTAACCCTGGGTTTCAATCATACATCATATAATCCCCTAATCCGACATAATAGTTAATGTCATATAGCATGCCCTGTCGTTCATCCATTTTATACCGAAAAGAAGAAACCTAAAGTAATACTTAATAGTCATGCTTAAACGTCTTTCAACTAGTACATCTCATAAATATAACCGTGCGTATATATCTGAAATAAAATGCATATATATAAATATATACCGTCCGTCGCATAATACCTCGAAAATACCAAAATCAGCTCACTAGGCTAAAGGAGACAGCTAGAGCGTGACGCTCGCCCTGAAATACTAATCTGAAAAATGTTGGAAAAAGAGGGGTGAGCAACCACACGCTCAGTAAGAAGCCTACATAATCGAAGCTAGCAAAACACCATGCAACACGCCATGCAATGGTAAATCGAGATAATTACGTAAAATATCATGCATATATCGAATAAACAATACTGAACATGCTTCGGTTTAAACAAGTTTATATATTTGAAAATCAATGTATCATTAGTCAAAAATCAGATTTTTCAAAGAGAAATTATAAGTCCACAAAACCGAGACCATAGTCAAAGGGCAATTTATTTAAATACATGCATAGGCATATTTAAAGCATTCGATACAATAATACGAGTAAGTGGCAATAACCCAAACCAGTCATGGATCCAATATTCAATAACCTCACCAATATCAATGCAAAATAAATACACATATGGCCATAGTGACTACCGCCCTATCCTAACTGAGCAGGTTCCGGACTAGGGTACTGTAGACGGGCTCAGGGTCTCACAGTATTTGGTAGCAATAAAATACTTGATGTCACGAAGACATCCCCGTGAAGCACTTGGCACCGTAGGGCAATCACACAGAACCTCCTACCGGGTGCTAGAGATGGCTCTCACGATAACAACTCGATGCCACAAAGGCATCCCCGTGAAGCACTTGGCACCGTAGGGCAATCACACAGAACTTCCTACCGGGTGCTAGAGATGGCTCTCACGGACATGACTGCCACACAGGCATAAATCGGGTTGCCAACAGACTCAAAATCCCTCGATGGGTACACGTTAAAATTAAATAATTCATCCCAAATCATTATATCAAAAATTATGAAAAACCACCCATCGAAAATAAAACATATATCAACTGTAATAAACCAGCATGTGAATAAATCGTGCAACTTCATGCTTATTCAAAATGCAGTTAAAACGGTACCCATGCAACTTCTTCAAAAATCAGCAATCATCATGGAGTTACGAAATATTGTAATGTATCACATGCATATGCTACTATCATGTAAAAAAAATATTTGTTCATAAATCAATAACTCCATGCTATGACAGAATTTAAATCAGGACATTTTAATAAAAACAATAGATAAGGGAATTTTAATCTAGACTACTCTATTAAATCGGCTACCCTATAATCCTACTTTAAAATTATGAAGTCTAGCCTATCCTAAGTATTTTACTAACGTCAGCTATATAAAACCCCTTACCGCACAAGCTACACGCTCGATTTAGCCTTTTCACCTACCGCCTTATACGTGCATATATGCGTCTAAGCTTCCTTGGCGCCTTCTGGCGTGCTTGCTGCGAAATACCATTAGGACTCACGTTATTTACCATTCGCACATCAATAAATTTAATTTTTTTTTCAGCACACGCACATTCGCAAAACAATTCTAAGCTAACTACTATTAACATAGTTTATTGGTTTTAGCCTTACGCTTATTTGCTTCCAATTATACTCTCATGAATATAATTTGCAAAATGTTTATTTATTAATTATTATTCTCAATCTATATATATCAGCCAAGACCATGTGCAATAAATTTAATTTTTCACCATGATCACGCAACATATATTTTATACAATATTTTTCCCTTATATTTTTGTTTAATTTATGCATTACATTGTTATGGGACTATATTGCTTTCCTTTCTATTTGCTTATTTTCCTTTCTAATTTCCAGCGAACATCATTGTCCCTAAAGTCCCAATTTTCAAAATTCCTAATTCACCTAGCTAAGAACCCAAATTTTTATTCCTACATTAAAATTTGAAATTGAATCAATATTTCTCTCTAATTACATTAATATAACAGTAATCAGACATAAAATTACAGAAATTGAACACTACTCACTTTAATTTCCAATAGCCGAAACTACACAAGCCAAAATTTCATTTTATTTTTCTAAATTTTCCTCTTGAATTTCCAACAAATCTTGTGTATTCTTTAGCCTATATACTATTTTCAAATCCAATTTAGTGTAGCCCCTTCAATCCTGAACAGCCTAGCCTATCCCTTCCTTAGGATCTCTCGGTTTTGGAGGAAAATAAGTGGTTTTCACTTGGCTGGGCTAAAGAAAAAAAATGCTGAAAATTTTTTGTTTGCTGTTTCGGTAGTAAAGTGGCGTGAATAGGAGATGTAAATAGGAATTTTCTGGTTTGGTGAGGGAAGTGACGCGAGGGGAAGGAAGGTAAGGAAAAGAGGAGTTTTAGTTTTGCAACCATGGGTAAGAAACGTGAATAAGGAGAAAGGGTTAAAGAGTTTTAAGTGTTTTTTTTTTTTTATATATATATATCAATACATACATATTTGTTTTCAGTTTTTTTTTTTGTGTTTATAAAATATAATATATATATTATATCGAAAATTATTAAAAAAATGATTTATTTCTTCCTATATATTGTCATTAACTTTAAAATTTCATTTTTTATTATGTTATTCAATTAAATTTATTTTATTACTCAATTAACTTAGTTAATTTACTTTTTTTTTTTCATCTTATTTAATTTTCTTGATTAATTCTATCTTGCCGAAATAAATCATAATCCTCAATTTAATTTCGATACACTACCCAAACTTACTTAGCTTACTTACATAAATTTTAATTTAATTTAACATTCATATACATTTAACTTAATAACTAATGATAAATTCCCTTAATCTATCTTAATCTATTCACATAAATCTATTACTACTTAATTATAATAACTAAAATCTAACGTATTCTCACTCCTTACATTCCTTAAAAAAAAAAACTCCACAATTTAAATTTCGATATAACATAAATAAAGATATTCATATATAAAAAAATTACGGTCTTACAATTTACTTTATATTAACAAAATTTTCATTTTTACTCTTTCCACTTTTATAAAGGAAAACCTTAATATTGTTAACGAGAAATCAAAATATGTAGATATATCTATTCTACATATATATATATATATAATTCAAAAAAGAGAAAATAGCATCGCATAAGACGTCTGGGTTCACTACTGAGTACTGACATGGAAAAAAAAAATACAACAGCACCTGGATACATGGAACGACACAAGGAATGTAGTGTTTAATCTTCAAAGAATAAGCATATCAGAACTACTAACAGATCCAATGAACAGAGTTTTCCTTGTTCTTAAAGCTTTTCACTCGTGCATGATCTCCATGGTCAATTTAGCAATCTCCCCAAGGTGGCAATGCTAATAATAACTTGTATCAAATCTTTAGTCAATTAGGCTAACAGAAGCGAGGTCATGCACAAAGTTTTTTACACAAGCTAGAATCTGACATGCATAGAGAGACAAGCTGAAATAAACATCAAGGTCCATACAAGTATAGAATAAACAAACAGCTATCAGCTGTAAAGTAACAGGTGAAGTGCATCACTTTGAAACATCAGATGGCATTCAAGATACCTCGTTCTATGTCATTTCTCTTTCTCTATCAGTATGATCAATCAGAATAAGAATCACTTGAATTACCAGCGAGATTCACCTCAGTAACACTGCTGCTATCAAGTAATAACGGGCTCTCCGCGTAACTATCAACAAATGAATCGTTTACTTTAATTCCAAGATGCTTCATTCGGTGGCAGTGAAGCAATCTCTCCACCATGGCAGTTCATATTCACTGAAGCCATCTCTCCATCATCCATTGGCAGTAAAACTTCCCCATTCTTACTTGCGATCACTGGTTCTTGAATCAAACCCAAATCCAAAATTTAAACGGGCATCAATACTCAGGCAGTTGATGCTAGGCTCGGGCAATGTAATGTATTTATGAACAGAAAGATTCCAAAGAATTATGTTCAAAACATTAACGGAAAGAAAGCGATGGCAAACTAACGCATTACAAGAACCAACCACTGCAAAATAAAGTAAAAAAAAAAAAAAACCCTTAACAGGAAAGTGAAGCTGCTTGAACTCATCAAAGCCATCGTTGTCAAGAAGTAAGAAGTACTTTACTTTTTCATTTTTTAAGCGCCTGAGAAAGAGGAGTTTACAGCTGGGTTTGGAAGGTGCTGTTAATTTGTAAATAGGTTGAAATGAAAGATGCGTAGTTGATGTGGCTGCTCCAGCTTTGGCAAACTGACCTAAATCTCAGCAGGGACTTAACAGGAAGTTTTCTAAGGATTTCTAGGACACTTCTGCTGGCAAATAGTCGGACATCGTCTTTTCTTTAGTTGCTTTTTGAAGTAATGAACTGTATCCGAGGAGAAAGGATGAGAGAAGAACAGAACTACAGAAGAGACTACAACTAAGCCTCGGAACTCCAGGCGAATAATTAAAAAAAAAAGAAACTCGAGTCTTCAAAGTAGAAAAAACCATTGAAACGTTATGGTCGAATTCCAACTTAAAATAAATAATCATGTGTGTTTAAATGCAAAATGATCCTGAGATAAAATGTAATAAAAATAATTATTAATAATATTAAATTAAAATTTGTCTAAAATTAAATTTACAGAATATTTTTATGAAGTTTCTAAATTATTTAAAACTATTTTTATATGTTAATGTTATTTAATATTTAAAACATTGAAAATTTTATTTAATAAATAATGATATATTATTTCATATTTAAATAATATAATTAAAGAAAGGCGAAACATGTAAATTTTGAATTTAAAAAGAATACTTTAGTCAAAAATTTATAAAATTAAAGAAATAATCAAAATACAAATATTTTTAAAAGATTAAAACTGTTCATATAAAAATGCAATGGCTGGACTTTTCCTCAGCAATGAGATGAACCTCCGGTGTAAGTTAATGATGCAACTGCATGAGTTATCAAATCAAACAGTAAGGCATTGCGGCCAAATCAAATGGATTGCTAAGATCTATGTTTCAGATTACTCTGATCAAGAATTCCACCATTACCTATTTGACTTCAGTTGTCAAGCCAGCAGGCAAATGAAAAGACCACAGCATGTTCTTCAACAAGATTTTTACAGATAAACGAGGCGAGCTTTGCAGTTCACACTTCACAAGGCAAATAATTAATAGTAATAAAATGATTGTCAACTTCTAATGGCCTATGGATTCATAGGTACTGCAAGAATTCACAATGACATGCCATAAAGTTTCCTCTACTGCAAGAACAAACTTAGGGGCTGCAATGCTTGATGTTCGAAGACTAGAGGCTCGATGCCCTATCAGATTAGCCTCTAGTGTCCAGAAGGAGATATTTAGGGTTTCCTTTTGAAAGAAAAGGCTTTTAGGTATATGATGCGAGTAGAGTTGTTCTTATTTTTATTTTAATTAATTTAATTCAATTAATCATAATTCTATTGGTTAATAAAAATAATATTTAAAAATATATTAAATAAAATTAATATATTAAAATCTATACATTTAATAATAAAAATATTATTTGATATAAAAATAATTTTCAATAATTTATTAATTTTGTAAATATAATTTTATAAATATTGTAGTATGTAAATTTTATTTTATATAAATTTTAATTTAATACAATTAATAATTATTTTTTTTCATATTTTTTTGTTATTATATTTAATTTCACAGTCGCTGGCTTCAAAACATATATTAAATTATTAATTTTAAAATCATCGCCATATATTATTTTTAATTTCGTCTGATTCTATCTTATTACCATTTAAATAGGCTGATAAAGGAGCATTTACCTTGTTAAAGTAAAAAAAAAAAAAATACTATTTTTTAAAATCTTTTAAGAAACTAATTGTAATTTTTTGAATATTAAAATTAATTATTAATTTAATTAACATTTAATAAAAAGCGATTCAATAAAAGTTTTATTTTCAGATAGAATTTCACTTGGGATTTTGGTTACTCTAATATTTTTCATTTTCTATTTTGATTTTTTTCTTTTATTAATGTCTTTATAGTTGTCATTATATTTTGGACACCTTTGGTTCACAAGAACTAAAATTTTTTGAAAATTATCTTATTTTCAAATCAGTTGGCTTACTTAATTTCAGAAAATATTAAATTCTTGAATTTGATTACATTAAAAAAATGTTTGATTTTTATATTTGGTTCAAAGAATTTAAAATTACTAAATGACACATTATTGTACTACATTTTTATATTAAGATGAATAAATAATTAATTTAAAATAAATAATATTTTAATGAAAATTATGTTTAACATTTTATATATATATTTATTATTTAAGTTTATGCATTTAAAAAATATTAATTAATTAGTTCACTTGTTTATATGATATTTAAAATGTAAATTATTTTGATTTATATAAGGATAATTATTGTAAACATTATTAGTGGAATTTTTTGACTTCATAAGCAGGATCAGAATGATGATATGTGTCTTATTTTATTTATTTTTTATCTTTTAAATATTTTTAAATGACATGTATCATCATTCTAATTATACTTGTGGAGTTAAAAAATTCTAATGACAGTGCATTTGAGATTAATCTTTTATTTAATTGGTTAAATTGTTCATTTGTAAGATGTTAATTAATCCATTTATATTTGTTAATTGTTTTGTTTATAAGATGTTTAATACGTAAATTATTTTAATTTATTTAATTAATTAAACTCTTCATTTATAATTATAAGATATCAATTAATTTATTTACTAAAATAACATATTTATTTAATTGGTCCGTCTGTTTAGAAGATGTTCAAAAATAAAATAAACACAAAATGCAATTTTAAGTAACCACAACATTTATTGTTATTGATAACCAATTCAGTTAAAAATTGTAACTTCGATATTTGCGAACTTATAAATCATATTCAGATACAATAAAAATAATCATCATGTTGTAAGTAAAAAAAGTTTTTAATGGCTTAAATCAAACAAAAGATTTTTAATAAGTGTTTTATTTAATATGATAATTTTTAACAAATAAATAAGTATTATTATATTTAAAATACTTATTTAATTATTTAGAATGTTAATTTATTTATTTATTTTAAATATATAAATAATTATTTAAGATTTAATATTTTTAAGGTAAAATGTAAAATTGAGTCAAATGAAAAGAGGTTAACTATAAATTTGAAATAGAAAAAATTCTTAAAAAATAAAAATATTTGAAGGTAATTATATTTTTAATTTTTTTAATTTTGATACTATTAAAAATTTAAATTTTTTAATGGAAAAAATTATATAACTAAAAAAATTAATTAAAAAGAATAGTAAGTATCCTAATATCATAATTCGTAAAGAAAAAGAATAGTAAATGTTTTTAATATTATGGTGTGAGTAATGAAGCAACTGAATAAGCTTAATGATGTTGGTCAAATGCATTGTTTCTCTTTCCTCACTACCAAGAGTTCCAGTGCTTTTTAGCTGTAGCCGCTTCTGCCCTTTCTGTTTTCCCGGATACAGTTCATTATTTCAAAAGGCAAATGTCTGACTATTTGCCACCAGAAGTCATTTTGGAAATCCTTGGAAGACTTCCTGTGAAGTCCCTGGTGAGATACAGATCAGTATGCAAAGCCTGGAATAGCCTCATCAACAACCCATCTTTCATTTCAACCCATTTACAAACGGCACTTTCTAATCCCAACTCCAACCTCCTCCTCCTAAAAAATGACGACTGCTTCTTACATTTTGTCAATGATGGTTTTAACGAGTTCAAGCAGCTTGGTTTCCCTATCAAAGGTTGTTCGCTTTGTTTTGAAGCGGTTGGTTCTTGTAATGGGTTAGTTTGTCTTCAATTTATTCCACGAGTCTTTTTAATCTTCGTTATTTGGAATCCTTCAGTTAAAAAGTACGTTACATTACCCGAGCCCCGCATCATTTGCTTGAATAAGAATGCCTATTTATTTATTGGATTCGGGTTTGATTCGGGAAGAAATGATTACAAGCTTCTTATAGTCGTGGGTGAAAGAGGTAAAACTTCGACTGAAGCTTATATATTTTCACTTAATGAAAATTCTTGGAAGAAGGTTACCGCTGTATCTCCCAAGTATGCTATTGCAGGAGAAATTTCATCCAACATCTTTGTTAACGGGGCTGTCCATTGGCTGGGATATCGGAGAAGAAGGCAAGGTGTATTCAGGAATACGGTTTTGGGTTATGATATAAGTACTGAGAAATTTTTTGTGATAAGGCTGCCAGAGAGTTTAATAGGTTTACGTCCTCTGAATTTGTCAATCATGAAACATGAGGAATCTTCTTCCATTGCAGTGCAGGTGCTTAAGAAAGATCGGGAAAATGGTCAGTGGCTTGAGATTTGGGTGATGAGAGAGTATGGTGTAGTTGAATCATGGACGAAGGTGTTACATTTGACTCGAAGTGGAAGGTTACCAAAAGTATTGGGATTTATGAAGAATGGAGAAGTTTTATTGCAAGCAGATGAATATGATGGAGATATGGCTTCACTGGATTTGAACAGCCAGCGGATGAGGCATCTTGGAATTGAATCAGACTATTCATTCGTTGATACTTGTGTGGAGAGTCTGGTGTTTCTTGACAAAGGGGTAGATAGTGGCGTTGTGAACTGTGTGAATCATTCTAGTGATTCTGATTCATCAGAATAAGGGAGAAAGTAAAATGAAATCCAATACAACTGGTATTATCAAAGCTGTCTGATATTTTAAAGTGATGCATCACTTGTTATTTAGTAGCTGTTAATTTATAATTCTAATGGACTTGGTATTTATATCAGTTTGTCTTTGTCTCTATGAATGTCAAATTGAAGTTTGGTTAAAAAATTTCAGGCATAACCTTGCTTGTGACAGCTTAATTGACTAGAGATTTGATACACTTGATTATTAGCATTGCTACCTCAGGGAGATTGGTACATTGACCATGGAGATCAAGCATGAGAGAAATGCTCTAGAAACAAGGAAAAACTCTTTTCATTGGATCTGCTTGTTCTAACATCTTATTGATAGGTTATAGAGAAAAATTTCTGATACTTTCTTGAGAATCTTTCTGAGTAGGCAAGATAATTGTGTGTTTCTTGTCTGCTTGATATCTACCTTATGTTACATATATTAAATTCAGTTGACCTAATAGATGTTGCATGGTCGCTATGCTTCTTGTCCATAACCAATTGCATAAAGAATGGTGACATATATATATATATATATATATATATATATATATATTCTGAATTAGAACGTCCTTTATAAAGTAGGTTGTCTTCATGGATTATAGGCAATAAGTTATTAATGAAAAAAATTCCACAGATCAGGAAAAGCTGCCTTAGATTTTCATTATTATTTATAACCTATATCAGACTCTCAAAATCAAAGTATATTGATCAGTTTGCTTTTTTTCAGCTAAAGTTGAGACTCTTTCCTCTCGGTCACACATTCATACATGCACATGTGTTCCCTTTTTCGGGCATGCTTATTCTACGAAAGATCAAACATTATTACATTCCTTGTGTTGTTTCATGTAATAAACCAAGAATCTATGTGCTTTGTATCTGAATGCAACAATGTCTGCAATACTATTTTCTTTTTGTTATTTTAATATTTTTTTTCGAATTCTTGCAGGGCCACAAGGAAGGAACCTGGTAGATGTAAGGGCCATTGAAGCATCAAGTTTCTTTCGTGTGCAGGTTCAGACCTTCTATCTGGACATGCATTTCGACGTTTTCATTCAACATGATTAGTCTCTCCATTGTACTGAATCGCCCTTATGTCATTTTTGTACTGAACTCAACTATATGCCATGTTAAACCTAAAATTCACGATGCTAATATACTATAGCACTGTCTCAGTAAAGTACTTTCGGCTTCTTTAGTGCTTGAATTGAAGAGGAAATTCCATACTTATTTGGTTATATTTTGATCTTGATGCTACCATTTTGTGGTTTCAATTTGAGACATTCTTTAAAATGCAAAGCAGGTCCTGATAAACGGTTAAGATGAAGTGGTTTTTATGTTTGAGTTCGACCCTGAATTAACATCACATGCCATGATTGAGCTTATGATCTGTTACTCTGTGACTAAAAAAAAAAGAAGATCAATCAAAGCAAAAGCTGATGCTCGGACAGATTCAGTGATGAGGCTTTTGAGCGGTTCTATTCTTTCTGATACTCACATTGGCCTCTACTGCTAATAAAAAACCATAATTTGGGTTTAAAATAGGTTTGTGTTATCATTTTAATTTTTTATTTGTAAAGTGAAATAATTTTATTGTTTAATTAAAAATTTTCACTAATAATTTACCGAGTAATAATTTTAATTTGTATTTATATTATCAATTTATATATATATATATATAAATATGTAATTTTTGAAGTAAGATATTTTAAAATCTATAGGGTAGCACCATATTTTTTTTAAACTGTCGGTGGAGATGAGGAATAGATATCTTAAACTGATAATTGATAATATTTTATATCAATCTTAAAGTGATGAATGATAAAATTCAAAGTTAGGTAATTTGTGCTTTTAAGGGATTTAAGAATTAGTTTGGTTTACATAAAATTGATTTTAAATAAATTAAAAATAATAAAAAAATTATTAAGAATATATATTTTTTAAAAAATAATAAAAAATTTAAAATAAAGATAAGATGATAATTTTGTCAGTATAAATTTTTATTTTATTATATTGAATCTTACTACAGTAAGTTGTGAGCTATTGATTTAAAAAATTGACCTTACACTTAAGCTAATTACTAACCATTCCATTACAGATTCACCCCTAGTATCTATCTATTGATTTAAAAAATTGACCTTATACTTAACGTAAATTACTAACCATTATTGACAATTAGAGCTGGAAACTAAAAATTATTGTGGCCCTTCAAAATATCTGATAAGATTTTATATCCATGTTGAAAATTAGTGTGCCCCTTGAAATTAGTTTATTTATATCAATGTTTCAAATTTATCTAAAAACCAAGAATTATTTTTTTATCTAACCATTTTAATATCAGATGATTCTATTGAATCTTTATTAATTTAGAATCGAATATTTATCAAATTTTACGAAAAAAATAATTTTTTTAATATTATTTACTTTATTTATAAAATTTGAATTCAAAATCTATTTTTACTACTATAATTATTGATTTAAAAACTAAAATTAATTCCAAACCTCACAATGATGGATTATAAATCAACCAATTCAGCTCATGAAATCTCACGCAAATCACAATAAACTTAACTAAATATAATCAAATCAAATGGTTAAAAAGTATTATGATATATTAGTAGATTTCAACTCAAATTTAAACAACTTCAATCTTATCACCAATTATCACCGATTAAAAAAAAATCAACAAAATCAAAATCCCATAATTAAAGACCCTTATTATATAATTAAACGCCTTAATTTCGATTAAATTCTTTTAAAATCTAAAAAAGGTTGTAGAGTTATAGATTGAGCTGTTTCTTAAAAGAAAAGAAACGTCAAGCAATCATCCACCAAATCTGCTTTCCCAGATTTCTAAAGCTCAGGTCAAATCCAGAGCTACTGCCTTCCCGTCCCTTTCCTCTCTGCTTTCTCATCTCCAAACAAAACAAAGCAAAAACCAGCCATTGAAGAGTGTTACAGAATTCAGCCACAAAAATGTCAAAACAGGCAATTATGCCATTCAATTTGCCTGAAGAAATCTCATTCCAAATCTTCGAAAGACTATCTATCAAATCCCTGGGGATCTGCATGTGTGTTTCCAAAGCCTGGTATGTTCTCATCAAAAGCCCCGATTTTGTTTCCTCCCATGTCAACTACCAATTGAAAAATTCTTCCTACAGCAAGAACAACAACCTCTTCCTTCTCATGAGGACCCTCTATGGAAACGAAACCAAAGTAGATTACTCTTTGCATTTTGCTGACGAAGAATTCGGTATGTATGCTGCGTTACAAAGCACCCCATTTGATAGCCATCATTATATTGTTGGTTCTTGCAATGGATTAATTTGTTTATTGGACTTTCAATTCAGTTTCGCCGGCAAATTCATTTTATGCAACCCAATTATTAAAAAGTATATCAGACTCCCAAAACCATTTTTTTGCGGTTTGCCATATAAAATTTCGGTCGGGTTTGGATTTGATTCAATAAGAAATGACTATAAAATCTTGAAAATTACCAAGAAAGATGTGTTAGAGAAGTATGTTCAAGTTGAGCTTTACTCACTCAATAGAAATTCTTGGAAAATATTAACTCCACCAAAATATGATATTTATTCCGATGATTTCATGGTTTTTGTCAATGGAGTTGTTCATTGTCTCGCTTACGAGAGAGTGAACAATGATCGCAGGCGTAGTAAACGTAAGTTTTTGCTTTTGGGGTTTGACATGAGCGATAATGTTTTTAAGGAGATTATGTTGCCGGAGAGTTTGAGCAATATGCAAGATTGGTCAGAGATGCATGTGATGCCATATGGTGAACTGTCATCAATTGCCATGGTTGAATTGGTGTCTTTGTACGAGTGTAATATATGGCTGATGGCAAAGTATGGTATGGTAGAGACTTGGACTAAGACGTTCAGTTTTGGATTCGTAGAGACCGGGCTGGTGCCAATGGTTTTGGGGCTTTGGAAAAATAAAATTTTGGTAACGAGGAAACATAATGATCCGCATGAACTGGAGAGGAATGAATTTAAAAGGTTTGGAACGTATCAGGGAATTTATGTTTATGTTGTTAGTTACATGGAGAGCCTAGTACTAATTGACCGTGCGATTGATGCTGGAATTGAGAATGGTGCAAAGTATGTGAGTAATGCTTGCAACTCAATCGAGGGGGCACCAGGCGATTTTACTGAACTCGCTGCTGAAGATTAGAAGCGACTGATGATTGTACAAGCGGTGCACTCTCTGAGCTAGAAAGAAGAATGACAGTCTAGAACAGGCAAGTATATTTAGCTACTATTTGAACAATGCTCTATTTTGTTCATCGGTAGAGGCAGTATGGCACATCGATTGGCACCAATAGCGGTGTAATTCGTGGCCAGCTGGATGCAACGGATGGCCAACTCCATACAAAATAAACAAAAGTGGAAAAGTATAATTGCACTTCTACCTTTGGTTAAAATTTTTTTAAAAATTATTTTATATTTTGTAATTATGCATAAGCATATCTCTTTGCACATGCGAGCCTTTAATCTCAAACCTTTTGCTGAATTTCATTCTAGCATTCCTGCCAATGCATGTATTTGAGCTGCACAGTTGGTGATCGCAAAGTTTTTTTAAGCTGAACTAAAGCATTCCATTGAGCTTTAGCTTTACTCTTTCAATGTGAACTCTGAAAAATGAATATATATTTGATTAATTGGGGGTTTATATCAGTTACACAACAGCAACCAATTACAAAATATCATTTCTTCAATGTATAAAATTTAAAAAAATATGCAAGTCCTTAAAAATATATAAGTTTTATTATAAGCATGAAATTTATTTTTAAACAACGGCATCATTTTTAATATTTTGTTATTAATTGATTATTGTCTCAAATATAAATCTTTTAAAATTCAACAGTTATTATTCCCTTCTCCTATTGACTACTTATAATTTTTTTTTAAAAAAAATTCTAAAATTTAATTGCAGGAAAACATAGAATCACTTGTGTTTATTGGGCTGCAGAAGCTGGAAGTATATTTTGAAAAATTCTTTAATTAAAATTAGGTTTGAGTGCTATTTTGAAGAACTAAATTTGAAGCAAAAGAACATGGATGTTGATTGTTGACAGGTTCACATAATCAACAAGTGGAAGAATTAATGAACATTTTCTGTAAATGTACAATATTAGCTGCCATTCTTTTTTTCATCTGGAATAAATGCAGACAAAAGAAACCACACAATCTTCTTTTGTAATTCAATTCTTTGATTGTATCATGCAATTAGCAATGATAAACAATTATTTTATTTATGACCTTGGACTTCACCTTGGCCATTCACTTTTGATCTTAAAATTTTCATGAACAAAGAAAAGATTAGCCTCCATCACTCTTGTTGTTAGGCGATTGACACCTTCAATTTGACTCCTCATACTATGCATCTTGCAGGGCGATGGAATTCAACATTGAGATAAACAGAGAGGTAGATTTAGGACATACACAAATACATTCACCCTCAGTCACCCCTTAGATTTCCTTCCTATCATTAAGCTCTCATCTTCTTCCTCCTCACACCTGAGGTGAGGTAAATATTTACTTAAGTGTTGAAGTGCATGTCAGAGTCTAACTCCAATGTCTGATCAGTGTTCCTCGAGTGCAAGTACTATATAGAGAAAAGTTTTACTTTCACACTATTTACAGACTTTGAATCATAAAGAACTTTTTTTTCCCATGTTCGATCAGCTGCTTGATTATGCTTTTCCAGCAACACAAAGCCATTGACCAACAAAGAGTGAATCACAGTCGAGATTGGGGTTAACAGATTCGAAGAATGTAGTGTTCAAGTTGAACATCTTTGTAAATACAAAGCATGTGTCTCCACTAACTACGCCATAGACTTTGTTACAGTTTGGGGCGCTTTTCTTTCCCTCTAGAACTGCCAATTTCAATACAAATTTGATTAATTCTAATACTAAACATAAATGACTATTGAAATTTTGTTCTAATTATTAAGATTTTACTTTATGATTTGAACTTTATGCCCAAGAAAAATTCCATACACAACCACTTTTTTGCTCAATGCATCCACATTTTAGAAGAAGAGAATTATAATTATATAAATAAAATGGCTGTATTGAATAAAAATATGAATTTTTTTACTCAATTTTTGGCTTTCAACAGTGGAGACAATGACCAAAAGAGCAACAAACAAGACAAGTGGGTAAGCATGGCACTTGGGCTTCGCCATTTTTGTTGTTTCTTTTCTTATTCAGGAGCCTTTAGCTTGTGAACCTCTTCTGCTCGTCGGTGGAGCAATTTCCTGGATAACTCCTATTTACAGCAAAAATTCATTACTTATGACATATAAAAGAGTCGAGAATCCGTTCATATCTGAGTGGTAATTGCCTAGTTGGTAATCAAGAGGCCGGCCGCTTTTCTTTGTGATCTATTCTCATTCCATGGCAGATTAGACACAGCAATTCTAATTAGTAAGATTAAGAACATTAAAGCAGAATTGCTCTCCCTTAGCCTAAAGTTGTTAATCTCAATTTACACTGTGATAGGAACTGCACCATTAAACTGCATATACAATGTTTATTTTTTCCACAAAGGAGGGATTTGGTTTTCCATTTTTCGGATTATAGGCAAAGCTTATGTGGTTCTGAATAAAGGATCAATGTTTAAGTTTTTGATTAGTCTTTCACGACACGAAAAATCAACCGTCTTATATCAAGATGAAAATGTAAATTTAGTGTGCAAAGTTATCATATTATGAGATTTAGATAAAGTTATATATACGCAGTTTTTTTTTACATTAACAAAATAACTATTTTGATGAGTTGATTTTGGGATTTTCAAATCATAAATAAGCAATCTTTATCATTACTTCAAAACTCACCCTCTGAACCAACATAAATTTACGAAATTCAGTATATAAAATCACAAGATCTGTGTACATTGTATATGTCAAACAACCTTTTTTTTTTTTTGGTTACATATGTCAAACAACTATGTACCATGGTTTGAAACCAAATAGAACAACAGGGTGAAGTTTCCTGGACTTGTTCCACTTTCTCAAAAGCAATTGTCAAGGCAACAGTAACAACACAAGCCGCTACAACTGCATAAAGGAAAACACAGCAAGTTAAACCCAGTTTTTGATTAATTCCATCTGTTTTTGTGAGTGCATGTAACCACACAGAGAGAGAGAGAGAGAGAGAGAGATTACAGTCCCCTCCAAAATCCATTGCTTTTGGAGCTAGTTTTCCCTGGAGGGTTTTGAACGTCTTTGGTTGGATAGTTTTCCATCCGCGGAGCTACACAATTAGGATTTGGTGGTGTAGGAAAGGGAGGAATATCTGCTATCATGAGACCAAAGTGGTAAGTTATAGGCTGAACATGTTCATAGCTTTGAATATTGATAACAGAAACAGAAGAAGCCTACCTTCAGTATAGTTTTGATCATATTGAACCATGTTGAAATGAATTGCGCTTGATAAATTTGAAAAGAAGAAAGAGATCAGCTGAAGATAATTATGGGAGAGTAGTTAGCTGGATTACTATAGAATGAAAAAACCAATTGTCAAAGGTTAATATAAAGAGGCAAGAAAGTGGAGTAGTTATAGCTTTACTAGGGAATTCGGTAGATTAGCTATGACCTTTTGGTTAAAATACATGAATTTAATCTAAAATACTTGCCTTTTCTCGCAATTGAGTTGCTCACTTGATCTTATATGCTCATCATCTATAACTAAACAAACAAAGACTCTGGCTTTTCATGACATTATCATCTTTGACCAAGTAGGATTTGTGCAAAAGGAAAAAGGAAAAGGAGATAATTGAAAGGGTTGGTTAAGTGGCAAAAGATTCCACTGAATTCTTGATGATCTATTGTAAAAAGTTTTGTATTCGAATCTTTACCAGACCAAATTTTCTTCGGCCACCGCCAGTCACAAAGTACGAGTGAGAATTAGTCTCATATCCAATGTAATATAAATACATCTCGTGGTTAAAAAAAAAAAACAAGTGGATGACAATTTTGTGTTAAAAGTTCTAAGTTTTAATGACTTTTGTTTTCTCTTTCTTTTTTGGGATTTCACCTTTGCTCTATGACATCTATATTTTATATCTAATACATATTTGACTCAGTTTATGAAAAAACTTATCTAATCGAGAAGTCAAGAAATAGATTTTAACTTTTTGGTAGACATAAATCAAATTTTTTTAAAGAAATGTTAATTTTAATAACATGTATTTAGTGAATTTTTTTATATTTTTACTTTACATTTTAATAATTCAAAATATTATAAAGTGAAAAATATTATAGGATTATCATCTAATGCATGTTAATAGAACTTTTAGACTCCACAAATGATGTTAAAATGATAACACAAACTCTTTAAAGAATATTAAAAAATAAATAAAGTTATATGTCACTATCTTAACACCACTTGTAAAGTCTAAAATCTTTACTAACAATATATTAAATAATAATTCTATATTATATCATATTAATTAATTTATTTTATTTAATTTTTATTAATTTAATTTTTTTATTTTTATTTGCATAAGTACATTCTATTTTATTTATTTGTTCACTTAAATACATGCTATTTAAATTAATAAAATTTATTTTTTTATTTATTAAAAATATACAAAACGACTTTCAACATTTTACAACATTCTTATCTTAAATTTATCGAACGCTAATTTAACTTATATTAAATTCTACTCGAACAACACTGTTTATAAAACTTCCAAGCAGACCGAAACAAACTCTTATTTTATATGATTATTATTTCAATTTCATTCACTCTGCAGGTTTTCATGCTAAAAGGGATGTGTTGTTAACTTCAATATGAGAATTTTCTTCCTAATATATTGTGGATGGGTGCATTGGAATTCCGTTGGCAAGTCCTGTTTACCGGGGGGAAAAGTTCAAACCGCAATTGGACGCTATCGCAAATGCTTCCCTTGCAGATCCTGAGGATGACAGTTCCTTCGCTTACAGATTCTTGGTCAAATGATTGGAAAATTAGCGTACACACTGATTACAACAACAAAGACTGGAAGAATCACTGGCAATTAAACCTGACCAGAGCATTTATATGGTGGAGGCTAATACCATCTGTTTCCCTAGTAACCACTTAGAATTCTTGTGATGGAAACCTGTTTGGATTCATCAATGGAAACAATTATAATGAGACAAAATGTTTTTTTATACATGACAATTTCTATGTTCTATAGAAATTTTCTAGCACTGTATCAATTATTTTTCCAGTCAGTGGTCACGTTATCTCGAATGGTATAAGAAGTTTCATACGTACAATTAAAAGATGGCATTACGAAGCATGGGTATGTAATTTTTCGATTTGTATCATACGCAAGATGATTAGCCTCCCGAGCCTCATCTCACCACTGCTTTTGGCAAGTGATCAAGCAGCTCCGGATGGGGTTCTACTCTCATGTTTCAATCCCAGGTATCCTCCTCTTTCCAACTTAGCTTATGTCATGGTTCACTCCTGCAAAAGCAGATGGGAAAATATAAGAGAATAGAAAATCAAGGGACATTATTTTCTAGGTAACTCTTGCTTGCTCAAACACTAATCATTCAGTTATAATACCTCAGATGGACCTACTGGTGGCAAACTTGAATTTGCTTCTGCTGGCGCCGCCTCAGAGATCCTTGCTTCCGATTTTTCATTCGAATAACTAGCAAAGGTCAAAACCAAAAATAGGACCACAGTAAAAATGTGAACAATATGAAAAAAATAAAATAAAATCAGCTTGCAAATGTGTCAGACTGGCAGATAAAAACGTTAATACTTCTATAAACCTACTCACACCCACTTGCTGCAATAATAAGTTGTAATGCCGTCTTCAGTTATAACTGCATTAATTTCCGCATTTAATAACTGAAGCCTGTTTGTATAAATTCAATAATGCAGCTTAAAATTTTCCAAATAAAAACTCATATTTGGATGAAAGAAAATTCAATAAGACAATTGTTAGACCAACATTGTTATATGATAGTAAATGTTGGATGACTAAGACATTGCATTTATTGCATATACAAAAAATTGTATAACACAAATGCGAATGCTATAATGAATATGCAGATAGATATACAAGAAAGAATAAAATGAGAAATAAACACATTCATAAGAAAGTTGATGTGGTACCTATCAAAGACAAGATAAGTAAAAACCGTTTATGTTGTTTTGTACACATACAATGTACACTTGTAGATGCTCGAGTTAGGAAAGTAGAAGTTATGAATGATGAAAAAAGGGTTAAGGCTAGAACAGGACCAAAAAAGACTTGAAAAGAAATCATTTGAAAATATAACGGTACTAGAGTTGGAAAAACATATTGCTTCCGATAGGAATGAGTGGAAGAGAACATGTTGACGACTTATTATAAGTCCATATATTGGTTCACATAGCCTACCCCAATCTAATAGATGAAGGTGATGAGTACAGCACTAATATGCTGGCAGACATGCTCTTTATAGAAAAGGTATCAAGTCCCCATTATAACACTCACACCACCATATATTACTTGCTTATCTAAAATCTAAAATGCTGACCTTATATAAAATGTTCTTCCATGACATCAACTTTGAGATCATATCTCAGAATCATATTAGTAAATGCAGCCACTCAGCTAAGGCTTTTCTCAATTAGCTAATTTCTTGATAGAAAGAGTGCTTCTCAATGCTATCGCCTAGTGTCAGATAATTCAATATTTTATATACTCACGTTGAGAGAATCGTCACCCAAATAAGTTCTACACAGTCCACCCAAAGAAGCCTTTGTTCTACTGGGATAACACCATAAGTGATAAGATGAGCAAAAGGCCAAAGCTTCCATCCCGCCTACATAACAACCATGCACAAGAACACCGTTAGATTTATCTTTCTTTTAAACTAATTTCTGTCTCATTGTCACCACTGAAAAATGAATCAACACCACATTCAAATACAGATTGAATAAATGGCAAGGAGAGGAGTTTCTCTTACAGTAAGCAAAGGCCAGAATGTTGCCTTCAATTCATTAAAAATACTGATTGGAGATTCAAGACGCAAAAATCCCAAAACCGTAAAGTAAATGCTATTCCAAACTGCTGTCCATGCAGTTTGGTCAAATGCTGCTTTTGCGGGAACCACCCACCAGTCTCCAGAAGGAATCAACTCCTGAGAAAAAACAGTGTTGCTTCATTAGATCAGATAAAAATCTCAACATTGAACCTGATTTGCAAGATATAGAGTGCAGAATGATCACCTCACAGAATTGGTAATAGTAATGAGACAGGGATCCATGTAGAGTAAAGCCAACAAGGCCAGATCTGAACATTCGGGCACGATCAAACTCAAAGAGAGGTTTCCCTGCAAAGCACTGAACATTACAAAATACAGGCCAGATAAGTTTAAGATAAATTAGTGACCAAAGGAGGAAAAAAAAAAAAAGATTTAATGTATTTCTTTCCAACATAAACTTACCTGTGCTATCCAATCCCCTAGAGAGTAGACAACTCCACTGATAACCATTTTTGCTAAGACAGGGTTTGTCTTCAAAGCTTCCTCGTAAGCACTCCAGTTGTGTTGAGGTGCATATCTTAGTATCTCATAAAAAGTCCATCCCTAAGAGAAAGCCAACAAATGAGTTTTTTAAGGTTGCCAATCAAATAGACTTTGACTTACCAATCCTATGCAATACATAAGCATATCTAACAAATGAGTTTCCAAACAGCGCTTATTTGTTACATAAGTATCTTATAAAGTGTCCATGCCATTATATGGTTGTTGAAGTTTCCAAACTGTGCTTATTTGTCACATAAAACATTAACTAATGAGTTAAAGTTCCCACATTTCCATGAAAATTAGAAATAAAAATTCCCTACAAAAAATTTTTGACCAGTTTGAGACAGCTAAACAAAGTGTTTCTAACCACTTCAGACAATCTTGGATTCTCATGCTGCTACAACATCCATAAGCAATATATTGGCAGATCTTCCCCAATTAATTCAACCATATTGCTTCTAGTCATATTTTCATCCCCATTTATTCCAACTCCCTTCACAATCAGGCTCTAAGGGGTGTATTGTTGGAAATTTTTATTGAACAAGTCTAATATTAGTCCAACAAATTCCTTGAGTTCCAGACTCCATTCATTTGAAAAAGCTTGCTCTAGCTTTTCTCAGTATCACTATTCTAAACCTCATAGTTTTTGCTAGAACACAACATTATTCCAGTTGTTGCTTCAAGAAATCTCTCCCTTTTCCATCTCATAACAAATCATGTCCTCAATGAACCGGATACTGTATTTGCCAATTGAAATAACTAAAATAAACTTAAAAAACAAGATAATGTATGCAATTGCAAGCCACATAGGTATGTGCCTGAAGAACTCAGCACACATCCAAAGTAATCATGAAATTTTAAAATTGACACCTTCTAGTAACAGGGACACAAAAAAAGATCCTGGAAGTCAAGCAAATACCACATCAAAACTGTCTAATTGGATAAAAAGAAGAAATTGAATTGCCTTAATGGCAGATACATACTAAACAAATAAGGGGATCTTTCACGTGTTCATCACAGAAAAAAAATCTCAGAAAAGGAGGAAAAGAAAAAAGGAATTCCTACTTAAAGCACAAAGAAGAAACCTTTATGCAATTTTCAGCAGCTAAATGAACAAAAGGAAGAAAGAGAAAAGACGGGAACTTTACAAACATGAAAATGGAAGAAATTTCATAAAATTACAATTGGGAAGAGTAAATAAAACCAATCTGATAACTTTTACAACCAATATCAATTCGTAGAATTTTGCATTCAATCATCACTTTCCCAAACCAGATCTCACAATTTTAGCGCAAAACATAACCATTTCAAAAGAAAAATGCAGTTTTAAATATATACATAACCTTACCTGCCAATATTCATGGTCAATGGTAAGCAACTTGGTAATGGCAAAAGTACCAGCAGCAAGAACAATAGCAGCATTAATAGTTCTATCTATAAGCCTCTCCATTTCCTCCTCACCTCCTCCATCTCCAAATCCATTCCCTGAAGCTGAACCTGAAGAAGAAAATCCTTCAAGAGATAACCTTCCTTCATTGCCAAACCCACTTACTTGACTCACTAACTCTCCTCCTGATGCTTCGCTCTCCACCACACTCACCGCAACCCCTTCTTGCATGTCAGTAACATCCTCACTTTGCACTGGTATCACGTCAAGCTCCTCGGCTAATGAGTACACCACCCCCGAGTTGGCCCTTTTCTTGCTGTTCTTTTTCTGTTTATTTCTCGAGAAAGCAAGGCTCTCGGGCAGCTTTGAGCTGGTTAATGCGGAAGCTGAGACCTGTCTCGAAATGGGTTTTCGAGGTTTTGATAAAGAAAGGAGGCTTTGAGGAGAAATCGTCGTGTGAAAAGACGCCATGGGTAAGTTTGTAGGAGGAACCGAGGTGAGTTGAGTCGACCGAGATACAACTAGGCGCCTGACAACAGTTACCAGCCACCTATTCTGTTTGGCTTTCTAGTTTCCCCAACGTCGCAAGCCTCGGAAAGAGCCTTTTCTTCTACGAGACGAGAACGAAAGAGAGAATGAGATCGGGTGGGATGATTCAATGGGGCAAGCAACCTATGGCTTTGTGCAATTGGGTTTTGTTGGTTCTCTCATGGACGGTGATGACGATAAGGATGAGCAGACGTGGCAAACAATATTTTACTTACATAAAATATACATATTAAATTTTAAATTAATAAAAATATTTAATTACAATAATAATAAACTTTTAAAATATATTATAAAATATATTATTTTTTATCAAAATTATAAAAATATTAAATCGATCAAAAAATTTATATATGTGATTGAAATAAATAAATTATTAAATTTAATAATTAATTTATAAAAATATTAATACTACATAAAATTATAAAAATTATATAAAACAATTTATTTTATATTATAATGTAATTTGATTCTCCTTTTATTTGGATTTGTTATGTATTTAAATTAAATTAAGTATATTTTTTTGTCATTTTAAGTTTAAATTATTTGGAGCTTAAATTATTTTAATTTCAAGTTATTTTTGAATAATTTTGAATTGGTTAAAATAATTGCAAAGCTCTTAAATTATACTATTTTACTTAAAATAAGTTCATGTACTTTTATTATATTTAAAATAAATTTCTAACTTTCAATTTATATACAAATAAACTATTAACTTTTAATCTTTTAATTTGTATGAAATGAAATCTTAGATCTTTAATTTGTATGAAAATACACCCTTTTTCTTATGTTAATCTTTAGTTTTTTTAAAAAAAAAAAACCTTAGATATAAATTAAAAGATAAAAACTTATTAAATACAATAAAACTATAAATAGTGAAATAATTTAGTATTTTAGTCTTATAAATTCGAATGGGTTTTTGGGTTCAAAATTAAAATTCATTACGCCATTTATATTAATTTTTTTAGAATATTTTTACAATTTTAAGTAAAGTTTGTTTTGAGGTATTTTGTGAGGTACAGCTTTTCTACTTTGAACGGTGATTGATAGTCTTTATTGTGATAGTGTATGTTACTATGATGGAATGTCATACAGGGGATTGCTTATGCCCTTGTGTGGTGGATAGAGATGATTCAAGACGAGATAATGCTGTCCACGGAAAGCCAACTGGCTGATCTGTAAAAAGGTATAATTTAATCCTTTGTTGACTTAAAAAACACAAATTGTATTTATAAAAAAGCTTATCAATTATGCATTTTTTAAAAAATAAAAAAAATATTATACCATGCTTTTCACATGTTAAGCTTATTGTAGATTAATATAAACATGATCTGAAAAAAAAACATATTTTTTTAATAATTATTTTATATTTTTTATCACAATAAATTAATGACACCATTAACCCTTAATTGCATTTATAATAGATATCCCACTCCTGGGGTACTCCATTAATTGTCTCAGATTTGGTTGAAAGAAATAATTTCCTCCTCATTTTCACTTAATTATAATAAATCTTAATTCTATTTTTTTTAGATATGTTTTTTTATAGTGAAAACTTTCAATTTGAAAAAGGAAAAGAGAAAATGTATGGGTTAAGATTTAATTTTAAATTTATAAAATTTGTTATTTCAAAAATATTAACATAATTATATGAAATAATACTCTTTCTTTCTATTAATCACTATTGTAGCTAATAATAGTATTTAGTTTGTAAATCAAATATTATTAAATTTATTGTTAAATCAAATTTTAGAAAAAAAATTCTCAAATTAGTTTAATATTATTTTTTTTAAGAAAAAATGAATGGCTGTATTTATAAACCAAGATCAGCAAACTTAATTAAAAAATTTTCTTTATTTTTTTCATTATTTAGAAGGAATTAATTGAAACAAGAATTATGGGTCGGTCCCATAGCAGGTTATTACTGGTCAAAACCACTTTCAGAATCCAAATCATCACTTTTGTTGGGCCCATTTAATTTAAAGCTGTCAACTCAAGCCCATCAAAATTCCTCAAAATGGGGTCAATGGGGGCCATGCAAAGACCCACATGAGGAAAACTACATCTCTTGAAATATCTCCTTTTGATTGGTGATTCAAGATAAGACAACCAGCATCCTAAAATTTTGCAAGCCATTCAAAAAACCCAAGGCCCTTATTAAATTATATTTAGATATTTTGTTTCTACATGGAAAGAGAATGTGGCTGATTTTTAGAAGGTTTCATTGGGATTTTGTGGCTAATAGCTTGGCACAAACATGTAGTTTGCACCCTTTGTGAGGTTTGGGTTTGTTCTTTGCTTGAGAACAAGAATTCTAGAGTAAGAGTTAAGGATTTTGATTGGACCAGATTTTTAGGCTTTCAAACATATATATATATATATATATATATATATATATATATATATATATTTATATTCATGAAATATATATAAGAATAATATTTTAAACATTAATATCTTATATTTTCAGTAAAATTTTTTTAATTTTATAAAGTAAAATTTAAATGATAACATATATATTATTTTATTTATTTTATTTTTTAATTATTTAAATAATATATATTATCATTTTAATGTTATTTGTAGAATTAAAAATATTTTATTGATAATATATAAGATAATTATTTATATTTTAAATGATTGACAATTGCATAGATATATACTAAAACTTTTTATCTAATTTTGAGTCATATATGTAAGGTCAATGTGAGGCCATGGCCTAACATTCAGAGTTTATCTTGATTTGTACGGCCCTCACAACTTGCACTGAAACAGTGTTTTACCTCGAATGTTCGATCAATTGTCACAAGCTTTAAGATAATTTTTTTTATGTTTTTTTCGTACTAGTTTCTATTTTTCCAATCTTACCCTTGATTCAACCAGTCTGTCTCTTTTCTTTCTTTATTGTTCATCTGATCGGGTTTGGATGAATTGAACCTGCAACTCATGGCAGCAAGCAACTCAGAACAAAGTTTCATCAAGCTTTGCTCAAATCCCTCCATGGGTCTGTCTTAAAAACAACTCTTTTTCATTCAAAATCCCCAAAAACCAACAAGACCAAACAGATTTGTGATGCAGACATCAAACCCAACAACAATCCTCATAAATATTGAGGAAGCAACACACATAAAAAAATAAAACAAAAAACTAACTTCAAAAATAGAATAAAGAGGCTAAAAGGAATGGAATCTGGAGTTTTAGATGAAGCTCCCGCCGGTCAACGTTGTGACTGGCGCCGGTCTATAGAAAGTAGAGGGAGATGGTCTGAAATTAGAGAGAGACAGACGAGAAGACAAACGAGGAAGCGACAAATGGGAGAGAGAAAGAAAAGAATTTAAAAAATAAATAAAAATTTTATTTATTTTTTATTAATTAAATATGAAAATTTTTTGTTTTTAATAATTAATTATTAATTAATATTAATAATAAACCAAAAATTAATTACTATTTAAAACTTAATTAATAAATAATCATTAAGTAATGATATAATTAATAATTAATCCAAATAATTTACTATCATTATTCTTAATTAATAATTTTTATTTAATTTTAATTATTTTTATATAATTAATTTATTAAAAAAGATAAAATAACATTTTACGTTTATTCCAAGCATATTCTTTCAACTAATCAAACATATTAATACTAATTCCTATTTTATTTTCAATGAACCAAATAGCATAATACATATTTTATTCAATTCCTTCTCTTTTCTATTCTGACTGAATATCTATTTCATTCCTCCTCTATTTCATTCTACGAGCCAAACGTCACCTTAAAGTATTAAAACTTTATAATTTCTTATAGTAGACTTTTATTTGATTTGCCTTGTAGTTTTTTCTATTCACATCAAAGAAATTTTCACGCTATATTTGGTATTATTTTGAGAGGAATCTTAATGTAACGTTAAAAGTTATTTTTTTATAATTTGAAATCAGAGATTTAAGTGAAAACAATTCTTTTATTAATACAAGAGAAAGTTGCGTACAATAACTTTCCTTAAACTCGACAATGTAAAAGATTTGCACACTAAATTATTTGATACCGTTTTTATTTTGTGTATTTTTATTTGTGTAATATTTATTGATTTTTGGTGTTAATCAGTAGATTGATTTAGTTTGTTTGAGTTTAATTATTATTTGTTATTAGCTTATGAATTTATTGTAATATATATATATATTACTATTTTATTTTCACGTATTTACACTTAAATCCCGACCAATATGTTGCTAGGCGATTGCTAGAAAGGAAACCTTCATACTCCAAAATTGAAGAAGAGAGAACAATTAAAAGGAAACCATACAACTTTTGAATTTTGTCAAAGCATAATAATAGTCCATTACAAGATAAGACTCAACATTGCCTATTCTTTCGGCATTCGATAGAATTTTTTCTAGGACATGATATATATACCTTAATGTAGATAGGATTAAAATACAATTAGCTAAGTTGGATGGTGATTTAAAAAAATTAAAAAAAATTATTAAAAATATATATATTTAATAAATAATAAAAAATATTAAAAACAAAAGTAAAATAATAATTTTATCTCAACCCATTTTTGTCGATGGGAATCGGACATCCAAACACAAGTTTAATTCTATATCATAAAGGGATTGGATCAATGAGTAGAGAAGTTACAGGACCCTTGAGTAGAATTTCTGAGAAAGTGTAGCCGTCCCCATCCTTATATGCAACATCTATTACACGTGCAAGATTAATAATACGCATTAGGAGTGGCATTGGAACACTGGTTGGATAGAGACATTCTTCATTTATATCCTTCCATGCCTCAGAAACTTGTCTGTAAAATTCATCTACTGCTTCTTGTCTCGTGGTGTTATGTTGTTTCATGTAACATTCTACACTCGAAGCTACATGCCCGCGCTTTTGCTCAAACTGCATAAGCAGAAGGTTTAGAGAAGGAAGAAAAAGAAAGAAAATTTGAAGCCAAACACAAACAAAGGTAGAAATTATGGACCTCATGGGAGACTATGTCATCACTGAGTCTGCAAATTACTGAAGCAGCTGTAATCATTTTAGGGTAACTAAGTATCCAAACAAAAGCATTTTTGGTAACAATATCTCCCATTCCAACAAAAGATGTGGTTGCTAGAAGTGACTAGCCTGAAGTGACTAATCCAACTTCCATGTACTCTTCCATTGTTGGAACATAATTGTTGTGAAACCATTTGGCTTCAATCCAGTAAGCTCTAGCCAGGTTTTTCACCTGTGGAGAAAAAATTAAACAGTTGTTTTTTTTTTTTGAAAATAAAGTAGTAATTGTTTTATCAGGTTGAAAGCAAACACTCATTTGGAATGTAAATCCAAGGTAATTGTATGAGGCTCACCACTTCTCTAGCATAGTCCATCCGATACAGTTTATCGAGCATGTATTCTTCAATTTCATTGTAAACATCTAGAAGAGCCTCATAGAAAACTTTCATATACTCTGGCAGATGCTCCATTGCACTGACATCCCAACTGAAAACGAAGTAGCCAATAATTAGAAACTAATTTAGACCTTTAGGAGGAAAAAAAAAAATACAGATGAATGAGTTTAGATGTTGAACATCTCAATTGCTTCGGTGAGGAGCTCGAGTTCTTCAGTTGTTCCATGCACATCATAGATGTCATCCAGAATGGAAGTCATGGAAATTACTTTAGTCAATATTTTTCTGCCAAGAACATATTCCGGCTCAAAGTACACTCCTAAAATCCAGAAGTAGCTTTCTGTTATTCTGTCTCTAGCAAATGATAGCTTCCTTGAAACATCTAAACCTTTCCACCACCTAAACAACATGAAAAACCAAACTAAATCAGTTCCTACTAAGCTTGTTTTATTTTGATGCTTTATGTTTCAGAAGTTACCTTGTTATGTCACGAAGTTCTTTTTGGTGCTGTGATTGTAAAATGTTGAAATCTAATTTAGCAAACCTTAACAGAACTTCACTGTGTAGAGGATCTTCTTGGTATGAGAACATGTATCGCTTGGCCTCAAGCCTTGGTAAGTTTTTATGGAGAGGTTGCCTTAATGCATGACTTATCTGTTCCGAAAGAGCAGAGGCCGAGGTTGCGACCATGGACTGAAGGTGAGTGGTAGTGAAAGCAAGTGCTTCTTCTAGTATATCTTCTCCATGAATCCTTAAATGTGTGGCTTCATACAAGCTTAACATTCCTCGAACATCGCAGACAAGAGATTCTTTGAAATTTCCTTGACCATCCTTAAACTTTTCAAACATGTCTGCCCCAAATTAAAATCCAACAAAAAGTTGATATAATCAATCCTGTTTTAAGAACCAAATTTTCGATTCTGTCATGTTCTAACTAGACTACCTAAACTAATGACATACCACATGAAATTCTATAGCCATGTTGTCTGAGTAATCGAAATCGAAGAGAACTGTTGTAAAGGCTATCATGGTTATCCTGATCACAGCTGTTGGAATGGATGGTTTTCAATTGTAGTAAAATCTCATCAATCTCGCTTTCAAAATGGTAAGACACACCCAAGCGTTGAACTGAATCGATCAAGTCAAGTTTTGTTATGGTAGGCTTATCAGAAACTGCTAATAGCATCTGCCTCACTTCCTCCTTCAGCTTTTGGTGCTCTGTTCTGTATTCATTTTCCTAGACAAAAAGAGCCAGAGGCATGAAGTGATGTAAACATGAACAAATTAATTACAAGACTTGTCAATTCTGTTTTTAAAGTCTACATATGTGTAATATGAGATAGTAACATGATTTCATTCTCATTAAATCCATTATTATTAATTCTATTATCTCACATTAATTATTATTAGATTATTATTGAAATGAGCAATTGACATATAAAAAAAATATATAATGAAAATTAAGTATTATCTTGAAAAAATATAAAAAAGAATTTTGATATTATATTTTCAACCCAAAGGATTTGAAATATACTATAAAAGCCAATTTTCCAATTAAAATAACTTTTTTAAAAATACTCTAAAAAAAATAAAAGAAGGCATAAAAATTTTAATAAAAAAACTAATTCAAAAAAGTGATATATAGAAATTTTTTTATTATATTTCGAATAAAAATGATTTATTGAGTATTTGAAAGTATATAATATTAATTATATATCTTTTAAAAATAATTATACATTATTTTTTATTGATACTTAAAATCTCAAATTTTAAAATAATCCGAATATAATTTAAACCCTTCCCGAACTTACTCTCGGGGAGAGGGAGTGTAAGAGTACAGTCAGACGGTAATCGCCGCTCGAGGAAGTTAATAATAAGAACTGAAGCTAGTCAACCAAGCTAGTCCATTCCCTTCGGTAATATTAGGAGCTTCAATACTTATATCTTGTGGATGGGAATGTCCACGAGTTGGGTGGCCAGCGTGGGTTTATCTCAGTTAGGCTTCATGTTTGGGCAAGTCTTTTGCTTGCTAAAAGCTTGTGATCTTCAATGAATATTAAAAGCAATAAACTAACTGCAAAATGTTAACGTGAAGTATATGCAATTTTGGGATACGAAATGTAACTTAAATACCTCAAAATTGGAGGCATGTGTGAGGAAATAATCACCCCAAACATCAGGATGAAAACCAGCAGACCGGCGATTGTTATGGGTTTTGGAACTTTGGGAAGGAGCAAGAGCTGCAGCTGAAACCTGAACAGACATCCTAGTTTTCTTCTCGTACTACTTTAGCTAACCTGGCTATGTTGGGGTGACAAAGGAGCTTCTTCGACTGAAGATATTTATAGACCTTTGTCAGGTAGGTCGCATTGTCACATGAACCAAATGAAAATGAATGATCATCTTTGAGTGAAGGAAACAAGCCAAAGAGAAAACAAACAATTATCTGTATGCCACACATTTTCCTTGAAAGTGGCCTGTAATTTGAGGAGGTTTCGGACATATATACGCAACAATAATTCTGCAAAGTAGAAATAGATTGTAAAGTTATTTGAAATCAGAAAAAAAAACATATATCAAAATTCAATTCATCTTATTTTAGATTAAAAATAGATGTATAGTTGAAAAAACTTCTTTGGTCACAAATTTATGGACCAAAGTAAAAATAAATTATCGACAATATAAAAAAGAGCAAAATTATTTTAAATCTGAAAAAAATACATGTCGAATTTCAATTCATCTTACTTTAGATTAGAAATGAATGTATGGTTGAGAAAACTTATTTGGTCACGAATTTATGGACTAAGATAAAAATAGATTGTCGACAATATAAAAAAACAAAGTTGTTTGAAACCTAAAAAAACACATGTTGAATTTCAATTCATTTTACTTTAAATTAGAAATGGATGTATGGTTCAGAAAGTTTTTAGACCTAGGTGGCATTAAATGTTAGTATAGTTAGACGATCAGATTGATTTCGATGAAATTGAAATTAAAAAAAATATATTAGAAGGTATTTTTTTAATAAAATAGTAACAAAAAAAAAATAAAATGAAAAGTAAAAAGATAAATTTGACCCTTAAAATTTTTGTTCAATCCCCAACCACTGTATTGCACCGGCGTTGGCTAGAGTCCTAAATGAAGCTTAAGTTATATCACAATATATATTACATGGGATAATGGGCATCGTTTCTTCATTTTGTTTGGAAAAAAGATCCCTCACATGCAAAATTATAGAAGATCCCTTTTAAAACTAAACAATTTCATCAAATTGACGATTTATTAGATTTGATTGAGATTTTATAAAAAAAAAGTGTTATTTTTAGTAGAATTATTTTAAGAGAAGTTAAATTAATATTTAGTTGCAAACTTAATATAAAAGTGTCGTAGAATATTGAGAATTATTTAATTGATTTTTTTATATTGTAATAAATAAAATAATAAAATAAGAAACTTTATTACATTAAATCAAAAATTTTTAAGTGAAACAAACGAATATAATAATAATACTTTTGTTGAATAAAATAAAAAATCAATAAAATCAATATAAAAATTTAACAAAATAAATAATTTATTGTGTATAATTTTGTGAATTATTGAAGAACCAAATGAAAGTGTAAAAAATTCACTAAATACATGTTATTGAAATTATCATACTTTAAAAAAAGTTTAAAAAATATTTTAATTTATAATTTCATAAAAAAACTCAAACATGCTTCCCACAAAAATTAAAAGTTAGAAATTTAAACATTTGATTTCTACCATTGATAAACATTTTCCGAAATCGAATTAAACATTGTATTCAGGATAGCAATATATATATATATATATATGTATATATATACACCAAGAATATCAATTATATTATGTTGGTGAAGTAGCAAAATCATTTTAGTTCATATTATATTTGATTAATGTCAATTTAATTATAAAAATTATTTTTATCATATATCCATCCATACAATTAAATTTGGCAGGAAAACTCCTCATTGGCAATATCACCGTCATGGGCACATGGCCTTTTTTTATAAAAAAAAAAAACGTTATTAGGCTTCTTTTTCTTTTTAATTTTCCCCAAAAATATTTTATTTTGAAAAAATACTCTCTTGTTTAAATTCATATTTATTTGTGGTTTCACATCATTTCCGAATTTTTTTCTTTTTTGTAATCTTTTTTTATTATTTTCTAATTTTGTAGTATAAATGGGAATTAAAATGATAATATATATACTTTTTTTTTTAAAAATGTGTTATTATGAAAAAAAATTATAATCTTAATATTAGTTTGGGCCTAGGATAGGTCCAGGCCTATGCACTCCTATCCGAACGAGGATTACTGTTGACCATGAAACCAAACAGTCGGAAAGTAAATATACGTAAATTAAGCGGCCAAATGAAGCTGCCCGAACCGAAGAGCTTAACTAGGAAGCGGAATCACTAGGTCGCTGGCAAATTGAATACATCGATAGAGAGTTGGAGTGTAAGGAAACCAACACTCCAAATCTCACTGAAAAAAGAAAAATTCTCTCTTTTTGTCTCTAATATTTGATCTATGGACTTTGTAAGTTAGTTATAGATCGAAAAAAAGAAGAAGAATGGCGAATTATTTAGCTCAGTTTCAAACAATCAAGAGCGCTTGTGATCGTCTCGTCATTGCTGGTAAATCTTTTTTATTCGAAAAGACTCTTTGGGTTTGGTTTTGGGTTTGTACTTTTCTTTGGATTCCTTATTTTGTTGTTGGGTGGGTGGGATCCGGGGATGTTTTTACTGTTAGATTTCTTATGTTAACATTGTAAAGGTTGATGTTAATTGTTGGTGATTTGAGGTTTTTCAGTTGAATTTGTGAAGTGGATAGTTGAGTTTTTGAAGTGAGGAGTCGGCTTGAAATGTAGAGAGTTATGTCGAAATGGGTAGTTGTAGGTGATCATTTTGTAAATGTTGTTGCTTTGAGCGTTATAGCTGATTTTATGAAGTGGGTTCTTCAATTTTTAGACTGAGCGATTGGTTAGACGCCTGGACAGTTACTTGAAAACAGATATGAACTTCGTTAGCTTGTATAAATGTCAGTGATCTTTTTGACTGATGGATTGGGTAGAAGTGTGGAATACAGAAAATTTTGGAGATATTGATATTTAATTTATCTATTTCAAGTTTGTTGCTTTTCAAGATGTTTGTATGTTAATATTATTGGTGAACCATGTGTTGGCATGAGCTGGCAGAAATTCGTTATGATATTCTCCTTGCTAAACATTTCTATCTAAATATTGCCTATGAACTGCTTTACAGTTGAAGATGTCAGTGACTTGTGGCCTACTGTCAAGAATAGTTTTGAAGAGCGGCTGCCATTCAAAAGAGCTTCCTTAAATAACAAGACTCGCAATCCTGTGTTTGTGGAGAATCTTCCGGCTGAATTCATATTAACCACTGATGCAAGATTGCGTAGCCGATTTCCTCAGGAGCAATATTTATTTTGGTTTCGAGAGCCATATGCAACTCTGGTTCTTGTTACATGTGAGGTATATACAATTTCGTTTATAATCTATATTAAAGACAAACAAATTTTTTAGATTCATAAACTTATGACATCACTTTAAGGAAAAAGCAGTTCCTTAACTTTATTTTATTTTATTTATTTATTTATTTATTTTATAACTCTGATTTTCATACTTCACCCGAGCCTGTATAATAACAACTAGTTGTCTGGCAAATCTTTTCTTCCCCTAGTTTAAACAGCGCAAAATGATTCTCTTTCCCCCTAATGTTCATTTTAACATGTTGCACTTTAATTAATTACAAACCCTTCTGTTTGATGGTTCGTAATTGTTAGGGAAAGCTATGTTTTGGTGTGCATGCGTATGCACAAAATTTCTATTGCAGGTTAGCACCAGATTTCTCGTGCTTGTTTGAAGCTTAATGTTATTCTCTTGAATATAAATGAATAAAAAAAAAAATTCTTAGCACGAATTGTTTTCATGAGCGAGTCTTGGGCTATGACTTTTCAGCCCTTCGGAAGGACATGTAAAAAGCAGTGGCTTATGAAAAGTATTTGAATTAGAAATCAGAAGAAAAAAATGATTTTGGCTTTAGAGTTTGAATTTCTAAATTCACACTTAGACTTTTATTGATAGCATCTAGTTCTTTTTTCTTTTGTTTTTGTTTTACTAGTTTTTGGCTTAATCTTCTTCTTTGTGTTTATTTTACATTCTTATAATATGCTTATTGTTTTATTCATGTTCATTTTCCCAGGATCTTGATGAGTTCAAGACCATTGTTAAACCGCGCCTGAAATTAATTGTCCAAAATGATGAGCGTGAATGGTTTATTGTATATGTCTCTAGAGCTCACCCAAACAATGATCAAGCCACTAAAATGGCAAAGAAAGTATATGCCAAACTTGAAGTTGATTTTAGTTCCAAGAAGAGGGAAAGGTAAGCTTGCAGCTCTCTGCAGCTTGTATATGTTCTAATTGATGCCATAAGTACTGGTTATGCTGCTGCCAGTGACTTTAGCGTTGAATTAATCCTGTATAGGTAGGAGTCAGGTCTTGGGTTTAATTCTTAGGAATGGCTAGAAAATATGTTGTAAACTGTCTGTGATTTTTCCCTTCTTAGGAGTGGTTTTTTTTTTTTTTTCCATATATTCTGGAATTCCTAAAGATTTGTTTCCTTGGTATATTAAACTTTTTTTGTCCTTAGCATATAACTAGATGCTGGGATGTTGCACCCATGTTGCAAATCTTTGGAAAAGAAAAATATGGTGAAACTTTTTTTGTCCTTAGCATCCTCTAGGAAACTGGTTTTTTTCTTTGCTTTATCATGTTTTAATATTCTAAAACTGTGCTTCACTTAGGTGCTGTAAATTTGATGTACACGGTCCTGAAGCAAATTTTTGGGAAGACTTAGAATCCAGGATTATGGAGTCTATCAGAAATACATTGGATAGACGTATGCAATTCTATGAGGATGAGATACGCAAGCTTAGTGAACAAAGATTCATGCCAATCTGGAATTTCTGTAATTTTTTCATTTTGAAGGTTTGGTCCTCTTCCGAAAGTTAAAATATATGGTTATGGCTGATATTGATCCAGGGGTAAACTTTATGATTTTCTGTTCTTTCATTATCTCAGCTTCAGTTTTATCTAAAAGCATATTTACGGGTGCGCGCGTGTGTAAAATCCTTTTCTGGTTTTCTATCTCTGAAGATTTACTAAGAACAGTGACATACCTAAGAGGCCCTGACTTAATTTATTTTGTACTTTGAGAGATATAATCCTAATTAACTATTACATTATTTTAAGCTTATTTTTGAAGTCTCTGACTTTTTAATGCTTCATTTTTCTTTTCATTAGGAAAGCTTGGCTTTTATGTTTGAGATGGCTCATCTGCATGAGGATGCCTTACGTGAATACGACGAACTAGAGTTGTGCTACTTGGAAACTGGTGCGAAATTTATTTGCCTGTGTTAAGTGTCTATTTTGTATTGTTTTTAAACTTTGCTACTCTACATTTTTTTTTTAATTTCTAATTATGTTTCCAAATAGCAGTATGATTTTGGCAAATAGCCTATATCTCTGTTTCTCTTTTAAGTTTAATGCTTGAAAGCAATAAAGTTGAAATAATCAAATACTTGGGTTCTATTAAAGGAGGGTGGGAAATTAGCTAACAATTTAATTCATACAAGCTTATAAATTAGAATTCCCTGTTGAAATGTGAAGATGAATAGTTCTTATATCAAATTCCATTATTTACTAGTGTTTAACCTTAGCTGATAATTTTCTTACTTTGAAATTTAGCAGCCCCAAAATATTATGTAGTGTTTAAATTTTGCCTATAATTTAAACCTGCATTTCTCATAATTTTATTTTCCAGTTGACTGAGTAGCTAGGATATGTGAGGGCATTTGTTTCAATTCCAAATTTATGATCGGTAATTATTAATGTTTTGTATTTAAATGCTCCTTTTTTCTTGTGAATTTTTATAGTTGTTTTTAGCCAAATCACTTCTGGATCTTATTTAATAATATATAACTGCAGTTAATGTGGGTGGGAAACAAAGGGAGTTTGGAGGACTAGACCAGGGTGACGATCAGGCAGCGCTGCTGAACCCTGGAAACAAACCATTAACACAGATTGTTCAAGATGACTCATTCAGGGAATTTGAATTCAGACAGTATCTCTTTGCTTGTCAATCAAAGGTGGGCACTACTTACTCTTTATGACTTTAAATACCTATACATCACGCAGTCTGACTTTGAGATTAATTGCTGTTTTTGCTATTGTCAATTTTTAGAACTTTTTCAAAATGCCCTTCCTAATTGGTTTTTGGAATTTTATGGTTAATTGATCAACCACTGTTGACCATATTACCTTTCATTTATATTAACTGGTTAAAGCAATTTCCAAATGATTTATGTTTAGCCTTTCTTGAGATGTTCTATGGATGTTTCTTTATTGTCATTGGGTTATTAGCTTCAAACCCATAGTTGGCATGTCTGTGTTTGTGCCTAAACCATATCTCACTGATTAGTGTTAACTTGCAGCTCCTATTCAAGCTGAATCGTTCTTTTGAGGTTGCTTCGAGGGGTTATTCATTTATAATTAGTTTCTCAAAATCCCTGGCATTACATGAGGTATTTGATAATGTTTGTTACTGTCAGCAACAATTTTGGTCTTTGTTTCTTTTCTTTTTTTTTTAATTTCAATATTTTCTTCTTGGAATTCTTGTAGAATGTACTACCCTTCTGCATGCGCGAAGTTTGGGTAATCACTGCTTGCTTGGCTTTAGTCAATGCAACCAATTGTCAATATAATGATGGAAATGTAGCCCCTGAGATAGAAAAGGAGTTCTATCGCCTTCAAGGTGATCTTTACTCGCTATGTAGGACTAAGGTAAATTCTATTGTTTATTTTAATAAACAAGTGGCATTTGTCGTATTGTTTAACAACCACTGAAACATATTGATGATTGCGGTAGTTCTTGAGGCTTGCATATCTAATTGGATATGGAACAGAGATAGAAAGGAGTCCTGTTAACAGGTATACATTCTATTTTTGGAGATCAAATCCACTTTGAACTTTTCTTGAATTTGGTTTCTTGTTTCACAATTTAAAAGAAAGGCTGTTCATGTCTTCATGTGGCTGAGGTTGATTTTCTTACTATCTAATCATATCATTCCTTTCTTTGGAGCAGTGCTTCTCTGAGCATGCTGCCTTGGCCCAAGCCATCAGTTTGGCCTTTGGTCCCTGATGATGCTTCCTCTGAGGTGCTTGTGAAAGAAAAGGCAAGTTGATATTCCACATTTGTAATTGTAACTCGTAAAACAGCAAAAAGCACATCTTTATTATTATTATTATTATTATTAAAACGACATGTTTGTACAGATTTATGTGTTCTCGATTTTGAACAAGTAGTCTAGGGCTTCTATTTTATCCCATCTTGTCTTTTCAATATTTATAACATTATAATTCTGTGTATAAGTTGCTGATATGGAAATTGATTTATGTGACATTTTAACAGAATAGAGATTTAAAAGAAACAACGGTGTGACTGCAATAATGGCCTCTCCTTACTCAGTAGGCTCTTTCAAAGTAGAAACTTTTCTAAGATAAGGATCTAGGTCAATTTAGTGGTGTTAATGTCTTTTCATGTCTGCATGCTTCAGAGCTGCATAAAAATGATTTTTCTTGGTGGTATTACCTTTTCTTGCTGAAACTTTGATGGAAGTGGCCTTTCTTAAGTACACGATAATTGTTAATTCTATAGCTTCTTTAATGCCAACGGTGGTTCAGATGCCTAGTTCATAGCTTCTAAAGTGAAGATGCTATATGGTCCTACCACTGGAATATTAGTACTTTCTAGATTTTGAGAAAATATCATTGCCAATGCATGTTCTCGTAGTCATAGGCTTTATGCATTACATGATTATAAAGTCCATTAACTTCTATTTCACTTTTAATCAACTACTTCTAACTTTTTTGGTTCAGATGATTCTGCAAGAAACTCCTAGAGTCAAGAGCTTTGGCATTCAGAGGAAACCATTGCCACTTGAACCTACTGCCCTTATACGTGAGGCAAACCGGCGAAGGGCTTCCCTTTCTTCTGGAAACACATCAGAGATGTTTGATGGCAGACCAGGCTTTGTTGATGGGTAAGGAAGTCTCAAGAATGGAAGCAAATGTTGCTTTAGCAATTTTTTGAAGATCAGTTACGATACGATTGAAAGTTTTTCATGTCAAGAAATTGTTTGACTTTTTGCTTGTGTAATAAAAAGTTTTTATGTCAAATAAATATATGCTTGCTGGCAGATCAGCTTCAGACGCATCACTAAAGACATCACCGTCAAATAAAGCAGGAGCAATTTCGATGCCGCGTACTTACTCATCTCCTGGAAATTTCGAGGGCTCAATTGATCGACCTATGAGACTTGCTGAAATTTTTGTTGCCGCTGAACATGCTCTGAAGCAAACAATTTCAAATCCTGATCTGCATAAAATTTTGTCATCCATACAGGACTTTGAGGTATCAAACTAAGGCTACACATATGTGCATTAGTCATGTTTCCACCTTTGAAAACCTCTGTTTCAATTTTTTTTTTTTTTTTTTTTTTTTTTTTTTGCGTGTGGTTGAATCAGATTTACTGGATGTTCACTCAGATGATTTTGAGTCCTTCAAAAAATTAATAAAAATCAATACCAAAAATACATTCTTCATGGGGTAATTACTTGGGGCCTAAAGATCTAGTTCAGACCTTAGATCTTTAGTCTTTCTATAATCCTAGATTTATTTTACTAATGTAAGGCACTGATATTCAATATTTAATCTATCTTCTCTTTTTGTCTCATTAATTCCTATTTGGGTTATGGCAGCAAAAATATATGGAGCTCACTAAAGGTGCTGCTGACAATTACCATCGTTCTTGGTGGAAAAGACATGGAGTTGCCCTTGATGGTGAAATTGCTGCTGTCTGCTTTAAGCGTGGGAACTTTGACCTAGCTGCAAAGTCATACGAGAAGGTTTGCGCTCTTTATGCTGGTGAAGGATGGCAAGATTTATTGGCTGAAGTCTTGCCTAATTTAGCTGAATGTCAAAAGATACTCAATGACCAAGCTGGCTACCTATCATCTTGTGTGCGGTTGCTTTCGCTAGATAAGGGTTTATTCTTAACGAAGGAACGCCAAGCTTTTCAGTCAGAAGTTGTTAGTCTTGCACATAGTGAAATGAAGCACCCAGTTCCTCTTGATGTATCATCATTAATTACATTTTCTGGAAATCCTGGGCCTCCTTTGGAGTTATGTGATGGGGATCCTGGTTCCTTATCTGTAACTGTTTGGAGTGGCTTTCCTGATGATATAACTCTTGATTCTCTTAGTCTCACTTTGATTGCTACGTATAATGCCGATGAAGGTGGTAAGGTATGGTTTCTAAGAGAAGATGATGCTAGTATGTTTGTAAGCCATGTCATAACATGATATGACTCTGTTATTGATTCGTATTTCAGTTAAGGAGCTCTACCGCCACTATACTAAAGCCTGGTAGGAATGCAATCACCTTTCCTTTACCACCACAGAAACCTGGTTCATATGTCTTAGGGGTTCTTACTGGACACATTGGACACTTGACTTTTAGATCTCATAGTTTTTCCAAGGGAGGTCCTGCAGATAGTGATGATTTCATGAGCTATGAAAAACCGACTCGGCCTATCTTGAAGGTATTCTCTCTCTCTCTCTCTCTCTCTCTCTCTCTCTCACACACACACACACACAGATTTGAAGTACTGTCTCTCATTTTAATTTGGATTAATAAAAGTTGAGGACAATAATTTTCATAATCTTTTCAATATAGCAAACTGTTTTCAAATGTTATAAGTATGCCTTGGTGAAATTTACAACCATAAGATCAGGGAGCCTGTTTATTCATTTGTTCTTGTTAGATTTTGAATGGCATCCAACCTAAAACCAATTAGCAGGTGAGGTGGCCTTTGTTATATTTATGTGTCCGACATTTCCCAAATTTAGCTGATGTGGGATGTACTTTATCACCTCTCTAATACTCCCCCTCATGTGTAGGGACAATGGACCTATCACATGCATGAACTTCATGTATAGGCATAACAAACTTATCATGTAGTTATTGAACGGAGACAACGTTTGCTCCAATATCATATTAAATTTTAGAATGGGCATTCACCTAAAACCAATTAGATATAGGAGTGGCTTTTATTATTTTTATGTGTCCAGGATGCCCCAAATTTAACTGATGTGGGATGTACTTTAGCACCGCTCAAACAGTTCTATTTCTTCAATCTTCTGACCAAACCTTATCTTTCCTTAGGTTTTCAAACCAAGACCTCTAGTTGATCTGTCTGCAGCTATATCATCTGCCTTACTGATTAATGAAGCTCAGTGGATTGGAATTATAGCACAACCTATAAACTACTCCTTAAAAGGTGCTGTCTTGCATATTGAAACTGGTCCTGGTCTCATGATAGAAGAGTCGCATTCCATTGAGATGGAGAGCTACCGAAATGCGACCCAGAGTTCCACTGATATGGCAAACTCTGGTGATGCTAGGAAAGATAGTTCTGAGGCTGCTAATAAAGGCTTCGAGCGGCTAAATCTCCTCAATGGTAAAATAGAGTTTCCAGATTGGGCCAGTGATGTGTCTTCAATTCTATGGATTCCTATTCGTGCTATTGATGATAAGCTTGCAAGAGGATCATCTTCAGGTCAGGAAAACAGACTAGAAAATTCTGATGGTTTTAGTTTTGATACATGTTCGTTTGTGTGCACAAATGTATGTTTGTCCACATGTTTGCTGCATCTGATGGCTAGAAGATTTATGTTTTGTTGCATTCTATGGCAGTGGCCCCCCAGAGACAAAGTATTGTGGATGGAATGAGGACAATAGCTCTGAAACTTGAGTTTGGAATGTCAAACAACCAAATCTATGACAAGTATTGGCTTTCATCGTATTTTATTTTTAACTTTTTTTTTTTAAGTTTTGAATGTGAATTGTCTCTCTCACACACAACACACCTAGCTGCACCTGCGTAGCCCTCGACAAAGCCTCTGATATTTTGTTTCTCTGGTTTGTATTGATATTTACTGGTTTTTGTATTCAAATTCCGAGTTTATTGCTTGATCTACTGTAAATATGCAGAACCATAGCTTTGCATTTCACCGACCCTTTCCATGTGAGCACGCGTGTTGCAGATCATAGCAATGATGGTACTTTGCTTTTGCAGGTATGATGTCCTTTGTTTTCAGCCACATTCATGTATGTATGCTTTTGTGGTACATTTTAGTGACGTGATCATCATGTATAAACAAAAGGACTTAAGCTCCTTGTCTCTAGGTTTTCTTATATATTGGAAATATTAACGGACTAGCAAGAAATCCATTCAACTGTCCTTTCATAGGTTCATTCTTCTGCTAGTTTGCACCTGGCATACTCAGGTTTTCAGCTTTGAATTGAGATTGATGAAGTTCTTAGATTACCTCCTAGAATTAGAGTGTCTACAGCCTGTGGAATTGGTAATTATTGCTAGTTTTGTAACAAGATTCCAACAAGATTCCAGAACTCTATCAAGAATGAGCATAGAATTGCCCAAACCTGGCTCACAGTCCACTTCATGCAATGGAATTCTCTTGGTCCATGGATATTACTAAAATCTGTGTACAGTTTGAGCATTTGTCAATTTGACCTGAGTTGAAACTCTCATTCCATTGTGACTTGCGCTATTATCTTTGTGTTTCTTTTTTCTTCATTTATGTCTCATGTAGCGATATGGATATGATGAACTGTCATGCCATGAGATTATCTTAATCTTAAGGAATTTAGCATATGCTAAAAGGACATGTAAAGATGCTGTTGTTGAAGGAATACGATAGGTTCTGGTTTCAGTGGCTTGATTTTGAAGAGAGGAAGTTAGAGCAATGACTTGAAGCTGCCAAACCACTGCTCCTCTTGTAAATCTTATCAAAGGCTGTGTTATTTTTGTGTGGTCTATTTTTTATGCTTATCTTCAGTCATCAGGTTACAAGCTTGATCTTGTTGTATAGCATGCTTGTATTTTTTTAGTAGCATTGATCAATCAGTGTGTATACCACTTCATATGACATAAACCGACGCATGTTGGATTAGGAATTTACTGTATGTTATGAAATATATGCGTGTATTTTATGTGAGTAAAAGAGGCTTCAATCTTACCATTCATGTTGTGTGCTGAAAATGACATTTCTCGTTCATTTGTGTTACAAATTTCCTATGACTCTTCATATTTTGTACGAAACTCATGTTGG
Organism: Firmiana major; assembly: GCA_033439115.1. Lineage (NCBI taxonomy): Eukaryota > Viridiplantae > Streptophyta > Magnoliopsida > Malvales > Malvaceae > Firmiana > Firmiana major. The sequence continues at coordinate 67,513,586 of CM065905.1, forward strand.
TTCATGTTACTTCCAGGTAACACTGCATTCCCAAATGAAGGCCACGTTGACTGTTTATGATGCTTGGCTTGATCTTCAAGATGGATTTATTCATGCTGGACAAGGTGACGGAAGACCAATCTGTGGCTTTTTTCCACTTGTCATATCTCCAACTTCAAGAGCAGGACTCCTATTCAGTGTTTGCTTGGGGAAGAGAATTGCTGAAGGTATGGACTTCTTTTCTTTGGATGTTATGGGGCTATTTGGCTGTAGGCTTCTGCTTCAATGATTCTCGACTTGTTTCTTCACATTAAAATGTCAAACACTAGGGTTGTGCATTACTCTTATAATCTTATCAGCAACAAGCCATATATGTGATAATCTCGCAGAAAAATAATATACCCTCTCAAATTGCCTTATAACAAGTGATCTACCGCTTGCTTTACAGATGAAAATAAGGCACAACCAGATAGCATATTAAACATCAGATATGGAATTGCCGGTGATAGGACAATTGGAGCACACCCACCTGTAGCTATGAAATCAAAAGAAACTGAGGATGCTAGTCAGGATTTAATCTTCAGGAGTGCTCTAGTTTTGCAGCAGCCTGTCATTGACCCTTGCCTGGCTGTTGGGTTTCTACCTCTTCCTTCTGATGGTCTTCGAGTTGGGCAACTTGTTACCATGAAATGGAGGATTGAAAGGTTGAAAGACATTGAGGAGAAGAGAGATCCTCTAAACAACGTAAGCTAATAATCTTATTCTTGGCCAAAATTGATTTATAAGTATGCATCCATGTTTCTAGTCGTTGAGTTAAATTTTGGTATGTTACTTGTAACAGAAGACCCTTATTTGTAGTGTTATCTATTTCCTGTCAGGTTTCCATAACTTTAGCTGGGGTAAGGAAAGGATAGGAATGTTTTATAGTTCTCATAAATTTGTAGGGAAGCTATTAGTGAATCCTGGGCTTTTCCTCTGCATTTTCGCCTATTCAGCTACTATAAAATATGTTTATTATTTTTGGACAGGATGAGATGTTATATGAAGTCAATGCAAATTCTGAGAATTGGATGATTGCTGGGAGGAAAAGGGGGCATGTTTCTCTCTCCACAAAGCAAGGTTTACATACTCTGTACTTCTTCACTTTTTAATGATTATTCCTGGACGTTACAGCTTTGTGGAAAACATTCAAATGGCATTTCTGTTACATACTTTGTAACTGCCATTTTTTTGCCAATACAGGTTCGAGGATGGTTATTTCCATATTATGCGTGCCACTTGTTGCCGGTTACATCCACCCCCCTCAACTCGGGCTTCCAGATATTGATAAGGCGAATATAGGCTGCAGTCCTGCCGGACCTCACCTGGTTTGCGTCTTGCCTCCTGCTCTTAGTTCATCTTTCTGCATTCCAGCCTCCTCTTAATTCATCCTTTCTGCATTCCAATGTGATCATCTTGCCTTATCCTCATGCCATTTATCTTTCGATCCTCTTCTGTCATAATTTTCCGCACTTGATAAGTAGATTCCGTTCAATGAAATTTTAACATTCAAGTATCCAATTTTGATTTCGCTCAGTATTTGTGAATTAGCGGTACTTTTTTCTCCTTGCATTGTTGGAATTAATCAAGAAAAATTGTTGCTTGGAACAGATAGTTCCTTCAATGCTTTCAATGTCCGTTGTGTAATTCCTTGCTCTTGTATAGAAGAATTGTGTATTATTGTACAACAGTATGCAGACCAACGCCATAATTCCGTCTGTGAGTTTATATAGTTAGCAAATTTTTGTAATTTGGAGAACAGATATTATGATCCTAAACCCTTATTGAATCCCACTAAGGAGAACCATGTTTGGCTATCAAGGATTTAAAAGACAGATCTGAAAATCCCCAACTACACCCATCCCATCAGCTCACAACCTCCATAAAGTCCCATCCCACCAACAAGCATGCTTATCTTCTGAAATTTTACCTTCCATTGCTACTTTTTCTTTAGGTAGGCAAAGCTCACATGGGAACAAGGGAATTCTAAAGAAAAAATAACCTAATGATTCTCAATTTGAGTGCAAAGACTGAAGAGTCAAGTAGTTTTATTCATTTATTTTCAGTATGAATTACTATCAACAAATTTAGTCGAATTTAAATATATTAATAATCAGTTTGAGTAACTTACTAAGTTAATTGAAGTATTGTAAGATTTATATTTAATGTATTGATAGTATATAAATATTATACGCTGTTCTTCAATCGTAAAATATCATTTTATTAAGGAGTAAAGTTAAAAAATATAAATGCTTAAAAATAAATATTAATAAAGTTTTTAATTTATTGATATCTAATGTGATATGAGGACATTTTGTAGTTTATATAATTTTATTTTTAAAAGTTTGTAGTTTTTAATTTTATTTATTAATGTAGTGACATCTAGTTATTGGTTGGTAGTATATAGTTGTTATACACTATTAATGTATCAACTATACTTTTTTGAATATATATACTTTTAATGTTTGATTATTATTTTACTATTTTCTTCTCAAATATATGGTTGAATCAAATTGAGTTTAAGCCATTCTAATTGAATTTTAAAAATTAAATTTGATCGAGCTCATCAAATTTTAAAATTTTAAATTGATTCAAATACGAATATGATATTAAATTTTGATTATATTCTTAATTACCAATAGTTATATTTACAATCCAAATCAATCTCTCTCCTTTATTTTATTTAAAGATAATTTAAAATTTATTCTTTAAATAGACATCAAATACCGATCATTAAATCAAATCAAATGTTTGAATGAGTTAAGATTTAAAAAAATGTAAAAAGCATCATTTGAACGATAAGAAAATACTAAAATTGCAATATAAAACATGAAAATAAAACATGTAGCAAAATTATTCATCATTCACAAAAGTTTTGCTTCAAACCTACACAAAGTATAGTTATCAATTCTCAAATTGATAACTATATTATAGATACTATGTATATAACCATGGAAATTCCCGAGAAAAACATCTGGTTTGGCTTCGTCTCCCCCGACTAAAAGAAAAAAATTTATATATATATATATATATATATATATATATATATATATATATATATATAGAGAGAGAGAGAGAGAGAGAGAGAGAGAGAGAGAGACCTAAAAAAATGTATACATACATATATTGATGATACATTATGTGTGTATATATATATTTAATTTCTATTCAATTTTTCAAGTATTATATTTTTGTGATTATAACTATTTAGTAATTTCCACGTCAGCATCTCCAATCCAGTCGAATCTCACTAGGGCCCATAAAATGCTGACTAGACTTCCGAAACGATACCACGTGGCTGCTGACCATGAAGGCAGTTACACGCTCGGAAACCCTAATGTCCTCCATCTTTAAATCTTGTAACCGCCGCACGTATTCCGGCACGTGGAGGAGGTCCCACACGACGCCAACCCCACCGGGCTTCAAGACCCTCACCATCTCCCCTAGCGCCCTCATCCTTTCTGCCGCAGCCTCCACCGTCCGATGGCCGTATTCTTTTCCTACTGTGTGCACGAACACAGCTGATACCACTACATCAAAATAGTTATCCCCAAATGGGAGACTCCTCACATCGCCTTCTCTGCACGTGACAGATTCTCCCACACCTGTTTCAATCAAAGAAATTTATTAGCAAATTACTATATTAAATCAATTATCACTAAAACCAAAAAATCAAAACAATTCAAAAAATTAAATAAACTTCAAATTTTGCCCAAAAGTTTAAAAATATTAAATCAACTTCTTTTTTACCCAAAAAAAAAAGAAAAAATAATAATTTAACAATTTCATCTACAATATATATATATATATATGACATAATATTTCATTACAATATATATGCTCCTTTACCCAATGTATGAGATTATAAAAATTGAATTTTGGTTATTAAAAAATAAAAATTAAAAAATTTTACATAGTTCAAGTTGATAAAAAATTAAAATTTATTACATAAATCGATTATAAATTTTGTATTTTATTTTAAACAACTTAAAGCATATAAATATTATAAATTTATTATTGTTATGACGATCTAATTCAGTCGGTAGCGATCCACTTAAGATGATACCAATTATTTTACTATAACAATTAGTATTATTTTTATCAAAACAATGACTTTAAAGTTTTAGATTCGAACTTTTGAAGACGCGAAAAAAAAATCGTGAAGATAAAACTTGAAGACAAGATCCAAAACAGACAATAAACTGAACTAGAACGTCACACCAATTATTATTTGTCAAAAGTTGGCAGCAAACATGAAACTAAAATTTAATGAACAGAAGAAGGGTCACAAACCTTCCACGTTGGCGGTTCGCAGCGTGGACAAAGTAGTTCGTTTAGATCGATCCAACCCAACAACCCGACCCAAGCTCCCAGTCTTCTTCAGTTGCGTCGCCACAGCATTCAGCAAAATCCCTCTGCCACATCCAATATCAAGCGCCAGCTTCACCGTAGACCAATCGTCAACGGACCCCACCATCCGCTGCGCCATGTTGTAATGCAACGGCCCAGCAGAGTAAAAAAAGTTGGCCGCCGCGAAGAACAAGCAAACAGCCGAAATCGCCGTGACAGCGCCGCTGAACCCAACGGCGAAGCGGGCTGCGCCAGGACTGGAAAGAAACGTCTGGAAGAATTGGAAGATGACGCCGAAGTAGAAGAGAAAGAGAATGGAAAGTAATGAGAAAAACACAGCGTGACATAGAAGGAAAACAAGGGTCTGCCACTGGTTCATGCCGTAAATGGCATAGATCTGAGTCCAATCTCTGCTACTATTGCTTTTTCCCATACTGCTATTTCACTCTTTTTATCGTTTCTCCTTCTTGGGTTTTCCTTTTTCATCAATCAAGTTAAGCTCATGTCTTTGAAGCAAAATCTGTTAGGTGATCCAAGAAAAGATCGCAGAAAAACAGAGAAGAGAAGCGGCAGAAATGCTCTACAAATACAAAAGCAAGATCAGAGGAGAAGAAATGGATCATATCATATCATTCAAATAGAAGTAAAAGAGTGGAAAAGAAGGCAAATGGTTCATGATTTATAGTAGTAATAAATCTGCAAAAATGTCAGTAGTACACTGCTGTCATTCAAGTATAAAATGAGAATGATAGCATTTGCAACTAACAATCTGGGGTTGATTTGAATTTTACAGGGAAACGGAGAAAAAAGAAGAAAAAAAAATTGTAAAATTCGAATGGATTTTGAGTTCAAAAATCTACTGGAAATTTTCTCAGTGAGAGAATGGTTACTGGGATTCTGGTATATGTATTTGTTTTTTTTGGTAATAAGGGGGCAAAATGGAGAATTAAAAAAATATAAGTCGGCAACAGAAGACTTGAAGACTGAAGCTGGATATTTAATGGAAGACTATAAGAGTTTGAAATCTAATGGCGCTGCCGCCGTTACTTTTTTTTAATAAGTGATTGTAAACTTATTTTTTTACGAATTTTAATTAAATTTTATAATTATTATCGTTTATATAAAAATTAAAGTGTTTGAATTTTAAAAATCTTGTCCTCGATTAAGTTAATTTTAAAATTTATTTTTTGTTTAAAAATATGCATGTTGCTTTACATGTATGGTGTGGAAAATTTGACTTCTGGAAGATTTAAGAAGCAATTTACACATTTCATTAAATTCAATGTACTTTGAGAGCAATAAGTAAGTCAAGAATGAAGTTTAAATTATTTAAAAGTTAGATCTGCCGATAAATAAATGTTATTTACATTTACATTTACAGATCAAATTCAATATTTAAGTCTTAAAGTTAATAATTAAAAAAATTAATTTCTTTAAATGTATTATATCGATGTGAGGGATACGCCTTTAAAATCGTTGGAGGAATAATTAATCTTGAGATGCACATAAGCTAATTCAGAAATGTTTTAATCATAAAAACAAAAAAAATGAAAAGCTTTGATATATAATTTTTTTTTAGGTTAAGATTGGAGTTCAAATTTGAGATTTTCAATCTTAAAATCGATTCTAATATCACCAAATTAAAACTTCAATTTTGATATATAAATTTCGTAAGAGAAGGTTTGATGTTGAATGAAATTAAAAGTAATTACTTTACTTATTATATTTCCTTGTATGATAAACATTTTTCTGTGAAAAAATATTATCAACATTGAACAATGCGAATAATGAAATTCATAAATAACCATTTGGATTATAGAATACATTCAAAGAGCATTTTAGATTGAGGGTTTTTTTTTTTTTCCATAAAAAAATTAAATATTTATTCACATAGAATCCTTCTTAACTAAGATTGCTCGAAATCGAAATCAGATTTAATTTTGTGAACATTGTTAAAGATGAATCGATACTATTGAAACATATACGGTATCAATTTGAATTGTTTGAATTTTTTTCATAAAAAAGTATAAAAAAGAAAAGAAAATTTAAACTTTAAATCTAATTTTTTAATAACAATCTAGTTTACAATTCTTTATTATAAAAACTTTGGTTGATTTTATTAAGAGATTATATATAATGTGCCGATAATGTATAAAGATTATACACTTTCAGTTAATCATAGAATAAAACCTCATTAATTAACAAATTTAAAAAATATGCTAGTTTTAATAAAATAAATATTAATAAAATTTTTAAATTTATTTTTAAAAGTTTATACACTTTTAAGTTTAACTCTTTAATAAAATTTTATTCTATAGTTATTGATAATATATAACTTTTATATACTGTCAATGCATCATATATATCTATATATATATAATATAATTTTTTTTATTAAAGTTATTACAATTTTTATATTTTAATGACACCTACAAAATCCAAATTCGTAGAAGAATATAATAATGAAGTTTCTCCAATTACCTAATAATTAGCTCCGCAAATCATGGGGTGGGATACCGCACAACATGGGCCCCTTTAGATTTATGTAAATTTAAATCATTGTATTTATAAAATGATTAAATTACCCGTCTCTTGGATTGGAGATTTAGAATGTACTAAAAAAAGCTTGTTTGGATGCTCCCTTTTGTCATACGCTTGTACACCAAAAGACAAGCATGTCCCTATTGTAGGAAAAGATCAATTTGATGGATTTTGTTTTTTTTTTTTTTTTTTTTTTTTTTTTTATCATGAGGTGTTTTCATGTAATAGAATAATCCTTGCAGAGTAGTCAAAAAAAATTTGATTTGATGAAAATTCGAAGGCGAAACTTTCAATTATGGATAGTTCTTATTCAGGAATATAATAAGATTTTACATCATTAATTTAACTTTTTGAGTTGATTTTTTTCATAGGATCTTGAATTGTAATTTATTAAATTAGAATATTTCCATAACCTTCTAATTAAAAGAGTACCCATCCTAAAGTTTCATAAAAATAATTTTGTAAGAAAAAAAAATCCATCAAGTATACTCATTAGCTCAAGTAAAATCGAGTTAAGGAAATTATGAAATGCGGATTCATCATATTTCGAATGTAAAATGTATTTGATTTTGAGTAAAAAATTAATATAATGTAAGAATGATTATGTTAATGAATAATTTAATCTATTGATGTAAAAAGATTTATATATATAAACTCGAGATTTAATCCAATTAGTTCATGCAATTTTTTAAGAGTTAACTTTTAATAGTTTGTGAATTCAAATTTCAATATTTACTATTTCTTCTCCACAATTTCATATCGAGACCTCTTTTTTTAGAAAAATTTAGTCTCAATTACTAGATAAAAAAATTAGTACAATCTCTCATATTAATATTTTCAATAAAAGAACACTCCTCCACCCTACCGCTTTCAACTTTTGAGAGCAAAGCATATTTCATTCATTGTCATTGAATCAAAATTCCAAATTTCTTCCCAAACAATTTTGAAAGATTAACAAACCAAGTTTCCAAATATAAATACAAATGCTTATAACCCCCGAAATAGAAAGCAAAGGGGAATTTTTTATTTTATTACTTAAAAAAAAATAAAAAATAAAATTCCATGTATATAAGTATGAGAGGAAGTAAAAAAAGTGAATTCAATTCAACTCAAATGATTAATTTAATGGTGTAAAATTTTATTGAATTCATAAATAAAAATAATTTATAATAAAAAATTTCATATCTAAATTTTGACTAAATTATTTTTCTTAAATTAAATCACCAAATTAATTTTAGTCTAATATAATTTGGAGACATCTCATAATTTAGAGAGTGGGTCCAATCCGACTGAGGAAGTAAAGGAGGAAAACGCGGGAATGACAGAGGAAAGTGACGACTGACGAGCTTAAGAGTCGATGGAAGGGACCAAGTTAGGTTTCTTTTGAAGATTTGCAGACAGCTTCTGTGTGTGCACAGTATGTACACGAAACAGGAAAAGCTGAGCACCACCGACTTGCTTCCAAAGTCTTCAACTGACTTTCAAACCCCCAAAACCGAAGTACAAATAGGTCTAAAACAAGCATTGATCTGCCTTTAAATCCCATGCATTGGTTAGTTGAATTGGTCCTATTTTAGCACCTAGAAAATGTCTACCTCTTGTTTTTGAGGTCACTTGATTTTTTTTTTCTTCTTATTTAATATAAATTCTGACTAATTATACACCTCATCTGCTATCATTTTTTTTTTTCATTTGGAGATGACAGAACTTGAACCCAACATTTTAATCAAATATCGATAATTATTTCATACATAGAAGAAATTTTTAAGTTTTATAAATAAAATTAAAAGATGTCTTTTTATATATTATATTAAATTTTTAATTTTTTTAAAATATTTTAAAGAAGTATGTGTCAATTCTCTAATTATGTTGGTGGAGTTTTTGAACTATATGGATAATATATGAAATAATATTTCATAATAGAATATGATCAATGTTATGTTTTTATATTATACCCAATATAATTTGGTACTTTTGATTTTATGTTACATTTGTGTCAGAATAATAGCTAAATATGCTCTAAATATTTTTGTATAAAATGAATATAGGTTTTCAATGTATTATTTTATGCAAATTAGTTCATAAATTTTTATTTTACTATAAATAAATTTTAATTTTTCAAAATGATCCAGCTAATAAATCTAAATTTATTAATTAATACTAATGTCGTTTAAACATCCTACATAGCAACCAAAATGGATAGTTTTGTGAGTTATCAAGTGAAATGTCAAATGTGCAATAAAATGGAAGTTAATATCATTTAATAGATTTAAATTTAATTGTACGATTTTAAAAAATTGAAAGTTTATTTACAATAAAATAAAAATTTATATACTAATTTGCATATAATAAAATGTTAAAGGCTTATATCCATTAATTTTAAGAAAAAATGTTGAATGTATATTTGATTATTATTTCTATTTGGGTGGAGATCTTGTGTAAATAAATGTGAAAATGATGGATTGATAACTTAATTCTCTTCCTTTGTTTATTTTGAGATTGAAAAATGGAGTCATTTTCTCTTTAGGGTGCCTTTGGTGCACAACACTATGAATAGAAGAAGATAGTATAGGATTATAAATATGATTGAATTAGATAATATCATTCTATCTTATGTTTAGTGTGTACAAAAATTAAGAATAAGATACGATAATTTTTAAATATTTTTTATCATATTTACTATATATAAAGTCAATAGTAGGATATAATGATTTTTTTATTAATCAAAAGCATTCTTTTTTAAGGTAAATATAATTTAAATTTATATTTTTTTGTATATATATAATTCAAAGATTTTATAATTAAAAATATATATTATTATAGTTTCTTTAATTAAGAGTTAATTTTATTTCCAAAAAGTTGATTTTTTCAATAAAACTGATATTTTAAAAGAAATAAATGTTTTTAAAAAATTGATTTTTTAAAAATATATCTCTCTATTTGTTACTATCTTCTTTCATTTTATAATTTAAATTCAAAATATTTTTTATAAATTTAATTTAAATATATTTATTTTTTGAAAATGGATTTTCAAATAAGATTTTTCTTAAAGTACCATGATTTTTCAAAAAAAAAAAATCCTTTATATTTTTTTCTTCCTTTTTTTTCTTGCCAAAAAAAAAGGTAAAAATGGAAAAAATATAAAAAGGAAAAAAAAATAAAAGAGAGAATAAAAAAGAAAAAAATAAAAAAAAGAAAAAAATACTAAATAAAATTAATAATTCAAATTTTATAAATTTTAAAATATAATTCATAATAATTTTTATATTTAAGGGTTAATTTAATAAATAATTTTAAACATTGATTATTTTCAAAAACAATTTGAAAATATAATTTTTTTTAAAATTATTATTTTCTCTAAACTATATTTTTTCTTCATTCAAACCCAAAAAAAAAAAAAGAAAGAGAAAGAAAAGAAAAAGAAAAGATAATAAAAAAGAAAATTAGGAAAAAAGGAAAAAATATAGTTTAATTAACCAATTAATTAATGACCCTTATCATCTTATTAAAAGTTTAAGTTAATTTTTAACATCTATTACTAATCACATGGGATATATTAAAAATAATCTTTTTTTTTTTCTTTTAGAAATAATTGAATCATCATATACTAGAGGATAATTAATACTCTTTGCAATTTAATCTTTCATTTTATGTGTAAACCAAACATATCTTTTATATTATACACCAAAAGTGCTGACTATTCATATTACCCTCGATTCCAATAGGGAAAATTAAAACTAAAAAAGAAAATGACACATTACCCTCAATCACTAATTAATTAGGTCATAACCATTTTTTTTAATTAAGCGCTGCTTTTATATATATATATATATATATATATATATATATAAATGTGATCTTCAGGGCCAGTTTAATTAATTTATTAGAAGTGAGAGCTGTCCTTTGATTAAAAACCCTGGGCAATTAGACATAATATTAATTACAAAGTTATATTGTCTAACACATTTTTAGGCATTATGTTTTATTTCATTGAGGTGCACATGTAGCACTGATACATATATAAAATGTTACTCCAACTATCTTTAATATTTTGGTACAAAATGAAAAGTAGCTCTCTTTCATATTGTAAATTTCATTCTCTACATCCAAATATTCAGATTTAAAATTTTGAATATAAAATTTTAAATTTTAACTATGATATATATCATTCAGGTATTAATTTTATTATAAATTTGTTTGAATGGACAATGAAATTAGTAACAATGAGATTGGGTAATGTATCAGTTATATGTATTTGAATGCAATCTTAGTGGTGATAGTGAAATGAGTGTAATAAAAAAATTTATCATTAAAAATATTAGATTAAAATTTATATTAAAATCTCTCTAAAAATAGAAAGATGAGAGGATACTTTTATCATTTCACCAAAGATCTAGTGAAACCATTAGAGCCCTGCCTCTCAGCTGCACTGTAGGGTGCATCCAAATTTACCTTGCGATGCAGCTAAAAAATTTTGCTGCTTGGGATTCCACCGCACCCTACTGCGGTGGAATCCAAATCAAGCCTATATGTAGGGTAGTTCCCAATGACCAAAATAATGAACTAATATATGACCAACTTAAGGCTTGCATTCATGGAGGAGTGTTGTATTTTCAGATCATAGAGGACATATATGCCTCAACTCAAGTGATGGTTTTTGCAATATTTACTCTGAATTGGAAGGTCAAGGAGTGGCTAGGGCCAAATTATTAACCTAATTCATGCATAGCATATTCAATAAGTGTCCATCAAAGAATTAAAAGAAAGGAGCGCTCCAACTGCCAATTTTATAGTGTGCATTAAAGTTTAGAGAAAATTAAAGCAAGTTCAATTTTTTTGTAGAAGACTTCTTGAATACATGACATCTGTTAAACCCTAGATAATATTTCATTCTTGCTATATTTAGGTGTTTCGATTGAGTGAGAGTGAGAGAGAGAGAGTGACGGCTTCAATTTTTGATTTCTTATTGACTACCTAAGAAAGGGTTATTAAAACTTTGTCTATATGATATGATGAATAAACTTAAACATAATTGTTGCTGCATATGGTTGATTTTTTGAAATTAAAATTTTTATCCCAAATGTAATTGAATCGAGTCAAATCAATTAATTATCAAATTCAAATTTGATTCAATTTGAAAACTTAAAATTTAAAATTTAATTGGAACTTGATTAGACTTTATTCATATTCGAGTTCGGATCGTAATTCACTTAAATAATTTGAACTTGACTCGATAAACTTAATTAGATCCAATAAAAATGTAAATATTAATATTAAATACTATATTTCGATCTTTAACATATATATTAAATATATTAAGATATATAAAAAATAAAGACTCAATAAAGATGACAAGTCTTTCAAGTTAGATATTAAATTACTCAACTTTGGTTTGATTTATTAGTTGAATAATTTGAATTGAATTCAATAATAAATGAACCAAACTCAATTATTTACTAAATCAAACTCAAATAATTCACAAACAATTCATCATATGAACTTCATCCACTTCCCCTAGTTAGTAAATTAGTAAGACCTAGATTGGACCGCAATCCTATTATTTTAACATTTATATATTAATGCAATGGAGCATATGACCCAAGGCCAAATCTATTAAATTCGTGTTTTTAATTATTATTTTCATTACAAATCAATTAACTTGCATGGACGAGTCGCTTTCAGTTAGAAAATGCTTCAAGTCATCTATCATAACAAAGATACTAAAAAGAAAAAAAAATCAAAGCAATGGAAAAATGAAAACCGCAATAACCAATTTTGCATTTAAATTTCAAAGAAAGCCCTCTAATTTTAATTTTGTTTTCTCCCCCCTTCTTAAGAACAGACTGCATTTGATGTTGATGTCAAAATTAGAAGAGAATGGCATTAAACATGAGGAACTGTCGGCATATATAGCTCATCAAATCTAAGATTATCTTGACAAGTTTGTGTAATGTATTTTTATACTTCATGCCAGTTTGAAGCTCTAGATATTATTAAAAAAATCAGTACATTAGAAAATCATAATATTTTACTTTTTTATATTTAGTGAGCATAAGGATTATAAATTATTATTATTATAAATTCAATAAAATATACTACTAAAGAAATCTAAATTCAATTATTCAATTTAAAGGAAGAGAAATTCTAAATGCAAGTTTTTTTTTGAACAATCTTTTTATTTGTACCACAATGTTCTTGTTCTTTTTAATGTGGCTGTAAGAAAAAAAAAGGGTTATTTAATTTAGCAAATGAATATCTCAATGATTCATTATCTAGGTTTTTGAAATCGTTTGTAAGAATTTATTTTAAAAATAAAATATTAATATTATTTCAAAGAATTATAGGATATGTGTCATTATCTTAATTTCATTGAAAAAAAAAGTTTTACTATCAAATATTAATCTTATTTGAAATCCATTTTATTTTATATACGGATTTTTTTTTTGTAAATCTACCACGATTTAAACTTACATAATATTTTTGTGTCCTATTAAGAGAAAATTGAAAAAAATAAAAAAAATAAAGCATTCTGACAGACTATATACACAATTAAGTAGTAAAAGTATAGACAAAACAACTCAAAGTCTCATTCCATGATCTATCTAAGGAAAATTCAAAAAAGAATAGTCAAAAGAGCTTAATATTATAAAAAATCTCAGAAATAAAACACCAATCTATGGGTTAGAGAACTTCCAATTGAAGAAGGAACAAATTCTAACACTTGGGTTGAAGAGCTCTTTGATTTGGATTCTTTGCCCCCCATTTTGCTGGCCAGTAGATTAGAAGGATGATAAGGCAAGGCTCATTGTCAGTGAGTATATATTTTTGAAATGTCAAAAGCCTTAAATAAATTTAAAAAAACATGTGCTTTGGTCCCTAAGACTATAGACTTACCTAACTCATAGATAATCAATTCAAGAATTAAACCTAACATTGACTTGTGTATCAGTTTTTTTTGACACTACGGAATCTTCTTATTTCGATTTTGAGTATTGTATCAAAATAATTATATTTTTATATTTTAAAAATAAAAAATTTTACATATTTAAAATTCGAATTTCAACGTATACGTTTTTTTCTTCAATCAAAGGTCTTTACTATACAAAACAAACCTTCCTATTTTTAAGTCTAAGTATAGAATTAAGCATAATATTTTATCAAGTATGGATATTAAAATTTGAGTCCTTTTCATATCATCATGAGCAATTTATTTTTAAATAATTAGTAAATTTGGATCAATTTGTTTTAGATTATAGTAGTACCTTTTTTTCCCCTATATGAAAAGATTGATTTCCGAAGATAAATGATCATGCTCAATCCAGTAGTCCAGGTCCAGATCTTATGATGGCTGAACTGGAAATTTAGATATTTTCATAATTATATTTAGTTTAATTTTTAAGATACGATTAACGAGTATCTATAAATATCACACTTAATACATTATTTTTATCAAATTTAATAAAATTAATGAATTAATTATTTTATTTAAATATTATGAATTTAACCAATATCATTAGTAGACATTAATTAAATTTCTGGTGAGATTAAAAATTTGAAATGAATTTTTGTTTGTTTTACATGGAAAAAGCCCAATTCGTAATTGAATTTGTCCCCAAAAAATTCGTACTGTATCTATTCCGATATATGCTTTTAAAATTCAGACATAAAGATTTCAATCATTTTGGTTTGGTGTTACCAAAGATTCCTATGCTTCAAGCCCTTCAATTTGAAGTAATGCTTCAAATTTTCAGGTTTTTAATGGCCATCAAAGTTGTATTACTACCAGATAGTGTATGACTTTTAACTTCAAAATTTCGATGGTTAAGTTCAAAAGCGATACAAACGGTACAACATGAAGTTATAATCTCTCAATCTGTTGATGTCTTCAACGATAAAGGTGGAGCGTGTTGGAGGCTCGAGCCAACTTCAAGTAAGAGCTACTAATCTTATAAAACGACTGTGAGAAAGGAGGTCGGAGGTGTGACTCCAACTTTGGAATTAGTGAAAGACCAAGAAATGATGATGAGAAGGGGTTTGTGCTGATAATGTAAGAAGTTCTTAGATATCGTTATACCTTATGAGCTCTTGTTCTTATATATCTAGTTGGTGCGGGATGTTTTGTTATGGATGTTTCTTTTCACGGGATTTTATGTATTGACCAAACGGTTGACGTGACTTTTAAGAGTCAAGTGACTTAAAGGACTATGAAGAGATTGTGCTCTACCAGATATCATATCACCAGTGATTTATCAAGTGGATGTTGCAAGTGAACGGTCAGACCTAAGGTGATTCTTGGGTCTGTTGCTTAATTTTCGTTTTGGATTTATGCTAACTACGATTTGAGTCCTATTATTTTTTAGCCTTCAGTCTAATAACTTTACAGAAATCACATGATGCAACGATTCAAGTTAGAGGTGTTTACAAACCGAATCAAATCATATCAACTTCTTAAAGATTCTGCAAAAGATTTATCCAACTTTAATCCATCTGGTTCATGAGTCCTGGAATTTTTGAAAAGTATATATCAAAATATTAATATTTGTTATCATTTTGCTTTTGTATGGTTAATTAACAAGGCAAGATTCCTTCCCACTTGATCATTATATAAATTGAAGTTAGCCTCAGATCCCCTCCCTCAATTTCTTCTTCTATTCTATTCTCTTTGTTTGCACATCTTTTCAGGCAAAAGATTAGTTAAGTCATGTAAATTCATCAGGAACCTATAATTCCCTCAGCATTTGGCTTCTTTATGTTACTGTTTATAGTATTTCATAATAGATTATGAATACATCCACCTGGCTTTAATCACTTATATTATGCATGTGGATACTTTTTTCGAAAACAATATCTTAATTGGCTCTTCACGGCTAGGCTGAAGAAAGTAGCAAACTGCCAGGAAATTCTTCTTCCAAATTGCCTGGAATACTATAAATTTACTAACAGAATAGCATCTCTGAAGATATTGCAAACTGGAATACGTATGGAATGATATAAAGATATTATCACTGGTAGGATTTAAAAAAAAAAAAACAGTTAATTAGTATTTATATTCGGGTTTTCTGTACATTTAACGAGACTCGGATCAACGGGTGATTGAATTTCAAACTTGCAGAACTGCCTGTGCTTGAACAATACTGGTAAAACCAACAATATTTAACAAAGAAGATGAAGAACATACTCTGTTATGTATTGGTTCCTAAGCTAGCATATGTTAGAAGCATCAAGCAACTTAAGTTTCTCATCAGAAAGCATAGCCGGTGTGAAGATTGTATTGATGAAAGCAAAATTTACATTAGAAAACTATTGTAAGGAAGATATTGCTAATAAAAATCAAGCAGAACTACAACTGTAAGATGCGATTGAGTACTGAAGGTGACATCAATGATCAAACCTTGGAAATTTGGTATCCTTATAATGGAGAATACATTCAGCAGACATTTCTCAGGTATGGTATAAAGCACTATCAGAATCATTTGTTAGTGTCATTGTCATCAGCATCCTTCTCGGAATTAGCTTTCCCTGCAACAGTTTAATGAAGACATTAGGAAGAAATGTAGGTGAGAATAATTCAAAATTCATATTGAAAGATGACAATAACTCTGAGTCCTGGAGAAATTACATTCAAATGAGAGGAAAATATTAGAAAATTGCTTGTGACAAATCACCTAGTGTCGACATATTGTGTGAGAATGAAATTTAAAATGAAAAACCTTCAAATGAATTTTTGGAAAAAGGTCTCCTACGAGACCGGAAAAGGATGTTTCATGAAGTGAATTTTTCAGTAAAGATCTATTGAATAATGTCAAGAGGCGAATGGACGTAAAACTGATAACTAACAACTGCCTTCTTTAGTAATATATGCATGTGTGTGTGTGTTTCAAATTTCCAACGAGTTCTAAACTGAAATTTTACAGACATAGCTTTGTTTGGTGAGAAGGAACGAGGATGGGAAATTTCTTAAGCATTTTCAAGAAATTTCCTCTCTCTTTCAATCGTCGGACGAATTATCAAAGAAGCTACAATAGCTACTCAAGATTAAAAGTGGAAATCTCTACAAGGCCTAGCTTTGATACAAATTATTTCAATAACTATAAAAACATGGTACAAAACATTCAAACCACATGATATAAAAAAGATGCAGAATGACCTGAAATACCAATTTATCTGATGAGCTTACCCTCACAAAATTACCATAATACTCCAGTATTAGTATACTATATTGGCAAGATACAGAAAGTCTCATAGATTAGAAGAGTCCCAGCTTGCATATACAGCCTCAATGATTTTATCATGCAGTGTTGGTCCAGAGCAAGCGATAATACCCCGGTCAAGACCTTCTAAGTACAGTCCCCTACTGAAGTCCAGGGGGCAGCCCCCAGCATCTGTTACAACCCCACCAGCCTCCTCTACAATGACAACACCAGCAGCATGATCCCAAATTTTCTCCTTGTAACCAGATCTAGCAAACTTTATAAAAACCTCAGCATCCCCACGAGCAACTGCTGCATATTTGACCATGCTATGGACACGCATGGGTTGCTTCCTGACATAAAATATCCAAAAAGATACATTAGAATCAAATAAAAAGATGGCCTCATTAAAACTATATAATTTCAAATCAAGTCTTTCTAACCAACTTACTAGTTTAATCCTCTCATATATTACCATTTAGTAATCTTCAGAAACTGAGTGAAGAAGGATGTTCAATTTCTTTAACTTTCTAACAAGCAGGAAACTCACAAATGAAATTGTCCATTTCATATACATTTTTCCAAGAGCACTCTAACTTTTTAACATAATTTGTGTTCCGTTCTTTGTCCAAAATTAACATCTTCAAGAAGTCATTTCACTCATTAACTGAAGGAAACAGAGTAGATATAGAAGTGAACTAGATGAGAAAATAAAAGTAACATACTTGAGACCCATGCTGTTAGCAAGTCCCGATGTAAACAAGTGGTTTGAATTTGCCTTCTCCACAGGTTCACAAAAAGTTGCTAGAGATGGATCATCAATGGGAGAAACATGTATCAATCTAGCAGAATTTGGCCATTCAAACTTCAAATCCCCATGGATCAATGGTTGCATCCATGCCTGAGCACTTCCTCTCCTTGCATACATCACACATCCTTTTTCCCAAATATCAGACGATGGTGGAGACTTTGGCATAGTTTGATGGTGTTGATGATTATAATTTAATAATTCCTTTTTCATAGGGTAATTAGGGCACCCAAGAACTCCAAGAACTAGCTTCCCCTCCTCGATCAAGGCTAGCGCTACAGCATACTGATCACCACGTACAAATCCTAAAGTCCCATCAACAGGGTCAAGCACCCAATGTCTTCCAGTTGGACCCCCTGTTGAGTTGCATCGGCTAATAGCCTCAAGGATTTTTGAAGTCCCAAGAGCTTTCTTAGGACACTGAAGACCATACTTAGGTGCTTCAGCTAAGCATTCATTCACAGTGTTCACAACAGCAGCAAGTAAATTTGCTGCATCAGACTTGGATAGTGTTTGGACATCTTCTTCAGCAACAATGGACACATTCTGACCCTCCAAGAATTCTGAAAGAAGCCAACTGACAGTTGCTTGGACACTCCAGTCTGTTAACAATAAAACAATAAATGGAATTGGTGAACTGAACATAGTTGCACAAACACACAGCAAACCATCAACACAATCATTATCATTAGAGCCCTTATCCCATAGGCTACATGAACCAATATATGAACTCTTGCTAAGTCGTCTGCATGAATTATCCTCCTTAAACCATTAACAGAATAAAACTACACTTTCAAAAACCATATTAGACATTTATGTTAGAAAACCTTGTAGCATCGTCTCATCCTATAAATGCTTCATTATATAAAACTATTGGATGATAAAACAAATACAATTGATGCACATGGACTCCATAAATATGATGATCAGTTGAGAAAGTTCAAACAAGGGAAAAAACTATTTCCTTAAACTACTTTGCAATTTCACTCTTAACATTAGAGAGTATAAACAAGTACGAGATGCATTCTACACAAGAACTTTTTCTCCACTAACACATAACCAAGTAGAGGGAGAAAGCTTGATCCATGAACGCAAAGGGGAAACAGAAAGTTGAGGTCGAAAGCCAAATAATTTGTAAGGAACCTCATTTCTTAAATGACTCAATCCGTCAAACCTCAAACAGTTCTCAACTAGAGCATGGAGTAAGCAATCATTTGCAATTATGCACAAGCACCAATGCCTGCATTCTCTCTATTAATGTAACACTGGCATAATCTGCTTTAAACATCAATCCTCAGCTGAAGTGCTGAACTCTCGTGAATTTGTTTCAGACTCTTTAACCTTTCAATAGGCGAAGGTCCACCCTAGCACCACCAACATTTCTGTTTACTTCCATTAAAAAAAAAAAAACACAAAAGTACAACCTTGTATTTGAACAATGCAAATTAATATGGACTTTTAGAAACAGAACAAACAAGTAGCATATTCAAATTAAATGATCCTCAACTGTTTTGCATTTTCATAGGACCAGCTATATACCGTTGCACTTAAACAAGTATATTTATGGAGTTCCTTTCCATCTTTTAATAATGCCAGCGAATAGATACAAATTGCAATTGAATTATAAACAATAATCTGATACCTCATCAAGAAAAATGAAACCCAGAAATAAGAACTAAAAACTCTCACTTTCCACACCTACTACATTTCCTAAGTTTGCTCCTTAAAAATTCCTAAAATGAAACCATTTCAGCAGTAAGGAACAATGTGTGTGTATAAAGAACTAAAATGCTTCCTAACTTCTTCTTAACATTTTTATTTAAAAAAGATTGTAGGGAACTGAAATACACACCAATCAAATACCACATTGAAAATTCATATCCCCAGTAGAAGGAAAAAAAAAAGCGCAAAACAAAGGAAACAAAACCAACCCATTATCCAAATAACCTCATTCAAAGCAAACCCACCCAAGAAAAAAATGAAAAAAACAGGACCCAATTCAAGAAACCAAATTCCTAAAAAGAAAAACTTTAATTTGATGTTTTAAAAAAAGATACCTGCAATAGTAACAGGAGAATCATCATCCTTAGCCAAAACCTGTTCAGAAGCTGTAGAAACCAACCTTTGTTGCACTTTCTGACACAAAGAACAAGCCATATGCACAATTCTAACAGCCAAATCCAACTCTTTACTGTACTTGTCCGTCTCCTCCATAATTTGGAAACAATTCTTATAACAGACAAAATCTTCCAAAGTAACCAGGTGATAAAAAAAAAAAAAAAAACCCCAGATTTCGGCGGAGAATCTTAACTACATTCGTTTGTTACTGTCGTTGCCGTGTGTTTCAGTGCAAGGATAAATACAACGACAATGGCTTTGGCTCTGGCAGCTCCGGCTTTAAACTGCATTTTCTTGTGCGTGTATACGAAAATAGCTTCGTTTCACGTGGGTTGTTTGGTTTGAAAGGTGAAAACTTTGAAAATTTTTCATTTTTGTGGACTTCATTTTAATGTTTGTTGTTTTTTTAAACCATTAGATTGTGCCACGTCAGAATTTTAAGAAATGAGGACCCTTCGATGCCATGGGATATCTTAGTCGGTGTAAAGTTTTAATAATAATAATAACAATAATAATAATAATAATAATAATAACAATAATAATAATTTCTTCCCAAA
The DNA here is from genome assembly GCA_033439115.1 of Firmiana major. Classification (NCBI taxonomy): domain Eukaryota; kingdom Viridiplantae; phylum Streptophyta; class Magnoliopsida; order Malvales; family Malvaceae; genus Firmiana; species Firmiana major. Next base: position 67,534,168 of record CM065905.1, read on the forward strand.
AAAAGAAATAATTGCCTAATTGGTAAGAAAATTCCTGACAAGGAAAAGGTCTAAATCTAATAACAAATTCTCAGGAAAGCAATAAGGGCAGAAAATATTTGATAATTTCAGATACAAAATAAAAAAAATTATATTATATTATTTAAAATTATATAAAAATTAAAAATAATTTTTTTATTTTTTATCAACATAAATTTTATCATAATTTTTATGTTTATACAATAAAAATATAATTTTATATAATATTAATATATGAGTTGTCGAATTTATTGAAGTGACGTTACAACTTGTAGGGCTGTTATCTTATTTTTAATTCTTGTAATTTGTGGGTCTCCCAAAATGTTGAGAATTTAAATTTATTTATTTCCATTCTTTTATCGTGCATTTTTTAAATAAAAAGTGGATATTTGTCGGTAAGATCAATTGCCAATAATAAAATAATAAAATAGAATAAAAAATTCAAATATTATTATCCGTACATATTACATTATTTAAAAATAAAAAATCTATAAATTTTTCTTAAGAACACGTATAATTAAATTGCTTGAAAGTCTATCCCTTGTAATGTCATCTAAACCCCGACATTAACCCTGGATTCCTTTTGTTTAAATGGTTTAAGGGCCTCCGTAAGGGTTTTTTTCTTTTTTTTAAAAAAAAAATCATGCATATATTTACACGTGTAATGCTTTTACAATGTGCAATCACAAAAGCAAAACAAAAAAGAGTTTTGCTTCTTTCTCTCTTTTCTCTGAATACTTCTCGAGTCTTCAATAAAAGAAGTCTGAGAAGAGAAAAAAACACAAAAGAAAGAAAATGGGATTGATTCTTCATCTGATAATGTGTCAGTTAAGTTAAACAAAACATCATAATATCGTATAATTTTGAAGGGTTAATATCTAAAATATATTATTAATGAAATTTTTTATTTTAGAATTAGTACGATGATATATGTTTTTTTAAATTAAAAAAATAAAAATAAATAAAATAAGGTATGAATTATTATTTTAATTTTATTTATGGGGTAAAATTTTTTATTAATAATGTATTAAATAATTATCTAATTTTAAAATCTATTTTTAATATATAAGTTATATAAGTATGATAGTTACAAGAGAGAAGGAAAGAGGAACTAATGTATACAGGAAGATGAGATAAGAAAGAAGAATTGTGTTAAGTATCACACATGTAATTGTTTTTAAATAAAATGTTAAGGCGGAATTCAATTGTCTCAAATTTTATGGTTTAAGAATTGAATTTATATTTGATGCAGTGATAATATACTATTTTTATATATTATCAATGTATCAGAAATTTACACTTATTAATAAGGAATTTGAAAACATATCAAGCCCTATAAGCAAATTGAAAAAAACTTATTTTTATTTATTTTTAAGGATATTTTTTTTAATTTACTTATTAATAAGGTATCAATCATTATTGTATCGATAATGTATTGACTCTATACATTATTAATGTATCATATATAAATTCTTAAGAATTATTTTCTCATTTACAAACATTAAAGTTTTTTTAATTTCAAAAATAAAATAAAAAATTTACCACTAATCTACTTTTTTTAATATTTTTTAAAATATATATTATCTTATTAACTTTAATGGTAGAATTTAAAAACATGATCGTATAGTTTTTAAAAAATATGAAACTCTAATTTCAGAAATAAGATTGAAAAATATGTCCAGGTTATAGCAGATATCAAGGCCCATAAATTGTTTCCTTGTCCCAAAATCTTAAGTCTGGTGACATTAGGCCTCAAGAATGATGGTGATGGTCTTGAAAGTTATGGGCCAAGCCTACAAAAATAATGTTTAACATATTTATTTATATGTTTACTTATATATTTATTATTATTTAAATTTATTCATTTAACAAATGTTGATTAATTTATTTAACACAGGGTAATTAATTTATTTAATATGTAAATTATTTTAATTTATTTAATTACTTAAGCTATTTATTTGTAAGATGTCAATTAATCTATTTACTAAATTTTTATCTATGACGGGGTAAGTACAAAGAAGTCTTTATACACTTATTTTTGGAAAGTAACTAAAAAATCAACTAAGGACCTATGTAAGAATACTCAATTTTCCAAGTTCCAAATAATAATAATACTATTGAACAATTAATAAAGTTATAGTCTATCAATGACATTGTAATATTAGATAGCGTTTAGGGACAAATTAGTTACAAAAAGCATTTATTAAAAAGCAAAATAGTTACAAAAAATATTTTACTTTGGAATCTAAAAATATCTCGATAATCATTTTACTCCTTATTTCCCATTATTTAAGGTACTGTTGGTAATATTAAATTACTGATATTGGAAAAAACCAAAGAACCAAAAACAGGGGAATTGAATAACAGAAAAAAATTATTAGAGGAAAAAAATTTACTCTCAACCAAATGCCTAGTTAGTGTCAAACTGATTCACTCTCTCTGATTTAGTTAGTGAGCCAACACTTTTAACATATTTTATACTTACTGACATTAAATTTATATTTATTATCATGTATGTTTATATTAACCTTACAATAAAATCAAAATTTTTTATCTTACTATAAAAGTTTCCATCTAACCATAAAGCCCAATTGTTGAAAAACTTCTCAACCATAGAAGTCTTTTAGTAAACAAAAGATTCTTGGTGTCATCTGCATTTTCTCAATGCAAAATAATTACCAAAAAGGGGGCCACTATTCTATCAATTTCTTGTCTAAATTTGACTAAGCAAACCCATATTAGGAATTAAATTTTAAATTTTAAATTTTAAATTTTAAAATTTCCAAATCTTTCCCTTATCATAGAAATAAATACCATCCAAATGAATTTATTAAAATTTGTGAAATATATAAATTAAAATTTACTTTTGTTGTATAGTTGAGAAAAAAAAAGGTGAAATTTAACTTCCAATCAAGTTAATAAATTCACTTGCAAAACATATTACTAGAACTTTATTACTTGCTCCCCTTTGCAAGATTAATACCTGAGTTTCCTTAAGACAATATTCTTAATGAAGTTTCAAAAGTAAATAAAGCATAAGAATGATATCTATATATAAATCAAAGGAAAAATATCTAAGAGTATATAACAATAAAAAACACCCAAACCCTTGGCCTCGATAGTAATTATAGCATTGATTAAATTTGAAAAGGGGAAATGAAGATTTTATATAGAGGTAGAATTATTATCTAACAATCAAGATTGTTACTCAATTTTAGGAAGGATTAGATCTAAAAGATAAAAATTTTAATGTACAAAACACAATTTAAGTAAAGAATAAAAAAAATAATTCGTTTTTTTGTACTTTCGAGACGTCACATAAAAAAACATTCATAAATATTGAAATTTAAATTTTAAACATATTAAAAATTATGAGAGTTGCTAAATGCAACCATTCTTTTTCTTCTTACAATTATAATAAAGAAGAAAAAGATTATTATAGAAGTAAATGGTTGTGTGAAGAAAAAATATAGTTGTATATTTGTATTTAGAATTTCTCAAAACTTATTTTAAAGCAGATAAAAATAAATTGAGTTAAAAAAAAAAATGATTCCACTTAAAAAACATAAACAATCGCATCATTGCAGTGCTTGAAGAAAGTAAAATTGCTTTGCTCGAAAAGTATAACAGAGAAATGATCATGTCAAAAGTGTCCCATTTCCGCCATAACGCCAACGAAGGAAAAAACAAGCATCCCATATTCTAGATCTGCATACAATTTTTTTTTGGTAGTGAAAAAATTTGGCAAAATTTCTTTTTTATTTTTCTTTAGATTTGGAAGAGAGATATTTTTTTTCTTCGTAGGAAGGTACATTAGAAAAAAAGAGATTCGATTTTGAACTTTAAATTTAATATTAAAAAATAATAATTTAATCATTTTTTTTAAATTTAATCTTTTAAATAAAATAAAATATGTTTATCATTCTAATCCATTTGTGAAATAAAAAATTTTATTATCGGTGTATAAAATATTAATCATTCTAAAAAAAATATAATAAGTAGTCATAGTATTGATAGTTGAAGAGAGGTTTGAATATTAAGTAAAAAATCCATATTCATTATTCAATTGCAATCTCTCCCTAGTAGAACGCCTTTTTTCTTCGGTAATATTAATTGAACTCCTATTTTATACTATCATACACATTAGGGAATTTCCCGAGAATGTATGTAAAATTGTGAATGTTGAAATGTATATAAATCAAGAATATGTTTTTTTTTTTTTTTTTAAAGATAATAGACTTATACGAGATTAGATATGGTTATGCTATATATCTTGTTGAGTTTTTATTTTATATACTCAATTTCCTATAAATTATCAGAAAATCTTAATGTAATTTAATTACAGTTACAAAATATTAATTATAACTTAATTTATAATAAATTGATAAATTTTATTTTAAATAGTTTAATTAAATAATATATTTTTTTATAAAATTTGATTTTAATAAAAATTTTATATATGTATTAAGCACGTCAAAATTTGATTATTATTTTTACGAAATCAAGTCCACCGTCCTAACCTAAGGATTTCAATAACTGAATTTAATTGAAGGCTGCTTCGTATCATATTGGCTACATTTTTCTTCGGTGTTGATTTCTTCTTGGTTTGGTAGCACTTGTTCATCAAGAAGTTAATATGAGATGAATTTGGATGTTTTCTTATTGGATCGCATTAAATGCCTTTTGAATTTATCAATTTGTAGAATGGTTCGGCATTGATCGATGAGGTTTAGGCTAAAATTGAAAAGGGTAGTTAGTGGTTACCAATATATTTGGTTAGTATTTAAATTACGGAGGGGTTCGGAACCCATCATTCTCATGGGCATAGCAAGATTTTTTATTTTATTTTTATTTTATTAATTTTAATGTAATATTTTTAATAATCATTCTATCATTTATTGTTACTATTATAATTGAATTTAAATATATCATCATTCGATATTATTGCTGTCACTGTCAACGTTTACGTGTTATTGACGTCTCTACCTCAATATTCGTATCATGTGTTTCAGAATATTCTGCAAAAAAGAAATTAATCAGAGGAACGCAGGGCTTGTTTCCTGCATTTTCACTCCGATGCCTAAGTCAGAGAATAATTTTTACAGAATTTTAATAAGAAATTGTCATCTGATCCCAAGAATCATACTTTTCCTATTTATAGGGAGTTTCATCTTTTCGTAATTACGCTTTTGTCATCTTTTATAAAAATATCTCATTATATCAAATCCTTCTCAGATATATCACGTATTTTCATATAATTCGCTGAAATAACATTCAGATTATTATTCATAACAGATATCAATTTTTTCGTTATTGTAATTTTCAAATTCGTTAAAATTTATTGTATTATTTATTCATATTAACCCTTAATATTTTTTAATTTCATAATTATTTACGTTTAGATTTTTCAACCTCTAACGTTAGTCAAATGATAACAGCGTAAATTGAGACAGAACACGTGTTACAACATTATTTCTGAGCCACTTGACATATTTTTATTACTTTTTTTTTTTTTTAACGTGCTTCATTCATTTGATTAATGATATTTGTTTTGCCTAACGCATCTTTCGACATTAATTATGAGACACTTTGACTTATTTTTATTAATTGTTTTTAAAGTATTTCATTCGTTTGATTAATGATATTAGTTTTACATGCAAATTAACAATAGATAAAAATAAAATTTAAATAATCAACACTTTTAAATATTTCATTGATAATTTAATAATAATTTGATTGCCAAATAAATAATTAACTCATTTAAAAATGTTAATAATTAAGGGTAGTTATATACGTGTACTCATTGTATTGTATCACACTTTGTGTTTTGCAAAATTTCATTCTCCTAATAGCAAATGAAACGTATTTGAATGATATAGTTAATTAAAGTATTAAACGTAAATTAAATAATAATTTATATTTGATGTATTATTCGTATATAAATTTTATATATTGTTGAAAAACTTATTATAAGTTCTCAATAATTCATAAAATTTAAAAATAAATATTATTAAATTTATTAATTAATTAAATGTTATTATATAATTCGATAACGATATATGAAATTTATATATAAACAATACAAAAAATATAACTTATTTAAATAAATTATATCAAAGTCAAATTTTAATTCAGTTTGTTTATATATTTTCATTTAACATGTAAATTTTAATAAATTTAAAATTTAAATTTAAACATTAATTTGTAATTTTTTTCTCTATCTCAATTATGATTTCTCATACAAGTATTTTTTTTTTCATATTTTTTATATATACAAATATAAATAAACAATATTAGTTCAATGTTCAGTAATCTTTGCTAGAGAAATGGACAAAATTGTCGTACATCTGACTGCAACAATACACCATTTTCCTTGGCCCTTCAATTTCGATACCTTTATTACGTATACCATTTAATTTCACTTTTGCCCTTTAAAGCTCTCACTTAAATGATTGTGGTACAGATATTTACTTTACACAGTACAGTAGTCTGAATAAAGACTTTTTCATATATTATTTTATAAATAAACAATTAATAGGTAAATTTTATTATAATTCAATTTTAATTAATTAATTTTGAAAATAACTTTTTTGGTTCAAAATTACAAATAATTTAAATATATATCAATCAATTACTAAATTTGAATCAATAATATTACATTCTCAAGTATATATCAATAATAAATTTTATTATTGTTTATTATTATTAAATGATTTTTTAAAAGATTATTTTATATAAGATTTCTATCTTTTTGATACTAAAAAAAATATAATGGATATTTCATGAGTAATAAATATTTAAATTAATAGGTTTTTTAATAGTGATGTAAGAGAATAATTTTTTTGTATAAATTGATAATTTTAGACCAAAATATCAATTTTTCAAATTAATGAACTAATCTTTAATTTAAATTGAAACTAAAAGATTTATATAAAATTTATTCTTTTTAATTAATAATTACACATATTATTTAAATAATTTTTAATAAATTCTATTTGTGCTTTAAATAACCATATTTATTTTAAAATATAAAAATTTTACAAATTTGAAACCGTTTTTCAAATAAAACACTTCCTTGCATAATGAAAATTATATCAATTAATTTTTCTTAATTTATAATGAGTAGACTTTTGTATAAAGAAAATTTTATTAGAAGAAAATTTGAATACAAAATTTTTTATTATAAATAATTTTTATTAAAAAATAAATAAAATTTTACATTACATAGCTAGTTTTTAAATTTATATATATATATATATATATATATATATTCCTCCCTGCCCTCATTAAAACTGGAAGATTTTTCCTTGTAGGTTTCTGCTGTTCTACAGCAACGTTCCTGCAGCACAATTACAAGCCCCAACTGCCTTGTCCAAGTGTAAGCCATCCACATTATTGCCATGATAGTGGGACAGGTTCGTCGCTAAATTAGCATGTTGAACAAAACATCAAATTATTTCATCTTCATTCCGACACTTGTCAAGCATCCGACGGTTGTTACCGCTACAAATAGTTCGACCTTTAACCTTAATTTTGGTCTATATAAATCCCATCCTCTAAAGTTCGAACAAACTTCGTACTTCTTTTCTGTTTTGGCTTGAACATGGTCTGCTTTTGTTTTCTGGTGGATCAAAGGCGGAAGTTGACGGGCACCAAGCCGGCAGCCGGGATGTGCTCACGGTGTGGCAAAGGAGCAAGCGTCGGCGACATGAAAACCATCACTCGGTTTTGTTATGTTCCATTTTATTGGAAATCTTGGAGAGCTATAATTTGCACATTTTGTGGAGCTATTCTTAGATCTTACAGATAAGCTCAAAGCTAATATATGGCTAAAAATAAAATTTTGAGTTTTTACACTATGAAAGTGTATGTTGTAACTCTGATTTTTCGATCTTTTGAGATAGTGTAGATTGAATTCACGTATAAGGAAATTTGTCTTTTCCTTTTTTTTTTTTTTTTTTTAAAAAATTAAAAAATTGTTGTTAATTAACCCTTATAAAACTAATTAAAAGGAAAAAAAATTGGAAATTACTTCATTACACAAATATATTTCTTAATTATTATTCTTTAATTGTTGAGTACCATTTATTTTTTTGTATAATGGATATCTATAGCATGAAAAAGAGAAAATATAGTTGCTGAAACTTGAATTTAAGTATATATAGTTATTGAAATTTGAATATCTGATTTATAAAATATTTACCATTTAAAAGACGTAAATATTATTATTTGAGCTATTATCATTTTGGGTATCTTTTATTAGATTATACTAATTATTTTTCTTGTAATGTAAAATGTTATGTAAAATGATTGAATTATTGCTACTTTCATGAGTAGACAAAAGCATTAACTCTTAATGGAAAATGTATAACATGTAATAGAATTATTGCTTTGAGAATTTTGACATATTTACTCTCTCAAAGACATGATTTCTTTTAGATTGAGATGTTCTCTTTTACAATTAGAGTAATGTTTAATATATGAATCAATTGTTTTATTATTATTATTATTATTATTATTGTTATTATTATTAGCAGGCAATAGTTAAAGATGATTTGAAAAGGCATATGGCATGAATAAGCTGTACTAATAAATTGTTTTCTTTGAATTGAAAAGCTAGCAAAGGAGTCTTGGTGGTTAAGGAACCTTTATTACAAAGGCAAAGACATCCTATATTTCAACAAAATACAACTCTAAAGTCTATAAATACATTTATGAGACAATTGGGCGGACCGATGTTCCATATCGCATGTGGCAAATTGGAGGCCGCTAACTGTCTTGTCGATGGGCCTTCGGCTTCCTTGTTGATTCATTGAATCATAATGAAACCTTTTAAAGAAATTTTTTTTATTTTATACAAATTAAATACAATTTTAATTAATACAAACATAAATTATAAACAAAATTACCTTATCTAAACTCAGAAAATCATACATATAGCAAACTCAACGTCAGAATGAAGCATTGGGCCATTTTCTTGGCACTGCAGCTGCACAGCACAAGCGTTTCCTTTTCAGATGGAGCGACGTCCTAAAATGTTTCAATTACTTGACAGTTGTCAACTCCCCTTCACTCATTAATGATTTCATTTCAAACTAAGAAACCCTTGCGACAAGCAACCTCAAAATTGGGTTAATTTTCTTTATACTAAGGTACACTTATTGGGAGATGAAGGTTTTCACCGTACTATCATTCATAAATGAGCCAAATATACAAATATCTAGCGTCTCAATTATTTAATTACTTTTTTTTTCAATTTAGACAAGAAAGAAAAAATACATGGAAATTTATCCCTTAAGATTAATTTTTTTATTTTATTATAAAGTAAATATAAATATAAATAATTAAATATAAATTTAATATTATTAGACAAAATCTATTTGAAGTATTATAGTTACATGATAATAAATGTAAAAAATCTTTTAGTAAAATTATTATATATTTATATTTATTAATATTAATTTTATCTTTATTCTCATATATTTACAAAATTTCTTACATATTTTACGCTTATTGATATTGGATTTATCCTAATCTTTTTACTTTTAATTGAACAAAAAATTATCTTTTGCAGCTTCTAGTTTTGGACATTTTTACCAGTCATGGCTTATATATAGCCTTCTGAGATTGTCACGAATTTCTTTTATAATCGAAGTTTTTCCTCAGTTGGGAGAAAAATTAATTATATAAATTTTAGGTATAAACTGTACGCGTAATGCATTAATTTCACGTGTGAACTCAAGCTCTAGCAGTCAAAATTGTTATAACTTGATGCTAATGTTATAAACCAAGTACTATTAACATCAAAAATTCCTTTTTGGTTGTTAAGCCCATAGAGCTTAACGCCATATAAATCTAAGGATTATTAACAATAAAAATAAATAAAATAAAATATATATTATCATTTTAATTCTATTTAAAAAATATAAAATTTTATTGATAGTATATATAAAATTAATATTAAGCAGCAAACAATGAAGTTAAGGTGTATCAACGTTTTAATACGAAGTTAAGGCAAACTAATATTATATTATGATTAATGGAAATGAAAAAAATGTTTCATGACTTTGAGTTAAGTTTTAATTGTTAGTCTAAAGCAATTGCTTACATTACAAATGTCTACTTTTTTTTTTTTTTAAGAAATATATTCTTTCACTTATTAAGAGTCGTGGATGACAATTATTGACTTTCAAAAGATGTGAACTCAAGAGTATGAATTGGTTGATTAATCAATACAATTTGAAAAGATATGTTTCTTTGGTCAAAAACATCAAAAGTTTTATGAGAGAATTATAAGCTTATCAAAATATATTTAGTAGTAATAATAATTATAATAATAAATTGAATGGTTATGATAAATTGGTATGTGACTAATAAGTTGAGATTGATTCATTATTTTTTATATAATTGATAAGTTAGCAAATGTATGCTTATTTGAATTAAATTGTGATTCACAATTTTGTTAGTCATTATATGACTATTCTAAAAATTATTTTGAATGTTATATAGTCATTTAATGTGATCGTGTATGATTAGTTTAACAAGTATGAAAAATTGAAAATTACAAGAAGAATAGTTTCATGAGCTGTTAAATACATTCATGATCATAGCTTTAATCATGATTGTGATTTGTTACATTATTAAATTTGAAAATTGATAATGGTTAATGTAATATATGATTATTTGAGAAGTTAAGTTAGAGTGTATATAATTTCTTAATGCAAGTATCCATATCTCTAACATTCTATAATCATAATTTTTGAGAAATATAAAATATTTATGTTGGTTAAATACATTCATCATGACTATGAATTGTTGCATGACTATGTAAAAAATGTGAAATATTCCTTATAAGGTCACATATCTAGATGCATTGTTAAATCACAACATTTAGTTGGACTAAAGTCTATAATTGACTTATATATCTTTAAAGTATAGTGTTTGTTAAAAAAAAAAGAGTTGCCATGCACTTTTGATAACTTTTCCTAAGCAAGTAGAGAAGTAAAAGGAAACTTCTTATGGATTTGCAATTAATACTAGAGTACTTGCAAACACTAGATAAAGTGAAGTCCTATATAAAAAATGAGCTGCTTTTTTTAAGGAACTTATAAACCAATGTAAGGGGTGAATATATTTCTTTGTATCTCATATTCAATCTAAAGATCAAACCTTAACCACCTTTAGACATACACCTTACATAAGAAACGAGTTGCATTATCTTAAAATTGCATAATTGCATATACTAAAATTCTTTGGTAATAAGTGGAAGATTGTTATATGCTTATTATATATATTACCAAAGGGTATTTTATTTAAAGTAGAAACATGTTTTGAATGCATTTAGATTGCATGTATGCATTAAAAATAATGAAGTTTAGAAGTATAAATTAAGTTTGGAATGAAAAATACATAAGCTTTTAAAAATTTGGCTTGGGTAATTGGCAGGGCATTTGAATGTCCAAAGGAACAGTTGTAAAAAATTACCTTAAGCAGTACACTGCACAAAAGAACAGTTGATTGCCTGTGCATAAAACACTGATGTTTTAAAATATGTTTAAGGCAATCGACTGCCTTATAGAGCAGTCGACTGCTCATAACCAAAAAAACTTTTTGTTTGAAAAATCTATTAAGGTAGTCGACCCCTTTTCTCGAGCACGTGACTGCTCATATTAAAAATTAAAAAAATGTATGTCCGTCATGTCTTTTCATTTCAAAAGTTACAATACTTTATCCAAAAATTGACGAATCATAAAAAAGTGTTTCAACATCGATTAAAGTTTATAAATACTTTCATAAATATTTATTTTCATACAATCTCACATAATTTTTTTCAAATTCTAAAATTTTTAAATACTCTTTCTTGTGCTCTTTTTCTTGTTTTTTTTTGTTTCAAGTGAGTTCATATGAGAAATTCAAAGTGCAATTGAATTTCTTTAGGAATATTGTGTCTTGAGAACATTGTTTCATAGACCATTTACATTGGTTTTGAGAAACTATTATTCTTAAGATAGCTTTCTAAAAGTGTCTTGCTTCCAAAATTTCTTCTTTAATAAAGTTTCTTTTAATTCTATTTATTTGTATAAGTTCACCATCTACACCTAAATTTTTATTCAACAGAACCAGATGATAATTAGTGGAGATAAATTTTTTTATTTAAGTAAATATAACAGATGAATTAATAAACTTATTTGGCCTTTGGACATCTTAAGATGAAAGTGAATTAATTTGCAGGTTTAACATTTTCCTAGAACCAGGAAGACAGCATCTTAAGACAGTTTAAGGAAGATGGTGACATTTCGTATGGCAATGCATGAGAAAATATAACGTCAGCCACATGGCATTTCTGCTTGACAGTTCATGCTCCATTGTCTTCATTTATTTGCTGCCATCAATCTGTTTATTCTCCACACCTCAAAATATCACTACTCTTATCACAATGATGATCTTTTTTTCTTTTTTTTTTTTTCTTTTTTTCTGGGAATAAAGTTTCAATTTACTATTTTATTTAGGATATGGTGTAAGTTTATCGTCCAAATTTGAATGATTGCAATTTTTTTTTATTCAGGGTTAATTTTTTTTTTAAGTTTCATTCAATATATATTTTTTTACCAATGTAAGTAAGATTATTTAACTCGGTTAATGAATTAATGAAAAATTTTCTTCTCACAATCTTACCAACAAATTTTAACCCGAAGCAATTAAAAATAAACAATGGTAATAATTTAACATTATATATTTTTATTAATTAATTCAATATTTTAGGTCGGATTAGATTTAAATTTGAAAATCTCAATATAAAACTAAACCTAAATTTTCATTATGAGTCATCAACTTAATTTTATTTGTAAAATTTAAAAGTCAGTGTATTAAATAATAATTCTTATATTAATCATATTCTTTTATCTTTTTTATAATTTTTGATGAGGTTTACACAATAAAAAAACATTTTTTTTCCTTGCTTTCACCCAAGCAACCTGCCCAATTACTTGGATCTCTCGAAATTCTAATTTGATTCACATGAGAGGAAAAAATCTCATTAATCCTTTCGAATATCACCAAATAAAGCATGTGGTTGAAATTAAATGTAAGGATTGAGGGTTTATGCTGAATTTATTATTTAAAAAATTAAATTTTTAGATTTAAATATTTAATTCAGTAATTGATGCATACACTTTTCATTTTAAAAGTATGGTTCAAATTGTCTTTCTTTAAAAATATAAAAAAAGTGAGTTTAAGTTTTTTTTTTTAGATTTTATTACAAAAATGGTATACCGAAATTAAAAGAAAAACAAAAAAAAAAAACAAAATTGGAAATTTCATTATTAGTAAATAGAAAGGTGGGGGGCCAAAGATTTGGCATATCCGAAAAACAAAAACATCCAAAGGGGATGACAAGCAAATTGCAGTAACATGGAAACAACTATTGTCAGTTGACTTGAAATTGACAAACACAAACCTAAGAGTTGTCGTTCAATCTTCAATTACTTTTCATCTTTCTTTCATTTATTTAAACTAAACCCTAATAGCTAACCTTATAAAAAAAACAACCAAATCTCACGCGCCGCTCGCCGTCCTTCACGGTCCCAACGTGATTGACGGTGTCCCTCCGTCCTTTACGGCTCTACCTACAATTATTTTACATGGCTTTTATCTTATCACATTTGGATATTTATTTATCTATTTTTTTATTTTTTAATTTTCTCTTTAATTATTATTGATGTTGCCCTTAACGATAACGGGGTGATTCATTACACGTATTTAAGTTGCGCTAACGACAAAAAGATGCTATTGACTCGATTTCTTCTACGTGTGCCTCGTATATTCTGCAAAAACAACGAAAATCAGAGGGCGCAGGGATTTGTCCCTGTACGCGCACTCCGATGATTAAGTTAGAAAGCTAAGTTTATGTATATATGAAGAAATGAAATGTGTTCTTCAGAATTAAAGGGTTCAAGTGTTTTTTTTCGTCTTTTTTCACTTCTGATTGCTCACCTGGTGTATTTATAGGTTTCTCCCGGGTCGGATCGGGTTTCACACTCTATCCGGGTTCGAGGGTGTTTTGGGTCTGAGACCCAGGCGCGTGTCTGGGCTGCGACAGAGTCATTTGATACTCTGTCGCGGTTTGGAATTGGACGACTTGGAGTGAGTTCGACATGCGGCAGAGTATCAGTGAACCTCTGCTGCGGCATATGCGACAGAGCTTCGTCGCAGTACATGCGGTAGAGCTCTGTCGCGATCTGTGCGGTAGAGGTCTATCGCGACATACAGTGTCGCACAGAGACTCTACGCAGAGTCTCTATCGCCTAGAGACTCTGTCGCCTACCAAAGCAACTGTGTCGCGTGGAGACTCTATCGCCTAGAGACTCTGTCGCTATAACAGCCACGTGACTTATATTGTGCTTGACACGTGGCGGTCTCTGGTTGGTCGATCCTTGTACACGTGGACTTTGGTGATAGGACCACTATCAATTATATTTACATTTGATGCAATAAGTTAGTCCTATAGTATCATTTTATTAATAAGCAACATATAAATATATTTTTAAAAAGTAAATATTAATAAAAATTTTCATTATTTTCAAAAACTTTCAAAAATTTTAATTTTGTTTATTAATAAAATGACACTTTTCATTTATTATAACCCTTTAATTATTTGCTTGTACGCTAAAATAATAAAGTACTTCATAATATAAAGGTCATAACGGCAAAGTAAAAGTTTATAAATTGTAACGTTTAATTTTGTCTTTTAAGTATCATGTAATTTTTGAGTTTTTAATTTCATATCAAGTTCGAATTTAAATTTTTTATTGTCTCAATTTAATTTAATTTGACTCAATTACATCTTAATTTATTCTATTTATTAAAAAAATAAAATTTTTGAGATAATCGAAACTCGCAAATATCAAATAAAATCATAATTACTTGATTTTGATAATGACATAATGACATATATGCATGTCACATGATTATTATTTCGTAAAATCAGCTTAATAAAGTACATAGTATTTATACTTATATGTAATGACTTTTTTTTTCTTTGATGTGAGATTAAAATCTCTTACCTACTCTTCTTTGAAAAACATTACGTGACATTTTTCTTGACCCAATTTTATGATGTCATTGTCATGGGTTCACAGCTAATCCATCCTGCGAATCTTTTCTGGAATGTTTGGCACGTAATTGTCCACTTTGCTTACGTTCATTGGGACGCTCGACCTAAAATGTAATGGTTGAAGATTGGCTTTGATGTTACTTATGGTACGCTGTAAGATGTGTATTTATTCTTTGTGCAACAATCACGTTGAAGAAAACAGTTGTTATCCAGTATCTTTAGAAGATATTGATTGAAAAATGTCAAAATATGAATCATATTGTAGCGTGAAGAACATACAAAAATCCGTTATGAATTTGGACGTAAGATCTTCAAGATTGCACTTCCCCATTGGCTACCTCCCTTACGTTACGTATAACAAAAGTCCAAATTTTAGGCTGTGGAAAACCACCCTAAATAATAATAATAATAATAATAATAATAATAATTGATATTACTAAACAGAATGATGATGTATTGTTAACGTTTTTATTTTGATTTTCGTATCACATGTTATCAGAGGTTCTGCAAGAAAGAAAATGATCATCCCCGCATATACACTCTGATACTTAAGTAGGAAGGGGTTTTAACAGAATTTCTGTAAGCAAAATAAAGATTTAGTTTCATTAATCATATCTGATTTTTATTTATAGAGGTTAATTTCACATTTAATTACGTAATCATTCATTAATTAAGTATTTTTTACTGTTTCATGGATCCTGCATAATTAATAATATTTAAAGATAAAACTGTCCAAACTGTATAATTTATGTCTCTTATAATACTCTTTTCAAAACGATAGACTCAATTTACTATTTATTTTCTTCATACGTCACGCAACATATTTTTATTTTTTATTTTTATTATTTTTTTATAATACACAACAATAATAAAATCATTGTCTCTCTCGAAAAAGCAAACAATTTCATTTTTTTCCAATTTTGCTTTAAAAGAATTGACTTGTAAATTGACAGTTGTTTCCTGCTAGTCAATAGAAAAATTACAAGAACAATCTAATTCAAAAGTTTGACTTAGAATTAAGAAAAAAAATTGGAAAAATGCAAAAAAGGTAGTCCATAAGAATATATATTAATTGATACTATAATAAAATAATCAATAAAAAATTTTAATATGTCAAATCGATAAAGAATTTTAATTTCAATGAATATATAAATGATTAAAAGTTTACATATATTATTCATTATTTGTACATATAATTTTTTTGAAATGTGTATATATTATATACATTATGTGCAGACAATAATCATATCTAATTATGATTCATTTATTAAATATTGAAATTATGAAAGTAATTATATATTTTTTTTATAAATTTTAAATATTAATATTTTTCTAATTATTTTATTATAATACCCTATTCTTAGTAGATTACCCTATTTTGTCATTTCATTATTTTTTATTTAAAATGGAAACAAATAGGGACGTTAGCGATCGTGGCCATGTGCGCCAATCCGACGGATTTTAGTTAAGGTTTTAAACATAAACGGATCCTTTTGACGCCGTTTAGGTTCAGATTCTGTTTACTAAGTTTAGTTAACGGCGTTAAGGCTTTTTTTTGGGATAAATATTTATTTTCTTAATACACATAATGAGTGGTCGAGATTTAAGTTATTTTCAAAGAAAATTGTTATCGACGAAACAAAATTGACTTGAATTTATAAAACAAAAATTACTAGGATAACATTGATAAATAAACAGAAATTAATATTTAAATTGAATTTAATTTATATTCGATTAGATTTGAAGTTTGAGTTTTAAATTTAATGATTAAATACACTTTCGATTTTTTTATAGAAAATTTATATAAACTCTTATTATTTTATTACATAAAAATTCATACATAAATTTTTATTTTATTGTAAATAAATTTTTAATATTTTAAAATCATATAATTAAATTCAAATATATTTAATTTTTATTAGTATTGCACACATAACAAGTCACGTGACAATCAATTAAACTATTCACAGTCATTTAACAAATCTAAATTTAATTTCATAGTTTTAAAATGTTGATGTTTAACTACCATATAATTGAAGTTTATATATATTTACACAAAAAATTAAAAGTATACTTGATTATAAAATAAATTTAAAAGTTTCAAAAACTCTTTTTTATCATTGAAATAAGATTTTATTAAAAATATTGTAAACTCTTAAAATTGATTTAAATAATTTTTAAACCAATAGTTGTTATTTACTTCATTTACTATAAATCCTTAAATTTATTTTTTTAAAATATCTTAAAATTCTTTCCAAAAAAAATTTTTAACAAGCATTTTCCTATTCTTCTTTTATTCCAAAAACACTTCCCTCTCAAATAATAATGTACCCTCCACCCTTAACGCCGTTAAAGAGACATCAATTAAGTTTAACACGCCAAACGGTCCCTACATGTTCAGTTATTGAAGACCGTAACTTAAACGCCGTCAACTCTGTCTCCTCCAAAGCCGCGTAGAAGTGGGTCCTTTCGATCGTTCGTTCCCAGCCCATCAACCATTCCCTTCCAACCGATTTACAATTAAAAATTATTTCTTTCACTTCAAAATCTTAATTTTCATTTAATTTTTTATATTAAACATGCAAATTACAAATAATATAAAGCTTCAGTAACAGGAATTTCATGGAGCTTTCTGATATTAAATAACAAGCTTGTGAAAAGCTACTAAGTTACTCAAAAAATTCAAAGCTTTTTCAATATACTGCCGAGTCTGAGAGAGAGATAAACAGCTGGTTTCTTATGGGAAGTGATACATTCCCAGGCTGCTTCAGATACATTTAAAATATAGAACTTCTTTTTCTTACTTCTAAACTGGTGGGGTCCTCTAAATTTTCTCTGTAAATGACAGCCTAATCAACAGCCTGGAAAAGTTGGGTTATATGCAGAAGCAGCTGTTACACTTTTTGAGAAATGGGTTCTTTTTCTTGGTGACATTCATGTTATCTCAAGTGGGTTTTTGACTTCGAATCCAAAGAGGCTTAGGGAAATGCTTGTTGTTTCCCCATTTTGGCTTTCATTTGTGAGGTAAGGGCATTGATGAAGTTTTGATCTTTGAAGTAAATTTATGTAATTTTGCATTGTGTTATAATGTTTTAGGTTGTAGTTGGATTAAGTTAGATCTGAGGTTAGGAAAGATATGTACTTCAGGGGATTGAATGATTGGTATTTTTGAGGTTCTTCTTTTGGAGTTTGTGGGATTTTGGTGCTTCCTTTGATCTTAGTTTACAGGGAGTTAGGCAGTGTTTTGATGCTTTAATGTTTTGTTGAGTTGGGATTATTGTTAGGCATTTGAGTTATTGAATAAGTTGAAGATGAAAGTAAGGAATTGGGTGGTTCTAGTTTTAGCTGTTTTTTTGTCTGAGTTTTGGGGTTATGGAAGTCAGGCCTCATTCACTCCTGCTGATAACTACTTGATTGCTTGTGGTTCTTCACAAAATGTCACATTCCAAGGTAGAACTTTTGTTCCTGATTCGGGCCATTCTTCTCTTTTGTTGAAGAGTGGAAGTTCTTTTGTTGCTAGTTCTAATTCTAGTGTTCCATCTCCGATATATCAGTCGGCTCGAATTTTCTCTGGCATTGCTTCTTATAAGTTTGATATCAAGCTAGGTCGGCATTGGGTCCGGCTTTATTTTCATCCTCTTCCTAAATCGGGTCAGAACTTGACATCTGCTCCATTAACAGTTGTCACTGATGATTTTGTGCTCTTGAACAACTTCACTTTTAAGAACTATAAAGGTTCTTTTTTGTTCAAGGAGTATGCCATCAATATGACTTCTGAGACCTTGACCCTTACTTTCATTCCTTCAAACAATTCAGTTTCGTTTGTTAACGCAATCGAAGTTGTCTCCATCCCAGATGCTGTCCTCCCTGACCAGGCATTAGGTCTGAATCCATCTACTCCTATCAGTGGTCTTTCAGAATTTGCCATGGAAACTGTTTATCGGTTAAACATGGGTGGGCCGTTGATCACTGCTCAGAATGATACCCTTGGAAGAACATGGGAGAATGATGTGAAATATCTCCATGTAAACAGCTCTGCTCTGAATGTTTCAGTCAATCCTTCTTCTATCAAATACACGGCTTCTGTTACAACAGAAATAGCACCAAATTGGGTCTATGCCACGGCTGAAGTCATGGGAGATGCTAATGTACCCAGCATGAACTTCAATGTAACTTGGGTCTTCCCAGTTGACCCAAACTTCGGGTATTTTGTTCGGGCACATTTTTGTGATATCTCGAGTCAGTCTCTCAATAATTTGGTTTTCAATCTATACATAAATGATGATATTGCTGTTGCAAGTCTTGACCTCTCAACATTGACTGGCGATGTAAATGTGCCTTATTATAAGGATTTTATCTCCAATTCTTCAGCAGAATCCAATACTTTGACTGTTAGTATTGGTCCAGATTCATTGGCAGACATCACTAATGGAACGATTAATGGATTGGAGATTATGAAACTCAGCAATGATGCTGGAAGCCTGGATGGGCTTTCTTCTGTTAATAATCTCCTTCCGAGA
The DNA here is from genome assembly GCA_033439115.1 of Firmiana major. Taxonomy (NCBI): domain Eukaryota; kingdom Viridiplantae; phylum Streptophyta; class Magnoliopsida; order Malvales; family Malvaceae; genus Firmiana; species Firmiana major. Next base: position 67,553,818 of record CM065905.1, read on the forward strand.
TCATCCTCGAAGAAGAACAAGATAGGAATAATAATTGGTTGTCTTGTTGGAGCCATAGTGGTCGTGGCATTAATTGGATTCTGCTACTGTTGCCTGGCAGCTCGCAAGTCAAAAACTACTCAAGGACAGCCGTGGTTGCCTTTGCCCTTATATGGAAACTCTCAGACGATGACCAAAATGTCCACAATATCACAGAAGAGTGGAACAGCAAGCTGCATCTCATTGGATTCATCCAGTCTCGGCCGGTTCTTCTCCTTCCAAGAAATTCTTGATGCTACAAACAAATTTGATGAGAGCATACTTCTTGGAGTTGGTGGTTTTGGAAGGGTCTACAAGGGAACACTTGAAGATGGGACAAAAGTTGCTGTCAAAAGAGGTAACCCTAGATCTGAACAAGGTCTTGCTGAATTCCGCACAGAAATTGAAATGTTATCGAAACTTCGCCACCGCCACCTTGTCTCTCTTATCGGATACTGTGATGAAAGATCAGAAATGGTTCTTGTTTATGAATATATGGCTAATGGTCCCCTTAGAAGCCATCTTTATGGAGCAAATCTACCACCTCTGTCATGGAAGCAACGACTTGAAATATGCATTGGGGCTGCTAGGGGACTTCATTATCTCCACACCGGTGCAGCCCAAAGCATTATTCACCGAGATGTGAAGACAACAAACATTCTCTTGGATGAGAATTTTGTTGCCAAAGTAGCAGATTTCGGTCTCTCAAAAACTGGTCCAGCTTTAGATCAGACACATGTCAGTACTGCTGTTAAGGGTAGCTTTGGTTACCTTGATCCTGAATATTTCAGAAGGCAGCAACTCACAGAAAAGTCAGATGTGTATTCATTTGGGGTGGTTCTGATGGAAGTTCTCTGCACTAGGCCGGCACTAAACCCTGTTCTCCCTAGAGAACAAGTTAATATTGCAGAATGGGCAATGAGCTGGCAGAAGAAAGGTATGTTGGATCAAATCATGGATTCTAATCTGGTGGGGAAAGTGAATCCAGCTTCTCTTAAGAAGTACGGAGAGACAGCCGAGAAGTGCCTGGCTGAGTATGGCATTGACAGGCCATCAATGGGAGATGTTTTATGGAACCTTGAATATGCTCTTCAGCTGGAGGAGACCTCATCAGCACTAATGGAACCAGATGATAACAGCACAAACCATATCCCTGCCATTCAGTTGACACCACTTGAGCCATTTGATAACAGTGTAAGCATGATCGATGGGGGAGTTTCTGGCACTGATGATGATGCTGCTGAAGATGCAGCCACTAGTGCAGTGTTTTCACAACTAGTAAATCCTCGTGGAAGGTAGACGATAATCGGTCCTGCCTTCTTGCCATTGCCCTGAGAATACTTGGAAATGTCCCAAGATTGAATGAAGGTTTTTTCTGATTACATTATTCTGTTCTTTTTCCTCAATTTTTCATTCGTAATATATTTAGTTTGTAATATAGTTGAGTGATGGCTACCAATCAATCCATCAGAAAATCTCATGTAATGTGCCATAAATATTCCATCATTGTTGATTTAATTCATCTGGGTTCCAGGTGCTGATGTTATTATTATTACATAGTTACCAGATAAGGATTATCTTATTTCTCTTTCGTTCACTTTATGATTCTATGATTTAAGAAAACGTTTACTATTTTCAGCTGCTGAACTGACTCGCAAAGTTGGAAATCAATTTCCTTTCATTGTCATTCCAGATTCTGGTTATATAAATAGTTTCTTCTGACAAGCTCTGAGATATAGGCAAATTAAAAGCTATGCTCATTTCTCTGGTTATTTTTGCATAGAACTGGGTTTTCTGACTTGGCTTTCAGCCTGGGTCAACTAATGCTTTTCCATGAAATGGTGCTATCAATATCAATGTTCTACCCTGGCCAATCTGATTATTTGGTGCCTCTTCAATATAGCTTTTTATAAACAGATAAGAATTATCATTTTATTCATCTTTCCTATGAGAAGAGAGGGATTAAATTGCAGAGTTAACTTGTTTGATGAACTGCAAAACTATACTAAGGGAAAGAAACAGAAAGATGGAACATCCAACACTTACAATTTCATTATTGCTTAGAGGGACACACAATCAACATATCCTTAAACTGCAGGCCAATCTGTCATGCTTATTTCTTAAGAACAAGAGTAAAATTATTTTCTGAGTATCTGAAAGCCCATGATTATCTCCTACAGACTATTCCACTTGAGGCTCCACTGGTGCAGTCTAGTGTTCCAAAGTCCCTCAGCAGTGAATCTTTTTGGTCCAGAACTCTTGGCGAGAATATACAGGAATAACAATCTGCAGAGATAAGTGATGAGATCCTGTATTTGTCTTCCCCTCCCACTACTGGCATTGCCGTGCCTGGCTTTGCAGGGTTCACGAAATCTGGCTGGTAAGTCCTGCCAAGCACTCCTTCAACTTTAGAAGATAAGCCGTAGAATTTGAATTGCAGCTCCAAGTGAGCAAAACAATTATCTGAAGGTATTTGGTAGTTATGGATCCTATCATCTTCCTTGGTCACTGGCACCACATTGACTGAAATCTCTGCAATCTCTGGTAAAGTCACTAAGACACTATTCTTTACAGATGTTCTCTCTACTGTAAGGTCACTTTCTGGGGATTTCCATGAAGATAAATGGCCTGCGGGTATGACAATATCCTTCCCATTGTAAGACAACTTCAGATGGTCTAATTCATCATCCCAACTTGCTGCATGTTTGGCCTCAAGAAAGAAGGTTTGAGTACCAAAGAGGAGACCAATCGCTTGGATCCAAGTATAGTCCCGGGTTCTGCCTGCCGGCCTGAGGCCAATGAACCTGGCATTGATTTGGAGGTTGAGATCTGATACCAAGCTGAAATGCTCATTGCTCTTCCCATGGAAGTAGAACACAATGCCATCTCCACCGATGAATCTGGGGTCCAAACATGCTGCTCCAGGGGCATTGCAGTTAGGCTTCTTATCTATAATCACCAAACCAAACATTGTAAGAACTTACAAGCCTCATCAAGACAAGTTTATCATGAAAGAATAATGGTTGTAGTTCTTACTTTTGCATTCAGCTTTGCATATGGGGGAATCACAATTAACATAGCATACTTTGGCATTTGGACCTGCTGGCTGTGATGATGGGCATTGAGCTGGGCATGTCATAATCCTGAGAAAGCAACGACTCCTGCGCAAAAAGCAGGTCTTACGTTCTGCAACATTCTTCCCAAGAATCTGCGCAAGAGCTGATATCAAGAGCAACAGAAGGATCAATGAGGAATTGTTGCCAAAGCTCTTCATTCTCTGTTAAATGTCCTAAGCTCCAGAAGGTAGCCTTAAAACTCCACTTTCAGAGATTTATACTCATGATAGAAGTTGACAAATTGGAATAACTTTATATTGTTCTATCATTTAAGTAACCGTCCGAGAATCCTACTTATTCTAGAATTTAGCAACTTTCAGGCAGGAACATGGCCTAGTTGCAGGATTGTCCATCTTGGTCAATACTTCGGGATTTGTAATTTTTATTTCTAATTTGTCACTTGTCAAGTGCTAGAATCAAGTTGCTGGTGAAGCTCAGCACCTTTGGCATGGCGTAAATGCCCTTACAAAGTACATTGCTAGGCTTTTCAGAGAGTTAAAAATTGTATGGGGCAATTTCTAACAGGAAAAGATAACAACATGCTAAAATTCTAAAAAAAGAAAGTCAAACCTTATTCTATCTTGAATTACAAGTTGTGTATAAAAAACTATCACAGTTTCAGCCAAAAGCATGATCAGAAACGCGTTTTCAGTAAGAACATATTGATCATGAAGCCTTCTCTAATCACGTTTTGGCTATTTTCCAAATGAATTAAACAAGCTTATAATACAGAAAATATTTTCCATATGAATTAAACAAATCTTCTCTAATCACGTTTTGGCTATTTTCCAGGTACTAAACGCCCAAGATCAACCAGATACCCTGAGTTATGCAGCCTGCAGTGATGGGACTCCAACACAGATATACATAGTACATGACAGTTATAGAAGGCAAACTCATCAATTCACACGACTGTCTTGAACTCTTATGTTATTGTTCTTCACAAATCAAATAGAGACTGATTCTGCCGTTGAAGCACGTTTTAAAATTTTAATTCTGATTTTTAACAAGGAGTATCAAACGTAAACAGTTAACAAATCAAACATAAAATTGAGGTATTTTTGTTGGTATTCAAGATTCAAGCACTTTTTTTGTATAAATATGGTGCTCTGACTTAATTTTTATCGAGTTATATCATTTTCTACAACAATTTATTTCAATATTTTCTACTATGATAACTTTTTTATTTGTGTGAATCAATGATATGTTTAAGAATTTTATAAGTTTTCTAATGCAGAAGATCCGACCATTACTAGGACAATTTCAAAACATATGATTTATTTTATTACACAATATGTTATAAAATAAAATATTGATTCATACTAGTGAAGAAAAAAACTAAGAGAGATTTTAGAAACAACATCTTGAAGAATCATAGTTGAGGAAGAAAAAGATCCCAACACATTTTTATTGCATTGAAAGAACGTTAGCCATAAAAATTTAAGTGAAGATGAAATCTCGGATGAATATGGAAAGAGAAAAGACAAAAACTAAGAGGAAATTATCTTCCCATCCTTGATTTCAATTTTTTTTTTTTATAGTAAAATATTTCTAAATTAATATACTTGAAATCCATCATTGAATATTATTTTAGAATAGTTATTAATTTAAAAGGTTTTAGCTCGTAAATTGTTATTAATTTAAAAAAATGTGTTTAATTTTCACATTTTTTAATATCTTTGTAACTTTTAATTTCATGAAAATCTTTTTACAATATATTTTATATTTTTTTAATTTTTAGAATAAAAAAATCTTAAATATAATAGTCTTTTACAAATTAACATTTTGAAGTGTTTTCTAGTTTTTTAAATATTACGTAATATATTTTTTTATTTTTTATCAAATTATTAATTTATGTGATAATTGAGTCTGAAATTTTACACAAAATTTTAAAATAAAATTATTAATTATTATTAAGTTTTTCATTAACTATTGTATAGAGGGATTAATTTATAGAGGTTTTACTTTATTAAAAAAAACTTATATAATTAATAATTATTTTTTCATTTTCAATTTGAGGGCTCTAATCAATCTAATGGAAGAAAATTAAGTGAAAAGATCACTGCTTTTGAGTTTAGACTCATTTCTTCAAGCAGGTCTGCTGACGAGAGCTGAAAAAGTTGTTTCAATGAAAAGGATGAAAAATTGGAGGATGAAGGAGAGAAGCAGGAGAGTGGTGGTAATGATCAGCTAGAAAGTAGGAGAACGGAGATTCAACAATTCTTTTCGAGTCAAGTGACTCAGGACCTTTGATTTTTGTCGTAAGTAAAGGCTCCCTATTTGGTTACTAATTAATTAAACTGCAACCCTCTTTGTTTACATTCTTTCGGAAATTTGGAAGATGAGGAATGCAGTGGTCTTCTTCAACAAACCTTAGCCCGAGTAAGCCAAACTGCAGTTTCCATGGCATCTGAATACCAAGCCCTGAGCGCTAAAGCACTGCTTCAAGTTCACCTCGATTGGAATCCGCCACAAGCAGGATGGCTCATCGATTGGCAATCCAGGGATCGCTGGAGGTGGCGTTATTATCAGGAATCATGAAGGAGCCTGGATTAATGCTTGCAAAACAGTGCCAATTCACTCAGCTTGAAGTTGAATTGTCCTCCTCCTAGTATGGGATATGACTCAATCTTCTAAAGAAGCCGAGCATCTTCAAGGAAATCCATTGCTCAACAATCCAACATCTGTTAGTGTAATAAGAAGGCGCAAGGCTTGAAAGATCGAACTTCCCAATTGTGTTATTAAAGTAAAACTAGGCACTGTAAATGAGCTTTGCTATTTATTGAATTGGGTTATGTTAATTTCATGGAACAGACCGTTTTAATGCTAATTGCTTATTTAAACTGAAAATCCAAGAACAATGCTTGCTTATATTGGAATAAACATTAATGATAAACTGACACTAACTGATAACCAGCAAACATCAATTGCCTTTCGTACCAACCAGATATTTTGGGCTTCTGGTTCAGCAAATCTCCATAACAGACATGCATGAAGCAACCATTTATTTGACAGAAACTTTAGCTTCAATTTATTCATTGTTTAGGTTAAAACGTCAATGGCACTCATTTCTTGCAAATGATTCCATATCCGGCAGAGGCCCCATGGGTGCAGTCAAGAAGAGTGCCAGATTCAATCCCCGATGTCGTCTCTTGGTTTGAACCACTTTCTGGTGAGAACAAACAAGTTGAGCAGTCTGCAGAGAGAAGCGAAGTTGTCCTATACTTATCTTCTCCACCCAAAATAGGCATTGCCACACCAGGCTTGGCAGGGTTCTCAAAATCAGGCCTGTAAGTCCTGCCAAGCACGCCATCAACCATAGGAGACAGGGCAAAGAACTTGAACTGCACCTCCAAGTGAGCAAAGCAGTCACCAGCAGGTAATAAATAGTTGTGAATTCTGTCGTCTTCCTTCGTCACTGGTACTACATTGACCATAATCTCTGCACTATCTTTCAAAGTGACGATGACAGTGTTCTTGTCTGCTACTCTCTCAACTTTCACATCTTCTTCGGGTGAGGACCAAAGGGAAAGAGCACCTTCTGAAACAACTAAATCCTCCCCATTGTAACTGAATTTTAGATGGTCGACTTCGCTGTTCCAAGTTGCAGCCTTGGTGGCCTCAAGAGAAAATTTATGAGAGTTGAAAAGGATTCCAAGTGCTTGAATCCAAGTAAAGTCTCTACCTCGGCCAGCAGGGCGATGACCAATGAAGCGACCATTAATCTGGAGGCTGCTATCAGAGACCAAGCTGAAATTCTCATTGCTCTTTCCATGGAAGTAGAAGACAATGCCATCACCGCCAATGAAGCGAGGATCATGGCATGCTGATCCAGGACCGTCACAGTTTGGCTTGGGATCTAAAATCATGAAAAAGAAAAGAAACATTTATGCTATTGTAACTTTGCATTCACAACATTCTACTTTAAAATGAAAGGGAAGCAGGTGCTCTTACGCCTGCACTGGGGCTTGCAGACGGGTGATTCACAGTTAACATAGCACACTTTAGCTTTTTTGTTGGAGTATTTAATGCTCGGGCATTCATGAGGGCATTCCATAAGCTTTCCCTGGCACCGGCTTCCTGGATGACAGTGGAAATATTCTGCCTTTTCTGGTAATGGCATGGCTTTCGGATCTGAAACAAAGATTAGAACTCTAACTGTTTTATACTTATGATCTTGTGGAAGCATGAACATGGTTTTAATTCTGAGAAATTAACTTTATAATGAAAATGAAACAGTTGAACTTACGCTTGCAGTGTGGCTTGCAACTGTGTGAATCACAATCAACACTGCAAATTTTAGCTTTCTTGTTTGTGAAGTTAGGACTAGGGCAGGCTTTAGGGCATTCTATACGCATTCCATAGCATCGGCTTGCTTTAGGGCATTTGAAATAATCTGCATGTGCTTGTATCACGCCTGAAACAAAGATCAGTAGAATCATAAAGCTATATCTGCTTCTTAGGACCTTCATAGTTAATACTGATAGCAGAAATTAAGAAACAAGATTTTTTTTTTCTTCTGAATGATGCAAGAACTCTCAGGTTTCTTCAGCTGTCTTTATAGTGTTTTAATGGCAATGTTTCCTTTGAATGCCAGACTTCCTTTCATTTGTTTAATTGTTTTTAAGCATGTGACTTTGTCCAGTCTTTCCCTAAATGCGCGGCGTGAGCATTGTGAGACTAGAAATATTTGCCATTTATTTGAATATAGTGGGACTTAAAATATATATATATATATATATATATATATATATATATATATAAGTTTTCTATGAAGCATCAAAGGTAAATCTATAATTCTAAATACGAGGAAATAATATGTAAATAGTACGAATAAAAAATACGAAAATAATACGAATTAAATTTAAATAAAAATTATATATAATTATAATAAAAGGTAAAAATAAAATTTAAAATTTTTTGTGTCAATATGAATTTTAATATAAAATTTTCATATTTTATATTATATAAATACGGTTTTATATGATAAAAACAAATTATTAGGTTTAATTGAATGAATGGAACTAAGAGAACAGTGGCAGTCTTCAAACTGGATAGTTTATATCAACTTATTTGCCAACTTGTCTGAGAGAGACGTTGACTTCTAGCCAAGTGGGATGCTTTAGCGTTAAGCCCTTTGAACTGAAGGCCGACCACTTTTCTTTCTTCTTAAAAAGGAGAAAAATATTTGTTACTTTGATGATGAATCACTCATATGTCACAATTCTTTCTTCTGAAAAAGTTCAGCATACATTTTTAATTGCAAGCTGTGGAGATTCAACTCTAGATACAGTGCATGAACAATACCCAAGCCAAAATTTCAAATACACTCAAAGAATTGTTGTACTAAGCTGATCTGTAATTCTATTTTTTCTGCCAAATGTGATAACATTATTTATCAGAGGAAAGAAAAGAACTTTGAGTATATGATGCATCTGTGGATTGAATTTGGCTGAATGCATGTGATAGGCCATATGAACTTAACCACATTTCAAACAACTGCATTTGGAGAACAAGAACATTGCATAACCAGAAGCAAAAGAAAGCATTTCCTTTAAATATGAAAGCAGCTGGAAATTCATTTCTAGTTTTGTGGTCAGTTTGCAAATTGCAAAGGCCCAAAGCCATTCACTGAAATAGAATTTTGTGGCTCAATATGGCAGAAAGTTTGTACTTCCCTGAAGTACAAGAGCAAGTGGCTGTACATTGCCTGTGGAAGTGTTAGATTGACAGATCAATGGTTTTTCTAATAGCAACAACATTAATTAAGATTCTGAGTCACCAATAATGTAACCGATCACTGCAGACGTATGAAACACAAAAGTTACATAAAAGAGAAGATAGTACCACAATACATGAATGAAGCACCAGATTCATTATCGTAGGCATTATCTTAATATTCGAGCAGATTATATGGATCAATATATAATTTCACGTTAAGTCGTCAGAATAAATTCTCTTTCTTCACTTATTTTTATCTAAAGTAACGTGTTTTTTCTTGTTCCGTTGTATTTTTTCAGATTATTTCATTTCAAATCTTTTTTTATCTTCCTCTAGTTATAATCCTTTTTACATCATTCATATCCTCCACTTTTTTAATTGAAATATTCATAAGTCTACATTGTATATGTTCAAATCAATATAAACGACTTTCATAAATCTTATCTTTTATAAATGTCACTCTAAACTTCTAAGATGAAAATTGACATGCATTGCCGCACCAGGCTTGGCTGGATTCTCAAAAGCATGCGTGTAAATCCTGCCAAGCACTCCATCAAACCAGAGGACAGGGCAAAGAACCTGAGCTGCAACTTCAAGTGAGCGAGGCAGTCATTAGCAGGTAATATATAATTGTGAATTCTGTTGTCTTCCTTGTCAAGATTGACCATGATCTTTGCATTACCCTTCAAAGTAACAATGACAGTGCTCTTGTTAATTTGCTATTCTCTCAACTTTCAATCTTTTTCTGGCGAGTACCAAAGGGAGAGAGCACCTTCTGGAACAATTAAACCCCTCTCCATTGTAACTGAATTTTAGATGATCTACTTCACCGTATAAGCCTTAGCATTGGGTCGGTGGAGTAAGTGCTCGGACATTCATCAAGCAGGTCACTATAATCCCCATGGCAGCGGCTTCGGCGGTTATATTGCATTGCCAAGCAAGTGCAGTTGCTTATATTACACCTGAAACAAAGACTAGAAAAATGGCAAAACTTCAGCTACGTCTTTGGATCTCCGTACTTCTCTTTGATATTAGAAGAAAGGAAACCAGGGTTTGTAGTTACTGATGCAAGAAGTCAAGAACTCCAGCTTTCCTAGGCTGCATTTATAGAATTCTAATAATAACAATTGCTTCTAATATCTGCATTCATTTTCATTTTTGTAATATAGTTTTTAACTTGTTATTCAATCTAATAATATATTCATAACATTCGAAGCGTGAACATGGCTTGGATGGCGTTTTTGGGTGCTTAGGGGGTGATACTATAGCTTGAAACACGTGCCATTTCCTTTACATTAAAAAAGGCTTAAGGGTACAAATTAGAACTTAAATTAATCATTTATAAATTTTATCTGTAATTAGAGCTTTATTGCAACAGATTTCGTGAAATATTTCAATATATACATACATACATATATATATATATATATATATATATATATATATATATATATATATATATATATATATATATACACTCATATACATATACATGTGTATTTATGTATGTAGACCCTCAAACCACACTCACCAAAATCAAGAACAAATAAAAATTCTTATTAGAGATGAGATTTTCATACATGAAATTATTTTATGCATACATTAAAGTGCTGTTCCTTAAAAAAAAAATGAAGTAAATTAAATTTAAAAACTCCAATAAATTTCAAATTTACACAAACCCCACAATTTGCAGGCATTAAGATAGCAAGTTGCATTATACTATTATTCCAAACGTGATAAAGCTATAGCATGTGCTAGTGACCCCAACTCAAAGTCAAATGATCTTCACCAAGTTTCTTTACCATAGAAAGGGATGATCCTTCTAAAGGAAACAACTCCAGACTCATCTCAAACACCCTCTAGGTTATTAATAAGGCAATCAATTGTATTTCCTATTATACTAATAGATCTGTTCAAAGTTTAAGCTAATCGTTCAAAGTGATCCGAACTTTTAAATTGATTTGAACAAAAATATTAAATCCGTTAAACATGTTTTGGTCTTGAAAATAAAGGTCCAATAAAAAATTAGACCAGTCCATTATTTCCAGTTCAAATTTAATCTACTAATTATAATTTGTTAGTATTTTTTATTCTATTTCATTTTTTAATTCCATTTGATTTTTTTGTACAATTTAATTTGAGTTTATATTTTTTTAAACTTTAATTTAAAATTTTATATTTCTTGTAATCTTTTTTAAAACTTTATTTTAATTTATTGTGTTATGCATATTAACAATTATGTGTAATTTTAAAAAAATTTACTAATATTTTGGTGAGCTTTGACTTATTCATTATATACAAAAAGTTTGGACAAAAATATTAAACTTGAAAAAACGCATCCTTTAATACCTTACCTAAACTTGTCTTGACCCATGAACAGCTCTATATTATATATATATATATATATATATATATATATATATATATATAGAATTTTGTTAGTGGAAGCTCTAAGAACATTTTTTATGAAGTTAATTAATATTTTATGTATTATTATCTAATATATTGTCAGTGGAGTTTTTAACTCCATAAATAGAATTAAGATGATAACTCCATTGAATTACTTAATTTATTATTATCTTGATTTCTAATGCTTTTTAAAATAATTACTTAATTTAGCAACTTTAAAAGGTGTTTCATGTTCTAACTTATTTATATGCATAAGAACTATCTTAACTAAATGCTTCTTTAACATAATCATGACAACTAAATTTTTTGATAATCAGGGAAATTAAAATTGTATGGATTGAAATTCTAGTCTTAATTACAACATATCACAACTCTTTATAATTTTATTTTATTCATGGTACGAAAAAGAGGCTCTACAAAAGATCTAAACCCAACTCTCACTTGGCTCTTATCACTTTCTTTTATTTTTATTGATTTCTCACGTAGTAAAACACAATACATTACATTGATCTCACACACAAAGCAACCTTCATAATACAAATCATATGGCAAACTTTAATTTCATTTTCCTCTTCCAACAACACAGTAGTTGGAAACTTATTAGCTATTCTCATTACATTATTAATTTTCTTATTATTGAATCCATAATTTGTTTCTCCAATATTCAAAGCTCTAGGGAGCAATGCAATTTCGACTGTAAATAGGACACTTAGGAGGCTTTGGAGGTACTTTTCCAGGCTTGCATGAGCTTCTGTAAGGACTATTGCGACCACATGCTATTAGAGGAGTTGGATTAGGAATTGGCACTGCAAAATTAACAAAAAACAAAGTAATTTAGCTAAAACAACAGGGGAAGTAATTACACACAAAAATGCAATAATTTACATTTCCCCATATTTTGTGATTTACGATCAAATAATGAAGTTCTTACTTCTTACATGCCATCATGTATAACATAGTTATATAGTTTATCATATGCAAATTAAAGTTTTTGTTTGGTAGTACAATGAGAGAGGAGTTTCATTACACGAAATAATATTGTGATATATATAATGACTATAATCATAACATTCTGATATTTTAATACAGTGAAAAGGATTCTCATCGCACTTTCGAATGATCATTAAATCAATCAAATATATGCATATATTAATGATCTAAAATATTGTAAAATACTAAAGCTATAGTTGCTCTTACCCTTCGCAGCCAGTTCTCGAGCCAAGGTTAAAGTAGGATGAGAGAGAGAGGAAGTCAAGAGAATGCATAGTATGAAAAATAATGCTTTCATTTTGGATGAGTAAAAGCTAAAAGAAGCATGAGTTGAGCATAATCTCCTCTCTCTCTCGATTGCTATTTATAGGCCAATAATTCATGCAAAAAGAAATTCAAAGCTTCATATGGTTGATACCATTAAATTATTATATGATGACAAATTCAAATTCACTATACATAGATATACATATAAAAGCAAAATGACAAAAGGAAAGAACTCATGAAATTTCCATAACAATGACTGATTTTTTTTTTTGAAGACCAATCAATAAATTTCCACTCAAGAACTAATTAAGTAACTGCGGTCGTCTATTTCGTTATTATTTTCTTGGAAAAGAAAATATTAAGAAAGACTTGATGTAGTCAAGAAAATCCAGAATACCTGCTTTTATTTTCTGAAGATATAATATATTATTATTATATATTTTAATAAAGAACAAATTTCTTTGACCAGATTCTAATTAATTAATAATATGAAAATATTATGTATTCAAAATCATGCATAATCAGATAATTAGAAGGTAAATAAACAATTATTTATAATTTACATCAATTTCTAAAGCAATTTTGTTGACTATTTCAAACTAGTTGTCTAAATAAAACAAAAACACTCAAAAGGAAAGAACAAATAGCTTGTTGTTGTGGACTGTATAGAATAGTGGTCCTTTAAACAAAGCGGAGTATGTATAAACATAACTTTCATTAGTATTGGTTATTTTTGAAAATTTTTATTTTTATCCTTAAATTAAAAATTTAGATTTTTTTTCACCTTTAATGTTATTTTGAATTTGTTTTATTAAATTCATATATCCATTAACATGGTCGTTAAAATTTAGACAAAAAATTGCTATATGTATATCTATCAAAGCATCAAATTAATGACAAATTTCATTTAAACTAATGAACGGATTTGGATTAAATTCAAAAGATGAATAGGAAAAATTATGAAAAATATGATGACTAATGATTGATATTTATATATATATATATATATATATATATATAATTTACTTAACAATCAAGACTTGACTTAACTCACAATTATTATTTCTATTTAAATTTTCATTCTCATTCTATGTCTCTTTATGAACCAAAAACAATACTTACTCAAAATGTGATTTCGTATAAAATTTTGAATAAATCTGGTATTCATCGACTTCATATTTTGAATAAAAAAATGCCTCTTGCTCTTTTCTGACTGGTTAATTCGGTGTTTGCCAAAGCTAGTCATTGAAATAAAATAGAAGCTCTAATTATGAAGTTATTCAATATATAAACTGATTCGGGCTGAGCAATAGAGAAGATATTTTCTTAGACATGTCATCTATGCGATGGACGAATGTATATAAGGTATTCTAAGGGCAACTGCATCCGCAAAACTTAAAAAAAAAAAAAAAAGTTATTTAAAATATTTATAAATTTTAATAAAAATGCTAATCTTTTTTCTTGTGCTTACAAATAAAAATAGTAATCTTGCTCCCACTAGACTATAAGTTTTAATAAATAAATAATACTTTTGTTCACAAAAATTAAAATTTTAATAAAAATAATCAAATTTTCTCTATTTAAATTTATCAAATTTTAAATTTTAAACATATAAATTTTTTTATTGAACCTGAATTTATTTTAATTTTTGAATATTGCATAAAAAATAAAATAAAAAGCACCCAATCATTTAAATAAATTTAAACCTAATGATATAAATTACATTTGCGTGTGTTGGTGATGAGGACATCTAAATTTTTATTAAAAAAATGAATATTAAATTAAAAATATAAATAATATTTGAGTAAGTGGTTAAATCCATTTCTTGTTTAAGTTAATCCCATCTTTAATTTCTCATCTTTATTTATTTTATGAGTATTACTTGCCATTTTACTCTTAACATTTAGCATTGTGCATTGGAATTATACATTGGAGACTAATTTAATTACAAGTTTAAACTATATTAGCTACTACAATATATGACAGAATAATCAATCTGTCTGCATCATTTGGATACATGTTAAAAGAATACCTAGATTATCCGTTTCACTTCAATATTTCTTTGGCATACTTGTCAGCTTAATTAACAACTTTTATAATTTACTTGAATTTTATGTTAGAAAATATGTATAACTTTTTATTTAAAATTCCTTTTAATTGGATTAGTAAACCCACAGTACTCAACATTCCAGAATCAAAAGAGACCTTTAATTATTTCATTATTATTAATTAATGATTAATCAAATATTAATTAGTTATCCAATTATTTTTTAATAAGTTTTTTTCAGGTAATTGAAAATTGCTTGTGTGTTTTACTGTTATTTTTTTCGAAAATTAATTTATGGAATTTCTTTTCATACATAAGTAAGTAGGTATGTAGTTTTTTTATTATAAAAATTGAATTACAAAATGATTTGTGGTTTTTAAATTAGTATTATATATTTATCATTGCATAACGTGCTAAACAAAGCAGTAGTTTAGTGGAAACACAAATCATGACAACTCTAACTTCATTTCATGATCTGGTTGGCAACTTTATTAGTTATAAATTCCCATTGTAGTTTCCCCAATAGGTCAACCATAGCTTTCCCGCCACCATTCTAGGTGCAGTCGGAGATGATGCTGGAGGTTGGCAGCGCCTGTTATACATATTATTGCAGTTACACTTAGGACTAGGAGGCGTCGGCGAAGGACGTACGCAACTTTTATAAGGCTTTCCGCGCCCACATACTATCGCAGGGCGTTTCTTAGGATCAAGTACTACGCCACCTGATCGACCATAAATGGGATGTTCTGCAAAATTAACTAGAACATACTATTGTTGTAAACTCTAAGCACAAAGAAAATCAGAAAAATATCTAAAAATATGTTATATCATTCAAAATAAGTTGTTGGCTTATATAAGCCTTACAAAGAGATAAAAATGAAAATAGAAAAACAACTCACGTTTTATAGATCCTAATAACGTGATAAATGACTAAGAAAATGGTCATACTCTACCCACATGTCCTAAATAATAGGATTTATTAACTCAATGAACTTTTGACAACTTCAACTATAACTCTAACAATCCCAACAATTTCTCCCCTAAACTGATTGCAGTAATGCTTTCAGTTTACTCGTGGTACCACACACACACCCATTGACTCACGCAGCTTCAAGAACACACCAGCTTAAGTGGTTTTGTCATAATGTCGGCAACTTGTTCTTGTGTGACACAATGCTTCAGCTCAACAATTCCATCTCTGGTCAAATCACGCAAGAAATGAGACCTTACGTTAATGTGTTTGTTGTGTCCATGCATGACTAGGTTCTTGGATAGCTTAATGGTAGAACTGTTGTCACATAACACAGTGGTACACTTGCCTTGAGAATGACCAAGCTTCTCCAATACTCTCCTCATCCACACACCTTGACAAGCACAAGAGGCAGCTGCCACAAACTCTGCTTCAGTAGTGGACAAAGCAACTACATGCTGTTTTTTAAAAAGACGAGGACACAGCTCCTTCACTGAGTAGAAACACATAACCATAAGCACTTTTCCTGTCATCTATATTTCTTGCATAATCACTGTCTGTATATGCCATCAACTCTCCATTACCCTCCTTTCGATGAAAGACTCCTAAATCCACAGTACCTTTCAAGTATCTTAACACCATTTTCGCTGCCTGTAAATGCAACTCAGTTGGACTTGCCATGAATCTGCTAATGAGAGACACCACATACATCAAGTCCAGCATTGTTGCAGTTAGATACATAAGACTTTCGACCAATTGTTTGTACATGGTAGCATTCACCTTTGCTCCTTCTTCATCCTTCATTAGTATAATGCCAAGAACAATGGGATTCTTCACACTATTACTCTTCTCCATCCTAAACCTCTCCAAAACTTCTTTTGCATACTTTCTTTGACTAATATAAATGCCTTCAGGATTTTGTAAAACCTCCACACCGAGAAAATATTTCATCTTTCCCAAATCAGTCATATCAAATTCAAGTTTCATAGAATTCTTGAACTTAAGAAACATACTTTCATCATTATCGGTAAAAATTAGATCATCAACATATAAGCTAACAATCAAAATTTTACCTCCATCTCCTGTTTTGATGAATAAGGTGTGTTCACAGCTGCACCTCTCAAATCCTTCTTTGAAAAAATATGCTTCAATCCGGTTGTACCATACACGAGGGGCTTGTTTAAGGCTATACAATGCCTTCTTCAATTTGTACACCTTATACTCTTCACCTTTCTTCTCATAACCTTGTGGTTGCTCAACAAACGCTACTTCATTTAGCTCTTCATGCAAGAAAGCGCTTTTGATGTCAAGCTGATATACACTCCAACTATTTCGAGCTGCTAAAGCAATTACCATTTGAATCATATCCCACCTAGCCACAGGTGCAAACACCTCAGTATAATCTATGTCATGCTGCTGTGCATACCCTTTCGCCACCAACCGAGCCTTACACTTGTCAACCTCGCCATTTTCGTTGAGTTTAGTTTTGAAAACCCACTTTACTCCAATCTTCTTCATTCCTTTAGGCAAATCTGTCAGCTCCCAAGTCTCATTTCTTTCAATCGCTTCTATCTCCAAGTCCATTGCAGCTCTCCACTTGGAACTCTGAACAACGTCTTCAAAGGTAGTTGGATCTGCAGTTGAGGTAAACAGAACCAAATTGTTGTGCTCAACTTCTTCTTCTGAAAATTCTCCCCCACTCACATAATCTTCCATCCAGAACGGTACTCTTATGTTCCTCCCTTCTAGTGAGCTTTCTTCAGATGTTAGAGAATTCTCTCCAGCTGACTCACTTGAAAATAAGATAACCTCTCCTCCTTCTTCTTCTGTTCCCACCTCCTCTTCAGATTCTCCTTCACTTTAATCATGTTCACTTTCTTCTTCATTACTATCTCCTCACTCGAGGATATCAAGTCTTGCTTCTTCATTACTTCTCCCCCAATCCCAGCACTCATTTTCTTCAAAAACCACATCTCTGCTTACAACTATCTTCTTGGACGCTGGATCATAAAGTCTATATGCTTTAGACTCTTCACTCATCCCTAGAAACACACACCAAAAACTCTTATCATCCAGCTTCTTTCTCTTACTGTCTGACACATGAACATGGCCAATGCATCCAAGAACTTGAAAATAATCAACATTGGGTTTGACACCACTCTAAGCCTCTTCAGGAGTCATATCTTTCACTGCCAATGTAGGACTTCTATTGAGCACATGCGCTGTCCAATTTACTGCTTCTGGCCAGAAATTCTTTAGAACTTGCTTCTCCGATAACATACTTCTAACCATGTTGATGATTGTCCTGTTCTTACACTCAGCCACTCCATTTTGTTGGGGAGTGTAGGCTGCAGTGAGCTGCCTGCTAATGTAGGACTTCTATTGAGCACATACGCTGTCCAATTTACTGCTTCTGGCCAGAAATTCTTTGGAACTTGCTTCTCCAATAACATACTTCTAACCATGTTCATGATTGTCCTGTTCTTGCACTCAGTCATTCCATTTTGTTGGGGAGTGTAGGCTGCAGTGAGCTGCCTGCTAATACTATTAGCTTTGCAAAAAACATTGAACTCGTGAGAGGTGAACTCTCCACCCTTATATGTGCGCAGACAATGAATAAAAGCTCATGTGTCTTTCTCAACAAGGTTTTTATAATTCTTGAAGATAGTAAAAGCTTCAGATTTTTCAGCAAGAAAATATATGTAATCATCAATAAAGCTTATGAAATACCTCTTCTTACTATTGGAAACAGGTTTGATGGGCCCGCAAATGTCAGCATGTACCAACTGCAGCCTTTGTGATGCTCTCCATAAACTCCTTTTTGGAATTGCATCCCGTGTTGCTTTCCCACCATGCAATCAGTGCATATTTTGGATGGTGCCTTCAACTGTGGTAACCCTCTCACCATTTACTTATATTGCAATGTTCTCAGACCCTTGAAACTTAGATGCCCATATCTGCAGTGCCAAAGGTGAGTGTTGTTTTCAAGAATTGTTTGGAAACAAGTGGAAGCTTTTGGAAGAATTCTTGCAAGCAATATGAACATCCTATTGGCAAATATTGCTATTTGCATAATAAGCCCTTTCTTGGGATGATATGCTCTACATTCTCCATGTTGTATCAAGATAGCTACATTTTTTCTTGCAATTGTCCAACACTTAATAAATTATTTTTCAACTCAAGTATATAGAAAACATCAGTGATTACCTGAGTAATTCCAGCAATTTGCAGTCTAATGTTATCCTTTCCCAGCACAGTCATCTTGGAATTATTCCCGAGCTTTACAAATTGTCAGAATTCCTCATCAAGTTTCGAGAACCACTTATTATTTGCACGCATATGATTGCTACACCCTGAGTCAAGGAACCATACATCTTCTCTCCTTGATTGATTAAGGTCCACATATGACATCAGCAACATTTCTTCTTTCTCCTCAAGCTCAGCATAATTCGCTTCCTTCTCCCATTCAGGACACTCATATTTAAAGTGCCCTAATTGATGACACTTATAACACTCAACTGTAGCTTTGTTGAATGCTTGTCTACCTCTTCGTCTGCCTCTCCCTCGAAAAACTCCACGAGCTCAACGACTTCCTCTTCCACCAATTCTATCATCGTAGGTCACCTTTAATGCCTGCTCATCTCCTCCATGCCCGTTCATCCTCTGCTCATGTACCAGTAGGCTACTCTACAACTCATCAATGGTTAAAGTGTCTAATTATTAAACTCCTCAACCGAACACACAACATAGTCAAACCTTGAGGTCATTGATCTCAAGATCTTTTCAATGATCACCACTTGTTGCATGTTTTCACCATGCATCTTCATCTTGTTTGCTATGATGAGTGTTCGAGCGAAGTACGCATCAACACTCTCACCCTCTTTCATCTGTAGAACCTCAATCTCCTTCCAAAGAGCTTGGAGTTGTGCTCTTTTGACTGTTGTGGAACCCTGGTACTTCTGCTTTATAGAGTCCCAGAAGTGCTTGGTAGTGTCTCTGTTGAGGATCGTCTCTATAATGGTTCGATCAATGGCTTGGAATAGATAATTATTAACCTTCAAGTCTTTCAGCTTCTGGTTTGCAATGGTTTTTTGTTGTTCTTCAGTAAGCTCCACTCCTTCTGTTGCAGCAGGGATTCCAATCTCCACCAAACTCCAATACTCCTTTAAACGAAGAAAATTTTCCATAAGCATAGACCAATGATCGTAATGACCATCAAACTTAGGAATTGCAGGTTGAACGAAATTATTTTCAACTGCCATACTTCAATTCTTTCTCTTCTCACTCTTTCTCTTCTTAAGAAACTGCGGTTTCTTTTCTCTCACAATCAGGCCCCGTGATGGGGCTCTGATACCAGATTGTTGTAAACTCTAAGCACAAAGCAAATCAGAGAAATATCTAAAAATATGTTATATCATTCAAAACAAGCTGTTGGCTTATATAAACCTTACAAAGAGATAAAAATGGAAACATAAAAACAACTCACGTTTTACAGATCCTAATAATGTGGTAAATGGCTAAAGAAATGGTCATACTCTACCCACATGTCCTAAATAATAGGATTTATTAACTCAATGAACTTTTGACAACTTCAACTATAACTCTAACAACTCCAACAACTATGTCCATGTTATTAAAATCATTCATATAAATAAACTCAATGAAATTAAATAAAGCAAAGCGCCTAAAAATTAAGAAAACAAAAAGAAAATTGAGTTTTGAATAAACGTGTAATTCTTCTTGATATAGGCAAAATCTGAAGATATTATATATGTGTTGGAAATTAAATGTGGCATGTGCATAATTTTGGCTTTATTATCATGTCATATGATATTTACTATGTGATAATAACATATCATACATGTCACATGATATATGCATAGGCATATCAATTGAACCGGTCAAATTGAATTTGGATCAAATCATTTTAGACTGAACAAATTAGTTTATTTAGGATTTGAAAGTTCTGGCTTAAAATCATTTCAAAGTCAATCTAATCGAGTCAACCATTTAGAGGGAAAGAACATGAAATTGTGGAGTGTAGTAAAAGACGATGGTCCCTCACATAATTGAAAGGTCTTCTCCGTTAACGATATCTTTTCTTGAAAGATAAATATTATTGACAAAAAAAAAAAATTATAAGGAGGTTACAAAGTCGAAAGATTTATTGACTCCCACTTTAGCAAAGCAATCTGCAAAATGATTAATTTTTCTAAATAATGACTCACATCCCTAGAGATTTGATGGTTTTTTATTTTTGTGATGGAAGAAAATTGAAACAAGAATTTCAAGACAAAAGAGTGTCTTTTGGTGGGTAAACCGATGGGTATGGGCTTATAAAACAGTACTAGGTGTGTAAACACCTCATAGTGATAAAGTCAGTGGTTAAATCCCTTTCTCTTTTAAGTTAATCGTATCATTTAATTTCTCATCTTTATTTATTTTATGAGTTTTACTCGCCATTTTACTCTTAGCAATTAGCATTGTGCATTATTTGATATTGGAATTATGCATTGGAGACTAATTTATCTACAAGTTTAACCTATATTAGCTATTATAATATATTAATATGACAGAATAATCAATCTGTCCGCATCATTAGGATACTTGTTAAAAGAATACCTAAATTATCCATTTCACTTCGATATTTCTTTAGCATACTTGTCAGCATAATTAACTTTAATTTTATGTAAGAATATGTTTATAACTTTTTATTTAAAATTCCTTTTAATTGGATTAGTGCACCCACCATCTCAACATTCCAGAATCGAAACAGACCTTTAATTATTTCATTATTAATAATTAATTATTGATTAATCAAATATTAATTAATTATCCAATTGTATTTCTAATAATGTTTTTGGAGGTAATTAAAAAAGTGCATGTGTGTTTTACTTTTATTTTTTCGAAAATTCATTTATTGGTTTTCTTTTCATATTTAAGAAATTGATATACATAACGTAAGTAGTTTTCTATGATATTACAAAATGAAATTAGTATATATATTTATCATTGCATATAATTTGCTAAACAGAACAGTAGTTTAGTGAAAACACAAATCATGGCAACTGCAACTTCATTTTATGATCTGGTTGGCAACTTTATTAGCTATAAATTCCCACTGTAGTTTCACCAATAGATCATCCATAGCTTTCCCGCCACCATTCAAGGTGGAGGCGGAGATGGTGGTAGACGATGACAAGCTTTGTTATAAGTATTGCAATTACGAGGAGCAGGTATGCAACTTTTATGAGGATTCAGCGCACATTTGGTCGCTGGGCGTTTCTTAGGATCCAATACCGCGCCACCTGATCGACCATAAATGAGATGTTCCGCAAAATTAACAAGAACATACTATGTCCATATTATTAAAATCATTCATATAAATAAATTCAATGTAATTAATTAAAGCAAAGCGCCTAAAATTTAAAAAAAGAAATGAGCTTTGAATAAACGTGTAACTTGTCCTGATATAGGCAGAATCTGAAAATATTATATATGTGTTAGAAATTAAATGAGGTCTGTGCATAATTTTGGCTTTATTATCATGCCATATGATATTTACTATGTGATAATAACATATCATACATGTCACATGATATATGCGTAGGCATATCAATTGAACCGGTCAAATTGAATTTGGATCGAATCATTTTAAGCTGAACAAATTAGTTTATTTAGGATTTGAAAGTTTTGGTTGAAAATTATTTTAGTTTCGAATCTTTCAAGTTTGGCACTTGAATTATATAAATTTGAGTAATTTTGAATCTAAATTTTTGAGTTTTAAAATCCACTTAATTTAATTTTGGATTATACATATGAATATGGTTTGAAAAAGTATGGAGATACCCATTTTAACTTTATTACAAAAATATATACATATACAAGTTATGCAAAAACTAGTTGCCCTTACCTTTTTTGACCAGCTCTCGAGCCATGGTTAAAGTGGGAACAAAGAGAGAGGAAGCTAAGAGAATGCATACTATGAGAAATAATGCTTTCATTTTGTATTACTCGGTAGTTTGAGTTAAGCATCTCCTCTCCTCTGAGTACTGCTATTTATAGGCAAATTTCAAATCTGTTGTTTCATAAAAGAAAGCATACTTTTCCAAGTTGATAGATGGCATTTTAAAATTATTGGGGCAGACAATTCAAATTCATGAGAAGAATCTCGTGAAATCCACGGCGATGAGTGCATTATATTTTAGGACCAATCTTCCACTTCAAGACAAATTACTTTTGTTGTTTGTCGCTTTCATTTGTATTCTCATATTGGGAAAAGTTAGATTTTTAAGAGATCAGACTTCATGGAGTGAAGAAAACTCAAAAGACTTCTTTTTATACATTTGATATAAAGTCTTTTTTTTTTTAATTTTATAAGTGAATTAAAATATTAACACATGTCTTATTCTAGATATATTTGTAAGATTCAATAAATTAATTGTTAAAAAACATATAATAATCATTTAATTTTGTATATAGAGTTTAAAATTAAAAATTTCACCATTGACGTCTAGAATAAAATCATATAGTAAAATTCAGATTTGTCCTTAATTCGTTGTAAATAATAAGAAAAACACTCTGTCCAACAACGACTTGCTTTAATTTTTTTCGAAGATAATCGTAGATGTATATAAACCAGGCAACGCTAAAAACAATATAAAAACGATGCATATAAAAAATATAAAGGTAACATGTGCTAGAATTTAATAAAAAATTTAATGAATATTACAAAAATTAAAAAAAAAAACGCTTTTGTGTTTGATGTATTGATATAAAATTTTTAAATTTTACACGATACGAATATAATTTTATATTACGCGAACACCAATTTTATACGGAAATTAGATCTAGATATAATGAAAATAAACTCATACATTTGTATTTAATTTCCAAAAACTTCTAGTTATAAATTACCATATAAATTTTCTCAATGAAAGATAAAAACATTGACTCCAAGTCTACGAAGATGTGATTTGTTAAGAATCTTGACTCAAATCCCTACATATTTGATGATTATTTAATCAATTATTCCTTCTTTATTTTAAAATTTTCAACAATTTTGCTCCCACAAAACCAAAAGTTTTAATTAAAATTATATTTTCCTATTAATAAAAATGATTATTTTCTCTATTTAAATTTATCAAAAATTAAAAGTTTTTTCCCAATAATTAAAATTTTAATAAATATAATTCATTTTCTCTATTTAAATGTATCAAAATTAAAAATTTGGAGCATATAAATTTTTTATTTGACCTGAATTTATTTCAATTTTTCGTTATTGCATAAAAATATGAAAATAAAAAATAATTTAAATCCAATTATATAAATTCCTGCATCCGTCCTGTCTATACCAGTGTCATAGTGCTCATTCTTTTTTCGTTGAAAATATGAAACATAAGGAAAAAAAATTATTCAAACTTTTTCAAATGATGTAATTAAATGTGTGCATGTGTGTTTTACTTTTATTTTTTTCGACAATTCACATATTGGTTTTCTTTTCATATTTAAGAAATTTATATACATAAAATAATTAATTTTCTATTATAAAAATAAAATTAAAAAATGAAATTAGTATATATATATATATATATATATATACATATATACATATTTATCATGCAAAATTTGCTAAACAAAGCACTAAACTACTGCTTATATTTTATGACATGAATTATTGTTGTTGTGTGTCTCTTTCATTTCTATGATCTTACCTGGAAAAGTTAGAAAGATTTTTAGAGATAAGACGTAGAGTTATTTTTTATGGACGGTGATGTTGACTCTAGTGACATTAAAAAAAAATATCATTAAAAAAATATATTTTTAATAAAAAATAAAAAATAAAAAATAAATGTAAGAGAGTAATTTTACTATTTTATTTTATATGAACGAAATTCATATCACCAAGGTCGCGATGAGTTTCCATACAGAACATTAATGGAGTGAAGAAAACTCAAAAGGACTTATTTTTATTCTATAAGCTTAAAATTATCTTTTATATAAAGTTTTTTTTTTTAATTTTATAAGTGGATTAAAATAGAGATAGATATGTCTTATTATAGATATATTTATAAGAAAAAATAAATTAATTGTTAAATAAACATATAATAATCATTTAATCTTTTATGTAGAGTTTTAAATTAAAAACTCTACCTTTGACATATAGAATAAAAATATGCAAATGTATCTATGTAAATAATAAGAAAAAACTGTCCAACATCGGCTTGCTTCAGATTTCTTAGAAGATAATAGTATACATATATAAACTTGGCATTATTAGATACGATACAAAAATTATGTGCATAAAAAATACAAAAGTGATATGTGATAAAATTTGATAAAATAATTTATATAAATATTACAAAAACTATAAAAAAAAATTTTATAGTTGATATATTGATACGAAATTTTTTTATTTTAAATGACATGATTATAATTTTATATAAAAATTAGGTCTAAATATATAGATATTAAACTCGTACATTTGTATTTAATTTCCAAAAACTTCTAGCTATAAATTACCATACAAATTTTCTCAATGAAAGATAAAAACATTAACCCCAAGTCCACCAAAGTAGTTAAAGGTTGGATTATCTAACACGTATCAAAATCAATCTAATTGAAACAAAACCGTTTGAAGGGGAAAGAATATGAAATTGTGCAATGTAGTCAAAAGTGATGGTCCCTCACAGAGTCACAGTCACACAAATTGAAGGGTCTTGTGTATGAGAATTTTGACTGAAATCCCTATAGATTTGATGATTTTTTTTAAACCATTATTTTTTGAAAATTTCCAATAATTTTGATCCCTCAAAACTAAAAGTTTTAATTAAAAGAGTATTTTCCTAAAAATAACAATTTTCATAAAAATGATTATTTTTTCTATTTAAATTTATCAAAATTTAAAAGTTTTGTTCCCAATAATTAAAAATTTTAAAAAATAATTCATTTTCTCTATTTAATATATCAAAATTTTAAATTTTAAGCATATATACTTTTTATGTAAGTTGAATTTATTTTAATTTTTCATTATTGCATAAAAATATGAAAAAAAAAAATCAATCATTTAAATAATTTAAATCTAATGGCATAAATTCCTGCATCCGTCCTGTCCATACCACAGTGGCATAGTGATCATTCTTTTTTTGTTGAAAATAAGAAACATATTGAAAAAAATAATAATTATTCAAACTTATTCAAATGATGTAATTAAATGTGCATGTGTGTTTTACTTTATTTTTTTTCCTGAAATT
Organism: Firmiana major; assembly: GCA_033439115.1. Lineage (NCBI taxonomy): Eukaryota > Viridiplantae > Streptophyta > Magnoliopsida > Malvales > Malvaceae > Firmiana > Firmiana major. The sequence goes on from CM065905.1 coordinate 67,579,609, forward strand.
CACTTATTGCTTTTCTTTTCATATTTTAAGAAATTTATATATAAAAAATAAGTAATTTTCTATTATAAAAATGAAATTACAAAATGAAATTAGTATATATATATATATATATATATATATATATCATTGCATAATTTGCTAAACAAAGCAGTAGTTCAGTGAAAACACAAATCATGGCAACTGCAACCTCATTTCGTAATCTGGTTGGCAACTTTATTAGCTATAAATTCCCATTGTAGTTTCACCAATAGATCATCCAGAGCTTTCCCGCCACCATTCAAGGTGGAGTCGGAGATGATGCTGGAGGACAGTGCCTCTTATAAATGCTGCACTTACGAGGCGTCGGCGAAGCAGGTACGCAACTTTTATGAGGATTCAGCGCACATTCGGTCGCTGGGCGTTTCTTAGGATCCAATACCGCGCCACCTGATCGACCATAAATGAGATGTTCCGCAAAATTAACAAGAACATACTATGTCCATATTATTAAAATTATTCATATAAATAAATTCAATGTAATTAATTAAAGCAAAGCGCCTAAAATTTAAAAAAATAAAAAAAAATGAGTTTTGAATAAACGTGTAACTCGTCCTGATATAAGCAGAATCTGAAGATATTATATATGTGTTAGAAATTAAATGAGGCCTGTGCATAATTTTGGCTTTATTATCATGCCATATGATATTTACTAAGTGATAATAACATATCATACATGTCACATGATATATGCATAGGCATATCAATTGAACCGGTCAAATTGAATTTGGATCGAATCATTTGAGACTGAACAAATTAGTTTATTTAGGATTTAAAAGTTTTGACTTAAAATCATTTTAGTTTCGAATCTTTCAAGTTTGGCACTTGAATTATATGAATTTGAGTAATTTCGAATCTAAATTTTTGAATTTTAAAGTCCACTTAATTTAATTTTGGATTATACATATGAATATGGTTTGAAAAAGTATGGAGATATCCATTTTAACTTTATTACAAAAATATATACATATACAAGTTATGCAAAAACTAGTTGCCCTTACCTTTTTCGACCAGCTCTCGAGCCATGGTTAAAATGGGAACAAAGAGAGAGGAAGCTAAGAGAATGCATACTATGAGAAATAATGCTTTCATTTTGTATTACTCGGTAGTTTGAGTTAAGCATCTCCTCTCCTCTGAGTACTGCTATCTATAGGCAAATTTCAAATCTGTTGTTTCATAAAAGAAAGCATACTTTTCCAAGTTGATAGATAACATTTCAAAATTATTGGGGCAGACAATTCAAATTCATGAGAAGAATTGATAAAGCGAGAACTCATGAAAGCTCCACAGCGATGAGTGCATTATATTTTAGGACCAATCTTCCACTTCAAGACAAATTATTTTTGTTGTTTGTCTCTTTCATTTTCCAAGTTGATAGATAACATTTCAAAATTATTGGGCTAGACAATTCAAATTCATGAGAAGAATTGACAAAGCGAGAGCTCATGAAAGCTCCACGGCGATGAGTGCATTATATTTTATGACCAATCTTCACTTAAAGACATGAATTATTTTTGTTGTTTGTCTCTTTTATTGTATTCTCGTATTGGGAAAAGTTAGATTTTAAAGAAATCAGACTTTACGGAATGAAAATAACTCAAAAGACTTCTTTTTATACATTCGATATAAAGGTTTTTTTTTTAATTTTATAAGTGAATTAAGATTTTGATACATATCTTATTATAGATATATTTGTAAGATTCAATAAATTAATTGTTAAAAAACATATAATAATCACTTAATCTTGCATGTAGAGTTTAAATTTAAAAATTCTACCATTGACATATAAAATAAGAATCATATAGTAAAATTAATATTTGTCGATCAATTCGTTGTAAATAATAAGAAAAAACCTCTGTCCAACAAGACTTGCTTTAAAGCTCTTCGAAGATAATCGTAGATGTATATAAACCAAGCAATGCTAAAAACTATTTAAAAATGATGCACATAAAAAATAAAAAGTAACATGTACTAAAATTTAATACAAAATTTAATGAATATTACAAAAACTAAAAAAAATGTCTTTATATTTGATGTATTGATATAAAATTTTTCGAATTTTATACGATACGAATATAATTTTATATGATGTGAACATAAATTTTATATCGAACTTAGATCTAGATATAATGAAAATAAACTTGTACATTTGTATTTAATTTCCAAAACTTCTAGCTATAAATTACCATACAAATTTTCTCAACAAAAGATAAAAACATTGACTCCAAGTCTACCAACATCGTTAGAGGTCTGATGTGATTTTTTAAGAATCTTGACTCAAATCCCTACATATTTGATGATTATTTAATCATTATTCCTTCACTATTTTAAAATTTTCAGCAATTTAGCTCCCACAAAACCAAAAGTTTTAATTAAAATAATATTTTCCTAAAAATTACAATTTTAATAAAAATGATTATTTTCTCTATTTAAATTTATCAAAAATTAAAAGTTTTTTCCCAATATTTAAACTCTTAATAAAAATAATTCATTTTCTCTGTTTTAAATGTATCAAAATTAAAAATTTTGAGCATATAAAATCAGGTTTAATCATGTTTGGATTTGAGTGGATTAGATAAGTCTTTTGAGTTTGGAGCAGTTTTAACATTTATACGTATGAATATGATTTGAAAAGTATAAAGATGCCTATCTAACTTTATTACCAAAAGCATATATACAACTAATGTAAAATACTAGTTGATCTTACCTATCTCGACCAGCTCTCGAGCCATGGTGGAAGTGAGAATAAAGAGAGAGGAAACTAAGAGAAGGCATGATATGAGAAATAGTGCTTTCATTTTGTATTACTTGGTAGCCAGTTTGAGTTAAGCGTCTCCTCTCCTCTCTTGACAGCAATTTATAGGCCAATTTCAAGTCTATTGTTTCATTAAAAAAAAAAAAAGAGTATACTTTTCCAAGTTGATAAATAACATTTCAAAATTATTGGAGTAGACAATTAAAATTCTTGAGAAGAGTTGACAATTACAAAAAGGTTATACACTTAACGTGATAATATGATTTTAATACGAAATATTATTTTTTAATTACATAAGCATTATTTTATATAATATAAACATGATTTTTTATATAAATTATTAGATCTAAAGGTATAAAAAGTAAACACATATTAAAAACTTCTATTTATAAATTTCCATATAAATTTTCTCAATAAAAGATAAAAACATTGACTCCAGGTCTACGAACGTACTGAAAGGTCAGATTACCTAGCACATATTTGTTGACCATTTCAAAGTCAATCTAATCGAGACACCCATTAAAAGGGAAAGAACATGAAATTGTGGAGTGTAGTAAAAGACGATGGTCCCTCACATAATTGAAAGGTCTTCTCCGTTAAGGATATTTTTTCTTGAAAGATAAATATTAGATATAAAAAAAAAATTACAAGGAGGTTACAAAGTCGAAAGATTTATTGACTCCCACTTTAGCAAAGCAATCTGCAAAATGATTAATTTTTCTAAATGCGTGATTAAAAATAATGACTCACATCCCTAGAGATTTGATGGTTTTTTATTTTTGTGATGGAAGAAAATTGAAACAAGAATTTCAAGACAAAAGAGTGTCTTTTTGGTGGGTAAGCCGATGGGTATGGGCTTATAAAACAGTACTAGGTGTGTAAACACCTCATGGGGATAAAGTAAGTGGTTAAATCCCTTTCTTTTTTAAGGTAATCGTATCATTTAATTTCTCATCTTTATTTATTTTATGAGTTTTACTCGCCATTTTACTCTTAGCAATTAGCATTGTGCATTATTTGATATTGGAATTATGCATTGGAGACTAATTTATCTACAAGTTTAACCTATATTAGCTACTATAATATATTAATATGAGAGAATAATCAATCTGTCTGCATCATTAGGATACTTGTTAAAAGAATACCTAAATTATCCATTTCACTTCAATATTTCTTTAGCATACTTGTCAGCATAATTAACTTTAATTTTCTGTAAGAATATATGTATAACTTTTTATTTAAAATTCCTTTTAATTGGATTAGTGCACCCACCATACTCAACATTCCAGAATCGAAAGAGACCTTTAATTATTTCATTGTTATTAATTAATTATTGATTAATCAAATATTAATTAATTATCCAATTGTATTTCTAATATGTTTTTTTGAGGTAATTAAAAATGTGCATGTGTGTTTTACTTTTATTTTTTCGAAAATTCATTTATTGGTTTTCTTTTCATATTTAAGAAATTGATATACATAACGTAAGTAGTTTTCTATGATATTACAAAATGAAATTAGTATAAATATTTATCATTGCATAATTTGCTAAACAGAACAGTAGTTTAGTGAAAACACAAATCATGACAACTGCAACTTCATTTTATGATCTGGTTGGCAACTTTATTAGCTATAAATTCCCACTGTAGCTTCACCAATAGATCATCCATAGCTTTCCCGCCACCATTCAAGGTGGAGGCGGAGATGGTGGTAGACGATGACAAGCTTTGTTATAAGTATTGCAATTACGAGGAGCAGGTATGCAACTTTTATGAGGATTCAGCGCACATTTGGTCGCTGGGCGTTTCTTAGGATCCAATACCGCGCCACCTGATCGACCATAAATGAGATGTTCCGCAAAATTAACAAGAACATACTATGTCCATATTATTAAAATCATTCATATAAATAAATTCAATGTAATTAATTAAAGCAAAGCGCCTAAAATTTAAAAGAATAAAAAAAAATGAGCTTTGAATAAACGTGTAATTCGCCCTGATATAGGCAGAATCTGAAAATATTATATATGTGTTAGAAATTAAATGAGGCCTGTGCATAATTTTGGCTTTATTATCATGCCATATGATATTTACTAAGTGATATTAACATATCATACATGTCACATGATATATGCATAGGCATATCAATTGAACCGGTAAAATTGAATTTGGATCGAATCATTTTAGATTGAACAAATTAGTTTATCTAGGATTTGAAAGTTCTGACTTAAAATCATTTTAGTTTAGAATCTTTCAAGTTTGGCACTTGAATTATATAAATTTGAGTAATTTTGAATCTAAATTTTTGAGTTTTAAAATCCACTTAATTTAATTTTGGATTATACATATGAATATGGTTTGAAAAAGTATGGAGATACCCATTTTAACTTTATTACAAAAATATATACATATACAAGTTATGCAAAAACTAGTTGCCCTTACCTTTTTTGACCAGCTCTCGAGCCATGGTTAAAGTGGGAACAAAGAGAGAGGAAGCCAAGAGAATGCATACTATGAGAAATAATGCTTTCATTTTGTATTACTCGGTAGTTTGAGTTAAGCATCTCCTCTCCTCTGAGTACTGCTATTTATAGGCAAATTTCAAATCTGTTGTTTCATAAAAGAAAGCATACTTTTCCAAGTTGATAGATGGCATTTTAAAATTATTGGGGCAGACAATTCAAATTCATGAGAAGAATCTCGTGAAATCCACGGCGATGAGTGCATTATATTTTAGGACCAATCTTCCACTTCAAGACAAATTACTTTTGTTGTTTGTCGCTTTCATTTGTATTCTCATATTGGGAAAAGTTAGATTTTTAAGAGATCAGACTTCATGGAGTGAAGAAAACTCAAAAGACTTCTTTTTATACATTTGATATAAAGTCTTTTTTTTTTTAATTTTATAAGTGAATTAAAATATTAACACATGTCTTATTCTAGATATATTTGTAAGATTCAATAAATTAATTGTTAAAAAACATATAATAATCATTTAATTTTGTATATAGAGTTTAAAATTAAAAATTTCACCATTGACGTCTAGAATAAAATCATATAGTAAAATTCAGATTTGTCCTTAATTCGTTGTAAATAATAAGAAAAACACTCTGTCCAACAACGACTTGCTTTAATTTTTTTCGAAGATAATCGTAGATGTATATAAACCAGGCAACGCTAAAAACAATATAAAAACGATGCATATAAAAAATATAAAGGTAACATGTGCTAGAATTTAATAAAAAATTTAATGAATATTACAAAAATTAAAAAAAAAAACGCTTTTGTGTTTGATGTATTGATATAAAATTTTTAAATTTTACACGATACGAATATAATTTTATATTACGCGAACACCAATTTTATACGGAAATTAGATCTAGATATAATGAAAATAAACTCATACATTTGTATTTAATTTCCAAAAACTTCTAGTTATAAATTACCATATAAATTTTCTCAATGAAAGATAAAAACATTGACTCCAAGTCTACGAAGATGTGATTTGTTAAGAATCTTGACTCAAATCCCTACATATTTGATGATTATTTAATCAATTATTCCTTCTTTATTTTAAAATTTTCAACAATTTTGCTCCCACAAAACCAAAAGTTTTAATTAAAATTATATTTTCCTATTAATAAAAATGATTATTTTCTCTATTTAAATTTATCAAAAATTAAAAGTTTTTTCCCAATAATTAAAATTTTAATAAATATAATTCATTTTCTCTATTTAAATGTATCAAAATTAAAAATTTGGAGCATATAAATTTTTTATTTGACCTGAATTTATTTCAATTTTTCGTTATTGCATAAAAATATGAAAATAAAAAATAATTTAAATCCAATTATATAAATTCCTGCATCCGTCCTGTCTATACCAGTGTCATAGTGCTCATTCTTTTTTCGTTGAAAATATGAAACATAAGGAAAAAAAATTATTCAAACTTTTTCAAATGATGTAATTAAATGTGTGCATGTGTGTTTTACTTTTATTTTTTTCGACAATTCACATATTGGTTTTCTTTTCATATTTAAGAAATTTATATACATAAAATAATTAATTTTCTATTATAAAAATAAAATTAAAAAATGAAATTAGTATATATATATATATATATATATATATACATATATACATATTTATCATGCAAAATTTGCTAAACAAAGCACTAAACTACTGCTTATATTTTATGACATGAATTATTGTTGTTGTGTGTCTCTTTCATTTCTATGATCTTACCTGGAAAAGTTAGAAAGATTTTTAGAGATAAGACGTAGAGTTATTTTTTATGGACGGTGATGTTGACTCTAGTGACATTAAAAAAAAATATCATTAAAAAAATATATTTTTAATAAAAAATAAAAAATAAAAAATAAATGTAAGAGAGTAATTTTACTATTTTATTTTATATGAACGAAATTCATATCACCAAGGTCGCGATGAGTTTCCATACAGAACATTAATGGAGTGAAGAAAACTCAAAAGGACTTATTTTTATTCTATAAGCTTAAAATTATCTTTTATATAAAGTTTTTTTTTTTAATTTTATAAGTGGATTAAAATAGAGATAGATATGTCTTATTATAGATATATTTATAAGAAAAAATAAATTAATTGTTAAATAAACATATAATAATCATTTAATCTTTTATGTAGAGTTTTAAATTAAAAACTCTACCTTTGACATATAGAATAAAAATATGCAAATGTATCTATGTAAATAATAAGAAAAAACTGTCCAACATCGGCTTGCTTCAGATTTCTTAGAAGATAATAGTATACATATATAAACTTGGCATTATTAGATACGATACAAAAATTATGTGCATAAAAAATACAAAAGTGATATGTGATAAAATTTGATAAAATAATTTATATAAATATTACAAAAACTATAAAAAAAAATTTTATAGTTGATATATTGATACGAAATTTTTTTATTTTAAATGACATGATTATAATTTTATATAAAAATTAGGTCTAAATATATAGATATTAAACTCATACATTTGTATTTAATTTCCAAAAACTTCTAGCTATAAATTACCATACAAATTTTCTCAATGAAAGATAAAAACATTGACTCCAAGTCCACCAAAGTAGTTAAAGGTTGGATTATCTAACACGTATCAAAATCAATCTAATTGAAACAAAACCGTTGAAGGGGAAAGAATATGAAATTGTGCAGTGTAGTCAAAAGTGATGGTCCCTTACAGAGTCACAGACACACAAATTGAAGGGTCTTGTGTATGAGAATTTTGACTGAAATCCCTATAGATTTGATGATTTTTTTAAACCATTATTTTTTGAAAATTTCCAATAATTTTGATCCCTCAAAACTAAAAGTTTTAATTAAAAGAGTATTTTCCTAAAAATAACAATTTTCATAAAAATGATTATTTTTTCTATTTAAATTTATCAAAATTTAAAAGTTTTGTTCCCAATAATTAAAAATTTTAAAAAATAATTCATTTTCTCTATTTAATATATCAAAATTTTAAATTTTAAGCATATAGACTTTTTATATAAGTTGAATTTATTTTGATTTTTCATTATTGCATAAAAATATGAAAATAAAAAAATAATCAATCATTTAAATAATTTAAATCTAATGGCATAAATTCCTGCATCCGTCCTGTCCATACCACAGTGTCATAGTGATCATTCTTTTTTCGTTGAAAATAAGAAACATATTGAAAAAAATAATAATTATTCAAACTTATTCAAATGATGTAATTAAATGTGCATGTGTGTTTTACTTTATTTTTTTCCTGAAATTCACTTATTGCTTTTCTTTTCATATTTTAAGAAATTTATATATAAAAAATAAGTAATTTTCTATTATAAAAATGAAATTACAAAATGAAATTAGTATATATATATATATATATATATATATATATATATATATATATCATTGCATAATTTGCTAAACAAAGCAGTAGTTCAGTGAAAACACAAATCATGGCAACTGCAACCTCATTTCGTAATCTGGTTGGCAACTTTATTAGCTATAAATTCCCATTGTAGTTTCACCAATAGATCATCCATAGCTTTCCCGCCACATTCAAGGTAAAGTCCGAGATGCTCGAGTACGGCAGCTCCTGCTATAAGGATGCGTGATACAGTACTTGGACTTACCAGACGGAGGTAGGCAATTTCTATAAGACTTTCCCTTCCCACATTCCTTCACAGGCCGATTCCTAGGATCAATTACTCTGCCTCTGCCACCAGCAGGCCTACCTGGTCGCCTATAAGTGGGATGTTCTGCAAAATTAACAGAAACATAAAACCATTCTTATAAATAAAGCAAAGTGCTGAAAATTTAAAAAAATAAAATAAAATTGAGCTTTGAATACACATGTAATTTGCCTTCATATAGGTGGTTTTGGAATAAAAAAGAAAAAATTGTTGAGTTTCAAAGTAAAATCAATTTAATTTTGGAATATTTTGGAATTGATTTATGGATCGTTCAGATATAGGTTATTTTATAATCAAGTTGATCGGATCGAAGGAATTCTAATTATTGGGTTTTTTTCTATAAAATCAGGTTGGATTCAAATGAAATAGATCAACTTTAATAGCTATACACATGCATATGGTTAGGGAAAAAGTATGGAGATATAGATTAACTTCATTACCAGAAAATTTATACAAGTAATGTAAAACACTAGTTGCTCTTACCGATCTTGACCACCTCTCTAGCCATGGCAGAAGTGGGAATAAAGAGAGAGGAAGCTAAGAGAATGCATACTATGAGAAACAATGCCCTCATTTTGGATTACTCGGTAGTTTTGAGTTGAGCATCTCCTTTCCTCTCGCGACTACTATTTGTAGGTGATCAATTTCAGGTCTATTTTTTAATAAAAGAAAGCATATTTTTCCAAGATGATAACATTTCAAAGTTATTGGGGTAGACAATTCAAATTAATGAGAAAATTGACAAAGCAGGGCTCATGAAATTTCCTACAAGAGTGTTTGGTACGCAGGAAAAAAAATTACGTTCAATCATTTTCTTGATGAATTTTGGAGAATATTAAATTATTGTGTTTGATTATATTGGAGGGAATGTTTGATTTTATGTTTAGTTCAATAAATTTAAGATTACTAAATGACACATTTTATTATACCACATTTTTGTAGTAAAGTAAATAAATAGTTGATTTAAAGTGAATAACATTTTGATGAAAGTTATGTTTAATATATTTATTTATATATATTTATTTATTTATTATTTAAACTTATTCATTTAACAAATATTAGTTAATTTATTTAACACAAGTTAATCAATTTATTTAATACATAAATTATTTTGATTTATTTAATTAGTTAAGCTATTCATTTGTCTAAACAAATTAATGTTTCACATTTTATTATAAAATGTCAAGTTCATATGTGGGGGTAAATGGGAATTGCCTTAGATACAAATACATAGGAGTCATGATTATGTTAAAAAATGCATTTTATCAATACATTTTAAATTAGAAATGTTATTAAGTTTATGATCATATTAAGAATATGTGAGTTATTAGATATATGTTTAGGTTTGTAATATTAGATAGGTTTAGGGGTAAATTAATCAAAAATAATAATAAAGGGCAAAATAGAAAAAAATATTTTTCACCCAATTCTAAAATACCTCAAAAAGAGGATGGAATTATTTTACACTATATTTTCCTTCATTTTGGTACTATTGGTAATATTATATTATTGATATGGGCAAAATAGGTAAACTAAACAAAGTAATTGTATTATATAAGAAAAAAATACAAAAGGAATCTGAAATTCGCCCATGAATGCATTAAATTTTAAGACCAATTTTCCACACAAAAATTTGAATTATTGGTGTTGTGAGTCTCTTTCGTTTGTATTCTCTTACTTGGAAAAGTTAGAAAGATTCTTAGAGATCAAACTTAATGGAGTGAAGAAAACTCCAAAGACTTGCTTTTATTTTAGAAACATAAAATTATCTTTTATACATCTTATGATTAAATTTTTTTAATTTCACAAACAAATTAAAATATTAATACATATGTTTTATTATAGGTATATTTATAAGATTTAATAAATTAATTGTTATATAAACATATAATAATCACTTAGTCTTGCATATAGAGTTTAAAATTAAAAACTTTACCATTGATATATATATATATATATATATATATATATATATATATATATATATATTGAGAGAGAGAGAGAATCATACAAGTTAAAGTGCAAATTTGTTGATCAATTTGCAATAAATAATAGGCAAAAAAAACCTTTGTTCAACAACAACTTGCTTCAGATCTATTAGAAGATATTCATTTAATTATATCTAATTTCCAAAAACTTTTAGTTATAAATTACCATACAATTTTTCTCAATGAAAGATAAAAACATTGACCCCTAAGTCCACAAATGTGGTTAGAGGTCCATTATCTAACACATTTCTTGACTTTTCAAAGTCAATCTAATTTAAACAAAACCATTAAAAGGGAAAGATCAAGAAATTGTGGAGTGCAACAAAGAGTGATGGTCCCTCACACAAATTGAAGGGTCTTGTATTTTTTAGGGATTAACTAAAAATGCTTGATTAAAAAAATTGTGAACAGGAATTTTGATACCTTTCCACCACAAAGAGGACTGAGCCAGGGTGATCTATTATCTCTTTTTTTTTTTTACTATATATAAAAAGATTGGGCCATTTAATTTGAGAGAAGGGTTAATTGTGATGTTTGGAAATCAATAAGGTAGCGTTTGGTAACGTGTAGAAAAAAGTGATTGTAATGTAAAGTGATTGTAAAAAAAATAAGTATAGAAAATGTGATTACTGAGAAAATAATTTTGCAGTGTTTGGTATTATAATGTAAAATTCTGTTTAAATTGCAGAAAAAATAATTTTGTAGCATTTGATATGCAGTCATTTTGTTGAGAAAGTAGTGACAAATTTCAAAAATACTCATAACTATAAAAACAATTTTTCAATGAAAACTAATTAACATAAAGGTTGTATTATTAATATTACTCATCATTTGTAATTTTAAATTGTCATGTATTATTATTAATTTAAATTTTAATTGGTATAATATTAAAAATTCATGTATTATTAATGTAATACGAAATTTTAATGTATTAATTATAAATTTTCAATTATTATGGTATCAACATAGTATTTATAACATTCATGGAAGTTATAATAATTCATACAAATCTTAATAAAATATTTTTTATACATGCTAATACCCTATAAATATTCATAAAAGTCATAATAAACATCCAATTTTTTTATACCAAATATTATAATTATTTTACGTCCGATTAAATTATTACGTAAAATGAGTACATGCATGATACCAAATGCCCCATGAGAGTAGAAAGAGGTGGTGAAGGTGTTTCACACCTATTCTTTGTAGATGATTTATTTTTATTTGCTCGAGCTTCTACCAGTTAGGTATATGTAATTAATTCAGTCCTTGATTTTTTTGTAATATGTCAGGAGCCAAAGTTGGTTCTGAGAAGTCGAAGGTATTTGTGTCTCCGAAGGTATCGCGAAGGAATACATGTGATGTTTGTCGAATATTGAAGATTCGGAGTACAAATGATTTAAGCAAATATTTAGGAACCCTGCTCATAAATGGAAGAATTACTAAGAGAACTTATTTAGAGGCTGTGGAGAGTAGTATTATTAACAGTGCGATTAGTTTCGATCAGATTGATATGAAATTATGATATATTTTGGATATAATTACACTAATAATAATGAGATAAATATAAAAATATTATTAAAAATATTATATTAAAATAAAAAATTAAAAATATATGCCATAGTGATACTCAGTCCATAATATTTGGGTTTTAATTTCAACTTTTAATTGGATTTTGAAATTGGGCCCATATTTAGGCCAACCAAACTTCTCCATTCCCGATTCCCTCCCATCCAACTTTATAAAATTCAACGTTTTTTTCACACTTCTCGAGGTCTTCACCTGGAGAAAAACCCTAATAAAACTTCCACTAACCCCCAATTCACGAGTTAACTCGCTCCCCACCTCCTCCGGGCGTAAAGGTGAGTCACCCACTTTACCCTCACCTTCTCAACACTCTCTCGCATTCCCTTTTTTAGTCCCTATTTTTAGCTCAATTTTTTTTTATGCAAAAAATTGAGCGGTCAAGACTCTAATTTCGATGTAATTGATCTTTTGTAATAATATTTGCATTCACATTTTATATGATGAAAGAAATGGGGTTTTGTTGTTAGTGTTGAATCTTGGTGAATTTTTCTATTGAAAAATTTTCTTATTTCAAGTTAGTAGAAAAGATAGAAAATTTGGATAAGATGCAGGTAGGTTCCTGATCAGAAAGTCATTTAGTTTTTAGCTTTTTGAGATGAGAAATTCATTTAGTTCTGTGGAATTGTAGGGACAAGGAACTGTGCTAGAATTTTGCAAGAAATGGAAGTTGGTTTTGTGGTTTTGGTGGGATTGGTAGTTTTCATGTTTTTTGAAGGACTTTGAGAAGTTGGTTTTGTTAGAGAAAGTGATATGGCGACGCCCGTTTCAGATGGGATGGTATCAAAGAGGTCGTTGAGGAAGAAAGCTGGTTTGAAGAATTATGATGAGAATTTAATGGACGAGTTTGTAGAGAAGCAAATTGGTGGTTCTTTTAAGAGAAAGATTAGAACAAAAGAGGAGTTGGAGAAAGAGACTAAAACTGAGGCTATGATAGCATTAGCTTTGGGCTTCCCTATTGACGCATTGCTTGAGGAGGAAATTAAAGCAGGGGTGGTAAGAGAATTAGGTGGAAAAGAGCAGAATGATTATATTGTTGTTAGGAATCATATTCTTGCTCGGTGGAGGAGTAATGTCCGGATGTGGTTATCTAAGGGACAGATAAAAGAAACTGTGAGTAGTGAATATGAACATTTGATGTCCTCAGCTTATGATTTTCTTCTATATAATGGGTATATTAATTTTGGAGTTTCCCCATCGTTTTCCTCTTACATCCCAGACGAGGCAACTGAGGGTTCTGTGATAATAGTTGGCGCAGGACTTGCTGGCTTGGCAGCAGCAAGGCAACTTTTATCATTTGGTTTCAAGGTAGTTGTATTGGAAGGGAGAAATCGACCTGGGGGAAGAGTTTATACCCAACAAATGGGTAAGAAGGATATACTTGCTTCTGTGGATCTTGGTGGCAGTGTAATCACTGGTATCCATGCCAATCCTCTTGGAGTTCTTGCTAGGCAACTTTCTATTCCACTTCATAAGGTCCGAGATAATTGCCCTTTATACAAACCTGATGGGGCTCCTGTGAATAAGGAAACTGATTCCAGGATTGAAATGATCTTTAACAAGTTGCTCGACAAAGTCATGGAACTGAGAAAAATAATGGGTGGATTTGCAAACCATATTTCCCTAGGATCAGTTTTGGAAAAGCTAAGACAGTTGTATGCAGTAGCTAGAAGTACAGAGGAGAGACAACTTTTGGAGTGGCATCTTGCTAATTTGGAATATGCAAATGCAGGATGTCTTTCCGACTTGTCAGCTGCCTACTGGGACCAGGATGATCCTTATGAGATGGGTGGAGACCATTGCTTTCTTGCTGGAGGGAATTGGAGATTGATAAAAGCATTATGTGATGGAATTCCCATAATCTATGGGAAAACAGTTGATGCTATTAGATACGGGATTGAAGGGGTTGAGGTTGTTGCTGGCAATCAAGCATTCCAAGCTGATATGGTTCTCTGCACTGTGCCTCTTGGAGTCTTGAAGAGAAGGACCATTAGATTTGAACCAGAGTTACCTCAGAGAAAGCTAGCAGCAATTGAGAGATTGGGTTTTGGGCTCTTGAATAAAGTTGCCATGGTTTTCCCCCATGTTTTTTGGGGAGAAGACCTAGACACTTTTGGATGTCTCAATGATAGCAGCAATAATCGTGGGGAGTTCTTTTTATTCTACAGCTATCATACTGTTTCTGGAGGTCCAGTTTTGATTGCACTGGTGGCTGGTGAAGCTGCACAAACATTCGAACGGACAGACCCTTCACTCTTGCTCCATCGCGTTCTAAGCAAACTTAGAGGTTCTATATATTTTTCCAGGAACTTGTGACAAATATTGACAGATTATATAGTTTCTTGCTCTTTGCGTGCTTGTGCTCTAGTATTTTCTGTCTCTTCATTTCTAAAGCAGCCTTCTAATCTATTGATTTCCCTCACAGGTATATATGGTCCAAAAGGTGTAAATGTGCCTGACCCTATACAAACAATTTGTACAAGATGGGGAAATGATCCCCTTTCATATGGTTCATACTCTCATGTTAGGGTACAGTCCTCTGGCTGTGATTATGATATACTTGGAGAAAGCGTGGGGAACAGGTTGTTCTTTGCTGGTGAAGCCACAACTAGGCAATATCCAGCCACCATGCATGGTGCCTATTTGAGTGGCTTAAGGGAAGCTTCACGTATTCTCCGTTCGAGAAGAGGTCACCAGATTAATGTTAGGAGGTCTGTGCAGCGGAATGTTGGAGCAAGCAACGAGGTATTGCTGGATCTGTTCAAGAGGCCTGATCTAGAATTTGGGAAGTTCTCATTTGTATTCAATCCGTTAACAGAAGAACCTAAGTCATTGGGGCTCTTGAGAATTACTCTTGATAATTGCAAAGATGATATGAGAAGGGTTTTGGAAAAAAGTTGTGAACCCCTATCAAATCAACCGATGCAGCTCTACACAATAGTATCCCGTGAACAGGCACATGAGCTACAGCTGGTGTCTGGAGAAGATGAAAGTAAGTTGGTATATTTGATAAATAATATCGGATTAAAGCTTATGGGAGCTAATGCCCTTGGAAGCACATGTAACTCATTGGTTACTAGCATATCTAATGCAAGAAGAGGTAGGGGCAGGAATCGCATATCTGCTCCCCAACGCTCCCAGCAAAGTATGGTTTAGACAGCCTATTTGTGTCATTGCATTGAAGTTTTGTATACTTTTTGTTAGAATGAAATTCGTTGCTGCACACAAGTTCTCCATGAGAGGAAGGCTGGAAGGATAGTGTGTCTTCTCTGCCTCGCAGTTCTGTACATAATCTAGTCAGGTAGGTTATTCATTGACTTCAAGCGAAATGACATTGTCAGACTTCTGAGTCCTCAATATAGCACATTTTTGTACCTGTTGATGGGCAAATTAGAGCTAATTCAGGGACCCATTGGTACATGTAACTGTAGCAGTTTTCAGTTGAAAATCATAGATGTACCAAGCAGCATACTATAGTTGAGATAGAGGATCTAGAAAATCCAAAGAGATCGAAAATGTATTTTCATAGTAGACTCCATGTGAAAACTTGCATTTTGTATTCTTTTAAGTCCTGTATTGTTATCAGTTGTATCTTGTATGTTGCTTATAGTAAAATCTTAACATTTCGTGCCAAAAATGTTCTCAATCTAATTTCATGATAATTGATGGAAGCCTCCTGATCGGTTGCGAAGAATTAATGAACATTTGCGCCACAACTGCTTTTACTTTTGCAGATGCAATCTAGCTTAATCAATGCCATAGTCAAGAGAAGGAAAAGCTAGAAAATGATCTAAAACCAAACTGGTAGCAGCATAAAGAAACAAGCTGCAGGAAAGAGAACTAGTTCATAGCAGCAGAAGCTAAAAATGTTTGTAAACTGAGGTGGGAATAAAGTGCCGACTGATAACCATTGCCCACCAGCAAAGAAAAGCCATAGTCCATTGATCTGCTGAGAATTATTCTAAGGAAAAGTAATACAGCAGCTAAGTTATTACAATCCTGAGCAAATATCATAATAGAACTTCCGAGACCTCTTATTTATCTTTCCCTTCTGCTGCTTGTGAAATGAGAGTTGGAGCTTTGGAGCACAGAAAGGATGTTTAGTTCCAAGCTCAAGGTTCTGCATTTTGCATGAAATCAACGCAAGTGCGACACTTGCAATCCAGAAAGCGGCACTTGAGACACCCGAAACACACACAAGAAGGACAACCTTTGCAGGTTACAGATTGAGGACAACCTCTGCAGCTTTTCCTACTTGCTCGCTCTTCACCATCTTTGCAGGTGATTCTGAAACAAAACAAACCAACAAATGCAAAGTTTTTAGGAAGTTTCCTGGCTGGAAATGAATTATGCAAAGTTATCAGATATTTATGATATCAAAATTGTTTAATATGTTGTATTCTTCAAACCACAACTAATGTTGAAACATACTTCTCATATGGCCAGTCAGCACACTTCCATCTTCTTGCTTTTGAAGCCTCATGGTAAGCTCTACACTCTTGTTCAGTTCGGAGACGAAACCTGCGCTCTTTCTTACATCTGGAACAAGTAATGAACTCGTCGCGATGGAAAAGGCGCTTCGCTTGCCGAGTGCTTAGCCCGTTTGCTCCATTTGCTGCATGTTTGTAGTATTTCAGAAGAACAGTCTTCCACAAGTGAACCTTCTTGTTGTTCATCACCACCCAAATGTGTTTCTTCCATTTCCTTGTTCCTTCTCTTCCAGAATGCTTTTCGAAATCATTGGGAGTCAATTTGTCTGGTTATCAACATCAGTTAGCATCATTTGTTTGCATAGAAAAAGCCATGGAAGATATACAACTCAACTACTCAAGTACTAAACTAATGCACAAGTTAGAACTCCAAACTGATACTCTTGCAAACCAGGACAAAATTAATTGCCAACCAAGACAACTTAAAGCTTTTATTAACTCTTCATGTTCTAATCAATCAGCTGGCTAAAGTGATTAACTTTTAAAGAAAGAAATAATTATGATATTTTTTTTATTGTTGATTTATATCATAAAAATAACCGTTTTAAAATAGGCGTTACATTCGAAGTCCAACTCTATTGAAAATTTTTAATTAAGGTTGGTATTCAAATTATGAAATTCTTTCATTACTAGTTTAGAAACGGAAACACTTTTATTATATAATTTCATTATTTAACAACTATGATTTCGATAAACTTCATTAATTTTATGAAAAGATGAAAAGTTTTGCATCATACATATGTTAATTAAATTATATATATGATATTGTTAGGAATCGATTTAATCTCACGTTATTATTATATGTTCATGTGAAAATAAAGTTCATTGAATTAAGAACAAAAAATAAAATTGCGTTTACAAACAAAATTTATTTTAAAAAAAAAATCATCCATTAATATATAAATTAGGGAAAAACACAGTTTACCTTCATCGCAAGTCGGTGTGCAATTGCAGGATATCAGAAATTGACCATTAGTAAAAACCCTAAGTTTTCCAACGGTGTCACCATATTTCTTGCTTGTGCAGCCACATTTAACCTCAATGAAATCAGAACCTCTTTGGAATCCCTCCATGTCTTTCAACTCTTCCTCAGTGAACATATTTGACACCCTAAAAAAAAACAAAAAACAAAAAAAACCCTAACACTACTGGTTTTCTTTGTCCCGACAATATTAAAAAATACAAAAAAAAAAAAAGCCCAAAAGAAAAAACTTAAAGATTTTGTCAGCTGACAAGAATTTGGAAGAAACCAAGTATAGTTGGGATATAATATACAAACATGCAATGTCTAAACCTTGTACGAAGACATGAAACATTGTGGAGAGGGTATCAAAATCTGGTTATGTAAAAGAAACCGAAACTCACTCATCCAAGACATGTCAACAAGCATGCAAGAAATTGCCAAAACGTGGAAAATATTAGACAGAGAGAGAAGGAAAGTTGGCCAAAGGAAAATCGACAAATGTTAAGAGTTCTTAGTTGCATGAAGTGACCCAGAAAGGTTATCGCAATTAGCATGTATATATTATAATAAGTAGTTTTTTTTTTTTTTGGAGTACTAAAACTCTTCAAGGAATTATAATCATTTATGTAAAAAGAGAATGAAATTATTCAAATATAAAATATATATTCAAATTTCATTTATTTATATCAAAGCCAAATTTAAACATGTTTTTATATTTTTTTATCAATTATAATCTTTTTGAATGATTTAATATTTTTCAAGGAGAAAAATAGAGAAAAATCAATGGAATTTTAATTTATTTCCAAGATATTAAAAATGATTAAAGGACCAACTTATTATAACATAAAAAAAAAACAAACCTATTGGATACATGATAATAATTTGTTCATAATTTATCTTAAAACAAAGTTTAACCAATAATACCAATACTTCTTTATAAATGCAATTCAAATATAAATATCATTCTTGTACAAATAACAAATTATTTCTTTAAGATTTTGTCCATTCCACTTGAATAAAAATAATCTTTCAATTTGATTAAAAAGTCCCTTCTTATTTTATATGGAAAATATCTCATAGTTTTCTTAAGGGTTTTTCTTATTGATACTATATAACATGGGTTATAATATATACACACATCATAATTCTTAAAGGATGGTAAAGTGGATTTAATATAGATCTTTCCATACCTTGTGTTTTATTTATATATAATGAATTAATTGACAATTACTAAAAAAAACCCTATCTGATCCATCATCAATTGATCATCATTAGAATTGTTCATTATATTGGCATATTTAATATAAGATAGGGTGAGCAAATTATTGTCACTAAATTATCATCATCTATGTTAATTTTCTCTTTACAAATGGGAAAACAGTTAACTAACTTGAAAAAAAAGGATGAAATTTCTAGACAGAAAATATAAGTTGTCTATACACCAATTGTTTTGTAGCATTTGCAAATGGTGAATAAGAAACCTTCCACCAAGGTTTTAACAAATCAAAAACAAACTTGATTTTAACAAAATTTAGAAATTAATTTGCAATAAAATAACAACATCCATGATTGTCTTACAAAATGTTCTTAATTACATTATAACTCTAAATCATGGCTGCAAATAGATTGAAGAAAATAAAAAAAATTACCTTGAGTCGATCTTCTAAAAGCAAAATCTCGTTCTGAAGCTTCTTATGTTTTGTGAAATCACTTTTCATATTCTATCTCAACAATAGAGTTAGTCAATCAAATTTATAAGTAGAAAAATGATTGATATCTCTTTAAATTGATTCAAAAATTGAAATCTAATCTGTCAAATCAATTTGTCCTAATTTGAAAAAATTATTCTAAATTGATCAAAACATAGTCACATTTACTCAATTATCTTAATATAGAATTTAAAAGTAAAGAATTTGAGTAGGTGAAAGAATAACGTCACTTAATACGTTACAGTCAGAATATGTTTTAATACGTGTCTATATGTTATTTGCTAAATTGGATGCATGTACAAAGCAATGTTAAAGTTCATGGATAAGACGTGATTTACCTCTTATTATGGAAATCAAAATCTAAAAGATTTGGATTGTGCACAAAAAAGCTTAAATAAGTTGTCAAGATTGATCACTATTGAATGTTGTTCAACTCTATAGTGATTGATGATAAATATGAGTGTATGAATTTAAAACTCATAATACATCTCATTCAAATAAACACAATGGCAATAGTTTAACTTTGGTTACTAATGCTATCCAATGATTTGTAAAAGGGTTTGTCTTTTTCATGAAGAAGGGAAAATAAATAATTTTTGTAGAAGAATTTGGTTTGGAGTTAGAGCTAATTGGTGTGCTATTTCATTCAAAGAGAACTATGTAATTAATGAATTTGCATCTTTAAATAGATTTAGCATTTAGCAAATTGACATATTGGTGTTGCAAATCTGGCTTCATTTATTTCAAGATTAAAGTATGAACTTTTATCTATGATTTTCTTGTAAAATCACTTATTTTTTTTTTTTTTTGTGAAAATTCAATAATGGGCGATTAGATTCAATGAATTGCAATTTCACCCTAGTCGGTTTTATTGGAGATATCATGATATAAGTGCATTTGTAATCCTAAATTTTTTATATAAGTTTTATTTTGACATTTAATTTTTAAATTGTTTTTTGATAATTTCAAGCTTTTAAAAAATGTGTCATTATCATCTTCTATCAATTTTTGCATAAAAATAAGAAGAAATTATAAATCAAGATATCATCCATGATGTATTTATTGAAAAGGAAAACATATTTTTATATGTTTTTTTAGAAGAAAAAAATTAAAGTACATTCTCGCTTTTAATTAAAAAAAACCTTAAAATCAACAAATAATAATATTTTTTTTTAATAATTTTCAAAAATTTTTTCTTTTAAGTAAATAAATTTATGTATAATAGCATAAAGTAATAATTTTCGATTCATTCTCTGATTTTATTTTCTTTCTTTTTTATTTTATTAAATTTTATTTATATAATATTTATGAATTTTGAAAAAATATAAAATTAAATCTTACTAAAAATAAATATAAAAAAATTTTAACAAAAAAAAGAAATAAAATATACCCAAATAATTTCGACTCTCAAATAATTTATATTTACTTTTTAGAAGTAGAATAGGAAAAGCTTGTATATTCTAAAAAACTTAAAAATAATGTTTATATTTTGACTATTGTTTTGAACTTAAATAGTAAGGAAATTAAACTCATTTGGAAGTGATCTTGATTCTTTAGTGAACTAGTTTTAATAAAATATATTCTCAAAAGAGTATATGCTCAACAGAATATAATAATAAATAAGTCAGTTAATTAAATTAAATATAATCCCCTTAAATCTTAATTAAAGGTATTTTCCAAAATAAAAAATCTTAATAAAAGGTCTAATTTAATTGAATTACATTTGTCACTCAAGTAGGTCTTGATATTTTTTTTGTGTGTGTATTTATTATTAATTTTTTATAAAATTCTTAATATTTAATTTCAATTTTTATTATAAATAATAAAAATATAAAATGTATTTAAATATTTTTAATTTTTGTATTATAATTTTTAAAAAATTAAAATTATTTCACCCGTAACAAGGGTTCAAACATTTAATTTCTTAATTTTTCATGCTACAAATTCATCCTCTCCCATTTAAAACCTCAAAATCAGTTGAAAAAAATTACTTTATTTTTTATTCTGTTTATATATATATATATATATATGTTGAAAAGAAAATCTTAATAATAAAATAACGCTGGGTTATGACTATAAGACTTCGAAAAAATTGGAAGAGAGAACAATACTTCAGTCGACAGTCTTTCTACGACCACACTGCCAACTTGTCTGAAGATGTTGTTCTTATCCTGCGCTCCGCCTGCTTATCCTACGCTCTCTCCCGTATCTTCAGCGACCAAATGCAAAGCAATTCGTTCAAGCTTTAATTATGACCACCCTTTTGTCCCTCAGGTATATATATTCCCAGAACCTCTATTTTCCTTTTATATTTTGGATTGTTTATTTTTAGATGCTGAAAAGAAATTGAAGAAGAAACAGTTAAAAAGACAGTTCAAGACCACCCTTTTGCATGCTAGGAACCATTTATATGTACAAATAGAAGAACCCATTATTGCAAACTTGTAAACAGCTGTTTGTTCGATGAGAAAGGAAGAAACTTTGTTGAGGTTCGGTTTTCCTAGGAAACAGTAAAAATAGAAATTTTTGGTTTTGTTAAGGATTATTATTTGGCCAAGTTTGTGCTTTTTGGTTGTTTGCTAAGGAATTTGAGGGGATTTTTTTTTTCCTTGTTTAAACTGAAAGACTTAATTCAAGAATCGAGATGCAGTGTGAAGATCATTCAAGGTTGAATCTTTCGAATTCTGAGTTGGTCTATGCGATAACATGGGAATGTGGGGAAATCAGCTGCTTTTACTCGGCAATCAAAGCTTGTTGCTTATAATAGGATATATCAAGTATATGTAGTGATTGAAGAGTTATTGCAAATTCCTGGTTTTGATTGCTGTAAGACTTTGTAGCCTAGCATTTGTATGAAGCTTTGAAAGCTTGATTGGATATATTAACACTTGGCATTAATGTAAATTCCCTTTCATTTGCTATAAGCACTGAGGTTTTCATGTACTTTGAAGTGTCAGTATTAGTTCAAGTTTACATTGCGGTAGAACTGTAGAATTGGTAGTCTTAACACCTAGATTTGCTTTGTGTGTCTGCACTGCAGGTTGCAAAAGCTGCAGATTCTTTGTACTTGGAATTCAGAGCTGTGGATAATTTGGTAGCTTGCAATTCCTCCCGTGTTCTCAAAGCTTTTCAAAATACTAGGATTGCATCTCATGTAAGTTACACATTTTATTCTGCCCTGGCTTTCATGTTTCTGATGTGTGTTCCCAGCAGTTGAGAAACCATATTTTGCTTAAATATGTTATTAGGCATTTAATTGACGCATCTTATGGCATTGTATACACGCGTTTGCACATACTAGTGTAGATCTATGCATTCATATGCATGGCATGTTATTTATCTTTACAAGATATTGTCCAAATTTTTAATCTATTAATAATGCTGGAGTGCTGGGTGCTTTTGTTAATATTTTTATTTTGTAATCAGCACTTTGCAGGGTGCACTGGCTATGGTCATGATGAAGCTGGGGGAAGAGAAGCGCTTGACCAAGCATTTGCAGAAATTGTGGGGGCTGAGTCAGCAATAGTGCGTGCTCAGGTTTGCTATTCGTTGCCATTGTATCTTTGGATATTATGAGTTCTTAATAATTACCACTAGTTCTTGTTAATCCTCTTTGCCCTTTGGCCACCAGTTCTTCTCAGGTACTCACGCTATCACTTGTGCACTGTTTGCTTTTCTGAGGCCAGGGGATGAGGTAAGCTATCTTGGCTGATTGTTTCTGCACTAACTTGGTAGTTATGTGATGTTTAATTGCTTCTTTTCAAGAAGAACATATCTGGATTAATTTGATTGTCAGCTTTTGGCAGTAGCTGGTGCTCCTTATGACACTTTAGAGGAAGTTATTGGAAAGAGGGATTCTCATGGCTCCCTGAAAGATTTTGGAGTGATTTATCGGGAACTTCCTGTATGTTGCAAATAACCAAACAGAATAAGTTTCAGCTTCTGGTTGTGAATGTTTTCTCAGATTGATGTTCTTACAGCTTGCTGAAGATGGTGGACTTGACTGGGAGGCACTCACTGGTGCTCTAAGACCTCAAACAAAATGTGCACTCATACAGAGGTCATGTGGTTATTCATGGCGTCGGAGTTTGAGTGTAAATGAGATAGGGAGGGCAATAAAGATAATCAAGGTAATCTGTTCATATTGATGGAAACCCTATTGAATTTTGTCATTGAAGTGACCTCATTGCAGAAATAAAATCTGTGAGGGATGCGTGGTTTTTGCTTGGCTTGATCACTGAAATTCTTGGTTTCATGAGGTGACAACTGGAATCTTGACAAAATCAAGTTACAACTTACTAGTTTCCAATTATAAATTTTCAGATAAATTTAAACCACTGATAAGTTCTAGTGTTATTGCTCTGCATGGAATATTAATTTAGTTCATTAATGTATTTATTCACTGTTCTTCTGTCTGAATGGGGAAAATAGGAAGAAGGATAGATAGAAAAAAGAGTCATGGGATATTGTCTTGAAATTTCTTTATACATCAGTGTCTTGTTTAGGTACAACCATTCTGTTTTTCTTATTGGTTTGGAACTCGTAATATTTTCACCCAGTTAATGTTCCCTTTCAATTCTCATTTGTATGAACAGGCGCAGAACCCTAATTGCTTGGTCATGGTGGATAATTGCTACGGTGAATTTGTGGAAAGCATTGAACCTCCAATGGTGGTAGGTGGAGTATTTCACATTGCTTTTCTCTGAAGAAGGGTCACATGGTTTCGTTAATGGTGTGGCAGGGTGCGGATTTGATTGCAGGAAGTTTGATAAAGAATCCCGGTGGAACTGTTGCCCCTTGTGGTGGGTATGTTGCTGGGAGAAAAAAATGGGTTGATGCCGCAGCAGCTCGTCTATCAGCACCTGGCCTAGGGGTTGACTGTGGCTCAACCCCTGGTGATATTATGCGAGCCTTTTTCCAGGGTTTGTTCCTTGCACCACAAATGGTTGGTGAGGCCATTAAGGTACAATAATCATTTTCTTTGCCGAATAATTTTTGTTTATTATTTCCTTTTGCCCCTACTATGTGTTAATGAAGCACATCTTCTTTAATTCCAGGGAACCTTTCTGGTTGCTGAAGTTATGGCTTCTGAGGGGTATAAGGTGCAGCCTCTTCCTCGTGTTCCTCGACATGATACAGTACAGGTTTGCTTTCTGAAAGTTCCTTGTTTGGCTACTTATTTAAAGAACTGAGATATTGGAATTAATCTGTGTTCCTTTTTCGGTATTTCTATAGTAGATAGGAATTATATGTTTTAAGTGTACCCCCTTTTAGCAAATGATATTGGTACTCTATTATGATTAGCTCATCAACATTTTCGTTTTTGCTAAGGGTTTTTTTCCCCTGCAAAATGATATAACAATATGAAAAGCCATTATGCTCTTGTTTTCAGGCAGTGCAGCTTGGAAGCCGTGAACTTCTCCTTGCTTTCTGTGAGGCTGTTCAGAGAAGCTCCCCTGTAGGTTCATTCACTAAACCAGTTGCTGGTACAACTCCAGGATATGCATCAGAGGTCTTGTCATATTTTACTTCACCTTTATGTTTTAATGCATTGGGAAAATATCTTATGGATGCAATTATCGAATGCAAATTGTTAGTTTTTCTGATACTATAAGGTGCAAGTATGAGTAGTTCATGAATACTTCATGACTCTAAGGCCTAGTTCACTTGCATGTCAGATTCTTTAAAGAAACTGTTGGCATCATTTTAATTCATCCCAACTCGTAAAAAAATTGAGTTAGTTGTGCAATGGCATCTTTGTAGGAAAATGTGGATCGCATATAGAATAGCTTGATTTCAAGAGTTCTGTATAAAACTTTGTTAATATGAGGATTGTATGTCCTCAAGCCTCATATTCATTACTTAAAAGCTCAGTAAATCAAGATAACAGATAAAAGGTTAGCGGACTGCTTGAAATTGAGATTATCCCTGTTGTAGAATTTTTTTTTTAAATATACGGTAAATGCGGCTCGGTCGAACTTTCACCCAAATTAGGGTTTTAGGTACCATTACTAAAGGCCACCATAAAAGCTGCATTTTCTTCTTTTATATTATAGAAGTTTCCAACTTTTTAGAACTTATGCAGAATTCTAATCGTATCTTTTATCAGGTTATATTTGCTGATGGAACCTTCATTGATGGGAGTACAAGTGAACTCTCATGTGATGGACCATTAAGAGAACCATTTGCGGTGTTTTGCCAGGTTTGTATTTTAAGGATTTCAGTGTCCATGCCTGGTCTGAAATATTTGTTATCACAACTGAGAAAGGAAACCTATCAGATAATATGTTCGACGATTGTGTATCCCAATTCCTGAATAATTATTTTGCTTGAATTGTCTAATATAGGGTGGTACACACTGGACTCAATGGGGATTAGTTCTGGGTGATGTTCTGAAATCTCTCTGATATGAAATCTAGTTTTGAGAATTTGGACATGCAGAAGTGCTTCATTGATGTTCATCAAAGGCCATACAGGCACTGGAGTTTGTACGTTTGCAGCATTATTAGGATGATTATTGTCAGAATTTTCTTAAACAGGGGATCAAACCTCGGTCAATCAGGAATTTTTGAGGTACTAACAATGTTCGTTTCATTTTTCGCCATTCTACTGTTTGTGTTCGTATTTCAGGTGCATATTGACTTGCTATACGAGTTATGAAAACAGGTCCAAACATATTTCAAACAAGTATCAACTTGCTATCCTTTAAGTTGATTTCTTGATAGCCTCATGAAAACACTGATCTGGCTTTTCTGATTAGGTTTATGGCTCATTATCGCTCGAATATCTACTCGAAGCCCCAGGGGAAACCAGGAAAACCTTTGGATGCTACACCAGGAGATGGATGCTGGACAAACTTAAATGTTCACTTCAATGTCCATGCATGTTTAGTTACTTGAAAACAATGAAGCTGAGATAAATTCGATAAATGGTATTCGCAAATTTTCCCATAATAATAAGATTATTCATTGCTTAATATTCCCATACAACTCTAAGGATTTTCCTATCTGTTTCTGGTAAATTTGAGAAAGTAAGGTAAGGAGTAGTATGTTGCAAAGACTCAATGATACCAAGCTATATTTTGCAAATTATTGCCATCTTTTCTTCTTTATTGATTAGGAAATGAAGAGGAAGTAGAACCACTGAGGAGCCACTTGAACTGGACTCAGATTATTTGAATAATAAGTAAATTCGATAATTTTAAATATAATATGGTGATATAATATGAATAAAATATGTGAATGTAATATGAGTTAAAATTTGATAAAAATTATATATAAATATAATAAGTTAAAAATATTATGAACGTTAACATGAATGTTATCACAATTTTAGTGGTAAAAATTTGATTTTATATAATACAAACACAAATTATATATAAAAATTGTCATTTAAATAATAGGTTAAATTAAATATAAATATTTTAATTTTCGATTCAAATAACTTGTGAATTTAATATTTTTTATTTTTAAATATTTAATTATTATTGTATTATTATAATATATATTACTAAAAAAGATAATATTGATCAAAAATTACTTCCACTAATAGAGTATGGAAATTACAATTATTGATCAAAAAATTTTAGAAAGATTCACTTTTTTAAGTAGAATCGGTATAAGGGAAATTTTATAGTAAGGTCAATTTTATTTTAAGGTCGATTTATTTTAAACATATTTAAAATTTATTTTTATTTATTTTATGTATTTATATTTTTTTGATAATATTAACTTATTTTATAAATATTGACATTAAATTTACGTTTAATTTTTATGTTTATATTAATTTATATGTGTTTCCATTATATCATATATTTATATCATGTTGATATTAAATTTATATTTTTCATATATTTATACTTTTTTTTTAATGTAATTACATCAATTCTTATTAATTTTACTATTATTTTTGTGTATTTGTAATATTTTAAAAATATATCACATAAATCGATTGGACAGTAAAATCGAATATCTCACCGCGTGAAGCTGAGTTCTAAATAACGACATCATCAAACTGGATATCAATTGAAAGCGAACGTGGCACACTTTCAAAGGATAATGAAAAGTACTAGCGGAAAACTAGCTTAAAGTAATCCAAGAGAAAAGGAAAAATCTTGCTGAACTTGCCAACTTGGAAATTGTTACTACAATATAGGCCATGAAATTCCCAGCACACAATCCGAAATCAGTTTGTTATTAAGACATGCCAATGACTACACTTTTACAAATCTCCCTTACGTTCTCATCCTTCAATTCATCAAATGGAGATTTATCTGAAAAACCCATTTGCTATTACTCTCTAGTAGGACCCAAGATTGCTTCTTTGCAGCGAAAAAGGTTCAAGTTGGGAGCTTTTAGGA
The DNA here is from genome assembly GCA_033439115.1 of Firmiana major. Classification (NCBI taxonomy): domain Eukaryota; kingdom Viridiplantae; phylum Streptophyta; class Magnoliopsida; order Malvales; family Malvaceae; genus Firmiana; species Firmiana major. The sequence goes on from CM065905.1 coordinate 67,607,703, forward strand.
GGCAAAGATGGAGTTTTGGAGATGTGGGTAGGGGCAAAGAGGGGATTTTTGTGAAAGAAGAAGGGTGGAAGCGGGAGAGAAGAGTGGTTTTGGTGAGGTTTAATCAAGGTTTTGGGAGCGGTGGTAATGGTGGAGGTGGAGGTGGTGGTGGTGGGAACTTTGATAGTAACACTGCCAGGCTTCTGGGAAATATTGCTTTGGCTATTGGGTTGACTTATCTTTCAATGACTGGACAGCTTGGCTGGGTTTTAGATGCTATTGTCTCCATTTGGGTACAAATCCCTCTCTCTTTTATATATGTATGCATGTGAAATTTAGCTTTCCACTGTTTTTTAATGAATCATAAACCTGCTTTAGTGGAGATATAATTAGGGTTTATTATCAATAGTTCAGCACCATAGTTCCTTTTCATCTTGGTTTTGTTTGCCCTGAAATTTTTTTTTGGCTAAAGTAAAAGATTTATTTCTTTGTTTATTCATATTGGGTGAGTAAGAGATTTGGTTTCAATTTTGGTGCAATGGTTGATTGTAGAGCAATGTATCCTAGCTGACTATGGAAAATCATTTCATGATTGGTTTTTTTTTTTTAGTGGTTTCCCCAATATCCTGATGCTTTGTTTGGGCATTTCTATTCAAAGATCAAAGTATTTTATTTGGCCATTTCTAGGTGCTTGCCTTTGTATTTGGGCTGGATAGATTACCTCCATCTCTTTTACTTGTTATCTGGTAACTAAAGTTATCTTCTTTTGCCATTTTTGCTCAATTTAAATTATCCTATGTTGTTCTTATATGCTTTCTAAGTAGCACTATTTGTTTTGTCAGACCATCTTAAATATGGAAAAAAAATTTATATATATCACTTAAATACAGTAGTGTTGATATCGACATTAGTACGTGTAGTTGCATCTAATGACTGATATTTCCATCTCCAGCTCCTTGCGGTAATCGTACCTATTGTAGGTGTCGGAGCCTTCCTCTGGTGGGCAGGAAGAGATATTGTTCAAAGCAGTGTGAGGCTTCTTTAACTTTTGGTTCCCTGTTCAGTTTACAAAACTCTGGTTTCTTAATGTGTCTTTCCATGGGTTACGGAGATTCTATACCTTAGGAGTTCTTGCAAGATCAAGTAATGTTTGAAAGGCTACTTTCTATGCCTAAAAGCAATATAACATGTTTGTCTAAATCAGTGGAGGAAGTCTTCTAGCTGTATATCTTAGTCAATGTGGTCAGTAGCTTCAGCAACAGTTCAAATCTTCGCATTCATGCTTTTGGAACTCTATAAATAGGTTTATTATTGAGAGGATGGTCTGAACTCATTGCTTTGAAATGCCCATGGATGAGTTTTTCCATTAACCTGCACCCATGTACTTATCGGTTTGATTCCAAAATTTTGTGGAAAAGAATGGATCAAGATTCTGTGAATCATGGCAAACTTGGCTCTAAATAATGCTGATAAAACCAAATTAAACTGAGCAAAGAAAAAAGATGAACGTACACATTTGTCCTCAGACCTTGCAATGCTAGAGCCTTGTGGTCCTGCTGGCCCTTGAGAACATTTAAGAGAGGAACAAGAGCAATTTGTAAATAATTTTCCCTCATAAATGAGTTCTACTAACAAAGTTACATCTTGTGCTTCCTACCACAATACCTGTTCATGTATGTGTTCTTGTGATGTTTATGTCAGAGACTCCCTGTCTGTGCTCGTAAATATCGAATATCTTCCTGTTTTATTTTCTGAGATGCAGCCCTGTTATACTTGATGTTCTTTATAATGTGAAGAAATTATTGGGAGGAAAGGAAGTTTTAAAACTTCAACAACTCACGATAGCTTATCTACATCTTATCCTTTGTTTAAATGTTATAGTTCTGTATTCGTCTTATCGTTAGTTCAAACTTCCTTTCCCTCCAATAGGAATATATGGTAATCCATCTACTACTGACTGCCTTTAGTAATATCTGATTTGTGTGCAGTGCCCAAACTGTGGAAATGATTTTCAGATTTTCAAGTAAGCGCAATGAACACCTCTTAGCTGACTTAAGGGACATTTATGAAATGGTTTGTAATTCTTCTGACATGGATGGTAACGATGATTTCTAACAGGTCTTTTCTCAATGATGAGTTGCAGCTGTGCCCTTACTGCAGTCAACCATTCTCAGGTGAATTTAGTTTGATTTACCAATTTCGGTTGAAGCTAGAATTGACAATCTACAAATATTATCTTGACCCTCTAATTCTTGCGCACATAAGTATTCAATCGATTATGGTGGTGAAATGATTGTTTATGTTTGTTGATACATCTTCACTTTTAGACTCGTGAAGATGTCTCCATAAGTAGGCAGGAATGCAGGATAATCTGGTTAAAATCGTAGCAAGCCTGACTAGCTTATGTCCATTGAATTTATTACTTTGAGTTGGAACCACATGGTTTTCATGGTTTTTTGACTCAATTCATTTCATTGCAGTGGTGGATGACAAGTTTGTTAAGGAACCTGTAAAGTTCTCTAACCAAACTTCAAAATCAAAACAAGCATTCAATGGCTTCTCTCCTGGTTCGAAGAAAGGTTCCCTCTTTAACACCTGCTGCCATTTTGAGTTTCAGAATCTGTCATTTTTTAGAGATACAGTATTAACTGTCTTCTATGGTATTATTATAACTTGGTTTAGTACATTTTGGTCGTCATAAGTTTGATTGATTACAGTCTGTCATTCAATTGCAGCTTTATGTATTTTTGAGTTTGTCGAGTTTCTGTTATCTAGCATAATCAACATTGCAACTTGAACTGTTTTTCGATTGTACGACCTGGCTCAAAGCAGGATTGCACAGCTTAAAAACCATAAAGTAAGAGATGAAAAACGTAACACGAGATTATGTAACATAATCATAGGACTTTACTTTTTAAAGTTAGAACTGCATCTACCACCATATTAGGATAAGATAAGCATGTAATTTTGAGTTCACTGATTTATGAATTCTGCGCATCTTGCATGGTATGTGCAGGAAAGGATTCTTCAGCAGCAGTTGTCGATGTTGAAGCAGAAGTAAAAGATGCAGACTGAGGGATATCGTACAGGGTAAAGAACTTCAATAAGTATGTTACTTTGAGCTTTTGGTACCTAGCAAGGGGAAGCAAGAAAACTTTTAAGCTCTCAATATCTTTATTGTTCACCTAGTGCCTTGTTGTGTAAGAACGTTTTCTTTTTCTTTTCTCCCAGAAATACGTGTTTCTATAAATAGGTGCAATCTTGCCTGAGTTAAAGAGCAATGTGTGCATTTTTATACATTTCTCACACTACCAAAGTGGAGATGACTGCGGTAAAGAGGATTCATGAATCATCATGCTGTAGGTGAAGAGCAAGAATGTGACATCGCAAATGTTCCGTCAATTTTGATAAAACATGTGGCATAACTTTGTATTCCTTCTTCTTCTTTCTTAACTAGTAAAAGTCGAAAGGGTAGTTCGCAAACTGTAACTGCATAGCTAGCACTAGCATAATTCTGTATATAATCTGTTGTCACCTATCATCTTTCTCTTCTCCCATTCTCTTATCTATTGAGCCTGTAGAATACATGTTTTGAATGGTTGAATACAACTGCATACAACTAGGATCTTTAGCAATCCTGGAAACATAACCGCATACAACTGTAACAGAGGAGAGAATCATCATTCATGGAAACATTACAGAAGAAACAAACATTTTATTCTGCAAAATTCTCGGACTTGTAATAGAAAAAGCAATCAAGAGTTCTTAGAACCAAAATGCCTGCACTTTACTTTTGGATCTTTGGCAACCCAACCTAAGGCATGTTTTTGAAATGGTTGAAAGTGAAACATTCAAAATTGTGGAAATCTCCGTTGATTCTAATTATAAGACAATTATTTTCATACCCTTTAATTCTTTTCGAATTTACTTCACAAACACAAGTGCATAATTGAAATCATGTATGATGATTTCTGTAGCAAGACAGAAGCATCTGTGCATTGCACTTTGCTTTCATAGTCAAGAAAGAAGGATAAGCTAAGCTCAGCCATCTATCAATGTTCAGGGAAAGGGATTGAAACTGAGAGAAAAAGGAATCTGGAAAAGTTGCTTTACTATATATCCTTTCTGATTCAACCCTGAACTTTATGCTTGCTACCTCCATTGGAACAAAGCTTGAGAACATTCACAAATATCCCTGAATAAAAGATGCCTCGTAATTAAACAAACATAACAGAAACAACAAAACTCACAACAATAAATGATGCATTGAATTCACTTGATATTCCTTCGAATTGGGATTCTTGCCAGATCAGGCTCCAGGAGCTTTTAAATCATCCTACAAATGGCTACGGATGATATTCTTGATCGAGAAGACTTGATTCTTATCTTCTGGTTTCTCAGAAGCCTGGACAGTGTTTTGAGGCTTCAATTCGACAGCCTGCTTTTGGATCACTGCTTGCTCACGCAGAACACCAACTTCTTTCTCCAGTCTGCTTACTGTGGCTTGCAATGTTTTCAAATCTTCTTCCTGACCCTCGGACTTGTTCTCATTCTTTGACTTCTTGTCATCACTTAACGATTTTGAGATAAGTTTATAAGTCGGATATGCACCTGCAAACATAGTAAAATGCCAAAATACCCATTATACAAGATTGGATATTGATATATATTCGAAAGAGAACCAACAGGAAAGGAGAAAAATTGCCATTTGAATCTTAAAACTCTAAGATACCAATGGAAAAACAAAACCATGCACCATAGCTGAGCTTTAAACTATACAAACAGCAGCAACAGAATCAAGATCAATGAGTTAACATATAGCATATGAAAACTAGTCAAAGTATGATTGATCAACTATCCATTAGCTTTAAATTCCACAGCGAAAGTTTCATGTTCGAATTTTTTATTGGGTCAATTTTTTTTAAACTAACTTAATTTACAAAACGCAATTGAGATTAATCTCGTGGTTCAAGAAAAAGAAACATTCATTATCTTCGAACATCAGAATTCAACAAGCCAATAATGAATGACGCAGCAAACGTATATGCAAAGAAGTATTAATTGCCAGGGATGATTTTAAGGCCCTCAATGATAGCACTCTTGGCGACATCGGTTGCTACCCTGGAGATTTTTGACAGGGATTCAGGATCAGACAAGTGCTCGTTCACCTTTTCCACTGCATCAACTGTTACCACCTTGTTGACCTTGGTGGTCGCTGCGGAAACATGATCGTAAGAACTCCGCCAAAGATCCTTGACCGAGTCTGTTGACCAAGGAATGAAGTCCCATATCCCCATTTCTTACTGTTTTCCGATCTCCATTCTCTTCGATTATGATATCGATAAATTCCTACAGTACGTCGTAGCCTTTTTTCTTTTTTAATGGAAGAAAGACCCCACTATTCGGTAGCTGACGACAAGTTATAATGCATGGAACGAGAATTTCAGCACGTGATGATGCATTATAAGATGTAATGAGCAATACCTAAGGGCCGTTTGATTTGGAAAAAAAGAACTTTTGGGAAAAAAATTATCATCTATCATTTTATTTAACAAATTTAAAAAAATATTGAATTTTTACGTTTGATTATATTAAGAGAATATTTGATTATTACGTTTAATTCAAAAAAATTTAAGATTACTAAATTGTATATTTTACTATATTATCATTCTGTATTAAATTAAATTAATAATTAATTTAAGATGAATAATATTTTGATAAAAATTATATTTAATATATTTATTTATTATTATTTAAATTTATTCATTTAATAAATGTTAATTAATTTATTTAACACAAATTAATCAATTTACTTAATATGTAAATTATTTTGATTTATTTATTTAATTAAATTATTTAATTGTAAAATGTCAATTAAGTTATTTATATGCAACATCTATTATCATCATTTAATATTGGTATATTTGATACAAAAATTTAATAAAACATTACATATAAAAAGAAAGAAAAAGTAATACTTGTATTTATTTGATTTCTCATCTAATTTTTATATCATACAAAGTATACAATAAAATTATAAATATGTATATGATTTCATTTATTTTAAAAAAATACATACACACAATAATAATAATAATAATAATAATATTGGTTTAGTTGTAATATTGATAGGTTTAGGGATAAAGTGGTACAAATATCAAGTAAATTGAGGGTAAAATAAGAAAAAAATTTGGTTGAGAGAATTTAAAAATACCTCACGATCCGGAGGGTAATTATTTTATCTCAAATTTTCTCGAAATCTGATATTGTAGGTAAAATAAAATAATTAATATGAAAAAAAATAACCGAATCAAACGTTATAATCAAATTAAAAAAAATTACAAGAAAAATCTAAAATCTCCCTACCAAACGACCCCAAGTGGATATTATTATTCGGTAGCTTATTCCAATCCCACCTCTGATTCTACAGAAGGCTAGTAGTGATCATCTTACAACGTAGACTTGGCAGTACGTATAATATGAAGAAGCTAGTTATCTAACATAAACAAGATGTAGATTTGGTAATATGTGTTCTAGTTATATTAAATTGGGTTCATATTTAATAAAATATAAAAATTTATTATCAAAATTATTGTAGATACATTAAATATAAAACATTTATTTTTAATTTTTTATTAAATTTATATATAATTTATATTAAATTTTAATTCATATTATTTTTTTATATCGGTCCAAAACTAAATCAAGCTATGTACCTGAATGGACAAAAGTCGACGAATTTAAACTTCCAACTCTTTAAAAAAAAAAATGAAGTAATTTAGTTCATCTGAATTAAATTGCTAAATATTCTTCTGGGTCATAATAATAATAATAATAATAATAATAATAATAAACAAAAACTAAACCAATAAAAATATTTACAGAATCCAATTGCATGCATGTCCACCACTTACGATTTCTGCTCTAATATTGAAATTTTTTTAAAAATATATAGTATTTTTATTTTTTAAATAAAAAATTGTTTATTCATAAAAAAAAATATAAAAAATTGAAAAAACTAAACTTTAATTTTAATTTCTCTTAAAGAAATATAACATCCACTAATTTAAACTTTAATTATTTTTTTATGTTTGAAAAAAAAATTGAGGAAAAAAAATCAATTAAGGTCAGATGGAAAGGAAACTTTACAAATGGAAGCAATCATGTAAGCCAGGAATCTATGAGCAAATGATTAGTTTGAACTATGTTGGAAAGAAATGATAATATTATTATTAAATACATCTTTTTGGACAAAAGAAATTATATTTAATGATTAGGAGTTAGGACAACTCAATTGAATAGTGATTTTCATTTTTTTAAGTATTTTTACAAAAATAAAATGTGGATATCACATGGCCACCAAAAATTTCTTGTCATTCTACTTGTTTATTGAAGTTTATTGAAGTGGATAAATAGATTCTTATTTATTGTTTTAAAAAATTATTTTAAGTTCATCTATTAAATAGTTGCATTTTAAGAGTTTAAAGCCAAACTCCTTATCTTTTTTTTTTTCTCATTTTTATGTTTTTTTCTCTAAATTGACTATAATTCATTTGTTTTTGCTTGGATTCTTACAAAAAAAAAAAATGAAACATATATTAATATATAGGAACAATTATTTAATCCAATTATATGTAATAACTAGTAAATTAAAAATGCTTTTTTTTGAAAGTAAATTAAAAATGTTAATTTGATACATTTGACTTAAAAATCTCATCCATTACTTGAGTTAAACATAAATTTTTTGAAATATTTTATCATTAATTTTTTTTAAATTATGATATTTTTCGTACCATGTTAAATATGAAATTATTTTTCGTTGTTAGTTAAAATTAATTTAAAAAATTTGATCTAGTGAAAATTCGAATACTAATTTGATACTAAAAATATATTTGAATAATCTAAAAATATTTTTGAATTAGATATTTGTCCAAAGAATCTAAAAATTTAGTAAACAACAATATAAAGTTAATCCAAAATTATCATAATGGTAAATCTATTTAACAACACATACTAAATGTGAAAAACATTTCTAAATTAATATTAAATAAATCAAAACAAACTTTATCTAATTTTCAAAAATGGCAAATCGATTTAAAATAATTACAAAGATTTTTTGTTGTCAATCCCAAAAATGCTTCACCATATAATTAATGAAAATGCCACGTGTTTCCACAGAACTCGTTCATGGATTCGGCAGAGGCAGAACTCACATAGACTTCACCGCAGGTGATTAAAACTAATTCAGATGTGTCAGATGAACAGAGAGAAAATATAGGGGTCGACTAATCGAAACCAAAATTTTCTCTCTCCTTTGTCTTTTTATTTCTTTATTTTCTTTTCGTTTCCTTTCGAGTCGCATAAAATTCAGAGAGAGAACAGGAGGAGAGAGAGGGAAAGAAGAGAGAAGGAGAGGCGAGAAAGACCGAATTGACCTTGGCTTTCTTTCGAAATTGCCTTCTTCTTCCTTCTCCTTCTTCGCCGTTGTCGTCATCATCTCTCGCCGTAGATTATTTTTAATTTTCAAATATGAACGAGAAGGCCAACGTTTCTAAGGAGCTCAATGCGAAACATCGAACGGTGATCTAAATTTACCTTTTTGACCTTCGTGCTCTATCCTAATTTCCATTTTCATACCATTTGATGGCTTCCTCGTGTTTTGACTTCGAATCGATTTGATCTGTGTTTGTTGTATAAATTTTTTGTTGCTTTTCACCTGATTTTTTTTTTTAATTTTTTGGTTATTCTGTTTAAATTTCCCTTTTTTATAAGGGATTTGAGCGAATCGAATGTCGAATAGCGAATATGAGCTGATTTAAGGCAGTCTTTTAATATGAATGAATGTTGATTATGTTAAATTTGTTATTGGATTAAGATCGGTTTAGATTGATCGAGTTGGTGAATTTATTGAGATTAATGGAATTTCCGCTGCAAAAAAATGCATTTTAAATATGATCATATTTTATATTTTTCTACTTTGGGAGATCTAAACTCGGTTTGTCTCTGTCAGTTTTGTTTCAAAGTTTGGATTTTTTTGCCTATTTATGTTTTTCCTTTTAATATCTTTGTTAAGTTTGCAGATTGACAGTAGTAATGTTTGCTGCTGGTTGTGATTGATTAATTCATATATATGTAGAACTTTTGAAAGTTTCAGTTTTTGGATGTAGGAGCAATTTTACACTAACTTCCAGTGTGGCATCAGGTCATGGAGGGTGTTAAATTCCTCCATAATCTTTGTATATGTATATGTTCTTCCGAATTCTTTGGTTCTTGTGTGTGTATGTTAACCTATATTATGATAGACTCATTTAATCAATTTTGATTATTGGACATCTCATGTTCATAATTTTCCAAATTTTGATGTTCAGCCGGTCTATTATCTGGATTGAATTTCTTATTCTTTCACTCTTATGCAGATTCTTGAAAGCCTTCTTAAATTGCCAGAGAATAGGGAATGTGCTGACTGCAAAGCCAAGTATGTCACAAGAAAAATCAAAGGAGATGATGTGGATATTGTAATAGAAAATACTAAAATAGGAATCTTCTTAATACAATGGACTTTTTTGTAGATTCTGTCATGAATTGGTGATATCATTCATTCGTATCCTAGGTGCTGCTAACAATTGTCTCATTTCTCTGCAGAGCTCCAAGATGGGCAAGTGTGAATTTAGGTATCTTTATATGCATGCAATGTTCTGGGATCCACAGAAGTCTTGGGGTACACATATCAAAGGTGATTTTCTTATCTCTAGAATGCATATTTTATCTCTTCCCAACTCAGAAAGTTCATTGAGTTGCTGGCACTGTCCCAACTTCTCTGCTTCCTTCATTCACATATCCATTTTGGTTTGTCACAAGCATGATTGTTTTGGTGCCCTGATATTCTAGGAGACAAATCTCGATGCCCCTGACATGGTCTTGACGTATTTTCTTGTGCTCAATTGTCTACGATAATATTTTAAGACTTAAAAGAGTTAGGTTGGGGATTTACTGGTTGAATTGAGATGCTGGTTTTTTGTCTTAACAGAATAATTCTAAAGCCTTTTTCAAAGTATGGCTATGGATTTGGCTCTCGCAGATGTTGGGTTGCTCTTGTTTTGGGCTACCTGAGCTTTCATTTTTCTTTTTCTTGCAATGTATCTAGGTGATCCAACAGTCCTCCAAAGTGTCTTGACACTTTTACCTGATAGTTCTTGAACATATTTTTTCTTCTCTAATGTTATCCATTCCTTACTAAAGTGTGGTTTTACGTTTATTGGTATAGAATTTATTTTTGCCTAGTGCATGTGTGCATCTTACTGGCTCTTGTTGCAGGTTCGATCTGCTACCCTGGACACATGGCTCCCTGAGCAGGTTGCTTTTATTCAATGTAAGCTTTTTTGTTAATTCATGAATTTGTGTTATTCTAATTGATAGTGGTTTTATGTTAAGATGGAGAAGAGCCTTCTAAATATGACAATGACTTGTTTTATTATACAGCAATGGGAAATGAGAAGGCAAACAGTTACTGGGAAGCTGAGTTGCCCCCTAATTATGATAGAGTTGGAATTGAGAACTTCATCCGTGCGAAGTATGTCTAATAGAGTTTTCTGTAATACCCTTTTTTTTTTTCTATTTAGTTTTTAGTGTGGAGCTTTTTATATTATTCTGATGGTTGTCGCATATTCTTATAGGTATGAGGAAAAGAGATGGGTTCCTAGAGATGGAAAATCCAAATCACCACCTAGAAGTTTCGATGAAAGGGCTTCTTCACGTTGGCAGAGACCTACAGAAAAAAGCAGTCATGGGAACATTAGTAACTCTGAGAATTCATATGAGGAAAGGAGGCAGATTCAAGCATCTAGCAGAAAAGAAAATCTTCCTGCAACAAGAGTTAGTCTTCCTGGTCCTCCTAAGGGACCTGATCAGGTATTAAGTTCTTTTGCTGGTTATGTACTTTGGTTTCCAACTCTTTCTCGAAAACCACAGCCATTTTTTTTTCTTCTTAATGTATTTTATGTCAATAACCTCAGAGCTTTTAGCATTAGAATGAAAAAGAGAAAATTGCCACAAGACAAGATGGCTTGTCCCTTGCTGAACTTGCAAATAAATAGTATCAACTATAACTAAAGTTTTGAATTTCTTTGTGCATGGTTCAACTTGCTCTCTTCTCCTTGTATCATATTTCTTTCTTGCAGTTCACTTCTCTTATCTGTATGGCTCTAAAAAAAAATTTACTTTCATTATGCATGATATGCTGATCTAACAGGTTACACCCATCCAGATGCCTGAACCAGTTGTTCAGAAAACAGAACCAGTTGTTGTACCAGCTGAGGCAACCAAGCCGGCTGTAGAGGCTTCTCCCACTGTCACGCCCCCTAAATTTGATTATGCTACAGACCTTTTCAACATGCTGTCCATGGATGATGGTCCAAGTGAAAATGGTTCTGGGACAGCTACGGATGATAATAATTGGGCAGGTTTCCAGTGTATGTCCTAAAATTTCATCATAATTTTTGTTTATTGGCATCATCTTGCATTTTATTTTTTTTGTCTTGTTAACATGCATTCTACCAAATGCCAACCACCTGGGAATTGAGAGTTATGGTTGTATCATTTATTATTGCCTTTGATTTTGACACATGATAATTTGCAGCTGCTGGTGAAGCTCCCACTACCAACAAAACCGATCCACCGAAAGCTGCCGAGAAGAATACCCAGTCTGCTAGTGGAATTGAGGATTTATTTAATGATTCGCCCGCATTAACTACCAACAATGTCCCAGAGAAGCCCCAAAAAGATGTTAAAAATGATATTATGAGCCTTTTTGAAAAGGTATAACTTTAACATCATTTACTAGCTTCTTAGGATTGTTGTAAAACTAATATTACTTGATCATTTTCTGGTTGGATGTAAAATCAGATGATTCCTTACATTATCACATGCTTCTTGATAACCATCTGCATGCATTTGTACATGATTTTTTTCTTCTGTGGGGGTATTACATTGTTGATATCATGGTTTTAATTGATTTACAGTCCAATATGGTGTCGCCTTTTGCAATGCATCAACAGCAACTAGCTATGCTAGCACAGCAACAGTCCCTTCTCATGGCTGCTGCAGCTAAATCTGCTCCTGGAAATTCTCAACAGCCTGCATCATCCAATGGCACAAGCATACCCACTCAAACCTGGCCAAATATTGGCTATCAATTCCCTGGAATGATGATGCCAGTTGCTGCGCCGGCTGATCTGCAGAAACTTATGCAGGTAGACTATAGTATAGTTGCAATAGTGGTGCTTTTAAAGAAATACATCTACAAAGTTCCTCATTTTTGCTGTGTTCTTTTTCCGCTGCTTTAGACTATGAAAATGGGTCAGTCACCTCAACTGGGAAACTCGGTTGCATATCCATCATCCAGGTACATATTTAATCTTGATTTTCTCAAATTTCATTTCTATTTTTCTCGATGCTTTTCTCCTGTAATACCCGTTTACTTCTCCATGAGTTTTAGGTTGGTTATGCAAACCCCTTAGGGCCCAAGCTCACCTATATGGTGCGGTGAGTTGCGGTGAGCTACGGTCCAATGGAAATTTGCACTAAATGACAAACAATGAGAGGATAAAATTATTCTTTTACTCTTGGTCTTAAATTTTTTTATTATTTTATTAAAAAACATATATCTTTAATTGTTATTTTTCTTTTTTCGGTATTACCAGAGTTATCAAAACATCTATCCAAACTAATTTTTAATCTCCGGCTGGTTTTAAATGCATTATAAAGTTCTAATTGTACTCTGAGAATCCCTTGCTGTGCCACCGACGAGCTCTGATAAATCACGGATAAATCACCATTCGACATTCGATGATAACAATTTTCATCCCTAAGTTGCTCCATTTTCATAACGTTTGCTGTTTCATTTCTTGCAGCTTTTATGCATTGGGGCAAGTTACCCCACCAAATGGTGTTGCGACCACCGGAGCAAGCAAGCCTCAATCAGCTTCGCCGGTTTCAACAGTGAATTCATCAGGCAAGGATTATGATTTTTCGTCATTGACGCAAGGGATGTTCCCAAAACAGTGAGTTGGGTCGGGGGTGATGATTGCTGGCGTTGTCAAACTATACCAACATAGCTATTTGACCGGAATTTAGAGCTTTGGAAGGGTTTTTTTCACTACTACCGGGGGATTGTAAACTATTTGTAGATGCAGTTTCATCTTTTTGGTTGTTCATATTTGGCTGATGGCTTAATTTGTATGAGTAGATTTATGCGAAACATTAATAAAGATGAGTTTAGATTTAATTGGATTAATCATTCCTGCTCAAGCATATCTCTTAGCAATAACTCTTAAGAATTTGAATCCTCTCCCAAATGAAGACCGATAAGTTTGTATGTAGAAAACTTAACTGAGGCAGTAAAGTAACGATGAATCACAGAACAAGCTACTAACTCAGTTCTGCCGATAATCTCAGTTCTACCCTCGAGGGTGTACATTAATCTGATTCGATTATTATTTAAATTTAATTTATTAATTTTTTAATTAAATTAAAGTTCAAGTTGATTGAATAACGAATCGAAATCAAATTAAATTTTAAATATTCAATTCAAACTATTCACAAATTTTATCAATTTTTTTAATTTATATATTTTTTAATATTTTATTATTAATTTATTATTTTATCGCATAATATATAATTAAAAAATAATAAATTAAATTTAACAAATAAAATTTAAATTTAAATAGTTCAAATATTTTATCAAATCAAATTAATTCGAGTTTCGAAAGTTAAATTCGATTAAACTCAAATAGAGTTTCAAATATCAAATTTTCGAATCAAGTAAAATTCAAATTTTGATTTAATTCAATTACAATTTAAATTTTACCCGACCCAAAAAAAGTTCAAATCAAATCATTCAAAAAGTGAGCATCAAACATCTTTTAAAAAATGACTATTTAGAAAACTTTGCGGAGATTTGAATTTGCTGAGTTTTCTTTTTTTTTTTTTTCTTTTCTTTTCTTTTAACCAAACAGACAGAGGGAGATTTCTTTTTTAAAGGTTTTTTTTTTTTTGAGTTGAAGTTCAACGGATTACTGTTAACGGTTAATTGGATATCTGGGCTTTCTTTGGGTCTCAGTGAGCTAATACACAATTTGATTGGTGGGCTTTATTGGGCTAAAATGAGGTCCATTGGGCCATTATTTAGTTCATTAATTTCTTTTCTATGGAATAGAGTTGATTTGATTCTTATTTAAAACATCCCTTAATGGGGAAAAGTTTTTATATTGCAAAACCATCAAACGTAATTAAAAGATTATCAAATATTTTTTATTATATTATTTTTTTTAATATACATTAAAAACTATAACGACCGTCTAATAGATAAAATCGAAAAATTTGATCAAAAATTATTTTTATTATAATAAATCAGATTTTCACACATTCACTACATAAGTGAAAGAAAAAAAATTGTAAAAAGAAAAAAAATGTGGACAAAAAAAAGAATTATATGATAAATCTGTTTTGAAAATTCTATAACTGATTTTGAAATGGTTTTTATGAAACAGTTTTCATAACATTCTGAGCCCAATTCATTTTGAAATTAAGGCTTTGTTTGGCACAGGCTTATAACACAGATTTCTCAGCCCCCCAACAAGCTCCCCACATAGGCCAAGAATAGACAACAACACTCCACAAAGGCTTAGAAAGTTTCATCATAACCTGTTTTCCAAATGCAACTCTTCCCAAAAACTCAAAAGATAATACAAATCTACCCAAAGGATTCTCCTGGTTTGATAGATACATTACTCACTACCACATGACTGTTCTTGTTAAGCTAATGGCATGGAGCCAGCAGCATTCACTTCATTGCTGTTAGACTGTCTTATCCAACAATCTGATCAAATGCAATTTTTTATAGATTAGAACAAACAGTGAAAAAGGAAAAAAATTCATACAGCTGACCTGAATACCAAAATTCTCCGAGTTCGGAAAGCATACTATTCGGAGTTTCAGAATGGATCAAACAAGGTTGCTATTGCAAAGTGTTTTTCCTCCAACCATACCAGCAATCGAGTATGAATAACATATCAGTCCTCTAAACCCATTTTCCAGAACTTCACAACATAGCTCATCCTCAATTAATCATGTCTTACAGGTATGAGTCACAAACATAGTAAAAGGAACTGATATTTAGAATTACAACAAACAGCATACTCCCTTAAACCATAGTTATAAGAACCTTGGTAGAATCAGAGATATCAAATAAACTGAAGCATCTATCTGTTTTTCTAGACCTCAAGAGAAATGAAAAGGAAAATACAAAAACAACTGTCAGGTTATAAATAAATGCAGTGTGATGAGGAATCAAACTTGAAATCTCACCTGACAACTGTTAACCAGTTGGGCAGCTTTACTTCTTATGTCGAAGTGGACACATGTATGCATGTTGGCAGGCCATGGATAATCCCTTTTTGTCCATATTAAGAAGAGTGGCATCATTCAGGTGTCCTTGAACCATTTAAGAATCCACATTAAATCAACAAATGCCACATTTGTCAGTTCCTCACAAAGCTATTTCCATATTTATACTTTTACATAAGGAAACTTTATGGCTTTGTGCATTTTCCTTTTCATAGGTTCCCAACTAAAGGCTTTTGAAACAGAAATCATCATCCTCAAAGACGATCACGATATACATACAAAGCAATAAACATGTAGGTATGATACACAATCAAAATGAATTTGATATTTGATGAAACAATTATTCCCCTGAAATTATCCAGTTAGAGAATCACAACAATAGCTTCAGATATCAAATGTGTTGTTCTTTTGGTTAGTTTGTGTTTCTCTTTAATTTTCAAGAAACCTTTTCGTAACATTCGGTTGATGTAAAATGGCAAAATATAATGAATTTACAAGACAGATTATCGTGACAGGCAGCTGAAAAAATGGAAACTAATAGAAAATCGTAGTTGTTTTCCATATCAGAATTGCAGGTTTATACATGTAGAAGCATATGTGTAGCAAGCAAGCAAACAAGGAACTTTAAATTCTGCTGCAAAATAACTGATAAATACAGAAAACATCCCATTAATAGAATAAAGATGGAAAATTAATCTCTCTTACCAAATTTCCATTTATAACATCAATTATGAACTGGCTAGACAGATTGTCACTCAATAATGTTTTCTAACAAGGTATATATTCATTAATGCAGTGTAAGTTTATTACTAAATATAGCTTACCGAATTGTTGCGGAATAGATTCCTGAGTGTGACATTTAAGTATAATAATGGTTTAACTCAATGGCGTTATTGAATTACACATTAGAAGAAACCAACTCAACCACAGAATGACCGACTGCTAAAAGCAACATATCTGTTTGAACTTGCTTAATTCCGAAGAAAGTGACCGTTAGCCACCACAAGCTCTTCTGATTGCCAACAATGAAGGTTTCCATCATCATACAGATAGAATAAAAGCTTTTTGTCTTTGCATTTTTGTTGACAGGAGTTGCATATTTATGACAGGAAGGAGTTGACATTGAACATGACTTGTGCTTCACCTTATTAGTTCATGTATTATTGTCCTAAGATATCTTGACATAACTGCATTTGAAAGAAACCAAATCTAGAAGGAAGTTGAAAGGATATGCAATCATGACATAAAGGAAACCAGTGGAACAATTTTAGCGATCAAGAATTCACTTCTTCCTACATATTAGAAACTCCATATTTTTGAAATCCATAAGTCAAGAAGTTTGTTATGTTATATTCATTGTCGAAACACTCATGAAACTTTAATGTGATTTCTAATTCTTTTTAGCTTAAAAGATGAACTCAAAAGGTCCTTTTGTACTAAAATCAACAATAAGACTAGCAAAATTCCTTGCTTCTGTCTTTTCCCATAGGACAAACAGCTTCATGTTGGTTTTCTCAGAAAGTTTTATATGAAATTCCTATATGATTGTCCCCTTTTCCCTGAAAAATCTAAAACGCTTATCCTCACTGCAAAGCTACAAAGCAAGCCATATAAGTATATGAGGTCTATATCTTCCCCACATAATATATTTCTTAAAAATCATAATTCACACTCAACTTAGTGAATTCTCATCTTTTTCAGACTCTATTAGCAATTCTTGTGGCCTTTAACTAGTTTACATCAGTCTTGCTTTTTCTCTTCTTTTTTTTTTTTAATTTAATTGCCTTAATATGTTGTAGGATTCAGATATCTCCAAGTTTGGAACTGACTTTGTTTTCTTTTCTTCTAAAATTTTTCAAGACTAAAAATAAAAGGATATACAGTTCTTTCTTCACAAACATCATAAGATGAGAAAATCACATATTTTTCATGGTGTCATCAGGAATATATCTAATGATTAACTTTTACATTGACACTAGCTCGCTCCCTTCTTTGTTCATTGCTCCTAAAGTCTAGACAACAAATCCATCTCTGCATTATAAAAGAACTACAATATCAAAAACTTTCAAACAATCATTTCACAAATATAGGGTTTTTTTTTTTGGCCAAATCGCATAAATAAAATTGAGTGCATCAATCAGTGCAACTGTTACGCACGCATTTCAAGTTCATGGCAGAAGATTATGAGTTCGGGACAAGCATTAGCATAACTGGTAAAGTTCAACTTTCTAACTTGTTGCTCTACTAAGAAACTTCAACCCTTTAAATTGCTTGGAAACATAGGGTCAAATCAGCATAGCAAGTTTATTGCAATAGTCATTATGACAGTTTGACTAATAACAGAAGAAAGATAATAAAAAGCACTCCAGCCACAAAGAAACATACTTCTTTTATTTATCAAAATACTATTTCGCTGGCTGATGACAGCATGTATAAAAAGAACTTCGACACCTTCGACGAAAAGCACAAGATTCATACTGGTCTTTGAAGGGTAAAGTCGTTTTCAAACATCATGTTGAGCTCTGGAGAGGAAAGTGTGAAATCTTAGGATGGTAAAACAACATTTTCTTGAAAAACATAAAATCCATAAACACATCATATATCAAGATTATAATTTCCATAGACCATCTGCTGAGAAACTACTATTCCCTGCCCATGTTAGAACTTGTTAGTATCAAGAGAAAATAAATATCTATTCTACTAGGATAAATGGTTAAGGAGTACCTTCAGGACATTATACACTTCAAATTAGACACAAAAGATAGGGACAAAGAAGACATACAGTTCTTTTTTTTTTTTTTTTTTGAGGTAATTAGCATATGAACCTTAAAGGTTTATGTTAGGATGAACATGACATATAATTTATGGAAAAAGGGGCCGATGCATAAAGGCAAGTTGGCAACCATTATTGCATGGTGACCTCAGGAATGCATTTATTTACCTACTAAAGGAAAGCTGCATATATATTCAAATTATGTCCGGCCCCTTTGCTCACTATTATTGAGCAACATCATAGTGAACATGACAGGTGTTTCCCATCACTGGCGACTCACAAGTCACAACCATAGAAGGCTCTGTCATGTCTAATTGCATTTAGGAAATTGGCATTATATTTGGAGGATCAGTGTCATCATTAAGGGCCTATAGTGAAGCCAATGCTAAAGATTATTTTTTCTGGATTCCTTCTGATTCAATCCGCCAACATTTAAGAAACGCTATATATTATTCATTAGGGAAACATGAGTTACCGTTATTATTGTTATTACTATTACTAATAGTAATTGGTATCATCGGTATCACCGGTATCACCATCATAATCTTATTTGCAACCTTGTCCTAGCATATAGCTGGCCTTTTATGCAATGCATCAACCATTGACATATTATCAACTTGAAAGTTGAAACAGATTTTCACGAATTACTTAATCGAGAATCAATGGACACAAATCAAATATTGCACTTATCTGGCATCATAATTTCACGGGCACACTAAAAAAATTAGTTAACTTAATTAGCCATACCTTCTGAGCCTGAGACTTTTTGAATCCCATGACCAATTTTCCATCCGCTTCTCTTTTATAAAATGTAACTGAAAATTTCATCACTCTTAGTCACAACTTAGTTATAAGTTGTCTTCCAGTGCAAAATAAAATAGTAATTCACAGCTGAAACAAAATAAATCTTAAAACTCTTGAAAGTGTTTCTGACATAGTAAAGAATAACTGGATAGATTATCTTTGAGGTTCATGAAGAACCTGAACTTCATTGGTAAATTTAACATATAATTTTCTTACACAAGTCTGATGCTATTCAAGCATCTAAAAATTTTATTGTTTAGCAAGCAAAACTAAACTCAAATTTGATACTAAATTGGGACTAAATAGTAAGATAGAAGAGAGAAATAAAAAGTAAAAATATATGATTAACAATGCCAGTTCCACCAAAAAGAAAAACCGAACTTATCAAAAAGGAAAAACAAACGTATAGGTTTAGCATCATTAGACACTTAAGTCAATTACCTGTATCACCTGCTTGCCATTTCATCAAGATTATGTAATCTTTAAGCCCTTCAAGAACATACACGTTGCCATTAGTATTTGACCAGCAATGGTAGTAAAGTTCCCAGTCATTTCCTTTTGTGTCTTCCACTACAATGAAGATTCCCCGTTGCACCGAAATTTTTGGGAAATAAGCCTGTGATAATGTCTCTTTCAGTAAGAAATATATCTATTCTTCAGCCGGAAAAAGTTTAAATAAAATGATAAGCAGTAGCCACACGAGATCTCATAACTTCATGCAAAAAGGAAACTCATTAAGAAATTCTCACTGCATGTTTTCCTCCCCTTTAACATCAAGTAATGCTTTGAAAAATCCATCATCAATTCAATTGATGAATCATCTTATGCTGTAACTGGATGATTGAAAAGAAAAAAGAGGCAAAACAAAATCTCCCTGCAAGAGATAGTAAATATATAAAAGATGTTGCCAGAGGCCTCACTGCATCCCAGTGCACAGATGAATTTGGAAAGTTGAATTTTTTACCATATAAAGGCCAGTATTGCAGCTAAAATGAATCAATACTTAAGTGTAGGATATGCACAGAAATTATAAGAAATCAATAGAATATTAAATTACAGTAAATGCAAATGCTGCACTAAAAGTTTGTTCAATAAAAATCAGATGCATTATCTTCTCACTGGACAGTAAAAGGTGCAAACACCTTTCAAGCCTCTTTAAGACTCACCCCAGCTGTAGCACATCCTCCATCAAGAAACTTACATTACCTTCCAATGCACACTTAAGACCTGAAAAGATTTTAACCCTGCAAAAACTCACCTCTGCAGAACTCTTTGGTAACACAAGGTGCCCATTCCTGAGGTCAGCATCACTAGCAGTCAATTCTTTCGCAAACAAAGGAATAAGACCTGATTTTGACCTGAATATGATTAAGGATTCGCAATTTCAAAGACATCAAGTTCAATATGAACCAGATAATCATTCAAAAAACAAGGTAAACAGCACAAGAATAAACTCAAAGTTAGTGGATACACTCTGCAGGTTTCCTTTAGCTCCTCCGAGCTGGTCTTCGGCCAGTATCTTGATTGTACTTGAGTCTGTTTACGGGCATTTTTTCGACGCTTTCCACCAATCTTGTGATGAGATTTATTTGTTTCATCAGGTGATTTTGCAGAGGACTCTGCTCCAATTTCTGCTGAAGGAGATTGTGCTTGAAGTACTGCTCCAGGAGGAGTTGCAGTGGCCATCTTATTAGGTGAGATATTGCATGCTACAAAATCAGTTGGAGGAATTGGATCAACCCCTGAGTTAATTCCTGCAACAGGAGTGCGGGAGTCACTTTTCCTTCTTACTTGAAACCAGATAAATGACAAGCTATTTCTGTGAAGATTGAAGGATAGGATTAAGAGAAAAATATGCCAATTCATATGCATTCCTTGTTTCTTTTGGATGACAAGAATAACAAAATACTCTTCCTATCCAAAAGAACTTCCCACAATCAGTTGAACTCTCACTAAGCAAATCATTTTAGCCTAAATTACAATTGCTTAACATGAGTTTTCCTCAATCAAGAGTTCATTTGCTTGCATAAACAAGAGGGAAAAACAAACTTGGGAACCCCTCCCCACCCCACCACCAAAAGAAAACCAAAAGTAACAACTTTATTTCCTCAATGTTATCCATGTCCTCATTGTCTTCCCTTCTTTCTATTTTTTTTTTTCCGTTTGTTTATCTAAGCAAAGCAACGGATGAAAGTTGAAAATCCTTTCCTCTTCTTACAATAAATTTATAAACAGCATATCGGACTTCATATTTTCATCAGACCCCCATTGTGATCAAAAAAGAG
Organism: Firmiana major; assembly: GCA_033439115.1. Taxonomy (NCBI): domain Eukaryota; kingdom Viridiplantae; phylum Streptophyta; class Magnoliopsida; order Malvales; family Malvaceae; genus Firmiana; species Firmiana major. The sequence goes on from CM065905.1 coordinate 67,628,946, forward strand.
CACTTGAAAACCTAAAGATTAACAAAATGTATTTGTTTTCCAATTTCAATTCATTCCGAAGCTAAGATGTGTTGAAAATCACCAGTTATGATGTTCTCAGAGTCAATAAATAGGCTTTCAGGAGAGTCCCTTCCATGCTGCTTAGCCTCAGGGCTCCAGAAGGTTGGTGAGCATCGCTGCGGTGCCTGAAATGAAAAATGTTTGTTTAAAATTCAATAACTTCAATACTTTTAGACTTTAGGAATAAGCAGAATTCTAAACTGGTGGAAACAATGCCAACATATACTCATTTGAAGTTTGAATGCATAGGTCATTCAGAAAGTATATTTTAAGGATGATGGTATTATAGACTATATGTTATTTGGTATTTAGTAATATTATAACATGTAAATTAACAAAAAAAGGGCATGAAAACTAAGATAGAAGGGCCAGAGAGTTGACTCCTACCGGAGCTTCATTTATGGCACACTTGAAACATTTCACACCACCGAAGTCCAGTATTGTATACGTATGGGATGCCATAATGCATCCACAGTGAATCCGCTGCAGCAATTAGAAGAAAAAATAAGCATTAGTAAATGCAATTTGCAGACTAGAAAATCAAACGATAAATAACCTGGAGAGAAATTCTATAGCGCCACCTACATACCTTGGGAAAAGAAAATACAATATAAACAAGAGTTTTCACCGTACCTTCTTACAAGAAGAACAATCTCTCCAACCACTGGCTTCAGGGTGAAATATATCACAGAATATTCCATCGTTGTAAGCAGAACTGTATTTGCAAAAGACTAAGTAAGTTTTTTATGAACACTATGGAGGGTAAATAAGCTTTAGAGTCTTTTTCGGGCTTCCCGGTTTTACCTTCTGAGGTACACAAATGATGCTAAAATATTATCATCAATCGAAATCTAGTACCATATATAAACTTCTAAGAACCACACGGACGCATGCACCGAAAAATTGAACATAGAATTCATGATGTCAAAAACAAAGCCTAAGAACATGTTTTCATATCACAAAAAAAAATGAACAAGAACAAGTAGAACAAATATATCTTATGAAACAAACTGCCATCCGAAAATGAAAAGCAGCATTCAAGTAGAAATGTCCACAACAACCCAAGTAAATATTAACAATTTGTTCTAAAAAATAGAGAAGCTATTGTGTATAAAGACTCATTAGTATGCAAGTTCATTCAGCCTGACAGATAAGATTGATATATTTGTTAGTTTCATAAATCATGCGTTATCAGTTTTCATTATTAAATGCTGGAGCATGTGCGCACGTGCGCACACTAAAATAGTGGAAGAGACATGTAAAGGAAAGAGAGGAAGAGCAAGTAAGGGAAAAAAAAATCAACTTAAGACAATAACTTCTAAAGCAAGAGAATGTATGCATGATTACTAAAAGCAGAACAAATACGACGTCATTTCATTATTTAAAGCCAAACCAATTCCATCTTGCTACTAGCTATAACTGTAACCGGAACTGAAGTTTGACAATGCACTAAAAGTTTTGAGAAAGTATGCTGAAAAGGACTCTTGCTTGGTTTTTCTAGTACGATAAAATTAAACCAACTATTGATGTAAAGTTCATCGTTTTTACCAAAAATGTACTTCTGAATCAATTTTATAAATGATTGATCCCACTTAGTGGCAAATTGCTTGTGTAACATGTCGCCAAAAGAAATTTCACACTTATGCAGATTGCCAACATCTGTACTCAAGCAATACGCTGATCTTAAGACATCAAACATAAAAAATAAATGTTTAGATAATTTTTTACTTCCTGAAACTTATATACTATACAATATTCATCTCTCCCATGCAGTTCCCTCGAACTCAAGAAAGAAAAGTTGAACATCGGAGGCACAATACTTTGGAAGTTCTTCTTCTTCTTCTTCTTCCATCGATAACTACTCCCATTTCTCCAAGCAAATAAAAACTTTTGATGCTTTATGTTGGACCGTGAATTATTACAAGGAAGAGGATAGAGGAACAACAAAAGGCTCCTACTTCCAAATATGCTAATAATCATCTTACTCACTCTAACTTTAAATCATAGAGTGCTAAAATGTACTCATAAAAAGTACATCTCTCTTTGATGCGATCTCGTAAGGCTAACTTCTTTTGACTCTGCTCCTGCCACCAGACTCATCAACAGTGAAGCCAACATAATGGTTTCAAGTAGATATCAATTTCTAGAGAATACAATATCTGTTTCCATCACACGAAAATAGAAGGAACTACCCTACCTAAATATGGATTTCTACCACTGGCCTCCTTCGTTTGAGCTAACCAAAGGTTAGCTAGATTTCACTTTCTTCTTTAAATGCAGCAAAAAAAACTATAGTTGTATCTCAAAGTATTTACTTCTTCATGTTAGACTGTTACAGATTAGGCCTCTTAGATTATACTTAATACAAGTGAAATGGTTCCTGTTTTCTTAGCATCATTTTTTTTTTATGTATAAACACCAACTCAATCCCAAATTTTGAAAAGCCATTTTAAAAAAAAAATGAATTCTACGTCTTTAACACTGTAAAAGAAATCATACCTATTATGAAATGTATGTAATGTTACCATCAGAAACTTTCCTAATTGTCATACGGCAAACATCTATATATTATTGAAAAGGGAAAGTGCTCAAATAACAAAGAACATTCTATAAATGTCTTGATATAGAATTCTCATATCTGTTTGTTACCTCTATAACAATTCAATTTTACAAATACTATGTAATTTTCCTATGAATTGATGATTACGATTCATAGTCACTCTCAGAAAGACCTTTTCCTTTCGTTTTCATTCACTGCTTAAATAATCGAGGAACCGACAAGGCACATCTCAAGAGGGGAGCTAACCATCATTTCCTGCCTTCCTGAAATGCTTGTCAAAAACAAATTGTTCTATTTACAAATTTTACAAATCAAATAAACATGTAAATGAAATAGAGAGAAATTCACTCCGTTAAAGGGAAAGATAAGCACAGTAATGAAAGTTGTCAGCCAAAAAAGCTTATTATAAAGAAGGAATTGGATGAATGGGTTACTTTGGACAACCATAACAGCAAAATGGTAATAGAAACAGAGCTTACTCCATTCATTTGTTATGAAATATCCTAATTACAACTTATTCAAGAATCTCCCGTTCCTTTCTTTGGTAATTGAATATCCAATTCTTCTATGTCGCCAATATGACAAGAAGCAAAAATAAGTGTGTGAAGACCAAGATCGGCAGCAATCACCAGGATTTCTTGCCCATTTTTCTTCAGCTTGCTCTTTGAAATGAACCGTGGAAAGAATAAAAAATGCAGAATTGGCAACAAATGGAGGGTAATAATTGCAGAGAAAAGTGAGGTTGATATTGAAAACCCCCAAAAACTGCCAGACAGAGAACTAAAATATGGCAAGAAATTTCTCTTATTATAGAATTTAGATTAACAAAAAGAACAGAAGAAACATAAACAAAAGCCATTTCAACCATGTCATCAGAAAGGATAACATATCAGAGGGACTAAAGTGGGCCTAAACAGTCAATAACAAAATAAGAAAATTGTTGACGAAATTGTTAACTTCCCAAAATTTAGAACAATCTTAGAGGGCTTCATTTTACAAGCTGGAAAGAAGTTACCTTTTGAAGACCATACTTAAGCTCCAAGCAATCCGTAACAAAAAATCATTTTACATTATTTTGCCATAAATTCTAATTCTTTTCTTCAGACAAGCCATGTGAGCCCAGCCAATTAATTTAAAACAACAAATCAACATGAAAAAATAGCAAATTATACACTTCTTTTTATCCCATAAGCTCCATTCTGTTCAATCAAGTCCAAATGAGACCAATTTTCTGCTTTCCTCATGGTGACATCATACTAACTCCCAAACTTTTACTCTTAGAGACAAACATGGAAAACTGAAAACAAAAATTCAAATTATCTATCTTACTTTTCCAGATATGCATGCATCTTCAAGCTAAACACAACATTAAAATTCTGATACAATGAATAGAATAAAGTACAGTTTTTAAGTATAGATATTTTGTATTCAAATTTCCTATCTTATTCTAAAAAAAAAATTGAGAGAAACCCAATTTTAACTCAGGAGGTTTGTTTGGAAATCTGTAGAGAAATTTTAACTCTAGCTATAACGAATATTAAAAAAAAAGAAATCCAAAGAAAAAAATGCACATTCGGAACAAATAAAAGAAGAAAACAACATGCATTGATAAGAGACAGAGATACGAATGAAATTTAAAATATATACATATAAAGGGAAAAAAAAAACGTGAAAAGCTTACCCACAGCGATAGCAGAGCATGGCGAATCCTCCAATACGAAGCTGCCAACCTGGGAAGAAATTCTCGGACGGAGATTTGCAGTGAAAGCAAGCGTTGTTAACTACAGAAGAGGCAGCCATTTCTGTCAACAAACAAAGCAGAAGAAGAAGAAGAAGAAGAGAGCTTCGGTTTCTTTGCTGTCTTTTTTTTGACAGTGAGAAGAGTGAAGTAAAGTACAGAGACACAGATAAGGACAGTTTTTAAGATTGGAAATTTTTGTCAGATTTTTAATCACACTGACATCGAGATAGATACACCTGGCAACTCTATTTTGTAGCCGTTCCTATCCCTTTTTGGAAGGCTTTGAGGGTCTTGGAACCGTTGGATTGATCTAACGGTTGAAAAATCTTTTAAGACTTCGGTTTCTTATATAGCAATTATTTTAAGACAGAAAGGATTTTTAAATTTGACAACACACTTTACTAAAGATAGGAGTTTGTAATCATTAATTGATTCATTATTTTTCTTAATCTTATATGTTAAGTTTCTTAAAAATTAATTATGAATCTTACTTATGCATAATATTAATAATCTTTAATGAAAATGACAAAATGGGATTTAAGAAATCCAAATGTAATAATTTATCAATTATTTTTGTTTTATAATCCAATAAGCAACATAATAGATCTTTTTCTATTCATGTATAACCCTAAGATGATTTTAACAATTTATTACAGAATTATTTTCGAATATTTAATTTAATGATTAATGTATAATTTTTTTTTTTGTTAATCTTTCTTGGGATGATAAAGATTATATAATAAAGATTAATGAAATAGTTTTAGGAAAAGCCACACCCTTTTCTATAAAAAGTAAATGGAATCAACTTCCAATTTTTCTTCTATTTTTTATTATAGAAAAATACAAATCATTTAGGTAGTTATAGATCAAGGATGGAAATAAATCTATGTTCCTATCTTTCTCATCTTATTTGGGTATAAACAATTATGGTAACAATAGCATTAGCATTTTCTTTATTGGTTATAATACATCTCAAGTATGCAATTTTGTATAGGAGATAAGAAGCTCGATCTTCTTAAATAATATATTGAGTTTTAATCGTATGAATAAAATAAATAGCGTTAGGAGAACGACTTCATTTATGAAGTTCGATAAATACTCGATTCTAAATTAATCAGAGCTCAATATGATTATAAAATATTAAAAAATCTAGATCAAAAATCTTTGATAATTGCTCACAATCTTTTAATCTTTTAATTAAGTGATTAAAAAATAATTATCACGTACCATAAAATTTGGTTTTAGATTTGAACAATCTTAACTTCACCTCTAATTATAAATAAAAAAATAACTGATAATTTTAGGAGTTTTAAGAGATGAACTTCGGGAGAAAGATCCTTCTTCCTGTTTTCAAACAGGTGTTGTCTTTCAGTTTCATCATTCATGCAAGCATACCTCAGCCTTGTCAGCCACGTAATCGCTCTCCTTTGACTAGATTTCGAAGTAAAGACAAGAGCAATTAATTATTTTTAACTCGGTTTGGTGGCTCATTAGGACATTAATGAAATATTTGTTTTTATTATATAAAGAAAAATTACTATTACACCCTTTTTAAAGATGACTGAATTTTTTAAACATTATAACATTAACAAATAACCCTTTTTTTTTTAATTTTTACAATGAAAACCATTTTTTACAATGAAAACCTATTGAATACAATGCAAATATCGAAACTCGAACTTCAAATTTATAAAATTTTTACTTTTTAAAGATAAGAACATGAAATCAATGAGAAATTAACTTAATAACAAATCTCATTGTCTGTGAATTAGTAATCCTATTTATAAAATTTTAAAAACTAAATTACCGTTTCTAATCTAACCTCATTTGTAATGTTTAAAAACTACACTACCAAATGTGTATAGAATAATAATCTATAGCTATTTGATTTCATTTACAATTCAAACGAATCCAAGCTTGAACTCAAACTATTGAGTATGACAAACAGTGTAACAAATTATGCAAATTTGGACAAGTAAACTTTCTTCTATTGTAATTTATGGCACCCCAATCCTCAATATAGTTTCAGCCAAAAATGACAGTGTAGCCAGTTATAATACCAAAAATTGAACTAATTATATACGAACCTACTGATTGAGCAAAGGAAATAATTATATACAAACCTAAGCTCGGTTGAGTTAACAAAAATATTACAACTGAGTAGCAGAGATTTGGATTCAAGAGGATAGCAAATTATATTCCTTTTGCAATAAAATTCTTTATAATACTCAGTCATATAGCAATTTAGCTGATTGAGTTCTTGATTTCTTGCCTTCATTCTTCAAGTTTTTCTTGGCGTACTTCTCATTCTTAGCAATAGCTTTTGAGACAGCCTTCATGTTCCGAACATTTTTTGATCTCTTCATTGGTCTTCCCTTTATCTTTCTGTTTCAAGATAGGTACGGGATAGGGGTTTATACAAAATGAGTAGAAATACCAGCAGGATACAATACAGATGAATGAAGTTTAACGACAGATGCATTTTGATGAAGGCTACTTAAACAAGGAAGTTCTAAGGCAGCATCACGCCTTGGGCTCATTGGTAAATGTATCCAAGTGTTGTTCCATTCTTAGATATCAAATAAAAACCGTTCACACTCACCATGAAGAAAATCATTTCAAAGATCAAAATCTAATTACGAGGCATAGGCGATGTAGGCAGAATTATAACTGCTTATGTCATGGTAAGTTTCATTATCTAAAAAAAAAACACTAAACACAAAACTATAGAACACAGCCATTTAAACTCCCAGCATGACAGTACAGCAAAACAAACTTCCAACCGACTGAGGTTAAGAATAACAAGAAGACTAAACACAAAACTACATAACAAAGCCGTCTAAACTCCAAGAATGACAATACAGCAAAACAAGCTTGCAATACGAGAGGATGAAACCGATAGAAGGTATTAACTGTCAAAGAAAAAACACAAGGTGAAGCATATACATTACAACATTAACAAAACTAACAATCATTGATACATACAGAAATTGATATGATCCAGATTATGCATAAGCAGAAACATAACACGTATCCGAAACTAAATGTAAGCCGAAAAGAATCCAACAGACACATTTCAATCTTCGTTTCATACACTGATTTGAAATACTAATCAAACAATTCTTACCACCAATAACATTGTAGAGATCATTAATAAACTGCTTCAAGCATACTCATCTAACAACTCAATAAAAGATGCATCAATTTAAATTTTATCTTCAAAATATTGTTTGTAGACCCGACTTTGTGCTCAAAAATACCATTTACCCTTATAATACTATCCGAATATCGTAATGGAGTAAACTGATAGAACATTAACAACAAACCATTCACTTCCCAAATGCTATAATCTCCCTAAAACTGTCGAGTGTCAACCAAATACAACTAGAAATTTCCACTTTGAATCCAAACTCAGATATATATATATATATATATATATATATATATATATATATATATATATATATAAAGCAACCATTATAATCATTGAGTAATAAATTCCTAATTTTTTTAAGGAAAGAAAAAAGAAAACAAAGTAATACTAACATTTTGGTAGCACCAGAATCAGGCTTTTACACTCCAGTCTGTGAAGTGTACACTGCTGCAAACAAAGTAAAATTTACACAAAAATTAAAAGAAAAATGGGAATAAGAAAAAAATTTATGAATTAAACTTATTAGTGGTTCTTTCTACTCTTTAAAGATTGACCTTTAATATATATATATATATATATATATATATATATATATATATATATATATATATATAAAAGGAATATAGAAAAAAAGTGAAAGCTACCTTGAGGAAGATCAGGAACGGTTCCTTCGCCGACGTCCATTGCAGCGACGCCGTTTCGCTTCTTCTTGTTTCTGTTTTGGGCCATGTCTTTGGGTTTAGAGATCAGAAAACAGAAAGAGGAGAGAAATCAGAGATTGAATGTGTAAAAGTTAACTTGAACCCTGGGATTTTCTTCAGAAAGAAGCAAGCATGATGAATACAGCGGCCGACCCGATCCGAACTTCGAATTCAAATGGGCCAACCAGCTAACTGGAAGTGACGATTTAGCCCATATTGGTAGTGACTAGAATCTATTGGGCTCTCTAGCCCATCTGTTTACCGATGATGCTTACCAATGGCGAACAAATTTTTAAATCTAAATTTATTTATTAAGTTTAATAAATTTGTATGAATTCATTTGAAAATAAAATGAATTTTTAGACTAAACAAATAATTCGATTTTTAAATAGACTTTTTTAATTATAAAAAGAGAGAATCTTTTAAGAATCTCTCATAAATAAAATTTGAATATTTAGATTGATATTAAATATACATGAAACAAAACTTTTGAATAATCAATTTCAAAACATGTAAATTTATGCTTATTTTACCGTGTTTTTTTTTATAAAATTTATATTTACATAAGAGAGATATAAATAAAAAAAATATTATTTATCTTGACATTTTTATCCGATCTTATGATTTAATTTTAATATATCATTTATGAATTATTAAGAAAAGATTTTAGATTTGAATTCATTCAATAATTGTATGTAATATAAGAAAATACTAATATTTAAGACAAAAATGATGGAAAAATCACATGAATCGCATCATTCATATGAAGTCTTTGAGGTTTGAACAATGATGGAGAAATGACACCAAAGGAGCAATTTTTCCATTCTTCAAATGTTTCCTTTCCAATGATTAGTAAAATGTGAAAACTGACCAAAACAGAGAGAAATGGGAAACATTCATCTGATAGGTCCTTGTCCATGGGATATCTGCCAGATTGTGGGTTAAAAAGCTGACTAAGCCTTCACATTCATGCACACAAAGGAAATAAACATGTCCCATTGTCTTGTCTCAAGTAGTTGGTTTAATTTGTTTAGTCCTTTTGGCATAATAATATGCTTTTACCCATCAAATTAAAAAAAAAAAAAAAAAACTAAGTGATCCTCCGTCTGTTATTAGAATTTAGAATCATTTTAACTATTTATATTTTATTTTGAGTCAATTTAATAATATATTAATAGGTAATAATAATGAAAAAAATGAAATCCTCTAATAAACCATTTCATAGGTCATGTTAGATGTCACACCATTCACTATATAAATTTTCATATAACGTCATTTGATATATTTAAAGGTATTAAGTTATTCGAATTCGATTCGATAATTACTCGAATTTGACTTATTTTATTTTCGAATTCGAGCTGTTTAAATAACGAATCGAGTCGAGTTAGAACTTTTAAATACCCAACTCGAACAACTCGCGTCGAGCTTTTTTAATATATTTTTTTAATATATAATTATTTTATAATTTTATTATCGTAATATATAGTTGACAATGATAAATTGAGTTTAACGAATCGAGTTTGAGTTTATCGAGTCAAGCTCAAATAATTCTAATATTTTGTCGAGCTGAACTTAAGCTTCAAAAACTAAATTTGATCGTTCAAGCTAAGTTTTAAATCTCAAGTTTTTGAAGTGAGTCAAATTCAAACTTAATATTAAATCATCTCGACTCGACTTCAATCATACCTCTAATTATATCATCATCATCATAGTTTTTATATTTAGTCATTACCATGTAAGTTTTTAATGACATTACAAGTTGGCATTAAAAAATTGACAATTTTATTGTCTCTCTAATTAAAATTTGCTAAATTGATTCAAAATAAAAGAAGAAAGATGAAAATAAATCAAATAAAAAACAAAGGATTAAAATGATTTTTTTTTTCTATAATCAATTGCCTAAATGATTATAATGCCATTCCTTTTCAACTGGGTAAGCCAATAAACCAAACCCAAAGCTTAAAATTGCCTGAATCAAATGCATTTTCCTCTGCAGGCATTGAGAAATGAGAATACCATGAAAAATTATTGTTGATCACATGCACCTGAGTTGTGGTTCCTGTGCAGTGTTAGTAAATGGCCAAAGCAGAAGATCCTGTGTAGAGTTGGACAAGATTATTGCTGTGCAATTACTTCACCTGCTTCAACTATCATTAATCAGACATAATGAACAAACAGCTGACTTTGGATTTTCCTTTTGGCAACAACAACTAGATCATTTTATGAATGGCCCCAATGCCAATCACCCCGTTAGGTAAGGCGATAATCATTCTCCTTCCTATCCTATCCGATCCGATGCGATGCCACCATCCGTCGAGTTAATTGTTAATGGAGTTAATACAAATGGTTAATGTTCAAATGTCGATTGTAAGATACTTAAATTTAAATTTTTGAAGTTTATGTTAATAAATTATATGTATATTTCAAAATATTTTCAGGTAAAAATTTAATAAATTTATAAAATTTAATAATATGGTCTATGATGATATATTATAAGATTAGGGATAGAAAACCATTTCTGCTCTTAAACTTTCGGCCAACTCCTTTTCCAGAAAATGCTCTCATTCATATTCGTTCACTTTTCTTTCTTTATGTCTCGCTTTATCACAAACAATGCTTTTCGAGCTATGCAGACACGTAAGTTTAAGAAAAGATTGTCACTACTGATTGCTCCATCAAAGGAAAAACTCTAAAATTATGGATTTTTTTTCCAGGTAAGAATATTAATGTTGGTAGGTAAATTTAGTTCTTAAATGTCTAGTAAACTTGAATGATGAGAGTTGGGAGTATAAACAAATGATTAGGTAGTTATTTAAATATGTCTCATTTATTTTTAACCAAATTCAAATTTTTCTTTGGGTAATAAGTAATCCGATTAAATTAAAATATCTTAATTTGTATCGAGAATGATTTTAAATAGTTTATGAGTTTAATTAAATTTTTTAAATATAATTTAAATATTTTATTATTAATTTATTATTTTATTAAATTAAATTTAAACATTAAAAATTAAATATAATTAAATTTAAATCGAATTAAATTTATATTTAATTCGAATTTATTAATATAATACTCCATTAGATTACACACTTTACAAGAATCAACAAAGAGAATTCTTTTAAGAAAAAAAATTAAATATGAAAAAGCTGACAGTAATTATCAAAAAGGAAATAGAACTACTGTATTACAGGCAAATTATTTAACTTGGCAACTACGCAATCAGGGAAATAGGCTGAGAGGACAAAGTAAGAAGCCAAGGATCTGAGAAATATTGGCAGATACTTTATTAAATAAAAAAAGAGTTGGATTGAGGATGGCTATCGTACTACTCCTTTGTGAGACATGCCCCTGTATGTTGTCAGAAGGTTTATATTTACCTTCATGATGTTCAATGATTAAAGGTTGTTCAACCACATGACTCAGAAAAATATGCAACACCCAATTCACTTTTCTTTTTCTTTTTTTACATTAATAATATGCCCAATTGCAGGCATTGTTTTTTTCACATTCCAATCACAAAATTTTACCTGATGAGTAGGGGCCACCAGAGATAAAGAGGCGGGAAGCACATTACATAGTATACTTGTATATTTTTATATTTACATCATATTTAATATACTTAAAATATAAAAATTATTATATCATAATTTATATCATATATGTTAAAGATAAAATACTTTAATTTTTTAAAATTATATATAATTTTTATCAAATTTTAATCTGTATTTTTTATTATTTTTTTACTACAAGAGAAATATTTAGTAAAGATAATAAGAACGTGGTTGTTTAGATTCAAATTCAAATATTATAATAGATCACAATTAAAGGTATAATCGAGTCGAACTTATATAATCGATACAGTAAGATACTCGAGTTCGAGTTCGACTCGAAAATTCGGTGCTTGATATTCGGTTCGAACTCGATCGAGTCTTATTTTTTAAACTTGACTTCGGCTCGAGATCGAGTTCAAACTACTCGAACTCGCTCGATTATGCTCGATTATATAAGTTCGATTTTTTGTTCGAACTCGAGCTCGATTCTAAGGTTCAACTCGTACTCGAACTCGAGCTCGCTCTTACACTTATTATATAAATATTATTATATAATAATATATATTATTAAAATATATAAAAGCTCGAGGTTCGATTAGGCTCGCGAGCTAGTCGAGCCGGGTATCTAAGTGTTCGAATTCGACTCGCTCGAGTAGTTCGAGCTCGACTCGATTAAAATCGAACCGAATTAGAGTTTTACTCGAGTCGAGTCCGAATAACTTACGAGCATCACTGTATCACTTATACCCCTAATCACAACTCTTTTTTATCCACTTTATCAAGAGATGATTGACATTTTTATGTGATTTTTGTATTTAAAATTATTAGATTGAATAGACAAATAAACATCCATCATACTATTCATCTTCTTAAATAATTTTTTACGTAAAGTTTATAATAAATAGATTTGATCCTTCAAGTTAATTTAATATATTTTTCTTTTTAAAAATTGTTAATTATGATTAATTTAATAACATGAATATCTATGTCTTGGGGAGGTGAGTTTTATCATGCATTTTATGTCCTATTGGATGATGTCTCATAGGAGGATACAAGTAATTTATTCATAATAATATTACATTGTCATAAGAGATGTAACTAAAATAAAAAAAATACAATTACTCTTGAGAGGTTAATTAAAAGTTGAACCTTTCTGTAAAGTTTTAATTTGTCTAAAATTCAACATTTTATTGTTTTATCCCACTTGAGTGAGTTCTAATATTATTTTATTTAGAACTTTTATATTATAACAATGATTCTCTAAACTTTAGAAATTACATAGTATTTTTGGAAGTTTATGTTGGTTTGAGTAATCATTTAGAGAGGTTTATTATTATTATTATTATTATTATTATTATGCTTTAATTTCTTAAAAGTAATAAGAATTATTTATTTCGTCAACATAATCAAATCACCAAATTCACATATATTTTGAGTGATTTTAATTGTTTGATTTCTTTGTGATTTTTTCCATTATTTTTTAATAATTTTCTAACATTTTTTCATAGATAGACCAAGCTTGACTTCATTATGTTGAAATTAATTTGTCTAAAAAAATTACAACAATTGATGTTTAATTAAGCTGAGATAATTAAAATCGGCTAGATTAATTTAACCACTTAATTTATAGTTTAAATTGATTATTAATGTACTTGAAAGATAAATTTGTTTATTATATATAAGACTTATGCGAGATTATTACTTAATTAATTATGTTTAATTAAGTTTAACCCTGGTCTTGCATATTGCAAACTTGCAATACAATTAGGTTTTAGATGTAATACCAAAATATGATTACCATGAAATGATTTTTCGTGTCTCTTGACATAAAATTTTGATAATTTTCAAATGATAAAAATTATAAAAAAATTTACATTTAATATACAATATAATTTTTAATATAAATATTTATATTTTATATTATGTTAATACAATATTACACACTATAAACATAAATTATAAAATTATTAAAAAAATACACATATTATTTGAATTAAAATTAATTTCATCATGCATGTATACATCGTCACGTCAAACATGAATGACACAAAATCTATTAATGAGATTGACAGGTCAGGAACCAGCGTAGAATGTTAAGTAAGATACGTGACAGCGGGGAAGCCAGCAAAGCTGCAGAAAATGAAAACAGCTCGAGTCTCAATCAATGGTTGGCAACTTATTGTACTTTGAGGCAGGTTGTGGCCATGGCTTACAAAGCTAACAATTCACCATGGGAGCAATGAACTTCAGAATAACAAAACCTTTGAAATATAATTTTCCTTTTTTTAATATTTTATTTCCATTACCGAAGCAAATCCAATTAATTATGAATTATAAGTTTAATTTTATTATAATTAAAACCGAATAAAATATTATATTTTATTAAAAATTTTCTAATTGGATTATTTAATTTATAAAAAAAATACTTTAGTTTATGGGAATGAGTAGAATGATAAATATTTGAAAAAAAATTATTATTTTAAAATTTTATCAATTGAACATCATTCGTCTTATAATTACAATAAAATAAAAATTCATTATCTCAGTTTCAAAGATGAAGGATTTATTTATAGTTTTTATTAAATTTCAAAAGCTTATTTGATAATTAAATCTTTTTAAAACAAGAATTTTGGCTCAAAAAATTATTTTCCTTAAGAAAAACCCTTTAAGGCTTTAACATATGTATTTACCATTTCTAATAAAAACGAAATTTAATTTCAAGCACTCGCGCTCTTAAACATTTAAATAAAGCAAGTGAAATCAAATTCATAATTTAATTTAATTAATTTATACAATTTTTTTTTAAATTTCATAGATTTAAACTTTAAATTAAATTCAAATTTTATTTCATCATTCTCCAATAATTATTTAATTATTTTTATAATTAAAATATTAAAAAATAATAATTAAGTATTCAACACCCTAACAATGGGTCTTATCACTTTTAGCAATTATCTAGATTATTGGTTTGTTTAATCACTGTATACAATAATTGCAAAGGGTTAAATCAAATGGGGTCCAAACGTCTAAAGAAAATAGGCCCATTTAGCACATAAATTAGGGGAAAGAAACCAGCAATAAGGTTCCAATCTCGCCGGGATTACGTGTCCTTTTTTCCGCTAATTTTTTTTTTCGCATTTTATTACAAAATTAAATTTGCAAAACCTTTTTCCTTTTTTGTTCTTGTTGACTTGTGTTCTCTTGCATTTGCCTTTATCACAACATTGGTGGGGCCACTTTACCGTTATGATTAATTTCCCTCCACTTATTTGTGTGGATTAGGTAAAATTAGAATTACCTATTTGCCCTTTGAAAAGAAATCAATTTTTGAATTATTAATGGTTGGTTTTGGACTTTTGACACGAGGTGCAATTACCTATTTACCCTCCCTTTAATATCAAATTTATGACATGAACCTTAAACGCCCTTTTTATTTAGTAGGACCTTTTAGCCATGAAGGCTACTATTTTCCATCCTTCTACCTATCTCATATAAATGCCAAAATTCAAATCTAATATATATATATATATATATATATATATATATATATATATTTTAATTTAAAAAAACCCAATATTTCAATTTTATTTTCTTGATTTATAATAAGATTTAGGGTTCGATCCAAATATATTCATATAGTTAAAATTTAAAATGTTTTCTTTCTTTGAGTTTAAATAATAATTAACTAAAACATTATTATAGCTCTAGATTTAAAAAACAAATATTGAGTATTAAATTTGAGTCATAGTATGCCTCTTTTAATCTAGCCATACATTTAGTCAATGCCATTGCTTTGTCATATAGTTAGGAAAAGGAAATTTAAATTGTACCCATGTTAGAAAAACTATTTTTCTACAAGTCAAATGAATAATTTAATTATTAATCCTTATCTCATTATTTATTTATTTATTTATTTAAGGTTAATGATTTCAACCAATTTATGAATTTGAGCTTCCCTCCAATATTCCAATGTTACCTAATCAAGCAACAAATTTTTTAGTCATGCTCATAATAAATTTAAATTCAAAAACAAACTTTGATCATTCAAATCAAAAATTAAAATAATATTTTTAATCATTTGAACATTTGATTCAATAATTAGTACATAAATTTTCTTTATCTAAAGAACAAATTCAAATCTCCTTATTCCTCAATTATGTAATATTAAAAATAAATAAATTAAAGGATTCAAGGACAAAATTGGTTTCCACATCCTTTTCGATTTCATTATCTTCATAGTCAATAAACATATCATTCATGCATGAAACGTACCGTTTTGGGCAATGCGTAAACTAATTATTGCAAAGGGACCACAGATACCCAACATATCATGGGGCCATCAAAATTTTTTTCTTATATGATTCATTAATTTGTGATCCAACAATATTAAAGTTGCCAATTAATTCTCATTGTTAATTAACAATCTCAATTGTCTTTGATTTTGGTTCAAAGTGCTTGGAAGGATTTGGAATTATTACTTGGTTTAGAAGTTAAATTTAATTATGATAAAAAGAAAAAGAAATATACTTGAAAGATCCATTGAAAATGAAAAATTAGTTAAGGGTATAAATATGACATTAAATTTAGATCTACCTAGATACTAATTTTATTTAGATTATTATTTTATACATTTATGGGTTGTGATTAAAAATTTATGAAAATTATTTAATAATGAATATTTTATTATTTTTTATAAAAAATATTGTAAGAGGTATTTATCAATGAGACTATTTCTATGTAATAGCTACTAATTAATAAATTAGATACAATAATTCGTGTTTATAATTCGTATTCGAATCATGTAAAATTATAATTATGTTGTATGAAATCTAAAAATTGTGTTAAATTTATTTATTATATCGACACGAGAAATATAAAATTTTATTTTTAACATTTATCGTAATTATATACAAGTTTTACTTAATTTTACCCGATATTATTTTTATATTTTTTATTCATACGATATAATGATATCATATTTAATAGTGCCATATCTATAATAAAATATGTAGTCTTATTTTTTCCTACTATGGTACAAGAATTAAATATTTTTGTTTCATAAAACTAAAAAGGGCATAAAAGGAAAATAATAAAAATTCAAAAAATAGTACTAATAACGGTAATTTAACCCAAATCCCCGACCTAATCCAAAACCAACTTTTTTTATTTATTTATTTTTTTCCTTGAGCTTTTTCAGGTCCTTTCTCTAACGCCTGCAATGCATTTCAATTCCGCCAGCTCTGTCCATTTTTTATTTCCAAAAACATCCTTTTAATTATTTTAATTTATTCATTCTTTTTATTTAAACAAATTTCAAACAATTTAATTTAAACACTCTCTTGTTCAGATCCAAACCGTTTCCGTTTTTTTTTTTGGTTAAATTTTCTGATAAAACCCAAAGCAAAACAGGGAGACAAGAAGAAGAAGAAGAAGAAGAAGAAGAAGAAGCTCAACAGTTTTTGTTTGGTTTTGAAAGGTTTGTTTCTCAACAACCTTAATCTGTTGTAAGATTTTTTTTTTTAAGATTTTTTTATTAGTTTTTTAAAAGTCGCGGCTTTTCCTTCTTGTTCATCTTTCTCGGTGTTTTTTTTTAGCAAATGATAGTTCTTCGCTGTTTGGATTTCCGTTTCTATCAACAAAATCCGAAACGTTTCAATTCTCTTTTTTCTCTCCGTTTGTTTTGTTTTCCATTTCAAAATTTTTGCTGTTTCGATCTTCTTCTTACTTTTTCAATGCGAGTTTAGCAAAGAAATTAATTTGAACTTAAAAAAATAACTTTTTTTGGTGGATTTTAGGGTTTTTCTGGTCTTTCAAAATGATGTTATCGGCGTCGCCGACGATTTTAGCGAAAAGTTCGCTAGAAGAAATGTTAGAGTCTCTCCGGCGACGAGACGAGGCCGAGAAGCCTAAAGACTTACCTCCCGCTTTACCATCCCGGCCCACATCCAAGGCCCGACTTCCCTCGGCCCGCCGGTCGCTACCGACGAACTTTAAAATCGATGCTGACGGAGAAAACGGAGGGAAATGCGATGAAAACGGTTGCGGTTTAAGTGAAGTGAAAGGAAAAGAGGAAGGTAAAAGGAAGGAAAAGGACTTGGGAGTGAAGAGAAATAGTTTTGGGAGCAAGAAAATGAGGAAATATGTCAATGCGGATTCACCGTATAATTTGGAGGCGGAGGAACGGAAGAAAATTGAGGAAAGTGAAGGGGAAGATAGGGCTTCCGATGCGAAAGTTGAGGTGAAGGAAGGAGGGAAAGGAAAGGTGGAGTGGGTGGAGAATGATAATATTGGTTATTTTATTAAGAAAGTAAGTGTTCAGTGGAAATTAGTATTTATTTTTCTTTTTTCTTTTTAATTTATTTGTATTTAACTGTGCTTTGTAAGAGGTTTCATAAGCTCTATATGATATCCATGTCTTTATATTATGTAGGAAGTAATTAGTAAGCCTATGAGAGATATGAAATTTTACGAAGTACGAAGTTTGGAGAATAATTTAGTTTTGTTTAATTAGCTTAGATTGATCTTTTGATCTGAAATGAATTAGCTCTATATTGATATATATGATATATCGAAAAATTTTCTTTTCTGTGTTTTTTGGGGGTTAATACTAGGAAGGAATTGAGTTAGTGGTAATAGAGGAAAATATGGGATCTTATGATTTGAGAATTTGAAGAATGGTTTAGATTGTTTAGCTTTGATTTTTTTTTTTTTTAATTTTTAATTTTTAATTGTTTTAATACTATTAGTAGTGTGTGTGTGTCAATGAAGTTTTTTTTTTTTTTTTTAATTGTATTTTTTTACTAGGTATATTTTTTGATGAAATGAGTTTAGGGTGTTGCTGGAAATTGAGGACAATAACCAAATGGAATATAAGTTTGTCATAATAAATTTATGGTTTCATGAGCAATACATTTGGAAATGTTAAAAACTAGAGTTGGCAGTGTTGTTAAGTTGTTGTACTGTGCTACAGTCTATAACTCGGGAAGTATGTAACTTTATCTGGATTGAGAGATGAAATTTAAATTTAGTTACTTTTTCTCATGATGGCTAGGTATCACCTAACTAGGAGGTTGATTTTAGTTTTATGGATATGAGAATATTAGTCCGACATTTAAGGTTTTTTTTTTTGGTTGAAACATCAAAAAAGAAAAGAGCATCTGCTTGGACATTTGTTTTATGTTCTGTTGAAATGATTACTAGTTTAGGTAAATACGTTTGATTTATATAAAACAAAAAAATCTATTTATTGCGAGAGGATTTGGTTTCAGAAACTTCGTGTTTGGTGCCGGCCATCCCATGGGATGTGGATATCTGGAACTATACAATCAAAATCAGGAGAGGAATCATTTGTCTCCCTTTCCAATGGAAATGTAAGTTCATATATCTCATGATTTTTGAAATTATATAATTAGTCTAGAGTATTTGTTTTGGCAGGTTGGTGTATGATTTATATTGTATCACTGTTATAGGTTGTAAAAGTCTCTACCAGTCAGCTCTTACCTGCAAACCCAGAAATTGTAGTGGGTGTGAATGATCTCATACAGCTTAGTTATTTGAATGAGCCATCCGTTCTTCACAATCTTAAGTACAGATATTCTCGTGATATGATATATGTAAGCTGAATATAACCCTTGCTTATGTACTTATTAATGAGGGTTATCTATACTTCTGCGCTTCATTATGCATTTTTTCTTTATGTAGAGTAAAGCAGGTCCAGTTTTGATTGCAGTCAACCCGTTCAAAGATGTCCAAATTTATGGGAAGGATTTTGTCACGAGTTATAGACAGAAAGCTACAGACAGCCCTCATGTTTTTGCTATAGCAGACACTGCTTATAATGAGATGATGAATGGTGAACAAATTGTCCTTTCTTTTTATTTGTGAAGTTAGCATAAACAAGTGATAATTTGCTTGTGGTGTTGTTCTAACTTGTTTCTGATGCTCTATTTATTGTCTGTAATTAAAATTATGCAGATGGAGTAAATCAGTCTATGATCATAAGGTTAGGTGAACTTTTTAATATTTTCAGTTGTAGATGATAATGTGATACCTGTGTGGTTCTTTAAGCACATTTTTTTTTTGTTTTATTAACTGTAGAATTACATAATCTAAATTTATCTTGCAGTGGGGAAAGTGGAGCTGGGAAAACTGAGACAGCAAAATTTGCAATGCAGTACCTAGCTGCCCTTGGAGGTGGCAATGGTGGCATAGAGTGTGAAATCCTTCAGACAAATTGTATACTTGAAGCATTTGGGAATGCAAAGACGTCTAGGAATGATAATTCTAGCCGATTTGTGAGTTCTTCTTTTCCCCCTCATTCATTTTTCCATTGTTCTTTTCTGAATGTAAATCTATAAGAGCCATATCTCATGGCTAAAAGAATCCTTGCTGATATTGTACCTTAGAGGACCTGTTTCTACTTTGGTTTATGTATTCGAGACCTGCTGTAGCTCTGAAAAGTATTTTTTTTTATTGCTCTGTTATGAACTGGTGCAGGGGAAGCTTATTGAAATCCATTTTACCACATCAGGGAAGATATCTGGTGCTAAGATCCAAACCTGTAAGTGTGTTGAAATTGAAAATTGTTATTATTGCTTGATATGTTGTAGTAGTAAATACTATATATTAATCCTGGTGACTGACTTGATTCTTGTGCTGCTGTTGATTCACCATCGATAATTCTGGATAGTTCTTCTGGAAAAGGTGACTTCCTAGCTCAATGAAACTTTATATTTGATTTTTATCTTTGTTATCATTTACAATATCTGATGTGGATGTTTTTAATGCCACCTTTGAGCAGTCAAGAGTAGTTCAGCTGGCTGCTGGTGAAAGGTCTTACCATATATTTTATCAACTTTGTGCTGGTGCTCCACCAACTCTAAGAGGTACTATTTCATTTTTCAGCGTTATCCATGCAAGTTCAGAAAAGTTATGACTTTGGCTGAGCCCTATATTATCTACATTGAACTAAGCTTGCACCTGTTCTTTCTTGAAGCTTGTGGAACTTACTTTTAAGGAGTCATTATCATACTATTTAAATCTCTGGGTTGCTCAAGTTATTCTCACCACATGGTCTTTTGTTCACTAGATTGAATCAATTAAATGTTATGACTGCTATATCTATTTTAAAAAGCCTAAACCCCTCACCATTTCCTTTTAACTAGACATAAATACATGATATTGCTTACAATTGTGCAACTTATTCACTTGAACCTGTGAAATATATTTATGATTATTGGAATCATGTCTTTGCAGAGAGACTTAATCTTAAAATGGCTAATGAGTACAACTATCTTGTCCAGAGTGACTGCTTAGTGGTTAATGGTGTTGATGATGCTCAGAAATTCCATATACTTGTGGTAATTCAAAAGACTAGATTTTAATGTTACCATCAATAGTGCAGGCATTCATTTCTCGTTTAATTTCCTTGTCATTGGCTTTGAAGCAATAGTTTCCCCATTTCTGCAGGAAGCCTTAGACACTGTTCAAATTTGCAAAGAAGAGCAAGAGCAAGCATTTGCCATGCTTGCTGCAGTGTTATGGCTGGGAAATATATCATTTCAAGTAATTGACAATGACAATCATGTGGAGGCATCGACTAATGAAGGTAATAATATGGGTTTTAGCTTTGCATAATGACACTTCTTAGCAAATATTTTGCATTTGATATTGTACCTAGGATATTTTCTTTCTGTTCCTCTATTTTTTTTTTTTTAATTTAGCACACACACAGAGAGAGAGAGAGAGAAGAGGGGGGGGGGGGGGGGGGGGGGAAGAGAAACTTGATTTCTTCTTTGTTGTAGCTTTTTTCAAGGCACTAAATTTGCATAAGCCTCACCTAATTTTATAATGGTGATGTCTCATGGGTAGGCGGTGGAACATAAAATGAAGAACATGAAGTTTGGTAGCGAATGAACATGCCAATTTGTACTATTACTTATATTTGCATCAAGAAATTCCTACTTTAGAAGGACTCGTGTAGTAATTTTTAACATTGAACTTCTAGTGACAAGATATTGTCATGCAGATGCGTTGTCTTAAAATTTTTTGATAACCTGTGCCAGTGAACGTGGTCCAACCTTTTACCAAAGTTGTATAAGCTTGCTACTTCTTAAGTGCCCTATTTTGGTTAATAATCCTCCATTGTATGTTGTCTACTGTGTTATCAGTGACTGCCAAATAATATATATGTCACCATCACCCCAATGAGCTGAAGGAAGTCTGGTCTGAACTCATCATACATGATAAAATACATATTTATAAATTACATGTGCTGTAAAGACAACATATGTGATCTTCATCATTGTCAGTAGTTTTTTGCCTCCTAATATTACTTGGTTGTTGAATCGGTTTATATTAAATCTTTAGTTAGCCTTTTGTTTTGCATACAAGTGCATGTTTGTTAATATGTTGTGTTTATACTTGTTGAAGACTGAAAAATAATTAAATTTTTAAGATGCTTATTTATGTGAGATAATTTTTTATTCTTCGTTGCAGCTTTAACCAGTGCTGCCAGGCTGATGGGTTGTGCACCACATGAACTGATGCAAGCTTTATCTATCCATAGAATCAGAGATGGCAAGGACAGTATTGCTAAAAAATTGACATTGCAACAGGTTTGTCCAGTAGTTAATTAACAAAATTGTTCTTCGTCAATCCTCTCATAATTCACATTCTATATTTGCTTCGATGTACACATGACAACATGATAATACATTGGTTAACTTGTAATTTAGGCAATGGACACAAGAGATGCATTGGCAAAATTCATCTATGTAAGCTTGTTTGACTGGCTTGTGGAACAAATCAACAAGTCACTTGAAGTGGGCAAACAGCGCAATGGAAGGTCCATAAGCATCCTAGATATTTATGGGTTTGAGTCATTTAAGGTAAGTAGGTTCTAATTAGATGTTCAGAGATTATCATTGTGAAGTAAAGTTTGTCCAACTTATGATTTTTCCTCTTCTCATTTTCAGAAGAATAGCTTTGAACAGTTTTGTATAAATTATGCCAATGAGAGGTTGCAACAGCATTTCAACCGACACCTATTTAAGCTTGAACAAGAGGTCAGCAACTCAAATCTTTTAATTTTAAGAGTATTTGACTTCTGTTCAGTTCTGTAGAAGAACAGCGCCTCTATTCTCTTAAGCTGGGAATACTCTGCCCTCATTTACCGGGCACTTTTTTTTGGCAAACCCAGTGCACAAGGCTTCCATATTGTGGGGGTCTGGGGAGGGTCATATGTAATTGTTATTTACTGGCCATATGGATTAATTTTAAGAAGCCAAAAGTTCTATATATTCTGGTTCTTCTTATCTCTGGATTTGGTTTCCCTTCCATCTCAGTAATTGTTATTTTGACCAACTTCCCATAATTAAGATTCTCGTCTGTTTCCTATTTCAGGAGTATGAATCTGATGGGATTGATTGGACTAAAGTTGATTTTGAAGACAACCAAGAGTGCTTGGACTTATTTGAGAAGGTAATTTGAAAGTTCAATAGTTTCTTTGTCATCAAGGTTTGTTTGGAGTTCCTTGGATTGAATTAAGGGATTATTGGACTCTTTTCTCCATATATTATATAGCTTGTGGTTCTTGCGTATTCTATGGTTTTCCTTCTATTTGGAAATTGAGTTTGGTCTTACTAAACTATGTTTTCTTATCTTGGGTGTTAATTCTGGCTAAAGTTTTTATTTCCTCGTCGAATATTGTTGCGTTGAAAGCAAAATGTTCCTGGTCAATCTGTCACTTTTCTTTTGGTTGTAATTTTGCAGAAACCATTAGGGATACTTTCCTTGCTGGATGAGGAATCAAATTTCCCCAATGCAACTGATTTGACCCTTGCTAATAAGTTGAAGCAGCACCTTAATTCTAAGTCCTGCTTCAAAGGAGATAGAGGCAGGGCCTTTGGTGTTCGGCATTTTGCGGGAGAGGTCAGTTACTGGTTTTTTGAGGACATTTGGAATTTTAGGATTTTCCTTTCATTCGATTTCAAAGGCAATAGTCAAGAAAGGGCAAAATATCCTATATTAAAGATGGATCATTACATTTTTTAAATGCTGTTTACTGTTCTCTCTCTCTCTCTCTCTCTCTCTCTCTCTCACAGCAAAAGTAATTGTGAGATACTTGAAAGTGGTCAAAATATTGGTTAGATATTTGAAAGGAGCTAAGTTCAAGAGCAAATTGATCATATGCCCGTCATTTCTTAGAGCTTTAATAGAATTTTGTATTTCTCCAGGATCTATGATATATAAATTGATGTACAATTTTCTTGTCCCGGTCAAACCACAGAATGAGACTTTATGGACCCTTGAAATTTTATTAATTACATATTGATTTAGCAATCACCGAAGTTTGATTCTAAACTGCAAACTTCTTGGTATTAAACATTGTTTGTTTTTGCCGTATTCTGAGTTAGATTGTCTGTTTACAGCCTTAGCTTTTGATGCATGTATATCCACTTTAATCATGTAGCTTTAGAATTTTATTAGAACAAAGCAAGGGGATTTCTTTTTCAAAATCAATTAACTTGATAGGGTTAGTACTATGCTCAAAACATAAGATGCAATTAAGAAAGTCCATTTTTTGGAAAGTTTGAATTTCTTTGGCTAGTTTTTTCAAATAGCAGTGCATGCTACTCAGATGGTAATGCACAAGGCATGCATGGAATTATTGATTTCGGAGTTCTGCCAGGTACTCTATGATACAAATGGCTTTTTGGAAAAGAACCGAGATTCACTGAACTCAAAGTTAGTCCAACTTCTATCATCCTGTAATGGCCAATTGCCTCAATCGTTTGCCTCTAAAATGCTTAATCAATCTCTGACGCCAGCAACTTCATTGGATGCTCCAAAGCAAAGTGTTGTTACAAAGTTCAAGGTAAGTTTACTTCCTTAATAGTTGTGATCCAATTATATCTGTGGTTGTAATGTAATTCAAACTGATGAATGCAACTGCAAAGCTTTTTGCGGTATCCATTCTTTATTGGTGAACCTTTCTTACATTATCTTCAGTAGAAAGCATACAAAGATTTGCCAATAAAATGAATGAACTTATATTGATTTATTCAGTTCTTTTGTTCATGCATATTTTAGTTGTTGGGTAATTGATACATGAATTTGCCTTTGAAATCCTTTTCATTCCTTTGGGAATGAGGGTATCTAATACGGTAAAACGAATATTGATGTTTGCTGCACGCTGATATATGCCTGTTATTAAAAGCATGCTTTGTGAATGTCGATGTTTTTCTTCCATACTGGCAGGGCCAGCTCTTCAAACTAATGCACCAGTTGGAGAATACTACACCTCACTTTATTTGCTGCATAAAACCAAATTGCAAGCAGCTTCCTGGCATGTATGAAGAGGATCTTGTCTTGAAGCAACTTAGATATTGTGGAGTTTTGGAGATTGTTAGAATCTCAAGATCTGGATATCCTACTCAAATGACACACCAGGAGTTTGCAGAAAAGTAGAAGCTAAAAGCTCCTTTACTTTATGGCTTGTTTTAATTTTTCTATTATTCCTTCTAAGTAGTTTACCATAATTCTTCTTATATATTTGTGCATTCCTTAGGTATGCGTTCCTAGTGTCGGAGGCCAATGTATCTCAGGATCCATTAAGTGTTTCAGTGGCTGTTCTTAAACAATTTAATGTCCTTCCTGAAATGTATCAAATTGGTTATACCAAACTTTATCTTCGAACTGGGCAGGTAAGTGCTACATTCTGTCTTATTTTTAATGTTTCATTCTCTTTTTATGCTGTAATTTTCAGACTGGATACCTTTTTCCCCAAACAGTTCCAGGACCTATATTACACTATCGATAATTGCAAGTGCCAACCAACTGAACTCTTGGTCTATGTGTACCAGGAGTTTGTACTCAGACTTCATATAAAGCCACTGCTCTGTTCTAGCATAACTTACTGCCTTTTTGCTCCACTTGAATTTATTACTCTCTAACTTTTTGGCGGAAAATCATGTTAGCCAAATTAGTCATCGTAGAAATCATTGAGAATCTTTTTCAAGTGGAGATGAGTAACCGGGTTGACATGTAACTTTTAAATGGATCACTTTGTTGCAAATAAAATTCTGAAATATCTCTTGATGCTTAGAGTTGGACAGTCAAGTTAATATGTTGGATTTTGGAAAATGGAGATACAAACTTATTTCATTTTGTTTTTGATTATCTTATGTAATAGTTTCCTTGATGCTGTTATGTCTGGCTGGCTTGCAGATTGGTGCATTGGAGGATAGGAGAAAACAGGTGTTGCGAGGAGTAATCGAGGTCCAGAAATACTTCCGTGGTCACCGAGCTCGTCGCCTTTTCCATGAGCTCAACAAAGGAGCAAAAAATATACAATCATGTAATGTTCTTCCAAGAAAAAGTCCTTTCCAATTAAACTTATTATTTTTTTCACTAGTGAGAGAATCGATGCTTGTTTTAAAATTTTTTTGTAGTCTTGTCTGCTCATAAGTTAACATTGTTTCATACATTTAGGCTATCTTTCTGCTGGACATTTTAGACTTTGGTCTTTGAACATTTTCATCTTCAATGCACATTTTTACACTTTAGAGGCTTGAAATGTAGATTTATTTGTGTTTGTGCCACAAGTAGATTCCTTTCTAGATCATGGGGCACCTATATTTCGGCAATTCACATTTTTTTTTTTTTGACGGATGTTTCCTTTGCGATGCAGTTGTCTGTGGTGAAAATATCCGAAGGAAGTATGCTATTGAGGCAAATAGGTGCTCGGCATTTGCTTCCCAATTACTTGATGAGCAGTTGACAGCAGTTATATATTTACAATCTGGTAAATTCCGTGTACTAGCTGCCTAAATTTGTGGGTTTCCATTGTGTTATCATTATCATTGTTTTTCTTCATTGCAGTAATTCGTGGGTGGTTGGCCCGGAGACATTTAAATAACATGCATAATTCGAAACAGTTGAACCGTGAAAGTGTAAAATCTAGACGAAAGATGGGTAGGAAGATTTCTGAAGCAAAGGTAATCTCTACTCTTAGCATGGTGATTTGCTAATTGTTTAGTTTCTTACTTACCATGTTTATTTTCTCTTAAGTGCATGCCTCCAAGCATGTTTTAGTTTCTTAGTTGTTTATAATCTGCTGAGCAACTCTGAAGGACTTAAAATGTGACCCTTTTTTTCGGCTGACCAGGACATGCCACAAGAGCAACAGATTCAAGTTCTGCCTTCTGTAATGGCAGAGCTTCAAAGAAGGGTTCTAAAGGCAGAAGTTACTTTGGGGCAAAAAGAACAGGAGAATGCTACATTACGGGAGCAATTACAACAATATGAGGCAAGGTGGTTGGATTACGAGGCAAAGATGAAATCAATGGAGGAGGTGTGGCAAAAGCAAATGGCATCACTGCAAGTGAGTTTGTGTTTATATGTGAATATTAACTATAACATGTTTGCATCAAGGTGATTGTTTTTGACCAACACAAAAGGTCTTGATAATCGTCGAAGTAATTGCAAAAATAATATGATCCTGATGGTCGCAGCTATGCAAACTGAATATTACATTAAATAATTGGCGGATGATAAATTTTACATGGAAGCTGACTGCACAGCTTTGTTGTGGACCTATTCACTAATACATAGCTAGCTTGTTTCCCATGTAGAACTGGTAGTTGCATTTTGGAGGAGTCTGTTTCTTGAAGTTTTGATCATTATGAATGTGTACCGTGTTGTGCCTAAAGTTGGAGCTAAAACCATTATAACCTTTTAGGTGGAGGTCAGATACATAAGAATGAAGAAACCGAAAGGCTTATTGAAGAAAATTTGGCTAAACAATTTGTTCATTGATATTTTTATTTACTTAGTCAGAATAATTATAGTGACAAGGTTTGACATATTTGCTCTTGGATGCTAAAATGGCTGTCTTTCCTTGGTCTATACCACATATAATGGAAAGTGCTGTCATGATTCATTAAGTCTAACAAGATTATGAAGCTGCATGATGACCTTGATGATATGCATACGTTTACGATTTTTTTGTTTCTCTGTTTATCGTTGTGATACTTGCGTGTTTAATATTGATGAAAATTACATGTGTAATATATCCCAAAAGAGACCAATAAATGCTTGTTTAATAATTTAATAGATGTCTATTGATTTCAATTGCAGTCAAGTCTTGCTGCAGCCAGAAAAAGTATTGCAGCTGACTGCACTGCTGGTCAGCTTGGAAGAGCTGAAATGTTGTCTCCTCGCTGTTATGATTCTGAAGATTACGTGTCCTTGGGATCTCGAACTCCCGGTGGGAATACACCTGTCTTATTTTCTAGTGATATGCCAGATGTCATGGGGGGGAGAGAAAATGGTTTGAGCAATCTGGTAAAAGAATTTGAGCAGCGGAAACAAACTTTTGATGATGATGCAAAATCCTTGATTGACATCAGAACGGCCCAGCCAGCTTCTAATATGAATCCTGATAATGAACTTAGGAGATTAAAACTCAGGTTCGAGACATGGAAGAAAGATTACAAGATGAGATTAAGGGAAGCTAAGGCAAGACTACATAAACGAGGGCATACAGAATCAGACAAAGCTCGAAGAAAATGGTGGGGGAAGCTAGGTTCAAGAGCACTATAGGATTCCAGTTTGAAATGATCATCTCATTTGTTCCAAGCAAAATGCAGAAGTGTTGCCAAAAATGCTGCTGCATCCATACTCGGGTGCAGTTACTTTACATTTATGGAAACAATTAAACTGTTTCTATATTCCGCGGATGGCGAGGTAGACATTGAATTTGTATATCTACCAATTTTTGTTACATGGTTGGAGGAATTATCATGTGAATAGACAAATAGGAAGTTGTTGAGTTGAAACTGCTTTCTTCTTTGATTAGTTCGGTTTAGTTTTTGTATATTCTGTTGTAAGTGATGTAAGATCCAACATTGTAGTTCCTTGTATACAGATTAAATGAGAAATGCTCTTTGCCTTTCCCCAACTTATTTGGGTATTGAGTTGCCTTTGCAATCTCTAATCTTTGTCAAGCACTTGACGGAATAGGATTAGGATTTGCCATTTCTGTGATTTGGTCAAAACCATACCAGCCCCGCATAGCACTCGATAAGAGTTGATAATTTTAAGCATGACATGAGAACACGACACGAATAAATGATATAAAAGTGAAATGGATTAAAATTTAGTAAAGATTTTGTAATTGACAAGTTGAATGAATTTGACATGAATTATAACATTATTACAATTTTATATAACATTAATACAATTATA
Source organism: Firmiana major (assembly GCA_033439115.1). Classification (NCBI taxonomy): domain Eukaryota; kingdom Viridiplantae; phylum Streptophyta; class Magnoliopsida; order Malvales; family Malvaceae; genus Firmiana; species Firmiana major. The sequence continues at coordinate 67,657,963 of CM065905.1, forward strand.
TACCCGAATTCTCGGTCTACACCCTATCACAAAATACATTGAATCTCGTTGATAGAGAGTTTAAATTGTCAAAGTTCTTCAAAATCTGCAAGTACATAACTATATCTCCATCCTAATCCACACAAGCAAATTATAGAACAAATTTTGATCTGTGGTTGTTAGCTTATGATCCAGGCACAAACTTGGTAGCATAGACCCAAGCATTGTTGGCAACAGGGTTGTCAAGGTGGTCCAAGAGGTTCTCCAGGGGACCATTTCCAGTGACAATGGCTTGGACAAAGCAACCAAACATAGAGAACATGGCTAGCCCGCCATTCTTGATTTCTTTCACCTTGAGTTCAGCAAATGTGACAGGGTCATCAGCTAGGCCAAGAGGGTCAAAGTATTGGCCACCAGGGTAAAGTTCATTGCCATCAGCGACACCAGGGAGACCTTTGATGCGGAATCCTTCGATGAGACGCATGAGGACGACCTGGTATCCTTGGACGGCGAGAATGCTATGAGCATGAACAAGGTTGGGTTTGCCTAGGTAGTCCAAGCCACATTGTGAGAAAATTTGAGCTCCAGCCTTGAGCCACACTAGTTCCTTGAAGTCCACTTTAACCCATTTCTCAAGGACTTCTGGGGTTATGCAGCCTTGTGCTCCAACCTAATGTTGTTTGATAGCAAAGAATTACCATCAAATTGCAAACAAGAAACAAGGAAAAGAAAATGTTCTGTTCTAAGAAGAGATTGAGGCAAAAACACTTTAAGAAGACAAATGTATAAAGACTAAAAAAAAAGGGACAATTTTGGATAAAACTTCAATATTGTAAAATTTGAAAAGAATTATATATATATAATCTTTCTTTTGTACTAATAGAATGATTATTTTCATTTAAATTTATATTTTTTAAATAAAAAAGAGCAATATTTACTATTGTATTAAAATTTCGTTGTAAAAGATCAAGTAATTTGATTTTGTTCAAAAAGGAGGAGGAAATAGTGGTGACATGAAGAGGATAATCTTGAGAGTGAGAACTTACCCCAAGAGCCCTGTTCCTGGCAAATGCCTCAGGGTCAGCTGACAAACCAGCAGTGTCCCATCGATGGTCACCAGGGAACTCTCCAGTCAAGTATGATGGAGTCTGAGCTGAAAGGGGTCCCAAGTACTCACTCTGTCTGGTCCATACCACAGTTTATTTCCCTACATATTACACCCAAAAAGCAAAACAAATCAAGCAATTCAAAATCACTCAACCCCAGAAGGAAATACTAGGAAAAAAACCAAACCAAAAACTTAGCATTTGAGTTAGCAGACACAACATCTCAATGAGAGTTAGCATTTGAGTTTCCGACTTTCTGTTTTGGCCAAGAAATGGGGTTGGCCTTAGGACAGTTCCGGAGCTAAGCATTGAAGCCATCGTCTCTCAGAGTTAAAAAAATCAGTGTTTTTCTGGTTTGTTCAGTTAATGGATGGAAAATGCATGGAAAAGGAAGCGAAAGTTTATACGTGGAGAAGAGGCGAACGGTGGGGATGTGGGGGTTCAAAAATCAGCCAATCAAAGGGCAGAAAAGGATTTGAAGTATCTTCAACTCGTATCCTTCTATCCACTATATATATAATAAAAAAATAAGAGGAATATTTTTTTTCACTCGCTACTAAAAAAAAAAAAATCATTCTAGCAACTATAATTTGCAACAAAATTTAATTAGTAACAAAAAAATCATCGCAGTAAGCATCCTTTGGTAACAAATTTGAAAGTTATTATATATATATATATATACTTTTTAAGATAATTATTTTATATATTATTAATAAAGTCTTTTGATATGTTATTTAAATATATTAAAAAATAATAATAAGATATGTATTATTATTATAATTTCGATTGTAAAGTTAAAAGATTTCATTGATAATATATAAGGTATTAATTTTATTTTTTAATAATAAAAATATTTGCAATGATCTTACAATAATTAAAAATGGTTGAAAAAACCTTTAGCAACGATAAATTTATATGTTGCGAAAATGGAGAAAAACTTATTTTCTGACAGTGTACTTCTTCATGATCAGATCGTCGTGGACAACTAGCATTTCCTACAAATTAAATCCTCGTCTAACACAAACCTCCCTCAGTCACTAATCTGTTGTGCCTAGTCGCCCACAGGAAACACTTGAATCTCGGTAAGGTATCAGACAAAGGAGTAGAGTAATTATGAGACAAAACAAAAGCAGATCCCACAGAGAACTCTTGAAGAATGATCAGTCCAGACAGACAAGCTTAATCTTCAGGCACCTCGTTTAACGTAATCAAAGACAAAAGCTCCTCGACCATACTTGGAAGAAAACTCATCATAACATTCGCATCCCAATGCCCATGTATCTACAGAAACCTCATTAACTTTAGCTTTCTCTAGATTCAAAGAAATGGGTTCTGAACAATGATGATGGGCAACGGATTTTCAAGCAAGCACTTGTCATACCAAAAAGAGGCTAATCTATACCATTATGTATTAGTTTGGCACAACCATTTGCAACCATTGTCACCATCCTTGAGTTTCCATCTTGATTTTGTAAGAAGAATTGTATTCATATCATTGCATTTTCTAAGAATTAATTTGAATAGATAATAAGATTGAAAAATAACGTCGATGAAATTGATCTGAAACGATAATATATTTAAATGTAATCGTAACATGAAGGATGAAATAAAGTGATTATAATGAACCAAATAATTAATAAAGATATTATATTAAAAAAAACGAATTGAAAAATGCAGTACAATAAAAATTTTCATCGCAATCGATGAGTCAAATTCACTCTATATTGACACACACAATTTCATTTCAGTAGTTTTTTCAATGAAAGAGAAAGATATATCACATAGATATATTTTATTATTTGTTAAGCAGTCAATGATATATTTTGTTATTTCATTACTTTAAAAAAAATGAAAAACACTTTTTTATCATATTACTATAATTAGCATAATTTAGGAATATTTTTAATTTATGAATACCTAAACATTGAATAGTTTTTTACATAATAGAAACACTAATTTCTTCTCACAATCAATATCTTTGTTCTTTCATAATTAAAAACATTTTCCCCTTTGCCTCTTTATGGTTTATGAACCAAAAAACATATGTTAATGGAGTTCTTTGTTGATTAAAATTTTATTTATTTATTTTTTTGAACAACAATAATTTTTTTTTTTATGGGTTAGAAAATTTTACAGATAAATACAAATAATAATATTTATTCCTATTTTTTAAAAAAGGAAAAATTAAATAAAAAAGGTATTTCTGACGTGTAGGATTTCTCCTTCATGTGAAAAAAGTAACCAACAAGTAACAATAACCAACTTCTCTCCAACATTTTTGAAATTTCCCAACGGTCGAATTATTAATAGACAGCGCTGCCACGCTGTCCCATTAACGAAACAACATCGTTAAATTAAACTAAAAACCTTAATTTCTCAAAACCAAATCACAACCATCCAATTCTTCCAATCCAACGGACAGAACTCCCCTCATAAAACTACTTCAAAAATTCTCAGGGGATGGAGTTTCAACGACACCGTTTCTTGAACCTTCTCCATTTCTCCGCTTTTTAACGAAGAAAGCCAAAGTGGCAAACCCACCAACAACAATGGAAGATTAAGAGCCTTTGAATCACCTTCAAGAAGTTTGTTAATTACCTGATTCCGATTCAGAAACCCTTTTTTTCTAAATAAAGATCTTTTGACATTTAAAAGGAGATTCAAGCAGAAACAGAGAAAAAGAAAAAAGAAAAATGGCTTTCAAGAACCAAAAAGATCACTGGGCGTTTCTGGTAATGCATTAATACCTTCTTTTTTTTTTTCGGTTTTCTTGGTTTTTATTAATTGATTTCCTTTTTGTTTTCTTTTTATTGGAATAATTTAAATTTGCTTTCTTGTTGCTAAATTTCATTTTCCTTTATGGGTTTTGTTTAATTTGTTTATGTATATATTAATTTTAATTTCTTGGTTTTGTTGTTCTTGGGGTTTTAAGTTAATCGCTATGTTGATTGATTAATATTTGGGGAGATTGGAAATCGGATACATTGATTAAAATGCTGATAAGGGTATGTTTGTTTGCTGGGAAAATGTAGGAAACATGAACAGAGAAAAAAAAAAATTAAAACTTCAAAAATCTCAAATTTAATAATATATTATCTTAAAATATGCAAAGAGTTGTGACTTTCCTTCTTAATTTTCTGGGATTCAAATGATGTTTGGTTTCTAGAATTCTTGTCTTGTTTTCTTGGTAATGACTAATGAATGCTCTTTTGATCTTTTCTTATTTTCAATTTTATTTCATTTTGCTCATCCATTGGAAATATTGTTGTTTTATGTTTATTGAATGTGCAGGAAGAAATTGAAGCACCAATGTGGGTGGACCTTACCTTAGAAGCTAAGCTCAGTAGCCAAGCTATGTGAGTTTCTGTTCAACTTCTTATTATTCTTATAAGTAATTTGATTCATAAATATACATGTTAATGAATTGATCTACATATAGTTTTCTGTACATTGCAGTGATGACAAATGGTTCCAAACAAGTCATCTGTAAGTCTATTTTCATTACTCAATTACAGTTTCAGTAGCTATGGTTTCATTGTATGAATTACATTAGGGTGGTAATAGAGTAGGAGATTAAATTAAGGTGATTTTTCAGGTTCCACCAATGCACTTCTTCCAAGTTAAAATCTGCATTTTCTTGTTCCGGTGAGGATGGGGTACCCTTAGATTTGGACCTTATAGGAGCATCATCACCGACACTCCCACAGTCGGTTTCAAGATCAAGAGGCAAGGCCTACAGGAGCAAGAAATGGAAGCGGAACTTTGGTGATGTTTCTTCAAATACGATACAGCCAATGAAGGTTTTGAATGGAAAATTTTTGGGGTTGGAGTCAGGGTCTAGTGAGCGAATAAAACCTAAGCTAAGCTTTATAAATTCGAAAAGAACTTCCAGTTCAAAACCAAATTTGGTTTCTGAAGTAACTGAGAATGTCAAAGGAAAAAATGTCAAACCTGTATCTATTTGTGGGGGTCCTCATGGGGGTTCAAGTTCTGTGGCAAATAAATCAGGTGAAACCAATAGTAGAAGCACAGTTACATCGGAGAGCATTCAACAACAAAAGCAGAAGTTTTTTGAGGTATCAAGTCGAGGCTTTGGTCAAACAAGTGAGCTTTTATCATCAGTGAGGATTAGTCTTAGGAAAAGTTGTATTATAAGACCAGCATCGAGGGTGGAGATTAAAGCTGATAGGAGGGAATCAAAAGATTGTAAATCTTCTTCCGGTAAGTCTAGTGTGGGATCATCTTCATATTCCGGTTATGATGTTAAGAGATCAACTATTGCATCAATAAAGAGGAAAGAGCAAACCATAGATAGCAGAAATGTAACACGGATGAATAATATTGCAAAGAATAAAGTGACGCCTTCTAATACATCAAATGTTAGAGGCAAGGAAAGGAACAGTAATTCAAGGACAGGAGGTGTAGTGACTGTTGCAATGCCAATTTGGCGGGAAGCTGCAAAATCAAAGGTAAGAAGCAATTGTATGTTGAAAACTGTATGCATGTGCATGTACACGGTATATAACAATACACATTTCGAGTTTTGAACATATTCTTAATGCAGAGAATTTACATAACTTAATCTTTATTTGGATTGATTTTCTTGTAGCTGATATAGAATCCTTCTCAACTGGTTTGTATTGTTTTAAGATGAAAAATAAACCCTATTCCAAACATCATATATTGTTGAAGAACCCTAAATTGGTGTAACTTTCTGCAGGCTAAGTCTCAGACCATTCCTTCCAAACTTTCGCTGCCACATAAAGTCAATGAACAGAAGTCACTTGCTGGTGCTACAAAAGCTAGAGAGAAATTGGGATTTGGTAGAACCAACAAAGTGACAAGTGCTGGGAAAGAAAATAGTACAGGGGAAATTTCTCTGAGCCAGAAATGCAATGGAAAAGGCAATGCTGCTGGAGGCATGGTTGCGGGTAGAAAAGGGACAAGCCAGACTACATCCCAGAAGGGTGGCAGAGCAGGATCGGTTGTTCCAAAGGTACTTATCTTTGGTTCTCTGTTGTTTTAGCCTTTGTAGCCAAATCAAACAAATTATTTCCAATAAAAGTGGTCTGATACCCCTGCAGGAATTCTGATCATTCAGACTTGACGAGGCCTCCACTCATAAGTGGTGGCCAGATTCTCTTTCCCCTTTTGTTCTTTGGAACCGCAATCTTAGGTTGCATACCTCAAACATTCACTTAATTTGCATTCGAGATTGTTTTGTACTGAAATAACGTTGTTCTTCAACCTTTGTTTGCCTCTATATTTTCTTCATATTTCCATACACAGATTCAAAATATCTTGAACTTCAAAGTTGAATAGACTGTGCTTTCCATGAGTATCAACAAATTCCTAATACCGAATCCATGAAGAGTTTTTGTGCCATCATTATCTTATCAGTATCTGATTTATTTATATGAACTTTCCAACAGGGAAGAGTTGGTAATCAAAGGGGAGGGAAGAATTCCACCAATTCTACTCAGAAAGTCTACTTTCGATGACGTAGCCGAGAAGATACTGTCTGTATATAATGCGATTTCTTACTTCTTGTAACCATGGGAGCATCGGCATACATCTCCCATACCACATTTTGGTGGTAAATTTTGGTTCTCATGGCAGATGTGAATGTTCATTTTCACTGGCCAGAGTTTTCTTTTGTATACAGCTCCTAAGAATTCAGGGTGCCTTTCTGATCCTTATTTTGTTTTCAAGCCTGTTTGAAGTCTTTCACTATGGAGCTTCACTTTACAAGAGAACTATCCTTAGAAACAAGCTAAAAACCTCAAATCTTTTAAATCTCACATCAAAAGCTGATATCTAAACAGTTAATAAATGTTAATTACAAGTCTTTTACAAAAGGAAAACAAACATTCGACCGGCTTGATTATGTGCAAAACACTACAGATCTCTTAGCTTGCTTGCCATTAGATTCTTGCATTGGGTATACATAGTTGTTCACTCGATAACATTTTTCTAATCTCAGAAACAGTTAAGCATAATGTAGGCGATACAGATTTATACATTTCTACAACCATCCTAGTGCAATTGTCCCTTGAAAATCATTTACACTGAGGGTTGCTGCTGGATAGTGTTGATCTTCGATTTATCCTCGTAATCTGCTATGCTAGATGCTATTGATCTCGGCATGGGAATACACAACCACATTGGTGCTGGGGGGATGACAGTTATCTTCTCAAAGCACCATAGCTTTTTGTTACCTGAGAAACGCGAAGAGACAGGTTCGGTCATGGAATCCCGAAGTATAATGCAAAGGGATCTATGGCAAGAAGGGAAAAGAAGTTTGATATTGCTAGAGGGACTAACTAATCAGATAAAAACGTAAGATTATAATTTTTTTTTTAATTAAATCTTGAGAAACAATGCAGAGAAATTACAAACAGAATCACAGCACTGTTTTTAATTGAAAAGCAGCAGACTACAGCAAAACATGTATAAACATAGCAAAAAGAAGTAAAAGAACAAGCACTAACCCGAGGTTGAGACTTATTAAATCTCCTTGCAATCTCTTCAGCATCATCATCGTCATCATCGTCATGCTTGTTCATGAACACTTTATGAACCAAAGAGTCATCAGATTTCCTTCCCTGCTTAGAAGTAGATCCTCTACCTCTTCCCCTAGGAGCAACTCTTTTGCGTCCTTTACCTTGAACAATTTCATCATTTTCCTTCAAAAGATACACAGAGCATTTATTCATTTTGTATTTCATTATTGTAATATGGTATCAGTCATCACAGACAACACAATGCAAAGATAATAACATAGGTGATTTTTGTTTGAAGGATAATGCATGTTCGAACAGAATCATTCATTAGTTTACAACCACTGTGTACCGTCACATAAAGAAAAGAATAGAAAAGGCAGCATGGAATGTGTGCATGAAATCAGATGACTGAGGAGGTAGTCCATAACGAACTGTTATCAACCTCATTAATTCCATATTCTTCACTTGAAGCAGAGTCAACGTTCTCCTCATCATCAGCAATACTTTGAACAGCAGCTGATGCAGATCTGCATTAGGCAAATTACCAATGAAACTTAGCTAGTGATGAAAGTGTCCAAAATTTTAAGGAAATTAATAAATAAATTTTTAGTGAAATGGAGATAGAGATACAGCATACTTCTAAAAGCATTTAATATTTCTTGTGATAAGCACAGTAGTTTCATTTTCAATTAGCAGCAATATTGGCAGCACATTAATATAAAGCAACAAATCTTTAAGCAACAAATTAAAGCGAGAGTTAGGAGTTGCAGCAGAAGGTATCAAATTTTCCACTTTGTTCATTGATACTGTATCCAATACCTTATTTCTTTAGCCATAAATCAATTTGTCAACAGGTTAGTCAAAGTGTCACCTTTGAGAATGGCGAAAACCCAACCTAGCATCAAGAGTTGTCTGCTTTAAGCCACTAGAACCTCTGCCCCTACCTCTACCCCTTCCTCTGGTAGAAATTTTACTTTTACCAACTTGTGGAGCAACTCGAGATGATCGAGAAGCTGTCAATGAGCCTTTCCGGCCTCTATTGGCGGAACTCAATATCTGTGCTGTGTCTTCATCTTCACTAAAGGAGGCTGCACTTCCTATTCCTGTATCATTTTTACTCTTGACATTCTATAATATTGAAGAAACAGAAGTTCAGATGCAGAGAATGTTATACAAGAGACCTGAAGCAACATTTTAAACAAACAGAAAGTGGAAAATATGGAAACATTGTTGATTAACACAGAGCAAATATCAATTAAGATCACCTCAAACGGCTGCACACTGGATGTGAACTGAAGGGTATCCTTAGGGCGAGAAGATCTTTCCTTCACACGTTCCTGCAAAATTAACAAATGAATTAAAATGTAGCCTACTATTTCCATCTATTGAAAGTACTAATTCCCAGAGCAATAAAAAATGATTCACTAGATAACATTTTTGCAGTTAGGGATATTTCTCTTAGCATTAAAAAGTTGTAATAGTTATATCAAGCATAATCAACTTGAAAATTCTTGCCTCCAAGCACTCTCCAACTTTAAGAAGTAAGTCTTCCTCTTCATACTTTGATGCATCTGAATCCTTTCCAATTTTGTTCTGTAAAATCAAAAGAGTGAAGAAATCACTAACATTGAACAGGAACAAGACGAACAAAAGAAGTAATCAGTGACAAACTGATTTACAAGCAAATAACCATAAGATTAAGTCGCAATATATCACCAAAAAGAATTTATAACAGGCAGATCCGGATGACATAAACAAAACAAGGATTAAAACAACAAGAAGCCTTTCCCAAAATGCAAGGTCAGCTATATGGATAAGATAAAGCCATTGAGCTCTTTTTAGGACCATATCTTGAGTTAAACCAGTAAAAGCAAGATCCTTTTAGTACTTTCTGCCTGTATCTTCTTAGGTCTTTTCCTCCCTATTTTGACATAAAAGTTTATATTATTTTATATGTTTATGATATTTCTAACTCTTTATCATAAAATTCTTAATTTAATTCATTACTTATAATCCGACGTGTGATGTAATCTTTTTTTTCATCTCATAAATTGCATTTAAATTTTTTTTAAATCACTATAATTTATAATAAAAAATCTCTTATCGATTCCGTATGATAATATAAAAAAAATTAATAACGTTTTGACAAGTAGAGATGAATCCTATCACTAACTTCATATGTTCTTGGTAATTAAGGTCTTTTAAATCTTATTAAATTAAAAAAAATTAAATCCATCTTAATAAACATCAAGCTTTTGCAAATAAAGATTAGAGACGTAAGAGACCATGTTGACTCTAATACAGCAATCATTACTTGGTTCGAGTTGGAGACAAAAATAAAATATCTTAATATATACTAAAGTTTTATTGTTAATTAAATAAATAATGGGTATAAATAATGAGTTTATAATTAAAGGTGTTGTTTGCTGCCGTTTGAGTGTGAGCTTAAGCTGCCGCTATTAGCAGTTGAGGCGTTGCTGGAGGCGAACCAAAAACCGTGAAGCACTTGCAGTGTGAAAGGCAGGAGCCGTTGTTTGCTGTGCAGAACTGTGATCTTTCATTATTAATTTATAGTATTAAATTGGTTTAATGTTTATTTAAAGCATGACTTCCTTATATTAATTTGATGTTTTATGTTATGATGAACATGAACTAGTTTCTTTGTTAGGAATTTGATTAAGCTTATATGTATATTTTACGTTTTTAAAAATTAATTGATCAATTATTAATTTTAGTTTTATTCATTGTGATTAATTTTACTTTTTGATTTGTGATATTAATTGGTCAGTCATCTTTAATATAAATAATTTGATTGCATAAGACATTGTAAGGGTCAGGAACCATACATGATTCTTATAGCTTTCTTCCTGTAAATAATCGATTATATTTTATGAGTATTTAAATTTTATGATTATCTAACTGGTTCTTACAAGATAGCTGGGTGATTATATTCTGGGTTTTTGATTTGTTTCTTTCCGATTTGATGCATATAGTAGCTAAAAAAAGGTAAACAATGAGCTATTGAATGTATAAGCAAAAAAATAAGATTTGTTGCAGCAGGAGAAAAAAAAAGAAGGTAGGTAAATTACATATAGGTTATTCAATTTTAAATTTAATTTAAAAATAATTTATTAGTTTAAGAAATAGACATTTTAATCCAAAATTATTATTTTAACAATAGCAAAAAAGTTCTATTAAACTATTATTAAAAAAATCTATTAATCTAACATTTGTTACTTATAAAATATCTATAATGTCTTTTTGGTATTAAAAATTTTATATAAAATAATTTTCTTAAAAAATACTTAAAAATAATAAATAGTAATAAAATTCATTGTTGATACTTGCAAATGTGATATTATTAATTTAAATTTAGTGATTGACTAATATATGTTGAAATTATTTGTGATTTTAGATTGAACCATTCATTTTCAAAGTTAATAGGTTAAAGTTGAATTATAATAAAACTATGGGAACTTCAATAAAATTTACTAAAAAATGAAGTATATAGATTTCTCTAAAGAGATGGATTTCTCTATAGAGAACAATGAGGGTAAAATAATTATTTGCCATTTTTGTTCCACATAATTTACAAAATTCTCATTTTCTTCTTAATAAATACCATTAGCGTAACACATTAACTCTTTTAAATAATATTACTGTTCCAACACTATTCTTCAAAGACTCCATGAATAGTTATAGTACAAAAATGTCTTCTCCTTTCTTTTAGCCATACTTTTAATTTTTTACTACTTTTAATTTTTTACTAACTTTTTAATTTCTTTTTTTTTTATTTTTTTCGCAATAATTATCACTCTCAATTGTGGTTTTAAATTAGAATTAAATATTGATAGAATCATGATTGAATAAAAAATTTGATTTAATAAAATAATTAATAAAGCAAAAGCAACAAATGTAGTTTCAATAGGTTCAACCAAATTTGACTTTCAAATACAAAAGCCTCCAATATTAAGCACAAAAATCAATTCCAAGAATATTACAATTTAACTCACTGACATGAAATCTCTGTCAATTACTCAATTATCGTGCAATGAAATCATAGCATCAAATCAAAAATTTATAATTAATAAATAAATAACTAATAATTGTTTTATATGCATTTTCTAAAAGTATTTTGAAATAAAAAAAAAGAAAAGAGTGGAGAAGAGTAGGAAAATTGACAGAATTTAAGTAGAAGATAAAAACTAATGAAGTGCATTAATTTAAAATAGTTTCATGTGATTTACATTTTCAGGAATAAAAATAAAAACTAACAACGAAAAATTAAATAAAAAGAGAAAAAAACTGATAAAATAAAATGGTCAATATACAAATTCGACCATTCAAAACAACTAAAAATCTACTTTTATCGGTATCTATTAATTTTTTAGATAAAATGATTAAGTTTCAAATAGATAACGGTTTGACTAATAAATTTTGAAATTAAAAGATAAGTAATCATTTTGAAACAATATATGAGTTAATAGATTTTTTATATATTGTCAAAAATTTATCAAAATTTGAACTAGTAGAGGTAAAGTAGCGGAAAAAAAACTAATTTAAGTTTTAATTAAGTGGTTTTTAAGAATTTCTGTTTAACCAAACTTGAATTTAACTACTTTATCTGTAATGAGTTCATGATGAGTTTGTAATAAATTTTGATGGCTGCTGTGATATCAGTTCGAAGAACAATTTTGATAATTATTATGAAAGTATCATAAACAATCATTTATATTAGTGAAAGCTTCAAATACTAAACTTTTATTTTTAATATTTGTAGAAAACATTTTGAGCTATGATTTACTTATATAATTAGTATATTTTATTAATAAAATACTACTAGTATATTATTATTGTAAAAGAAAATTTAATAAAAAATTATTTATAAGAAAATATTATTTTTTAACTATTAAATAAAAAACCAATACCAATTGAAAATATGTATAAATTGATTAGGGTTTTATGATTTTAATCAACAATATAGTTGGTAATAATATAATATTTTGTAAACTATTAGATATTTTTTTTTGTTAAAATTAAAATTATTTTATAAATAAATAATAAAAATTTTAAATTTTACAAATAAAATTAATATATTTTACTAATTTGTACGATTAGATATATAATTTTTGGAGGATAGAAATTAGTTGTGAATTTATAGTTTAGAGGAGAAAAGAGAAAGACTGGCTCCAAACGACATATGTACATATCAAGTTGGTTAGAAATGTATATAATCAATGGTTGAAATTTGGAAAGACATTGGTGGTTGATTGGTTCCTCAAATATTTTGTTATTGTAGCGACAAATTCTAGTACAATCAGGTGATAAGATGGCACCATGGAATTTACGTGTCTCAACTCTGAGGACTAGCATTTCAGTACAAAGCTGTCAAAAATTATCCATATTTTTTAATCAATTTTACTATTCTAAGTATAAAAAGCAGTAAAAATATTGTACAATGTATAATAATATTTAAAAATTGCAAGACGAAATTATCATTTAAATATATTTAATTTTTTTTCTTTTGTAAAAAATTTAGTTAATTAATTTTTAAATATAATTTTTATGCATAGTTAGTGCATAAAAAATTAATAATTTATTAATGAACAAATTATAAAAATATAAAATTTTTAAAAATAAATATAAACATTATTTTTAAATTTAATTTAAATTCAAGATGTAATTCAATTGATGTGACAATATCAAATGAAAACATATAGTTATTTATTTTTTTTTAAAAAAGACAGATTGTTTTGTGTGACAGACTTGTAACTTCTCAAGTCAATTGATATTCATCGTCAAGTTAAACTATTTCGAAGGATAAAAAAAAGACATGTTTGATTTAATTTTTGAGAGTCGTGGATGCTATTAATTTCATAAAAAAATTAAAAATGAAGTATGATGAAATTTTATGATTGAAATCCGAAAAAGAGAACACATGGAAAATGAGAATAGGCATAATAATATAAATTGAATAATTATAAAGAAAAGGTGGAAAGAAACCAATCTAGAAGAGAAAGCAGCAATGTTGAAGACTGTGAATTGATTGATTCCATTTTCAAAATGCTAGTTCACAAGATTTAGGTCAGCCACTACTGCTTATGGGATTTGATTCCTTTCTTATAGCAAGTCCTAAAAGAAAGCCCCTAAGATGCTAACTTCTCCCTTTTTCTATAGGTGGGTTTTTGTATAAATTGAATAATTCGTATATATAATTTATGTTTTATTATGTAATATTTTGTTTTTATGATGTAAAATAAAAAAAAAATTTGTATAAATATTCATGTCGATATATTATCCGTTCACAATCATATTTACTAAATTTTAACCGTATCACAATCATATTTTTTATTAATATTATTTTCACTTTGTATAGTATAGTTGTATTTTTCAAAAATTATCGAGTCTTGTTTCACATGTGCACCTTTGGTTGCTATAACAGGAACATTGGCTGGCTGCTTGAAGTTTGGTTTTGCCAAACTTAACCATAGAAGCCCGTGAAGGAATGTGATCAGGAGACCTAACTGGGAATGCCAGTTCTCCCGAATCCTGAGCCTCTCAATTATTCAAGTGCCAAATTAGATCTGGAAGACAAAATAGCCAATCACAACAATTAACAAATGTTAAGACTTCTGCACTGTCTCCAACCAACCAAAAATATCTAACAATATTGTTCTCCTGATAGCATTTCCTCAACAATTTCTTTATTGTTAAGATTCCTGTTGGAAATTAAACTTGAAGCTAATGAATCTGGCCATTCATGAATCTAACCATCGATTAATTTATGATATTTATTAATTGTAGGTAATTAAATGTATTTAATTGAATGAGTTTAATTTTTACAGTCATTTGTTATTTAATATTTTGAATTTAAATTCATCTATTGAATAATATATTATCCATGCAATTCAACTAATTTATGTAAATTGATCAAAAACGAAGTTACACACTTTTTTAAGTGATTTCTTTTGATCTTGTGCGAGTTTCTATTGAATAGTATAATATCCTTGTCAATCCTTCTCTTTTTATATCAAAATTTAGATTCAACAATTCGTGTATATAATTTATATTTATATTATATAAAATTATATTAAAAATCAAAGGATTGATTCAATGATAAAAAATTTTACGAAGTTATAATTCGTAAATAAAAATTTTATATTCGAATATTTATCAAATTAAATTTCGATCGTTTAAGTTAATACCCAAGTTTCAGCGTAAATTAATTTCATACCTATCGTACTATAAAGACATCATGTAATTTAAATAAATAAATAAATATAATTATATTAATAGTATATAAAATATAAAAAATTTATATTGAAATTTATATCTACATGTAAAATATATACTAATGATCTTTTAATTTGTCCGTGTGGGTGCTGGTGCTCAGTTCCCACTGACATCCAACCCAACACAACCCAGACAAAAAGACAACATATCACCGACAAGTTTGTGTCGGCAAAGCAACCGTATCCAATAAGATCCACACCTGTCTTCGCGCATGTAAGAAGAGAAACCCTCAAATATAGAAAAAAAATGGCAATAAAAAAGTATTAAAGGAAACATTCAAAACCCTCCGACCCTTCCTAGCATCTTCCTCGCCACATTTCCCTCCCAACCATTCTTTCAAGGTTCTTTTTTTTTCTTCTTTGTCTCCCAAAGAACTTTCTTTTTGTTTCTGTTTATTACTATAACATTCATATATACACATTCTGATCAATCGCTCTCCCTTGCTGTGAGCTGATAGACCACCGTTAGGCCGCCCCTGAGAAAGAGACGAGCACCAGGTTAACATGGCGCGCGGTCTCTTCACCTGTTTCGGCAGGGGCTCATCTTCGTCGAGAAATGAAGTCCATGCAAATGGACAAACCAATGGAACGGTGGTTGAAGCACCAGCATCATCATCGGATGAAGGGCCAATCCTGGTGGAGTTATTCTCTTCTCAGGGATGCGCCACTTCACCGGCGGCGGAGCTGCTGTTGTCCAGGCTTGGGAGGGGGGACTTTCAGCTGGATGCACCGGTGATTGTGTTGGCCTATCACGTTGATTACTGGGATTACATGGGGTGGAAAGACCCTTATGGTTCAAGCCAATGGACCGTGAGAGAAAAGGCTTATGTAGAGGCCTTGAGGCTTGACACCATGTTTACACCTCTGGTTGTGGTTCAAGGCAGGGCTCAGTGTGTGGCTAATGAGGAAGATGCTTTGTTATCCACCATTGCTAGTGCTCCCAGGTTCCCTACTCCAACATTCCAGGTTTGTATTGGTTTTTTGTTGATCTTGTCTTTTTCTTTGGTCTTTTTTATGAATGGAGAGAATTAATTGCATTATTCTATTTTTGGATTTATGAATTCTAGATCTAGCCCTTTGTTACAATGTGTGAGCTGTTTCTAATTCTAGTCTGGACTCAGTGGTAATAAAATGTAATCAAACCGAGTCTAAATGATTTAATATAATGTTCGAACTCGATTTAATTTAAAAATTCGAGATTCAAAACTCAGTTCGAATTTGATCAAGTTTAACTTTTGAAATTCGAGTTTAACTCGATAGAATATTCGAGTTACTCGAATTTGACTTGATAGTTCAAATTTGTTTTATCATTTTTCAATTATATATTATAGAATTAAAATAATAAATTAATAATAAAATATAAAATATATATTAAAAAAGTTCAATTAAACTCGTAAGCTGTAGAGTCATGTTAAGATATTCAAATTCAGTTCAACTTGATACTCGAATAGTTCGATCTCGTTTGATTTTGATTAAAAAATAAACAAGTGATATTTATATAATTATCTAATCAAACTCGAATAATTATTGAATAGTTTAATTCATTTATATAACCCCTATATGTGGATCGTAAAAACTAATTGGGGAAAGAATTAAGAAATGTAGTTATTTTAGGAAATGGAACCTCTGCGCAATGAAATGATTAACTCATAAACTTGAATCTTCAAATTTTGGAAAGAAATCATGAAATCATAATGGAAAATTAACTCATGGACTTGAATCTTCATTATTGGTGACATACCCTTTTTAATTACTTTTTCATCAAATCATCAGCCTATACTAAGCTAAAGGCTCAAAATAGCCTCACCCAATACTATACATGAAAAATGGCTGTGTCTAGTAAGCATGGAATAGCAAATATCAGTTTCTGCAACTTATGTTAATCTTCATTGACAAGAACCATTTCTTCTGAAATATCAAATAAAGAATTAGAGTATGTAAAAATCGCTAGGCAGGAAACTAATTAATCTCATGCAAATTTTGTCTGTAACAGGCAAATTTCCAAAGGCCTACATCAGAGTCCTTGCAAGTGACCCTAACTGGAGCTTTGAGATCCAAGGTAGACAGCGATGGTGTCAATATTATGGTGGCATTATATGAGAATGGATTGGTGAATGACTGCCCCACAGGAGAGAACAAAGGGAAAGTCCTGTCCAATGATTTTGTGGTTAGGAAGCTTGAAAAGCTGTGCACTGTCAAAGACATGTCCGCCAAGAAGACAGTCTCAGGAACTGTTACTTTCACTCTATGGGATGGTTTCAATAGCAACAAATGTTTTATTGCTGTGTTTGTTCAAAACAGCTCCCACCAAATTTTCGGTTCACAGAACTTTCAACTGCCAGATGATATATGAAAATATTGAATTAATGGAAGTATTGTGTTTTGAGTACGATTTTTAGGCAATTATGTACAGGTTGTGTTGTGCTTAGGTATTGATTTCTTTTCTTCTTGTTTTCCTTTATTATTTCTGGTTTTATGTTTTAGGATATGGAGGGGAACATTTGCGTTCGTACTCAATCTTTTAACCTGTGCCAATCCTTTTTACAATTTTTATTTTTGGTTCATAAAAATTTAAGAGTAAAGAAGTTATCCCATTCATTAGTGTTGCAGATTTTTCGAAATTTACAAACATACGACTATGTTCAGCATCACTACTGAACTAGTGGAGGCAGTCCAAGCAGGAAAGATTTCCAATTAATCTGTTAATTTCCAGAAAATATTCGACAGGAATGAACTAGTTGAGTCCATACTTTCCATTTTCAAATGCTAAATGCAAAAACAAAGAGCATTTCTTCCTTTGAATAAGAAAATATATATACAATTTCTCACGATAATATATACTTATTTTATAACTTAACCGTTAAACTAACAAAATTTTCAAGTATTGTATACTTGAGAATAAATGTAAAATTAAAATCAATAAATTTGAATACATAATAAGTTTTTTACAATTATATATTTATATTTATTTTTATATTTTTATGATATTTTTAATATTTTTTACGTTTAATAACACTAAAATTACACTTAATCATATATTTACGATAATTTTAGATTTTGAATTCATTGTAAAATCCCTTGCCAAGCAAAGACAAAATGATTAACACAGTTAATGAATCAAAATCCTATCCTGAAATTTTGAACACTTCTTTCAATGTAAGAATTAAGAATTTCTTTACACTCACGGCTATGAACATGTTGAGTGTGGTTATTATCACCCTAGTCATCAAACCATATGTTTACAATTGAAAAAAAAAAATCAGAAATAAAATCATGATTACATCAGATGGACATAAGAAATATACACTTAAAATCTCTTGAAAAGAGAATTAAATCAAAACAAAACTTGAGAACTTTCAATTTATTTTGGTAAAATGTAAATACTTAATTTTGAAAATTAATATTTTATCTCTTTATATTTCATAGTATAATGAAAAAAAAGCCAAAACAAGTAATAAGATTGTTTCACAAAAGTTCTTAAAATAGTTCTTTTACAAAAATAATCTTTTTTCAAAAAAGTTCATTCGCAAAAACCATCTCTTTTGAAAAGAGCTCTTTGACAAAATCAGCATCTTTTTAGAAGAACTTATTTACAAGAACAACTTATTTTCATATTAGAACAGTTTATTCATAAAACAACTTATTCTCAGAATAACTCTTTCACAGAATAACATCTTCATAGAATAATACATTCTTGGAACAACGTCAATATCTTACCAAATAGCACTTTCACCAAAAAAGTGAAAATACCTCGAAATAAGGCAAAATTCTTAGTTTAACTTCACTATTTAGATGTTCTTAAGAATTTGACTTGATAAATCAAATATGGAGATAATTAAGAGTTTTCTCTTAACCTTTACTTGAAGTATAAGTACTTTTCTCTCTCTTCTTTGTAAAATAGATAGTGAACTTTTTTATTCACTATTCACTCTCCTCGAAAAAGTAAACAAATACTAACTCTTTTATAATTGACAATTCTCAATATTTTATTTATCATATTTTGTAACTCTTATTATTTAGATACCTATATATATATATATATATGAGTTTTCATCTTGAAAATTTTCTCTAATACTCTCTTTTCTCCAACTTTCTCCTCAACCTTTCTCTTTTTTTTACTTTTTTCAGCCTTATTCATTTTTCTACCACCACCTCCCATTGCATTTAATACTTATAAAATTTCTTTCTTTCTTTCTCTTTGCTGTCTCTCGAGACATCTTGTTTTATTACTTTATAACTTAAAAAAAAAAAAAAAAAACTCGTTTATAAGAATTAACCTCGTCTTAAGAGGGATAATCTGTTTTTCCAAATTTTAGAGTATTTGGTTTTCTTCTAGGTGACATAATTCATGATTTTCCTTCCAAGCTGACATCAACAAGGCTACTTGAGTCAGGAATTTTAGGAAGACAATATGAACATGGACTAAAACAACAACCTCGTTTTGTCTCTAGTGTCGACATCCTCCTTCTGTCACTCTATTTTCTTGCAATGTCCTAGAAAGCACAAGTCTCTATCAATAATTCCTTTTGAGGAAATCATTATTCCCTGTTTCCCCAAATCTTCCATAAATATATCTTGCAGCAGCCAGTATGAGTTTTTTTTACCAAACTGATAAGACTCAACCATGCGTCATTTCACAAAATAAGTCCTTTTCCTATTTGAATTTTAGACTATTTAAAAATATTTTAAATGATTTTTTTCTGTAAATTAATGTGTGGCCAAGTATTTATATTTTAATAAAAAATATATCTAAATAAATAACTTCTAAAATGCCATTGATTTATTTTGGAAAGTGATAACTTTATAAAAAAATAACCGCACTTTGATGAGATGTATAATGTATATATATAATTTATTTTATATAATGTATAATGTACATAATACGTAATATAAATATAAATTATATTTTTTAAATAATTAAAATCAATTAAACTAATTGAAATCACTGATCTAAGTCAATTTTAATTTTTTTTGGATTAATAGTTAAATTCAATTCATTATTAACTTTAATTTCAAATTTTCAAGATCAAATCAAATGAATTTTTTATTTTTTTATTTTTAAAATTTTCAAGATGGAATCAGTCAGATACTCTCCTTCATCCAAATATTATACTTAATCCTCATTAATATTAATTGTGAACGAAATTTGGCTCATGAAAAAGTGGATAATCTCGTAATGCCCTTATCCTTTACGCCTTCCAAACCTTTCTTCTTTTTCTTCACTTTTCTTTCTCAAATTCGTGTTTCTTAGGAAAAGCAGTTTCACGTGACAACCTCAGCACTCTGTGAAAGCTAAAACATTTTTGAACAATGAAGACAACTTCTCCTCCAAACAATGAACTTTAGAGCAACTTTTTTAAGTAGTTTGTACCTAATTGTGTCCCTTCAATTACGATTCTTCCTAAACCCCACAATGCACGTTTTTATTTTTATTTTTATGCATAGAGTAAGCGACAACCCACTTTCAGTTCACTGCTTCAAACTCAAGGCATCACAAAAACTACAACTAGGAATCATGGAAGCTTAAAGTATAGCTTGGAATTCTAACATAGACTGAAGGACCAGCTTGCCTGTTCACAGTAACTGGAAAATGATCATAGCATGAATGATCATGGCAGGACAATGTTGCCTGAGCATTTTCTAAATGAATCGATGCTGTGACTTTGTCGACTAAATTATGCGTGGTAACAATTGTCACAGTGTCATACAAGTAAATTCAGTTTAATTTCATATTTTATGGTATGAACAGGTGATCATTCAAAAAAGAACAGAATAAAATGCATATCACTTCAAAACAAAGCAAATTCAAGCTTGTCCAAATACAATTGCAGGGTATGGTATGTCCTAGAGAATTCGATGGCTATAATTTTAATCAAATATTGCATCAGAAAAAATAAGGCAATATTGCATCAGAAAAACGAGGCTAAACACCTGCAACATATATAAACACTCCAGCCTCTGAAAAGTAAGCCAAATAAGATAATGCATTGTGCCTTACATTTATTTTCATGACAAAACAAAAACCCATTATCTACAAGTAGAGTGGCTTTAGCCCAAGGGTCGAGTACCTTTACACTGTACATAGGATGAATAATGGCATGTGAACACATTGTTCTCCTCTACAGGAACTGGGCTATCAACTCATCCCTTCATCTTCCTTCCCCTAGATAGCCGCACATTGAGGAGTTCAAATGATGCGTCCTCTTCCACCAAAGAATAAAAAAGCATTTACAACCAAAGCAAACAACACTTTATGACGAATCTACCGCTTCAACTTGTTGACGTGCCAGGTATTTCTCCCTTCGCTCTTTCTGAAAATAGTCGGAAATCATCAAATATAAGTAAAATAAGAAGGAAAAAAAATGAAAAAGGAGCACTCGAAATGGTTTATTACCCATTCATCAATTACAAGACCTTCCCCAACAACTCGGGGACCTGTATCTGGGAGAGGTTTCTTGCGTGCTTCAAGAGCAGACTCAGCTTCAGCCAATTGATGTCTAAGTTTCTCCAATGCCTTAAGAAATAGAATAATAGCATTATAAAAGCATTCAAGGAGTCAATCAAGGAGCTGTGTAGTGCAGAAAGCAAAACACTACTAAAACGATTCTATTCTACTTACAGGGCTAGGCCGTTGCACATCTAAAAATACAACCCGCAAGATTCTTTCTACAATCACTTGATCCCTTTGTTCATCAAACTGTACAACAGAAGGCATAGTCAAAAGTCCTGTATTAGCATCAGTGTCTTTAGTTAACAGGGGTCAACAGCCAACTAGTAGCATAAACATGAATAGCACATGCATAATAACCAAGTTGAACAAAGTACACAATTAGATTATAACAACAATAACACATAACACAACAAGCTGATTAGGCCTTAAATGAATAGAAATTCTTGGAAATTTTCAATAGTCTAAGGAAAATCTTATGTTTTAAAGGATCTATTGTACAAGCCATAACAGCAGACATGGCATCCTATGATGACTGTATAGGACTGATTTCAGACAAACCACAATACCAGTATTGATTTCAGACAAAACCAGTACAATTGAATTTATCAGACACTTCTCATGAATGCACTCTATCCTATAACTATTACCAATTCAACTTAAAGCAACCATAAACCAGATTTTCCTTTTGCAATTTGCAACTGAATTCATATTATGCAGGCCTTTTAAAAACAAGGTATAAAATGACTAGATAAAACTTTTCTCACTGCTCTTCCAACAATGGGAAGAAAAAAAAAGAAGATGTGTGCATAACGAATGCAAACTCAGTAGATGATAGAATCCCAAGCAGACTACTCATTAAAAATGTGTTTCTAACCACCGATTACTTAGGAATAATGGATCATCACCAGTAACTACAGCAAATCTCCCAAACAACTAAAAACCCTTAAAGCAAATCCCACTTTACCCAAATAAGAACAACCAACTACAGTACTAACTTAACAAGTATTTCCATTTGAATTCATCCATTCATGCTAATGCAATGCTAAGAAAACAAGGGCCTCCATTGAATTAAAAAATAAACAAAAAACAGAAAATATATAACAAGCAAGATGATTACTGACTTACAAGCTCAGGCAAGTAATCAACCCCAGCTGGCACCTTCAAACTCATTATCTTAAATTTAACTTTACTCTTTAAATCCACTTGAGCCTCATCATTTTCCGGACGCTCCACAAATTTAAACACTGCCCACAACAAACGAAAACAAAAACACAACAAACACAAAATTATTATAAGAAAATCTAAAAAAAATGCCGCGCTGAGTGATGTTATTACCAGTAGCGATAATGCTTTCCCCTGGCGCCAAAATCCCACCAGGTGGACGCATAAAACAACTCTTCGGTGCAGTAGTTTGAAACTAGAAATAATAAACGAAAATCAATCAATTAATTAATTGAAGTAAGACAACCAGATAATTCAATAAAATTATAAAATATTATGCTATTAACTGTAAAATTAATATTATATTTTAGAGAATAACCGTTATAACTGTTACGAGAACAGTCACTTTAATCGACAGTGAGAATATAAATAAAATCAGCATTAATTCATAGGAAAATCATGATTTTAAATTAAAAAAATGTGGGTAGATTACAGTAAATTTTGACGTAAAAAAGTAAAGTAAATAGAAAATTAATAAGTCAATTTTACCTTGAAAGCTACGTGTGATTTACTAGTGTTCTTCATCCTGATCGCACTTCTCGCCTGAGTTCCAGGCTCATCTAAAATTCAAAAAAAAAAAGTCAAAAAATAATAGATATTTAGCTTAAACAAAGCCACGAAGGCAACGGCTAACCAAAGCGGGGTCGTACAAGGGAAGTAGAGGCTCTTAGTAGGATCGAGGCGCAGCCGGCGCCTAGGAGGGAGAAGCGATCTGGCAATGGAGGTAACGGTTTTGGAGTGCTTGGCGGTAACCGTCTGCGTGTTGCTGTTGCCGTTGTGGTTGAGGTTTTGAGTGGAGGAAGAAGAGGAAGAGTGGTTCATCGTGGCGGGAGTTTGCCAAAAGGAACAGAAACTAAACATCTTCCTCTCGGAGCTCCGCTGCTTCTGGTCGGAGATCGCCATGGGCCGCCGCAAAGTTAGCTAGTCGACTGTGGCAGTAAAGCAATCTCCCTTTTGTCGTCGCTAATAAAAAAGGAAATAAATAAAAAATCTCGAGGAATTAAATCTTTCGCCTGGCTTTTCCGTTTTTATAAATAAAGAATATATTTTATTTTTTTAATGGAATTTCCTTTTTTTTTTTTCTGTGAATTCTGGACATGCAAAATGGCTACATTCTCGCCGAATATAAACGCGGCTCGGATTTGAAATATTTATCCAATTGTAGTTAATTTAAATTTGGCATCCGTTGCTGACGGGGCTGTACAATGGGGCATTCATGTTATTGATTTAAAGTTAGAAGGTTACTTTTGGCTTCAAAGTACAAGCTCTTTCAGAGCGTTGTGAAGGGCAGTTTCGTTATATTATTATTATTAATTTTTTTTTTTTTTGCAGTTCATTAATTTTGGATTCATAAATTTGGTGAATGGCAAAAATTTTGTGAAACGAGGTGCATTTACAAAGGTTGGTTATGTTTGTTGGAGGGTTAGTTGGGAAGATAGGAATTAATTGGGTGAATTAATTATTAAATAAGTTTATTAATTTAATTTCAAGTTTTTTTAATAAATACAACATAGAAAATAAATATAAAATAAGTAATTGGTGTTTAATTAGGTTGGGTGTTAAAGGGGTTGTCTACAAGAAATAAACACAAAAAAAAAACCCACAAATTTTGATATAATATTACAAGAATTCGCTTTTGTTTTAGGACAATAATTAAATTTTATAAGCAAGACTAAAAGTGCACTAAGTACACTATTTTTTAATTACTTTTTTAATTTTTTATATATTTTAAAAAATCTTTGTCATCTTGAATTATATTAATAATCCTAAATATGATAATTCGTATTTTTGTATTGTGTCTATTTGATGTCAAACACATGTACAATAGAAAATTTATCAGGTTACAATTTGTATTAATATGCCAAGTACGAAATAAATTTTTTTAATTTTTCAAATTCATATTGTTTTTACCTAATCTTTAATCCGTATTATTTTTATGCCATACTATCGATTATATCTAAAACTATCTAATTTAATTAATGGTGTGATAATTTTTTATATTATAATTTCTTTTTCTTACTAACACTTGATTTTATTTTTGGATTTATTTACACAAGTCAATGAAACATGGAAAGTTTTTAATTTTTTTTAGGGATTAGTTAATAAGCTGACTTTTTTAGCTTTGGATTGAGCAAAATATTTATAGTTTAAAGATGGGACATCACATTTTCAATCATAATCATATAGTTGAAACTTCCTAATTATTTGATCTTATCTTGGTCATGTTTGATACTATTTTAATGCATGCTTGTACCATACATTCCTATTATAATTTAATAAATATATATACCTTGCTTATGACATTTATAGGTAATTAGGTATGTTTCATGTTATGACATTTAAGGTGTTTATTTATTAAAAGTAATAAAAAATAGATTTAACTATTAAACATTAAGACTAAACCAAATAGGAACAATTAAGTATAGTCCATTGAATGACACAAAGTTTTCTGACAAATGGAATATGCACTTTTAATATGCTTTATATAAATGAAACACATTTTTACATATGATCATCATTAAAATTATGTAAAGTATTTAAAATAACTAACTTTATATAAATAAAGTCTTTTATTCGTTTGACGTGTGAAAATAAACTTAAAATTTATTCTGGAGAGTTTAATTTAGTAATTGATATACGATTTGATTATCATGCTTGAAAAGTAAAATTGATTCACCTTTCTCTAAATCAAAAACTCATAAACAAATGAAATCATTTGATCCGTAAGAATGTATTCAAAGTTTATATACATTATGCATCTGAAAATTTGATTCAATGAAAGAATAAGATTTTCATTTTTCAATCGCATTAGATAAAACCAGATTAGGTCCAAAATTATGCCACCAAACACAAATAAGCAATGTTGCTTGTCTGTATTGCAAGGGATGATTCGCAATTATTGCATAAAATGCCACTTGCTATGTACCAATTTTGATGCTTCCTTTTTATTCAAGAATATTACTTATGAACTTAATATATGAAAAAATAATACTAATGTAGTTAAGATTGTACATTATTCACCAACAAAGCTTTGGCCAAAATGATTGGTATGCCTAAAACAATTTCAATTCTTACCCTCAACAATAAAATGAATTATTATTTAATATAATGTCAGTTAAATTTTAAAATTTTACAAATAAAATTAAGATGGTGATATTGATATACTCTTTAAGAAATATTAAAAAATAATTAAAATCCTTATCAAAACAAAAAAAAAAAACAAAAACAAAAATTGTGCATTATCCAAGTCTAAACTTGGCTCACACACATCATTGGAAGAACCTGTGTTTTATGCTTTATTTTTACTCTTCCATTCACACCTAATTGAAGCAATATATTTTTTATATTGTAGATTTGATATTTCAAAAACGTTCCAAAAGTAATCCATATTTCATTTTTTAAAATTCGAGAGTAATTTTAAAAATGTAACTCATCAAAGTCTACATACATAATCAACGAGACCCAGCTTAAAGAACAAGTGAAAATTACTTTTAAATGACTATTATATGTGAACAATAGATTTATGCATGCATTGGAGGTTCATCCAAGAACTGTAACTCTAATTTTTGAATGGGTTAGAATAAAAATATTAACTTATTAAATGAGTTTGGATTAATAAATAAAATTTGATAAAAATCAAGTTGGATTTGAATTCGCCATTTAAAGCTTGAACTTGAGTTGGCTTCATCCAACTCAATAATTATCATTTTTTTAATTTATAACTTTGTAAATTTGATATCTTAATAAAATGTGATATTGTATTTTATAAGTTTTAAAATGATTTTGAAGATATGTCAAGTAAGTAAGTTATTGAATAATATGCTAATTGATTTTTTTTAATTACTTTAGACTTATTTTTTTTACCTCCCAATGTAGAAAATTTATGTATCGGATTACCTTTTTTTAACACATGATCAAATTAAATTGCCAATTTTATTTATTTGATCTTGTGTTATTTTTTAAATTTTGATTTGGATTTTATGTTCTCATAATTTTTTTTATAAATTTATTTGAATTTATTGTGTTACACTTATTAATTATTAATTGTTTTTTTATTTTTTACATCTTATTTTATTTTTTTATGTGTGTTTGGATAGACTTAGGCAAGTCTAAATTTATTTGTTGTATCAAAAAATGGGTTTGAACAAAATTAAGTTCAAAAAATGAATTGGATTAGGTTTAAGCCCATTTTAAATCCATTAATATCCTATCGATCCGAATCCAATTTGATCCGGGCTATGCATAAACATCTTTAATGAATAAATTTATAAGATTATTTCATCGTGATGAATTGAATTATATGGATTAATTTTTAATATGTCATTAGTGAAATTTTTTTATTCTACAAATATGATTAAGATGATGACATATATCTTTTAAAAATATTAAAAAATAAAAAATAAATAAAATAAATATATATTATCATCCCAATTTCGTTCGTAGAATAAAAAAACTCCACTAACTATGTATAGAATAATTATCCTCTCTGTATGTATGAGTGTGTGTATATATATATTGAAAATCAATCTCTTAATTATTTCATCAAAAACAAACTTGGGTTGGATTGTTATTATTATTATTATTATTATTATTATTATTATTATTATTGTGTCATGAGATAAAATTGAAATAAGTTTCTCATAATTCAGGGGGACATCCAAATTGAGTCAATTGACCAAGTAATTCGCTATGTTCATGATGAAAAAAAAAAAAAGCTTTAATTGGTGAATCCCTGCAAACTTAGGGACTACATTAGTGGAAACATAAATAACGTTTGAATCGAAGAGTTTGTTTTCATTAAGATATGTGTTCGGTCGATTCCACCTATTTGTTTCTTTTTTCTATTTGGGAATTCTCTCTTTAATATACGTAAGATAATTTACTTTATGCTTATTAATAAATGTAAAGTTATTGTCAATAAATATAAATATATGTTAATAAATAAAAACATAAAAAAATAAAAATAAATATAGGCTTAATATTAATAAGTATAAACATATTAAAATAATCGTAAACTTTATATCAAAAGGTACAATATAGATTAACCTTACAATAAATTCAATTTTGTTATAGAATTTTTTTATAATATACCATTCTAACGACCTCTCCCTCTCAATTTGTTCCTGGTTCAATTCCCTTTGTTTCTATTGGTTGGACTATCTTTGATTTTTTAATAATACCACTAAAATACACACACTTATAATAATTATAGTAAATTAGAAGAATGACAATTTTTTATTCTTACACGGTATTTCTTTATTTGGATTTTGAAGGATGAGAATTTGAAAACTCATTTTTTGAACAATAAATATGTATATATATATATCATCAAAGCAAATCTTTAAATATTTTATATGAATATAAATTTATTTGACTTATTCACATCTTTTTTGACAACAATATGATACCATAGCTTAATATCTAATCAAATTCAATGATTTTATCTTTTAATTTTGTCCATTTCCAAATAGTTGAAAAGTGCAAGACATTACAACTAATCCCATAAAACACTCAAATTATGTAGGCCCAGAATCTCTAAAAAAAAAAAACTGATAATTTTTCAAACTTAAAATTTACCCTTAAAATTTTATAAAATTACAAAAATAAATACCATTATATCTAGTTCTACACGATATAAAGGATAACAAATTTGTTTGTTGAGAGATTTTTCAATTTCATCCTGTATTTTTTTTTTCTGAATTAATTCAAATAAATTTATTTACATTAAACTTAAGGAATTTATGAAAAAAAAATTACTTTTCACAATTTTTTTTAGATTCAAATTTGAGATAATAATAATAAAAAAGACTCTCTTATAGTTTAAATTAACATTTATAGATAAAAACTAATATTTTTTTGAATTGTTTAAGATTACTCAATCTATTAAGTTGTAATAATTAATTGGGTCCCCAACAAATCAAATTTCATGAGAACCTCACCTTTCCCCCATCTCATCAAAACTACCATCAATGATCAAATTCTTCCCCTTGGCCTTGATTAATATTACCCTCCACCAACCCGCCATAAAACCAGCACACTCTTCCATTATTAATGCTCATCTCTTCGTACTCTCTTCAATTATCAGAGCAAAAAAAGGATTTCAATCTGGATTTTTTTAGGGTAGTTCTTGAATAATTGAATGTTCTTTCAAATTTTTAGGTATGGGTTGTTGGGTTTTAATGTTGTTGAATGTCTGCATGGTCTTATTAGAGCGTTTGAACCAGACAAAGACTGGGGTTTCTATTTCTTGTCATAAAAGAAACAGTGATAGCTAAGAAGTGGTTTTGTGGCTGAGGATGAATTTGCTGGATTTGGGCTCCCACTCAATTAATTTCTTTAGACATCTGAATCTGCCAAAATAAAAAAAAATAAAAAAAATTGTGCTAATATCCACCCTATAATATCTCAATTCTCATGTCATTGTAAATGGTCATCATTGTTGATAAAGAATGATATGCAGAATAGAGTATTTTAGCTTGAGCAAAAGCTCTAATTTTGTCCTTGGCATTAGATTTATTGATTCGTGTATTTATTTAGTGATTATTTTAATGTCAAACGTATATAAAACATAAAATATTGTTTAGTAATTTGTGTTCATATGGTAAATAGAATTTTTTAAAATTTTTACTATACATTTATATACATAATTTTATCAAAAAATTAATATCTATCATTTTCGTATTTTTTTATATCATTTTTATGTGAGGACGTAATATCATATCTAAATTATTAAATCTACTTTATATGTAGATTAAGCGATCTTATTTTATAATTCGATCTAGAAATCCCATGATCTTTAAATGTCTCCACAGCAACGATTTGTAGCTGCCACAAGCCACATTCTACTTGCTATACTCAATTTTCCCATTTTTATTTTTTTCGAAGACCTTTCCTTCTGATGTCACCAAAACTATGTCGTTTTAAGGGGGACTTGTCATACCGCACCAGTGATAAATAATGCATAAAAGATAAAAAATGTGAAATGATAAAATTACATTTTTGTTCATAGTTTTAAATTTTTTTTTATTTTATTAGAAAGTATATATTTTTAATAGGTATAATTTTCTTTTTAATTTCATTAGAACCGATTGAATTATCTATACATGAACGAAATATTCCTTTATGGGATTATAATAGAAATTAAGAATAAATATAAAAATATCCTTCATCTTCTTGGGCTGGCCCAGCCCAAACTTAATTTGACATATTTAGCCTAACCATCACAGATAATCATAGTAATTAAATCTTAATTCCTTGCTTGTCTTATAGCAAATCTTGATTTAGAGATAATAGCTTTAATTTCTATACGCAAATTAAATTTTCCCTGTTTAACTTATTTCATCTGAATTGAAAATGTTAATATTGGCATTTTTTATTCTGATTTTTAACCAAAATTTTCTTGGAATAACCCTCCTAGGGGAAAAGCAAAAAAATAAATTGAGCCAAGTTTCGAATGAAATTTGGCTTCATATACACAAATGTTGTAAGGGTATTAGTTTAATAAGGACCCAATTGCTTAAATACATAACTTTTCTTAGGGACTTTTGTTCAGATTGCTTCAACAATCAACTTCACATCTCTCAATTTCTTTGACAAAGCAGAAGAAGAAAAGGGTAGACAGCCTTCTAGCCTGAGAATATCGTCTGATGTTAGCCTTAGCATGCTGTTGAACTGATCTCAGCTCATAATTCCACCTGCAGAGCCCTTGATCTTTCAATGCCTCCACCCAAGCCAATTTGCTTGTAGAACAACCAACAGCTTGAGAGTGTGGGTTTTGAGGTCACAACAAGAGAAGTTTCTTGCACAGTGGAAGTATGAGAGATAGTAGGCTAGTGGAAAATTAATGAGAGTGCAAAACCATAGTGTATGGCCAGATTTTTCAACAGTTTGGGGAAAGACCCATGGTATATGAATCTGTCTTTACACCTGCACACTGACTCAACTAAGAAAAACAAGGTGCATGGCCTTTTGTTTTCATTGTCTGGAAAGTTCCATGGAAGCACCAGGTTTCAGAGCTTTAGAACAACTAGTTAACTGGATGTTGTCACTTGTCAATGTTCAAAGAGGTGGAAAAGCGACAGCTGTTCCTGGATCAGCTTCCAGAGCTCTGAAGAAACTTTTCAAGGATTAATGGTAATAGTATATTTCATTGCTAAATTAGCAAATGTCAAAACTAATTTGTTTGATCATAAAAAAAAAATTTATAAATCATGAGATTTTCCTAGTCTTTAAGTCTGAACAACATGATTTCTCTCAAGTTCTATGATCTAAGAAATTAGTGTATGATTACACATTCTAAGCTAAAATAACTGATCTTTACTAAATCTTTAGGTCTGTAAGATCATTTCTTTTTCCATTAGAAACTTAACTCAAATGTCTTAGATGCAGCATTGGCATAGAGCACCTGAAGTTGTAAGAATCTGATGTTCTTCTCATTATCTGCTGCATTTACAATAGGAATTTCAAGAAACTATAATAATGATCTTGAGATGAGATTTCCATAAATCCTTGTAAATTTCTTAGCAATTAGAGATTTTGCCTTCAAAAGATACTGTTTCATCTTTCAAGCATGTTTATTTTTTCCCTTGCCTGTATGCTGTAGAAGAGTATATCCATGAACTTTTTCTTAAGAACCAAACAAACCCAGAAATTCTGAGACTGAAAAAAGCATGTTTAATCACACAAAACTAAATTCAATTTAATTTCATTTCTCCATAATCCAAGCTCAACCACAACAAAATAGGATTCTGGTAAGGAAGAAAATGTTCTACTAATACTTAACATTTCCATTACATCTATAATCATCATAACATCAAAATCTAATAGTTGTAGGACCCAAACAGCTTAAATCCATGACTTTTCTCATTTTCTCTTCAGATTTCTTCATCAATTTACTTGAAGCAGCAGCTGAAGAAGGAGAAAGAACCTTTGCCTGAGAAAATGATCTCATACTGTTCTTGGTATGTTGATGAATTGACCTTATGGTATAATTCCATCTGCAGATCCCTTGGTCCTTGAGGGCCTCTACTGCACCTATTGTAGCTGCAACAATCCAGGCTTTCCTTCCTGCTCCACTACTCATTGCTGAATTTCTTGCAACTAATGATTTGCGACCTTGCAGGTGGATGTTCTCACTGAGAAAAAAAGCTTGGACAAAAATTATTGTTGTTGAATTGTTGATTTTGAGTTGGGGAAAATATATGGGTTGCTTTGTTTTTTATACTGAGAAAAGAATGGAGAAACAATAGGCGGTTTAAGCCAGATATCAGGAGGTGGAACCGTGGAAAGTGCCCCTGGTTTTAGGAGACAAAAACAAGAAACCAGGTGCTTGCTTTCTTACACGTCACTTCGGTTTTGGATTCTCGATGCGTCGTGGGTTCTATTATTTTTTTTAACAGTACATTATATATGAAAAATCAAATAATTAATAAATATTTAGGATTAACAAGATCTAAAATTTTTATTATTTTTTACATATTTTTTAAAAATATTTTCATAATTATTATTGTCAAATATAATAGCGACGAATTATTGACGTATTCGTTTTAATATTTGTGTCACGTATTATCAAAAATTCTGTAAAAAAAATAATAATCAAAGAGACGCATGAAAACACACTCCGATACTTAAGTCAAAAAAAAAATTTGATAAAATTTCTGTAAACAAAATAGAGACTTAATTTCATAAATCATATATGATTCTTATTTATAAAGATTAATTTCACTTTTAATTACGTAAATTATCCACTAATTAAAAATTTTTTACTATTTTACGAGTCCTACGGAATCAAAAACATTTAAAAACAAATTTGTCCAAATATTTAATTTATATCATCCGCAATATTATTTTTAAGATAGTAAATCTGATTTTTCACATGTTTTTTCATGGGTCACGTGACGTACTTTTATTATTTTTATTTTATTTTATTATTTTTTTATCATGCATAATCGTAATAATACCAAATACTTTTAATTTTTAAATTATTTTTTCACACCACTTTTTTCAATTTAAACAAAATGCAAAACTAGATCTAAGATTGAAATATTAAGTATCGTTTGATTAATATTTTGTAATTTAATTTTTAATTAAAAGAATCGAGATATATATATATATATATAAATATAAGGTAGTAATTAGTAATTAAAAGGTAAAATATCGAAATCATATAATTTATTAAAAAATAAATAAAAATTTCACACGCAGTTCACCGGTTAACTTAGATGCAACGTGCAACTAAACGACCGAAAAACAGCCGGCGGGCAGTGTTGTGAACAGCTTGGGAATTGGCGGAAAGTAGAAACCCTCGGTATTTTAAATACCGTAAAAAGCTTTCCATGCTCTCGTTTTAATGGATTTGTGAATACCCACCCTTTCATCAAGAATCTGTCAATAGTGAGGAAAATGTCAAATTACACATGTAAAAATTTTAATCACATTTGCATTTTAGCTCTAATATCACTTCTTCATTACTCTAATCAAAATTGTGAACAATTATTAATTCACTTTATATATAAAAATTTAATTTTAAATTCAAATTAATCAAAATTTAAAAATCAAAATTATTTTTAAATTAAATTAATAAAGATTAAAATTCTTTACATATAATTTATTAATTATAAAAAAACTTAATTTACAAAATTTCTACATGAGGTTTGAAAAAGAGGATCTATTGCTTTTTTTACATTTACAGAAAAATTATTTTTAATTAATTTTTATTGTTGCATTGAAATTTTTTTCTAATAATTTATCAATTATAAATTAAATTGATCTAATTAGTGAGTTTTATCCATTAAAACCAAAATATGAAAAAAAAATGACAATCCAAATTTAGATTGAAAATTTCATATTTCATCACTCAAACCCCAATCGATTACATGTAGCCGTATCAAACAAGAACAACTAAAAGTTTCATTTACATCTATTCATAGTCTCTCTCTCACATCAAAAATTCTATTAATCATAACATTAAAATTTAACAGTAGAAGGACCCCAACAGTTCAAATCCAGGACTTTCCTCATTCTCTCCTCAGCTTTCTTCCTCTTCTCCTCTCTCAACTTAGAATCTGAAACAGAAGTTGAAGAAGAAGAAGAAACCTTCTTGGCCTGAGCAAACGACCTGATATTGTTCTTGGCATGCTGTTGCAGTGATCTTAAAATATAATTCCATCTGCAAATTCCTTGGTCTTTCAATGCCTCCACTGCTCCGATTGCAGCTGCCACAACCCAAGTTTCTCTGGCTGCTCCGCTCATTGTTCTACAGGATTGCTGATTTTGGGTGAAAGTTTAGCGATGGCAGATGTTCTTCAGGATTCAGGTTAGTTTGATTGAGTTGGGGGGGAGAAATGGAAAGCTGGGTCGCTTTATACAAGGTAGAAAACCATGGCTAGGTGGTTTAACTTTAAGGAAAGTAGCAAGGAAGGTTGAAGCACCCATAGTTTTTGGGGACAAAACCA
Source organism: Firmiana major (assembly GCA_033439115.1). Lineage (NCBI taxonomy): Eukaryota > Viridiplantae > Streptophyta > Magnoliopsida > Malvales > Malvaceae > Firmiana > Firmiana major. The sequence continues at coordinate 67,691,968 of CM065905.1, forward strand.
AGTGCTTTGGTGGGGTTAGTACCTGGAAGAGTCTGGGTTTTCGGTGCTTCTGAGATTCAATGGCTTAACTTTAAGCAAACTAATGGCTTAAACATGTGACCATGAATCTAATTACAAGTGAACTCTAGGACCTCAAATGAAACCAAGCAAAGAAATCTGAGAGCCTTTGTTTTATTTCAGACATTGACATGGAAAATTTTAATTTATTATATTTTTTAATATATATTAAGAGATATGTATGGTTCTGTATAGAATACAAAAAAATTATTAAAATATGAGATAATTTCTTTTTATTTTATAATGTATTTTTCTAAGGAAATTATATCATCTTTGCATGCATTTTGGGTTCCTTCTAAAATGACCATTTGGTTAGGTGGATTTGGTATGCAATCAAGGATTATGGAAAATTTGTTAGAAGTGGGTATTCTTCCAAATGTTTAATTAATAGGTTTATTCATTCAAAGTTGAATCAAATTAGTTAGAAGTATAATTTTGATTCAATCAACTGAAATTTTCTTATACCTCTATTGATTAATTGTTAAATTTTGTTTTGAGCTTTAGACCAAACAAGGAAAGAAAACATTTTTCTTATGTCCTTGTACCATAATTTGATATTAAATTTTGAATTTATTACTTAATTAATGTAAAAGTTTTTTTTTTTTTGGAATGCTAGAAATGTCCCTTCATTTCTATTCAGTTTTTTCGGTTAAAACAATTATAATCTCATTAAAAATTAATTAAAGAAGATTTAATGATCATTAAATTTTAAGATAGATATTTAATTTAAAATTAATTGATAACAAATAAAATAAATTTTGTTATATTTATTTGCTCAATATACTTTCAATATTATTAACTTGAGGATTTTTTTTTTTAACAATTGAGGTTATCTTAGCTGTTATCATTTTTGGAATCCAAAGCTTGAATTTCCTTTCTTTTTATACAAATCAAAAGTTGAAATTTTTGTATATCACTTTAAATTTAGACACCAAAAGTTGAATTAAATATGAAGTAGTAACACTTGGTTCCTGGAAGTGAACTTTGGGAGCAACATCATGCACCAACTACTGTCCATAACATGGAATTGTTGTGAGCTACTCTTCGCTCACGACAATTTCATATTGTGGGCATCGAAAACCTAGAAAAAAAATTGTGTTTTCAATTTAAAACGTTGAAATTCATAAACAAATCATTGATCAACATTTTAATGCAATAAAATCAAGGAAGAACAAATTTAAATGAAGATATTAAGGATATTTATCTTAGATTATTACAAACAATGAAAATTGTCAAGAGATTGAAAAGAAATTTGAAAATTTGTTTAAAAGAAATTGAAGAGAAAAATGAGAAATAGGTTGTGAGAATGTTTAGGATGTGAAAGGATATTTTTTGGTCGTACAATATTAAATATAGGTCGTGAAAAGTAAAAATTAAAAGATAGATTTAGTGATTAGGTTTTTTAACTCAATAAAGTGTGTCAAGAATCAAATAATTGATAGGTTGTATTTAGAAATACTCATTTTTTATTTATAAACCCTACTTACACAACCCATTAACAAATACTACTGAACTAGCACGATTTATTTACATATAGCCCAATTTATTTAATACCTCTAAATACATCTTAAAATTATTCACAATATTTACATATTAATAAAAATATAAATTAAGTATATTTAATTTTTATCCGCATTAATTGTATTATTGCCTACAAGATAGTTAATAGGATGAAATGCAAAGTAGAAGATATAATTAGCATTTAAACATTTTATCTCCTCCTCAAAGTATTAGTTTTGAATCTCCTTACTTCGAAAATTATAATTAAGCATGAATATAATTTCCATGCATCATATCACTTATATATATCTATACTAATGTATTATATATAAAAATAAGTATATCATTTATAAAATAAATAAATCATTCAAATATGTTACTTTTTTATTCACTCAAGTATATTATTTTTTGACAAATTTTTCACTTTTGTATGCATATATATTTTTTGAAATTGTAAGAACATTATTATCAAATAAAATATTTTTAACATATATATGATTTTTTAAAAAAATCTATATATGATTTTATCAAATAAATAAAAATTAAGAATTTTAAATATAGTATTTAATCATATATTTATTTTTATTTAGTTAAACATATAATCCTTGTCACATTTTTTTTTATTTTTCTATATTATTTGTCTTTTTTTCGCTTAAAAAAGGTTTTGGAAAATTTATTACTTGACAAGTGGCAGACAAAATGGGATTCCAAGAATCAACCACAAATCCTCCCAAAAACTTGCTACTGTATACTGTTATTTTATGTTATTGTTATACATAGGGAAACAAAATGAGTCAAGAATAGCTATATTTTATTATAGCATATTGAAAGTTGAGAGAGTTTTTTTTTTTTTTTTTTTTCCCTTATATTGATATATGCCCTATCTAATAAAATTAATTTTCTCAACTAATTAGTTAAAATGTCAATTATAAGGAAAGTTTAAAAATTAAAATTATATTATATAACATTTCAAAGCAATTGTATTAAGATTCAAATAATTCCTAGCTGTGTCTTTGTTTTCTTCCCTTAATATAGAAGGAAAAGATGACAAAGTATGGGGATTTTAATTCATGATCATAAATAAATAAATAAATAAATAAATATAGATTTTAATCCAAAAAAAATAAAAATAATAACTTTTGATAGTTCTAGCAATGTAATTTATGCAAAAATAGCATCAAATTAATGTACAAAAATACAAAGGGGTTTAATTAGGACCCCAACAGCTCAAATACATGACTGTTCTAAGTGATTCCTCTGACTTCTTCAACTTCTCATCATCTCTCATCAGCTTCTTTGACAAAGCAGAAGAAGATGGAACATAAATTTCCTTAACTTGAGAAGATGATCTGATATTGTTCTTGGCATGCTGTTGAACTGACCTCAAAGCATAATTCCATCTACAAATTCCTTGATCTTTCATTGCCTCAACAGTGCCAATGCTAGCTGCTGCTATCCAAGCTCTTGTTGAAGAATTCATGTTTTTCTTTTCTATGCTTTTGGTAGGTAATAGAAATGACAGTGGAAATGGAATGTTTTGGAAAATTCAAAGGCTGGTTTCTGGCTTGTAATTGCTTTGTTTGAGCATATGGAGAGAGTGGATAAGAGTTTCTTATATAGAGGAAAGTGTTGGGGGAGAAGCCACAGACAGATGGTATTGCCTAAACCAAAGGGAAAAGCCAATGGTTTGAAGTAGCATAGCCAGGCTAGTGGTATTATAACAGTGTTTATATTTAATAAACTGATTATCATTCTACGGTGTTACCTTATTAATAAATAAAATATATAAATATATAAATTTTTAAAAATAAATTAAAATTTTGATTAATATTTATTTTTGAAGATTTGTATTTTTTTTTAAGTTTATTCATTAATAACATAGCATTTTGTAATTGATTGATAATTTATAAATATTACCGATGATTTATTAGAAGAAATGAAAATTAATTTTTTTCCATATTTTTGAACAAAGTTGGAATTATAAAATTATTATTGTTCGAAAATTTTTATTCAAATCTGCTTTCAATCTCAATAAAATTAATATTATATCATAAAATAAATAAAAATACTTATAACTAGATAAAAAAGTAATATATAAATATTATGCATTATAATGCATCGAATATAAATTTATTTTAATAGATAGTTATCCTCCAATTGGAGACAATAATGATTAATGAGTGAGGAAATGAAGAGTGGTGATTAAAGAAACGGACAAAATAGGAAAGATGGTGGTGGGGGAGAAGTAATTGGCATGGACAAAATCCCCAAGATAAGATTTCGGCCTGGCTTGCTGTCTGATTCCTTTGCAAATAGGGGCTGAACCCATCACATCCAAAGTTACAAGTGGGTTATATCTTACAATGGATTGAGTAGGATCCTCCCTCCACTACTTTCAGCCTGGGCTACCACACCAGCAGCAAAATCTAAAAACCAAAACTTATCCACATCATTTTATTTATTTTTAAATATAAATTAATTAATTTCAATTTATATCAAGGCCCTATCCTGAAAATGTGAGAATGTGCACTTTTTAATGTATACCAAAGTCCTCAGAAACTATCTGATACACTTGGTAGGATGCTGAGACAGCTTCCATAATTTTTTCTTCCTGAACCTTATGATAAAGCACTGTGGCTTGCAAAGCAGGAGGTAGAAGACAGTAATTAGCTTAGCAAAAACCAGGAATACAACAGCTGAGGAGTTTATTACCTGTGGGTTTTCATTTCCTTTGCAATCTTCACTTGTTCCAGGAATGAAATTACAGGTTGGCGTTCTGTACCAGCACTTTTCTAATGTATGAAATTCTGACTGAATAGAACCAATTCTTCCACTACACACTGTTACTGTATGCCAATTGCTGAACAACCTTGTTGAGAACAGCACATGCTAGTGATAAGTTTAGTTTGGATAGGCCATATGATTAGTTGTGATTGATTTCGATAAAATTAAAAATAATGATGACGGTGAAATTAATGTAAAATGATGATGCGTTTATATTTTATTGAACTCCATTTGAAATCAAATGGAGCCACGATTCATTTATGGAGATTGAGAAGATAGTTTGGCTGAACTGAAAATAGTAAAGTGAACAAGATTAGCAGCATAGGTGTCAAATTTCCAGCTTGAAGAGATTGTGTTTGTAAATTTTGTTCCTTGTTAGGCCGATACAAATCGTTGGTTGAGACAAGCAAGCGTTATCATACCAAGCCAAAAAGAAAAAGGCAGGTTGTAATTCTTATTGCATAATTTGCATTGCACCAACACAAAATTGAACAGAACTATGTAGAAATCGATTGGAAAATAGGATGAAAACAGAGATAAGCTAAGCATGCAAGTCTTATTGCATTTGCACCAAAGACAGTCTCATTTCACACCAAGGCATCCATAACTTAGGAATTTAATTAGACACTATATGTACTGATCCAAACTATGGGAGCTATTCTAAAAGCCCAATTCTCCATCCAGAATATGGCCTGGCTTATAGGCTATTGTTAGAATTGAGAGAGGTTTTTACTGGTCGGGTCCAGCCCGGATTACACTTTGAAAACTTTGATTTGGGTTCAAGTATGTTCATATTTAGAAATCTATATTTAATTATTAATAATACTAAAAAATCCCCCGACACAATTTGAAAATTTTTGGTGCTTAATAATGTTTATTTACAAATTGAAAAAATAAAATTACTTTTTTTTTTCTCTGAATAATTGGCCTATGTGCTGTGTGCATCAGCAAGTCAATGACATAAGTGGGAATGATAAGCAAGCAAGCAAGTTCCAAGCATTGGACTAATCTTTACCTAATAAATTTAATACAAATAATTAATTGCAATAACTACCTTTTTTTATACCAAATCATTGAATTATGATGATTAATTTGTCTATATGTGCCAAAATTGGAGACATAATGCTACGGTTAGGGTTTCAAATAATGAATAAATTGTGATTAGATAAGGTCAATTAGTAAGGTTGATTTGATGAAGAATTATAATCTCCCAAAGGTCTCAATTATAACAATCTGAGGCTAGCTTAGTCTTTAAGGAAATAGCTTAACAGTTTGACATTGGAATCCTTCATATATATAGCTAATTATACCTAGTAATTAAGGATGAGCAGTCGACTTTTTAGTCAAAAAAATTTTGAAATCAAATTAATCTACCTACTTTAAAAAATGATAATCAAATCGATTAACTTAATTCTAGTAATCAAACAAATTGAACCAATAATAAATCAACTCGATTCGATTTCACTTTTATTTTTCTATATCTACTATTATCAAATATTCTTTCTAATCCTAAGATTTTTGTTGTCTCTAGTTCGAATCCAATAATACATAGCAATTTTTAGACATTTTTAATTATATATTATATATAATTTACTAAAAAATATAAATTAAAAAATCAGTTAATTTGATCAGTTTGATTGGTAATTTACATGTAATTCACAAAATTTTGTATTAATAAAGATATAAAAATAAAGATTGAAATGTAATTTACTATAGTTACTAACTATCTAGTTTTCACAAAATACGTAAATATGCATACTAATTTTTAGTTAAAAGTCGTTTGTGTACTACTTAATTTTATTGCTAATTAACATATTCTACTCTCATATGGGCAACCGCAAGAAGCAAAAGAGTTAATAAATTAAACTAAAAATTAGTGTTAGATTTTACGCATAATTAGTAATCTACCAACACTCTTTGAAATTTCACTGCATTAAAAAAAAATTACTCAATTATTTGTTAGCAAAATTCCATTAATTTAATTGCGACTCTCACCAAGTCAACTTAGACTTAGAGACAATGACCAACTAATAAGGTGACTTAATTAAGGGTAAGCAAGCCCTGGATTTAGGACAATTTAGTCAATGAGCTTAATTAATCAGCATTATTTAATTTTGTATGCTTTGTGTTGAGACAAAGTGTTACCAATTGCAAGACAAGCCTATAGATACTAAATTATATCTTAATTATGATATTTTAATTATGAAATGAGAAGAATTTTTGCATAAAATAGATGATAGGCAGCGTGTCAAGCTTAGGCAGATTTTGGGATTAATTAAATGTTTAATTTGTTACCAACTTATTTGGGGTCCCATTGCAAATCTTTGCGATTCCTACCTTTTTGATAGCTTCTAATTGTATATATATTAAAAAATTTTAATCTTATCCCACAAATGTTTATTGCTATTCTTTTAGTACACGTACGTACAAAAAAAATGACCACGATAAACAAAAATATCATTATTTGTCGGATAATATTAGATTCAGATTTTGAAAATTGTACTTAGTAAAAAGAAATATTCTTCTTTGAGCAAGATTGAAGAGAAAAGAGATTGCTATTGTTCCTGATCAAAAGTAGGGTTTTTTTCCTTATATGATAGAGTTTTTTAGATTAAAAAAATGATAATATAAATGTTATAATTCAAATTTTAAATTTGTAAGAATTTTGCATCTTAAAAATAAAAATATTATCATTTAAACTAATATTCAATGTCCTAATTTTGCCGTTTATTCATAAAGAGTTAGTTCGAATAGACGGTGTGGTTAATTTCAATAAAATTGAAAAAAGAAAAATTACAATTAAAAATATAAGCATTTTTAATAAAATAATAAAAAGAATTTAATAATAAAAATAAAAAAAGTAATTTATCTTGTCAAAATTTTTCATCTTTTGTTATAAATTCTACCACACTGCAACCGGTAAGTCAAACGAGCCGGAAGACAATTGTTATGTTGCCATTCATGCATGAAGACTGCTTCTTAAGCTGTTACTTGTCACCATGAGCGCATACATATATGAATGATTTCTATGTACAGTTCCAAATTAGGTAAATTCTTCAGTATTTCACATGCATATTTTAATTTAGTTGACAAATTCTTCAGTTCAAGTTTGACCTGCAAACAAATTTCTGCTGCTATTCTCCAGCCATATCTTCTGCACAAGTAATCTGATTTCTATGTGTAATTGGCTATTTGTTCTGCGGCTAAAGCTGGCTTCAATTGCCAACCCCATGCTTTTAAAACATACAAAAATCTGATGCAATGCTCACGAAACAGCCCCATTTATCAAAGGATTGATACTTTTATGAATTAATTATGTATATATCTAATATAAGAAAGTTCATGAAGATTCAAACCCTGACAAATTTTCTCGTGGGATTTGATTGTTGAGTAATGCTTGATGATTCTATATGCTAAATGATTAGTTCCATTCCATGCCTGAAAGTATATTGTTTTGAAATATTTTAAATTAATTAAGAAAAAAGGTCATTTTCATGACAACTGTCAAATCTTTCCATTTAATATATATATATAATTCTCTAGAAAGTTTGCAATCTTTATTTAAAGGCCACGAATTTCATTTGTCCTCTTGTTTTGTTTATTTTCAAAAAGACTTAACACTCAATCAGTATACAATCAATTAATAATTTTTGAGAAAAATTTAATAAAACCCTTATCAATCGTTACGTGCAGCATGTTTCATATAAAATAATTTATCTAAAGAAGAAAAAGAAATTTAAAAAATAAATGAATAATTGATTCAGATTTCAATCCACAAGATTATATCAATGACCACATGGCTAGTCCATATCTGGCATACGTGATTTGCATGTTTTATAAACCCTAAAATTTATGAACCATGCACGTATATATGAGAGAAAAATCTAGAACAAATAATTAAGTTTCTTTTCGTTAATTTATATTATTATACAATTTCATAATGTATTAGGTGGTCTACCAAATTCAAGTATTATTTCGGTCAAGGGTACACCAATGCAAGCTGCTTTGTCGGAAAATCTTCACACAAGCAACAAACCCTAAAATTTAAAACAATTTTTTTTCTATAATAAGTATATATATTATTTTTACTTCTTCAACTACTGAAATTGGAATTCTTTCTATACCATATTAAGTATTGATACACACGTACTACATATAATAATATTGTAAACATTAATTATACCGATTTCAAGGTATTTTAATGGAAGATATGCAAATTCTCAAGTCACCAAACGTATAAGGATGAGTAGGTTATGGTTCCCTTAAATTAATTAATGTTAGTGAAATTAAAATGGTATTAGCAAGTAATTGAGTATTACATAACGCAAATGGGCATATGTATTTTGTAGGAATATAGATAGAGATATGAATCTGGCTATAGCTAAATTAATACTTAGTTGCCCTCTTCTTCATCATGTTATTTCATGATAAATTTACAGTTGAAGGAGCCAATTACTGTTAGCTAAAAATTCAGATGATATATGACAATTTGGTTTTGAGGCGTGTAGTATTACACTTTCTTGAGTGTAATATTACTTCACACAGAAACAAGTTACCCCAGGATACAACAAAGCCTTCAAAAATTTTTTTGTGGATTGTGAAAGATCAAAGTAATTAATTCTGGAAATCAACAAAGAGTTTTATAGGTTCTGAATAGTTGCAAATCAATGGTTGTAATTGTCTATTAATTAACAACCATTGATTTTCAACTGTTCTAGACATGACTGAAAAAATATGTTTGTTGGAACAGTTAAACAAATTTTAAAATTCAAAAATAAAAAAAAAATAATAATAATAATGAATAAATAAAATAAAAATAAATATTGAATTTTAAAAATTGGAATATTTCAGAACCAAGAGCCCAACTGGTCCAAGTGCCCTCTTTTGATTTTTAAAATTAGTCAAAGTTTCAAATAAACACACGAGCCTTTAGTAATTCAATTTACATTCTAAATTTGATTTTCTCTTATAAACCCAACTATTGTTTTATTTATAAACAATGTGGGATTCAATTACAAGCTATCCAACAATTACTAATTATATATATGTTTCTATATTATAGCATTAGACAGAGCAGAAATTAAAATTTGTTTTAGTTAAACAACAATTTAATTTCTTTGTCTTCCCTTAGCTTAATTTGTTTTTTTTTTTTTTTGGGGGGAGGGGGGGGGGGGCGCGGTGGGGGGTATGTACATTTATATGCACTTTGTATCTACTGCGCGCGCGCGCACACACATATATATATATATATATATATATTGTAGTATTGAAAGAATTTATTGTTCTCAAAGGATTGAAGTTGTGACTTGTGATTCAATCAAATAATTAACATTGAAAAATATAATGTTGATGAAAACTCAATTTTTTTTATTAAATATATATTTGTCTGTGTATGTATGCCACAACTTTGTTCTAATTAACTTCTCCAAAATTTCCAATATTCTGACACACATATAATTATTTATTAAGAAAAATAAATTATTTCAAATTAGGTGTGAAAAAAAAAAGAGATTGAGTGGCACACTGTGTGTAGAATTTGATGATGTTTAGGTAGGCTACGTGCCCATTATTAAGACAAATATTAAAAGCAACTATTATGACTTTACAAGGATAATTATGTGTATAATTAATTAAAAGGTTAAGTTTAGATTAGTTTAAGTATAGGAAAACCTTGTCCTTGATTTTACCCCCAGAAATTCTTTGGACCATTATGTCATGAGATTAAATAAGGTTTAATAATACGTAATTTTGAATTAAAAAAAGATTCAATACAATAATTTAAAAATCAATTAATAGTCCATATTTCGGTTCGAGTCATTCTCATGAGCCACTTTTCAGTGTTCTGGAAACTGCTTAGAGTGGAAATCGATTAAGGCAATTTAATAATGGAAGTGAGAAGGCTTAGCAAGCAAATGAGGTAGTGCATATATGTGGTTAGTTAACCCTTTTCTTTTATTCATCAAAGCCACTTTTTCTGAAAAATCTATGAGATCATTGGAAATCTTTTGCTACCCTTGAAAATGTCATTCTTGAATACATACATACATAAATAAATACATACATATATGTATGCATTCATAAATGCATACATACATATGTACACACATGAAAATAAATACATCCTTTCATTTTGATATATATTTAGATCTTAAATCTAATCTTTTTATGAGTGGTAACAATCCATCGTTAGATTAAATATTGTTTACAACAACGTTTATAAATGTTCTTCATTTAGATGTTGAATGGTATTTCTTTAATTAAACATGTAGATGAAATATTGTTTACAACAACGTTTTTAAATGTTCTTCATTTAGATGTTGAATGGTATTTCTTTAATTAAACATGTAGTGAATAATGTGGGTTAGAAATAAGAAATTAGGGTAATAAAAAAGGTGAGAGGTGAAAACAACAAACAAAAGGAGGGTGGTGTTTTCTTGATTTCTTCTTTGTTAAAAATTTAATGGGGTTGTTGAGACCTTCGTCATGATGGCTGCGAAAAAGATATTTGTGTCGGATATTGTAATTGATGTATTTTTGTTGTATTTATTTTCATTATAATACATGTAAAATATAAAAATTAGTGTTATAATTCATATATGTTGTGGCGTCTAATATGCTAAATATGAAATAAATTTTTTCTTTATTGTTAATTGGATAAATTTATAAAAAATTTTGTCAAAATTTTAATGTGTAACATTTTTATATTTGTCATTTTTATATCATATTATTGTTTCATAAATTATCTATTTACATGATGTAAAGTCTTAATTGATGGGAATTAAATTATGTTTGACCAAAGGATTGTCGTTTTTCATTGAAAATATAATTGTGGGGGACCTTTGCTATTTTTATCTTTTCTAACTTAGGCTTATCTATTTAGAAATTGGATGCTTTAGTAAACTTTATACGCTTTAAATCAAATTTGGACCACACAAAGGCCAATGAAAATGCCTCATGTTTTGTGACAAAATTGTTCCACGTTACTTAATTTATTGCCAAGTTGTGTGAATACAGTTACGTATTTACCAAAGCCAAGAAGAGCCCATAGATTAGCCGAATGCTTGCTCAAGCCATGGCTTTGTTTATATCTTTTTTTCTTTTTCTTTTTTTTTTCTTTTAATTTTATTTCTTAGTCTTCTTCCCTTTATGCTTCTTGATATATATAGTTTTTGGAAAGTGATCGAATTGACTAACCATTTTAACCATTTTCTTTCTTTGATCATGCATAATTATCTGTATAAAGTTTAATTAATTAGGGTTTTGAAATATTAAATTAAGCAATTTGCTGTTTTTAGTATTTGAATTCATTATAATTCAAATCTATATACAGAATTAAATACAAAAAGTTTTTTTTTTCTTTTTTTTTTTTTTGTGGGGGGGGGGTTGTCTTTTTATAATTCGATATATTTGGCCTTGGCCTTTATAAATGAAAATAACTATCTTTTATTTTATATATAGAGAAAGAAATAATTAAGTTATATCATAGTTATTTTACACTATTTTTATAATTTATTGAAAGATTAATATTTTTACAAATAATTATTAAATTTAATAATTTATTCATATTTATTATACACATAAAATATCGAATTAATTCAATATTCTCATCATTCAATAATATATATTTTTTCATTATACAGATTTTCCTCTGTTCAGAATATAATATTCAAATGTAAAATTAACGTATATTGAAAATTTGAAATTCTAATACTCTTAATGTATTTCTTTGGAAATCATATATCTCCCTCCTTTTATAACTAAGGAAAAGCTATCAAATCAGATAGCTATAACCTTTTAATACACCTCCAAGTGAATGAACATAGAGAATAGATAAGTTTATTAATGTAAAAATATATAGAAATATATTCAAATGAATTTTTTTTTTTTAATTTTCCATAGTCAATTCTATTGCTAATTCCTCGTCACTGCTCATTTGATTTGATGTCAGGGCTGAGCTAAACAGGAACCGACAAATAATGGAACTTAGGTTCTATTCGGAGGTATTCCCAAACTTTGTTCATTCAATTTCATTGGATTCTTAATGATGAGTTGATAATTAAAAGAAGGCCCACCTCTCTACTAACCAATAATATGTCCGCATCTATGTAGTTCTCAATTCTTGTCATTTATCATCCCCTTTCTTCAAATTTCAAGAAGAATAAGAATAGGGATTTGCCTTTCTCACTTCATCTTCTTGATTTTACTTCTACCACATCATTTTTTACCTGAAAACCCCATTGTTTGAAGCTTGAAATGGAGGTTAAATTCACAATAATTCAATGAATATTCACTTCATCAAAAGTTTCTCTATATATATATATATATATATATATTTAATACATTGACAGAATATAACAATTATACATTATCAATTAATATAAACTATAACCTTATTAATAAATAAATTAAGTTAAAAAATATTTAAATTTTAAAAAATAAATATTTAATATTTAATGGTTTGCATATTTTTTTAATTTACTAATTAATGAAATGATATTTGTAATTAATCAGTAATATATAACAATTATACATTATGTTAGTAAAAATCAACAATAATCTAACAATAATAATTTTGAGGCATGTACGATAACATCTTCTCTTAAATATAACATTATTTCACATAAAAGTAAATTATTTCAAGATTCGACAAAACATCAAGATTTTTTTATGTATTGTGAAAGGAAAGTAAATCTAAAATAGTATACAATCCTAGGTTCCAAATCCAATGGTCTCCTTTGGTATCTAAAGATAACCTATGTGTTTCATTTATATACTCGCAAATTAAAGTTTGATTGTCTTGTCAGATTGAAATTAAGATAAAGAGAAACATCATATATTGTTACTGAATAGTTGGCAATTTTTGAATAATTCTTTCATGTTATGTATCACGCCGAATAAGATAAAATTTGTACCCAAAATTATGGCTGCAACATGTGCAAAAATCCAAGGTATTAATTGAGAGAAACGGGGGTTCTGACATTGGATCATGTTCACCGTTTGAATAAGAGGAAACAAAGGCAAGTGTCAAACGATGACCACATGGATTATGGTGGCTAACTTTCTAGGTCACTATGACCCAAAGTTATCTTACAAAATTCCCATCAATATGTAATTTCAAACTTTGCCCCAAACTTTGTTTGACAAGAACAGTTCCAAACAGTGGAAAATTCTACATAGCTCATTAATAGCTAAGATTAAATCTGATGGGACCTAACAATAAAGGATTTTCAATCCATATAACCTAGACAACATAGCTAGCTTCCCTGGCATTATGGTATGAAACAAACAGCAGCTGTTCACATTTCTTCTGTTGAATTTCTTGCAAAGATTTGGTGTATTATAGTATCATGTCAAACTATTTCAATAAGGTCATAAAAATTGCATATTTTTATCATAAATTTGTCATTTGCATTAAGGAAATAAAAATTAATGAAATTAAAATCATAAAACAACAAATTTAATTAAAGTGCAATATTGTTACAAAATTTAATATTGAGTTATAATATGATAGTGGTAAATTTGACTTTGATTCCCAATGAAGATTCATGTTTCTATAATTAACATTTCCTTTCTCCAAAGAAGTTTAATTTGAATTAGCACTTTTAGAAATTAATCAACAAATAGCTTTTATTGGAAAGTAGTAGAATTTTATTATTATTATTATTTGTGGTGACGGTTCATGCACTTTGTTTCAATTTCTGCCACATAAAGTAGAAGCAAGCAAAGAGAGACAGTGTGCCATGAAAGAAGAATGGTCAAATAACAGAAAGGATCCATCTGTTCTTGTTATGAATCAGTCAACTCAAGCAGATTTTCTTTTTCCTTGAATTGAATATCTTTGCCAAATCAATGTTGTGAATGGGATTTGAGATTTGATCACTTTATATATCTATAAGAGAGTGCCAAATTAAAGGAACAGTCCAAATTTTGGTCAAAATAAGTCCCATCAATGAAGCACAGTTCTATTAAAAGCTTTTTCCATAAATAGTGTTTTCAACCATTTTAAACCTTTGTTCATAAAATTATATTCAATGAAAATCAAATTTTCCCTTTGAAAAATGAAGAATGTAAATATTAAAATTTAAATTTTATAGTTTCAGAATTTTTACATTATTTTTCAAACAAAATTATTCTCTTTTTAAATAATGAATAGAAAATTACAATTTCGAATGTATAAACCAAGTCATTTGATAAAGTCTCTATTTTCGTGAAAATTATAGCGATAAAAAGAAAATTAATAAGATAATAATAGTATAATATTCTTTTCCACGTTCTATTATAAAGAACATGGAAATTTTAACACATGCTCGAGGAAGGAACAGGAAACCAGAAGATGCTCTGTTTTTAAGTTAGGTTACATGCACCTGCAAAAGCTATCATCAGCTCCCTCATTTCCTATTACCAAAGGTGGGTGTGGAAACTTCATGCAATAACTTTTGAGAGAGACAGGATAAGGTTTAGTTGTCATTATATTTTTTGATTTAATAGTTGTTATTTTCTTTTAAAAAAATAAATTAACAGTTATCATCTTTTAAAAATAAAAAATTGAAATTTAACTTTTGAATTCATATATACATCATTATCTAATCTTAATTTCTTAAGAGTTCAGGAAAAAAATTACGTATACGATTCAATCTTAGTCATGATCAACTCGATCATTTTAATACTTCAACTTCAAGCTATTGTTTAGAGATGAAGACTAGTCATATGGAGAATTTACATTTCCTTTTCAATAATTTTTAATTTTTCTCATCCACTACCTTGATTGTATCATGTTTAATTTCCTTTTCATTTGCCTAGCCCTAAACCCTAAATCATAAATCCAAAACTCTCAAGCTTTGAAAGGATCTATTTCATGAGTTGGACAATAAAAGAAAGAATTTGACTATGAATATAGAAAAACTAAGTTGAAGCCTTACAATATTCAGTGACAAATGAACATTTGGATGAAAATTTTAATCTCGCGTTATAATTTATTTATGTCAAAATTTAAATAATATTGTGTCCAATTAGATTGATAGTAATTTTATTTTATTTAGAGTTCATAATTTTTTTATCGCATTAAAATATTGTTTTGACATTAAACACATATTTAAAATGTAAAAATACATAAATAATTTGTTAATAAACATATCTTAATCCTATTTGTATAGTTAAAAATTTTATTAATAATATATTATCCATAAAATTATAAATTAATAAATTTTGTTAATTTTAAATATAAAAATATAAAATAAAATAAATTATACTTATATTAAGATAAAAAAATAAATAAATAAAAAAGAGAAACTTGAGCTAGCCGACTTGAGTGAAAAGAACCTCAACCGGGTGTAATTGCAGCCATGAAATGGAGTGATGAGAGGTCACTTTTCGATTTCATCCATCCTCCTATCACGTGGCAGGAAAATGTTGGAGACAGCTATAATACTTGACTAACGGGAAAAACAAATTTGTCAAATCCGAGGGAAAATTTATTTATTTATTTATTTATTTTGCAACATGTGTCTTTTAGGATTTCAGACAAAAACAGAACTCTTGACCAAATTTCGAAGAGACAAAAATCTACTGTTTTACAATTATTATTTATTAATTAATCTTGTAAATCTTCGAAAATTCGATTATACATTTATTTTCCACCGATGGGTATTTACCACGTCGAAAAATAACAATTTTACAAATACTCTTTAATTTGTTAAAATAAAATTAAATGTTATTAAATTTAACTATGTTAATTACAATATAGTAATATAAAATAAAAAGGTTAAAAAAATAATATAATTAAAATTTAATAAAAATTTATATAAATTATTATTTTCCAATCATAAGAAAAATTAAGTGATTTGAAGACGATTGTTATAATGTTTTTGTGTGCGATGTTTTTTTCTTCTCAAAGGACACGTTTCAATTGGGCGGTACCGAATCCATTGACTTAGCCATTTTTTTTTTCCTTTTCCTTTTGGCTTTGTTTTCTTTTCTCTTGTATATAAATATGTATTTCACGCATGCATTTTAGATTGCTTCTTTTCCATAGTTTTAACTTCAGCTTCTTATCGTCTTTCTCAAGAAACAAGCAGCAAACTTTAAGGTTGTCTTAAGAGTATATTTGGAAATGGCGAAACCTCTTTACTGTGATAAAAATGGATTGAAAAAGGGTCCATGGACTGCCGAGGAAGATCAAAAATTGATTGATTATATTCAACTACATGGCCAAGGCAGATGGCGTACTCTTCCCAAAAATGCAGGTATTTTGTTTTCCTTCATAAACACATGAATGTTCGAGTTCGAAACCCATATACTCTTATCTTATATTGTCACGCATAAAGTTATTGAATCAAATATTTGAGTTTAATTGTTTTACCATATTAAGTATAATTAAGAGTTCTTTTAATTGTTTTTTATATGTATTGCATTGAATTAGGGTTAAAGAGGTGTGGAAAGAGCTGCCGGCTCCGATGGACAAACTACTTGAGGCCAGATATAAAGCGGGGGAAGTTCTCAATTGAAGAAGAGGAAACTATAATACAATTACATAGTGTTTTAGGAAACAAGTAAGTGTATTAATCAGTTTAATTAAATGATTAGCAGTATTTTTATGGACTAATTACAGAGCCAAGTCAACGGTGAATAATAATGTACTTTCTTAATCTTTCTAGGAAAAAGCAAAACCAAACATGTTTGTTTAGGACTATTTGATTTACTGGTTGGTTTTTTTTCATGAACTTGATTAGGTGGTCTGCTATTGCTGCTCGGTTGCCTGGAAGAACAGATAATGAGATCAAAAACTATTGGAACACTCACATCAAGAAGAAGTTATTGAGAATGGGAATTGATCCTGTAACTCATAGTCCTCGGCTCGATCTTCTAGAACTCTCTTCACTTCTGAGCTCAACTCTTTGCAATTCTTCTCAGCTTAATCCGACAGGTTTACTTGGAATTGGATCAATGTTCAACCCAAGTTTCCTGAACTTAGCCACAACTCTCCTGTCATCCCAAAACAAGAACCTGGAAATTATTACAATTCCTGAAAATGTTCAACAAAACCAGACAGGGAATTTCCAATGTCAAAACCTGTATGAGCCCTACCAGGGAAACCAGGTTCAGAATCCAATTCTAGGTTGCACCCAACTTGCACCAGCCAATTTGAACCATTATTCTACAAACCCCACCAGCCTAAGCTGCTTGAATGGTACTCTACCAAACTTGTGGCAAGAATATGATAGGGAGAATATTAATGTTAGTAGTTCAAAGGGTTTCTTTCCCATGCAAAACTATGGCTACCATGACTGTAGTAGCCAACCCATTATCAACTCTTTAGTTGATCAAAACCAGGCATGTTTTTCCGAAAACATCCCAAGTTTGAGTGCTTTCGGATCACTTCTATCCACACCTTCTTCTAGCTCAACTCCCTTGAACTCGTCGTCGAAGACATATGAACAACAATGGTAGCAGTGCTGAAGATATTGAAAGTGATGGTTACTAATGGATTAAATGTCAATGGATGTGTGTAATCTTTGAAACAAGTTGATGTTTGTGAAAAACATAACCAAAAGTAAGATTGAAAGTCCTTATAATTGTTTAGATTTTGACTAGGGGATTGCATTTTGTAACATCTATGTGAAGCTAGCTTAATTTATATATTATTTTTGTAGAAGATTTTGTTGAATTTAACATTGCTTAATTTCTCCTTTGGTCATTTCATGGACACAAATTCTTAAGGTTAAGGTTGAAGTTGTATTTTTTTCAAATTGTCATTTGCAAAAGTTTATTTTTAAAACAAAATAGCTAGGGAAAATTATTCTTTCCCATCGAGTATTTAATTAATAACAAGTTGGCTAAGGAATTGCTGGATTTCAATGCAGCATTATTTGCTGTTAGGTGTGCATCATTTCATGGGACCCTAAGCTATTGCAAATTAAGCCAAACAAAACAATAATATAAGCATATGGGCTAATTAACTTCTTCTTTGTTTAATAGAAGTCAAGGTCTTTTTTTCTTTAATTACTTCGAAGGAGATAAGAACAAAGAATAATGAAAAAATTCAAGAGGGAGTCAATTTGATAGAAAAACTTGTATCAAATTTTTAATTTTTGTTAATCCAAATATATCTGCTTACGCACACACACGAAAAAAAATTCATTTATACGTGTGTAAAATTAAATATTTTATACACTTTCATATCGTTTTATATAGTTTATATCTTTTTATTCTGACCGTTAAATTTTATATTCTATTTACGTAGATCATGCACAATAAAAAAATTTCAATTGTTCATTGAAAAAAATGTATTATTGATTGACATGATGAAAATATCAGATAAATTTACGTACATAATACTTAAGAGTTGATTATTAAATGTAACAATTGATTTGTAAAATTATTAATTTGACGTAAAATTGCATAAAATATGTAAAACTATAGAAGTAAAGCCCAAATATATCCATTCATAGTTACATATTATACCAGAGAAAAAAAAAAGTAGAACAATTATTTTAGTTGAATGGGTATTTTTCTTTTATTTTCTATCATTTACAGTATAATTTTCTCTTATTCTCTTTTTCTCTTTATTTTCCCAACGAGAGATTTATTTTTTCTATTCAAATAAGAGAACAACCTTTTCCCTGGTGTTTGATATAGAATTTTCAATGATTTACATTCTTAAATGAAAAAAAGAATGTTGAAAATTATATTAGAAAGCTACTAAATTTGATAGAAAACTTTTTTGTTTAACAACACATCAAACATTGTTCATATTATATGAATCATATATAGCATATGTTTACTACTTAAAAATATAACTACAAAAATTTTAAATATTTATTTTTTGAGCATTGAATTTACCAATTTATTATACACCACTTTCATCTTTAACATCTCCCCTCCCCCCTGATTTTTTTCAAGGAAATAATAATATCGATTTAATTTATTCATTAAATTGTGGTAAATTTTGCATGAATAATATTATGATGCATTAAATTAGAGCAGTCCTTTACTGATTTTTTTTTTTTCTTCATGATTTTATAGGTCATTTTTTTGCTAGTACACACAATTTCTTGCATTCTTAGGCTGAGTTTCGTAGCTCGGTAAAAGCCAGTGAGTTTCGATAAATCAAAAGAAAACAAAATAGTAAATGGATAATTTTATTTTAAATTTTATTATTATTTTATTGAAAAAAATATATTTTTAATATTTTTTTTTATTATTTTCAATCTCACCATACATTCAAACTAATCCTTAATTCGCAATATATATGTCCCTACAATACAAGCCTTAAACATAGGCAAGAAAAGCTTTGGCGTCATCAACTCCTAGTTCATTTGAGGATAAGTCTTCATTCTTCGAAATTAAATTGTCTGACCAGAGCCTTTTCACATTTCTGTACTAATGCTTTACTTGGTAGAGAGGAAAAAAAGAAGTGACGATGAAAAATTTACTAATCCAATAATTAAGCTACAAAATAGAATAGTGATTATATAATCTAATTATGAAATTAATAAATTTTTCTTATCAAGTAAACGCGCGCGCACACACAAAAACTTGATGGAAGATGCTGCATTTTGGGATCTAGCAAGTACTGCTGAGAGACCTTTCACTATAATCCAAGAATAAATAAGGGGAAAGTGAGTGGCCTTGAACCAGACTTCTCCCTAGGGAAAACTTTTTAAACACATAGCCATTAACAGCAACTAGCCTGAAAAAAAGGTAACACATTTCATGTTAATAGAAATCCACCAGCTCTGAAATGCTAATTTCTCCATCATGAATTCATGATCAGTAAGAAATTCTATTCAATTCTATCGTAAGCTTTACTCATATATAACTTAAATCACTTGGGGACTCGTTAATGAAAAAGGGAAATAAGAAGAGAAAATGATAGGATTAACATTTTATTCCATGACGTTTTTGTTTTACATTGGTAATACATGATTTGGTAGCAAATTTACAAGAGAAAATGATAGGATCACAGTGAATGAAATAATATTTTCTTTCAATGCATTGGGAATGAAAGTATTAACAGTCAATTATCACAGTTAATGAACTAGTATTATTCTAAAGAAATATTAACTGACCTTTAGGAGCTCCCTTAGAGTACTAGTTAGCAAAATCCAAACTGGAATAATACTTGGTCAAAATCGAGTAGGTTTAAAACCAAAGATGGAGGAGGAAGACAGTGATTCCCTAATGATAGTAACAGGTCAAAGTATTCCTTTTTAGTATTGCTATCAAAACTTTCGGTTAAATAAAGGAGGTGGACAGACTCTTTAAGGTGCCACAAGTCCTTCAATGGTGTAAAATAGAGATTCTGCCCAGTCAACTTTAAATAGCAATGTCTGCAATGTGTGAATCACGTCCAATTGAGGATCAAGCTTCCGCTGCCATCCCTACAAAGATGGAAAAGGAAACAACAGTTTAGAAAACCAAAGTCTACAGCTTAAAATTTCAAGATCTATGCAACATTATGCAACAGGTAACAAGATCTAAAGTAATGACTGCATGTAAACATTCACTCTACACTAATTACATTTTCCATTTCTCCACTACCTTGTTTCTCGTTAATGCAAATTTTACCGGAGGGTTTTCAGGAAGTCTAAGCCATCATGATTATTGACAGTCATGCCGGCTATGTGGTTTTCTTGGAGATGCTCAAGAAGACAAAATTCCAACACATTTTTCTCATTGTAATGGGAAAAAAAAATAAGAAAGAGAACCTCGATAAAGCGAATTATATTCCAAACTGATTATGTAATAGAAAAGATAATAACCCTCCACATATGAGATGCCACCCCTACTCAAATTCAAACATAGAGCTTTCCAACTTGGGACCATTTTGCATTAGCCCCACTCACAGAGAATCCATTTTTCTCAATCCTGAAAGCACTAAAGCTATTAACCCAAGCATGCAAGCACTCTGGCCAAAGTTCTCTTTTGGTTTGAGGCCATCGCAAATGGCATTTATGGATTCCATAGTACCATCAATTCATACGTGCCATTATAGATTTCTCAAATGAGTTCAAGAAAGAAAAGAGCTACACTTAGGGAATAAAAAGAACTGCAAGCTTCAGAGTCTTTTTCTGTAGTTCCTAAAATTGACGGGAGATGTGACTTGTTTAAGTAACAAAGGAGTGCCTCACTTTCCATGTGTATCATTCAATTGCATTAGTTGTCACACCCAAAAAATGAATAAAAGGAATTTAATAACTTTCTTAGAGAGAGAAGATTATGATACGTAGGAGGCAAAGGCTACATTACCTCAAGAACCAAGGTGGTAACAATTACTGTACAAACATTTCCATCAATGTTGACTTTATGACGTCTAACATGATCCAGTAGTTGCTGTATGCAGTCCCCTGGATGGAGAAACTCACCATTTGGGGAATCCCATAAATAAAATGATTTTTCCACATCCTGTTCAACAAAATCAAAAGCTTAAGCCTGGATAATTTCTTTTGGGTACAACGAAGAGCAAAGGCCTGGAGTATAAGCTTAGATCATTAAAGCAACTACCCTGACTAATTTCATTTTACAGTCCGAGTATCTATATTAAGTTCCGAGGAAATTAAAATAATGTTCAAAGTGTCAAGAATAGAGATAAAAATGCATGGTCCACGAAAAGGCACTCCATTATTGGAAGATAGAACTTTATTATTAGGTATGTCCGATCCAAAGTCAGATGCTTGGTCTACAAGGTCCAAAGGAAGTGCAAATTGCAAAGATAGCTGGTTAAGCGATGAGGTTTCTAACCTCGTCAAATAATCCAATTGAATTTGAAAAAACATGGTAAAAACATGAAATATGTTATGAATTCTTGGATAAATGAACTCTTCAATTAACAGTCCAATAAACTTTCACGGCGGTATAAAAAAACAGTATGTTACACCCATCAGAAAAAGCTTTCTAGAAAATGCATTACCTCTATGAAAGCCTTTGGATTGGGGCAATGTTGCTGTTTAGATAATCTAAGTGTGCACTCAGCAGCATTGCGACCATCACGAAGAGCAACAGCCTTAAAAAACTCCAGTAAATTCATTCGATCTGCCCTAGAAAGTTCAGCTGTCATGCCCACATCAAGTAAGATTACATGAGGCCTTGAACTAAAGAGTTTTTTATGCGATGGCTTATCTTTTACACGGACAAGAATATTTCCAGGATGCATGTCTGCATGAACAAAATTATCTACCTGGAAAGGGAAAAAAGAACCCCATAAGTTTCAAATCAATCTCTAAATTTTAGCTTGACTCATGCATACGCTTTTCAGAGACAATATCTTAAACCAAGTACAGGACTACAAGGTAAAAGAAACCATACAAACAATCTAATGCAATGCAATTCAGCAATTATAACCACCATCATAAGAAGAAACATAAAAATGAAAAGATTAAAAGAATGAAAAGAGAACATGAGAATAAATACCAAAAGCATTTTTAAAAGTGCATGCGTCCCAATGTGAGCAAGGGCACTTTTAATCTGCTCATGTCCTTCAAGCTCATCAACATAGTGCAAAACACTTTCTCCATGTTCAAAAGTCTCTACCAGAACAGCAGGGTGCACCAAGGGGTATAGAGGCTTTGGAAATGAAACATCCTTCCATCTGCGGAAGTTGTAGATAAAACGGCATAGGTGTGCAGCTTCCCTAGCAAGATCAACTTGACACATCATGTAAACAGCAAATTGTTGTAGACTTTCATCCAATCTCAACCATTTTAATGTAGGGATGAACTTTGAGATTTTAGCTACAGAATTAATTATCATAAAGTCCCTTCTAATTGCTTCACCAACCCCTGGATGCCGAACCTTTACAGCAACTACAATGGGCTTGGTTTGCTGACCAGGGTACCTATATTTTAAAGTCGCTCTATGAACTTGAGCAACACTTCCAGATGCCAGAGGTTCCTCTTCAAAATTTGCAAATATTTCATTTAAGTTTCGACCAAATGCATTTTCAACAGATTTCTTTGTGAATGAGAAACTATGCGATGGAGCTTTGGTATGAAGTTCAGCAAGTACATCACAAAGATCTCTGGGAAACAGATCCGGTCTAGTCGCAGCCCATTGACCCCATTTTATAAATGCTGGGCCTGCCTTTTCCAGTGTATGGTGGACAATACGAAGCCACCTTTTTCTGAATTCAACACCCAGAGAATCCACAAAGGGAGCCATTGCTATGCTGGGTGCAAACAAAAACGCTAAATAGATAGCTCTGAATAACAAAATTACAAATTCCAAAAGGACTAATACCACCGATGCTAAATAAATATGTCCATCTTGTGCTTGCATATAAAGATTATCCTTTGCAAAGAAGCTGTCTGCTTCAGCCCATTTCCGTTGGGTCCAGGCAAGCTCTCCGATTATGAACGCCATAACACCAGGAGCTACCAGGTTTGACCTACTTAAAGCCAGACTCACCGCACGGGCAATTTTATTTATTGGTGTCAAAGCTGGACCATCGTAGTAAAATACTTGAAAAAGCCTCTTCCAAGTAATTTGTGCATTCTCTGAAAACATATACCTAGGCGAAAGGGCACGGAAGCTCCGAGACTGATAACTATTTGATAATCTTTCCTTTACTTTGTACAACGCAAGAGGAGTATCTTCTCTAAATGAATGTTTATACTGTGAGTATAACCTATAAAGGAAGTAATGGAACTCAACTTTGGGATGCAACAACCCAGTATTATTTGCTTCCCTGAAGCTAGACTTCCAGTTCGAATGAAGGGATCGAACAACCCTCCTAACATTTTCATTTCCCAAAAATCTGCATAATGTTAAACATGTTTCCATTTCACATTGCCTTAATCTAATAAGAAAGATAATAGAAAAGAATAACCAAAAAAGAAACAAAAATAACACTATCTATAGCCCATTAAAAAAATTAACACTATCTATAACACATTAAAAAAAAGCGTTTTTATTTTATATTTACACTATCAATTACAATGTAGAAGACATATGAAAAAACATTCGATCATAAATTCATAATACTATGGCATTAATCGAGACTGAGATTTTCCGTTTGGTTGCAAAGAAATCAAAAGGAAAATTAAATTACTTAAACACAAAGAAAAGCAGAATCGTCAATCCACCAATTCTATTGCAAATACTTAGCCTAATTTTCTCCTTTCATCTGAACATTTCCATTTCAATCAATACGATGAAACAACAGCAAAGAATACGAATTCTGAAAAAGATAAATAATTATTTAGTACAAAATATAAATAATTTTTAAATAATTCTAAAATGAAAAAAGTTCTAGAAGCTGATTAACCTCGACATGACTGAAAATGACGCCGGTGCAGGCACCATGGCGCCGCAGGGAATGATTTAGTTCAGCCGTGACGGTGATCGGCGGCGGTAGAGTGGCGCCTGGTGGAGTCACACGTGCCTGAGACTTGAGAGCGAGGCAGACGGATCCAAATGATGATGTGGCCTTAGTGGTCGTTAACAATTTTTATTTTTTGATAGCTTCTTTTTTTTTTTTTCTCAGATATATATATATATATATATATATATATTATTTAATTTGATATTTCACTAGAATTTGACCCGTTCTTCTTCAATTTTTTCATGGGTTTTGGTTTTTATTATATTTATAATCATTTTGATAAAAATAAAAAATCTAATTTATAAATGCTATAAAATATTAATATAAATATGATTAAGTTTTTATGCTATACTATAAATGTAACTATTTTAATAATATATCGATATAATAATAAAAAAATATTATATTCATAAAATTTATAACTCGTATTTAACTCCGGTATTTAATTTAAGTAATTAAATTAATTAATTAAATTATTAAATAACAAAAATTCAAATTCGAGATAGTAAGTTTTGAATTAATATTTCAATATATATCTTAATTTATATGAAAAACATTATAAAATTTTAATATAATATGGTTAAGTTTTTATACAATGCATACTTTTATAATCTTTTGGTAAAGTATTGAATTTTGGCAATAAAATTTTTATACAATGGATTTCTAGTAAAGCATTACATCATTTAGCATTACTTATGCTCGAAGTTAAGACTCCATTAATAAAGCAAAGCCAGGTAAGTCTTACACCGGCTAATAACATAGCGATGTATTTATTAAAAAAAAATTATAATATATTATAAAATATGAATTTGAATTTAAATAATTTTAAAATTATTACTTTCATTATTTTCTTTTCAAGTAAGCCTAATTCTAATATTATAAATGAATCTTGTTTTAAAGATAATCTCGTAATTTGATAACTTATAAATTAACAAATGTGAGTGACACATTTGAATTTTACTAATTTAAAATTAAAAATTTAAAGTTTGAAAAAAAGATTGTAACGTCAACCATTTTATCCATTTATCCATTTTATAATAAATTAAGCCAATTATTTTTCGTTTTGTTTAGGTAAAGAGGATGACTCTTTTACCTAACAATTATATAATTTATATAATTATATTTATATTATGTAAAATATAAAAATTTTGTATCAATATATTAAATTCAAAAATTTTTTAGTTTTTATAATATTTATATATAATTTTTATTAAATAATAATTCGTATTACTCTTGTTTCTTTATTTATATTATTTTTATATCGTATCATTATAATGTATTTAAAATTATCAAATATAATTTGACTTAAACCTTTGTCTAACTTACATGAATGAGAGTAATGCCTTGAGCCGAATTAGGATCCAAGGCATTACTTATTTATCAACACAGCATTCATGAATTTTACCTTGGGTTCTTCATTTCTTCCTATGTTTCCTTTCAAGATATCACGAGTGGTAACTAGCAAAGCAAGAATAGTTGTCCAAACCAAGTAATACCATTCCCAAATGTTCCACATATTGAAATCTTTACAACATATGTTCTGAAACATCTATGGCAGCAATTATGATTAAAACATTCATGGTAATTTCGACATATTTAAATAAAGAGATGGCAGCGATTACAAAATGAGAATTTGAAAGAAATATAGAATAAAAATATGTCCTTGATCTTGTTCATGGCTACTTTTCTCTTGAAGTAATTGAGAAATTAAATTCCAAAGCAATTAAATTTCCATTAATTTTTTTGTTAATGTTTAAAATTGCATATGAAATATTAGGCTCATAATAACATCATCATTTTACCGATGTTTATTGGTATAAGTGATAAGAACTTCAACCCCTTTAATTAAAGTTTCGAGTTCGAATCTTATGAATGAAATAAACAATATTAAAAAAATCGTCCGTTTTATGAGATTCAACAAATACTCGATTTCGAATTAATCGAGACTCAATATAATCACTAAATATTGAAAGACTTCAAAAAAATAATGTTATAATTTTTGCTTCCTCTTAAAAGAAAAGAAAATAAAACATCTCATCTTTTCTAATAGTCTAAGCAAATCTTTTGAAAGAGAAAAAAATATTTCATCCTCATGAGCCATTTCACAAGCTCACTTAGCCAAAGCATACTCCCAAATGAGCTTTGAAACCAACAATTCACTGTTCATAATTTAATCTTAAAAAATGGCCAGCACCAGCCACTCCTCAGTTGTCCTTATAGGCATCATCAGTGTTTTTTATTGTTAAATTTATTTTATTTTAAATTAACTTAAAAATCAAGGAGATTTTTTATAATTTTAAAAATTTTGAATTTATAATATAGGCAATGAATTAATTTATTAGAATTAAGCTTAAAAATATAAAAATAAACGTAAAATTATGAAAATAAACGTAAAATTATTAGTGTTTGATTGTTTTATATTAAGTTTAGGGTTGTTTTTTAATGTTTTAATTTTTTAAGTTTAGAAAACTAAAAAAAATCACTTTATATTATTATATTTGTTCTTTAATTTAAATTTTTTTAAAGAGCTGAGGTTAATTTTTCCATTAGTTATAAGAGTTTCTCATGGGATAGAGTAAAAATATAATATCTTTTAATTTATCATTTTTTTCTTTTGATAATTAATTAGGGTTGTATATTTGAACAATGTATTACATGAAACCGATAAAAAAAATTATAATTACTTATTTAGAATGTTTCTTTTAAATTAATATATATTTAAAATTTTAATGAAAAACACTTAAACATATGATAATCAATAATAATTTTATTCTATAACTATAACTTAATTATATATAAAAAAATGCATATAAGAATTACTAATGTTAATTAAAAAAGATATATTAGAAATTATTTTTATAATTTTACACTAATTTTAATAATTGTATGTCTTATTATAATGGTTTTTGTGACCTTAAGATTCGAAAATTTCCTTCTTAATCACTATGTTTACCTATTTATACATTTTTAATTTAATTTAATCTACTCAAAAAATAGAGATTTAAAACTTTAGTTGTTAAAAAATAAAACTAAAAAATAAAAACATATATATTTTTAGATTGGTTCTATTTACAACTTAAATAGAATTAAATACACCCTATTTACTATCTACACCATATTTCTTTTTTTTTTTCATAATTTTTACTAAATACAACTTATTACTAAATATCTCATATATTTAAATTACCTCATTTCACACACTAAGAACTCTCTTGTCTTTCTACAAATACTCTCTTCAATCTCATTTCATCTTCAATCTTTCTTCAAATTTCTCTAAAATCAAGATTTTCGAAGACAAATTCTTCAATAAACTTATCTTATATTGTTTGATTTGATTAATTTTGGTGAAAAAAATGAACTTAGGGCTAAGTTGCCGAATTTAGAAGAAGATTCTGCTTGAGACTTGCGACAATCAATTGCTATAAACTACTAATTAAAATATATATTTTTGTTTTTTTTGTTAAAAATGTATATGTTTAACATCATCTTACAAATATTAAACAAATTATTAATTTTATCAAATAAATAAATATATAAAATTATATTTTTACATAATTAAATAAAAAAATTTCAAATTTAACTTTTTAAAAATACTTTCAAAAGCCCACTTTCAAAAGCTCTTAAAAATGCACTTTTGAGAGCTCTTCAAATTTGTCAACAATAAATTTTAAAAAAATTGTGTATAAAATTTTAAAAAATAAAATAATAATTTCATCCTTAGCATTTTAGTATTAAACAAATTTTATTAAAAATGGATTGCTTGCTTCGAAAGCACTCTTCCTTTCTTCCTCTCCCTCTCTCAATAAATAATAATAATAATGTCTTTGAGTTTGCTTAAGCTTTAGGGCAAGTATCATATTCATTCCCTCCCTTTTTCTGTCCAAAACGAATCAAAAAAGAAAAAAATGGCGGAGGTAAACCCTATGGAGCTGCTCCAATCCAATCTCTATCGGGTTCGGATCCCCGAACCCACCAATCGTATCTACAAGCAAGAATGCTGCCTTTCATTCGATTCTCTTGTAATTCATTTTTTTAAATTGTCATTTTGTTGCTCGAGAAACTGCTGGATTGCTTGTGACCAGTTTTAACTAAAAAGATTATGTTGATAGGCCATGTGTTTTGACTTTTGATGTTTCGACTTTATTTTGCTTATCTATTGCTTGGCTTTCGAGAAAGTTTACCTGGAAAATTTCACTAGATTTTTCTTAGTCACATTTTTCATGAGTTTGGCTTCGGAGAAAGTTAGTAAAAGCTCAAAATTGTACTGAAGTTTCACCTTTTCTTTTATAAAGCATTTTTGGATTTTGTTTGTTTAAATTTAGTAAGAACTCTCAAATGTGGTTGACATTTTGCAGAGGTCAGAAGGAGGATTGTTTATTGATATGAATACATTTCTAGCATTTGGGAAAGATTATGTTGTTTGGAATTATGAGAAGACTGGAAATCCTGTGTATCTACATATTAAGCAAACGAAAAAATTGGTTGCGGAAGATAGGCCGTCGAAGAAACCCACACTTTTGGCTATTGGTACATTTACAAAGTTGTTAATTTGTTATACCTATGGTTAATTTGTTTCTGCATTGTTATCATTTTCTGCTCTTGAACATTGTGTTATCCTGTTCTTGTTCTTGCTGGCATTTTTTTTTTTTTTTTTTTTGTTGGGAAGAAATCAATTTTAAGGAACTGATAGTAGTGCCTATTTTATTTTGCACTTTATTTTTCCTGAAGTAGTCATGTCGGATACTTGTGCATTGGATTGCCTATTTTTAGTCATGTAGGATACATATCTGAGACCACATAGTATAGACATTTGGTATAATGTCCTGGGCTCCAAATATAAGGGGAACTGTTGAAAACACCCATGTCAAACATGTGCTTGTCTGACACTTTCGAGTTGAGCAACATAGGTTGAGACTATTTGGCAACGCCCTTCTCAGACCAGTATTTTTTATTTCTGTGATAATGAGTTAAAGTATAAGTGGTGCTTGTAGCTGTTAATGAAAAAAGTGGAACAAATTTATCACAGTGTGCTAAAATGTTTAGAGCATTTGCATGTCTTATGCCTAAGGACTCTGCATGCGGAACCCATGGAAGAACTCCAGATTAATAAGAGTCGAATTTTTGGAAAGTTCAAAAGTTTTCTGAATGATTATATTTCCTTAGTACTATCTTCTCTGGCGAAACAGATTAATCTATGCAATTTGATTTATAGGTATTGATGGTGGATTTGACAACAACGAACCAGAATATGAAGAAACTCACAATATAATCATTTTGCCTAATTATGTATCTCTTCCCATTCCATCTGTGGAGTTGCCAGAAAAGGTATGGATTGCCTCATTTTTTTTTTTTTTGAAGGATTTTAATTTAAAAGAAAATTTCTTCATCTTGGACTATAACCGGGCTTGGTTGCCTCATATGAATACTGTAGGTAAGTTTGGCTGTTGATGCTATTTTAATGGCTGAGGGTGCTGAACATAAAGAGCAAGTTGCAGCCTGGACAGCTGATAAGAAGCAAATAAGTGCATATGCAATGGATTTACGGCAAATTGGCAGTGTTGTTGTTCCTCCATCTGGTTGGAAATGTGCTAAGTGTGATAAAAAGGAAAATCTATGGTTAAATCTTACTGATGGAATGATCCTCTGCGGGAGGAGAAATTGGGATGGAACTGGTGGTAACAACCATGCCATTGATCACTACAAGGAGACTGGCGATCCTCTAGCTGTAAAGATCGGGACCATTACTGCTGATCTGGAAGCCGCAGGTAATGCTTCCTTGTATTTCACTTTTAATGTGTGTTTGCTTCTGGTTTCATTTTAGTAAGTTCTTAGTGATCCACAATTAGTATGTACTCTTTCTGCTCTCAGTTACCCATGATATTTCAGCCGTACGTATCTTTGTATTAGAACTGTTTCTGGCACTAAAATGCACTTTGATGATTACCTTTCCTTTGAGTATTGTTGGTGACGTTTGTTAGAACTTACCATGTGTAATTTACTGTGGCAGCTCAGATGTTTTCTCTTACCCAGAGGATGATAGTGTTATAGACCCACTTCTAGCACAACATTTGGCATATTTTGGTATTGATTTCTCATCATTGCAAAAGGTTAGCCTTTTCTGTTGATTATTATTTGCTGCCTACTGCTTGTTTAAGTCTTTAAGATGCATGTACATCATGATAGTGTGGCAGCATTTACAATTCTGTTATGCAGTTAATTTATATTATACATTTGTATTTATTATCCCTACCATTTTCGTTTTTCTCTTACGTTTAGACAATGGTTTGGAATCCTCGAGTTTGATGCACGTTCCCTTTTCATAGAAGCCCTTTTGTGATATGTTGATATATCTAAACTTTTCATGTGACTGTTGCATTTTGAATGGTAACTTTTGCTCTTTTCTTGTAACTATTGCTTTTTGAATGATAACTTTTGCTAAAAATGAACTATGTTAGCCTTAAGGTCCTTAAATTTTTTTATGGTTGTTCCATAAACGAATTTTACATTTTGACTACAGCTATATTCTGTATAAATCTTGATGGACATTAGCTTGAGTGGTAATATGGTGACTGTAGAATGTAAGTTTCTGATCTTACCAGATGGAAAGATACGAGGTTGGAAGCGTTTATTAATGATTTAGTGTCCGATTAGAAATTAAATTCAATTCCTTGTTTCCAGACTGAAATGACAACTGCTGAAAGGGAGCTTGACCAGAATACCAACTTTGACTGGAATAGAATTCAAGAAAGTGGGCAGGATGTGGAACCAATTTTCGGACCAGGTTATACAGGTCTTGTGAATCTTGGAAACAGGTAATGTTGATTGTGATGTAGGGCTACCAATAACATTATAGTGTTTGATGTTTCTGATTACCTAAATTTGTTCTCATGCAGCTGCTACATGGCAGCAACCATGCAAGTGGTGTTTTCCACACATTCATTTTGTAGACGGCAAGTTATAATGTTGATGCATTCTACTAATATTGTAAAGTCACTTAAACTAGAAATTTACCATGCTTATTTGCCTTTCTTGCCTTTTTCTGCTTTGATTTTGCAATCAGATATTATATGAACCAAAGCTTGAAAATGGCTTTTGAGACAGCCCCAGGTGATCCAACTGTAAACCTGAATATGCAGTTGTAAGTTAATATTCTTATGATTATTAATTCCTCAATTGCAAATTCTTGGGTGTTAAATGGTTTGCTTACTGTTGGTAGTTATAATAGGGTTTTGTTGCTGTATTTCTTGAAAAAGATTATTTTTGGTCCTTAATATATTTTTTTAACGTAATATAAAGATCATTTTCTTCATATTTTCATGTGTATCATTGCCGTGTTTATTGATGTGGTATTTTATTGCCTGTTTTGTTCTGCTGTGTGTTTAATAAGTAGTATCATATCCTTTGCCTCTTACTTCTTCTAATCCAATGAGTATGTAACCACTTTCTGGATGTGAGACAGAACAAAACTGGCACATGGTTTGCTCTCTGGTAAATATTCTTTGCCACCATCAGAGGTACAGTAACTATATCAATCTGCTTGCCTTGTACAGTTGGTTTTTTCCTGATTAATAATTAATTATTATTTTCTGGTCATCCAGAAAGATGGAACTGCTGCACCCCCAATAACAGATGCGGTAAGCTTCCGGCTGTACATCTATGCTGAGTTTGTTCCGATATTGGAGATTCATAGATGATGTTACTGAAACGTCCAGTATGTTGTGATGTTAGTATATTTGCAACCTTGAAGTTTCTCATTAGGCATATGTTTAGCAATGGAGTTTGTGCTATGCAATAGATATGCTTAATACAAGTGTTTGTCTTAAGTTATCGGTAATTTTATAATCATTTGTACTAGCTATTTATGAATGATCCTGACTGTTGCCTGTTAATTTCTCTTCTCTTTTCATTTGTCAACCTTCTGAAAATATTAGAAACAGGAAGGGATCCCTACTCGCATGTTCAAAGCAGTTATAGCAGCCAACCATCCTGAGTTTTCTACCATGAGACAACAGGTATGCTGTTTTTACTAATTCTACTACTAGCATTAACTTGAATTTTCCTCCTTTCCGTGAAAATGGTTTTTTTAGATTCCATTAAGAATATGACTTAAAGTTGTAATTGTAGATAGAGCAATAAAACTAACTGACCATGTACATCATTGCAATCTGGGCTTCTGTGTGTTGATTCTCTCATTGCTCAGCATTGGATGTTTATTGGTGGGCATCAGTGTTTCATGTGGACACTTGAATTATTCTGTAGGATGCCTTGGAGTTCTTCCTTCATTTTCTTGACCAAGTTGAACGTTCTAATGCTGTGAAACCTGAACTGGATCCCTCAGGGAGTTTCAAGTTTGGTGTTGAAGAGCGCATCTTGTGTTCATCTGGGAAGGTTGCTTATAATAAAAGGCTTGACTACATTATTTCTTTGAATATTCCCCTGCATGAAGCTACTAATAAAGGTAAGTTTTGATTTTATATATGTATATTCATTTCTTCTAAAAGTTAACATTCTAATGATTTATTCTCTGAGAATTCAGAAGAGCTGGAAGCTTTTCACAAAATCAAAGCTGAAAAGATTTCAGAAGGGAAGGATGTGTAAGTTCCAGTGGTCTTATATGATACTTTTAGCCTTCTTTAGACCTTTTTCTTAGCATGCTTTGTTTTACAGATCTAATGATGAAATGGTTCGTCCAAGGGTACCTCTAGAAGCATGCTTAGCAAACTTTGCAGCTCCAGAGGAGATACCTGAATTTTATAGCTCTGCATTGAAGGCTAAGACAACAGCTATCAAGTAAGAGTTGTGTTGATGTATATCATTTTAAAAGGTCCCAGATAAGCGTATAGTTTCCAATAAAAAATTATAATAATATTGTTAATAGTTGCTCTTATAGCCAATGGTTGCAGACTAGCAGTCCTGGACTATGCTTTTATTAATATCTTATAGTGTTCAGAGGGTTACTGTTTCTCCTTTACATTTTACACTACAGGACTGCTGGTTTAACTTCATTCCCTGATTATTTGGTATTGCACATGAGGAAGTTTGTCATGGAGGCAGGCTGGGTGCCTAAAAAGCTTGGTAATTTCACACGTCTTTGTCACTTACTTGCACATTTCCTGTTACTTTCAAGTTTCAAGTTGATATTCATTATGTTTATTGTCCATCCAGATGTCTACATTGATGTTCCCGACATTATAGATATAAGCCATATGCGCAGCAAGGGCCTTCAACCTGGAGAGGAACTGTTGCCAGATGCTGGTATGTGAATTAATGGATTCCATTAATGTTATTGAAAATGATAACCTTAATTGAGAAGTTGATGATGTAAAGAGGAGAATTATTGATTTATAAATTTTTTTTCTTGTCACATGTTATTTCTACTGCATAGCTCCTGGGGGTGAGGCGGAATCAAGTCAGCCTGTGGCCAATGAAGAAATCGTTGCCCAGCTTGTCTCAATGGGGTTCAACCAGCTTCATTGTCAGAAAGCTGCCATAAACACTTTAAATGCTGGTGTTGAAGAGGCAATGAACTGGTTGCTTTCACACATGGATGATCCAGGTATTTAGAATTTAGCATTATAAGTATAATCTTGAATCTTTCTGCAACGATCTGCTTTTTAGGGCCATAACAGAGACAGATAGTACCATTTCCAAATGATAATCATTGATTCATCTTTACAGATGTAGATGCCCCTATCTCCCATGGCGCACCAGGTGCTGAGGCATCCATTGACCAATCAGCAGTTGATACTTTGATTTCGTTTGGTTTTCAAGAAGAAATTGCTCGAATGGCATTGAAGGCATCGGTATATTCTTTACGGCATTTCATTTCTTTCGAGGATTTGGAAATTATGGTTTCATAATCTGTTTTCTTATGCTTTATTCATAATTGTGGAGCATGTACATTTTCACAGGGTGGCGACATTGAAAAAGCAACAGATTGGATATTTAACAATCCCAATGCCTCTGCTTCATCGGATATGGATACAACTACACCGAGCAACAGTGAGCCAACCCCACTTGATGTAGGACTGCCTGATGGAGGAGGAAGTGAGTCTCTCAAATCTTCATCATTCTGCTTATGTGTTCGGTAGTTGTGCATAAAGTTCATCTGATTTTCGGAGTTCATATTTTGTTAAAACCAGTTGTAATGTTGTCTTAACGCAGGATATCGGCTTTTTGGAATAGTGAGTCACATGGGAACCTCTACACAGTGTGGCCATTATGTTGCTCACATCCTCAAAGATGGTAGATGGATCATTTTCAATGATAATAAGGTTGGTGCTTCTATCAATCCACCCAAGGACATGGGTTATTTGTACTTTTTTGAGAGGATGAATAGCTGAAATCAAAGAGCAATAGAATAGAATTTCACTTGGAAATTTTAGGCAGCCCTTTGTAGAATTGGCTTCAATAGCATTGGCACATTCAAAGATTGTAATCTCTCTATCTCTCAATAACCCTATCCCACTCCTTGTCCCTTTTTTTTTTCCTAAATAATTTAATTTATAATTTTTTTATTGTTTGATTTACAATCTCAATCTCAATAAACCATGCCAATCATTTTTCAAGTATTGAATTTCAAAACAAGTACATAATATTAGGAAGTGAAAGTATGGGTTAATTTTGACACTCATTAGTCAATACTGAGCAAAAACAATTAAAATACTTAAATTCCCTTTTTTTTGATTACACGGTTCATATTATTTAAGTTAATAATAATCGGATCGAGTTTAAATCTAAATTAAAATTTTAAATAATTTAAATAACAAAAAAGATGCAGTTTTGAGGTCCATATATAAATTTGTTAAATAATTTTTATATAATTAAAAATTTTACGAATCAGTCCAAATATAATTTGGGGATGATGTTATATTAACATATTTATTTACGAGAATCAAATCAATTTCTTGCGATGTTTCAGGTTAAGTGTCCAAAGTCAATAATTTAAGGACAACATATCCACAACAAAATTTATTAAACAAATCATATGATGGACTAGTTGTTGACCCTTAAACCAAAATATGCTCTTCGTTTGGAAAGAAGACAAGTTTCAGATTTGAAGTCCATGGTCTTGGATGCTTAATTTACTCATTTCTAACTTTGATGCCAGGCTTATTCGCCCATTTTCTAGGTTCTCCGAAATTTTCTCTCCAAACAAACACTTCTTCCCTAAATCTCCGCAATATCCACAACCCTTAAAAAACTATGGTTTTTCTCCCTTTAAAGAAAACCGGTAAAAAACATCGAATGAATCTAACAACGTTGTAAAAAATGAAAAAATTAGAAAAGAAGAGAAGTAGTAGTTTTTGCATGTCATGTTTTGAAGAAAACGATTTGGTGGATGGTGAAGGAGGGTGGTCGAAGAGAGTCCAACCTCTTGTTTCACCGGCGGTTAACATGGCTTCGGACGTTAAACACAAAGATGTTACCGGTACTTTTAGTCGGAAAAACAAACTTGGTCGTCGGGGTTTCTCGCGTTATGTCAAAGCTATCCTCTTCGACATCTCCCTGGTTAGTTTCATCCTCCTTTTTCTTTCATGTCATTTTCTCACTGTAAATATATTTGTTTTCCATTGACAGATGAAGAAAATGAGGGACCAAAAACTCGGGCAAAAGCTCAGCAGAAATTACTATAGTGCTAAATCCAAATCCAAGAAGATTTTCAATTCAAAGTCAGCAAATAACATTTCATCAATGAATGATAACTCGTCCTGTACTGATAAAGAAGATAATCACTCGATACCAAGTTCTACATTGTCATCTTGTTTATGCACACCATCGGCGACCACGAATTCATCACCATCGGCAACAGCATCAAGGTGTTCATCATTGTCCGAAAGTGGGGAAAACAGTACGGAATCAAAGGTTGGAAATTATGGCTTTAATGTTGGTTTATGTTCGTTTTTTATTAGCCTGCTGGTTTTGGTCATCTGTGGTAAGGTTTCTGCAATTTTTTGTACTTCAACCTGGCTCTTCTTTGCGTTTCGATGGAGAACTTTGAAACGTGCTTCATCAGCTGAAGTTGATTCATCATTTTCCTGAGTTGATCATCAGAAAATATTGCATCAGACTATAGAATTTTTTTTTTTTTGGTACATTTTGTAGTTGTAGTAGCCTGGGAGGTTTTTGATTAATTTGTAATCTGAAGTTATCAGAAATCAGGCATTATTACAACAATTTTTCTCATGTTTTTCAGTCAAAGAAAATGGCTATTGTACAAATATCTACACAAAGTTATAAATTGCGAACAGCTTTGAAGAGAATTATTTAGTGTTTGCCGGATTCTGACGTGCGTTAACTAAAGTTTGTTGGTCCGAAAAGTAAGAAGCTCAATCCCTTAAGTAAAGTTTCGGATTTGAGTTTTATGAATAAAACAAACAAATAGTATTGAGAGAGTCATCTCTATTTATAAAGTCCGATAAATATTCGATTTTGGATTAAATAAGGACCAATGTGACCGAACAGTAGTAATCAAGTTTTTAAAAGTTTTTTTTTTCATAACTTGTAAATCTGATTGGACTAACTTGCTGTGCTATATGAATGGGGGTATACAATCTATTTTTGGCAATTTAGTTTATGAGAATTGGGTGTTATAAAAGTGGTGTTATTTTATATTAAAGTTGTCCTTTATTTGAATTTGGTTATTCCTGATTCTTGGCTTATATCTATTATGAATTTATCACGTGATAATTATGTTTACACACAAAAGAGATTTCTCAAAATTGGTATTATTGTATTAATCTTTAATTTCCAGTGACTTTATATTTAAATTTGACTTTTTCATTTATGTTCAAAATTAGTTTTAGATTAAATTAATACATAACAGCGGTATTAATAGATTTATGGCTAAAAAAGTCCAAATTTTGGATATATGAAAGAAGTATGAACCTAACATTAGTTTGAAGGATAATTCACAACCAGCAAAGATATTTTAAGTAGCTTGAAAACGAGGTAATTAGCAATGATTTTCAGTTTCCACCACCTTAAACTATTATTGAACAATTTTTCTTATATAACTCTTAAAATTTTAAATCAAAATCTCTTTTTTTTTTTTTGGAATTATAAAATTTAATAGTCTTTACATAAGAAAATTTGAATTCAAGTGTTACAAGGAGAGAGTAAGGCTCTTGTTGATGTCTTGATGGGCATGAACGAACCCCAATTCAAGCTTATTATGAGATCATATCTAGATATAATAAATCATATTGGAGAAGTTTCCTTCATGTTATATTTCTTGTCAAAGGGTCCTAAATTGTATGCTTTACATGCAAGATTCTAGATTTAATTTCACCTGTGTTGAATGTAATCGATCCCAAATTAAAATAAAATAAAAGGGTTAGCAGTAGATTTTGAAAACTAACCACTTAAAACTCGTTTAATTTTTATGAGATAAATCTATTATTAGACGACTTAATGTGATTTTATGTATTAATTCATATAATCTACTTTTAATATTGAGATAAAGTCTTTGATGATGATAACGACGACATTCTAGATTTTAGATTTAGGGTCCATTTATGAAAGTGTGCTATGTTTTGGCCTTGATGAACATATGCATGTTTATGAAATACAGAATTGAACAAAATCAAACATAGTTATTTTCATTTAGAAAATGATACTTGAAATTTCAAATTAGAGGTAAATAATGAGAAAAATAAAAGAAAAAATGGAAAACAAAAGTTAAAATTTTATAAATGCAGCCCAGGCACATCTTACAGGCACAACTTTCATTTCCAATTCCATGTCTTTGTAATGTTTTCCAGTACTGTTTCCTTTACATATTTTCAGTACAAAACACTGCAAACACAACAAACATCTGACAGTCACTCCTTTTAAATTTGCATTCATCAGTTTACACCAAAATGTACATAAATGCTAGAGACACCCACAGTGTTGCATCCCCAGATTTTTTGTCCCTGTTTTGGATGGTCAAGATTAACCCATCCCAACCCTTCTGCACCCCACTGTTGAGATCCTGTCCCTCCATAAAATCTTAAATAACCAAAGACAAATGTTGCATACTATGTTGGGCAAACTGGTAATAAGAAGTTCCTGTGGGGTAAATGTAGAGAGAAATTAAAGAAACAGCAGACAGCAACAAAATCTCAGTTCAGATTGAGATCTGAGTAATTATTGTATGTATTTATATTATATTTCTCACTGTGGTCCATAATTTATTAGCCTTTTTTTGATTTATGGGATGGAAATGTGATCTTTTCATTTTTGCTGTTTTCTTTTGCTTTAAAGGGTAACCATCTTTCACAAGTTGCATAAAGCCAGGACCAACAGTTACTCTAACCTATGCTTCCTTATGGCAACCTTTTAAGATACATTTGGGAGAGAAACCAATTGCTTACCTATTCACTCATTTATTGCAAATCTCCTTTTAAGATTATCACAACTAATTCTTACTATAATCTAATTAAATCCATAGTAAATTAATTATTCGACTTGAATCGGATGTTATATATACTAATTAGAGAGTTACATTAACAATGAACATGAGAATGATAATTATACCTAAGTGATCAATCTCGTATCATAGCACATTGGCATAAATCTACTTAGAGAGAGTAAGATAACTTTTCATCAAAGCGTGTTGGTAATAAAATCATATAATTTTATGTTAAAAAAAACCCAAAAAAGAGAAAAACAATACATAAAATAGAAAATAAGAACTCTATGCTTGATAAATCGAAAACTCTAATTAAGATGAAGGAAAGATTATAAATGTATCCAACCTTTTTCTTTTTACACCCATTATCTTTATATTAAATAATAAAAAAATTGAGGAAAATGAGATGTAAAAAAAAAACCTTTGTGTGTATTTAGAATTTCACTTGGGCAAAACAATGTGTGTAGATTGATGGCCTTTTTAGTTTTTAAAGAGTAATTTAGGGCAAACATTTTTTAAATGTACTAGACGAAGAAATGGTCCCCATTCTCATGCAAAAAGGGGGCGCGGGTGCCATGGTTAGGGTCATAGCCCTATATATCTCCATCTAAAACTACAAGTAGGCCACTTTACGGTCATAGAGCCCAAATCCCCAATCATTCCATGCAGGGCACAATCTGCTTCCCAAACCCCAAGAATCCTTCCATGTCTGCCCAAAGCCAGCAACCCCTTTTCTATGTGTTAATTCAACCTCAAAATAGATTCAAAACAAAAAACAAAAACCCAACCCTTCGAGCGTTCACACATGTTTCCACCACCTTCACACGTGCCAAATCTCCACTCCACAGCCGCCTACACCAACACCCGAGGTGGGCCCCCAGTTGCCACGTGTCATTGATTTGGGGACCAGCTACCAAATGCCCTTTTTGGGTGATTCTTCTTTTTTGAATCTTTTCATCACACCATTTATGCATGGCTAAGATCTAGAGTAATAGATCAAGGCTTACAAAAGGAGAAGAAGAAAGCAAGGGGAGGAGGGCATTTACTTACGTGGCAGGTCATTATTGGTCAGGATTGTCACTGTCTTGAGACGGCGGGTCCGTACAATTTCAGCTTTTCCTTGCATTGCATGCAATTGTGAGGGGGGAGGGGAGGAGGGATTATTGAGATCTTCAACCAGAATCATATCAGAAAACACATCTTTGGTTAGTCACGCGGTTCTGATTGGTTTTCTCCCTCACTCGTTTTAAGTTTGCTTTTTTTTAGCTCTAGCACAAGATTTTGGTGCCATAAGAACACATTCATCCCATGAAAATGTGATAGTTTTAAATTGTCCAAGTACATCGAGTTCATAATCACTTCTTTTTTAAATTTGAAAATTTTAATCTATTCCAAAACATATGTACGTGTACGTGTGTGTGTATATGTATATATGTGTGTGTGTGTATGAAATCGATTGAAAATATAGAGTTGGGTGTTTCCAAAGGTCTTGATGCGTTTGATGACGGTACTTTCTTAACTTGATGTCTCCATATTATGATTATTTTCCATAAAAGAAAAAAAAAAAAGGCTTGAGACAGGGGTCGAGAAAGAAATTTGTTTGATTCATAGAGTTTATGTGGTTAACTTGAGTTGAGATGGCGATTTGCAATGTTGACTATAATGAGGACATCCTAGTATGAGCCTAGTAAAGGAAAAAATGCTTCATTTGATTGAAAGTTTAAGAAATTTTGTTTGTTTTGATCATAATTGTTTAGTTACAACTCCATAAACAATTGTTTCCATAACTTCAAGTGGTAAAAAAGAAAGTATATATGGAATACTATGGATGAATGGTTTGAAGAGTTGAATGTAAGACATGGGAAAAAGCAAAGAGAATACTTGAATGATAGGTAAAAATTAGTTATCTCCTTCCATAGAAAAAGAATATAAGCTTTGGGATTGATCATTTAGTTCATCACTAAATATGGGAATATAGTTGATACCTAACTGTATATGCCATGTGTTTTTGTAGTTAGCATGTAACAAAGAAAGAAAAATATTAGTAAAAAACTTAATGTTACCTATTTTAGTGATCCAATAATGAAAATGATCATTTTGAAACAAATGATTAATGTATTTTTTTAGTTTAATCTATGAAATGAACATACAAATCATGACTTAATTATTGAAAACAAGTGATTAATAGATTATTTAATTCGATCTAGGAAATGAACATTCAAATCATCACTTAATTATTGATTTTTTTTTGTTCATATAGGAATATAAAGGGGAAAGAATTCAAACTTTAAATCTAATACTTTTTAAAAAGAAGTAATAATTATTAAATCAAATCGTAATCGTTAAAGATCAAAAACCTCAATTTTTTTTATCCAAAAAGAAAATTTTAATATTTGCTAGATTCTTGGAGTTGATTATCATTCATGTTGCAATCTAACAAATGAAGACAACACCATT
Source organism: Firmiana major (assembly GCA_033439115.1). Lineage (NCBI taxonomy): Eukaryota > Viridiplantae > Streptophyta > Magnoliopsida > Malvales > Malvaceae > Firmiana > Firmiana major. The sequence goes on from CM065905.1 coordinate 67,733,478, forward strand.
GAATAAGTAATAACAATGAATATGATGTAGAGAAAAATCACATATTAACTACACAAAGTAAGGGGAGAAATAATTAAGCATTAATGACACATCCTAGTCCAATATATTTTGTTCAAACAAGAAGTTGGGCATACAACTTGTAAGAAAGTAGCACATGGAGTCAGCTTTTTTAAGGTTTTTCCAAATATGAAAGAATTAGGTCATCATTGCAACCCTACAACACAGCTATAGGCAGATTCACATAGTCATGACCAAATCTTACTCTCTCTATATGTGATTGCCCCTACACCATTTACTGACCAAGGCATACATTAACATACATTAAGAAACATAGTTAGGCTATAAATTTATTTTTTCTACAAGAATCACTAATGGCTTCAACATTTTTCTTTTTTTTAAAGATTATGGCCATTAAAATTAAAGCATTATGGGTACAAGAGATGTGTGTAAATCACTTTTTAGTCGTAATAAGATATGATAATTAAAGGGGTCGAATTAGACTTAGGTCACATCATTTTAGTCTAAGAAAATTATGATTGATTCGAGCTAGAATTCTCTTAAACCATCTCATTTTTAATTTAAATATTTTGATTTTAGATTATTTGGATTTATGTTTGGGTTATTTGAATGATTATTAAATTTTAAAATTAAAAATCAATTTAAATTCGAATTGTTTGAATATAAACATATATTGAACTAATTTTTGAGTACGGATCAGTTTTATTAACTTAAACTCTCTTGAAAAAGATTAAAGAGTTCTAAGGATAGTTGGGTTAAATATGAATGGTCATAACAATAAGAACCACTATAAGAACCAATATGGGAAATTCCTTTTTTTCTTCTTTTAATTTTTTGGCAGAAAATGAAAGAACCCTTTTCTTTTTTTTTTCCTTATTTTATTTTCAATTTTTTAATTATTGAAACCACATGATGAACTCAAAGTGACAATGATCACAAGATCATGACCATGAGAAAAGGGCATTCCATCATTGATTAGAGCAATTACAACAAATTTGATAAAAGGGAAAGAATTTAGTTTTTATTTTTGCATGAAAATGAAAAGCCCTAATGTTCCTTTGCTACTTTTGTCTAAATTAACAGTGCCAACCACTTGTAAGGAGCTGTAATGTCCTTTGTTGTTTCAGACCATGCCCCGGTATAATCGGTGTATACCTTCAGTACTTGACACGTGTCTCTAGGTACTATTCTATATACTTCAAACTCACCCTCTCTTTAGAGCGTGTGTTACAATTGTTTCATAGCATGATGTCCGTTTATTGCACGCGCATTGAGGTAATTGCTTTTGGATTTTCTTGCTTAGGGATTGGTGTTTTGGGGCTGGAAAAATGGGAAGGCAAATCAAATTTGCTATGTCTCATGCTGGTTTTACTGATTCCAGGAAGGAATTCCTTTCTCTTTTTTTTCTTAATGGGAAAAAAGGAATTTTCTGAAAAAAATTGAATTTTTTTTTAACATTTCAATCAAATTTTAATAAATATATTTATTAAATAAGCTAGTTATTTTTTTATAATTTTCTTTTTGATTTTTCATCCCATTAATGATATAAGTTTCTAATTTTGATTTGCTAATAAAAAAAAACTTAAAAGTACTTTGAAACAAATTGAATTGAGTTTTTTTATTAATTCAAATCATATTTTACTTTGATATGAAATTCTTTTATGAAGTTCAAAATAGGTGAATGAAAATTATAACAAAATTAGTAGTGTCTCAAGTTTAAAATTTAAGTATTTGTTTCAAATTGAATAGTAAAAAATTGTAATTGATGAAAAATTAGATTTGTTCACCAAAGTTTTTTTTTTATGAAAATATATATTTCCATAAACTATATAAGAAAATTTTTAAAGTCATTTTCAACAATTTTTTTAGAGAATTTTGAGGTTTTGTTTTATATATATATATATATATACTATTGAATTAATAGCTTTTTTAGAGAAATATTCAGCCGCAAAATATATATTTTTATTCTCAAATTTCTTGCATTTGGAAGTGGATAAAACAAGTGTGCAGATAACAATTTCACAAAAACAAAGGAAAAGGAAAATACCAGACAAGAGCTTGGTAACCTTTTACTTGTAGCATTTCACATAGGTGGGTTTTTTTTTTTAAGCTTTATTTAATAGCATTAAATCAATTTTCTCTTTTTTTGAATTAAAAAAGAAAACCCAAATCTTTCGAAGCCATCTGCCTATAAAATCCCCATTATTTTGATCAGCAAGCAAAAACCAAAGACAGAAAAACCTCTACTTGTCTCTCTTTTTCTCTCACTTTCTTTGATTCAATCCAAAAGCTGCATCAACCCTTTTTTAATGGCTACTTCACTTACACTCTTGACTCCAAATACTAATAATCCAGCAGCAAAACCCTTGGAAGATGAAGCTAAACAAGCTATGGAGTTTGTGAAGAGTAAGAAAGGAAGGAAACCAACTGGGAAAGGTCCAAACCAAAAGAAACAGCCACAAAGAGGTATGGGAGTGGAAAAACTTGAACGTTTAAGGATCCAAGAAAGGTGGAAGAAAATGACTGAAACAACAGCAACAACAACAACCCAGTTTCCTATTGACCCTACTGGGACTAGTAATGTTCCTGCCCTTCATGGTGTAGCAAACTATGGTGTTCCCATGATGAGCAATGGTGGAAGTGGGGGGTTATGGGGTTGGGGTGACACAGCTGGTTTGCTGATGCAAAGGGTTGTTGGAAATGGAGGGTTTGGTGGGTTGAATGGTCAGGTTTGGGTTGGAGCTCCAGGTACTGTTCAGGTTGCTTGTGGTGGTGCTGTTGTGGAGGCTTCTAAAGAGCTCTCTTCAATGCCAAAGTTGCAGCATTGTAAGCCTGATCATTGTGATGTTTGCTTTAAGGTCTTGTTCTTTTTTTTTTCTTTCGTTTTTGTTAATTTGTACAGCTTTGTGCTTTTTGTTTCTCTTTGTTTAAAGTCTTGTGTTTTTGGTTTTGGTGAAATTTTTTTTTTCAAAGAAAAAGGGAAGGAAAAATAAATTTTGTAGGTTGAGCTAGGTGACATTGTTGATTCTGATTTTTTATGTTTGATTCCTGGGAAAACATGGGAAAAAAGAGACTTTGAATCTTAGTTAAGCCATAGCTTTCTTGAGTACTCCTTTTGTTTGGCTTGCTAGAAAATGCGGCCACTAAAATAAAACCCAAAAAGCCAAATTAAACAAGTACAAGTCAGAATATGTCTCGGCCTTTGTAGAATAATTCCATTTGTTCTTAGTAATTACTATCTTACCGATTTTTACATATTGCAGAAGAAGCGCAGCGATGGGGAGAATGTGAGGCTTTATGGAGGGTTCAACCAATTTGGACAAGTTTTGTCCCAAAAAGGAGCTGATTTTCTTGGATGGAATCTGGAAAACAATCAAAACATCAATGAAGAGATGAATGAATTCACTGCTAGAGCTGCAAGGAGTGGTTCTGCCTATGCAGGCCATATGAACAACATCAATGAGGTGACATGACAATCAAATTGTCTCCAACCTTTCTTGTTTTCCCTAAGGAATAGAGAGAATGTCTATATGAATTTTGGTTGTTTATGATTATTAACTAAACTACTTATTTTTGTATTGTTGTTTTAAATGTGGGGTTTTTTGCAGACTGTGGATGTGGTGGCAATTCACAGGAAGGGAAACTCAATTGGCACTGGAAGTTTTCTCATGGAGTATGAATTTTTCCCAGGGAAAAGTAGCAGAAGCACTTCATCCAATGAATGGAAATTGCCTGCAGAAGCTTCACTTGCAGTGGGTGGTGAAACTTCTCATGCTAATGCTTCTAATTGTGTTGATTTGTCCCTCAAGCTTTCATACTAGAAGCAAACTGGTCTGTTTTTGGCTTTGTTGGTTTACTGTTACATTGATTTGGGTGTAATTAATGTGTTTGAACCCAAATCCCAAATACAGCTTTAAAGTTTCTCTTTTGTTGTTAAACTTACATCTCTTACTAAATTACTGCAATATATATAGTTCTTTCTGGGAAATCTCTCTCTGATTTTGTCAGTTAATGGCTTAATTCTCTCAGCTTTAATGATCTTGTCATTATTTCTCATATCATCAATAAAGGGATGAACTCAAAGATCTGTCTTTCTAGGTCTTTCGAAAAGTTTGTAGATGTCCCACATATTTCCTATGATTAAAAGCCTTTTATCTTGAGAGGTACACAACAAAGTAGTGAACTAGTTAGAAGACCTAACCAATTTATAATTAGCAATTCAAGTTTCTCTAACCAAGTTATAATGGCTAAAAAGATGGCTGCCATTTCCATAGAAGATATGTAGATTGTAGACTGATTGAGTGTTTGCATGGAATAATTAAGCACCAAAACCTGTAATTCATTTGGCATGGCCCTGTCAGGCAGGAAACAACAGCTCCATTTTTCAAACTTAATTCTTTGCTTCTGATATATCTTTCCGATTCTCCTTTAACTTGGATCAAAACTAGTTTCCCCATTGTTTGCTTTAAGAAGATAAGTTAAGCTGCATACAGGCTGGACAGAAATGGCTCAAAACCCTAGCAACTGTCTCTTTCTCTCTTTTGTATTTACTTTCTTTTGGCTGAAATTACATTAGAAATATTCTGTTCTAGAGTTAGTTTACACCTTTTGTGGGCTGAAACACAAGGAAGGGTATCTCTAGCTTTCTGTTTATGGGAGTTAAGGAAACCCTTTCTGGGATTCCTTTAAAAAGTGTAAAAATGGAATGGATGATCAAAAATCATCACTCCCTTCAGTTTTTGAATTAAGACGGTCGATAGTAAAAAGTTTGTATTTAAATCTCCATTAAATTAAATTTCTTTTTATCTGTGCCAACCACATAGTATAAATGAATATTAATCTTATATTCTAAGTGGTGTATGAGAACCTCATGATTTTCACAAGGAAAGAACAACAATGGTAAAGAGTATAAGCCTCTGAAGGCTAAGGAAGGCATATTTTCTTCCTAACGACAATGGAGATCAGAAAGTGGCTGTGGCTGCTGCAAACTGATGAGTGCAAACAAAAAACAAAGGCCAAAAGCACCAAAAAGAACTCAACAAAGTACAAATCTGTGTGTAGAAAATTAAATATGGATGCAGGTGGGAGACTGGTAGTCTGGGGTTAGTCTGATCAGCATGTAAGACTGAGTGTGGAAGCTTTTGTTTTGCTTTGGCAAACTTACTTTTGATTGGATGCCCAGTAATCATCCTGTCTTATTCATCCCCCAGCTTTTTTTCCTTTTCTCCTCATCTTTCTTGTTGTTTTACTTCAAGTATAAAGACAAACTTCACCATTTTTTTTTTCAAATTTAGTTAATGTTTTGAATACTTTCCTAGTGGATTATGGTGTTTTCTCCATGCATTTCTTCTTCCCTGTGAATGTATATTGTCTTTATGGGATTCTGTAAACAAGCCAATATTGGGTAATCTTCCAAGATTGCTAATCAAGTAGAAACAAGAAAATGCTGGAAATTAATCTAAATGGCTTGAAACAAAACAAAAAAAAAAAAAAAAGGAAAATTGGCATGGAAAATAGGCAAGAAAACTGGCACATTGAAGAAAATAATAACACAAAAATAAATATAATCGTGAACGGCAGGACTCGAACCTGCGGGGGCAGAGTCCACATGATTTCTAATCATGCCCGTTAACCACCCCGGCGGTCTTGTTGGCCGACTTGTTGCTTGAAGTCTAAAAGAAGATTATGATGGAGCAATATTTGCTCCCCAAGCTATTTTGTTTTGCTATTGACATTTAAATTTTTAATTAAACTAACCAAATTACTCAAACTCACTCTAATTTAGTCCAACTTATAATATTGAACTATTGATTGTTATCATATATATATATATATATATATATATAAATTATGAATTTTTTAATTTTTCAAATAAACTTAATTAAAAATTAACACGATTATTTTAATAATATTTTTAAAAATTAATCATTTATTTATTAAATAAAAATTTGAAAATAATATAAAATAATTTTATATAATAAAATAAAATAACTATCATAAATCCTACTCCTTTTAGAAAAAATAGTTTTTGGTAACTTTCTTCCCTAATTGGCTAAGTCTCCTTCCCATTTTTGATCTCAAAGATAAATTATTTGGAGGGCTTGGGCTATTCTAAACTAAGTCCTTTCAATCCCAAACCCAATGTAAACTCCATTGAAAGAACTCTTTAACCCAACCCAAAATTCCAACATGAAATATGTTCCCAATTTCTTTGGAATTTTTTTCACTTTTTATATAATATATATATATATATATATATATATATGCAATATATAAATTATTATTGTGTCATTATTTATATGATGCATCAAATGTAAAATATATTTTAATTTTTTTATCAAATTATAATTTATATAATTTTATTTTTTTATTATTTTCGAATTTTATTTCTTCCCTCTACAGATTATCTTGTTCCCTTTTCTTTTCTTTTTTTAAATACCATCACTCAATCCAATTGCAATCCCAATCCCTCTTTTAATTTTTAATCTAAATTTTTATTTATTTAAATTACTTAAAAAATTTAATCTATTTTGATATGAAAATAAAAATTTTGAATTGATGATAATAATTTAAAAAATTCCATAGTCAAATTTTTTTAAAATTAATAATTTTTAAAATTCCTTCTATCAAAATTATTTATAATTTTTGCTAAAGTTTGTTTTTTCTTTTTATAATTTATCTTTTGTAGTAGAAGAGTAAAGCAAGTAAACAACCTCTAAGCTATCATTCTCATAAGCTTTCATATTTTCCTAAAAACAAAAAGACCGAAAAAAAAAAAATGAATCCTTCTGATAACAGTGACCACCCTCAACTTCCGACAATCAAGATCCGCCACCCATCCTCCCCTCACCACCCAACCTCTGCCGCCACACCCACCCCCACGGCAGGTGCACGCCGCAAGATTGGCGTAGCCGTCGACCTCTCCGATGCATCCGCCTTCACCGTTCGCTGGGCCGTCCAAAACTACCTACGACCTGGCGACGCTGTCATCCTACTCCACGTGTCAGCAACCTCCGTGCTCTTCGGAGCCGACTGGGGTCCACTCCCCCACTCTCCGCAAAGCCCGGGAACTCCGCAGACCCAGAAGCGACTGGAAGACGACTTCGATGCCTTCACGGCTTCAAAGGCGGCGGATTTGGCGAAACCCTTGAAGGAATCTGGGATTCCCTTTAAGATTCATATAGTGAAAGATCATGATATGAGAGAAAGATTATGTCTTGAGGTGGAGAGGTTAGGGTTGAGTGCTGTTATAATGGGGAGTAAAGGGTTTGGAGCTGAGAAAAGAGGGAGTGATGGGAAGTTGGGAAGTGTTAGCGATTATTGTGTGCATCACTGTGTTTGTCCCGTTGTTGTTGTTAGGCATCCTGAAGCTAAAGATGGCGGGAATGGCGAACCGGTGGTTACGGTTAAGGATGCTGAGGTGGAGGAGGAAGGTGGCAAAGGTTAATCCTTTTTGGGGTTTATTTTTGGTTGTCTCATTTTGATTGGAAATTTGGGATCTTTGTACTTGGTTTGGATGGTTTGGGCAATTTTCTTATTGCTTATGTGTTTTTATAGTATGAACTGATAAATGGGATATAGTAGCAAAGTCGCATCATAGGATCTATGTAGCCAACCTCAGTTACCGACTTAGTTTGTTTTGGTTTTTAATGACTAAAATTTAGGCTTCCTGGCAGCTCAAGATGTCCAATTCGGTCGATTGTAGTGTTTTTTTCTTGGTTAATATGTTTTTATTGTGTTGGATGATGATTAGTAATTCACATTGCTACCCAAATGTTGCAGGAAAAGGCTTAGTTTGTTGTTGTTTTGTTTTTTAGTCATTCAAAGTTTTGTTTCTTTGCTTTCTGCAGTTTTTATTACATTAGCTGATAAATAGGATTCGGTAGTATAATATGATCTCTGTAGCTTGTCCCACGTAGTGAGAAAAGGTTTAGTTTCATGTTGTTCTTGTAGCTTATTAATTGTTTGGTCTACTACTTAGTATTAGATTTTTAGTAATGGGGGGACTTGTTGAGTGGATAGGTTTAGTTTTGTCCCCTTGAATGCTGTTGCAGATTGCAAGTTAAATTGAAAAGGAGATAGGTGATGGATAGAACTAATGAGTTAAAAGATAGCACGTGGAGTGTGGTGTGCTTGGTGTATAAACTGATCATGCATGTCAATGCTAACTTGGTATAATATTGAGTGAACAGTGTGTAAATATAATGAAGATGTAATAGCTATTGTTAAATTGATTTACTAAGTGACTAAATAGGCATAAATCCTTGATAGGAATAGTATTCCTTGACTTGAGCTTACTTATGGATGATATGTTGTTAAATTTTGCAAGCTAATCGAAATGGGGACCAGAGATCTACAATGGAAATGATGATTTAATATGGATGAGGACATATAGCAGTGTGGTGTGCTTGATGTTGCAACTTGTAATAGCTGTCACTGCTAGATTGGTAGTATGACCAGAGAGAATTGTATAAATGTGATATGTGGATAGTAATTGCTACTGTTTATTTTATTAATCTGTTAAATGTGTGCAAATGCAAGTATAAATATATATATGTACGGTTACTAGATACTGCATAAGCTGGCAAGTTGGCCTGCTAATGGAGGTTTCATTACATGATTTTTCAATCATAGCAAATTATCAAATTGTATAGGAAAATGTTTTCAGAAGTTGTTTGTCCATTTAAGATAAAGCAAGTTGATGCTTGAAGGAGTTGCTGTATTTCTAGTGGTTGGGAATTGGGATGGTTGATTGGATGGGGCTTAAAAGGGCTATAAGACACTGTTTGTATGGAATGCTAATGGTTTCATGAATCATAGTTATTTTAGCTTGAAGAATATGGGGAGATAAATAGGTTCAGTGTGCTTTTCTCTCTTGACTTATTTGTTAAAGCAAGCTTTTTCCTCCGTAGACTGGGAAACTTTCTTGAAGAGAATGAATTAAGTGTTTGTTAGAGCATGCTTTTGTTTTCCTATATGTTACTTCACAACATACCTATTAGGATGTATGATCTACAAGAGTTGGTAAGTTGCGGAAATATTTGGATTTATCTGATTTGGGAAGTTAATTGGGACAGAAAGATAATTATTAGGTGCCAAAAGATATGCCTAGATTAGAAGAAGGTTCTTGCATTTTGGGGGAAGTTGTTTATATATCAATTTATCACACATGCTCCATCCCTCTTATTTGTTTATTTAGGCTATTGCTTGTGAAACACAGTGGAAGAACCTATGGAATAAGAAGTCGTGCAAAGAAAAAGATCTGTCTGTATGGTTTCCTGGCGGAAGCATCTTGAATTAATAAACTTGAGTTGCCTTTTATGAAATCCATAGCATGTTGTAGTAGCAAAGCTTCCTGAGATTCTTTTAGGGACTTTGGTTTGTGTATGAAATTTGTGAGTTGCTGAATTATTGAACTTACTACGAATTCTTCTAAAATCACATTTGTGTTTGATGCTTCTTTCATGGCAGATGCTTAGCAAGCCCCTGGTAATTGCAGCCTGATCCTATCAGTAGCAGGTTCTTACCTTGGTGTTCGAAATGGCTTCATTAGTAAGTTACATTTGTTATTCTTATGTGCAAAGCCTTTTTGTAATCTGATATTTTCGACATGCTTTTCTTGTATTGCAGATGGTATAGAAGGCTCTGAGTTGCTAGGGATTTGCTGGCAAGAAGAGAAGTCATCGAAATATTTAGCAGTTAATGACACTTGGTTAAAATGGATCCTAGGATTTTATATCTACATTCATCTCTTTATATAACTCCATCCATTGATGTTGTTGTGTTATTGATGAGGTCCTTGATTTCATTTCATTTCATTTCATTTTATTTCATGGCACTCGAGGAGATTGTGTTTTACACACTGTGATGTACAATAAGATAATCTTGCGTCAACGTTTCCTATTAGTTTCATGAGTTTTTCTGATAGTGCTGGGCAGAAATATAAAAATAATATCCATGAGCTAGCTTCCCTTTAAATTGAAAGGCTTTTTTGATGTAGAAATCTGGAATAGTGACTTCTTAATTCATTGCTGAATAAGAAGTTCCTCTGCAGCCACAAATCACTTGCATGAATCTTAGCTTTTGTTGTTTTTGTTGTTGTTGTTGTTGTTCTCAGGTAATGGTGGTCTAGTTGGAAAACACATGCAACTGCAGCTGCAAGTTGTTCTAAATGCCAAGTTAACATGTCAAACTCAAATTCCCTCAATCAAAGTAGATAATCAGATGGAAATTTCTTTGAAGATAAGGGGGAAAGAAATCCCTTAATTCCCTCAATCAATTGAGGAAAGGAAACCACTTGGAATATTACCCAACTAGTTGCAATTTAGAGTGACTTCATGGTCAATACTTAATGAGCTTTTCAAACAAGTTGTCTCTTGGGATGCATAAATAATGGTTTTAAGAGGATGGAGATGATTGATATTTTGGTAGAATAGTCTACTTAAATATATTAAAATAAACGCTTTGATGATGATAATAACGATAATAATTTGATAATAATATAAAAAAACTTTGAATTTTTTAAATCAGAAGCTCCTATTTAAGTTTCCAAGTATATATATATATATATATATATATATATATATATATATATATATATGAAGTGGTTAAAGGAGAGAATGTAAAATAGGTCTAGAGATTCATATCTTTAACATTAGTGAACAAGTCATCAGCTAAGCTTGATGCCTCTTTGAGGGGAAACCAAACTTTTTTTAATCAAAGCCTTTTGCGTTTTTCAAATTCAACTTGATGTGATGTGTAGATTAACAAATGAATTTGATATTTAGATAAATGAATAAACAACACAAAAGGATCAAATAATCCCCTTTTACCAAATAAGTAGAGACAAAAAATAGATTAAAAAAAAAAAAAACCCACTAACAAAGAATCTTCCGAAAAGACCCATGTGGATTTGCTGTTCTAGATACCGCGTGAGCAGATAAAAAAGTCATAGATTGAGATTTAATAAAAATTAAAAAATATTTTTTTTGTTATTTTTATTATAAGAATATAATTTTATAAAATATGATTCCCAAATATATATAAATATAAATGTGAAGAATTATTAGAACTATTCAATGTTTCATATTTATGTCCACTCAAACTAATTCAGGTGGAGTTTATGCCACTTGGTTCTCCTTTTTATATCTTGAAATTGTTACATGCTTACTTTATTTAGCCTTGTGTGGGGTTTTGTTTTCTATCCACCATACATTACCCCTCGCTATTTGGCTCATACAGTTATATTCAAAGCTCCCCTCACCACAACTACCCGCAACTAGAGATGTAAATGAGTAGGGATTAATCGGATACTCGATACTATTCATCTTATTTAAGTCGAGTTTGAGTACTCGATAAACGAGTTTTAATCGGCTTAAAGTAGCAATTTTATTACTCGTGACGAGTTCAAATAAGATTCGGATAATAACCTTTGAGTACCTTAAATTCGAACCCGATTAACTTTCATTTTATTTTTTTCCCCCTTACTTATTATGTTTTTATGATTTGTTTATTTGCTATGATTTCAAGTGATTTGTTAAATTCTTAAATTTTGTTTAATTATGATAGAATATGTATGTTGTTGTTTAATTTTTATTTTTGATTTATACAAAATTAGATGATTTTTTTCAAAGGTTCGAGTTCGAGTTAATAAACGGGTTCTCAAATTATGAGTTAAATAATCGGATAATTAAACGGATTCGAGTAATTAACGAATAGTATAAAATTTATTCGGACAAAATTCAAGTAGTATCTTGAAAAAATAATCAAGTTTTAATAAGATTCAAATTTTATGATTGTTAATCAAATTTAAGGTTTGGTACTTCAAAATTAACGAATACCCACCCCGTTAACATTCTTATCCACAACTTTCACTCCCAAAATTTTAGTCCATTCATAACTCACATCATTTAATAAAAAAAAATTAAGTCATAATTAAAAAAAAAAATTCTCTATCAATATAAAAAAAAAAATTAAGTACACATAATCTTTATAAATAAGTATAAAGATTATGTGTACCCGATCTGAGTTCAAATAGTATTTTGAAAAAATAATCAAATTTTAATAAAATTCAAGTTTTATGATTGTTAATCGAATTCGAAATTGGATACTTCAAAATTAAGGTTCCTATCTACAACTTTCACTCCCAAAATTTTAGTCCATTCATAACTCATATCATTTAACAAAAAAAAAATTAAGTCATAATTAAAAAAAATTTTCTATCAATATAAAAAAAAAAATTAAGTACACGTCATCTTTATAAATAAGTATAAATAAGTAGCTCTTTTCAAACTTTTTATTATCCTATTCTTCTTTTTTGACCAATGGTCTTTAGTATTTTTATATGATTAGTTGAATATAAAATCTATAATTCATAATGAAACTTCATATTTAATTCAAAGTACAAACTATTTTTAAAGCTGAAATGCCATAAAATAACAATTTATACCCTAATTTTCTTATTCTTTCCCCTTTATTGGTTAACATCAATGGACTTTGTGCCTTGAATTTGGACACCATGCAATTATAGATGAATTTCAAAACATGGCATTATTAAAATATATAAGGAAAAAAATACAACTTTAAATTTTTAAATAATCATAAAATAAATAAATAAAAGACAATAAATTCCAACATTTTCCAAGACACAGACATCAAACCAAGATAAAAAAAAGGACAATAATGACTTTTTATGTCAAGAAAATGAAAATATTCCCAAAAAGAAAACTACCTCGAGGGATTGTATTGTGTAAGTTAGGATTGAATAAGAAGAGTGTTAGTCGGAAATGAAATCTATGGCCTCTGATCTCTGCTCAACCTGCAGATCCCAATGATTGTAGCCGATGCTTCATCATCGTTGGTGATCATGCGCTTTTGAAGACTTTTTAGTGAGCTGATGATATCGGTTGATCTTGACTCTGTTTCAACATGATCATGATTTGTAGATGATTGATTAACTTCGCATAATCTGGGTTGCTTCGGTAATCTTGATAAGCCCATTGATGTTGCTTCTCCATTGGATGATTCTCCTGAGACCACGTGAGATGAGGAGTATCCAATGTCATCCTGCATTTGTAACAAAATGAAAATTCACTCTGTTAAATCCCCTGTTTGGTTCCCAGGAAAATACACGAGAAAAACAAAAAGAAAAAGAAATTTTGAATTTTGACTCATAAAATCATAGACCCAAGTTCCAAATTAAACCAATTATGGATAGTTTTTCTGGAATACCAGAAATTAGGGAAAAAGAAAATAAAATTTTCATTAAATATCTCTTGAATCCTAAGAACAGGGATTCTTTTTTCAAGACAAATATTCTGAAGAAATTTCTATCCCATGATATATAAAAAAAAAAATTGATTCATAAGACAATAGCCAATGTTCTGAATTTTGAAGAAATTGAAGACATTTTTAATTGAATGATCAAAAAATTGAAGAAAAATAGCATTATATTAAAAAAAAAAAGTTTTCTTGGATTCCATTTTCAACAAAATTTATGCAGAGTATTTTCTTTTGATTGAAAGAAAATATAAATTCTTTTCTTCAAGTTGAAATTATCCTCTTTAAATTAAACCATTTTCAGATTCAAAAATCTATTTTGAAAATTAGATTTTTTTTTTTTTTTTTTAAGATGGATATGGAAAAAAAAAAAAGGAAAAACAGAGAAAAAAGAAAGAAATCAACATACATCTGAGTAAAAACTAGGATTCTCTCTCATCCTCTTGAATCTACCACCACCACCACCTTCGCTACTACTCAAAGAATCCAAGCTAGCCACCGGCTTCGATGGAGAAAAAGAAGAATCCCATGACAATGGAACCACCTGGTTTTCCCCATCTTCAACCTCCTCCTCATCTTCATAATCTTCTTCGTCGTCGTCTTCTTCGTCGTCTTCTTCTTCATACTCGTCCTCCGATGACTCTTCCTGCCGTGAAACCACTTCTTCGCAATTATTATAGTTGTTTTTGTTGTCGTTGCCGACGCATGTCTCACAAACGGAGACAGCAGGACTGAGGTTGTGACCAGAGGCGAGCCAGGGAGTTGGGTTTTGGCAGACATGGCAAAGGAGGGTTCGGCTGTGCTTTGCTACAAGAAAGTTGGCTCCGTGAACCTTGACGTCGCAATCCCAGCAGAGGTTTGCTTGGTCTGATTCGCAGTGCATTCGAGCTAACCCTCCACATAGTTCACACTTCTTCATTTTTCTCTGCTTTTCTTTCTCTTTTCTTCTGTTTTCTTCTGTTTTCCTGGAAAGTTTGCGTAGTATATTGATTACAAAATGAAAGCCTGAAACCCCATCCCTAAATTTCTGCCTTTTAAAACGCGTTAGGGATAGTTTTGTCATTTTATTATTAATAATTTTAGACATTATAAGACTGTGGATTATCATTATTTAGTGTTTATACATACGAATGCGCGTACACACGTACATATAAAGTATAAAAATCATATATTATCAATTAATTATATAACATTATTTTATTAATAAATAAAATTTAAAAATATATAAATTATTAAAAATAAATTTAATTTTTTTAATATTTATTTTTAGCTATTTGTATATTTTGTAATTTTGTAATGAAATAATGTGTGATTCAATAGTTGATTTAGAGTGTATATTTTTATACACTGTCAATACATTATATATAAATTTTATTATCTAATATATTATCGATAAAGAGTTTTTGTAGTTTTACAAATGATATTAAAATGATACATATCTCACTTCATTAATAAAATTTTTAATTTGTTTTTAAAATTTATGTATTTTAAATTCTATTCACTATTAAAGTGATATATATGGTTGATTTATAGGCTATACACTTTTGGTGTATCAAAAATAAACTCAAAAATTAAAATGAAAATTTTATTTAATATTTGATTTGTCAACACAATTGTAATTCAATAAATTGACATAAAACAAACAATATATTAGATATAAAATAAACACGATACATATATACAAATAATCAAACAATTTAATCTAATTAAGTCGAGTTAAAGAAAGCTCGAGTTAAATTAAACTAAAAATATTTATTTAAATTGTTAAATTTAAAGTCTAAAGATAATTTTCATAGATATAGCTAAATTGATTATTTAATATTTTTAAGTTACAAAAATATTATACTTAGGAAAATTTTATTTAAATTAATGATAAATATATAAAAGATTTTTAGACAAAATCATTTCTTGAAAATATCGCTAATTTACAACAAAAAAATCTCTTATTTATAGACTTGGCATTTAATTGGTTGCCAGCTCATCAAAAATTTGAGTTAGCTCATTGGGGTGATGTATGCAAGAGAATGTGTGGATGGCTTGACTAAGAGAGCCGTCGGTGGTGTGCCACGTGGAGAATTTTCGCGGATGGGCATTTATTCTTCGGTCGAAGATATTTTTTAAATTAGATTGTATGTTGACGTGGAAGATTCTCCAAATCTATCTTACGTGGACGAATCGAATTCACGAAGGGTTCATCAGCCACGTGATCCCGACCTGAAGTTCCGAATCGAATCATTCTTCCTACGTGGCAAAGTGGGACCCACCCTTTCCGTTTTTCGAGGCTTTTGTCACCCTATCTCTCTAACCCTTTCGCCTTCTCCCATGCCATAACTATATTAGGCTTTAATTTTCTTTGTTTTTTTTATTGCAATTTGCATATTAACATTTTTTTTAAAGGAAAAGAAATTTGCAAATTTTTAACTAAAAATAAATATATTTAACATTAAATCAAAAGCTCAAATACTTTTAACATTATTTTTCTGTTAATAAAAATTTAATTATGTTGATTAATGATACAATAATTTCATTAATAAATAATGATTGTCATTTTAGAATTCCATCAAAGATTTTTGTTTTACATCGAATTTATCTTCGATTTTATATGAAAAAAATATGTTATCTTATAATTAAATTTTACGATTTTATATTTGTACAATTCAAATTTCTTTATGTTAATTGTGAATACACCCAATTAATGAATAAATGTGAATTTAAATATCTTTTGATAATATAAACCAAAATTACAAGTATAATTAGTAAAAAAGGTGCATGCTCCATGTATATATTTATATATTGCATTATTATCCTATTAATAATGGGAATTTGTGATAGAGCATAGAAATGTATGGGCAAGAATGGATTTGTGGGGTCATTTTCATGGGCATGGAGCAACCCTCACCCCGTTTTGTGGGCAACAAAAAAAATTGTTTTTTATCTCCTCAAATTTCCTTCAATAATTTAATAATAAAAAATAAGGATTATTGATGACATAGCATACTTCACATGAAGATGCCAACGTGGCACACAATCAAGGGAGGAAATCAAGGGAGGTTCATGGGAAATGGGAGCCACTAGTATAGTATGTGGGAAGATAAAGAAAGGGAATGTGTGGAGGAGAGTAGGGATTAGAACCGGATAAGAAGGGTTCTTTGCATATAGACTATTCCAATGGGTACAATGTTCCATTTAAAAGCAAAGAGGTGTGCGACTCCTAAAAGAGTGATGTGGTGTGAGCCCCTCCCACAACATGGAGTTGAAAAATTAGAAAGTCCAATTTTTATTTTATGGATCACAACTCCAACTTATCGTTACATCATTTTATCTTTTTTATTTATAATTTTTTAATTTAATTGTTGAGTATTATATTGTATTTAAATAAATTATATATATAATTTTAATTTAATCAAAAATGTTTAATTATTAGTTTGATAATAATAAAATTTCAACCATTAATATATATTGAAAAAATGTTATTCTTGATTGAAATGATAAAAATATCAAATCGACTCAAAACTTTATTTGAGCATATTTTTCAATATATATTTTTAATTATATTAGTTAATTAGATAAAGAGTAACAAAACTATGATTAATGAATTTTAAATTTCATTCAATTTCTTTTAAAATATGGTTTTCAATAAATATTTAAAATTTAATTTTTGACAATTGCAATTTCTTTCATTTTTTTTCAGTGACCTATTGTATACCAAAAAAAAGATATGATTAATGGAAGTGACAAATTTTTATTATTTATTGAAAATATAGTAAAAAAAGATAAGATTGAAATATAATCATCAAATTTAATGAAATTAAAATACAATAAAAATCAATATTGATATAATGACAAATTTGATTTTTTTTTTTTGTTTTTATATGTTTTTGGTTGAGCAACATCATTGATAATTATAGTAGATTTTGACATTAATACGGGACATGAAGTTGTACTATAAGTGGGAATGATTTTTTAGAGCATATTTAATTAGATGATGAGTAATATTATTATGAGTGGGAGTGAAAAGGTAAGAAAATAATTTGTGGGATATTTTTTTAAGGGAAAAGCAAACTTTTAAGCTCTTTTTGTAGGAAAAAAATTAATTAAATAGTCGAGTTACAATATTAATAATTCAGTTTAATGATAGTTAGCCTTAGACCATTAATTAATGAGTTTTAATCAAGCTATGCCTGTAATGTTATTATTAAGCAATGGAATTTTTTTTATAACTATTATTATATTATAAGAACTGAATAAAGACGTTTAATATATAATTATGAGTAATTGATCACGTGTTGAAAGCTCGTTTAATGTTTCCATTAAAAATAAAGGTAATCATGATTTAATAATAAGTGATTTGCAACTTGGCGTTGGAGTACTCACCCCACCAAACAATGTCTATAATTTAAAAGGCAAATGGGGAAGTTGTAGGGTTCTTCAACTTTTTCCTACTCATACCATTAAAAGGGAAGGGAAAACAAAAAACAAAAAAAATAGCCTCTTTGTTTTTTGTACATAGCAACCGAAGATCAAATTCCTACATTATACTACACGAATCTTAAGGACGGTCAGATAAATAATCAAATTGAGTTGAGATGATACAATATTATATTTAAATTTGATTTAACTCAAAATTTTAAAATTTAAAATTCGATTCAAATTCAATTGAGTTTGGATTTTGAAGTTGGAATAAAATATTCAAATCATTCGACTTTGTTTCAATAAGCTTGAACTTGACTTGATGGTTCAATTTGTCAATTTTCTTTCATTTTTTTGAAAACATCGATTTTCAATTATAAATTGTGAGAATAAAATGGTAAATTAATAATAAATTAATTTAAAAAAACTCAGTAAGATTAGCAAGTTGTTAGAGTAAAGTATTAAAATACTCAAATTCAACTCAACTCAACTCGTTATTAAAGTAGATCAGACTTGAGCTCAACTCGAAAATAAATATGTCAAATTTAAATAATATCGTATCGAATTCGAATAGTTCATAAATAATTTGACTAATTTATATCTTTAAAATCCATCAATACTCCTTCGATCTTATTTGACAAAATCTCTAAACCAATGAAGCTTCATCATGTCAATCGTGTTAGCATGTGCTAGATCAATCAAGAAATCAACGCGATGCATTTATTTTTGCGTATACACGTTTTAGAGAATAACATCAATCTTTTAATGTTGACAATCTTTAATTATGCGAAAGAGAGGGTCAAGATCTTGAGAAATACTCCAAAATTTTTTTGTATGGCCAATGAGAATCAAACGCTCTTGAAACCCAGATCTCACGTTATAAATAAGACCAAATTAAATAACTTAGAATTCAATCCAACATCCTTGCAAAACCAATCGGCCAAGTTCCTTGTTCATCCCGGAATTTTTTTTACAAAAACATCTTAATCTTAAAAAAAAAAATTACAAATATTAAAATTTAAACTTTACGTTAATCTACAGAAAAGAATGAATTAATTACTAAATTAAACTTCAAGTTTAGTGTTTTTCAACACATTTCAGAGTTCAAAAATTTTATGTTTAATATACAAAGTTTGGTGAAGAAAAAACCCGAAGACAAAAGGAAGAAGAAGTGAGAGAAGTAGCAATAGCTAAGATTTTGTCATTTGTATTTATAATTTATATTCGTGTCACTTAAAATTATATTTGTTTATTGTAAAATATAAAAATTTTGTGTTAAATTTTATGTTAATACAAATAATAAAAAACTTATTTTTCATCTTTTACTATATTTATTTAACTAAATTTAATTTATACTATCTTTTTATTTTCTATTTATGTTTCATGTCTAAAATAAAAGGATTGAGACTGGAGAAAGTCAAGGTTGAAGAACAGTAACAAAGGGCCCAAAAAGAAAGAAATCAGAATGCAAATCCAAAATCGTAGAGATCTTGGAAATATGGCCCATTGTTTATATTACCAACATAGTGTAAAGGCAAATGCTTGATGAATATGGGCTTACCCTCCCATTTTTTTTTCAAACCCATATATGTGAGGAATGAAATAACATTACAGTAATTTGAATGTTTTTTCCACATTTTCTTTAAAAGCTTGGTCCTTTAAATGAGATATATTGGTTATAGATAGACTTAATAATTTTAGATATGATATGATACAAAAATGATATGAAAAATATACAAAATTGATACCGATTAAAATTTGATGAAAATTGTATATGAATTTGATAAAAATTAAATAAATATTTTGTATTTGAGTGCTAATATAAATTTTGATATAAAATGTTCGTATTTTATATGAAACAAACTCGATTTAATACAATATAAATACAAATTACATATACGAATTATCAAATCTAACGAGTTAAAGTTAAGTTTAAATTTCAATTTCGAGACTCGATTGGATTTTTGGATTGGGGAAAAAAATAATAAATTATAACGCAATGAGTATAAATGTATATGCATAATCTATACGTGTATACTTTTGTTCATGTCCTTTTAATAACGTAGTCAAAGATATTTTCAAGTTTTATTTGAATTTAAATTCTAAACTTTTTTTTCTTTTCAAACTATCATTAGGGTGTATTTTTTCACGTTTCATGTATTTAAAATTTTATTTTCAAAATGTTCTTAGAGAAATCATATCTTGATTGACAAAGATAACATTTTTTTCCGTGAATAGTTGTCTTCAAATTAAATGAAAGAAAAATAATTTGTTTTTATTGCAGGAAACCAAAGATCAATGAAAAAAAAAAAAGAGAAATCGAAAGAACAGCTTATCATTTTGTTGCCATCTTAAAAAGTAATTCCATTGATAGCTACAACACATAGAGCCTAGGGGAAATGCAATTATAACACCAAGGAAGGGACCATTAACCATAAAAAAAGCACAACTTTTTATTGGAAGGACAATAGAATATGGATACAATCGATAGAATCATGCAAATAATGTTGAATTTTTTTTGCACACATACTTGATTGGAAAATGAAATATTAAATGCTACCTAACTTATCTCACTTTTTTTGTTAAAAAAAAAAGTTTTATTTCGTGATTGACGTTGATATAAGAAAATTTGATTTGATAATAATTTAAATACGAAACTTTTTATTATATATCGTACTCACTTAAAAACTCAATAAAATTTTACATCACTAGATCAATCCTTTAAATTGTTAAATTATTTTTTCGTACATATGATTTTGGATCATACAATGCAAGATAATCCTTTTTTTATTTCATAAATCTCGTTCATTTTAGATTTCAAACTACTTAAGTTTTTTAAAATTTTTGTTTTGATCATTTTGTTTTCAAACTATTTAATTTCTAAATTTATGAACATCAATTACGTGACTGAAATAATAAAATGATTTATTATAAAAATAAAAAATTACAATTTTTTTTTCATATCGTATTAGTAATAATTTCGAATGATTTAGTCTCACAAACTCATTAAGAAGTTTTAAACAGAAAAAAAAAATTTCGGTTAAATCAGATAATAATTATATTATTCTTTTGTTCTAAACATAAAAGATTAATTGTAATACATAAGTTGCAACAAGGATTATGATTCATGCCACATATACATGCCTTTTCCATATAAATAAAAAATTGAAAAGTTGTAATTAAATTATCTCATCAATAATAATAAAGGGTTTTTGCAATTTCAACCCCAATTTCAAAATTTATCTAATTCTCATACAACTCAATTCCATGCCAGACTCAAAAAAGTCAAAATATATTTTCTATTATTGCCATGCATGATATAATAAAGTTCATACACTATAGGACACAACATTTTATGATTAATAAAATGTTGAATAAAGAAGGAAAATGTTTTTTTTTATAAGTAAATACAAAAAAAAAAAAAATTGAACATGGGTCCTAATTTATTTATTTTTTAAAATAACAACTTGTGAAATCTAATAATAAATGTTCACAATTTTTTTTTTCAAAAAAATCCTAAATCCATATTATCCTTGGACTGTATATAAGACAGTGAATTACATTTGTCTATTCCTGTTGGTATTACTTGGCTTTATTGCAGAAATCACTGAAGTAACTGCGACGAATTAATCACTACGTCTTGTAGCTTTGGCATTATATATTATTTATCTTACCCACCTTTTTCAAGTACCTTTTCTTGTTCTTTGAGGGAGGGTTGAATTTTTCCTATTTACTTCTTAGCAATTAGCCTTTCCAATTTTATTTTTAAAAAAATCTAAAATCATTTAATTGTTGGCATACGGAATTTAATCTATGATGAGTTAAAACTATATTTGCTTTTATATTAAAATTGTTCAAAATAATCATTTATTGCACCAATACATTTAATTCAACTTCTACTCAAAAAAATAATGATTCAAAATGTTCTTCCTTAAATAAAAAACCTATCACTTACTATAAATTAATCCTAATTACTTGTTATCCATAGTAAAAAGGGTTTTACAATTTGATTAATTTTTTAAAGTGGATGAAATTAATATATAATCATGTACTTGAATTAGATTTAACTTAATTAAAATATATTTGATAGTAATTAAAGATAATTTTAAAATTAATTATTTTTTATTAATTTGTAGTTTGAAAAATTAGGTCAAAAAATAAATAAGGGTTATTTTTCAAATAAATAAATATTTTTTAAATAATCCTAATTAAAATTTTTAATTATAAATTTATCTTGTTTGAAAGGTAAAAGTTGTTCTTTATTTTATAACAAAGTTAGGATAAAAGGAATTCAAATATCTTAAAATAAAATAGGAAAGCATAAATTATGGCCGAGTAAAAAAAAAAAAAAAAAAAGACTACCACAGATATGTGACACTACTCCTTAGGTCCTACTCTCAAATCAAACCATTTATCATTATTAAGTTCGATTTTTTTTTTTGGGTCAATTTTTTTTTTTTTTGTTTTAGCTTCTCCCATTATTAGACACCCTTGATCACTCTTCAGGTTTTGTTTTTGTCAAGTTCTTTGAAGCTGCTGTTCGATTCTTTTGAGGTTTTATGATGTTTTGTCGTCCTGGTTTGTTTCATTTCATGATTTGGCGAATTGGGTCTTTGGAATTCATTTCATTCATTGATTGTAGTTTTCTGAGGTTAGAGAAAGAGAAGGTAGCTAAGTATATTGAGCATCCTGAGAGTGAATAATCCCAGCAAAGTAATTTTGAAGATAGAGGTTGCTTGCAATAAGATAATAATTATTTTACTATAATAAACTATATTATTCTTCTGTTCTAAAAGGAAAAGGATTAATTTTTTTTTATATAAATCCCGGGATTATAAGATATTAGATTTAAAATTAATATTTATTTATATTACGTGTTAATTTAATAAAGATTCAAATATGATATTTTTTATTATAAATTATTTTTATTTAAAAATTTAATAAAATTTTACCTAATTAAATAATTTTTTAGCTTAAAAGAAAAAGATTAATTGTAATACGTGAGTTACGCAAGGATTACTAGTCATGACCTCATCATATACATGCTTTTAAAAAAAAAAAATTCGAAAAGTTGAAATTAAATTGTCTCTTCAATAATAATAAAGGGTTTTGCAATTTCAACCCCAATTTCAAAATTTATCTAATTCTCGTACAACTCAATTTAATTCAAGACTCAAAAATAAAATATATTTTATATTATTGGCTATTGCCATGCACAATGTAATAAAGTACACTCACTAAGATACAAACTTTTTATGATTAACAAATGTTGAAAACACTGCCAAATTGCTTTTGCCTTCTGATCATCTGACGTCAAATCTGATAATAAAAAAATCTTACATCTATATTATAAATCCCTGGACTGTATATATGACAGTAAATCTGTGTATATGAAGTACATACACCACGATAGAAACATGTCATAAGAACCGCAACAAACTAATGTCATTGCTTTTACTTTCTATCCTAGCTCTTGTACCTTCCATATTTATCTTACTCACATTTTTTTCGAATATAATAATTTATGTATAAAATTTATATTTTTATCATATAAAATTATATTTATATTATATAAAATATAAAAATTTTATATCAAAATTTATGTTAACTTACAAAATATATAATTTTTTTTAATTATTATTATATTTATATGTATTTTTTATTATTTTTTAATTTAAATTATTTTATTATTTTTTATTTAATTTATTTTTATATTATATCAATATATCGTATATAAGATTATCAAATTTACTTTTTTTTTTATTCCACTTTTTCTTTTCCTTTGGCAGAGGGTTAAATTTGTATTTTGTCCTATTTACTTCTTAACAATTAGCCTTTTCAATTATTCTAAATCATTTAATTGTCTAAAAAAAGGAATTTAGTTTATGAGTTAAAACTATATTAATTTGCTTTTATATTATAATTGTTAACATTATTGCACCAGAACCTTTAATCCAATTTTCGCTCAAAAAAATAAGATTCGAAATGTTCTTCCTTAAATAAAATATCCATCAATTACTATAAATTAATAGTAATTACTTTCTGTTCTAAAAAAGAAAAAAAAAAACAAGTACCTGTTATTCTTAATCAAAAGTATTAACTTAAATAATTGGTGTAATTGCAATCATTTTTAAAAAGTGGCCGTCAAAAGGTATGAAGTTTAAATTTTAGTACGGCTTCTCATATTCTCAAATTTCGGTTTTCTATATAAAAAAAATTCATAAATATCAACATAAATTAGATTAATTTTAATTGTAAAAATGACCAATTTCAAAAATAAAATACTTTGATTTAAAGCAAATGGGTTTTGATTATAATACATTTTTTTATTTTATTTATTTTTATTTTCTTAATATATTTAAAGGATATGTATCATCATCTTAACTTTATTTGTGAAGTCAAAAAACTCTATTAACGGTGTATAGGATAATTATACTAAATATTAAAAAATAAAAAATAAATAAAATAAGACATATGTAATCATTCTAATCCGCTTGTGAAGTCAAAAAATTCTATTAACTGTGTATAGAATAATTATCTATATGATGAAATATTTTATTTTTAGTAGATAAAATATACATTTCATTATTCTGCTATGAAAAAAAATTAATAGTCATTGAAAATAGATTGATTTATAAGATTTTTGCTTTTAGATTTTGTCTTATCTCTTAAATTATATATCTTATTCGGGTATATAATAAATATATATAAATGCCTTATACTGATTTAAAAGAGAATTCCAGTTTATTTTGAATTTTGGGATATCGTAGATTTGAGTTTGGATTCAAACAATTCACTTTTAATTATTAAAAAAAAAAATTCGTACATTGCACGAGTCACAACCTAATTATCTCATATATTGTTAATGAAGTTTTTAAACTTTATATTTATTATGTTAGGAGGGTAACAAATACTTTTATGTGTATATTAAAAAAATTAATTAAATAAATGAGATATATAATAATTTTTTAATCATGTTTGTAAAATTATAAAATTGTTTATAATATAAAAAATAACTCTTTTAATTAAATCTACAATCTCAACTCTTTTAATATATTTACAATAAAAATTATTATTTAATATACTGTCAGTGAAATATTTTAATTTTATAATTAAAAATTAAAATAATCACACATAATCCTTTAAAAATATTAAAAAATAAATAAAAAATAATATAAAGTATGTGTTATCATCTTAACCTCATATATAGAGTTAAAAAATTTTACTAAATAAAATATAAGATAATAATCTTTATACTAATGGAAGATATGAAGTTTTCAAATTCAAATTTTTAGTAAGAAATTAAAAAAAAAAAACAAAGAAAATATTAAAAAAATACAAGACAGAAAGAAAAAGGACATCGCAAAGCTGACTTTGAGTAGTATATGAAGTAGTCATATGAGGTTGGGAATTTGAAATAAAAATTGAGTGGAATAAAAGATCTTAAGACATGCTCTGATTTCAAGCTTATCCAAACAACAAAGATGATAATGAAACAAAGAAACTTGATTTTACAAATATTATTTTTCAAATAACATCACATTCTTCCACCCATTGTTTTGTTGCATTATTCATTAACCCAGGACTCAACCTAAACATGAGAATGCAAAACTCAACCTGGTTCAAAGCTCCATCTCCATCCAAATCCCCTTCACTCAACATGCAAACAATCTCATCATCTCTCATGTCATTCAATCCCAACAAAACACTGTTTCTCTTCAAGCTCTCCAACGTTATCAGCCCTCTTTCGCCATCCATCAGCAGCCGGAATCCATGGCACAGCTCCCCTATAAACCCTTCAGCTCCCATACTCTCCACCATTGATGGAAAGTAATCCTCGAAATCAACTGCAATGTCAATTTCCATGGCTGTAAAAAAACTGATAAATTTGTGAACTTGTGAAGCTAAGTGAATAGGAGAGGTGGAGGGGAAAGGAGGAAGGAAGAGGTATATAAAGGCGTTCTCAAGGAGAGGGAGGAAATCAGAAGGTTTTTCCAGGAAAGAGTGAGTGGCCATTGAAGACAAGTGAGTGTACAGATAATAAGATAATTTTTTATGGTGGAAAATGGAAATGGTGAGCTTCATGCACCTCTCATAGGCAGCATCTTTTTCATTAGGCTTCTGTGACGACCCTACTTCCTGGAAGTTGCATGGGATCTTTATGACCATTATTATATTACTTTTATATCTTTTGTCTTTGTATGTTTTAGGTTTCCGAATATAAACTAAGGTTTGCTGCATATTTACGCTTGCAGTATACCATTTTTCAGTGTCATATTTGGTTGTTAAAGGGTTAAATTAATCTACTTAATTCAAATTATCTCCTACAGTTTTATCCATTGTTTTATGCATGTGAGTTTTGGGTTAGAATCTTATTTACTGCTTTATTAAATTCAGTTCTGACTACACGTGTTTCCTGTGTTGCACACCTACCCTTCATTCTCTCTCTCTACAAATAGTTTTTAATAAAAATCTTCTATAGAAATAACTTAAATAAATGAAACATAAAATTAAATTAAATTCAAATGTAAAAGATTAATTGAATTCGATGATTATATGTTTAAATATATATTTATATATATAATTAATTTAAATCCATAATGTAATTGATTTCAAATAAAATTGAATAATGGTTATTAAAAAAAATATAATTTTTATTAAAATAATAAAAAATTAAAAATTAAAGATGAAAAAGATAACTTTATCTTTTACATGTTGTCTCTTGTAAATCAATGAACCAAACTCTTATAAAAATTAGTTTGATTGGTCAATAAAATGAATTCTATAGAAATTAAAAAAAAAATCATTAAAAAAATTGTAAAGGAAAATAATATAAGTGGAACTGAGGCATTCTCGTACTGTTTTAATCATTATATATCCTTCTGCATTCCCGCATCCCTATGCCAATCTGCTGATGACACCATGTTCAGTGGGAATCTTTTGAATTGGATCCGCTAGTTCATAGTACTCTACAAGTTTATATTAATAATGGCAATAAATTGATGTGAAAACAAAGCAACAAATAAAGCAATTAATAATTAATGGGGGACACAATATTTTTTAGTTTGTTTTCATATTTTACATGAATTCTTCATCCTTTGTGAATACAAAAATTAATTATTTTAAATAAATAAATTATTAAATTTTAAGGTACCATTTAATTTAAAATTAATTGATAATAATTGTAAAAAACTCTTTATTATATTTATATGCTCGAATTACCTTAATTTTAATAGATGTGAGGTTTTTTTTTTAATTTTCACTCTAATAGTATTTTGTAGCGAATATGAACCTATCATGCAACAGGAACTTCACATATGAGATGATGAGCTTCGGTGTGGTGTAAACTTCATATTACAGATAGGGAAAACCTTCCATAAGGGATTAAAGTATGGCGAAAATGCTTACTCTAATGCCACATTAGAATTTAGAATTAGTGCCTAATTTAAAATTAATTGATAATAAATAATAAGATTTTAATTATATTTATGTGTTCCAAATTAACAGAAGTAGAATTTCTGTAGGAAAAATGCAAACCTATCTTATGGTATGAATTTCTCATCATAAGCATTACATACCTATTAAGAAGAGGTTAATGAACGGGATATCGCATGCTCTCATATTATATTAAATATTAAAATAAATATTTAATCTAAAATTAATTATCAATATATGATATGAAATGACAGTTGTTATAATCATGTTCCCAAAATGTCCTGATTTTAATTGATGTGTGATATAATGGACCTATTATGTGGTATGAGCTTCATAAGTATGCATAAAAAGTTAAAGTATATGTGCAACATAAACTTCGCATCATAAACAACACAAATTTAGGAGTCGCTTTGTATTGTTATTAAATTTATGTTTTATGATTTTTGTTTTCGAAAATTTTGTTTTTATTTTTATTTTGTTTTGTTTAGAAATTTTGAAAACATGAAATATGTTTAGTAACTTAATATTGTTATGCAATTTTAAAAACTAAAAATAAAAAACTTGTTTAACATCAAATAAAAATTTTGAAATATAATTTTTTTATTTCATAATTTATTAATACTAAACATTAAATATTTTTATTAAAATTATATAATTTAATTTATGATTAATAATGTGCTATTTTATTCTTAATTTTGATACATTACAAAAATGATTTCATTTATTAGTATATAAATTTTCTCTTAAAATTATGATTTCAAAAATTATATGAGATTTATTTATTACCTTTTGTATCTATACACGATCAGGGGTCATTTGAGATTGTTGTATATTTTATGTTTTATGTTTTTAAATGTTTTGTTTTGTTTTATTTTCACTTTATTTTCAATTTATTAAATTTGAAAACATTTTTCGATAGGATGTTTTGTTGCAAAAATTTATTAACAGAACTTGTTGAATAAGGTGATTAAAGTTTTAAAATGTAAAATAATAAGATTTCGAATTAAGCCAAAAACAAGGCTTAAGAAATTTTACCATTAAATTTGGTATTATAGCCAAATGGATGAACAGTACCCGCGTGGTAACAGTACCAAAATATTTTCAAAATTTTGAAAACATCATTTTTGTGTTTTCAACAATTTTCAAAATATTGTGTTTTGTTTTTAATTTTTGAAAACAAAAACACACTCACCAAATATATTTTTACTTTTATTTTCGAATAAATTGAAAACAAAAACACAAAATACAATACAAAAACATTTTCAAACAACCTCTTAGTTATAAAAAAAGGAAACAATGTCATGCCTTGTTAAATTTTGGAAAAAAATCATATCCAAAATCAAATTGATGACAGATGAAGGAGATCTTCGTTATATATTTTTTGATTGCCCCTAAATTTACAAATATGAAATTTCTAATATCTTCATCTCTGTATACATTTTTATAAGTTATAAGTTGGAAGTAATTGGAGCTATTTTCGTAAAAATGAAACTTTATTCAAGTAGAAAATGTCAAATCCTTTTATTTCATTTAAATAATTAAAATAATGAAAGAAATTAAACCCATTTTACTTTACTTAATATTTTCATTAAATTTTTAAATAAACATTTATTTTGAGATTTTAAAGAGGTAAAATTTTTCTCCCTAAATTCAATTTTGATTTAACTTCATTTTATTTTTAGCCAAAAAAGGACTTTTCAAACTTTAAGAAATTGAGCTATAATACAAGCTTTTGAGCCTCCTTGGTAAAAGTTAGAATATGACTTAATTCAGCATAGTGAGCGTTGAAATTTTATTTTATTTTATTTTATTTTTTTAATTGGGATATTCAATGAATTGATAATAGAGAAAACCATGATAGATGGCTGGAAGTATGAGATACATGTTTCTGTTGATATATTTGTAGCTTTACTTATCTCCGTTGCCTCCATTTCAAAATTTTCATATCTCAATACTCTCTGTAGGGACAAAAGAACATTAGAAAAATTGAAATTTGAAAAAAAAAAAATAACTCAAATGAGAAGCACTGATGTGACATAAGTCAGTGAGTGTGTGATTTCCAAAAAAGAAAAAAGAAAATTAAAGGTTAAATTATGCAATCATTTTTTACTATACGAAATTTAAAATTTAATTTCTCTAATAAATGTAATTTATAAAAAAGTATAATAATTTAAAGATTTTCATAGTTGATGTGACGTTGATTTTTATTGATGTTGGCATGAATCGTATTGACTTGATTTTTTGATTGGATTTATATAATCAAATTAAAATAATAAAAGATTCAATTTCTATATTATATTAAAAAAATTAAATTTCCAAATTTAATATAATACTCAAATTATTCAAACAATTTCACCTGTTGAACACTAACAAAATATTTTTTTTTTATTTTGATTTTTGTCTTTTTTTTTCCTTTTTATACAAGTTAGTAACCAAATTTTTCTTCAAAATGTGATACAATTTTATAAGTTATGAGTTATAATTTTTTTTACTCGTATTCTTTGTTCAAATTATAGTTACTAAAATGTTAGTAATACTACTTATGTAACAAAGTATTTTTTAGTATTAGATATTAGTACCTCATCACAACTTATTAGATTTTAAGACTATTGTGGCTACCATCTTATATATATATATAAAAGGATCCCAATACTTTAGATCCTAATCTGAAAATCTTACTCAAATTAAGAATTTTTTCCATTAATTAAATTTTAAATGTGTATTTTTTTTTCATTTTGAAAACCTCGACGTTTAAATCACTTAGAGTTATTATGATATTATTTTATGCCTTTTATTGTTTTGCATCATTATTTTTATGTAGATTTCTATTTTATGTAGGAAATGTTGGTTGTAATTCGAGCTAAATCTGACAAAGAAGAGAAGAAAGTGAACTATATGTCAATTTTTGCTGTAGATCTGGTTGAAATTTTAGAAAAAAATTTTAAAGTTATCCTAAGCAATAAAAACTATTAAAGATTTGTTGGTTTTCACTAGAAGTTGTGTGCTATACATCACTTAAGAGAGCTTTCAGTAAAGTATGAAGGTATTATTCAGGAGAACCTGGCAAGTGGGCGGTGGCTAACTATCAGTAAGGAGGTGGTAATTGGAATTTAGAAAATGAACGATAGGCCGACTGATAGAAGGGAGTTAGAGAGAAAAAGAGTTGAGTTTTTATAGATCAAATTATATGAATAGTCTTTATATTATATTAAAATTTGAAATATAAACCTGTAATATATAATTTAAAAGAATTGAATTCTCTTACTATTTTAATTTGATAATATAAATTCAATCAAAAAATTATGTCAACACGATCAACATTATGTCAACAAAAGTCAATTCGACGTTAACAAAAATAAATACTGTGTTATCATTTTTAACGAAAAATGTTACGACGTTATCAATTAGATTAAATTTTTTTAAAATCATAATACTATAAGTACTTAATTTTATGAATTATAATTGAGATTAAATTTTAAATTTCATAATAATACAAGATTAATTGTATAATAATTTGACCAAAACCAAACCATGGAGGTAGGTAACTCTTCATTGACTCTCTTTTGTCGCATCTATCAGACAAAAAGGAAGTTTCAATGCAGCTTCCTTTGACAATTTCCTTCAATTACGGTACAAAAATTTAGCCATAACCACCACTCCAAATGCCACCAAAAATCATTCAAGAGATTGAGGTCACAAAATTTTCATGGTGAAATCCTGTTTGATGTAAGCCCAGCTTCATGGATCTTTCCATCATTTTCTTCTTTCTTCTGTTTGTAATATTTTGCGAGTTGAGGATATTGAGAACTCAAACTGTCCCTTGATTTCAGTGATAAGTAGAAACTATTATAGAGTATAGGAAGTTGGGGAATATGTTGAAAACCCAGACCTTAGTACCCACAAATGGACAAATATACATGGGTTTTGCATTTTAATTCTTACCATGGATTAATATCCAATGCACTATAGTTGAATTTTTTGACTCTTTAAGTGGAACTAGATGATGACACATATTATTTAAATATATTAAAAAATAAAAAATAAATAAAATAAGATATGTGTCATTATTTTAACTCAGCTTGTGAAGTTAAAAAACTCCACAGACCGTATATTGGGTAGTTATCTATATATATTTATATATATTCAATGTTTTAACAGTAGTAAATGGAATGATGCATATGAAATATGAATCTTGTTCACCATATAACCCTATCATATTAAGAAAAATGTCAATTTTACTTTTCAAATTTAAAATGATTTTTATTGTCATTTGGAATAAAATAAGATAATATAATAAATAAAACTACGTTTATTTAAAGTTACAATCATACTCAGTATATTGATTACAAATAATAATAATAATAAACTATATAAATAACAAAAATAAATTAAATTTAATCTCATATTTGATGAAATTCGAATATAATATTTCAAAGTCTCAAAATCTTTTCTGTACCACTAAATCAAAGTTTCATTTACACGTTTGATATTTATCTTTATCGAAATATTAATTGATAAATGTAGAAGATATTTCATATATAATTAATGGCGTGCGAGTTCATAAACTTGACCGCTCAATACGAGAAATTAAATGGCCACTAATTTTGCTTCATAATCACCTATGTTATTGGCATTTTCCTCATTGGTTTATTGTCAACTCAATTTTGAGTCTAGTTTCTGGTTTAAGGAGGTTTTTAATATCGATTGATTTTATGGGAAAATTTACATAAACTATATATGGGCAATATTTATACATTTGTGCTCTTCCCTATAGGCTGAATAATCATTAATTGGGAAAAAAATTGAAATTTGCATTATCAGTTAGAATGATTTTCTATAGCAAAATAGGTCCTTTTTTCGAAAGCTATACATGAATTTTATTTTAATATGATATTTAGGCATTAACAAGTAGAGGTCTGAGGGATTTTTTTTTTTTTTCAGTTTAACACCCAATTCTTATTTTAGTATAGTCATCAAATAAAAAAAAATTCCATGCTATTTCTTTCAAAAATAGTTTCATGAATCGATTTGGATTAAATATTAGTTTTAAATAGACTTGATAATTTATATTTATAATTTATATTTATCATGTAAAATCGTATTTCTGTTAAGTAAAACACAAAAAATTTATATCAAAATTCCTTTCAATATAATAAATACAAATATTTTTTTAGTTTTTATCGTATTTATATATATTTTTCTTAATTTTAAGTTGTATTACATTTGTATCTTTTATTCATATTATTCGTGTTCAAGATTATCAAATCTAATTTCAAACATGCTATTTTTGTTCTTCTTAATATTTTTAAAGGATATACGTCTTCATCTTAATTTTTTTATAAAGTCAAAAAACTTTACTGATAGCGTATTGGATATTAATCTTAAATTAATTAAATGTTGTATCATACAAAGCATTTGTACATGTTGAGCTGAGATACTTGTTAATTTGGGTTGTTGCTTTGGACCTAAAAAGTGCCCAAGAATCAAGTATTGTTATATTATTTTAGTCTTTTGCTAACCAATTCTTTCTTCAAAAGCCAAAGCTATAATACTAAAAATATTTTATTATTTGATTTCTTTTGCTACATTAATTTAGATCTTCTTAGTGATTCATAGCTTTCTTATATTCAACAAAAAAAAAGTTTTACAGTCTTCTTTTTCTTAATAGGTAAATTAATTTCTACATTTTTATTTTAACTTTTTTTTGTCTATTGAACTATTTCTTTTATCCGATGTAATAAAAATTGGTTCTGTTAATTTTAAATATGTATTTATGAATAAAGTGACTTATCTAATGAATTTTTAGGACACGAAAGCAAAATAATGATAGAGTGAAATCATGTACCAAAAAGAAAAAAATTACTTGCAGAGCTAACTCAGCATTCTGGTGGTTAACTAATTGATTTTGAATTCCTTAATCTAAATATTTTTGGAGTATTAATTTTAAATAATCAATTTCTTATTATATTTTTAATTACAAACATCTAAATTGTTTTTTTTAAATCATAAGGTATCGATATATTATTTTAGATATAAAATTAATTTTTATTTACATTTCGTGGTTAATAAATTGATTTAAAAGAATTTAATCTAATGATAATTTCAATTTAAAACTTTTTATTATATATAATTCTCACTAAAAAAACTCAACAAAATTTTTTATACCGAGCCATCTCTTTTTTAAGTTATAAATTGCATTTATTTGATACCATTGAGGGTTGTCACTCGTTTTCCATGTGGCCATAATCGACAAAAGATGACTTGACTAAATAAGGCTAAAGAACACAGCTTTCTCAATGGGTCCAAACAGCCAGTGGTAAACGAAGACTTGCAAATAGGATTGGACATGTGAGGGATGACTAATCGATGACCTAGTCCCAGTAATCTATTTTATATGATTCTCAATCTGCTCAATGTAAAACTCATCAGTAAATGATGAGAGGTTGGTTTTTTCCTCTTTATTTCTTGCCTTACGGTGCACAAATGGCACTGATACAATTTTTCGAAGCCATTTGAAATGATGATGAGATTAGTTTTGTTGAAATTAAAAATAATGTTAAAAAGAAAATTAGTTATTGTAGTAGTAAAATTAAATATTATAATGTCGAGATTAAAATTAACGGTAAAATATATATTTGAATGTAAACGTAATAATTATGGTGAAATAAAATATTGATGTGTGAAAAAAGAAAATAACAATAAAGATTTTAAATTAAAATTTCTATAAAATAAAATTTTATGTTAAAATATTTGATATTTGGAAAATTAATAAATAATAAAAAATTATTACAATTATTTTATATAAAATAATATTTTAGTAATAAATTAAAAATTACTTAAATTATTTTTATATTAAATAAAAATTTTATTATTTAATATTTTCAAAAAATATTTAAATTTAAATTTTAGTTTTAATTAATATTCAAAATATTTGATTGTCAAAAAAAAAATCAAAATATTTAAAATTTATTCAAATAAATATTAACAAATTATTTATTAAATAATATATTTAAAATTGGGGTAATCAAAAAAATAATAATTATATATCATAAATATATAATAATATTTTTATTTATAAATTTATATATTAATAATTTATTTATATTTATTTATTATTAAATATATCAAAATAATTGAAATAAAAAATAATTATATAAAATAAAAAAACCAAAAAAGAAGAAAGTGGGTAAAGAGCAAAAAAGGAACCAACGGCTTCATTGGATCATTTAAGGGGTCTATTAAGCCACTGCCTCAAAAGAGCCAAATAAAAAAGTGTCGCACGGTAGGGGCAAAATTTGCCCGAACCATGCCTGTGATCCCATTTACATCTAAACGGAACCTTAGTTTTTTGTTAACTAATGTTTGGTTTTTTTTGAAAGCCAAAACCATATCTCTAATAAATTTTCATTACTTGATTTCTTTTGAATACATCAATTAGTGTCCCAACCATACCATACTTTAGACATAAGAATTTATATTTATAATTTTTTTTCGTGTCATGTAAAATTGTATTTGTATTATGTAAAATACGAAAAATTCGCATCAAAATTCATCTCCATACAGAAAATAAAAAAAATTATTTTTAACTTTTATCATATTTTTATACAATTTTTACATAATTTTAACCTATGTAACTCTTATTTTATTATTCATGTTTAAAATTGTCAAGACATTGATATTGATATGGATAGTGATTCATATCTCCTCCTAGTAGTTTTCTTGTATTCAACACAATAGTGTTAAACAAAGTCTTCCATATCTTAATGGGCAAAATAATTTCTATTTTTCTACCTTAACCTTTTTATTGACTCTACTATTTGTTTTATGATTTTATCTAAATATCCTCGGAATTTTTTTTTTTTCCAAAAACATCCTCGGATTAGCAATATGAAATAATCAATTCCTTATTAACTTTTAAATACAAACAATGAAATTGCTTTTATTTGATAATTTTCAAGATGGCCTTAATTGCTTGTATTGTCTTTCGCTTTTGTGATGCGGCCATAATTGACAGACGATGACTTGACCAAATAAGAGTCAAGAACACGGCTCTCTAAATTGGTTCAATTGTAGCAAGTAAATCCAGGCTTGCAGATAGGATTGACTTATAAGAGATGACTTGAATCGATGCCTTAATTCGAGGATTCCATCTTAAATGATTTCTCAATCTGATCACCATAAGAGTCATCTGTAAATGATGAGAGGTTGGTATTTTCCTGTTGTTAGCCTGCTGGTTTTCTTATTTATTGCCTTGCAGTCCACAAATGGCAGTGATACAATTCTTCAAGGCCAAACAATCACCAATCCAAAGACCATTGTATCATCAGGTGGGAAATTCGAACTTGGGTTTTTTACTCGGGGAAATACCTCCAAGTACTATCTTGGAATGTGGCATGTAGTGTCCAAGCAACCAATAGTTTGGGTCGCAAATAGAGAATATCCTTTCCTGAGTGGCTCGTGTAATCTTGCCATCAACTCTGAGGGACAACTTGTGATTTCAGAAGACAGAGTGTCGTACAAGGTATCGAACATTACTACTAGAATCAACAATAGGACCTTTGCCAGGCTACTAGATTCAGGTAACCTCGTCTTGGTAGACCGAATCAGCTTAGAAATTTTGTGGCAAAGTTTTGATTATCCTACCGATACTATTTTACCGGAAATGGATCGCAGAGCGATACATAGTGGAGATATTCGGCCGTTGGTGTCCTGGAGAAGTCTGGAAGATCCTGCCTCTGGTTCTTTCTCTCTGGATGTGAATTCTGATCGTTTTTGGGTCGTTTGGCATGGTTCCAAAACATACTGGATTGATTCTTCAATTGAATACGATAATATTAGCAAAAACTATGACGGCTTTTTCTCCAGTTGGGTTTCGCTTGATACGTCTAAGATTACGCACGTGGTATTGGATGTGTTTGGAGAACTTAAGATACAGTCCTGGTCTGGACATGACCAAAGTTGGCAAACTTCAAGGTCTTCCAAATGTCCATACCACCGATGTGGAGCTTTCAGTATTTGCAACATCACGGCCGAAGAACCATGCAGCTGTTTGAGGGGTTTCGAACGTTTAGCCGGGAATAGTTCGATCGAGGATCAGATACCTGATCAGGATTGCGTGAGGAAAACCAACTGGCAGTGTAAAGATAGTACTGGTGATCATACCCAAAATTATGGGTTTTACTGGATGAAATTTGTAGATTTGCCTAGTGATCCGGAGGCGTTGAATGTTAACAGTGCGTTAGCATGCGAGTCAGCTTGCAGGAGCAACTGTTCTTGCATAGCTTATTCTTTTGATTCCAAAAGTAGGTGCTCAGCATGGTTTACAGATTTGTTTGATCTCAAACAGCCTGCAACAAATGATACTAACGGAAAAAACTTTTATCTCAAGCTTCCGGCTTCTGAGCTGGTTACTAATGGTAAGGATAGTTGAATTGTTTTTTCATTTGAATCTGCAACCTGATTGCTAGAGAATTACAATTTCAGTAGTACCAACAGACCGCATACTGTTTGACTTTGTTTCACAGATTCTAGCTCTACAAATGAAACCATGAAAGACAATAAAATTACAGGCAATAAGATGCAGTTGTGGACAATTGTCATACTAACCATATCTCTGTCGATGCTTGTGTTGGGTCTCTTTATTCATTTTGTTAGAAGAAAGCTCCAAGTGAAAGGTAACACTTTCTCTCTGCCATACTCTGGTCTATGTCCAATGAAAAATTATTTGGACTTGGGCATTTCCATGTTATTTAAAAGTATATTTTTGAAAATTACTTCTTCAAAGTTCTTACTAACAGTTTGACAAAAGAAAAAAAAAGCAAGCTGTGATACATGAGTTGCATCCAGAGAAGCCATGACTTCATTTTTGTACAACTTTCAGGGGATGATTTATTAAAATTTGATTTGGCCATGAGCCTAAAAGGGGATGATACAGAACTTACAGAGGCAAATATGGGCCAATTGCGTAGGAAGCAGGAAGTTAAACTGCCATTGTTCAGTTTTGCAAGCGTTTCTGCTGCAACAGATAAGTTTTCAGCCGCAAAAAAGCTTGGGGAGGGTGGTTTTGGACCTGTCTACAAGGTATGATTCTTTGAATAACCAGACCTTACCGTATTCAGAATGCTACCACATGCCAATTGCTTAATTCAGGATTGAAATTTTGAGATGAGATTAAAACAATTTCAGGGAATATTACTGAGAGGAGATGAGATAGCCGTCAAGAGGCTTTCAAAAAGATCTGGACAAGGATGGGAGGAGTTGAAAAATGAAGCATCGGTCATAGCTAAGCTCCAACACAAGAATCTTGTCAGACTTTTAGGCTGTTGCATAGAGAAAGATGAGAAGATACTAATTTATGAATACATGCCTAATAAAAGCTTGGATATCTTCCTCTTTGGTTTGTACTTTCTTAGACATTGAAGTCAATGATCCTTTCTTTATCAGGATCAGCGGAATACTTACTAACATCTTGTTTTTGATGTTAAACAGATTCAGTCAAGCGCAGGATACTAAACTGGGAGACACGGGTTCGCATCATTGAAGGAATTGCTCAAGGGCTTCTTTATCTTCATCAATATTCCAGATTGCGAATTATTCATAGAGATTTGAAGGCTAGTAATATATTGTTGGACAACAACATGAATCCAAAAATATCAGACTTTGGAATGGCAAGGATCTTTGGAGGGGATGAGTTACAAGCAAACACAAATCGAATTGTTGGGACTTAGTAAGTGGAATTGAAATGGAACCTCATAATTATAGGAATTCCACACTTGTCATCCGAAACCCGGATGAGTTTTGGCTATGCATATTCTCATAAGGATGCACGTACTAACAAATTTTTAGTATTTGTTTTCAGTGGTTACATGTCACCAGAGTATGCTCTTGAAGGCCTTTTTTCTATAAAATCGGATGTCTTCAGCTTCGGAATCTTACTATTGGAAATCCTGAGTGGAAAGAAGAATACTGGCTTTTATCAATCCAATTGTCTCCATCTTCTTGGATATGTAAGTATTTGAACTCCTTATATTTCTGCCATTCCATGACATTCATGCATACTTTCAAGATAGGTTAATTTAAATGAAAAAAAGGAATTAGTACTTGTAAAGAAATCAATAACTACTGTTCTTATTGCCTATTTTTCTCTATGGTTGAAGGCATGGGACTTGTGGATAAGCAACAGGGAATTGGAGTTGATTGATCCAGTGCTAGGGGGAGTATCAACGCATTTGGCAATGAGATATATTAACATAGGATTGCTTTGTGTGCAAGAAAGGGCAGATGATAGACCAACCATGTCTGATGTTGTCTCAATGCTCAACAATGAAAGTATGATCCTACCGCCTCCTAAGCAACCTGCCTTCTTAAATGTGAGAATCATAAGAAACCCTCACTTGGTGAACAGCAGGCCAGAAATTTGCTCTGCAAATGATGTAACATTTTCAGCCTTCGAGGCTCGTTAGCATTTAAAGCTTTGAGAATCATTTTCTCTTAATGTATGTAGAAAAATGATTTCGAAGACAGCAATCATTGACTTTAGGTTCAAATCCACATTTGAGATTTTTTTTATTTATAAAACCATAATCACCATATAACATGCCTGATAATGCTCAGTTTGGGATTAACCAGTAGCTGAGTCAATCAATAATTAGATGAAATATTGCACCTGATTTTAGTTTATAAGGAAACTAGGATGGAGTGCCATTTCACGGGCAGAGGTTTATGAAGTGCATATGGGTTTGTTAATGGCATGAGAATTTGGATACAAATATATCATGGTTGAGTCTGATTCTTCGTTTGCAGTGAAGAAACTACAACCCTCGAAAGAGCATGATCCTTTCTTTCAACTGTTGCATGCGTGCAAGACACTGATGAGTAAAGACTGGGATTGTACTGTGCGTCATGTTTTCAGAGAGGCCAATAGCTGTGCGGATTTCCTTGCAAAACCACGCACATCAGAGTTCTTTTGATCCTGTGAAACTTGTTTGTCCGGTAAAGGAGTTGGAGAGCCTTTGTTGCTGGCAGATAGTTTAAGTATTAGTAGACCTAGATTTTGCCTTGTTTAAGCAGAAAACTGCTCCTTTGTACCAAAAGAAAAAACATTTAGAGTCTTAAAAAAAAATTTTAATACATAGTGATCCATTATAAAATTTAGGTTTCTAAGTAATAAAAAAATAATAATTATATACTATAAATATAAATTAATAATTTATAGATAAATTTACATGTAAATAAAATTTTTAAAGAATTCGATTATTTTCAATTCAATTTTAAATTAATTGAAATTCAATATAATTATTTAATATAGAGAGTTCAAGTATAAAAAAAATTAAATTAAAAAATAAAATAAAAAATGCAACCTCAAGAGTAAGAAAGTGAGAAAGATAATAAAAATAAATAATTTAATAATTTTTAGTAAAAAATAATTTAATAAAAAAATAAAACTAACAAGGGATAAAGGGGGGATTTCTCCCTCCTTCCTACCCACCCTATGGTCCAATGAGCTCCTCTAGAGGTGCGGTGCAGTTGGGACCAGCCCAATTGCAATTTTGCCTTGGGTTCTCATCGCACCCGATGAAAACCAATCGGGATCTATATTGAGGTAATATTTGCACATTTGTACGCCTCTATGTAGGCAGAATTGAAAAAAATTGAAATTTTCATCGTCAGTTGGAATGACTTTCTGTAGGAAAATAGGTTCTCTTTTAAAAATCTATACATTAATTTTATTTTAATACGATATTTAGGCATTAACAAATAAAAGTAGGAGGGAATTTTTTTTTCAGTTTACCTTTGGATTTTTATTTTTAGCATAATTATCATATAAAAATAATTTATTATTATTCTTTTTAAGAGTTAAAGGTATTAGAATTTATATTTTGATTTTGTATGAAAGATGTATGTGAGGTAAAGTTTTGTTTAGTCGAGAGAAAGAATTGAAAATGGTTAAGAGGAAACCCTTATTTATCCAATGATTATATTCATAATTACTTTTCTATCTCATATCTAAACCTGTTTAAATTCAAAAATTTATTCATTTTTTAATAGGTTTGGATAAAAATATTAAACTCAATAAATAAATTTGAACTTGAAAATCAAAATCGGTTTAAAAATGAATTGGGTTTCGGTTCACCGTTTCAAGTCTAAGCCCAACCCGACTTGCCATTTTTCTATTTTTTATATTAATGTATTTTTTAATTATTTTGTTGTGCAATTTAATTTGAGTTTATATTTTTTTATACTTTAATTTATATTTTCATTTTTTTGGTAATATTTTTATAAAAATTTATTCAAATCTATTGTGTTATATTTAATAACTATTATGTATTTTACTATTTTTATATTTTATTATAATATTTTTTAAAAAATTAATAGAATTTGGGCGGACTTAATCTTATTCATTTTATGTAAAAAAGAGTTTGGATAAAAAATTAGACTCAAAAAATAAACAGGATCGGACACATATCCACTTCCTTAACACATTACTTAGGCCAAACTCAAACTAAACCTAACCCATGAAGAGGTCTACTTATATCCTAAACATTGAATTAACAGAATTTTAATACTCACTTTTTTTCTACTTTCTTGTTAAGCAAGACCTGAATCTTGTATTCAAAGAGGGACTTTTTCTTGTTTTTCTTTGGCTGTTAGATTTATCAAATGTTGTATCCGAACAACCAGAGCTATTACTCACTCCATAAAAAATATCCATTAATGAAAGATGTAAATCCTTGGAAAATAAAAAATAAGCATGTCGGATGAAATGGTCGTTGCTATTTGCAATGCATTGTGCATATTGGGCTGAGGTACTCATTAATTTGGGGTGTTGCTTTGGACCCAAAAAGGGCTCAAAATCAAATGTTATTATATTTTTCAGATTAGGTAGAATGTACGATGATTACCTCTAAGGAGTTTTGAAATCACGATGAGAATAAGATTAATTATTGTAATAATAAAATTGAGTATTATAACGTTAAGATTAAAATCAATATTAAGAAGTGGTGATGGTGAAGAGATAACAATCATTAAAAACATTAGATTAAAGTTTATATATAATAAAATTGATATCATATTAAAGAAATTAATAAGTAATTAAAAATTATTAAAATTATTTAACAAATCAAATAATAAATTTGTAAATAAATATTTCAAAAATGTTTGCATGTAAATTTTAATGTTTTTTAACAATTAAAATTTTAAAATTTTTATTTTAATAAGGATAAACTGGAAAAATACTGCTTAAACCCAAACTGGTCAATTTTTATTTTTTATATCAATTTTTTAATATTTTATTAAAAATATATATTTTTAATAATAATTTTCTCTTTTTTAATCTCATCATAGTAAAAATTACCACCTATCCAAACTAATCCTTAATCTTTTAGCCGAAGCTTTTCAAGAAAGTCGAAATCATAGTACTAACAAAATTTCGTTAATTGATTTTTTGGGTTCATTAATTTAGATCTTGATACAACATTTAATAAATTTGTTAGTATTATGGTTATGACTTTTAACAAATATTCATATCTTCTTCTAGTAATTTTCTTATGTTCAACACAAATAATTTCTATTTTTTCACCAAAATCTTTTTGTCCTTTGTACCATTTGTTGAACTCAGCATCGTGGTAGTTAATTGAGTTTCTTTAAATATCCATGGAGTATCAATTTTATATAATCAATTCATTATTATACTTTTAACTATGAACAACGAAATTTCTTTTATTTGATAGACTAATCAAGATGGTAGTATTTGCTTGTATTATCTGTCTCTTTCGTGGTGTGGCAATAATTGACGGACGATGACTTGATTTAATTAATAAGGGTAAAGAACACAAATTTCTAATTAGCCCGAATATCAAGTATAAAAATACGAACTCGTCAACGATTTTATGATATGATCGAATTGGTTATAGAAAAGTTGTGGAATACTTTATATTCAATTATTAAATATTTCTTATCGTAAAAAAAAAATAAAATTGCAGGCTTGCAAATAGGATTGAGTTATTGTAAGAGATGACCTGAATCGAAGCCTTAATCCCTGAATTCCATCTGACATGATTCTCAATCTGGTCACCATAAGAATCATCTGCAAATGAAGAGAGGTTCGTTGTTTCCTCTTGTTGGCCTGCTGGTTTTCTTATTTCTTGTCTTCCGGTCCACAAATGGCACTGATACAATTCTTCAAGGCCAAACGGTCACCTATCCAAAGACCATTATATCATCAGGTGGGAAATTCGAACTTGGGTTTTTTACTCCGGGAAATACCTCCAAGTACTATCTTGGAATGTGGCATGTAGTGTCGAAGCAAAAAATAGTTTGGGTCGCAAATAGAGAATATCCTTTCCCGAGTGGCTCGTGTATTCTTACCATCAATTCTGAGGGACAACTTGTGATTTCAGATGACAGAGTGTTGTACAAGGTATCGAACATTACAGCTAGAATCAACAATAGGACCTTTGCCACTCTACTAGATTCAGGTAACCTCGTCTTGGTAGACCGAATCAGCTTAGAAATTTTGTGGCAAAGTTTTGATTATCCTACCGATACTATTTTGCCTGGAATGGATCCCGTTCCGATATTTGGAAGTATTTCGTATTCGTCCTGGATAAGTCCTGAAGATCCTGCCCCTGGTTCTTTCTCTCTGATTAATTTTGGTAGTTTGGTCATTATGCAGGGTTCCAGAACATACTGGACTGATTATTCAAGTGACTTTGAACCCAGCATCTATGACTACTTTTTATCCACTCGGGGTTCTCCTGATACTTCTGAGATTACGCACATGGCATTGGATGTGTTTGGACAACTTATGATACAGTCCTGGTCTGAAGATGACCAAAGTTGGCATACTTTAAGGTCTTCCAAATGTCCATACCACGGATGTGGAGCTTTCACTATTTGCAACATCACGGCCGAAAAACCATGCAGCTGTATGAGGGGTTTCGAAAGTTTGGCTGGGAATAGTTCGATCGAGGATCAGATATCTGATCAGGGTTGCATGAGGAAAACCAACTTGCAGTGCAACGATAGTACTGGTGATCGTACCCAAAATTATGGGTTTTACAGGATGGAATCTGTAGATTTGCCTAGTGATCGGGAGGCGTTTAATGTGAGCAGTGAGTTAGCATGCGAGTCAGCTTGCAGGAGGAACTGTTCTTGCATGGCTTATTCTTTTGATTACAACAATAGCTGCTCAGCATGGTTTACAGATTTGTTTGATCTCAAACAGCCTGCAACAAATTATACTACGGGAAAAAACTTTTATCTCAAGCTTCCGGCTTCTGAGCTGATTACTACTACAGGTAAGGATAGTGGAATTGTTTTTTATTTGAATCTGCAACCTGATTGCTAGAGAATTACAATTTCAGTATTACCAACAGACCACATACTGTTTGACTTTGTTTCGCAGATTCTAGCTCAACAAATGAAACTATGAAAGACAATAAAATTACAGGCAATAAGATGCAGTTGTGGACAATTGTCATACTAACTATGTCTCTGTCGATGCTTATGTTGGGTCTATTTATTCAGTATGTTAGAAAAAAGCTCCAAGTGAAAGGTAACACTTTCTCTCT
Source organism: Firmiana major (assembly GCA_033439115.1). Classification (NCBI taxonomy): domain Eukaryota; kingdom Viridiplantae; phylum Streptophyta; class Magnoliopsida; order Malvales; family Malvaceae; genus Firmiana; species Firmiana major. Next base: position 67,777,190 of record CM065905.1, read on the forward strand.
GGCAGTTCCCTACGTCCAATGAAAAATTACTTTTAACATTTTTTTTTTGGGGTAAAATTATTTAAATTTGGGTATTTCCTTGTTATTTTAAATGTTATTTAAAAGTATATATTTGAAAATTACTTCTTCAAAGTTTTTAGTAACAGTTTGAAATATGAAAAACACATGAAGCCATAACTTCATTTTTGTACAACTTTCAGGGGAGGATTTATTAAAATTTGATTTGGCTACAGAACTTACAGAGGCAAATATGGGCCAATTGCGTAGGAAGGCGGAAGTTAAACTGCCACTGTTCAGTTTTGCAAGCGTTTCCGCTGCAACAGATAAGTTTTCGGCCGCAAATAAGCTTGGGGAGGGTGGTTTTGGACCTGTCTACAAGGTATGAACCTTTAGCCTTAGAACTGATTCTTTGAATAACCAAACCTTGCCATATTAACAATGCTAGAACATGCCGATTGCTTACTTTAGGATTGAAATGTTTTGACAAAATTAAAACAATTTCAGGGAATATTACTGAGAGGAGATGAGATAGCTGTCAAAAGGCTTTCAAAAAGATCTGGACAAGGATGGGAGGAGTTGAAAAATGAAGCATCGGTCATTGCTAAGCTCCAACACAAGAATCTTGTCAGACTTTTAGGCTGTTGCATAGAGAAAGATGAGAAGATACTAATTTATGAATACATGCCTAATAAAAGCTTGGACTTCTTCCTCTTTGGTTTGTTCTTTCTTAGACATTGAAGGCAATGATCGTTTCTTTATCATGATCAGTGGACTATTTACTAACATCTTGTTTATGATGTTAAACAGATTCAGTCAAGCGCAGGATACTAAACTGGGAGACACGGGTTCGTATCATTGAAGGGATTGCTCAAGGTCTTCTTTATCTTCATCAGTATTCTAGATTGCGAATTATTCATAGAGATTTGAAGGCTAGTAATATATTGTTGGACAACAACATGAATCCGAAAATATCAGACTTTGGAATGGCAAGAATCTTTGGAGGGGATGAGTTACAAGCAAACACAAATCGAATTGTTGGGACTTAGTAAGTAGAATTGAAATGGAACCTCACAATTATAGGAATTCCACACTTGTCATCCAAAACCGGATGAGTTTTGGCTATGCATATTCTCATAAGGATGCACTTACTAACAAATTTTTAATACTTGCTTTCAGTGGTTACATGTCACCTGAGTATGCTTTTGAAGGCATTTTTTCCATAAAATCGGATGTCTTCAGCTTCGGAGTCTTACTATTAGAAATCCTGAGTGGCAAGAAGAATACTGGTTTTTATCATTCCGAATCTCTCCATCTTCTTGGATATGTAAGTATCAGAACTCCTTAAGTTTGAGCCATTCGATGACATTCAAAATGTTTTAACTTTCAATCCAGACTTTCTAGATAGGTTAGATTTGTTGAATTTCACATATTCATCATTAAATTTGAATGAACAAAGGAATTAGTACTTATAAAAAGTCAACAAGAACTGTTCTTATAGCCTATTTTTCTCTCTGGTTGAAGGCATGGGACTTGTGGATAAGCAACAGGGGATTGGAGTTGATTGATCCAGTGCTAGGGGAAGTATCAATGCATTTGGCAATGAGATATATTAACATAGGATTGCTTTGTGTTCAAGAAAGGGCAGATGATAGACCAACCATGTCTGATGTTGTCTCAATGCTCAACAATGAAAGTGCGATCCTACTTTCTCCTAAGCAACCTGCCTTCTTAAATGTAAGAAGCATAAGGAAGCCGGACATGGTGAACAGCAGGCTAGAAATTTGTTCTGTTAATGTTGTAACATTTTCGGCCTTCGAGGCTCGTTAGCATTTAAAGCTTTGTGAATTATTTTCTTAGAATTTGTGCAGAAAGATCATTTGTAAGACACAAGTCATTGACTTTAGGTTCAAATCCACATTTGTGCTGTTTGTTATTTGTAAAACCATACTCGTTTTATAGCTTGCCCGATACTGCTCAGCTTGGGATTAGCCAGAAGCTGAATCAACTGATAATGAGATGAAATATTGCACCTGTTTTCTGTTTCCCTAGCCTCAGCTTAAATTTTCATTTATCTAAAAATACCATTAATAATTATAATTATAAATTCTGATATAAATATAGCACATCATAATTTAGGCTGAAAACCACTAACCAAATCACGAAATCCTTCTTGAAACAAATGTAGCAGATTGGGTCATCCAACACGTAATACTCAATTCACTTCTGAGGGAGTTTTGTTTTCTCTATGGGTTTCCAATTTTATACAGTTCTGTCAAATACATCTTTGACTAGTAGCCTTTTGTACTTGGTTTCTTTCGGCAAGTAACATCATCAAGTAGAAAAAATAAACCAAGCTGTTGGCTCTATTTTTAATCCTTGCTAGTAAATCTTGGCAACTCTTCTGTTAACAATTGGCAATTGTTTGATGTTAATAGTCAAATGAAGAGTTCTCTTACAACCCTCTTTTTTACCCTTTTGATGTTTTTGTCAATCATGAAGTTTTCATTTGCAGCAGATGTGATAGTTCCAGGACAATCTATTACTGATGGTGAGACATTGGTTTCTTCATCCCAAAGCTTTGAACTGGGTTTCTTCTCTCCTGGCAACTCAAGAAACAGATTTCTGGGGATGTGGTACAAGGATATTCCAGGGGCAGTTGTGTGGGTTGCCAACAGAAACAGCCCGATTGCTGATGAAGGTGGAGTTTTGACCATCAACAGCGATGGAAACCTGATACTCTTTGATGGAACCAACAGCAGGGTTTGGTCTTCAAACGTCTCTAGAAAAGCAGAAGGTCCAGTACTGGCACAACTCTTAGATTCAGGAAACTTTGTTGTTAAAAACAACAAAACCACGCAACCTGTTGAGATGTATCTGTGGCAGAGCTTTGATTACCCGTCAGACACGATGTTGCCAGGCATGAAAGTTGGAAAGAACTTAAAAACGGGATCAGAATGGTTTTTAACATCTTGGAAAAGTGCTGATGATCCATCTCCAGGAAACTTTACTTGCAGACTTAGCATTCAAGGACTGCCTTCTATGGTTTCTTATTCGGGATCAGCCAAAATCTACCGGACTGGACCATGGAATGGACTTATATTTGGAGCTACTCCTCTGTCTCCCGGTTTGGTTTTTGTATCATCTTTGGTACGTAATGAGGAAGAAATATATTATACTTCTGAGCCTTTCTACAACCCAATTATTACGCGATTAACCTTGAACCAGTCGGGTACTACCCTGCGCCTTTTCTGGAACGAGAGCGGCACTAAATGGGACATATTTAGTTTAGCGCCGCGAGACCAATGTGACCGATATGGCCAATGTGGTGCAAATGGCATTTGCCGCACCAACACAACACCAATTTGTGAGTGTCTGAAAGGGTTCAGACCTGAATCAGAAGAGATGGATTCAAATAATCACAATTGGTCTAAAAAGTGTGTAAAAGAGTTGTCTTCAGATTGCCAAAACGGAGATGGGTTTCTAAAACTTGTTGGAATGAAACTGCCTGACTTGATAGAGTTCAAGTTGAATGAGAGTATGAGCATTAAGGAATGTGAGATTGCCTGCTTGAAAAACTGCTCTTGCAGTGCTTATGCAAGCACGAAATCAAATGAAGAAGAGAAGGGCTGTTTGCTGTGGTATAGGGACCTAATTGATATGAAAGACCTATTAGGGCAAGCTGCGGGACATGATATCTATATAAGAGTACCGTCTTCAGAACTGGGTAAGTAAACTATGAGAAGTATAACGTTCATAGTTGTTTTTGCATTGATTTTTTGCATAACTTCATCCGAAAATATCCTTGGTACTATTAAAAGTTCCTGTTTGCAACATGAACCCACAAGCAACACAGACATTGGGAAATTTACATCTTAAGATTACTTTAGCAAAGGTTCCTGTGTTAGGGATTAGCATTGTTGAAAAGAAAAATGAAATGATTCTTTTATTTAAGAAAATTATTGTCTGGACTTCATATGGACTCCTTAAGGATTAATGTGTGCTTTTCAATGATTTCTGGAATGATTGTCTTGAGCTTGATGTTCTGCTCCTGAGGAAAAAAATGAAAAGTAGGTAAGCATATGTGTTTGATCTTGCTGATTTTGTTTTATTTATTTTTATTCAAATTTCAACTGGAAAATTGTAGCTGTCCTGATGCTGCAATTGTTTTTTTCAGGATCAGCCTACAAATCAAATGACAAGATAAGAATAAAGATTGCCGTACCGCTTTCAGTCATTCCTGGCATGCTAATCTTGGCTGCTCTATTCTTCTACATTATGAAGAAAATAAGGAAAAGAGGTAAAAAGAATTCACCTTATCTTACCAAATCATCATCACTATTTTTCAAGTACATTTAGACTTAGAGGCTAAAGTGTCAAAATAGGCCAAGAGAGCTGCAAGGAAAATGTAGAAGTGCCTTTGTTTGATTTGGCTTCCATGGATGCTGCTACCAATAGTTTCTCCAAAGAAAATTTAATAGGAATTGGTGGATTTGGTCCTGTTTACAAGGTAAGACTCACTAATTCTTGCCATACAATGGTCAGAGAAGTTTTAGCAAGTTTTTGCATCTTAAAGACCAAAAGTTGTAACTTGTATATTCTGTCTAAGAAACTTGCAGGGCATCCTTCCAACAGGAAAAGAAATTGCAGTAAAGAGGCTGTCGAAGAATTCAGGACAAGGTGCTGAAGAGTTCAAGAATGAAGTATTTTTGATTGCCAAACTTCAACACAGAAATCTTGTTGGGCTCTATGGCTGCTGCATTCAGGGAGAAGAAAGGCTTTTGGTTTATGAATATATGCCCAACAAAAGCTTGGATTATTTTATCTTCGGTTTGATGTCTTGACCTTTCATGCACCCTATCATATATTACATAATATTTACTTACTCAATTTTCAATACAATAAGCTCAAATAAGATTAAGCCTTAATCTTGAGAAAGTTCTATGTCATGGGGGTGGTGTGCAGATCATGGCAGGAGAGTATTATTGGCATGGCAGAAACGCTTTGACATTATCATGTAGATTGTGAGAGGACTTCTGTATCTACACCAAGACTCTAAGCTCCAAATTATCCACAGAGATCTAAAAGCTAGTAATATTCTGCTAGGTAGTAATATGAACCCCAAAATTTCAGACTTTGGCTTGGCGAGAGCTTTTGAAGGGGACAATAAAGTGTCAAAAACTAGGAGAATTATTGGAACATTGTAAGTTGAATCATTTCTAATCCCAACATTTTAGCATTCCAAACGACTTACTCCTGATATTTCCATGCAGTGGATATATGTCTCCGGAGTATGCAGTTAAAGGTGAATTCTCAGCAAAGTCTGATGTTTTCAGCTTTGGTGTACTTCTACTAGAGATAATAAGTGGCCAAAAGAACAGCAGCTTCTGTCATCTTGATCACCACTATAGCCTATTAGACCATGTAAGTAGACAAAATGATTTTGTAGCCTTTGTTCCTTGTCATAGCAGATTTTCAAATTACTATTATTCTAGGCATGGTTGCTGTGGAATGAAGGGCGGGCCATAGAGCTGGTAGATGCATGCTTGGGGGATTCTATTGTTGAATCTCAAGTTCTTAGATGTATTCAAGTGGGCTTGTTATGTGCCCAAAATTTACCCAAAGACAGGCCAACAATGTCATCAATAAATTTTGTGCTGGCAAATGAAAAAACTAGTTTACCTCTTCCTAAAAAGCCAGGATTCTTCACAGATATAAGTTGCAATGCACATACAGTAACAAGAAAGGAAGAACTGCATACCGTAAATGTAGTGACCATAACAATGATGGGAGGGAGATAGTAATTCCTGCAAGTGGTTATTTTGGTACAAAGACTAATTAATTTATGCCCGGAAGATTCATGTCAGGTGCTAAATGTATTCAGTTGGGTTTGACAATGTCTTCAAAGTTCCCCTAGAGGACTGGCCACTGTTGTCTTTTGTTGTACCCATGCTAGTAAATGACAAAGAAATATTGCCTGAATGTAAACAACCTGGTTATTTTGTTGAAAGAAAGTTCCAATGGTGTGGATACAACATCTAAAGAGTAGAAGCAATTTCAGAAAAAGCAGTTACTGCAACATTGTAAGAAGGCAGATATAGCAGCAATTTTAGAAAACTTGTCTTGTTTTACCAGGTATTGACAATATTTATCTGAATTTTGGATTTGTATATGTATTTGTTGTCACACCCCAAATCCGGGATGTAACAGACGCTGCACACTTGTAAGATAAAATTTTACAGACATGCAAGATTTTCATCATACAAAAACTCACTTATTTCTAGTGTCTAAGTTGAAGGGTTTAATGCACATCTTATTCATTTGCCTATATGCTTAAAAACTGTGTAGAACGATAAAAGACAAAAAAGAATTTACGATATTCTAAATCTTAACTTAAAGGTCTGGAATCTACAGCTAAAAACATTCTCAATTTCTCTATAGACAATACCCTAAAAGTCTTGAGACATACCCTAACTCCAAAACGTCACTCTCCATTATTTCCACGTTCATCACCAACATTAGAACCTGTAAAATGTTAGAGAAGGAATGAGTACAACCACTCAATAAGCAATCGACATCCCTTCAACCGGGTTATACACAATCAAAATATTTAGACCAAAACCATATAATTTCTCATAACAATTTTTCGGGATAATCATACATTTGCAAGTAACTTTTTTTTTTCAAGTCATATCAATATAATAAAACAATGCAAACATTTCAAGTATCAATTTCATAAATTTGTCTCCCTTAATAAGCTATAACCACATTTAATGGCACAAGTTATCAATAACGAAAACAATCAATGGTTGCACATAGCAACAAGATCACTATTCTTAACTGGTGGCTCGGTTACAGGTAATCAATGGTTGCAGAAAGTAACAATCCATTATTCTTTACCGGTGGCTCGGTTGGAATCGATTTCCAATAAAAAAAATGCATGTCGACATGACCAATATATAATCTCTATTGGCAGAGTCATCATATCATAGTGTATCAGGATACTATTTAAATCAAATCATTTTAGATATCCTCAAAATGCAATAACACACTTTTCCTATTTGCAAAAAAACTTTCCAAATAAAGTTTAAACAATTTAAATAAAATTATTTTGATTACCCACAATGTGCAATACAATCAATGTCTCATTCGCGACAAAACTTCCAAATCACAATCAAATAACTTCTTGTAAAACTAAGTTTCATGATAAACTAAATCAAAGAGTTTCATAAACCTTGAGTAATCAATTTTCATCACGGAAACAAATCACATACTCTATGCTTAAAACAAACTAAGGGACAAAATATTATACACATATGTTCATATATTGCAACATAATGAGAAATAATTTATGGCTGGTTTTTAGGAATATAATTATTGAAGGACGTCAGGTGTGATTCAAAAATATTTATTATTAGAAAGATACACTACCAATTTGACATACGCTAAGCTATTTGACAGAAGCTGATAACTTATAATGTGTTCGCTAAATGATTATAACTCGACAAACTACGAACTTAACATAAATTACACTATTTGACAAAATCTTTGAAATATGGATTTCTCCTCATTTCCCATGTCTTATTTCCCTCTAAGAACAATCCCTAATTACACCATATAACCATAAAGATTAAAGAGGAAATTTTACTCACTTTGGGTGTTACTTCTGCCTCTTACTCTCACTAACAATAGCTCCAAGTGTCACACCCCAAACTTATTGATTCAAATTCGGAAGCCAGAAATTTTAAGCCAGTTTCGCGCTTTCACTTTTCCTATCGTTTGTATGTGTTTGTGGTAGACTACCTACGCGTCGATTATTCCTTTCGACTCTCTATAGGTCCCCACTAAACTAAAAGTGGTTTTCAATTATTTATACCTAAAATTCCACAAGTTCGAAAACTTTCATATTTCATTCACATTATGATAAAATTTCATCAGACGCAGTAATGATCATAAAAACTTAATAAATATCAACTTCAACAAAATTACGGTCTACAACATGTCTACATCCCAACCCTCTCATGAGTGTACACCATGAAGCTTACATACTGTGTCAACATATAAATATATATATCCACCGTACAAAATATACCTCGGTGGAAGCTTGGTTGTCTCAAAAGTATGACGAAATCCGCTGAATCTCGTACTGCCTTAATCTGGGGGAGGAAGGTGGGGTGAGTTTTATGGAAAACCCAGTAAGCAAATATGCAGCTACTGAAAACAAAAATTAGTTTCATACAGACCCTCATGCCTTACATTCAAAATCAAATCCAAACTGACAAACATACAGCTTTTATAAAACATGAGCTAAGTAAAATAATGTCATCGAAAAAGTAATTTCCTTTGAAAAATAATCATATCACAAAACTAAAATCCAACATAGAATTCGAGTGCAAATTTCAGATTTTCGGATACATAAATCAAATTTCAAATAGATATCTATTATACATACATATATCGCAAAATCAAATACGAACACCGAAATTTGATACATATACAAAAGTTGTATACGGATGCTGAAGCGTAAATGCATTAGGTACAACCTTATCAAAAGGCACTGTAGCTATCAGTGCAACGGACTCCCTATTTTCTAGGGCGCTATCTATGATCATAGACCTGAGCCAGTCTCGTGGGCCAGACGACACTGGCACCTATCGCCTTAGGATAGGCCAAACTGTTCCCGATTTCTTTTCAGGGGAACCCTTACAGTAGTTGTACCAAAATGATTTAGTCTTACAACAAATACACGTGTAGCACTTAGTTCCCATCAGGGATTCTAGAGATGGCTCCCACGGTTTTAAAACCAAATTTTAATATACTTTTCTCAAATCGAATTTATTTGGCATGAGGTTTAAATCTAAATACGGAGTTTTTGTACAAATGAACTAAATATATATTTTTAAATATCTCAACGAAAAACTTATTGTATTATTTATTTACTTATTTATATATATAATTAAACATAATTTCGAAAGATCACACAAAATCTCATATCACTGTAAAACATTCCAGAACAAAATAGTTAATTAAATTTGTAGACTGTATATTTATTTACCGTTGTCCGCTAGACGCAACGATTATTTAGTTTACTTCCTTTGTGCGCTAGTATTCCACCAAGCCCAACCAGTATAAATAAATTCTCTACACAGTTACAGAGCCCACGTCAAAATTGAAATCAGTTAAATCTAATCACCACAATATTCTGAGATTATGAGGATATATTATCCTTTACCTTGCAAACCCTATATTACCTGTAGACTTCGTTGACTTGGTATTTCTAAACCAATTCAGGTCTCTCTAGAAATTTTCTAGTTCAACAATGGGCTAACAGGTAAATGGGTACTGTCTGTTTTTGGTTACTGTTGAGATCGGAGAGAACTTGGGAAAATGGAAGTGCAGGGGGTTGCCGGAGCTAGCTGGTCGGAGGGACACCGACGTTCGTCTTCTCCGGTTCGGCTGGTATGAAAACAAGGGGAACTCTTTTCTGTTTTTTTTTTGGGTCTCAGACTCTTGGTAAAAGGAAGAAAGAATAGTGTTTTCGGTGGAAAGGGGAACGACCGTCGGCCTGCTGGTGCGATCTCGGGTTGCCGGCGGTGAAGAACGGTGACTGGCAGAGGGGGAGAAGGCTGTTGAAGAAGGAAAAAAAAATATTGCAGGGGAAGGGAAAGGAAATGGGAATTGGTGTCGCGCGACACTATTCCCACTGTGTCTTTCATTTTCTCTTTTTTTTTTTTTTTTTTTTGTTTGTCATTCAGCCCTGCCAGAACTCCTGCCACACGCTACCCCTCTTCTTTCTTTCTTTTTCATTTTCGTTTACCTGCCTTCCTGTACATCATCATCATCGATTCAATTTTTTTTTTTTAACTATTATTATTTATTAAGGAAAAGCTGAACGTTACATCCTCCTCACCTTATGAAATTTGGTCCTCCAAATTTTGATTATAGTTCTGAAAAGAGATACGGGTGCTTGTCGCGCATCACATTCTCTAGCTCCCAAGTGGCTTCATCCTCCGAGTGTTGTTGCCACTGTACCTTGACCATTGGAATAGTTTTCGATCTTAGGACTCTTTCTTGTCTATCCAAAATCTTTATTGGTTGTTCCACATATGTCATATCCTCCCGTAACTGCAATGTGTCATATCCGATGACATGAGAAGGATCTGGATTATATTTCCGAAGCATGGAAACATGGAATACATTATGCACGCCAGCTAGTTGGGGAGGTAAAGCTAACCGATATGCCACAACTCCAATCCTCTCTAAAATTTCGAAAGGTCCAATATATCTCGGGCTCAACTTACCTTTCTTGCCAAATCTCATGATGCCTTTCGACGGCGATACTTTTAGGAACACTGAATCACCAACCTCAAACTCCAATGGCCTCCGTCGATTATCTGCATAGGACTTTTGTCTATCCCTGACAACCTTTAGCTTATCGCATATCACCTTAACACTTTCGGAAGCTCTCTTGACTAACTCTGGAGCATATATCAATTTATCACCAACTTCCTTCCAAGCAATCGGAGATCTACACTTCCTACCATAAAGGGCTTCGTACGGAGCCATTCCGATACTTGAATGATAGCTATTGTTATAAGCGAACTCCGCTAGCGGCAAATGATCATCCCAGGAGCTCTTATACTCAAGTGCACAAGCCCTTAACATGTCCTCGAGAGTTTGAATTGTTCTCTCAGATTGCCCATCAGTCTGAGGGTGAAAAGCAGTGCTGAAGCTCAAACGAGATCCCATAGCTTTCTGAAATTTTTTCCAAAAACGGGATGTAAAGCGGGAATCTCGATCAGATACTATGCTCACTGGGGTACCATGAAGCCTGACTATCTATTTAACAAATAATTCTGCTAGCGAAGTCAATGGATCTGTAACCTTGATGGGTAGAAAGTGGGCTGACTTGGTAAGCCGATCGACAATAACCCAAATGGCATCATGCTTTCTCCGGGTTCTCGGGAGTCCCATAACAAAATCCATGGTAATATGCTCCCACTTCCACGTTGGTATAGGAAAAGGTTGGAGTAACCCTGCAGGTTTCTGATGTTCCTCCTTTACCTGTTGACAAATCAGACATCTTGCAACAAATTCAGCGATGTCCTTCTTCATCCCAGCCCAATGATACAACCCACGCAAATCATGATACATCTTCGTGCTGCCAGGGTGCATGGTGTATCTCGAGTTGTGAGCCTCTTCTAAGATCAGTCTCTTTAGGTCGTCATTATCCGGAATACACATCCGACCCTGAAACCTCAATATACCATCACTGCCCACTAAGAAATCAGAATGTCTACCGTCATCCCCTTCATTTTCACAGACAATCTTTACAATTCGAGGATCATTCTTTTGCACCTTCCTAATCTGATCAAGTAACTCCAGTTCAACTCTTATACTGGCAACTAAACAACCGTCCGCTGACTGATCCTGATCCACTGAAATCCTTAGATCCCTAAATTGTTCCAACAAATCCCATTGTTTAACCATGAAATAGGATACCATAGCTGTATTCTTCCGACTGAGAGCATCCGCTACCACATTAGCTTTCCCGGGGTGGTAGAGAATCTCACAATCGTAATCCTTCAACAACTCGATCCAACGGCACTGCCTCATGTTTAATTCCTTCTGAGAGAAGAGATATTTCAAACTCTTATGATCTGTGAAAATCTGAAATGTCTCTCCATAAAGGTAATGCCGCCAGATCTTTAGGGCAAAAACAACTGCAGCTAACTCCAGGTCATGTGTAGGGTAATTTTTCTCATGGTTCTTCAACTGCCTCGAACCATAAGCCACAACTTTCCCGTGCTGCATCAGAACACACCCCAGACCTTGATGTGAAGCATCACTATAGACAGTAAAACCTCCGGAACCACTGGGAATGGTAAGGATAGGTGTCGTGGTCAACCGCCTTTTCAATTCCTGAAAACTGTTCTCACAAGCTTCACTCCAAACAAGGTTCACTCCCTTCCGAGTGAGTCGGGTCAACGGTGCAGCCAACTTAGAAAAGCCTTCCACAAATCTTCTGTAATAACCCGCTAAACCCAAAAAGCTGCGAATCTCAGTAGGAGTCTTTGGTCTCTCCCAATTTAGGATGGCTTCTATCTTGGACGGATCAACAGACACCCCGTCCTTTGATACCACATGCCCCAGAAAACATATCTGATCTAACCAAAATTCACATTTACTGAACTTTGCATACAACTGTTTTTCTCTGAGTGTCTGAAGGACCGTGCGTAGGTGTTGTTCGTGTTCCTGATATGATGAGGAATACACTAGGATGTCATCTATGAAGACAATCACGAACTTATCCAGATACGGCCTAAAAACTTCATTCATTAAGCTCATAAAGGCCGCTGGTGCATTGGTCAACCCGAATGGCATCACTAGGAACTCATAATGCCCGTACCGAGTTCTAAAAGCGGTCTTCGAAACATCTTCCCCTCGAATTCTCAATTGATGATAGCCGGATCTAAGGTCTATCTTGGAGAAGACTTGAGCACCTCTCAACTGATCAAAAAGATCGTCAATACGAGGCAAGGGGTATTTGTTCTTGACAGTCACTTTATTTAACTGTCGATAATCCATGCAGAGTCTCAAACTACCATCCTTCTTTTTCACAAAAAGCACAGGAGCACCCCAGGGTGATACGCTCGGGCGTATGAACCCCTTATCAGATAGTTCTTGCAACTGAGTCCTCAATTCCTCCAATTCAATGGGTGACATCCTATATGGGGGTTTAGAAATTGGTTGGGTTCCCGGAATCAAGTCTATAGTAAACTCAACCTCTCTCTGCGGAGGTAAGCCCGATAATTCTTTCGGAAAAACATCCTCATACTCCTCGACTACTGAAATATCTCGAATACTGGGTTGAGATTGATCTACCGTTTCAACAAAGGCTAAATACCCTTCAATCAGAAGTAATCACGTCAACATCAAAATTTATAATTTCATCAAAATTTACACACGAAAACTTCACCTATTATTAACAAAGGTAATTACAATAGTCTCGGGCATAGCAAAAGTTACAGTCTTACTACGACAATCGACTAATGCATGATGCTGAGCTAACCAATCCATCCCAAGTATAACATCAAAATCAAACATATGCAATAGGATCAAATCGGCTAACAACTCTCTATCCTCTACCCTTACTTTGCATGCTCTATATACAACATCAGTAACTTGTATAGACTTAAAAGGTGTACTAACATGCAGTAGAAAGTCCAAAGACATAGGTTTTATTCCTAACTTATTAGCAAAATAGGGTGCAACAAATGAATGGGTAGAGCCTGGATCAATTAAAACATAAGCTTCAAAACCATTTATAAGAAGCTTACCCCGAATGACAGAATCAGTAGCTTGAGCAGTAGTCTCATCCAAGGCAAACACTCGTCCCTGTGTCACCGGACGCTTACCCTTATCCACTGTAGAACGCTCAGCACCCTTACTAGACACCTTGAAGCTTGGGCAATCTCTGATTAAGTGGCCTTGCTTGCCACAGTGATGACAGGCTCCTATTTCCCGGTAACATGGCCTAGTGCCATGATGTCCTCCACATGTTGGACAGGTGGGGCCAGTATTAAATCTTGTAGTCTGAGCTTGGGAACCGGATGTCTTGGGCCTCTTGTCATACTGTTGCCTGCCCTTATCAGATCTCCTCTCACTGAATCTCATGTCTCTGCCTTTACCCTTGAATTTATGCCCGGACTCCTTCTGTGTCATATCTATCTCCAACTCCACCATCTGAGCCCGACGAAGAGCCTCAGCATAATCATTAATATCAAATGCAGACAACCGACCCCGGATACTGTGCTTGAGACCATCTATAAATTTCACAGTCTTCGCCAACTCATCCTTAGATATTAAAGGGTCGTAGCGACAGAGGGCAGAGAATTGGGACTCGTACTCGTCCACTGTCATAGAGCCCTGAGTGAGATGAAGGAAATCTGGTTGTCTCTTCCTCCTGATCGGCTCTGGCATATACTGCTTATAGAACACCTCGAGAAAAGCCTCCCATGTAATCTCCGGTCTCTTGGCCCTCAATAACTTCTCTGCAGACTCCCACCATATCTCTGCCTTATCCCGAAACATAAATACTGCCAGAGCAACTCTTTCCGTGGAGCTGCAACCCATAAACATAAACAGTTTCTCCAATTGCTTCACCCATGCTTCTGCTACATCGGGGTCCTTAACACCTCTGAAAGTCGGTGGGTTCATCTTCTGAAATTGTCAAAACCTCGACATATTGCGATCTACCAAATCTTCAGCTGGTGGTTGTGGAGCAACTGGCTGCTGGGGATGAGGTGGTATAACCTGTTGTGGTGGAGGTGGTTGTACATTAGGGGTTTGAGCTTGGATTCCAGCGTGTTGCTGCATCAAAAGATTGGTGAGCTGCTGCATTGTCTGCTGCAGCTGTCCGAGACTATGCTCAACCTGCCCTATCCGAGAGTTCGGGCTAAGTGGTTGTGGAGGTGGCGACGCAGGAGCTTGTCTCGATCTCCCTCTACCTCGAGGTCGCCTGCCTCTCCACTCCATAATCCAAATCAAAATCCTATACAAAAAATATACCGATGAATACTGACAATAATAATTCAAACTTTATATATATATATATGCTGACACTTCCATGGTGTACTGGGATGTAAATAAAGACAAACAGCCTACACAAACACAACAAACACGGGCTCTGATACCAAATCTGTCACACCCCAAACTTATTGATTCAAATTCGGAAGCCAGAAATTTTAAGCCAGTTTCGCGCTTTCACTTTTCCTATCGTTTGTATGTGTTTGTGGTAGACTACCTACGCGTCGATTATTCCTTTCGACTCTCTATAGGTCCCCACTAAACTAAAAGTGGTTTTCAATTATTTATACCTAAAATTCCACAAGTTCGAAAACTTTCATATTTCATTCACATTATGATAAAATTTCATCAGACGCAGTAATGATCATAAAAACTTAATAAATATCAACTTCAACAAAATTACGGTCTACAACATGTCTACATCCCAACCCTCTCATGAGTGTACACCATGAAGCTTACATACTGTGTCAACATATAAATATATATATCCACCGTACAAAATATACCTCGGTGGAAGCTTGGTTGTCTCAAAAGTATGACGAAATCCGCTGAATCTCGTACTGCCTTAATCTGGGGGAGGAAGGTGGGGTGAGTTTTATGGAAAACCCAGTAAGCAAATATGCAGCTACTGAAAACAAAAATTAGTTTCATACAGACCCTCATGCCTTACATTCAAAATCAAATCCAAACCGACAAACATACAGCTTTTATAAAACATGAGCTAAGTAAAATAATGTCATCGAAAAAGTAATTTCCTTTGAAAAATAATCATATCACAAAACTAAAATCCAACATAGAATTCGAGTGCAAATTTCAGATTTTCGGATACATAAATCAAATTTCAAATAGATATCTATTATACATACATATATCGCAAAATCAAATACGAACACCGAAATTTGATACATATACAAAAGTTGTATACGGATGCTGAAGCGTAAATGCATTAGGTACAACCTTATCAAAAGGCACTGTAGCTATCAGTGCAACGGACTCCCTATTTTCTAGGGCGCTATCTATGATCATAGACCTGAGCCAGTCTCGTGGGCCAGACGACACTGGCACCTATCGCCTTAGGATAGGCCAAACTGTTCCCGATTTCTTTTCAGGGGAACCCTTACAGTAGGTGTACTAAAATGATTTAGTCTTACAACAAATACACGTGTAGCACTTAGTTCCCATCAGGGATTCTAGAGATGGCTCCCACGGTTTTAAAACCAAATTTTAATATACTTTTCTCAAATCGAATTTATTTGGCATGAGGTTTAAATCTAAATACGGAGTTTTTGTACAAATGAACTAAATATATATTTTTAAATATCTCAACGAAAAACTTATTGTATTATTTATTTACTTATTTATATATATAATTAAACAGAATTTCGAAAGATCACACAAAATCTCATATCACTGTAAAACATTCCAGAACAAAATAGTTAATTAAATTTGTAGACTGTATATTTACTTACCGTTGTCCGCTAGACGCAACGATTATTTAGTTTACTTCCTTTGTGCGCTAGTATTCCACCAAGCTCAACCAGTATAAATAAATTCTCTACACAGTTACAGAGCCCACGTCAAAATTGAAATCAGTTAAATCTAATCACCACAATATTCTGAGATTATGAGGATATATTATCCTTTACCTTGCAAACCCTATATTACCTGTAGACTTCGTTGACTTGGTATTTCTAAACCAATTCAGGTCTCTCTAGAAATTTTCTAGTTCAACAATGGGCTAACAGGTAAATGGGTACTGTCTGTTTTTGGTTACTGTTGAGATCGGAGAGAACTTGGGAAAATGGAAGTGCAGGGGGTTGCCGGAGCTAGCTGGTCGGAGGGACACCGGCGTTCGTCTTCTCCAGTTCGGCTGGTATGAAAACAAGGGGAACTCTTTTCTGTTTTTTTTTTTTTGGGTCTCAGACTCTTGGTAAAAGGAAAAAAGAATAGTGTTTCCGGTGGAAAGGGGAACGACCGTCGGCCTGCTGGTGCGATCTCGGGTTGCCGGCGGTGAAGAACGATGACTGGCAGAGGGGGAGAAGGCTGTTGAAGAAGGAAAAAAAAATATTGCAGGGGAAGGGAAAGGAAATGGGAATTGGTGTCGCGCGACACTATTCCCACTGTGTCTTTCATTTTCTCTTTTTTTTTTTTTTTTTTTTTGTTTGTCATTCAGCCCTGCCAGAACTCCTGCCACACGCTACCCCTCTTCTTTCTTTCTTTTTCATTTTCGTTTACCTGCCTTCCTGTACATCATCATCATCGATTCAATTTTTTTTTTTAACTATTATTATTTATTAAGGAAAAGCTGAACGTTACACCAAGTCTCCCTCTCTAGATTTTTTTTTTCTCTCCTTAAGCTAGGCAAAATAGTAGCCAAAGCTTTAATCTTTTTTTTTCTTTATTTTATTTTATTTGTTTAAACCCTAACTATTAAAGACAAAAGGGACTTGTCCCCTTTTATTTCTCCTCCTCTGTATTCGACCCTTGGGCCTTTAAAATTGGGCCGGTTATTACATTTGTCAAGTCATTGGCTTTTGTAGATTAATTAAATTTATTAATTGATAAATTGATAGATATGAGAAGTAGAAGAGATAATAGCTTGAGTTGAAGGGTTTTGTTTTGGTGTCAACATGAATTGGACAGTTATTGTCTTCAAATTGTATTTTTAACTTAGATTATTGAATAAAATTGAATTGTGTTATTGGCTAAAAACTTTTGATTTCTCACCACCTGAAAGTATGAATATGTAATTGAATAGTCAGAAGACTGACTATTCTTCTACCTTCAAAATTTGTGTTCATACATAAAGAGAAAAGTTGATAGGAATTTCTAAGATATTTTTGGTATATACATGCATAGGGTGAATGAACCTGTAAAAAATAAGTAGGTTAAAGCTTTACACTGTGGTGGATGTGTAAGGTTAGATATTTAGATCTGACGTTTCAATCCTACGTCGAGAATTTGTAAGAATCTTTTATGATATATATAAGTAGAGACTTACAATATGATCTTCATCAAGGCTTTAACAGCTGAAATCGTGCCTGGTTTTGCATTCGGAGCTTGTAAGATTTAATTTTGAAGCTTGAAGTTTTGAAGCCATACTTTTCCAAAGACATTCTGTGGAAAAAAATTGTGATACACCTAGAAGTTTTGAAGCCATACTTTTCCGAACACATTGAAATAAGGACTTTGAAGCCATACACCGGGTCAAAGCAGACGGAGAAATTTCTAAGTAGAAACATTAAGCAGAGCAGACTTTAGTTCCTTCTTTTGTGCTCCATTTATGGGTTTGATTGTCAACCAACATCCCTAGGCTATTTCCTTTCCTGCTCAGTAAAGGTTATTTATTTTGACTGTTGATGTTTTCTTTCAGGACTTGAGTATTGAAAGTTAAAGAGAGAAATCATTCCCATGTGGTCTAATAATGCAAAAACTTGACCAGTTAGGTAGTTCTGTTATTAACTATAAGAAACATTTTAAATTTTAATTCCATGCAGAAGTAGAACAGTTAATTTTGTTGCTGAGTGTTAATTTACAAAGGGGTCAGCTCAATTGGTGAGCTCATTTATCTCACACAGAAATTGCACATTTGCATTCTAACTTGTAGTAGGAGCAAAATTTTGATTAGGATCTCTCCTCCATGACAAGTTGGACTAAGGGTTGCTTTATTTTGTGCAAGATTACTTCCTGACAATCTCTTTCTGGATTTACTCGTTTTTGGTGGAGAAGTTAGCAATGATGGAAAGTGATTGGTCTGCTTAATTATAAAAGCCCTTGACAAATTCTTGATGAACTTGGAAATTAATTGTTTACTTGACTTAGAAATTTTACATAAGTTGCATAGTTCTATCAACATTAATAGCCATATGGTTTCAGTTTCCTTGCCTATGAAAATATAACATTCTGTTACATTGTTACCTAGAATCTGACCATATTCTACCTTCTTCCACGGAAGTATTGATGGTGGCTTATCTGTTATTCCCCTTCTCTAATTTGTGCCTTGGTTTCTCTTTCAGAAATTTGTGCCTGAGATGATATTCTACCTTTTCTAACTTCATCATAGTCTAGAAGATTCTGGTAAGGTATGATAGCACATGGTTTGATTTTGTTTTGAAGGCTGCTAAATCCTCCTGACAAGTGAAACTCATTGGCTTCCGGGGATATTAACTTATATTCGGTTTTCTTTTGGCAAGTGAAATGAGATGATCAAGTGGCATAAAGTAAACTTTGCCGTCTATTCTACCTTGCCAGAAAATCTTGGAAACTCTGTTCTGCTAACTTTGTGTTCAATAACCAATTGGCAATTGTTTGATGTTAATAGTCAAATGAAGAGTTCTCTTACTAGCCTCCTTTTTTACCTTTTGATGTTTCTGTCAATCATGAAGTTTTCATTTGCAGCTGATATGATAGTTCCAGGACAATCTATTACTGGTGATGAGACATTGGTTTCTTCATCCCAAAGCTTTGAATTGGGTTTCTTCTCTCCTGGCAACTCAAAGAACAGATTTCTTGGGATGTGGTACAAGGATATTCCTGAGCCAGTTGTGTGGGTTGCCAACAGAAACAGCCCAATTGGTGATAAAGGAGGAGTTTTAACCATCAATAGCAATGGAAACCTGATACTATTTGACGGAACAAAAAGCACTGTTTGGTCTTCAAATGTCTCTAGAAAAGCAGAAGGTCCAGTACAGGCACAACTCTTGGATTCTGGAAACTTTGTTGTTAAAGACAACAAAACCACGCAACCTCTTGAGATGTATCTGTGGCAGAGCTTTGATTACCCGTCAGACACGATGTTGCCAGGCATGAAACTCGGAAAGAACTTAAAAACTGGATCAGAATGGCTTTTGACATCTTGGAAAAGTGCTGATGATCCATCTCCAGGAAACATTACCCTCAGACTTAGCATTCAAGGCTTGCCTTCTTTAGTTGCTTATCTGGGATCAGCAAAACGGCAGCGCACTGGACCATGGGATGGATCTAACTTTGGTGGTGCTACTCCTTTATTTCCCAACTTGGTTTTTGTACCATCTTTTGTGCATAATGAGGACGAAATCTATTATATGTACGAGCCTTTCAACAAACCAATTATTACGCGATTAACCCTGAACCAGTCAGGTACTGTCCAGCGTGTTTTATGGAATGAGAGGAGCTCTAAATGGGACATATTTTCCTTATATCCACGAGATCAATGTGACCTATATAGCCAATGTGGTGCAAATGGTATTTGCAGCACCAACAAGACACCAATTTGTGAGTGTCTGAAAGGTTTCAGACCTGAATCAGAGGGGATGGATTCAAATAATCACAATTGGTCTAAAAAGTGTGTAAAAGAACCGTCTTCAGATTGCCAAAATGGAGAGGGGTTTCTAAAACTTGTTGGGATGAAACTGCCCGAGTTGATAGAGTTCAAGTTGAATGATAGTATGAATCTTATGGAATGTGAGATGGACTGCTCGAAAAACTGCTCTTGTAGTGCTTATGCAAGCACAAAATTTGATGAACAAAAGAAGGGCTGCTTGATGTGGTATGGGGACCTAATTGATATGAAAGACCTATCAGGGCAAGCAGTTGGACATGATATCTATATAAGAGTACGGCCTTCAGAACTAAGTAAGCTATCAGAAATTGTTTTCGCATTGTTTCGTTGCTTAACTTCATCTGAAAATATCCGTGGTCCTAATAATTAGTTTCTGTTTGCGGCATGAGCATGATAAACCTACAAGTAACGCATGACATTGGAAAATTTACATCATAATTCTTCCCTGCAAAATTTACAGGTGGATACTAACAGAAATACTGTTCTTTTGCTCTGTATAAGGAAAAAAAATCTTTAAGAAAGGTGTTAGGACTAAAGAATGCTTTAGCAAAGGTTCCTGTGTTATGGATTAGCATTATATAAAATGAAAAGATTTTTTATTTAAGAAAATTGTTGTCTGGATTTGAAATGGTCTCTTTAAGATCAATGTGTGCTTTTCACTCATTTCTGGAATAATTGTCTTGAGCTTGGTGTTTTTACTTATGAAAAATGGAAAAGAGGTAAACATATGTGTTTGATCTTGCTGATTTTGTTAAATGATTTTTATTCAAATTTCAACGAGAAAATTGTATTTTAATTTACATGATGAAGATGTCCTAATGCTCCAATTGTCTGTTTCAGGATCAGCCGACAAATCCAATGACAAGAAAATAATAAAGATAGCCATACTGCTTTCAGTCATTCCTGGCATGGTAATCTTGGCCGCTCTGTGCTGCTACATTATGAAGAAAATAAGGAGAAGAGGTAAAAGAATTCACCTTATCTTACCAAATCATCATCACTATTTTTCAAGTACATTTAGACTTGAGGCTAAACTGTCAAAATAGGCCAAGAGAGCTGCATGGAGAATGTAGAAATGCCTTTGTTTGATTTGGCTTCCATTGATGCTGCTACCAATAGTTTCTCCCAAGAAAATTTATTAGGAATTGGTGGATTTGGTCCTGTTTACAAGGTAAGACTCACTACTTCTTGCCTTACGATGGTCAGAAAAGTTTCAGTGAGTTTTTGCATCTTAAAGACCAAGAGTTATAAGTTGTATGTTCTGTCTAAGCAACTTGCAGGGCATCCTTCCAACGGGAAAAGAAGTTGCTGTAAAGAGATTGTCGAAGAATTCAGGACAAGGTGCTGAAGAGTTTAGCAATGAAGTATTTTTAATTGCCAAACTTCAACATAGAAATCTTGTTGGGCTCTATGGCAGCTGCATTCAGGGAGAAGAAAGGCTTTTGGTTTATGAATATATGCCCAACAAAAGTTTGGATTATTTTATCTTCGGTTTGATTTTTGACCTTTCATGCATCCTATCATATTACATAATTTTTGATTGCTCAATCTTCAATAGAATAATCTCAAATATGATGGAAAGGCCTAATTTTGAGTAACTTCATGGGGGTGGTGTGCAGATCATAGCAGGAGAGTATTATTGTTATGGCAGAAACGCTTTGACATTATCATGCAGATTGTGAGAGGACTTCTGTATCTACACCAAGACTCTAAGCTCCAAATTGTCCACAGAGACCTCAAAGCTAGCAATATTCTGCTAGATATTAATATGAACCCAAAAATTTCAGACTTTGGCTTGGCAAGATGCTTTGAAGAAGATAATAAAGTGTCAGAAACTAAGAGAATTGTTGGAACATTGTAAGTTCAATCATTTGTATCACAGCCTTTTAGCATTCCAACGGACTTACTCTTGATATTTCCATGCAGTGGATATATGTCTCCAGAGTATGCAGTTAATGGTAAATTCTCAACAAAGTCTGATGTTTTCAGCTTTGGTGTACTTCTACTAGAGATAATAAGTGGCCAAAAGATTAACAGTTTCTGCCATCCTGATCACCACCATAACCTATTAGGCCATGTAAGTATGTAGAATGATTTTGTAGGTTTTGTTCCTTTCCATAGCAGATTTTCAAATGACTATTATTATAGGCATGGTTGCTGTGGAAAGAAGGAAGGGCCATAGAGCTTGTAGATGCATGCTTGGAGGATTCTATTGTTGAATCTCAAGTTCTTATATGTATGCAAGTGGGCTTATTATGTGTTCAAAATTTACCCAAAGACAGGCCTACAATGTCTTTAGTAAATTTTATGCTGGCAAATGAAGAAGCAAGTTTGCCTCATCCTAAAGAGCCAGGATTCTTCACATATACAAGTTGCAATGCAAATACAGCAGCAAGAAAGTTAGAACTGCAAACAGTAAATGTAGTGACTATAACAATGATGGGTGGGAGATAGTCATTCTTGACAAGTTTGCTATTTGTTTTCCTGCTTTTGTTTAGGGCATATTGCTGCTATATTTCTAACTGCAAAACATAAAGTGTAAAACTAACTGCCATACTTATTTTGGATATCAGCACCTATTGAACTTTTAGGATATGTAATTAAGTTGATTGATTGACTGTAATATCTTACTCTGTTTCTCTTGTCATGTAGGTAGTTATTAACTAACCAAATGTTGTGCAATAGAGTTAGGCATTGTTATTGTGGAACAAGGACCAATGAATTCATATCTGGAAGATTCATATCAAGTGCTAAATGTACTTAGATGGGTTTGACAATGTCTTCAATCCCATTGAAATAAAAACTCTGATGATGATGATGTAAAAGATAAGTAGAGTTAAAGCTTTACAGTGTCGTGATAGAATTAGGGTGAAGATATAGATATGACGTTTCAATCCATACATTACAATTTATAAGCTTTTGTCATGATAGATAAGTAGAAACTTACGAAATAATCTTCTTCAAGGCTTTAAATGCAGAAATCGTAAGTTGTCATGTTGTAATAATGCATTTGGAAATTGTCAGATTTTAATTATAGCATATAGATAGAAGTTTGAAGTTCTGAATCCGTGGAAAAATTGTTATACGGTTTGAAGTTATTAAGCCATACTTTCCAACTACATTGACATAAAAACACTTTGAATTCATACACCACATCTTGCGGGTCAAAGGGGACATATAATTAATTCTCTACATAAAAAAATTCAGACCAACTATCGTTGTCTCAGTGCTCAACAATGGAAGTATGATCTTGCTTTCTCCGAAACAACCTGCCTTCTTAAATGTAAGAAGCATTGTGGACCCGCAAGTGGTGAAGAGTAGGCCAGAATCTTGCACTGCAAATGATGTAACATTTTCAGCCATCAATTAAATATCTTGAATCAAATTCTAAGAATGTAGGCAGTAAAAAGACTTAGAAGACAGCAATCGTTGACTTTAGGTTCAAGTAACCAAGTTTCTAAGTCCTTCTTGAAACAAAAGTCGCAGGATGGGTCAGCCAACTTAGTTTATGGGATTACAAATTTATACAGTATTGTCAAATACAGACTTTGACAATGACATTTTTATATTTGGTTTTCTTTTGATAAGTGGAATAAAATGAAATTGCTGTCCACTACTTCCAATCCTTGCAAGTAAATCTTGGCAACTCTGTTCTGTCATCTTGTGTGCAAGGCTGAAACTAGCTATATGCTAGAGGATAACAACTGGTAACTGTTAGATGTTAATAGTCAAATGAAGAGTTCTCTTACAAGCCTCTTTTTTTCCCTTTTGATGTTTTTGTCGATCATGAAGTTTTCATTTGCAGCAGATATGATAGTTCCAGGACAACATATTACTGATAACGAGACCTTGGTTTCTTCATCCCAAAGCTTTGAGCTGGGTTTCTTCTCTCCTGGCAACTCAAAGAACAGATTCCTGGGGATGTGGTACAAGAAAGTTCCTGGGACAGTTGTCTGGGTTGCCAACAGAAACCGCCCAATTGTTGATGGAGGTGGAGTTTTAACCATCAACAGTGATGGAAACTTGATGCTCTTCGATGGAACAAACAGCACTGTTTGGTCTTCAAACGTCTCTAGAAAAGCAGAAGGTCCAGTATTGGCACAACTCTTAGATACTGGAAACTTTGTCGTTAAAGACAACAAAACCACGCAACCTGTTGAGATGTATCTGTGGCGGAGCTTTGATTACCCGTCAGACTCGATGTTGCCATACATGAAAATTGGGAAGAACTTAAAAACTGGAGCAGAATGGTTTTTAACATCTTGGAAAAGTGCTGATGATCCATCTCCAGGAAACTTTACTTACAGACTAAGCATTCAAGGATTGCCTACTGTATTTTCTTATTCGGGATCAACAAAAATCGGCCGGATTGGACCATGGATTGGAAATAAATTTGTAGGTACTCCTTTATCTCCCGGTTTGGTTTTTGCATCTGTTTTGGTACGTAATGAGGAAGAAATCTATTATACTTATGAGCCTTTCTACAACCCAATTATTACACAAATAACCTTGAACCAGTCAGGTACTGCCCTGCGCCTTTTATGGAATGAGAGCAGAACTGAATGGGACATATTTTCCTCATTGCCGCGAGACCAATGTGACTCATATGGTCGATGTGGTGCAAATGGTATTTGCAGCACTAACAAGACACCAATTTGTGAGTGTCTAAAAGGGTTCAGACCTGAATCAGAAGCGATGGATTCAAATAATCACAATTGGCCTAAAAAGTGTGTAAAAGAGTCGTCTTCAGATTGTCAAAATGGACATGAGTTTCTAAAACTTGTCGGAATGAAACTGCCTGACTTGATAGAGTTCAAGTTGAATGAGAGTATGAGCATTAAGGAATGTGAGATGGCCTGCTTGAAAAACTGCTCTTGTAGTGCTTATGCGAGCACGAAATTAGATGAACAAGAGAAGGGCTGTTTGATGTGGTATGGGGACCTAATTGATATGAAAGACCTATTAGGGCAAGCTGCGGGACATGATATCAATATAAGAGTGCCGTCTTCAGAACTAGGTAAGCAAACTATGAGAAATATAATGTTCATCATCATTTTCGCATTGTTTTGTTGCATAACTTCATCTGAAAGTATTCTTGGTCCTATTAAAAGTTTTTGTTTGCAACATGAACCCACAAGCAACAGAAACATTGGAAAATTTACATCATAATACTTCCCTGCATTTACTGGTGGAAACTAGGAGAGATACCGGTCTTTTGTTATGTAGAAGGAAAAAAATCTTAAAGAAAGGTGTTAGGCCTAAAGAGTGCTTTAGCAAAGGTTCCTGTGTTTCAGATTAACATTGTTAAAAAAGTAATGAAATGATTTATTATTTAAGGAAATTATTGTCTGGACTTGAAATGGACTCTTTAAGGATTAATGTGTGCTTTTCAATGATTTCTGGAAGATCGTCTTGAGCTTGATGTTCTGCCTTATCTTGAGATAAAAATGGAAAGGAGCTAAACATATGTGTTTGATCTGGCTGGTTTTGTTTTATGATTTTTTATTCAAATTTCAACAGGAAAATTGGTTTTTAACTTACATGATGAAGTTATCCTGATGCCGTAATCACCTGTTTCAGGATCAGCCTACAAATCAAATGACAAGAAAAGAATAAAGATTGCCATACCGCTTTCAGTAATTCCAGGCATTGTAATTTTGGCTGCTTTATTCTGCTACATTAGGAAGAAAATAAGGAAAAGAGGTAAAAGAATTCACCTTATCTTACCAAATCATCATTACTATTTTCCGAGTACATTTAGACTTAGAGGCTAAAGTGTCAAAATAGGCCAAGAGAGCAGCGAGGAAAATGTAGAAGTGCCTTTGTTTGATTTGGCTTCCATTGATGCTGCTACCAATAGTTTCTCCGAAGAAAATTTAATTGGAATTGGTGGATTTGGTCCTGTTTACAAGGTAAGACTCACTAATTCTTGCCATGCAATGTTCAGAGAAGTTTTAGCAAGTTTTTGCATCTTAAAGACCAAGAGTTGTAAGTTGTATATTCTGTCTAAGAAACTTGCAGGGCATCCTTCCAACAGGAAAAGAAATTGCTGTAAAGAGACTGTCGAAGAATTCAGGACAAGGTGCTGAAGAGTTCAGGAATGAAGTAATTTTAATTGCCAAACTTCAACATAGAAATCTTGTTGGGCTCTATGGCAGCTGCATTCAAGGAGAAGAAAGGCTTTTGATCTATGAATATATGCCCAACAAAAGCTTGGATTATTTCATCTTCGGTTTGCTTTCTTCACCTTTCATGCATCCTATCATTTTATATAAAATTTGATTACTCAATCTTCAATATAATACTCTTTGTTGTTGCCAAACAGAATGATGACGTATTGCTAACATCCTCGCTTCGATCTTCATGCCATGTGTTATTAGAGGCTCTGCAAGAAAAAGAATGATCAGAGGGACGCAGGGGTTGTTCCCTGCGTAAGCACTCTGATGCTTAAGTCAGAAGGGAATTTGGCAGAGTTTCTGTAGAGAAAATAGAAACTTTCATTCATAAATCATACCTGGCCCTTATTTATAGGGATTAATTCCAACTTTAATTACGTAGTTATCAACTAATTAAGTATTTTTTTACTGCTTTACGGGTCCTGCAAAATCAAAAATATTTAAGGACAAAATTGTCTAACCAGCATAATTTATATTTCCCACAATACTGTTTCCAAGGCGGTAGACCCGGTCTCCAACCTGTTTTCTTCGTGCACCATGTGGTGCATTCTTTGTGCGCCACGTGGCGCAATTTATTATTTTATTTTATTATTCTTTTTATCATGCACAACACTCTCAAATAAGATTAAGCCTTAGTTTTGGGAAAGTTACAAGTCATGGTGGTGGTGTGCAGATCATGACCGGGGAGTATTATTGGGATGGCAGAAACGCTTTGACATTATCATGCAGATTGTGAGAGGACTTCTGTATCTACACCAAGACTCTAAGCTCCAAATTGTCCACAGAGACCTCAAAGCTAGCAATATTCTGCTAGATATTAATATGAACCCAAAAATTTCAGACTTTGGCTTGGCAAGAGCTTTTGAAGGGGATAATAAAGTGTCACAAACTAGGAGAATTATTGGAACATTGTAAGTTCTATCATTTGTAATCCCATCCTTTTAGCATTCCAAAGGACTTACTCCTGATATTTCCATGCAGTGGATATATGTCTCCAGAGTATGCAGTTAAAGGTAAATTCTCAGCAAAATCTGATGTTTTCAGCTTTGGTGTACTACTACTAGAGATAATAAGTGGTCAAAAGAATAGCAGTTTCTGCCATCCTGATCACCACCGTAGCCTATTAGACCATGTAAGTATATAGAATGATTTTGTAGGTTATGTTCCTTTTCATTGCAGATTTTCTGATGACTATTATTCTAGGCATGGTTGCTGTGGAATGAAGACCGGGCCATAGAGCTAGTAGATGCATGCTTGGAGGATTCTATTGTTGAATCTCAAGTTCTTAGATGTATTCAAGTGGGCTTGTTATGCGTTCAAAATTTACCCAAAGACAGGCCAACAATGTCATCAGTAAATTTTATGCTGGCAAGTGAAGAAGCAAGTTTGCCTAATCCTAAAGAGCCAGGATTCTTCACAGATACAAGTTGCAATGCAAATACAGCAAGAAGAAAGGAAGAACAGCATACTGTAAATGCAGTGACTATAACAATGATGGGAGGAAGATAGTAATTCCTACATGTGGTTGTTGAACTAAGACTAATGAATTCATGTCCGGAAGATTCATGTCAGGTGCTAAATGTATGCAGTTGGGTTTGACAATGTCTTCAAAGTTTCCCCTTGAGAACCGGCCACTGTTGTCTTCTGTTGTGTCCATGCAGGTAAATGACAAAGAAATATTGCCTCAAGCTAAACAATCTGGTTACTTTGTTGAAAGAAAGTTCCCATGGTGCGGATGCAACGTCAAAAGAGTAGAAGCAATTTCAGAAAAAGCAGTCACCATGACATTGCAAGAAGGAAGATACAAATTCAGCAGCAATTTATGAAAACTTGTCTTGTTTTACTATGTATTGACAAAATTTTTCCAAATTTTGGATTTTTATTTGTATTTGTCAAGTCATTTGCTTATGTAGATTAATTAAATTTATTAATTTATAAATTAATAGATATGAGAAGTGGAAGAGATAATAACTTAAGGGTATTGTTTTGGCGTCAACTTGACATGCACAGCATTGAATTTAAATTTTTATTGTTAACTTAGATTGTCGACTAAAAACTTTTTTATTTCTCACCACCCGACATAGTGAATACGCAATTGAATAGTCAAAAAACAGATTTTTCTTCTAACTTCAAAACTTGTGTTCATACATTAAAGGAATATTTCATAGGAATTTCTAGAGAAGGTTTAAGATAACATCAAATATGATATTATTGGTACAAACATGCACATAATCATAGGGTGAATGAAGTTTTACAAAATAAGTGGGTTAAAGCTTTACAATGTCGTGGTAGTGTAAGGGTAAAGGTTCAGATGTAATTTTTCAATCCTACATCGAGAATTTGTAAGCATCATTTCTGATATATATATATATATATATATATATATGTATATATACATATATATATGTATATATACATATATATATGTATATATACATATATATATTTATATATATAAGTAGGGACATAAAATATAATCTTCATCAAGGCCTTAACTGCAGAAATTATGAGTTGTAACGTCCTGATTTTGCATTTGGAGCTTGTAAGATTTAATTTAGTATATAGATAGAAGTTTGAAGTTCTGAAGCCATACTTTTCCAAACACAATGAAATAAAACACCTTGAAGCCATACAGCGGGTCAAAGGGGACCTTAAATTTTTCTAAATAAAAATATTGAGCAGAGAAGACATTAGTGCCTTCTTTTGTGCTCCATGTATGGGTTTGACTGTGAACCAACATCCCTAAGTTATTTCCTTTCATGTTCAGTAATGGTTTTTTTTTACTGTTGATGTTTTCTTTCAGGGCTTGAGTATTAAAAAACAAAAGGGACAGAGTGAATTCACTCCCATGTGGTCTAATCATGCAAAAACTAGACCAGTTAGGTAGTTCTGTTGTTAACTATCTGAAACAATTTTAATTTTAATTTTAATTCCATGCAGAAGTAGAACAGTTAATTCTGTTTCTGAGTGTTAATTTACAAAAGGGTTGGCTCTATTGGTGAGCTCATTTATCTTACAATAAATGGATTTGAGTTCAGAGTATAATTGGCCTTCTATTGGCACAATCCAGAAAATAAACCTCATCTTAAGCCTTTTGGAGTAGAAGCAAAATTTTTGTAAGGATCTCTCGTCCATGAGAATTTGGACTAAGGGTCGATTTAGTTTGTGCAAGATGACTGCCTAAGAATCTTCTCTCTGATTTACTGGTTTTTGGTATAGTAGTGAGCAATGATGGAAAGTGATTGGTCATATATTTGTTTAATGGTAAAAGCCCTTGGCAATTTCTGGATGAACTTTAGACAAGTTACATAGTTCTATCAACATTGATAGCTGCATGGTTTCAGTTTCCTTGCCTACGAAAATCTTACATTGAGTTACATTGTTCCCTACAATCTGATCATATTCTACCTTCTTCCCACTGGAAATATTGATAGTGGCTTATCTGTTATTCCCCTTCTTTAATTTGTGCCTGAGGTTGCTTCTCTACCTTCATCATAGCATAGAAGCTTCTGATAAGTCAGATAGCACATAATTCCTTTCTTTTTTGAAGGCTGCTAAATCCTCCTGAGACAAAAGTCACAGGCTGGGTTATTCAACAGCCGAAACTCAGTCAACACATGAAATTCATTGACTTTCTGGGAATATTAATTTATAATCGGTTTTTCTTTTGACAAGTAAAATGAGATGATCAAGTCAAATAAAATAAACTCTGCTATCCATTCTATGTCCAATCCTTGCCAGAAAATCTTGGCTAGTCTTTCTGTTTTCCTTGTGTTCAATTGAAACAATTTAATGATAGTAAAATGAAGAGTTCTCTTACAAGCCTCTTTTCTTACCTTTTGATGTTTGTGTCAATCATGAAGTTGTCTTTTGCAGCTGACGTGATAGCTCCAGCACAGTCCATTACTGACGGTGAGAAATTGGTTTCTTCATCCCAAAGCTTTGAACTGGGTTTCTTCTCTCCTGGCAACTCAAAGAACAGATTCCTGGGGATATGGTACAAGGATATTCCTGGGACAGTTGTGTGGGTTGCCAACAGAAATAGCCCAATAGCTGATGGAGGCGGAGTTTTAACCATCAACAGCGATGGAAACTTGATACTCTTTGATGGAACAAACGGCACTGTCTGGTCTTCAAATGTCTCTAGAAAAGCAGAAGGTCCAGTACTGGCACAACTCTTAGATTCTGGAAACCTTGTTGTTAAAGACAACAAAACCATGCAACCTGTTGAGATGTATCTGTGGCAGAGCTTTGATTACCCGTCAGACACTCTGTTGGCAGGAATGAAGCTTGGAAAGAACTTAAAAACTGGATCAGAAAGGTTTTTAACATCTTGGGAAAGTGCTGATGATCCATCTCCAGGAAACTTTACTTTCAGAGTTAGCATTCAAGGCTTGCCTTCGATAGCTGTTTATTGGGGCTCAGCAAAAATCTACAGATCCGGTCCATGGATTGGACCTAACTTTGGTGGTAATACTCCTTTATCACCCAACTTGGTTACGGTACCATCTTTGGTGCATAATGAGGATGAAATCTATTTCAGTTACGAGCCTTTCAACGAACCAATTATTACGCGATTAACCTTGAACCAGTCAGGTACTCTCCTTCGCGCTTTATGGAATGAGAGAAGCACTAAATGGGAGACATTCGCCTTATTGCCACTAGACCCATGTGACCAATATGGCCAATGTGGTGCGAATGGTATTTGCAGCACCAACAAGACACCAATTTGTGAGTGTCTGAAAGGGTTCAGATCTGAATCAGAAGGGATGGATTCAAAAAACCGCAATCGGTCTAAAAAGTGTATAAGGAAATCATCATCAGATTGCCAAAATGGAGAGGGGTTTCTAAAACTTGTTGGGATGAAACTGCCTGACTTGATAGAATTCAAGTTGAATGATAGTATGAACCTCAAGGAATGTGAGATGGACTGCTTGAAAAACTGCTCTTGTAGTGCTTATGCAAGCACGAAATTAGATGAACAAGAGAAGGGCTGTTTGATGTGGTATGGGGACCTAATTGATATGAAAGACCTATCAGGGCCAGCATTTCGACGCGATATCTATATAAGAGTACCAAGTAAGTAAACTATGAGAAATTGTTTTCACATTGTTTTGTTGCACAACTTCATCTGAAAATATCCTTGGTTCTAATAATGAGTTTCTGGCATGAACCCTATTCATTTGCTTAATTATAAAAATAAATAAAATTGAATGAGCTTGATAAACCTGCAAGCAACACATAATATTAGAAAAGTTATATCATAATACTTGCCCGCAACATTTACCAGTGGACACTAACAGAAACACTATTCTTTTGCTCTGTATAAGGAAAAAAAAATCTTTAAGAAAGGTGTTAGGACTAAAGAATGCTTTAACAAAGGTTCCTGTGTTATGGAATAGCATTTTGAAAAAATAAAAAATGAAAGGATATTTTATTTAAGAAAATTATTTCTGGACTTGAAATGGTCTGTTTAAGGATCAATGTGTGATTTTCAATGATTTCTGGAATAATTGTCTTGAGCTTGGTGTTCTGCCTTACGAAAAATGGAAAGGAGGTAACCATACTCGTTTGATTTTGTCGATTTTGTTAAACGTTTTTCTATTCAAATTTCAACTAGAAAATTGTATTTTAATTTGCATGATGAAGCTGTCCTGATGCTGCAATTGCCTGTTTCAGGATCAGCCTACAAATCAAATGACAAGAAAACATTAAAGATCGCCATACCGCTTTCAGTCATTCCTGGCATGGTAATCTTGGCCGCTCTGTGCTGCTACATTATGAAGGGAATAAGGAAAAGAGGTAAAAGAATTCACCTTATCTTACCAAATCATCATCACTATTTTTCAAGTACATCTAGACTTAGAGTTTAAAGTGTCAGAATTAGGCCAAGAGACCTGCGAGGATAATGCAGAAGTGCCTTTGTTTGATATGGCTTGCATGGATGCTGTTACCAATAATTTCTCCAAAGAAAATTTAATAGGAATTGGTGGATTCGGTCCTGTTTACAAGGTAAGACTCATTACTTATTGCCATACAATGGTCAGAAAAGTTTCAATGAGTTTTTGCTTCTTAAAGACCAAGCGTTAAAGTTGTATGTTCTGTCTAAGCAACTTGCAGGGCATCCTTCCAACAGGAAAAGAAATTGCCGTAAAGAGACTGTCGAAGAATTCAGGACAGGGTGCTGAAGAGTTTAGGAATGAAGTAGTTTTAATTGCCAAACTTCAGCACAGAAATCTTGTTGGGCTCTATGGCTGCTGCATTCAGGGAGAAGAAAGGCTATTGGTTTATGAATATATGCCCAACAAAAGCTTGGATTATTTTATCTTCGGTTTGATTTCTTAACCTTTCATGCATCCCATCGTATTTCATAATATTTGTTTACTGAATCTTCAATAGAATAATCTCAAATATGATGGGAAAGGCCTAATTCTAAGTAACTTTATGGGGTGGATGTGCAGATCATAACAGGAGAGCATTATTGTCATGGCAGAAACGTTTTGACATTATCATGCAGATTGTGAGAGGACTTCTGTATCTACACCAAGACTCTAAGCTCCAAATTGTCCACAGAGACCTCAAAGCTAGCAATATTCTGCTAGATATTAATATGAACCCCAAAATTTCAGACTTTGGCTTGGCAAGAGCTTTTGAAGGGGATAATAAAGTGTCACAAACTAGGAGAATTATTGGAACATTGTAAGTTCAATCATTTTTAATCCCATCCTTTTAGCATTCCAAAGGACTTACTCCTGATATTTCCATGCAGTGGATATATGTCTCCAGAGTATGCAGTTAAAGGTAAATTCTCAGCAAAATCTGATGTTTTCAGCTTTGGTGTACTTCTACTAGAGATAATAAGTGGTCAAAAGAATAGCAGTTTCTGCCATCCTGATCACCACCGTAGCCTATTAGACCATGTAAGTATATAGAATGATTTTGTAGGTTATGTTCCTTTTCATTGCAGATTTCTGATGACTATTATTCTAGGCATGGTTGCTGTGGAATGAAGAACAGGCCATAGAGCTAGTAGATGCATGCTTGGAGGATTCTATTGTTGAATCCCAAGTTCTTAGATGTATTCAAGTGGGCTTGTTATGCGTTCAAAATTTACCCAAAGACAGGCCAACAATGTCATCAGTAAATTTTATGCTGGCAAGTGAAGAAGCAAGTTTACCTAATCCTAAAGAGCCAGGATTCTTCACAGATACAAGTTGCAATGCAAATACAGCAAGAAGAAAGGAAGAACTGCATACTGTAAATGTAGTGACTATAACAATGATGGGAGGAAGATAGTAATTCCCGCATGTGGTTGTTTTTGAACTAAGACTAACGAATTAATGTCCGGAAGGTTCATGTCAGGTCCTAAATGTATGCAGTTGAGTTTGACAATGTCTTCAAAGTTTCCCCTTGAGAACCGGCCACTGTTGTCTTCTGTTGTATCCATGCAGGTAAATGACAAAGAAATATTGCCTCAAGCTAAACAACCTGGTTACTTTGTTGAAAGAAAGTTCCCATGGTGCGGATGCAACATCAAAAGAGTAGAAGCAATTTCAGAAAACGCAGTCACCATGACATTGCAAGAAGGAATATACAAATTCAGCAGCAATCTATGAAAACTTGTCTTGTTTTACTATGTATTGATAATATTTTTCCAAATTTTGAATTGTATTTGTATTTGTATTTGTCAAGTCATTTGCTTATGTAGATTAATTAAATTTTTTAATTTATAAATTAATAGATATGAGAAGTGGAAGAGATAATAGCTTGAGTTTAAGGGTGTTGTTTTGGCGTCAACTTAACATGGACAGTATTGAATTCAAATTTTTATTGTTAACTTAGATTATCGACTAAAAACTTTTGATTTCTCACTACCTGACATAGTGAATATGCAATTGAATAGTCAGAAGACAGATTTTTCTTCTAACTTCAAAGCTTGTGTTCATACATAAAAGGATAACTTCATAGGAATTTCTAGAGAAGGTTTAAGATAACATCAAATATGATATTATTGGTACAAACATGCACATAATCATAGGGTGAATGAACCTTCACAAAATAAGTAGGTTAAAGCTTTACAATGTGGTGGTAGTGTAAGGGTAAAGATTTAGATGTGATGTTTCACTCCTACATCGAGAATCTGTAAGCATCATTTCTGATATATATATATACATATAAGTAGAGACATACAATGTAATCTTCATCGAGGCCTTAACAGCAAAAATTGTGAGTTGTAACGTCCTGATTTTGCATTTGGAGCTTGTAAGATTTAATTTAGTATATAGAGAGAAGTTTGAAGTTCTGAAGCCATACTTTTCCAAACACAATGAAATAAAACACCTTGAAGCCATACACCGGGTCAAAGGGGACCTTAAATTTTTCTAAATCAAAATATTGAGCAGAGAAGACATTAGTGCCTTCTTTTGTGCTCCATGTATGGGTTTGACTGTGAACCAACATCCCTAAGTTATTTCCTTTCATGTTCAGTAAAGGTTTTTTTTTACTGTTGATGTTTTCTTTCAGGGCTTGAGTATTAAAAAACAGAAGTGACAGAGTGAATTCACTCCCATGTGGTCTAATCATGCAAAAACTCGACCAGTTAGGTAGTTCTGTTGTTAACTATCTGAAACAATTTTAATTTTAATTTTAATTCCATGCAGAAGTAGAACTGTTAATTCTGTTTCTGAGTGTTAATTTACAAAAGGGTTGGCTCTATTGGTGAGCTCATTTATCTTACAATAAATGGATTTGAGTTCAGAGTATAATTGGCCTTCTATTGGCGCAATCCAGAAAATAAACCTCATCTTAAGCCTTTTGGAGTAGAAGCAAAATTTTTGTAAGGATCTCTCCTCCATGACAAGTTGGACTAATGGTCGGTTTAGTTTGTGCAAGATGACTTCCTAAGAATCTTCTTTCTGATTTACTGGTTTTTGGTGGAGTAGTGAGCAATGATGGAAAGTGATTGGTCATATATTTGTTTAATGGTAAAAGCCCTTGGCAATTTCTGGATGAACTTTAGACAAGTTACATAGTTCTATCAACATTGATAGCTGCATGGTTTCAGTTTCCTTGCCTATGAAAATCTTACATTGAGTTACATTGTTCCCTACAATCTGATCATATTCTACCTTCTTCCCATTGGAAATATTGATAGTGGCTTATCTGTTATTCCCCTTCTTTAATTTGTGCCTGAGGTTGCTTCTCTACCTTCATCATAGTATAGAAGATTCTGATAAGTCAGATAGCACATAATTCCTTTCTTTTTGAAGGCTGCTAAATCCTCCTGAGACAAAAGTCACAGGCTGGGTTATTCAACAGCCGAAACTCAGTCAACACATGAAATTCATTGACATTCCGGGAATATTAATTTATAATCGGTTTTTCTTTTGACAAGTAAAATGAGATGATCAAGTCAAATAAAATAAACTCTGCTATCCATTCTATGTCCAATCCTTGCCAGAAAATCTTGGCTAGTATTTCTGTTTTCCTTGTGTTCAATTGAAACAATTTAATGATAGTAAAATGATGAGTTCTCTTACAAGCCTCTTTTCTTACCTTTTGATGTTTGTGTCAATCATGAAGTTGTCTTTTGCAGCTGACGTGATAGCTCCAGCACAGTCCATTACTGATGGTGAGAAATTGGTTTCTTCATCCCAAAGCTTTGAACTGGGTTTCTTCTCTCCTGGCAACTCAAAGAACAGATTCCTGGGGATATGGTACAAGGATATTCCTGGGACAGTTGTGTGGGTTGCCAACAGAAATAGCCCAATAGCTGATGGAGGCGGAGTTTTAACCATCAACAGCGATGGAAACTTGATACTCTTTGATGGAACAAACGGCACTGTCTGGTCTTCAAACGTCTCTAGAAAAGCAGAAGGTCCAGTACTGGCACAACTCTTAGATTCTGGAAACCTTGTTGTTAAAGACAACAAAACCATGCAACCTGTTGAGATGTATCTGTGGCAGAGCTTTGATTACCCGTCAGACACTCTGTTGGCAGGAATGAAGCTTGGAAAGAGCTTTAAAAACTCTTTAATGTTAATAACTCAAATGAAGAGTTCTCTTACAAGCCTCTTTTTTTTTTCCCTTTTGATGTTTTTTGTCGATCATGAAGTTTTCATTTGCAGCAGAGATGATGGTTCCAACACAGTCCATTACTGATGGTGAGACATAGGTTTCTTCATCCCAAAGCTTTGAACACAGTCAAGCCATTGGCTTGTGTAGATTAATTAGATTTGATAAATAAATAATTATGAGAAAGGGAAGAGGTAACAGAATGTGTTTAAGGGTCTTTGTTTTGGTGTAAACTTAAAAAGGACAGCTATTAAATTATCACTTTTGATAAAAGTTGAAAAGGACAACTGTTATTGACTTGGTACTGTTTGAATGATTTCTCATTACCTGATATAATAAATATGTAAATTGAACAGTCAGAAGGCATCTCTTCCAAACACATTTAAATAAAAAAAACACTTGGAATATATATGCCGGGTCAAAGTGGACAAAAAATTTTGTGAACAAAAAAAAAAAAAAGAGCACAGAGAGACCAACCATGTCTGATGTTGTCTTAATGGTCAACAATGAAAGTATGATCCTACTGTCTCCTAAGCAACCTGCCTTCTTAAATGTATAAGAAGCATAAGAAACCCTCACTTGGTGAACAGCAGGCCAGAAATTTACACTGCAAATGATGTAAAGTTTTCTGCCTTCGATTAAGCTTCTTGAATCATTACATTGATACCCTTAGGTTTCATTTCATTGATGATAACTTGCCTGATGATGCTCAGCTTGGGGTTGACCAGAAGCTGAATCAATCAATAATGCAATGAATATTGCACCTGTTCTCAGTTTCCTTGATTCCCATCTTATTTCCTCATTTATCCTTAAACTACTAATAATTATTACACTTAGCTTAGGTCAGAAAGCTAACAATTCGTTTTTGTTTGATGGCTGAAAACTCAGCGACCAGGTTACTAAATCCTCCTGGAAACAAAAGTCGCAGACTGCGTCAGCCAACATAGTTTATGGGATTCCAATTTTATATTGTTTAGTCCAACGCAGACTTTGGCAAAATTTTTTTTTTTATATTTGGTCTTCTTTTGACAAATGTGATAAAAGAAACATTGGTATCCACTTTATTTCCAATTCTTGCAAGTAAATCATGGCAACTCTGTTATGTTATCTTTGTGTTCAATTCTGAAACTACCTATACACTATAGAGGATAATAATAGGCAACTGTTTAGTGTTGATCGTCAAATGAAGAGTTCTCTTACAAGCCTCTTTTTTTGCCTTAAGATGTTTTTGTCAATCATGAATATGATAGCTCCAGCACAGTCCATTAGTGATGGTCAGACATTGGTTTCTTCATCCCAATGCTTTGAACTGGGTTTCTTCTCTCCTGCTACTCAAAGAACAGATTTCTGGGGATATGGTACAAGGATGTTCCCGGGACAGTTGCGTGGGTTGCCAATAGAAATGCCTAATTGCTGATGGACATGGAGTTTTGTTTGTAGTTGAAGAAAGCTGTATAGCATTTCTGCCGTAACTTTTTGATAAGTTGCATATTAGACATATTAATTGTTATATTTTTCTGTGATTTAAATTCTTTTATATGCTTAATTTTTAGATTTGACTTATATTTTCTATTTTGTATTGTGAATGAAGGAAAATTGACAAAATGGATTAAAAGCTGTAAATTCTGATCAAGTCACAAAATCAGAAGAAATCTTGAAATTTAAGTCAAGATCTATCACTTGTAGCTGAAGTTAATTGAATCAATCTAAAGATGGCAAGTGGAAGATTTTAATTATTAAGGAAAAGATATGCAATTACTGTCTTTGGCAAGTGGTGGAAAAAGGAAAGAACTTTAATTGTAATTAAACTCAATCAGAGAACTTCCTTTGGAAATAGATTCTGGGGCGATGATATTTAGTATATATAGACTAAGAGAGGGGAAGGAGATCATCATCTGGGATCATTATCACAGACATACAATTTTATTTTATTTTTAGTATTTTTCTTCGAACTTATGGCTTGCTAAATTTTTAGTCTAGCCAAAGGATAATTAAAGTTTGAGTTCTTCAAGAATTGTGAGATCTAATTAGTTTTATCTTGTTCTTTTATATCTTTATTATTTATATGTCTTCTGTTCTTATTTAAATTATTGTTTTGATTGATTGTGCAAAAAGGGCCCCTTGTTCAATTGTCAGAATAATATATCACAAATTAGAAACCTGAATCCGTAATTGTTTAGGAATTCTAATATAAGTGGTAGATAACATAATTGATTATAGATAGATTTTCAATTCTATGTTAAGAAGATATATAATCTAACTTAAATGAACCTACATGTGTATTTGTTGGTTAGAATTGGTAATCTTTCTAGTTTTCAATACTGTTGGTAAATTAAATCTTAAGATCGTATATAAGGTTGTTTAACTGACAAGAAAAATAATTAGAGATTGTATCATGATTATCGAAGAAGTAAGGAGGGATAGGTTGTTAGGTCGTACCAATAACCATAACAATTTGGTAAAGATTAAAAGAATTTATTTTTGCATCAATGATCAATTCCATGAACCCATTCTAAGATTATTCCTTTGGTTGGATGTTTTCATCATATTAATTTTCTCTCAATTTTTACATAGTGATTTTTCTTTGCTACATTTAAATTTTTCTTTTTATTCTCACTACAACAAAATCCCCATTTTACTTTTTAATATTATGCAGAAAAATAAATCTAACCCATCTCTTGGGAAACGACCTTACTCAACTATACTGCAGTTTTAATTTATTTTGAGTAAAATTTATTATTGTTGGTCTCGATAACCACCACTTTTTACATATTGTGCCAATACTTGTCCTATTACATCAGGTGTTAGGTAGTTTTTGACAAGATAAGGCGATGGTAATCCATTTTTTTAGGCAAAGATGTAAGGTAGTTGTTAGGAGTTGTTGACTTAACCTCTGTTTGATGTGTGTATAAAGTAATGAACAATACATCCAAAAAAATAGATTTTTTTTACTGATAATCTTCAACTCTTTCTTCATTTTCTCTCCTGTTCTTTGTTTCATATCCTTCAATTGGCATCAGAGCATTTCATAGTCTTAGAGGGCCTGAAAGCCATTGAGAGTTGAGTGAAAAAAAAGGAAAAGAAAGAAAAACCAGCAAACACAACTAGCAAAACTTCTGTCAATCAGAGATGACCTCAAGCAGTTGCAGCTTGCCTTCACCACCTATTTTCTCTAGTGAAAACTACCAGATATGGTCTGTCAAAATGAAGACCTATTTATGTGCCTTTGATCTATGGGATGTGGTTGAGAATGAGAAAGAACCACCTCATTTACCAACTAACCCGACTGTAAATCAATTGAAGAATTATAGTGAAGAGAAAGCTAAGAGGTAAAAAGCAAAGAGCTGTATTGAATCATCAGTTTCTGATGAAATTTTCATCAGAATCATGACTTGTGAGACAGCAAAACAAGCTTGGTACATGCTCAAGGAAAAATTTCTAAGCAGTAACAAGACAAGATAGATGCAAGTGCTTAACCTCAAAAGGGAAAATGAAGTTTTGAAGATGAAAGAGTCTGAAACTCTGAAAGAGTATAATGACAGACTTATGAAGATTGTAAACAAGCTTAGGCTTCTTGGAGAGGAGATGACAAATAAAAGAGTAGTAGAAAAAGTTCTTGTCAGTTTACCAGAGAGGTTTGAATCCAAAATCTCTTCACTTGAAGACTCCAAAGACTTGACTAAGATATCTTTGGCAGAATTGATGAATGATCTACAAGCACAAGAGCAAAGAAGAGCTATCAAGCAAGAGGATTTAACTGAAGGTGCATTTGTTGCCAAAGAAAAAGGTAAAATGCAATATGAGGGCAAGAACAAAAAATCTGGAGATAAAAGAAACAAAAATACAGGAAGTGGTAGGAAAAAAGGTAAATTTTCATCATGTTCTCACTGTAAAAAGACCACACATCTAGAGAAATATTGCTGGTATAGACCTGACATATAATGTAGGTCTTGTAAACAGCTTGGTCACATGGAAAAAGTTTACAAAAACAAGAACCAACAACAGCAGCATCAACATGCCAGAATAGTTGGTGATCTACAGCAACAAGAAGAGCAAGTTTTTGTAGCAACGTGCTATGGAACCAAAATTTTTTTAAGAACATGTTCAAAGAGTTAGACAGATTCTACATTTTAAAGGTCAGAATTGGTAATGGTGACTTCATTGATGTCAAAGGAAGAGGAGAAGTTGCAGTTGAAACACCATCAGGTACAAAACTTATTTCAGATGTGCTATATGTGCCTAAAATAGATCAAAATTTTTTGAGTGTGGGACAATTGCTAGAAAAAAAACTACTCTTTAGTGTTTAAGGACAAAGCATGTATCATCCATGATTCTATTGGTCATGAACTCTTTACTGTTGAAAGGAAAATGTTTTTCTTTGGACTGACATGAGGCAAACCTCTCTACATATACTAGTTTGCATGATGAATCTGCTTTATGGCATAAAAGAATGGGCCATTTTAACTATAAGGCTTTGAACTATATGCATAAAAATGATCTTGTGCTAAATATGCCTACTGTTGAGGTGTGTCCTACTGTTTGTGAAATTTATCAATTGGGAAAACAAAGCAAGCTGTCATTCCTAGTTAACAAAGCATGGAGAGCAATTGAAAAGTTACAATTGGTTCACACTGATGTTTGTGGTCCTATGAGGACTCCATCCTTAAACAACAGCAGGTATTTCATAGCCTTCATTGATGATCTAACCAGAATGTGCTGGATTTTTTTTTGAGACAAAAATCTGAAGTTGCTGCCATTTTTTGAAAATTCAAAGCTTTGGTTGAGAATCAAAGTGGCTGCAAAATGAAGACTATAAGGTCAGATAATGGTTCTGAATAGACATCTAACAGATTTAGTCAGTTTTGTTAAAATTCAGGCATTGAACATCAACTGACAGCTACTTACACGCCACAGCAGAATGGTATTAGTGAAAGGAAGAACAAAACTGTAGATGCATGTTGTTTGAGAAGAATCTTTCAAAAAAAATTTGGGTGGAGGCAATCAACACCTCTGTCTACTTGCTCAACAAGCTAGCTACAAAGGCTTTGGAGGGAAAGACTCCATATGAAGCTTGGTTTGGAAGCAAACCATCAGTGCAACACATTAAAGTGTTTGGCAGCATATGCTATGTGTATGTTCCTGAAGTCAAGAGGGACAACCTTGATCAGAAGGCAGAAGTGTGCATTTTCTTGGGCTACAGCAACATCACCAAAGGCTATAGAGCTTACAATCCTCTTATAGCCAAGGTGAATGTGAGCAGAAATGTAAAGTTCAATGAACACTCAGCATGGAACTGGGAGAAATCAACTGAGAAACCAACCAAGCTATTACAACTGACATGATAAATTCCCAAGAAGAAGTTCTTAGAATTGAAGATGAAAACATTGATCATGAAACAGTGAGGGGTACCAGACCACTTACTGATATCTATCAAAGGTTTAATGTTGTAATTCTTAAGCCTACAAATTATGAGGAAGTTGCCAAATTTTTAGAATGGGAAATGAAATGGAGGAGATTCAGATGATTGAAAAAAAAATCAAACTTGGACTTTGGTTGATAAACCAAGCAACAGAAAAACCATTTGAGTTAAATGGATTTTCAAAACAAAGTTGAATGTAAATGGCTCCATCAACAAACACAAAGCCCGGTTGGTTGCTAAAGGGTATTCTCAGCAATATGATGTTGATTTTTTTGACACATTTGCTCCAATTGCAAGGCTGGATACTATAAGGCTTTTATTGGCCTTGACAGCTCAGAAAAGTTGGAAAATATACCAACTTGATGTTAAATCAGCATTTTTAAATGGTTATCTTGAAGAGGAGATCTACATTGAGCAACATGAAGGTTTTGTTGTAAAAGGAGATGAAGACAAAGTCTACCTACTCAAGAAGGCTTTGTATGGACTTAAACAAGCTCCAAGAGCCTGAAATTCCAGAATTGATGATCATTGGCTGAAGCTAGGATTCAAGAAAAGTCACAGTGAAGCAACATTGTATATCAAAGCTACTGCCAATAATGATTTATTGATTGTTTCACTATATGTTGATGATTTACTTGTGACAGGAAGCAATTCAGAATTGGTGTTGCAATTCAAGCACCAAATCATGAAAGTCTTTGAAATGACAGACTTGAGAGAGATGTCCTACTTCCTTGGAATTGAAATTTCTCAAACTCAACAAGGAACTTTCATTTCTCAAGAGAAGTATGCTAAAGATTTGCTGAAGAAATTTCACATGGAGAATTGTAAAGCTGTAAGTACTCTCATAGCTCAAAATGAAAAGCTTTGCAAGAATGATGGTTCTGAGAATGCTGATGAAAAAAGTTATAGAAGTTTAATTGACTGTTTGCTATACTTAACAGCTACTAGACCTAAAATAATGTTTGTTGTTAGTGTTCTTTCAAGATATATGCATTGTCCTAGTGAAGTTCATTTCAGAACAGTAAAGAGAGTTTTGAGATACATCAAATGTTCAATTGACTTTGGTGTTCTATATCAGAAGTCTGAAGAATTTAAGCTGCTAGGATACACTGATAGTGATTGGGCAGGGTCTTGTGATGATATGAAGAGCACCTCAGGCTATGTACCTTTGGTTCAGGAGCTTTTACTTGGAACTCTAAGAAGCAAGGAACCGTGGCTCAATCGACAACAGAAGCAGAGTACATCACTGTTGCAGCTGCTGTTAATCAAGCTGTTTGGTTAAGGAAAATTATGAGGGATGTGAATCAAAAGCAAGATGATCCAACTGAAATTTTTTGTGATAATCAGTCAGCAACTGCAATGGCCAAGAACCCAATTTTTCATGAAAGATCCAAGCATATAAAGATTAAGTATCATTTTCTTAAAGAGGTTAAAGCTGAGAATGAAGTAAAATTGGTGTACTGCAAGTCAGAAGATCAGATTACAGACATTATAACCAAGGCCTTATCAAAAGCAAGGTTTGAAACATTAAGTAGGAGCCTTGGTGTTTCCAATAGAAATGCCAAGGAGGAGTGTTAGTAGTTGAAGAAAGTTGTATGGCATTTCTGCTGTAACTTTTTACATGTTCTGCCAATACTTGTCCTATTGCATCAGGTGTTAGGTAGTTTTGACAAGATAAGGCAATGGTAATCCATTTTGTTAGGCAAAGATGTAAGGTAGATGTTAGGAGTTGTTGACTTAACCTCTATGTGATGTGTGTATAAAGTAATGAATAATTCATCAAAAAAAAGAGATTATTTTGCTGATAATCTTCAACTCTTTCTTCATTTTCTCTCCTGTTCTATGTTTCATATCCTTCAAGTTTTAACCATCAACAATGATGGAAACCTGATGCTCACTGATGGAATAAACAACATTGTTTGGTCTTCAAACGTCTCTAGAACAGCAGAAGGTCTAGTATTGGCACAACTCTTAGATTCTGGAAACTTTGTTGTTAAAGACAACAAAATCATGTAACCTGTTGAGATTTATCTGTGGCAGAGCTTTGATTACCCATCAGACACTCTGTTGGCAGGAATGAAGCTTGGAAGGAACTTAAAAACTGGATCAGAATGGTTTTTAACATCTTGGGAAAATGCTGATGATCCATCTCCAGGAAACTTTACTTTTAGACTTAGCATTCAAGGCTTTCCTTTTATAGTTGTTTATTCGGGATCAGCAAAAATCTATAGATCTAGTCCACGGAATGGACATGACTTTAGTGGTAATACTCATTTATCTCCCAACTTGGTTTCCATACCATCTTTGGTGCATAATGAGGAAGAAATTTATTTCAGTTACGAGCCTTTCAACAAACCAAATATTACGCGATTAACCTTGAACCAGTCAGGTACCGTCCTTCGCGCTTTATGGAAT
Source organism: Firmiana major (assembly GCA_033439115.1). Classification (NCBI taxonomy): domain Eukaryota; kingdom Viridiplantae; phylum Streptophyta; class Magnoliopsida; order Malvales; family Malvaceae; genus Firmiana; species Firmiana major. The sequence continues at coordinate 67,821,180 of CM065905.1, forward strand.
GAGAGGAGCACTAAATGGGAGACATTCACCTTATTGCCATGAGACCAATGTGACCACTATGGCCAATGTGGTGCGAATGGTATTTGCAGCAAAAACAAGACACCAATTTATGAATGTCTGAAAGGGTTCAGATCCGAATCAGAAGAGATGGATCAAATAACCGCAATTGGTCTAAAAAGTATATAAGGAAATCATCGTCAAATTGCCAAAATGGAGAAAGGTTTCTAAAACTTCTTGGGATGAAACTACCTGACTTGATAGAATTCAAGTTGAATGATAGCATGAACCTCAAGGAATGTGAGATGGACTGTTTGAAAAACTGATTTTGTAGTGCTTATGCAAGCACAAAATTAGATGAACAAGAGAAGGGCTATTTGATGTGGTATGGGGACCTAATTGATATGGACCTATCAGGGCAAGGAGGTGGACGTGATATCTATATAAGAGTACCATCTTCAGAATTAAGTAAGTAAGCTATGAGAAATTGTTCTCACATTGTTTTGTTGCATAACTTCATCTGAAAATATCATTGGTCCTAATAATGAGTTTCTGGCATGAACCTTATTCATTTGCTTAATTATTAAAAAAAAAAATTGAATGAGCTTGATAAACCTATAAGCAACACATAATATTAGAAAAGTTACATCATAATACTTCCCCGCAACATTTACCCGTGGACACTAACAGAAACACTATTCTTTTGCTCTGCAAAAGGAAAAAAAAAATCTTTAAGAAAGGTGTTAGGACTAAAGAATGCTTTAACAAAGGTTCTTGTGTTATGGAATAGCATTTAAAAAAAATAAATTGAAAGGATATTTTGTTTAAGAAAATTATTGACTGGACATGAAATGGTCTGTTTAAGGATCAATGTGTTATTTTCAATGATTTTTGGAATAATTGTCTTGAGCTTGGTGTTCTGCCTTACGAAAAATGGAAAGGAGGTAAACATAGGCGTTTGATTTTGTCGATTTTGTTAAGCATTTTTCTATTCAAATTCCAACTAGAAAATTGTATTTTAATTTACATGATGAAGCTACCTGATGCTGCAATTGCCTGTTTCAAGATCAGCCTACAAATCAAATGACAAGAAAACAATAAAGATCGCCATACCGCTTTCAGTCATTCCTGGCATGGTAATCTTGGCCGCTCTGTGCTGCTACATTATGAAGAGAATAAGGAAAAGAGGTAAAAGAATTCACCTTATCTTACCAAATCATCATCACTATTTTTCAAGTACATCTGGACTTAGGCCCCGTTTGGTATTAGGTAAGTGAACACTTTGCGCTGTAATTTAATTGGGCGCAAAGTGTTTACAGTGTTTGGTATTGAGTAAGTGACCCGCAAAGTGATTGCGGCTGCAATCACTTTGCAGGCTAAGGCTGCAAAGTCAAATTGGACACAATTACCCTACCATTCCCATTCACGCACACAACTCTTTCTCTGCTCTCCCATCCTCACCATCATCAACTCCTTTTTCTGCAAATCTTTGTAGCCACGCACAGATCAACTAACCTCCACCAGTCCCCGCGCTTCTGTTTATGTCTTCTTTCAGCTGCCAAACCATTGGACAGTTTGGCATAGTTTCTTCTCTAACGATTGGCAGTAAGTTACGGTTCTTTCTTGGGGTTTTCTTGTTTATGCTTTTCACCTTTCTGTCTTTTTTTTTCTTACTGGTTTCTCATTTCCAGGTTTCTCAAAATCCCTCTTATAGCAGCATCGGGGCAAGCAAGTTTGCTGCTTCTTTGTTTTCTGGGGCTTTATTCACTGCTTTATTTTCAGATCTAATCTCTCAGGAGTGTTACCCAGTCAAGTCAGGTAATTTTTACTTCTCATTCTTTGTTTAATTTGATTCTGATTGGTTGCTAGCAGAAAATGCTTGGTTGTGTTTAATATTATGCTTTATTTGGGATGCTGATTTACTTGTCTTAGATAGTTCATCCATCTCAGTCTGCAACTCTTTCCGCACCTAAGTAGCCCTACAAATTCACCATTGAAAAAAATACACATGACAATTGACAAACCCCAGAAAATTTGGCAAGAAAAAGAAGTACTTTTTCAAAGAAAGTAGTGTCTTTGATGAATTCAAATACCAGCTTTCTTAGGAAGTGATCTCCAGTGACCTTCACCGTGAGCTTGATGCACCAAGGATCACGAGTCCCTAAAGCTTTGGCTTAGACCTTTTAAAACCGTTAAAAGACATGAATATATATATGACTTAAATTTAATTTTGTATTATTTTTCGACAGGAATATAGTATATATTTATATATGCATTTTGGCAATTTCTTTGAATTGGTTGTAAGGGAGGGGTTACAGTCGAAAAGGGGTTCCATTGCTGTTGAGCTGCTCCCCTTTGCTGAAATCCTCACAAATGTGCTAATAAAAAAAGAACAGAGTAATAAAGACACAGACCATTGCTTTCATTTAGTATTTTATTTCAATCTTAACATTACATTATTTCAATCAATTGCTTTTCTTGTTCACTGGCCGGAGAAACAAGAAACTGAGTTTTAGAGACACTCTTCAACCGCAAATGACAATTAAAATTACGTGGCTTGGCTTCATCTTTGCATCTGTGAAGGATATGCCAAGAATACCTCACCATCAGAGAATTATAGCTAATTGCTAATTAGGTATATTTCATTGTAGTTGAATGATATAACCCAAACTTGATACTTTCTTTTGGCAGCATTAGGATTTAACAAAAACACTGTACACTTCTGATTTCTGGAGATTGTTGTTCTTGAGTTTTGACCATTTCTTTTCAAATTTACTTGGAAGTTTTCTTTTCTTTACTATAAAATTTTGAATTACTATTTATGATATTGATTTTAATATTAATTAATAAATGTTGAATTTGCTTTCTAAGTTAGTAGTATTAATTATACAATTGGATATATTCCTTTTAGACAACTTTTCATTGCTCAGCACTTGCTTAGAAATATTGAGGATTTTATTATGATGGCTCTTTGACATGGAAGACAACACAAAACAGTCAGTGAATATTATTGTTGCAAATTTGCAACCTCAAAATAATAATTATTTGTAATAAATTTAAAATTCAAAATTTAATATTTATATTTTTTTCCAGAAAAAAGATATTGCAAGTGAGGTGAAATGAAACAGTTGAACGATGGGATTTTGGCTTAAAACTTTTTTCTTACCTTTAAATTCCAATAAATTGTCTTGAAATTAAGGTAAAAAAATTTTAGGTCCTTTTGCATTTGCACCTTGACGTTCTCATTGTTTCTTTCTCCCATTAATTCTTCACTAATATAACACATTTCCCATTCTCAGTGTTCTCAGCTCTTTCACTACAGTTTCAAAAGCTTTCATGATCTCATCTTCTTCCGTGCTTCCAGGTTATGAGCTTGTCCTGTGGCACAAAACTCAAGCCTGTTTAATCTTTCAGGGAGTCTCCATTCTCCTCAAAGGACAATCTGAATTTCTATAGGTGGCCCGGCATTGCAGTTTCAAAAGAAATATGCATAAGCATAAAAGAAAAACTCACCTTCTACTTTTAGCTATAGTAGAATCAAATTGTTTAGATCAGGTGTTACTAAAATGTAAGTTTACCAACCAAAGAAGCTATCAGGCAGCCATTCCTAAGCACATTTTGGATTAGGAACATAGCATCCAACATCAATAAAAATCACTCCTGACAGTAGACTGTGCTACAGAAGGTTATAGCTAATGATAGAAGTATATATTTTAACAACAAGAGAATGATATAATTAATGAAATTCATATTCTCTCTTTGGTGTAAAGATTATTTGTAAAACAAAAAATATGCCTAAATTCCTTGAATGAGACAATGCGATTTTAACTTTTGCCCCTCATACAACTGCAAGGGTCACAACTAGCAAATTAGCTGCTATCATAAGATGTGTAAGACCCGAAATTTAATCGTAAATTTTACGAGGTAGAAAAAGATTCACAAATTTAAAGGAATGAGACTCGGACTAAAAATAAGGATCGAAATGGCCACAGGCCAAACGGGAAGGGAAGAAAATAAAATTTATCGAAAATACAAAATTAAATAGGAAAATATGGTGGAAGTATGAAGGAAAGCTAGGTTAATTTAATCCCGAAATAAGTGTAGGGGTAAAACGGTCAAAAGACCAAAATTCGGGATAAATACGATAAGAAAAATTTAATTAAAAAATAAGGAATTAGGATTTCTTGATCAATAATGAGGAATTTTATAATTTCTAGTCAAATTGATCAAGATCCGGAATTTTTAGAAATACCGAAAATGTCACCCGGGACGATATCCCGAAAATACGGAAGAATTATACCGGAAAAATAATTTAAAAACTAAATAAATTTAATTTAATTTAATTAAATTAAATTGGTGAATAAAATAAAATTTTTATAGATATTTTCGGATTTTTTTGGCTATTTTAATGATTAAATTAATAATAAATGAATAGTTAAATAATAATAAAGATAAAAAAAAAAGAAAAAAAAGAAAGGCAACTGAAACCCGAAGGAAACCGAAACCCGTTTCACACCGAGAGAGAAAAAACCCATTGCCGATCACGACCACCGGCGACCGTTCGACGTCCGACGAAGCTTCCAGGAGCAAGAACAGAGTCCGGCGAACCCATAGACACCGGAACCGAGCCACGAGGTGGCCGGAGGAGCCCGATCCGAGCTCCGAAAATCCGCGGGAGAGAAGAGGTGACCGCCGGCGAACCACCGCACCTGGGCCGGAAAGAAGGGTACCAGTGTGTTCAGGGGAGGAAGCCGGTCATTTTGGTACCGGTCTTGGCCGGTAAGACTGCCGGAATCGCCGGCGACGGCAAGAGGCAGTGAGGAGCTTCAAAATGGCACCGTTTGGCAGGAAGGAAAGGGAAGGAAAGGGAAGGAAAAGAAAGGAAAAGAAAAGGAAGGAAAAGAAAGGAAAGGGAAGGAAAAGGAAGGAAAAGAGAAAGAAAATTACCGGGGGACGACTCGAGGTTCGGGTAAGTTGATCGAGGGTCGATATTGACCAACGGGTAAATTTCGAAAATTCAATTTAATATTATTTTAATGGAAAATAATCCAGATTTACCTAATTATGCAGTTTTACGACGGAGACCGAACGAGAGCCGATCGAGCTCTGATCTTCGTACCCCGCATCGTATCGGGTAAGTACGATTTAAATTCGGCATTAAGATTTCTTTAAATATCGATTTTTAAGTATTTTACGGAATTACGGATTAATTTCACATAGGAAGGAATATTAATTCGTAATTGCAATAAATTGCCGTAAATGGTATATGGGCTATCCAATGAACTTGGATCGAAGCCCGATAATTATTAGTAAACCGCGTAAGCCCGGTATACCCGAAGAAGGGAATTAATAAATATAAAAGGGCTGAAATGGGCCGAGACCAAATAGGGTAAATAGGGCCCAATACTTTAAAGTTGGTCAGTAAATGCGATATACTGATCGAGATAAGTGAATTAACCTCGATTACTTGGTTATATGCAGTGACGTCTCTTTGGTTGACGCACACTTGGACCGAGAGATTCGGTATCTTCGAGATAAGCTAAGTCTACGTGCGATTCCAGGTAAGGGAATTTTATGAGCACTTAGAGGTAGCTATACGTAATTTTAAGGGGATTTACAGTACGTTAAATTCAGTAGGCTACCCAAAAATAGAATAATAATTTTTACGATAAAAATATGAAAATAGGGAAAAATGACCATTTTGCCCCCAGTTAGGAAAATTTCAAAAAGGGTAGTAAGGCTATGGAATTGCATGAATTTCATGATTTTAATGTTGTTTATGATTATATTGTTCTGATTTAAGCATATATGAACATAGGTTGGCTATTGATTTCGTGAACTATACGAAAGGGTACCGGTTTGTACCGGTTACCATTTTTAAAGATATTTTGTCAAAATCTAGCCACCTATCGTATTGATACAAGTAAAAAGAGTGCTGGAGTCTTTCTCGCACTCAAGTTTACCGAATTATTTTCATGAAAAGTCGTACTGGAGCATTGCTCGTACGAGAAATTTGTGTGTGCATAACACCGTGCTGAAGCTTCGCTTGCACGAGATTTTAGATATCATGATATGCATAGCGTGGTGTTGTGATGAGATCCGTAAGCCTGTGACCTGGTGTGGGGCGGGCAGCAGGATGCTCACATATGCACTAGACGCGAGTTGACATGCATATAGTCGTGCGGAAGCCTCCTGTAGACTGTGTGTCGCAGAGAGTTGAGATACTCGCACGTAAACTTTGAGACATGGGTTGGTTATCGACATAGTATTGGGCTGGCTAAGACCTATGGTAGGCACCCCCAGACTATGATATGGGTACACGGAGTACGATGTACCGTGTATGTCACACGGAGTACGCTGTACCGTGCAGTCATGATGACTACGATGTTACTCGATATTCTGGCGGGTAGGACTTGACCCCACCTCCCGTTGCAGTTGTGATGCCCCGCACGCCGGGATCCGTGTGCCTGGGATCACAGGGACATAGTATGGCCATAGTCCTCGTTTTTCATACAGTAACCTACATGCCTCACATGATATCATACGGTCTAGATGGACCAGGACAAACCCGAAGGAGGGGTAGTCCCTATTTATGCTTTTAAAAAGAGATTTGATTTAATGAATCAAGGTATTCCCGAGTGATGGGTTTAGCCTTGATGTGATGAGTTTTGATTTAAACAAATAAGTTTTTAAGGTGAAGGATTTATGATGAAACTAATAGATTTTGATGTGACGAGCATGAGATGTCATACATGAGGAATTTCCATGTTGATTTTATATGCAACTTTATGATTTTCTTCTATACGATATACATTCATATGGCATCGTTTTAGTCATATCTCATGCTCCAAATATAAACGATTTTTATATCATACTATTATCAGCACGTAGATAGTATAGTTATCTACTTGCTTATATTATTGCCTTACTGAGCACGTTTCGCTCACCCTTTCATTTTCCACCCCACAGGGTATACTCAGTAGAAGAGAGCGACAATAGCTTCGCAATTCGGTTATCCGCTGCTTCTTATTAAGACCAGGTATACACATTTATATAATTTCGTATCTGAACATATAGATGCACAGTACTGTATATGATGTAATATTGGGGATGTATTTAGTTTAAATAAATTGATATGTAAATAAATTATGAAAATTGAATGGTAAATAGGGAAGAGGTGACTAACACCGAATCATAGCCCAACTGTTAGTAGTGGAACTGTTCACGACGGTAAGGAAATGAAAATGCGAAAAATTTGTAGGGATTTTTAGGTAATTGGGTCGTAACTGGCTCATTGGCATCATCAGTGGCAAGAACAAGGGTGTTTACCCGAGTTCGAACCACTGAGGATGCGTTCTGAAGGGAATTTCCCTGAATGAAACAAAGCCGTGCGGGTTTCGGCCCAAAGCGGACAATACGTGGATTTGTTGGCGTTGTTGCACCACCCGTTGTTGGACCACCAACGTTGTCGATGGGCCCAAGAGGGGTTGCCATGGCCGTTGGCAGGGGTTGGCCGGGCAGGGGTCGACCGTCACAAGATGAATTTAACATACATCAATAGAATGTGGCAATGTGGTATCTCAAGCTGTTTAGTCAACTTATGTGACTTGACATTTGCATTTCGTTTTAGTAAATTAGAAGCCCATAGAATCTGTTTTGCTTTCTAGTCAAAACAAGATACTGATAGAGGTTTGGCTTATTAGGCTAAGATCAGAACCCACTAAGAAAGCTGAAACTCTTCTTAGCATGCTTATTCTCAATGATTCTGAGCCATGCTGCCATTTTAGCAATTATCCTTAATTCCAACAAACTCAAACATATAAATACTCGGGGTAGGTAGAATTTGTGGCACTAGAGTATTCCCTTACTGACATCTTCATGATCTGCTACTTGATCTATCATTTCTACAATCAGAACACTTGATTAACTATAGATGCTACGAGGCAGAAAATTAAAACACCCACAATCTAGCCCTGTACATGTTAGATACAAATATAGATGCAAAAACACAAAAATGCAGTTCGTAAATTTCATGTATTTTAACTTCAGAGCATGCTCCAATACGTAGTTCTGTTATCAGTGAATTTGCATGCATTTAGCTTCAACCAGAAAAAGAAAAGGTGAGATTCAAGGTTAAATAAATTTACACTTGATGAACCAAACTTATCACAAGCATACCTGGAAATGCGATGTGCCATACTCAACATTCACGACTTTGCATTTACTTGTTTTTGCTAAACAAAAAAAATAGGACCAGTAGAGCTATAAACCAATTCTGTTTTTTTCCAGATAGGCAATAGGTAAAAGGTACTGTCACAAAATGCTTTAAAAAAAACAAATTAATTGTTTCCCCTTTTTCAATAGAGGAAGATTAGAAGAATGCTTTCAAATCTTACATAGAACATAAGTTGGTTGGATCATATTCGAACCAAACTTAAGCAATGTTTTAATAGATTTTAGGTGGATTTAAGTTTAGTGCAGCTCGACTTTTTGTGCTTGATATATATATATATATATAAAGACCTATTCATGCTCATCCAAGCATTGTTATTTGCACTTTTCTTTTTCGAATAAAAAATTAATAACAATTTAATGAGTATTGGGTAATGATTAACGAGTAAATAATATTAGATTAAGGAAATTAAATCCATATAACAGGTAGCACAATTAAATCCATACATTATTTAGTGGAGTCTTATCATATTTGTGAAATTTAAAAATTTCATTGACAATGTACTAGATACTTATCCATAACATATAATATATATTTTTATATAATTAATCATCGAATCAGGTTTGGATCTTAAATGATAAAATCAAGGCCTGACCCAATCTTTGAGCATCTAATTGCTTGACTAAACCCATCTAATGAGCTTGATATTACTATTCAAACATTGCTGAACAAAATTCTGTGTTTGGATCCGACATTTAGAATTTCCATTTTCTCCCTATTGGTAATTTTTATATGGAAGTTGTGTTTATAATTGATGAATCTCAATTTGCCATATATAAGAATCGCAGATTTTACAGTCGTTGACAGTCAATCCTAAGCCTTATTTTTATGTAATCTGCTTACTGTTTCTTATTCGTAAGAGCTGATGGTTTGATGAAATGTTTACATGTGGCCTTTGTTTGCATAACATAAAAAAAAAGTAAAACATAAAAAAGTTAATCATTTCTACAATTTTGGTAATTAGATATGGCAAAGACATACGTAGTGTATGTTGGATACAGACCGGGCATATATAACAGTTGGCCGGAAGCTCAAAGACAAGTCAATGGGTTTATGGGAGCAACTTATCAATCATTTCCTACTAGAGCCCAAGCTGAACAAGCTTTTTTGGATTATTGGGGATTGAATGATTATTCTAATACTGAAATACCAAGTGTCGATGCTATTAGGCACCAAGAAAGACAGTTAAATGATCAACAGCGTCCTATGATTCAACATCAACCTTCCACTGTTTATTGGTGTCATTTAGTAATTGCATTCTGTATTGGTGTTATTTTAACTTTGATTTGTGTTCGTAATGGTTAGCGTAATTGTTTTGATGGTCTTGTAATTTGAATTCTCATATGGATTTAAGGATTTAATATGACAATGTGCTAGACAATATATATGTATGTTGTTAGTTAAATGATATGTGAACTTGTTATGTTAAATAACTTTTTCATTAAAACTTTTGTTAATGACAGAATGGGAGGATTATCACAACAACAATATGCAATGGTCGCCACTGCCATAGCTTTATGTCTAAAGCTTTTAAACATTATTCACTTGGTTAATGTTTGTGTTCAAGATTGCGGTATTTTGTTATTGAATATGAGAAAGCGTAAAAGGGAGAGTGGTACTAGTTATGAGAGACAAGTCATTAGGCAGTTGAATTTTAGAAGAATGGTGTTTGATTCTGATTTGACATGTGTTGAAAACATTAGAATGGATAGGCAGTGTTTCTATAAACTGTGTAATATGCTTCAAACAATTGGTAGACTTGCACCAACAAAAAACATGAATGTTGAGGAAATGGTTGCTATATTCTTGTACATTATTTCCCATCACGCGAAAAATAGGATCCTTAAGCGAGAATTTGTTAGGAGTGGAGAGACCGTGAGTAGGCAATTTACTGTGGTATTAAATTCAGTACTAAGGGTACATTCAGTTTTGTTAAAGAAGCCAGAGCATGTAGTTGAGAATTCCAATGACCCTAGATGGAAATGGTTTAAGGTAATGTGTCTATATGTTGAAGTTTATACGTACATTCACTATAATGCTTAAATGAAACTAATTGACAAAATATTTGTGTCAATTTTCTATTGGAAACAATAGAACTGTTTAGGTGCATTAGATGGGACTTATATTAAAGTTAACGCTTTGGAGGTCGATAAGCCTAGGTACAGGACAAGAAAAAATGAAATTGCTACAAATGTTTTAGGGGTCTGTTCACAAGATATGCAATTCATATATATCTTACCTGGATGGGAAGGATCCGCTGCAGACTCTAGGGTTCTTCGAGATGCTATCTCTAGAAGGGATGGGTTGAAAGTGCCTAAAGGTATGAAATTATTATTAGCAGCGTGAATTTTTTTTTTCACATTGGAAGGGTTTACCTAAGACTTAAATTTTTTCTTGTACCATAGGTTTTTATTATTTATGTGATGCTGGGTATACCAATGGAGAAGGATTTTTAACTCCATATCGAGGACAAAGGTATCATTTAAGTGATTGGAGACAAAATCACACCCCTCGATCAAAAGAAGAGTTGTTTAATTATAGACACTCTAGTGCCAGGAATGTTATTGAGAGATGTTTTGGGTTACTAAAGATGAGATGGGTAATACTTCGAGAGAGATCATGGTATCCAGTGAAAACAAAGTGTAGAATAATTTCTGCATGTGCTTTGTTACACAACCACATAAGGAGAGAGATGTCAATTGATCCACTTGAGGCTGAACTAATAGATGCATTTGTTGAATCTAATCAAGAGGCTGAGACCATCGCATTCATCGAGTCTTCTCCTGGATGGATAAATTGGAGAGACAACTTAGCAGAAGAGATGTGGAATGATTAGCTTGCTTCAACGAACCGCAATTAATCTATGTCTTATGCTATTATGTTGTTTGTTTGATTTCGAACAATCTAAATATGTTTGGTTTGTACGATTTCTCATAAATGGTTGTACTTATTTGTGATATTAGGCAATTGAATTTGAACTATCTAAACTAGACACTTGTTTGATTGTTTATTTCAATGTTTGTTTGGGTGAATTGATTAGAATGTTAAAATTATCACATTTTCTTTTAACTATTTCATTCCTTCCAACAAGTTGTTTTTCTAGTTTACTTGTGTAACAGGTTGATGGAAGGTGATTCATCCCAACGAGTTGCAAATAGAAGGCCCACACACCAGTGGACAGCAATTGAGGATGCCATCTTAATCGATTGTTGTATAGATCTCGTCAACCAGGGTGGTTGGAGCAAAGATAATGGTACATTCAAGGCTGGATACTTGACACAACTTGAAAAATGGATGGCCGAAAAAATCCCGAACTGTGATATCAAAGGTAACCCTCACATCAACTCCAGGATGAGAACGCTTAAGTCACAGTACAGAGAGGTTGCAGATATGTTAGGTAATGCTGCATCTGGATTTGGGTGGGATGAAGAGAAAAAGTGCGTAACATGCGAGCTTGATGTTTGGCATGGTTGGGTAAAGGTATTATAAATTATAACTTATTGCAATTCATATATATATTTTTTGATATAATATAGTTTAATTAAAGAATGTGCATTATTTTGAATTGAATTGTAGGGCCATCCTGGAGCAGCGGGACTACGAAACAAGCCTTTCCCACACTTTGATAAGTTATCTCTCATTTTTGGTAAGGATAGGGCAACTGGTTTAACAGCAGAAACTCCTGGAGAAGCTGTTGATAATATCGACACTGAAAATGCAAATGCAGAAGCAGGTCTTGAATATATGAATCTTGATGCTGATGTAGGTGAAAATGAGGCCTTCACACCATGCAGTGATCCATCTGTTAGTACTCAAAGACGTTCAGTTTATAACGCTGATAGTGATGTTACTCGCAATAGAAACAAGAAAAAGAGATCTGCAGATTCTGGTATGGAGGCAGTTGCAGAAGCATTAGTCCAGAACATGAATAGCCTTCATACCATATGTGAGAAAGCGACTGCACAAGTTGGTATGTTGGCTGAGTGCTTTAAATTTATGGCTGATGATGCTGCTAGAAGGATGAAGGTGATGGATTTAATAGCAGAACTGAAGGATGATGTTGAAGGATTGACAGAAAATGATATAGTTGAGATTACAGAAATCATTCTCAGTAGTTCGACCAGGGTTGATGTTTTCTTCTCATGTTCTATTGAAAGGAGAATGCTCTATGTGAAGAAATACCTTCGTCAAGTTCGTGCTGCATCTGAGATATAGGGGTTTGAGCTTTGGATGGTTGACTTAGGATGTTTATGACTTTTTATTATAAGTTGATGGATTTTTATAACTTATTATGTATGAGGATATGCTAGTAGGACTTAGTTTGATTGTTAATGGATGATTATGGAAAGTTATGGATTATTATTATGTATGAAGATATGCTAGTAGGATTTTAATTGGATTATTATGAATTGATGGATGTTTATTAGGAGTTTTCTGAATTATTATGACTTTCATGCATGTTTTAAGTAATTATCATAACACAAAAATACTTTTATGAATGTTTTAGGTAATTATCAAACATAAAAAATATTTTATAAGGATTTGTATGAATTATTATGACTTTCATGCATGTTTTAGATAATTATCATGCAACAAAAATCCTTTCATGGATGTTATAGGTAGTTATTATACATAAAAATATTTTATAAGGACTAAAATAAAATATTATGACATTGATTAAAAATAATAGATGTTCTAAAATTTAAATTAATAATACATGAATTTGTAAATTAATAAATTTATTAATTTAAATTAATAAATGAATGTGTAATAATATACTAATTAAAATTTAAATTAATAATCATGAAAAATTAGAATTACAAATAATGAGTAATATTAATAATATAATTTTATATTATTTTCATTTTAATTCATTTTTTATTGCATTCAATTAGAAAATTATAGTTATGGGTATTTTGGGAATTTGACACAACTTTCCCAGCAAAGTGAATACATACCAAACGCTGTAAAGTTACTTTCCCTGCAATTTAAACATAACTTTACATTGCATACCAAACGCTGCAAAATCACTTTCCCAGCAATCACTTTCTCAGCAATCACTTTCCCAGCAATCACTTTGCGCTGCAATCACTTTCCCACTAAGATACCAAACAGGGCCTTAGTGTTTAAAGTGTCAGAATTAGGCCAAGAGAGCTGTAAGGATAATGCAGAAGTGCCTTTGTTTGATGTTGTTGGTAATATGCCTTAGTTGCTAAATAATTTGTTAATAGACCAAGTCCTTAGGAGATATTGACATTATGGCTTAATATTAGGAAGACATGGCATCATGTTAGGAGTATTGGCATTATGGCTTGATATTAGGAAGACATGACATTATGTTAGGAGTAGTAGCATAACTTGGCATTATATTAGGAGTAGTGGCATAACATGACATTATGTTAGGAGAAGTGGCATAATTTTAGGAAATTTTTGTTTGTTTCAGCTCTATATAAAGAGCAATGATGTAAATAACAATGACTTGCAGATATAAAATTTTATTCTTCTGCTTCTTTGTCTTTCATATATTTTCGTATATTTTTTCTGTCTTGTTCCTTCCATATAACAACAAATTGGCTATCAGAGCTCTTTTCTTGAGGGACCTATGAGTTGAGTGAATCCAAACCATCTTCAAGAATGGTTACAGAAACAAACTTTTCCATTGCACCACCCATTTTTTATAGTGAAACTATCAAGCTTGGGCTGTTAAGATGTCCGTCTATCTTGAAGCTTTAGACCTTTGAGAAGCTGTAGAAGAAGACTATGAAGTGCTGCCATTGCCTGCAAATCCCACCGTAGCTCAGATAAAGAATCACAAAGAAAGGAAGACAAGGAAGTCCAAAGCTAAAGCTTGTCTATTATCAGCGGTTTCAAGCACCATATTTACAAGAATCATGAACTTGGAATCGACAAAAAGCATATGGGACTACCTCAAAAAGGCATACCAGGGAAATGAAAGAACAAAAAACATGCAGATACTCAACTTAATCCGAGAGTTTGAGATGCTGAAAATGAAGGAGGTCGAAACCATCAACGAGTACTCCGACAAGTTGCTCGGTATAGTTAATAAGGTGAGACTGCTTAGTAAAGACTTCTCTGATAAATGAATTGTGCAAAAAATTTTGGTTTCTGTGCCCAAGAGATATGAGTAAAAAATTTCTTCATTGGAAGAAACTAAAGATTTATCGAGCATTTCCTTAGCAAAATTGGTGAATGCGTTGCAGGCACAAGAACAAAGACGATTGATGAGAGAAGAAGGGTCGATGGAAGGTGCTTTTTAAGCAAAGGCAGAAAACTCAAGAAGAGGTAAAGATAAGAAGAACTATAAAAAGAAAAAGGCTAGTAACAACAACAACAAGAAGGATGAAACCTATCCGGCTTGCCCCCATTGCAAAAAGACAAGTCATCCAAAAAAGAAGTATTGGTGGAGGCCTGATGTTAAGTGTAGAAAATGTGGTAAACTTGGGCACATGGAGCGGGTTTGCAAACCACAACAACATGAAGGAGCAAAGGTTGTTACCGAGCAAAATGAAAAGGACCATTTGTATGTTGCAACATGTTTTACAACAAGCAACACCTCAAGCGATTCTTGGTTGATTGACAGCGACTGTACGAACCATATGACCAATGATCAAGAGCTTTTCAAGGAGCTTGATAAAACATTCATTTCCAAAGTGAAAATTGGAAATGGTGAATTTCTTTCAGTCAAGGGGAAAGGAACTGTGGTTATAGAAAGTTTGTTAGGTTTGAAGTACATTAATGATGTTTTATATATGCCTGACATCAACCAAAGTTTGTTTAGTGTTGGGCAGCTAATTGAAAAAGTCTTCAAAGTCATTTTCAAAGATAAATGGTGCTGGATAAAAGATGCACGAGGCCGTGATGTGTTTAAGGTGAAAATGAGGGCAAAAAGCTTTGCTCTAAATCTAATGGGGGAAGAACAAATGACGTGTACAAGTGCAATTAACAATGCAGAATTATGGCACAAAAGGCTTGGGCATTTCCATCATGTTGGAGTTCTATATATGCAAAAACATAACTTGGTGAATGGGGTTCCATTGTTGTACGAGAAGCCCGCTGATTGTGTGGCCTGTCAATATGGCAAACAAACCAAAAAACCATTCCCTCAAACAACATGGAGAGCAACAAACAAACTGCAACTAGTGCATACGGATGTTAGAGGACCTCAAAAAATGCTATCCTTGAATGGTAGTAAGTACTATATTGTGTTTATTGATGACTATACCGATATTGTTGGATTTATTTTCTTAAATCCAAATCCGAGGTTATTAACATATTTTGGAGATATAAGGCTCGGGTTGAAAATCAAAGTGGTTGCAGGATGCAAAAGTTAAGGTCTGATAATGGAAAAGAATATACAAATGACATCTTTGACAAGTTTTGTAAAGAAGCTGGTATAGAACACCAACTTACAGCCCCTTACACCCCACAACAAAATGGTGTAAGTGAGAGAAAAAATCGAAGCATTATGGAGATGACAAGGTGTATGCTGTATGAGAAAGAGTTGCCAAAGAAATTATGGGCAGAGGTTGCCAACACTGCTGTATTTATGCTGAATAGGCTGCCAACAAGAGTTCTAGACAAAAAAAACTCTTTATGAAACCTGGTTCGGTTACAAGCCAAACTTGCAGAACCTAAAGACCTTTGGTTGTCTTTGTTTTTCTTATGTGCCACAAGTGAAAAGAGATAAGCTTGATAAGAAAGCAGAACCTGGAGTTTTTATTGGTTATAGTGACTCTTGCAAAGCTTACTGAATTTTCCAACCCCAAAATGAAAAAATTCTGGTAAGTAGAGATGTGAAGTTTATGGAAGATAAACAATGGAGCTGGGAGGAATCATCCAAGAAGCACATACCAGAAGTTCCACAAGATTTTGATGATGAGATAGATGATGTTCCAATGAGAGGTACGAGGGCATTGTCTGAGATTTATGAAAGAAGTAATGTTACTATTTTTGAATCAGTTGAATTTAAAGAAGCCGAGAAGGATAACAAGTGGATGGAAACAATGAAAGAAGAGCTCAAAATGATCGAAAAAATGATACTTGGCAGCTGGTGGAAAGACCTCAAGATAGGAAGATAATTGGTGTCAAATGGGTTTATAAGACCAAACTCATTGCTGATGGTTCTATAAAGAAACACAAGGCCAGATTGGTGGTAAAGGGATATAGTCAAGTGTTTCAAGTGGACTTCTCAGAAACTTTTGCTTCGGTGGTACGCTTGGACACGATAAGGATGCTACTTGCTTTGGCTGCCAAAAATGCATGGAAGATAAATCAGCTAGATGTAAAATCAGCTTTCCTAAACGGTTATCTTGAAGAAGAGATTTATGTAGAGCAGCCCGAGGGTTTCAAAGTTAAGGGAACAAGAGGAGAAAGTCTACTTGTTGAAGAAGACCTTATATGGTCTTAAATAGACTCCAAGGGCTTGGTATAGCAGAATTGATGAGCATTTTCAGAGGCTTGGATTTATTAAAAGTCTAAGAAGCTACCTTATATGTCAAAGAAGCAAGTGGTAATTTACTTGTAATTTCTATTTATGTTGATGATTTGCTTGTGACAGGAAGTAATGAGATCTTGGTGGCAGAGTTCAAAGCTGAAATACTCAAAGTATTTGAGATGATAGACCTTGGCTTGATGTCTTACTTTCTAGGCATGGAGGGGAAGCAAGATCGTGATGGAGTTTTCATAAACCAAAGGAAGTATGCAAAAGAAATCCTTAAGAAGTTTCACATGGAAGATTGCAAAAGCACCGACACTGTAAGACCCGATATTTTCGAGTGCATTTAAAAATGCAAAAGGATTAAAATGGTATTCTTGAACACGTACAAGGGTAAAATGGTCAAAAGACCAAAATTCGGTATTAATCGGGACAAAAAAATTTAATTAAAAATATGGGATTGAGAAATCTTGATCAATAACGAAGAAATAATTAAATTTCGGGTTAAATTGATCAAGATATGAATTTATTGGAATAAACCGGAATTTTCATTTCAAAAAAAAAAAATAATAATCCCGAAAGTAATTGAAAAATATACCGAAAAGTCGAAATAATACCGAGAAATAAATTAATTGATCTAATGAATTAAATAGAATTTTTAAGAATATTTTTAGGATATTTTGGATTTTTAATAATATTTTAATGAATAAAATATTATTAAAAATAAATTATAAATAAATAAAAATAATGTAAAAAAAAAAACGAAAAGTCTGAAACAGAAACGAAAGAAGGAAGAAAGAACGCGAAAGCCGAGACCGAAGAGAGACTCACCGGCGAACCACCACCGGCGAGGCTGAGGGGCCGACGAGGGTCGGCGAAGGTCGGCCGACCTCGGGCGAACCACCAGCAGCCAGGACGCGTCGTGGATCACGCCGAAAAACGCCAAAAACGGAGGGAAGTCCCGCGGGGGAGAAGCCCCGATCGGCGGCCATCGGCGCCGATTCGAGACAAACCGAGGCCCGATTTGAGAAGCCCAGGAGAAGGCGCACCGATTGGTGCTGGAAGCAAGCCGGGAACAGGCCGGACGGCGTCGGCACGACCAATTGTTGCCTGAACCGGCCGAACCGGACCGGTTCAGCCAAAAAGAGAGGGAAAAAAAAAGGGAGAAAAAGGGAAAAAGAAAAAAAAAATTGGGGAAAATTTCAGTGATGCAATCGAGCTTCGGGTAAGTCAGTAAGCAGTCGAATTGATCGATTTAATTTTCGAAATATTTAATTTGTTAAACAATCGACTAAAAGTTTACCCGAAAATATATTTAATTGTGTAGCTCGACAATTGGCATCAATCGAGAGCTCGAGACAGTCTCGATTTGTGTACTATCATGGAATCTCAGGTAAGTAACCCTTATTTACGACAATTTTGCATCGTTATGCGTGATTGATATTTAACGCATAAATTACGAATTTAATTTCCGCATAAATGAATTAAATTCTGAAAAATTTGATAAATTGTCGTAAATATTAAATTGAGATATTGAGAATTTAGAATGAGGCTAAATAAATATTGATGGGCCCAATGAGCCCAATAGGTCTCGATAAAGTGTGGTAAATGGGCTTAAGGCCGATAAAGGCCCATTATGGTGCAATCGGGCCCAATATGGGTAAACGGGCCCAATGATTTAAATTAAGCCCAGAAAAATATGAGTTACAATTAAATTGTATTGTGTTTGACCTGATGAATATGTATCCGCAGTTCCGGAGATTGGATTGGAAGCAAATCAGACTGCGTTACGAGACATCGGTGTAAAGGTCAGACTGTACAGAAAAATGAGGTAAGGGATTTATGATTGCTATAGAGATAGCTGTGCGTATTTTAATAAATCCCTGTATAAGAATAAATAGTATAGAATATATAGAGACTGAAAATCTAGGAAAGAGCCTAGTGATAAATAAATTACGATATTACCCTTGTTATAGGGAAATACATACCGTTAAACATCGAGAATGCTAGATTTGAAAAAATTGCATGAATTGCATATTTTTGATATTTTTCACTATAAAACTCTGCTTTTTAGCAAGTATATGCATAGATGGGCTATTGTTTACATGAATTGCATCATGACAGCATGCTATTTATACTGAACTCTGATTTTGAGTTATTTTCAATGAAAATAGAGCCATCTATCAGATTTGTGAATGAAATAAATCGTGCTGAAATTGCGTGTTAACTAACGGGTTACACGATTATACTTGCACGAAATTTTAAATGTTATTGATGATGAAACTGTGCTAGAGCCCTCGTGTCGACTGTGTGTCACACTGACTTGCTCGCACTGGTTTATGAGACAAGGTTATGGTTGATGATTAATGCCGAGGTCGTAAAAGCCTGCCTACTCTCAGGTAGCCTCGAGCATACAGCATATTGATATAGTCCATGGCGTAGGGTGTATGGACAGGGTCCACGGAGTACGTTGTACCGTGTGATTGTCCACGGAGTACGTTGTACCGTGAGACGATACATGGAGTACCTTGTATCGTGTTGGCGTCTTCGGACAGATGATAGAGTAGAGATGAGCTGATGGGTTGGATTGACCCACCTCCCTAGGCGATCGACACCCTTGCACGCCTAGCTAGCGATTGCTTGGGGTCACTGACTATGGCCATATGTCCACAGATGATTACATATCCCTACCTAGTCTCAAATCGATCTCAAATCGATCTTAAATTGATTTCCAATTGATCTCAAAATGATCTCGAATGATTTAAAAAAATTATGATTTGTGATTAAGATGGAATTACTTATTACCAGTACCAGAGGAGTACTGAATTCGAAAATGAAAACAGAGAGAAATGTGATGATTTGAAATGTGGTTAAAGTGAAAACAAAGGCTTTCTATCGATTTAATGATTTTTGAATAGATTGCTATGGTTTATAAAAAAATGCATTTGTCTTGTGATGATATTAAGCATGCATTTTAAGCACGTAGATAGTATAGTTATCTACCTGCTGTCATATTTTCCTTACTGGGCGCATTAGCTCACCCCTTTTTTTCTCACTCCACAGATAAGGCTCATTAGAGCATCTTGCGGTCATCCCTGCTAGTTCTTTTGGAAGTACAGCTCTTTTGCTGCGCAAATGTATATATATATATACACACATATTTTGTATCTGAACACTAAATCGCACAGACATGTACTGTACAAATTACTGGGGATGTAACGTATAAAAAGAACGGTTATATAAATAGATGTATAATTATGTTTAATATTTGATACATATGATTGAATAGAAATGAGTAACATCGACTCAAAGCCCAACCAAATCTTGGGAATAAAAAGGAAAAAAGGTCAGCGATAACGGTCGTGACAGACACACCAATGAATCAAAAGGAGAAATTTAGTAAAGATGATGGAGCTGACAAGATTGATGAAAGTCAATATAGGAGTTTGATTGGTTGTCTGATGTATCTTACAACCACTAGACCTAACATAATGTTTGCTGTAAGTTTGCTTTCAAGGTTTATGAATTGTGCTAGTGAAGTACACTTTCAGGCCGTTAAAAGAATTGTGAGATATATCATGGGGACAATAGATTATGGCATTAAGTATACTTACTGTCAGAATTCTAAACTTGTTGGCTATTCTGATAGTGATTGGGCAGGGTCTATTGATGATATGAGAAGTACAATAAGATTTTGTTTCAGTTTTGGATCAGGAATGTTCTCTTGGTGTTCAAAGAATCAAGTTATAGCTCAAAGTATAGTAGAGGCAAAATATGTAGCAGCAAATGCCACTGTGAATCAAGCAATTTGGATCAGAAAAATACTTGCAGATTTGTTAATGGAGCAAACTGAGTCAACATAGATTTATGTAGATAACCAAGCTGCAATTGCAATTTCAAAGGATCCTGTTTTTTATGGCAAAACCAAGCATTTCAAGATCAAGTTGTATCACTTGAGGGAAGAACAGAAGGCAGGTGAAGTTAAGTTGCTCTATTGCAAGACAGAGGATCAAATTGTAGATATATTAACTAAGGCTTTGCCAAAAGCTAGATTTGAAATGTTAAGAGACAAATTAGGCCTTTGTAGCTACTAAGGCAAGGAGGAGATTTGTTAGTAATATGCCTTAGTTGCTAAATAATTGGTCAATAGACCAAGTCATTAGAAGATATTGTCATTATGACTTAATATTAGGAAGACATGACATCATGTTAGGAGTATTGTCATTATGACTTAATATTAGGAAGACATGACATCATGTTAGGAGTATTGGCATTATGGCTTGATATTAGCAAGACATGACATTATGTTAAGAGTAGTGGCATAACATGGAATTAGATTAGGAGTAGTGGCATAAAATGGCATTATGTTAGGAGAAGTGGCATAATTTTAGGAAGTTTTTGTTTGTTTCAGCTCTATATAAAGAGCAACGATGTAAATAACAATGGCTTATAGATATAAAATTTTATTCTTCGGTTTCTTTGCCTTTCATATATTTTCGTATATTTTTTCTGTCTTGTTCCTTCCATATATAACAACAGATATGGCTTCTATGGATGCTGCTACTAAATTTCTCCAAAGAAAATTTAATAGGAATTGGTGGATTTGGTCCTATTTACAAGGTAAGACTCATTACTTATTGTCATACAATGGTCAGAAAAAGTTTCAATGAATTTTTGCTTCTTAAAGACCAAGCATTAAAAGTTGTATGTTCTATCTAAGCAACTTGCAGGGCATCCTTCCAACGGGAAAAGAAATTGCCGTAAAGAGACTGTCGAAGAGTTCAGGACAGGGTGTTGAAGAGTTTAGGAATGAAGTACTTTTAATTGCCAAACTTCGGCATAGAAATCTTGTTGGGCTCTATGGCTGCTGCATTCAGGGAGAAGAAAGGTTATTGGTTTATGAATATATGGCCAACAAAAGCTTGGATTATTTTATCTTCGGTTTGATTTCTTAACCTTTCATGCATCCCATCATATTACATAATATTTGTTTGCTCAATCTTCAATAGAATAATATCAAATATGATGGGAAAGGCCTAATTCTAAGTAACTTTATGCGGTGGATGTGCAGATCATAACAGGAGAGCATTATTGTAATGGCAGAAACGCTTTGACATTATCATGCAGGTTGTGAGAGGACTTCTGTATCTACACCAAGACTCTAAGCTCCAAATAGTCTACTGAGACCTCAAAGCTAGCAATATTCTGCTAGATAGTAATATGAACCCAAAAATTTTTGACTTTGGCTTGGCAAGATGCTTTGAAGAAGATAATAAAGTGTCAAAAACTAAGAGAATTGTTGGAACATTGTAACTTCAATCATTTGTACCACAGCCTTTTAGCATTCCAACGGACTTACTCTTGATATTTCCATACAGTGGGTATATGTCTCTAGAGTATGCAGTTAATGGTAAATTCTAAACAAAGTCTGATGTTTTCAGCTTTGGTGTACTTCTACTAGAGATAATAAGTGGCCAAAAGATTAACAATTTCTGCCATCCTGATCACCACCATAACCTATTAGGCCATGTTAGTATGTAGAATGATTTTGTAGGTTTTGTTCCTTTCAAGCAGATTTTCAATTGACTATTATTGTAGGCATGGTTGCTGTGGAAAGAAGTAAGGGCCAGAGAGCTAGTAGATGCATGCTTGGAGGATTCTATTGTTGAATCTCAAGTTCTTAGATGTATGCAGGTGGGCTTATTATGGGTTCAAAATTCACCCAAAGACAGGCCTACAATGTCTTTAGTAAATTTTGTGCTGGCAAATGAAGAAGCAAGTTTGCCACATCCTAAAGAGCCAGGATTCTTCACATATACAAGTTGCAATGCAAATACAGCAGCAAGAAAGTTAGAACTGCAAACAGTAAATTTAGTGACTATAAAAATGATGGGTGGGAGATAGTCATTCTTGACAAGTTTGCTATTTGTTTTCCTGCTTTTGTTTAGGGCGTATTGCTGCTATATTTCTAACTGCAAAACATAAAGTGTAAAACTAACTACCATACTTATTTTGGATATCAACACCTATTGAACTTTTAGGATATGTAATTAAGTTGATTGATTGACTGCAATATCTTACCCTATTTCTCTTGTCATGTTGGTAGTTATTAACTAACCAAATGTTGTGCAATAGAGTTAGGCATTGTTGTTGTGGAACAAAGACTAATGAATTCATATCTGGAAGATTCATGTCAAGTGCTAAAGTATTTAGATGGGTTTGACAATGTCTTCAATATCAGGTTGCCTACTCAATATTGGGATAAATGTCTTCAATCCCAATATTGAGATAAAAGCTCAAATGATGATGATGTAAAAGATAAGTAGAGTTAAAGCTTTACAATGTCGTGATAGACTTAGGGTGAAGATATAGATATGATGTTTCAATCCATACATTTAGAATTTATAAGCATTTTTTATGATACATAAGTAGAAACTTACGAAATAATCTTCTTCAAGGCTTTAAATGCATAAATCGTAAGTTGTCATGTTGTAATATTGCATTTGGAAATTGTCAAATTTTAATTGTAGCATATTGATAGAAGTTTAAAGTTCTGAATCCGTGGAAAAATTGTGATACAGTTTGAAGTTATGAAGCCATACTTTACAAGCACATTGAAATAAAAACGCTTTGAATTCATACACCGGATATTGCGGGTCAAAGTGGATACAGTTAATTTTCTACATAAAAAAATTCGGACCAATGATAAGTCATTATTTATGCACTTAATTTACCTTGTTTTCCTATGGTTTTGTATGAATTTTATACTTAATCTATGGATAATTGATCATTCTTGAATAATTGTAGGAATTCATGGAATTGATGAATAAAAGGATGATTTAGAAGGATTTTAGAACAAGGGAAATCATGTGGAAGAAATGAGAAATGATGAATGGGAGCCAAGTCAGTGCTGGGTGCAGCCTTAGGCGAGACTCTCACCTAAGGATCTCTTCACTGTGCAATTTTCTTCCAAGGGCAGAACCGGATGTAGCCTTAGGCGAGACTCTCGCCTAAGGGTCTTCTTGACGAGTCGACTTCAAATTGTTGGACAGAGACGGGTCAAGGCTTAGGCGAGACTCTCGCCTAAGCCTCCAATACGACGATTTTCTCTGTCCTCCATAAATTTGACTTTTTCAATTACTTGGAAGACTTTTTATTGGATTATTATTTTAATTAAATGTAAGGACTTTAAGTCCAACTAGGAGTAGGACTCTTATCTCTATTTTTTTAATTATAAATAGGCTCTTGAAGATCTAGGTTAGGGGACTTTTTTTTAGATTTTCTGATACAAATATTTTCATTTCTTTTACCCAACATTCTTGGGTTGCTAAACTCTCTTTCCAATCTAAGAATAATTGAAGATTTGGTTTATAAGTTGTGAGATCTAATTGTTCTCTTTTATTTTCTTTAATCTTTTCTATTCTTATAATTTTTGCACTTCATTATTATTATTGTTTTGTGGTTGCTTCAAAAAGGCCTATTGATTCATTCACAAGGTAATATACATCCAATTGAAATATCTGAATCTGTAATTGTTTGGCTGTTTCAATAACAAGTGGTAAGTAATAAGATTAATTGCACTTTTGGTTTTTAGTCTTTGTTATGTGATTATAATATATGATTTAAATAAAACTACATGTGTATTTGTTGATTGGAATTGGTAGTCTCTTTAGTGTTCAAAGCTATTGATAAATTAAATTCTAAGATCATATCTAGGGTTGTTTATTGGTAAGAGCAGCAATTAGAGAACGTTTCAGTAAAAAGAGATAGGTTGTTAGGTCGTACCAACAACCATAACCAGTTTAGTTGAGATTAAGAAGCGTCAATGATCAACTTACCGAACTAAATCTGAAAATTACTCATTGGGTTGAATTTCTCAAAATTTTGAATTCTTCTACTCAATTTTGTTTTCTTTCTATTAAGTTTTGTTATTTTAGTTAATTAATCTTTCAAACCCCTCGTGTTTTATTTTTTTTTATTTGCAAAAAAGTAAATCGGAATTAATCAATCTCTCTTGGGACATGACCTTACTCTCTATACTACTAATTAATTATTTGAGCAAATTATTTAATATTGTTGGTTCCAGCAACTATCAACCAACCATGTCTAAGTTGTCTCAATGCTCAACAATGAAAGTATGATCTTGCTTTCTCCGAAACAACCTGCCTTCTTATACAGTATTGTGAAGTACGGACTTTGACAATGACTTTTTTATATTTGGTTTTCTTTTGACAAGTGGAATAAAATGAACTTAGCCGTCCACTGTTTCCAATCCTTGCAAGTAAATCTTGGCAACTCTGTTCTGTCATCTTGTGTGCAATGCTGAAACTAGCTATATGCTAGAGGATAACAACCGGCAACTGTTTAATGTTAATAGTCAAATGAAGAGTTCTCTTACAAGCCTCCTTTTTTCCCTTTTGATGTTTTTGTCGATCATGAAGTTTTCTTTTGCAGCAGATATGATAGTTCCAGGGCAACATATTACTGGTACTGAGACCTTGGTTTCTTCATCCCAAAGCTTTGAGCTGGGTTTCTTCTCTCCTGGGAAGTCAAAGAACAGATTCCTGGGGATGTGGTACAAGAAAGTTCCCGAGACAGTTGTCTGGGTTGCCAACAGGAACAGCCCAATTGTTGATGGAGGTGGAGTTTTAACCATCAACAGAGACGGAAACTTGATGCTCTTTGATGGAACAAACAGCACTGTTTGGTCTTCAAACGTCTCTAGAAAAGCAGAAGGTCCAGTTCTGGCACAACTCTTAGATTCTGGAAACTTTGTCGTTAAAGACAACAAAACCACGCAACCTGTCGAGATCTATCTGTGGCAGAGCTTTGATTACCCGTCGGACTCGGTGTTGCCAGGCATGAAAATTGGGAAGAGCTTAAAAACTGGATCAGAATGGTTTTTAACATCTTGGAAAAGTGCTGATGATCCATCTCCAGGAAACTTTACTTACAGACTAAGCATTCAAGGATTGCCTACTGTATTTTCTTATTCGGGATCAGCAAAAATCAGCCGGATTGGACCATGGATTGGAAATAAATTTATAGGTACTCCTTTATCTGCCAGTTTGCTTTTTGCATCGGTTTTGGTACGTAATGAGGAAGAAATATATTATACTTATGAGCCTTTCTACAACACAATTATTACACGAATAACCTTGAACCAGTCAGGTACTGCCCTGCGCCTTTTATGGAATGAGCGCAGAACTAAATGGGACATATTTACCTCATTGCCGCTAGACCAATGTGGCTCATATGGTCTATGTGGTGCAAATGGTATTTGCAGCACTGCCAAGAAACCAATTTGTGAGTGTCTAAGAGGGTTCAGACCTGAATCAGAAGGGATGGATTCAAATAATCACAGTTGGTCTAAAAAGTGTGTAAAAGAGTCGTCTTCAGATTGCCAAAATGGAAATGAGTTTCTGCAACTTGTTGGAATGAACCTGCCTGACTTGATAGAGTTCAAGTTGAATGAGAGTATGAGCATTAAGGAATGCGAGATGGCCTGCTTGAAAAACTGCTCTTGTAGTGCTTATGCGAGCACGAATTTAGATGAACAAGAGAAGGGCTGTTTAATGTGGTATGGGGACCTAATTGATATGAAAGACCTATTAGGGCAAGCTGCGGGACATGATATCTATATAAGAGTGTCGTCTTCAGAACTAGGTAAGTAAACTATGAGGAATGTAATGTTAATCATCGTTTTCGCATTGTTTTGTTGCATAACTTCATCTGAAAATATTCTTGGTCCTATTAAAAGTTTTTGTTTGCAACATGAACCCACAGGTACACAAACATTGGAAAATTTACTTCATAATATTTCCCT
Source organism: Firmiana major (assembly GCA_033439115.1). Taxonomy (NCBI): domain Eukaryota; kingdom Viridiplantae; phylum Streptophyta; class Magnoliopsida; order Malvales; family Malvaceae; genus Firmiana; species Firmiana major. The sequence continues at coordinate 67,847,691 of CM065905.1, forward strand.
GCATTTACTGGGGGAAACTAGCAGAAATACCGTTTTTTTGTTATGTAGAAGGAAAAAAATCTTAAAGAAAGGTGTTAGGCCTAAAGATTGCTTTAACAAAGGTTCCTGTGTTTCGGATTAACATTGTTAAAATAGTAATGAAATGATTTATTATTTAAGGAAATTATTGTCTGGACTTGAAATGGACTCTTCAAGGATTAATGTGTGCTTTTCAATGATTTCTGGAATGATTGTTTTGAGCTTGATGTTCTGCCTTATCTTGAGATAAAAATGGAAAGGAGGCAAACATATGTGCTTGATCTGGCTGGTTTTGTTTTATGATTTTTTATTCAAATTTCAACAGGAAAATTGGTTTTTAACTTACACGATGAAGTCATCCCGATGCCGTAATTATCTGTTTCAGGATCAGCCTACAAATCAAATGACAAGAAAAGAATAAAGATTGCCTTACCGCTTTCAGTAATTCCAGGCATGGTAATTTTGGCTGCTTTATTCTGCTACATTAGGAAGAAAATAAGGAAAAGAGGTAAAAGAATTCACCTTATCTTACCAAATCTTCATTACTATTTTCCGAGTACATTTAGACTTAGAGGCTAAAGTGTCAAAATAGGCCAAGAGAGCAGCAAGGAGAATGTAGAAGTGCCTTTGTTTGATTTGGCTTCCATTGATGCTGCTACCAATAGTTTCTCCGAAGAAAATTTAATTGGAATTGGTGGATTTGGTCCTGTTTACAAGGTAAGACTCACTAATTCTTGCCATGCAATGGTCCGAGAAGTTTTAGCAAGTTTTTGCATCTTAAAGACCAATAGTTGTAAGTTGTATATTCTGTCTAAGAAACTTGCAGGGCATCCTTCCAACGGGAAAAGAAATTGCTGTAAAGAGACTGTCGAAGAATTCGGGACAAGGTGCTGAAGAGTTCAGGAATGAAGTAATTTTAATTGCCAAACTTCAACACAGAAATCTTGTTGGGCTCTATGGCAGCTGCATTCATGGAGAAGAAAGGCTTTTGGTCTATGAATATATGTCCAACAAAAGCTTGGATTATTTCATCTTCGGTTTGCTTTCTTCACCTTTCCTGCATCCTATCATTTTATATAAAATTTGATTACTCAATCTTCAATATAATACTCTCAAATAAGATTAAGCCTTAGTTTTGAGAAAGTTATAAGTCATGGTGGTGGTGTGCAGATCATGACCGGGGAGTATTATTGGGATGGCAGAAACGCTTTGACATTATCATGCAGATTGTGAGAGGACTTCTGTATCTACACCAAGACTCTAAGCTCCAAATTGTCCACAGAGACCTCAAAGCTAGCAATATTCTGCTAGATATAAATATGAACCCCAAAATTTCAGACTTTGGCTTGGCAAGAGCTTTTGAAGGGGATAATAAAGTGTCACAAACTAGGAGAATTATTGGAACATTGTAAGTTCCATCACTTGTAATCCCATCCTTTTAGCATTCCAAAGGACTTACTCCTGATATTTCCATGCAGTGGATATATGTCTCCAGAGTATGCAGTTAAAGGTAAATTCTCAGCAAAATCTGATGTTTTCAGCTTTGGAGTACTTCTACTAGAGATAATAAGTGGTCAAAAGAATAGCAGTTTCTGCCATCCTGATCACCACCGTAGCCTATTAGACCATGTAAGTATATAGAATGATTTTGTAGGTTATGTTCCTTTTCATTGCAGATTTCTGATGACTATTATTCTAGGCATGGTTGCTGTGGAATGAAGACCGGGCCATAGAGCTAGTAGATGCATGCTTGGAGGATTCTATTGTTGAATCCCAAGTTCTTAGATGTATTCAAGTGGGCTTGTTATGCGTTCAAAATTTACCCAAAGACAGGCCAACAATGTCATCAGTAAATTTTATGCTGGCAAGTGAAGAAGCAAGTTTACCTAATCCTAAAGAGCCGGGATTCTTCACAGATACAAGTTGCAATGCAAATACAGCAAGAAGAAAGGAAGAACTGCATACTGTAAATGTAGTGACTATAACAATGATGGGAGGAAGATAGTAATTCCTACATGTGGTTGTTGAACTAAGACTAATGAATTCATGTCCGGAAGATTCATGTCAGGTGCTAAATGTACGCAGTTGGGTTTGACAATGTCTTCAAAGTTTCCCCTTGTGAACCGGCCACTGTTGTCTTCTGTTGTATCCATGCAGGTAAATGACAAAGAAATATTGCCTCAACCTAAACAATCTGGTTACTTTGTTGAAAGAAAGTTCCCATGGTGCGGATGCAACGTCAAAAGAGTAGAAGCAATTTAAGAAAAAGCAGTCACCATTACATTGCAAGAAGGAAGATACAAATTCAGCAGCAATTTATGAAAACTTGTCTTGTTTTACTATGTATTGACAAAATTTTTCCAAATTTTGGATTTTTATTTGTATTTGTCAAGTCATTTGCTTATGTAGATTAATTAAATTTATTAATTTATAAATTAATAGATATGAGAAGTGGAAGAGATAATAACTTAAGGGTATTGTTTTGGCGTCAACTTGAAATGGACAGCATTGAATTTAAATTTTTTATTGTTAACTTAGATTGTCGACTAAAAACTTTTGATTTCTCACTACCTGACATAGTGAATACGCAATTGAATAGTCAAAAAACAGATTTTTCTTCTAACTTCAAAACTTGTGTTCATACATTAAAGTAATATTTCATAGGAATTTCTAGAGAAGGTTTAAGATAACATCAAATATGATATTATTGGTACAAACATGCACATAATCATAGGGTGAATGAAGTTTTACAAAATAAGTGGGTTAAAGCTTTACAATGTCGTGGTAGTGTAAGGGTAAAGATTAAGATGTAATTTTTCAATCCTACATCGAGAATTTGTAAGCATCATTTATATGTGTATATATATATAAGTAGGGACATAAAATATAATCTTCATCAAGGCCTTACCTGCAGAAATTATGAGTTGTAACGTCCTGATTTTGCATTTGGAGCTTGTAAGATTTAATTTAGTATATAGATAGAAGTTTGAAGTTCTGAACCATACTTTTCCAAACACAATGAAATAAAACACCTTGAAGCCATACAGCGGGTCAAAGGGGACATCAAATTTTTCTAAATAAAAATATTGAGCAGAGAAGACAGTAGTGCCTTCTTTTGTGCTCCATGTATGAGTTTGACCGTGAATCAACTGTTGATGTTTTCTTTCAGGGCTCGAGTATTAAACAACAATAGTGATGAGTGAATTCAACCCCATGTGGTCTAATCATGCAAAAACGAGACCAGTTAGGTAGTTCTGTTGTTAACTATCTGAGACAATTTTAATTTTAATTCCATGCAGAAGTAGAACAGTTAATTTTGTTTCTAAGTGTTAATTTACAAAAAGTTTGGCTCTATTGGTGAGCTCATTTATCTCACAACAAATGGATTTGAGTTCAGAGTATAATTGGCCTTCTATTGGCACAATCCAGAAAATAAACCTCATCTTAAGCCTTTTGGAGTAGAAGCAAAATTTTTGTAAGGATCTCTCCTCCTTGACAAGTTGGACTAATGGTCGGTTTAGTTTGTGCAAGATGACTTCCTAAGAATCTTCTTTCTGATTTACTGGTTTTTGGTGGAGTACTGAGCAATGATGGAAAGTGATTGGTCATATATTTGTTTTATGGTAAAAGCCCTTGGCAATTTCTGGATGAACTTTAGACAAGTTACATAGTTCTATCAACATTGATAGCTGCATGGTTTCAGTTTCCTTGCCTATGAAAATCTTACATTGAGTTACATTGTTCCCTACAATCTGATCATATTCTACCTTCTTCCCATTGGAAATATTGATAGTGGCTTATCTGTTATTCCCCTTCTTTAATTTGTGCCTGAGGTTGCTTCTCTACCTTCATCATAGTATAGAAGATTCTGATAAGTCAGATAGCACATAATTCCTTTTTTTTTTGAAGGCTGCTAAATCCTCCTGAGACAAAAGTCACAGGCTGGGTTATTCAACAGCCGAAACTCAGTCAACACATGAAATTCATTGACTTTCTGGGAATATTAATTTATAATCGGTTTTCTTTTGACAAGAAAAATGAGATGATCAAGTCAAATAAAATAAACTCTGCTATCCATTCTATGTCCAATCCTTGCCAGAAAATCTTGGCTAGTCTTTCTGTTTTCCTTGTGTTCAATTGAAACAATTTAATGATAGTAAAATGAAGAGTTCTCTTACGAGCCTCTTTTCTTACTTTTTGATGTTTTTGTCAATCATGAAGTTGTCTTTTGCAGCTGACGTGATAGCTCCAGCACAGTCCATTACTGATGGTGAGAAATTGGTTTCTTCATCCCAAAGCTTTGAACTGGGTTTCTTCTCTCCTGGCAACTCAAAGAACAGGTTCCTGGGGATATGGTACAAGGATATTCCTGGGACAGTTGTGTGGGTTGCCAACAGAAATAGCCCAATAGCTGATGGAGGCGGAGTTTTAACCATCAACAGCGATGGAAACTTGATACTCTTTGATGGAACAAACGGCACTGTCTGGTCTTCAAACGTCTCTAGAAAAGCAGAAGGTCCAGTACTGGCACAACTCTTAGATTCTGGAAACCTTGTTGTTAAAGACAACAAAACCATGCAAGATGTATCTGTGGCAGAGCTTTGATTGCCCGTCAGACACTCTGTTGGCAGGAATGAAGCTTGGAAAGAACTTAAAAACTGGATCAGAATGGTTTTTAACATCTTGGGAAAGTGCTGATGATCCATCTCCAGGAAACTTTACTTTCAGACTTAGCATTCAAGGCTTGCCTTCGATAGCTGTTTATTCGGGCTCAGCAAAAATCTACAGATCCGGTCCATGGATTGGACCTAACTTTGGTGGTAATACTCCTTTATCACCCAACTTGGTTACCGTACCATCTTTGGTGCATAATGAGGATGAAATCTATTTCAGTTACAAGCCTTTCAACGAACCAATTATTACGCGATTAACCTTGAACCAGTCAGGTACTCTCCTTCGCGCTTTATGGAATGAGAGAAGCACTAAATGGGAGACATTCGCCTTATTGCCACTAGACCAATGTGACCAATATGGCCAATGTGGTGCGAATGGTATTTGCAGCACCAACAAGACACCAATTTGTGAGTGTCTGAAAGGGTTCAGATCTGAATCAGAAGGGAAGGATTCAAATAACCGCAATCGGTCTAAAAAGTGTATAAGGAAATCATCATCAGATTGCCAAAATGGAGAGGGGTTTCTAAAACTTGTTGGGATGAAACTGCCTGAGTTGATAGAATTCAAGTTGAATGATAGTATGAACCTTAAGGAATGTGAGATGGACTGCTTGAAAAACTGCTCTTGTAGTGCTTATGCAAGCACGAAATTAGATGAACAAGAGAAGGGCTGTTTGATGTGGTATGGGGACCTAATTGATATGAAAGACCTATCAGGGCCAGCATTTCGACGCGATATCTATATAAGAGTACCAAGTAAGTAAACTATGAGAAATTGTTTTAACATTGTTTTGTTGCATAACTTCATCTGAAAATATCCTTGGTCCTAATAATGAGTTTCTGGCAGGAACCTTATTCAGTTGCTTAATTATTAAAAAGAAAAAAAAAATGAAAGAGCTTGATAAACCCACAACCAACACATAACATTAGAAAAGTTACATCATAATACTTCCCTGCAACATTTACCAGTGGACACTAACAGAAACACTATTCTTTTGCTCTGTATAAGGGGAAAAAAAAAATCTTTAAGAAAGGTGTTAGGACTCAAAAAAGGCTTTAACAAAGGTTCCTGTATTATGGAATAGCATTTTGAAAAAAAAAAAAATGAAAGGATATTTTATTTAAGAAAATTATTGTCTGGACTTGAAATGGTCTGTTTAAGGATCAATGTGTGATTTTCAATGATTTCTGGAATAATTGTCTTGAGCTTGCTGTTCAGCCTTACGAAAAATGGAAAGGAGGTAAACATACGCGATTGAGTTTGCCGTTTTTGCTAAACATTTTTCTATTCAAATTTCAACTAGAAAATTGTATTTTATTTACATGATGAAGCTGTCCTGGTGCTGCAATTGCCTGTTTCAGGGTCAGCCTACAAATCAAATGACAAGAAAACAATAAAGATCGCCATACCTCTTTCAGTCATTCCTGGCATGGTAATCTTGGCCGCTCTGTGCTGCTACATTATGAAGAGAATAAGGAAAAGAGGTAAAAGAATTCACCTTATCTTACCAAATCATCATCACTATTTTTCAAGTACATCTAGACTTGGAGTTTAAAGTGTCAGAATTAGGCCGAGAGAGCTGCAAGGATAATGTAGCAGTGCATTTGTTTGATATGGCTTCCATGGATGCGGCTACCAATAATTTCTCCAAAGAAAATTTGATAGGAATTGGTGGATTTGGTCCTGTTTACAAGGTAAGACTCATTACTTATTGCCATACAATGGTCAGAAAAGTTTCAATGAGTTTTTGCCTCTTCAAGACCAATCGATAAAAGTTGTATGTTCTTTATAAGCAACTTGCAGGGCATCCTTCCAACAGGAAAAGAAATTGCCGTAAAGAGACTGTCGAAGAATTCAGGACAGGGTGTTGAAGAGTTTAGGAATGAAGTAGTTTTAATTGCCAAACTTCAGCACAGAAATCTTGTTGGGCTTTATGGCTGCTGCATTCAGGGAGAAGAAAGGCTATTGGTTTATGAATATATGCCCAACAAAAGCTTGGATTTTTTTATCTTCGGTTTGATTTCTTAACCTTTCATGCATCCCATCATATTACATAATATTTGTTTATTCAATCTTCAATAGAATAATATCAAAAGGCCTAATTTTGAGTAACTCTATGCGGTGGTGCAGATCATAACAGGAGAGCATTATTGTCATGGCAAAAACGCTTTGACATTATCATGCAGATTGTGAGAGGACTTCTGTATCTACACCAAGACTCTAAGCTCCAAATTATCCACAGAGACCTCAAAGCTAGCAATATTCTGCTAGATAGTAATATGAACCCCAAAATTTCAGACTTTGGCTTGGCTAGAGCTTTTGAAGGGGATAATGAAGTGTCACAAACTAATAGAATTGTTGGAACATTGTAAGTTCAATAATTTGTAATCTCAGCCTTTTAGCATTCCAAAGGACTTATTCCTGATATTTCCATGCAGTGGATATATGTCTCCAGAGTATGCAGCTCATGGTAAATTCTCAGCAAAGTCTGATGTTTTCAGCTTTGGTGTACTTCTACTAGAGATAATAAGTGGCCAAAAAATTAGCAGTTTCTGTCACCCTGATCAACATGGTAGTCTATTGGGCCATGTAAGTATAGAGAAAGATTTTGTAGCTTCTGTTCCTTTTTATTGCAGATTTTCTAATGACTATTATTCTAGGCATGGTTGCTGTGGAATGAAGGAAGGGCCATAGAGTTGGTAGATGTATGCTTGGAGGACACTATTGTTGAATCTCAAGTTCTTAGATGTATTCAAGTAGGCTTATTATGTGTTCAGAATTTACCTAAAGACAGGCCAACAATGTCATCAGTAAATTTTATGCTGGCAAATGAAGAAGCAAGTTTGGCTCATCCTAAAGAGCCAGGATTCTTCACCGATACAAGTTGCAATGCAAATACAGGAAGAGAAAAGGAAGAACTGCATACCTTAAACATAGTGACTATAACAACGATGGGAGGGAGATAATAATTCCACAAGTTTGCCTCTTGTTTTTTTTTCCTTTTGCTTAGGGCATATTGCTGCTATACTTCTTACTGCAAAACAGAAAATGTGTAAGGCTAACGGCAGTGCTTATTTTGGATATCAGCACCTAATAAACTTTTAAGATACTGTATTATCTCACTCTTTCTCTTGTCGTGCAGTTGGTTATTAACTTGTTAAATATTGTGTAATTGAGTCAGGCATGGTTATTGTGGAACAAAGACTAATGAATTCTAATTAAAAAAATCTCAACCAAAAGATACAAAATGACAGTCAATTTCGTTCAATTCTGTATCCATTTCTGGCATTAAGTATTCTAGATTGTTTTCCTCTTTTGTTTTTTTTTTTAATAATAACATAGTTCTATGATAATATCCAACTCATGTTAAGAACTACAGTCAAGTATTAAGAATGGGATAAGTAAAAATAAATAAATAAAAAGGAAAACTTGCCAGGAAGGTGAGAAGAACCAAGGGAACAAGATTGTCACAAGCATGCTTAGTGCTGTTGATGACCAAGCTGTGCAGGAGAAGCAAAGGGCAAGAACGCACTCGTGAAAGCAGAATTGGGCAAAAAGAAGGGAAAACGAGCCAAGCAACAGCAAAATCAGAAATAAGTGAGCAAAGGTTGAAAGAGAGCTATCATTGACTTTAGGTTCAAGTAAACAGTTAAATGTAGTGATATAACAATTGTCTGCACCATGCAAAGAGAAATGCTATAGATCATTTCATTTCATTGATGACAACTTGCCTGATAATGCTCAGCTTGGGGATGAACAGAAGCTGAATCAATCAATATGCAATGAAATTTTCTGTTTCCTTAACCCCACCTTATTTCTTCATTTATCTTAAAATACTAATAATTATTATAATAATAAATTCTGATAAACATAGCACAACATAGTTTAGGTCAGATAGCTAACAATTCGTTTTGGTTTGAAGGGTGATAACCAACTAACCAAGTTTCTAAATCCTCCTTGAAACAAAACTCGCAGACTGCGTCAGCCAACATAATTTATGGGATTCCAATTTTATACAGTCTTGTCAAATTACTATTTTATATTTGGTTTTCTTTTGACAAGAGGAATGAAATGAACATTGCTGTCCACTCTATTTGCAGTCCTTGCGAGTAAGTCTTGGCAACTCTGTTCTGTCATCTTCGTGTTCAATATTGAAACAACTGGCAACTGTTTAATGTTAATAACTCAAATGAAGAGTTCTCTTACAGGTCTCTTTTTTTTTTCCCTTTCGATGTTTTTGTCGATCATGAAGTTTTCATTTGCAGCAGAGATGATGGTTCCAACACAGTCCATTACTGATGGTGAGACATAGGTTTCTTCATCCCAAAGCTTTGAACACAGTCAAGTCATTGGCTTGTGTAGATTAATTAGATTTGATAAATAAATAATTATGAGAAAGGGAAGAGGTAACAGAATGTGTTTAAGGGTCTTTGTTTTGGTGTAAACTTAAAAAGGACAGCTATTAAATTAACACTTTTGATAAAAATTGAAAAGGACAACTGTTATTGATTTGGTGCTGTTTGAATTTTGATTTCTCATTACCTGTTATAATAAATATGTAAATTGAACAGTCAGAAGGCATCTCTTCCTAACACATTGAAATAAAAAAAAACACTTGGAATATATATGCCGGGTCAAAGTCGACAAAAAATTTTCTGAACAAAAAAAAAAAGAGCACAGAGAGACCAACCATGTCTGATGTTGTCTTAATGCTCAACAATGAAAGTATGATCCTACTTTCTCCTAAGCAACCTGCCTTCTTAAATGTATAAGAAGCATACGGAAACCCCACTTGGTGAACAGCAGGCCAGAAATTTGCTCTGCAAATGTTGTAAAGTTTTCAGCCTTCGATTAAGCTTCTTGAATCATTACATTGATACCCTTAGGTTTCATTTCATTGATGATAACTTGCCTGAAGATGCTCAGCATGGGGTTGACCAGAAGCTGAATCAATCAATAATGCAATGAAATATTGCACCGGTTCTCAGTTTTCCTTGACTCCCTCCTTATTTCCTCATTTATCCTTAAACTACTAATAATTATTGCAATTCGTTTGGTCAGAAAGCTAACAATTCGTTTTTGTTTGATGGCTGAAAACTCAGCGACCAGGTTACTAAATCCTCCTGGAAACAAAAGTCGCAGACTGCGTCAGCCAACATAGTTTATGGGATTCCAATTTTATATTGTTTAGTCCAACGCAGACTTTGGCAAATTTTTTTTTTTTTTTTTTTATCTTTTGTCTTCTTTTGACAAATGTAATAAAAGAAACATTGGTATCCACTTTATTTCCAATTCTTGCAAGTAAATCATGGCAACTCTGTTATGTTATCTTTGTGTTCAATTCTGAAACTACCTATACACTATAGAGGATAATAATAGGCAACTGTTTAGTGTTGATCGTCAAATGAAGAGTTCTCTTACAAGCCTCTTTTTTTGCCTTAAGATGTTTTTGTCAATCATGAATATGATAGCTCCAGCACAGTCCATTAGTGATGGTCAGACATTGGTTTCTTCATCCCAATGCTTTGAACTGGGTTTCTTCTCTCCTGGCTACTCAAAGAACAGATTTCTGGGGATATGGTACAAGGATGTTCCCGGGACAGTTGTGTGGGTTGCCAATAGAAATGCCTAATTGCTGATGGACATGGAGTTTTGCTAGTAGTTGAAGAAAGCTGTATAGCATTTCTGCTGTAACTTTTTGATAAGTTGCATATTAGATATATTAATTGTTATATTTTTCCGTGATTTAAATTCTTTTATATGCTTAATTTTTGGATTTGACTTATATTTTCTATTTTGTATTGTGAATGAAGGAAAATGGACAAAATGGATTAAAACCTGTAAATTCTGATCAAGTCACAAAATCAGAAGAAATCTTGGAATTTAAGTCAAGATCTATCACTTGTAGCTGAAGTTAACTGAATCAATCTAAAGATGACAAGTGGAAAATTTTAATTGTTAAGGAAAAGATATGCAATTACTGTCTTTGGCAAGTGGTGGAAAAAGGAAAGAAGTTTAATTGTAATTAAACTCAATCAGAGAACTTTCCTTTGGAAATAGATTCTGGGGCGAGGATATTTAGTATATATAGACTAAGAGAGGGGAAGGAGATCATCATCTGGGATCATTATCACAGACATACAATTTTATATTTTTTTTAGTGTTTTTCTCTGAACTTATGGCTTGCTAAATTTTTAGTCTAGTCAAAGGATAATTAAAGTTTGGGTTCTTCAAGAATTGTGATATCTAATTAGTTTTATCTTGTTCTTTTATATCTTTATTATTTATATGTCTTTTGTTCTTGTTTAAATTATTGTTTTGATTGATTGTGCAAAAAGGGCCCTTTGTTTAATTGTCAGGATAATATATCACCAATTAGAAACCTGAATCCGTAATTGTTTAGGAATTCTAATATAAGTGGTAAATAACATAATTGATTATAGATAGATTTTCAATTCTTTGTTAAGAAGATATATAATCTAGCTTAAATGAACCTACATGTGTATTTGTTGGTTAGAATTGGTAATCTTTCTAGTTTTCAATGCTGTTGGTAAATTAAATCTTAAGATCGTATATAAGGTTGTTTAACTGACAAGAAAAAAAATTAGAGATTATATCCTGATTATCGAAGAAGTAAGGAGGGATAGGTTGTTAGGTCGTACCAATAACCATAACAATTTGGTAAAGATTAAAAGAATTATTTTTGCATAAATGATCAATTCCATGAACTCATTCTAAGATTATTCCTTTGGTTGGATGTTTTCATCATATTAATTTTCTCTCAATTTTTACATAGTGATTTTTCTTTGCTACATTTAAATTTTTCTTTTTATTCTCACTACAACAAAATCTCCATTTTACTTTTTAATATTATGCAGAAAAATAAATCTAACCAATCTCTTGGGAAACGACCTTACTCAACTATACTGCAGTTTTAATTTATTTTGAGTAGAATTTATTATTGTTGGTCTCGACAACCACCACTTTTTACATGTTGTGCCAATACTTGTCCTATTACATCAGGTGTTAGGTAGTTTTTGACAACATAAGGCAATGGTAATCCATTTTGTTAGGCAAAGATGTAAGGTAGTTGTTAGGAGTTGTTGACTTAACCTCTATTTGATGTGTGTATAAAGTAATGAATAATACATCCAAAAAAATAGATTTTTTTGCTGATAATCTTCAACTCTTTCTTCATTTTCTCTCCTGTTCTTTGTTTCATATCTTTCAATTGGCATCAGAGCATTTCATGGTCTTAGAGGGCCTGAAAGCCATTGAGAGTTGAGTGAAAAAAAAAAAGGAAAAGAAAGAAAAACCAGCAAACACAACTAGTAAAACTTCTGTCAATCAGAGATGACCTCAAGCAGTTGCAGCTTGCCTTTACCACCTATTTTCTCTAGTGAAAACTACCAGATATGGTCTGTCAAAATGAAGACCTATTTATGTGCCTTTGATTTATGGGATGTGGTTGAGAATGAGAAAGAACCACCTCATTTACCAGCCAACCCGACTGTAAATCAATTGAAGAATTATAGTGAAGAGAAAGCTAAGAGGTAAAAAGCAAAGACCTGCATTGAATCATTAGTTTCTGATGAAATTTTCATCAGAATCATGACTTGTGAGACAACAAAACAAGCTTGGTACATGCTCAAGGAAGAATTTCTAAGCAGTAACAAGACAAGATAGATGCAAGTGCTCAACCTCAAAAGGGAATATGAAGTTTTGAAGATGAAAGAGTCTGAAACTCTGAAAGAGTATAATGACAGACTTATGAAGATTGTAAACAAGCTTAGGCTTCTTGGAGAGGAGATGACAGATAAAAGAGTTGTAGAAAAAGTTCTTGTCAGTTTACCAGAGAGGTTTGAATCCAAAATCTCTTCACTTGAAGACTCCAAAGACTTGACTAAGATATCTTTGGCAGAATTGATGAATGATCTACAAGCATAAGAGCAAAGAAGAGCTATCAAGCAAGAGGATTCAACTGAAGGTGCATTTGTTGCCAAAGAAAAAGGCAAAATGCAATATGAGGGCAAGAACAAAAAATCTAGAGACAAAAGAAACAAAAATACTGGAAGTGGTAGGAAAAAAGGTAAATTTTCACCATGTTCTCACTGCAAAAAGACCACACATCTAGAGAAATACTGCTGGTACAGACCTAACATATAATGTAGGTCTTGTAAACAGCTTGGTCACATGGAAAAAGTTTGCAAAAACAAGAACCAACAACAGCAGGATCAACATGCCAGAGTAGTTGGTGATATACAGCAACAAGAAGAGCAAGTTTTTGTAGCGACTTGCTATGGAACCAAAAATTTTCAAGAACATGGCTCATAGACAATGGATGCACTCACCACATGGCTTCTGATGTCAAAATGTTCAAAGAGTTAGACAGATTCTACATTTCAAAGGTCAAAATTGGTAATGGTGACTTCATTGATGTCAAAGGAAGAGGAGTAGTTGCAGTTGAAACACCATCAGGTACAAAACTTATTTCAGATGTGCTATATGTGCCTAAAATAGATCAAAATTTTTTGAGTGTGGGACAATTGCTAGAAAAAAACTACTCTTTAGTGTTTAAGGACAAAGCATGTATCATCCATGATTCTATTGGTCATGAACTCTTTACTGTTAACATGAAAGGAAAATGTTTTTCTTTGGATTGACATGAGGCAAACCTCTCTGCATATACTAGTTTGCATGATGAATCTGCTTTATGGCATAAAAGAATGGGCCATTTTAACTATAAGGCTTTGAACTACATGCATAAAAATGATCTTGTGCTAAATATGCCTACTGTTGAGGTGTGTCCTACTGTTTGTGAAATTTTTCAATTGGGAAAACAAAGCAAGCTATCATTCCCAGTTAACAAAGCATGGAGAGCAATTGAAAAGTTACAATTGGTTCACACTGATGTTTGTGGTCCTATGAGGACTCCATCCTTAAACAATAGCAGGTATTTCATAGCCTTCATTGATGATCTAACCAGAATGTGTTGGATTTTTTTTTGAGACAAAAATCTGAAGTTGCTGCCATTTTTTGGAAATTCAAAGCTTTGGTTGAGAATCAAAGTGGCTGCAAAATGAAGACTATAAGGTCAGATAATGGTTTTGAATAGACATCTAACAGATTTAGTCAGTTTTGTTAAAATGCAGGCATTGAACATCAACTGACAGCTTCTTACACGCCATAGCAGAATGGTATTAGTGAAAGGAAGAACAAAACTGTAGATGCATGTTGTTTGAGAAGAATCTTTCAAAAAAAAATTGGGTGGAGGCAGTCAACACCTCTGTCTACTTGCTCAACAGGCTAGCTACAAAGGCTTTGGAGGGAAAGACTCCATATGAAGCTTGGTTTGGAAGCAAACCATCAGTGCAACACATTAAAGTGTTTGGCAGCATATGCTATGTGTATGTTCCTGAAGTCAAGAGGGACAACCTTGATCAGAAGGCAGAAGTGTGCAATTTCATGGGCTATAGCAATATCGCCAAAGGCTATAGAGCTTACAATCCTCTTACAGCTAAGGTGAATATGAGCAGAAATGTAAAGTTCATTGAACACTCAGCATGGAACTGGGAGAAATCAACTAAGGAACCAGCCAAGCTATTACAACTGACATCATAAATTCCCAAGAAGAAGTTCTTAGAATTGAAGATGAAAACATTGATCACGAAACAGTGAGGGGTACCAGACCACTTACTGATATCTATCAAAGGTTTAATGTTGCAATTCTTAAGCCTACAAATTATGAGGAAGTTGTCAAATTTTCAAAATGGAGAAATGCAATAGAGGAGATTCAGATGATTGAAAAAAAATCAAACTTGGACTTTGGTTGATAAACCAAGCAATAGAAAAACCATTTGAGTTAAATGGATTTTCAAAACAAAGTTGAATGTAGATGGCTCCATCAACAAACATAAAGCCCGGTTGGTTGCTAAAGGGTATTCTTTGCAATATGATGTTGATTTTTTTGACACATTTGCTCCAGTTGCAAGGCTGGATACTATAAGGCTTTTATTGGCCTTGACAGCTCAGAAAAGTTGGAAAATATACCAACTTGATGTTAAATCAGCATTTTTAAATGGTTATCTTGAAGAGGAGATATACATTGAGCAACATGAAGGTTTTGTTGTAAAAGGAGATGAAGACAAAGTCTACCTACTCAAGAAGGTTTTGTATGGACTCAAACAAGCTCCAAGAGCCTGAAATTCCAGAATTGATGATCATTGGCTGAAGCTAGGATTCAAGAAAAGTCACAGTGAAGCAACATTGTATATCAAAGCTACTGCCAATAATGATTTATTGATTGTTTCACTATATGTTGATGATTTACTTGTGACAGGAAGCAATTCAGAATTGGTGTTGCAATTCAAGCACCAAATCATGAAAGTCTTTGAAATGACAGACTTGAGAGAGATGTCCTACTTCCTTGGAATTGAAATTTCTCAAACTTAACAAGGAACTTTCATTTCTCAAGAGAAGTATGCTAAAGATTTGCTGAAGAAATTCCACATGGAGAATTGTAAAGCTGTAAGTACTCTCATGGCTCAAAATGAAAAGCTTTGCAAGAATGATGGTTCTGAGAATGCTAATGAAAAAAGTTATAGAAGTTTAATTGGCTGTTTGCTATACTTAACAGCTACCAGACCTGAAATAATGTTTGTTGTTAGTGTTCTTTCAAGATATATGCATTGTCCTAGTGAAGTTCATTTCAGAACAGCAAAGAGAGTTTTGAGATACATCAAATGTTCAATTGACTTTGGTGTTCTATATCAGAAGTCTAAAGAATTTAAGCTGCTAGGATACACTGATAGTGATTGGGCAGGGTCTTGTGATGATATGAAGAGAACCTCAGGCTATGTATTTACCTTTGGTTCAGGAGCTTTTACTTGGAACTCTAAGAAGCAAGGAACCATGGCTCAATCGACAGCAGAAGCAGAGTACATCACTGCTGCAGTTGCTGTTAATCAAGCTGTTTAGTTAAGGAAAAATATGAGGGACGTGAATCAAAAGCAAGATGATCCAACTGAAATTTTTTGTGATAATCAGTCAGCAACTGCAATGGCAAGAATCCAATTTTTCATGAAAGATCCAAGCATATAAAGATTAAGTATCATTTTCTTAGAGAGGTTGAAGCTGAGAATGAAGTAAAATTGGTGTACTACAAGTCAGAAGATCAGATTACAGACATTATAACCAAGGCCTTATCAAAAGCAAGGTTTGAAACATTAAGGAAGAGCCTTGGTGTTTCCAATAGAAATGCCAAGGAGGAGTGTTAGTAGTTAAAGAAAGTTGTATGGCATTTCTGCTGTAACTTTTTACATGTTCTGCCAATACTTGTCCTATTGCATCAGGAGTTAGGTAGTTTTGACAAGATAAGGCAATGGTAATCCATTTTGTTAGGCAAAGATGTAAGGTAGATGTTAGGAGTTGTTGACTTAACCTCTATGTGATGTGTGTATAAAGTAATGAACAATGCATCAAAAGAAATAGATTATTTTGCTGATAATCTTCAACTCTTTCTTCATTTTCTCTCCTGTTCTATGTTTCATATCCTTCAAGTTTTAACCATCAACAATGATGGAAACCTAATGCTCACTGATGGAATAAACAGCATTGTTTGGTCTTCAAACGTCTCTAGAACAGCAGAAGGTCCAGTATTGGCACAACTCTTAGATTCTAGAAACTTTGTTGTTAAAGACAACAAAACCATGTAACCTGTTGAGATTTATTTGTGGCAGAGCTTTGATTACCCGTCAGACACTCTGTTGGCAGGAATGAAGCTTGGAAAGAACTTAAAAACTGGATCAGAATGGTTTTTAACATCTTGGGAAAATGCTGATGATCCATCTCCAGGAAATTTTACTTTCAGACTTAGCATTCAAGGCTTTCCTTTTATAGTTGTTTATTTGGGATCAGCAAAAATCTATAGATCTAGTCCATGGAATGGACATGACTTTGGTGGTAATACTCCTTTATCTCCCAACTTGGTTTTCGTACCATCTTTGGTGCATAATGAGGAAGAAATTTATTTCAGTTACGAGCCTTTCAACAAACCAAATATTACACGATTAACCTTGAACCAGTCAGGTACCGTCCTTCGCGCTTTATGGAATGAGAGGAGCACTAAATGGGAGACATTCACCTTATTGCCATGAGACCAATGTGACCACTATGGCCAATGTGGTGCGAATGGTATTTGCAGCACCAACAAGACACCAATTTGTGAGTGTCTGAAAGGGTTCAGATCCGAATCAGAAGAGATGGATCAAATAACCGCAATTGGTCTAAAAAGTGTATAAGGAAATCATCGTCAAATTGCCAAAATGGAGAGGGGTTTCTAAAACTTCTTGGGATGAAACTACCTGACTTGATAGAATTCAAGTTGAATGCTAGCATGAACCTTAAGGAATGTGAGATGGACTGCTTGAAAAACTGCTCTTGTAGTGCTTATGCAAGCACAAAATTAGATGAACAAGAGAAGGGCTATTTGATGTGGTATGGGGACCTAATTGATATGGACCTATCAGGGCAAGCAGGTGGACGTGATATCTATATAAGAGTACCATCTTCAGAATTAAGTAAGTAAGCTATGAGAAATTGTTTTCACATTGTTTTGTTGCATAACTTCATCTGAAAATATCATTGGTCCTAATAATGAGTTCCTGGCATGAACCCTATTCATTTGCTTAATTATTAAAAAAAAATTGAATGAGCTTGATAAACCTACAAGCAACACATAATATTAGAAAAGTTACATCATAATACTTCCCCGCAACATTTACCCGTGGACACTAACAGAAACACTATTCTTTTGCTCTGTATAAGGAAAAAAAATCTTTAAGAAAGGTGTTAGGACTAAAGAATGCTTTAACAAAGTTCTTGTGTTATGGAATAACATTTTAAAAAAAAATAAATTGAAAGGATATTTTGTTTAAGAAAATTATTGGCTGGACTTGAAATGGTCTGTTTAAGGATCAATGTGTTATTTTCAATGATTTCTGGAATAATTGTCTTGAGCTTGCTGTTCTGCCTTACGAAAAATGGAAAGGAGGTAAACATAGGCGTTTGATTTTGTCGATTTTGTTAAGCGTTTTTCTATTCAAATTCCAACTAGAAAATTGTATTTTAATTTACATGATGAAGCTACCTGATGCTGCAATTGCCTGTTTCAAGATCAGCCTACAAATTAAATGACAAGAAAACAATAAAGATCGCCATACCGCTTTCAGTCATTCCTAGCATGGTAATCTTGGCCGCTCTGTGCTGCTACATTATGAAGAGAATAAGGAAAAGAGGTAAAAGAATTCACCTTATCTTACCAAATCATCATCACTATTTTTCAAGTACATTTGGACTTAGTGTTTAAAGTGTCAGAATTAGGCCAAGAGAGCTGTAAGGATAATGCAGAAGTGCCTTTGTTTGATGTTGTTGGTAATATGCCTTAGTTGCTAAATAATTTGTTAATAGACCATGTTAATAGACCAAGTCCTTAGGAGATATTGACATTATGGCTTAATATTAGGAAGACATGGCATCATGTTAGGAGTATTGGCATTATGGCTTGATATTAGGAAGACATGACATTATGTTAGGAGTAGTAGCATAACTTGACATTATATTAGGAGTAGTGGCATAACATGACATTATGTTAGGAGAAGTGGCATAATTTTAGGAAATTTTTGTTTGTTTTAGCTCTATATAAAGAGCAATGATGTAAATAACAATGACTTGCAGATATAAAATTTTATTCTTCTGTTTCTTTGTCTTTCATATATTTTCGTATATTTTTTCTGTCTTGTTCCTTTCATATAACAACAAATTGGCTATCAGAGCTCTTTTCTTGAGGGACCTATGAGTTGAGTGAATCCAAACCACCTTCAAGAATGGTAACAGAAACAAACTTTTCCATTGCACCACCCATTTTTGATAGTGAAAACTATCAAGCTTGGGCTGTTAAGATGTCGGTCTATCTTGAAGCTTTAGACCTTTGGGAAGCTGTAGAAGAAGACTATGAAGTGCTGCCATTGCCTGCAAATCCCACCATAGCTCAGATAAAGAATCTCAAAGAAAGGAAGACAAGGAAGTCCAAAGCTAAAGCTTGTCTATTATCGGCGGTTTCAAGCACCATATTTACAAGAATCATGAACTTGGAATTGGCAAAAAGCATATGGGACTACCTTAAAAAGGAATACCAGGGAAATGAAAGAACCAAAAACATGCAGATACTCAACTTAATCCGAGAGTTTGAGATGCTAAAAATGAAGGAGGTCGAAACTATCAACGAGTACTCCGACAAGTTGCTCGGTATAGTTAATAAGGTGAGACTGCTTGGTAAAGACTTCTCTGATAAATGAATTGTGCAAAAAATTTTGGTTTCTGTGCCCGAGAGATATGAGTAAAAAATTTCTTCATTGGAAGAAACTAAAGATTTGTCGAGCATTTCCTTAGCAAAATTGGTGAATGCGTTGCAAGCACAAGAACAAAGACGATTGATGAGAGAAGAAGGGTCGATGGAAGGTGCTTTTTAAGCAAAGGCAGAAAACTCAAGAAGAGGTAAAGATAAGAAGAACTACAAAAAGAAAAAGGCTAGTAACAGCAACAACAAGAAGGATGAAACCATTCCGGCTTGCCCCCATTGCAAAAAGACAAGTCATCCACAAAAGAAGTATTGGTGGAGGCCTAATGTTAAGTGTAGAAAATGTGGCAAACTTGGGCACATGGAGCGGGTTTGCAAACCACAACAACATGAAGAAGCAAAGGCTGTTACCGAGCAAAATGAAGAGGACCATTTGTATGTCGCAACATGTTTTACAACAAGCAACACCTCAAGCGATTCTTGGTTGATTGACAGCGACTGTATGAATTATATAACCAATGATCAAGTGCTTTTCAAGGAGCTTGATAAAACATTCATTTCCAAAGTGAAAATTGAAAATGGTGAATTTCTTTCAGTCAAGGGGAAATGAACCGTGGCTATAGAAAGTTTGTTAGGTTTGAAGTACATTAATGATGTTTTATATGTGCCTGACATCAACCAAAATTTGTTTAGTGTTGGGCAGCTAATTGAAAAAGCCTTCAAAGTCATTTTCAAAGACAAATGGTGCTGGATAAAAGATGCACGAGGCCGTGATGTGTTTAAGGTGAAAATGAGGGCAAAAAGCTTTGCTCTAAATCTAATGAAGGAAGAACAAATGGCGTGTACAAGTGCAATTAACAATGCAGAATTATGGCACAAAAGGCTTGGGCATTTCCATCATGTTGGAGTTCTATATGTGCAGAAACATAACTTGGTGAATGGGGTTCCATTGTTGTGCGAGAAGCCCGCTGATTGTGTGGCCTGTCAATATGGCAAACAAACCAAAAACCATTCCCTCAAACAACATGGAGAGCAACAAACAAATTGTAACTAGTGCATACGGATGTTAGAGGACCTCAAAAAATGCTATCCTTGAATGGTAGTAAGTACTATGTTGTGTTTATTGATGACTATACCATATATTGTTGGATTTATTTTCTTAAATCCAAATCCGAGGTTATTAACATATTTTGGAGATATAAGGCTCGGGTTGAAAATCAAAGTGGTTGCATGATGCAAAAGTTAAGGTCTGATAATGGGAAAGAATATACAAATGACATCTTTGACAAGTTTTGTAAAGAAGCTGGTATAGAACACCAACTTACAGCCCCTTACACCCCACAACAAAATGGTGTAAGTGAGAGAAAAAATCGAAGCATTATGGAGATGACAAGGTGTATGCTGTATGAGAAAGAGTTGCCAAAGAAATTATGGGCAGAGGTTGCCAACACTGCTGTATTCTTGCTGAATAGGCTGCCAACAAGAGTTCTAGATAAAAAAACTCTTTATGAAACCTGGTTCGGTTACAAGCCAAACTTGCAGAACCTAAAGACCTTTGGTTGTCTTTGTTTTTCTTATGTGCCACAAGTGAAAAGAGATAAGCTTGATAAGAAAGCAGAACCTGGAGTTTTTATTGGTTATAGCGACTCTTGCAAAGCTTACTGAATTTTCCAACCCCAAAATGAAAAAATTTTGGTAAGTAGAGATGTGAAGTTTATGGAAGATAAACAATGGAGCTGGGAGGAATCATCCAAGAAGCACATACCAGAAGTTCCACAAGATTTTGATGATGCGATAGATGATGTTCCAGTGAGAGGTACGAGGGCATTGTCTGAGATTTATGAAAGAAGTAATGTTACTGTTTTTAAATCGGTTGAATTTAAAGAAGCCGAGAAGGATAACAAGTGGATGGAAACAATGAAAGAAGAGCTCAAAATGATCGAAAAAAATGATAATTGGCAGCTGGTGGAAAGACCTCAAGATAGGAAGATAATTGGTGTTAAATGGGTTTATAAGACCAAACTCATTGCTGATGGTTCTATAAAGAAGCACAAGGCCAGATTGGTGGTAAAGGGATATAGTCAAGTGTTTCGAGTGGACTTCTCAGAAACTTTTGCTCCAGTGGTACGCTTGGACACGATAAGGATGCTACTTGCTTTGGCTGCCAAAAATGCATGGAAGATATATCAGCTGGATGTAAAATCAGCTTTCCTAAACGGTTATCTTGAAGAAGAGATTTATGTAGAACAGCCTGAGGGTTTCAAAGTTAAGGGAACAAGAGGAGAAAGTCTACTTGTTGAAGAAGACCTTATATGGTCTTAAACAAACTCCAAGGGCTTGGTATAGCAGAATTGATGAGCATCTTCAGAGGCTTGGATTTATTAAAAGTCTAAGTGAAGCTACCTTATATGTCAAAGAAGCAGGTGGTAATTTACTTGTAATTTCTATTTATGTTGATGATTTGCTTGTGACAGGAAGTAATGAGATCTTGGTGGCAGAGTTCAAAGCTGAAATACTCAAAGTATTTGAGATGATAGACATTGGCTTGATGTCTTACTTTCTAGGCATGGAGGTGAAGCAAGATCGTGATGGAGTTTTCATAAACCAAAGGAAGTATGCAAAAGAAATCCTTAAGAAGTTTCACATGGAAGATTGCAAAAGTACCGACACACCAATGAATCAAAAGGAGAAATTTAGTAAAGATGATGGAGCTGACAAGATTGATGAAAGTCAATATAGGAGCTTGATTGGTTGTTTGATGTATCTTACAGCCACTAGACCTAACATAATGTTTGCTGTAAGTTTGCTTTCAAGGTTTATGCATTGTGCTAGTGAAGTACACTTTTGGGCCGTTAAAAGAATTGTGAGATATATCATGGGGAAAACAGATTATGGCATTAAGTATACTTACTGTCAGAATTCTAAACTTGTTGGCTATTCTGATAGTGATTGGGCAGGGTCTATTGATGATATGAGAAGTACAATAAGATTTTGTTTCAGTTTTGAATCAGGAATGTTCTCTTGGTGTTCAAAGAATCAAGTCATAGCTCAAAGTATAGTAGAGGCAAAATATGTAGCAGCAAATGCCACTGTGAATCAAGCAATTTGGATCAGAAAAATACTTGCAGATTTGTTAATGGAGCAAACTTAGTCAACATAGATTTATGTAGATAACCAAGCTGCAATTGCAATTTCAAAGGATCATATTTTTTATGGCAAAACCAAGCATTTCAAGATCAAGTTGTATCACTTGAGGGAAGAACAGAAGGCAGGTGAAGTTAAGTTGCTCTATTGCAAGACAGAGGATCAAATTGTAGATATATTAACTAAGGCTTTGCCAAAAGCTAGATTTGAAATGTTAAGAGACAAATTAGGCCTTTGTAGCTACTAAGGCAAGGAGGAGATTTGTTGGTAATATGCCTTATACTAAATAATTGGTCAATAGACCAAGTCATTAGAAGATATTGTCATTATGACTTAATATTAGGAAGACATGACATCATGTTAGGAGTATTGGCATTATGGCTTGATATTAGCAAGACATGACATTATGTTAAGAGTAGTGGCATAACATGGAATTAGATTAGGAGTAGTGGCATAAAATGGCATTATGTTAGGAGAAGTGGCATAATTTTAGGAAGTTTTTGTTTGTTTCAGCTCTATATAAAGAGCAACGATGTAAATAACAATGGCTTGTAGATATAAAATTTTATTCTTCTGTTTCTTTGCCTTTCATATATTTTCGTATATTTTTTCTGTCTTGTTCCTTCCATATATAACAACAGATATGGCTTCCATGGATGCTGCTACCAAAAATTTCTCCAAAGAAAATTTAATAGTAATTGGTGGATTTGGTCCTATTTACAAGGTAAGACTCATTACTTATTGTCATACAATGGTCAAAAAAGTTTCAATGAGTTCTTGCTTCTTAAAGACCAAGCGTTAAAAGTTGTATGTTCTGTCTAAGCAACTTGCAGGGCATCCTTCCAACAGGAAAAGAAATTGTCGTAAAGAGACTGTCAAAGAGTTCAGGACAGGGTGTTGAAGAGTTTAGGAATGAAGTACTTTTAATTGCCAAACTTCAGCACAGAAATCTTGTTGGGCTCTATGGCTACTGCATTCAGGGAGAAGAAAGGTTATTGGTTTATGAATATATGGCCAACAAAAGCTTGGATTATTTTATCTTCGGTTTGATTTCTTAACCTTTCATGCATCCCATCATATTACATAATATTTGTTTGCTCAATCTTCAATAGAATACTATCAAATATGATGGGAAAGGCCTAATTCTAAGTAACTTTATGCAGTGGATGTGCAGATCATAACAGGAGAGCATTATTGTCATGGCAGAAACGCTTTGACATTATCATGCAGATTGTGAGAGGACTTCTGTATCTACACCAAGACTCTAAGCTCCAAACAGTCCACTGAGACCTCAAAGCTAGCAATATTCTGCTAGATAGTAATATGAACCCAAAAATTTCCGACTTTGGCTTGGCAAGATGCTTTGAAGAAGATAATAAAGTGTCAAAAACTAAGAGAATTGTTGGAACATTGTAACTTCAATCATTTGTGCCACAACCTTTTAGCATTCCAACGGACTTACTCTTGATATTTCCATGCAGTGGGTATATGTCTCTAGAGTATGAAGTTAATGGTAAATTCTAAACAAAGTCTGATGTTTTCAGCTTTGGTGTACTTCTACTAGAGATAATAAGTGGCCAAAAGATTAACAATTTTTGCCATCTTGATCACCACCATAACCTATTAGGCCATGTTAGTATGTAGAATGATTTTGTAGGTTTTGTTCCTTTTCAAGCAGATTTTCAATTGACTATTATTGTAGGCATGGTTGCTGTGGAAAGAAGTAAGGGCCATAGAGCTGGTAGATGCATGCTTGGAGGATTCTATTGTTGAATCTCAAGTTCTTAGATGTATGCAGGTGGGCTTATTATGGGTTCAAAATTCACCCAAAGACAGGCCTACAATGTCTTTAGTAAATTTTGTGCTGGCAAATGAAGAAGCAAGTTTGCCACATCCTAAAGAGCCAGGATTCTTCACATATACAAGTTGCAATGCAAATACAGCAGCAAGAAAGTTAGAACTGCAAACAGTAAATTTAGTGACTATAACAATGATGGGTGGGAGATAGTCATTCTTGACAAGTTTGCTATTTGTTTTCCTGCTTTTGTTTAGGGCATATTGCTGCTATATTTCTAACTGCAAAACATAAAGTGTAAAACTAACTACCATACTTATTTTGGATATCAACACCTATTGAACTTTTAGGATATGTAATTAAGTTGATTGATTGACTGTAATATCTTACCCTGTTTCTCTTGTCATGTTGGTAATTATTAACTAACCAAATGTTGTGCAATAGAGTTAGGCATTGTTGTTGTGGAACAAAGACTAATGAATTCATATATGGAAGATTCATGTCAAGTGCTAAAGTATTTAGATGGGTTTGACAATGTCTTCAATATCAGGTTGCCTACTCGGTATTGGGATAAATGTCTTCAATCCCAATATTGAGATAAAAGCTCAGATGATGATGATGTAAAAGATAAGTAGAGTTAAAGCTTTACAATGTCGTGATAGACTTAGGGTGAAGATATAGATATGATGTTTCAATCCATACATTTAGAATTTTTAAGCATTTTTTATGATACATAAGTAGAAACTTACGAAATAATCTTCTTCAAGGCTTTAAATGCAGAAATCGTAAGTTGTCATGTTGTAATATTGCATTTGGAAATTGTCAGATTTTAATTGTAGCATATTGATAGAAGTTTGAAGTTCTGAATCCGTGGAAAAATTGTGATACAATTTGAAGTTATGAAGCCATACTTTCCAAGCACATTGAAATAAAAACGCTTTGAATTCATACACCGGATATTGCGGGTCAAAGTGGATACAATTAATTTTCTACATAAAAAAATTCGGACCAATGATAAGTCATTATTTATGCACTTAATTTACCTTGTTTTCCTATGGTTTTGTATGAATTTTATACTTAATCTATGGATAATTGATCATTCTTGAATAATTGTAGGAATTCATGGAATTGATGAATAAAAGGATGATTTAGAAGGATTTGAATTCATGGAATTGATGAATAAAATGATGATTTAGAAGGATTTTGGAACAAGGGAAATCATGTGGAAGAAATGAGAAATGATGAATGGGAGCCAAGTCAGTGCTGGGTGCAGCCTTAGGCGAGACTCTCGCCTAAGGATCTCTTCATTGTGCAATTTTCTTCCAAGGGCAGAACCGGATGCAGCCTTAGGCGAGACTCTCGCCTAAGGGTCTTCTTGACGAGC
The DNA here is from genome assembly GCA_033439115.1 of Firmiana major. Lineage (NCBI taxonomy): Eukaryota > Viridiplantae > Streptophyta > Magnoliopsida > Malvales > Malvaceae > Firmiana > Firmiana major. Next base: position 67,873,062 of record CM065905.1, read on the forward strand.
CGACTTCAAATTGTTGGACAGAGACGGGTCAAGGCTTAGGCGAGACTCTCGCCTAAGCATCCAATACGACGATTTTCTCTCTCCTCCATAGATTTGACTTTTTCAATTACTTGGAAGACTTTTTATTGGATTATTATTTTAATTAAATGTAAGGACTTTAAGTCCAACTAGGAGTAGGACTCTTATCTCTATTTTTTTAGTTATAAATAGGCTCTTGAAGATCTAGGTTAGGGGACTTTTTTTTAGATTTTCTGATACAAATATTTTCATTTCTTTTACCCAACATTCATGGGTTGCTAAACTCTCTTTCCAATCTAAGGATAATTGAAGATTTGGTTTATAAGTTGTGAGATCTAATTGTTCTTATTTATTTTCTTTAATCTTTTCTATTCTTATAATTTCTGCACTTCATTATTATTATTGTTTTGTAGTTGCTTCAAAAAGGCCTATTGATTCATTCACAAGGTAATATACATCCAATTGAAATATCTGAATCTGTAATTGTTTGGCACTTTCAATAACAAGTGGTAAGTAATAAGATTAATTGCACTTTTGGTTTTTAGTCTTTGTTATGTGATTATAATATATGATTTAAATAAACCTACATGTGTGTTTGTTGATTAGAATTGGTAGTCTCTTTAGTGTTCAAAGCTATTGGTAAATTAAATCCTAAGATCATATCTAGGGTTGTTTATTGGTAAGAGCAACAATTAGAGAACGTTTCAGTAAAAAGAAATAGGTTGTTAGGTCGTACCAACAACCATAACCAGTTTAGTTGGGATTAAGAAAAATTATCTTGCGTCAATGATCAACTTACCGAACCAAATCTGAAAATTACTCATTGGGTTGGATTTCTCAAAATTTTGAATTCTTCTACTCAATTTTGTTTTCTTTCTATTAAGTTTTGTTATTTTAGTTAATTAATCTTTCAAACCCCTCGAGTTTTTTTTTTTATTTGTAGAAAAGTAAATCGGAATTAATCAATCTCTCTTGGGACACGACCTTGCTCTCTATACTACTAATTAATTGTTTGAGCAAATTATTTAATATTATTGGTTCCAACAACCATCAACCAACCATGTCTAAGTTGTCTCAATGCTCAACAATGGAAGTATGATCTTGCTTTCTCCGAAACAACCTGCCTTCTTATACAGTATTGTCAAGTACGGACTTTGACAATGACTTTTTTATATTTGGTTTTCTTTTGACAAGTGGAATAAAATGAACTTAGCCGTCCACTGTTTCCAATCCTTGCAAGTAAATCTTGGCAACTCTGTTCTGTCATCTTGTGTGCAATGCTGAAACTAGCTATATGCTAGAGGATAACAACCGGCAACTGTTTAATGTTAATAGTCAAATGAAGAGTTCTCTTACAAGCCTCCTTTTTTCCCTTTTGATGTTTTTGTCGATCATGAAGTTTTCTTTTGCAGCAGATATGATAGTTCCAGGGCAACATATTACTGGTACTGAGACCTTGGTTTCTTCATCCCAAAGCTTTGAGCTGGGTTTCTTCTCTCCTGGGAGGTCAAAGAACAGATTCCTGGGGATGTGGTACAAGAAAGTTCCTGAGACAGTTGTCTGGGTTGCCAACAGAAACAGCCCGATTGTTGATGGAGGTGGAGTTTTAACCATCAACAGAGATGGAAACTTGATGCTCTTCGATGGAACAAACAGCACTGTTTGGTCTTCAAACGTCTCTAGAAAAGCAGAAGGTCCAGTTCTGGCACAACTCTTAGATTCTGGGAACTTTGTCGTTAAAGACAACAAAACCACGCAACCTGTCGAGATCTATCTGTGGCAGAGCTTTGATTACCCGTCGGACTCGGTGTTGCCAGGCATGAAAATTGGGAAGAGCTTAAAAACTGGATCAGAATGGTTTTTAACATCTTGGAAAAGTGCTGATGATCCATCTCCAGGAAACTTTACTTACAGACTAAGCATTCAAGGATTGCCTACTGTATTTTCTTATTCGGGATCAGCAAAAATCAGCCGGATTGGACCATGGATTGGAAATAAATTTGTAGGTACTCCTTTATTTCCCAGTTTGCTTTTTGCAACGGTTTTGGTACGTAATGAGGAAGAAATATATTATACTTATGAGCCTTTCTACAACACAATTATTACACGAATAACCTTGAACCAGTCAGGTACTGCCCTGCGCCTTTTATGGAATGAGCGCAGAACTAAATGGGACATATTTTCCTCATTGCCGCTAGACCAATGTGGCTCATATGGTCTATGTGGTGCAAATGGTATTTGCAGCACTGACAAGAAACCAATTTGTGAGTGTCTAAGAGGGTTCAGACCTGAATCAGAAGGGATGGATTCAAATAATCACAGTTGGTCTAAAAAGTGTGTAAAAGAGTCGTCTTCAGATTGCCAAAATGGAAATGAGTTTCTGCAACTTGTTGGAATGAACGTGCCTGACTTGATAGAGTTCAAGTTGAATGAGAGCATGAGCATTAAGGAATGCGAGATGGCCTGCTTGAAAAACTGCTCTTGTAGTGCTTATGCGAGCACGAATTTAGATGAAAAAGAGAAGGGCTGTTTAATGTGGTATGGGGACCTAATTGATATGAAAGACCTATTAGGGCAATCTGCGGGACATGATATCTATATAAGAGTGTCGTCTTCAGAACTAGGTAAGTAAACTATGAGGAATATAATGTTCATCATCGTTTTCGCATTGTTTTGTTGCATAACTTCATCTGAAAATATTCTTGGTCCTATTAAAAGTTTTTGTTTGCAACATGAACCCACAGGTACACAAACATTGGAAAATTTACTTCATAATATTTCCCTGCATTTACTGGTGGAAACTAGCAGAAATACCGTTTTTTTGTTATGTAGAAGGAAAAAAATCTTAAAGAAAGGTGTTAGGCCTAAAGATTGCTTTAACAAAGGTTCCTGTGTTTCGGATTAACATTGTTAAAATAGTAATGAAATGATTTATTATTTAAGGAAATTATTGTCTGGACTTGAAATGGACTCTTCAAGGATTAATGTGTGCTTTTCAATGATTTCTGGAATGATTGTTTTGAGCTTGATGTTCTGCCTTATCTTGAGATAAAAATGGAAAGGAGGCAAACATATGTGCTTGATCTGGCTGGTTTTGTTTTATGATTTTTTATTCAAATTTCAACAGGAAAATTGGTTTTTAACTTACACGATGAAGTCATCCTGATGCCGTAATTATCTGTTTCAGGATCAGCCTACAAATCAAATGACAAGAAAAGAATAAAGATTGCCTTACCGCTTTCAGTAATTCCAGGCATGGTAATTTTGGCTGCTTTATTCTGCTACATTAGGAAGAAAATAAGGAAAAGAGGTAAAAGAATTCACCTTATCTTACCAAATCTTCATTACTATTTTCTGAGTACATTTAGACTTAGAAGCTAAAGTGTCAAAATAGGCCAAGAGAGCAGCAAGGAGAATGTAGAAGTGCCTTTGTTTGATTTGGCTTCCATTGATGCTGCTACCAATAGTTTCTCCGAAGAAAATTTAATTGGAATTGGTGGATTTGGTCCTGTTTACAAGGTAAGACTCACTAATTCTTGCCATGCAATGGTCCGAGAAGTTTTAGCAAGTTTTTGCATCTTAAAGACCAATAGTTGTAAGTTGTATATTCTGTCTAAGAAACTTGCAGGGCATCCTTCCAACGGGAAAAGAAATTGCTGTAAAGAGACTGTCGAAGAATTCGGGACAAGGTGCTGAAGAGTTCAGGAATGAAGTAATTTTAATTGCCAAACTTCAACACAGAAATCTTGTTGGGCTCTATGGCAGCTGCATTCATGGAGAAGAAAGGCTTTTGGTCTATGAATATATGTCCAACAAAAGCTTGGATTATTTCATCTTCGGTTTGCTTTCTTCACCTTTCCTGCATCCTATTATTTTATATAAAATTTGATTACTCAATCTTCAATATAATACTCTCAAATAAGATTAAGCCTTAGTTTTGAGAAAGTTATAAGTCATGGTGGTGGTGTGCAGATCATGACCGGGGAGTATTATTGGGATGGCAGAAACGCTTTGACATTATCATGCAGATTGTGAGAGGACTTCTGTATCTACACCAAGACTCTAAGCTCCAAATTGTCCACAGAGACCTCAAAGCTAGCAATATTCTGCTAGATATTAATATGAACCCCAAAATTTCAGACTTTGGCTTGGCAAGAGCTTTTGAAGGGGATAATAAAGTGTCACAAACTAGGAGAATTATTGGAACATTGTAAGTTCTATCATTTGTAATCCCCTCCTTTTAGCATTCCAAAGGACTTACTCCTGATATTTCCATGCAGTGGATATATGTCTCCAGAGTATGCAGTTAAAGGTAAATTCTCAGCAAAATCTGATGTTTTCAGCTTTGGTGTACTTCTACTAGAGATAATAAGTGGCCAAAAGAATAGCAGTTTCTGCCATCCTGATCACCACCGTAGCCTATTAGACCATGTAAGTATATAGAATGATTTTGTAGGTTATGTTCCTTTTCATTGCAGATTTTCTGATGACTATTATTCTAGGCATGGTTGCTGTGGAATGAAGACCGGGCCATAGAGCTAGTAGATGCATGCTTGGAGGATTCTATTGTTGAATCGCAAGTTCTTAGATGTATTCAAGTGGGCTTGTTATGCGTTCAAAATTTACCCAAAGACAGGCCAACAATGTCATCAGTAAATTTTATGCTGGCAAGTGAAGAAGCAAGTTTGCCTAATCCTAAAGAGCCAGGATTCTTCACAGATACAAGTTGCAATGCAAATACAGCAAGAAGAAAGGAAGAACAGCATACTGTAAATGCAGTGACTATAACAATGATGGGAGGAAGATAGTAATTCCTACATGTGGTTGTTGAACTAAGACTAATGAATTCATGTCCGGAAGATTCATGTCAGGTGCTAAATGTATGCAGTTGAGTTTGACAATGTCTTCAAAGTTTCCCCTTGAGAACCGGCCACTGTTGTCTTCTGTTGTATCCATGCAGGTAAATGACAAAGAAATATTGCCTCAACCTAAACAATCTGGTTACTTTGTTGAAAGAAAGTTCCCATGGTGCGGATGCAACGTCAAAAGAGTAGAAGCAATTTAAGAAAAAGCAGTCACCATTACATTGCAAGAAGGAAGATACAAATTCAGCAGCAATTTATGAAAACTTGTCTTGTTTTACTATGTATTGACAATATTTTTCCAAATTTTGGATTTTTATTTGTATTTGTCAAGTCATTTGCTTATGTAGATTAATTAAATTTATTAATTTATAAATTAATAGATATGAGAAGTGGAAGAGATAATAACTTAAGGGTATTGTTTTGGCGTCAACTTGAAATGGACAGCATTGAATTTAAATTTTTTATTGTTAACTTAGATTGTCGACTAAAAACTTTTGATTTCTCACTACCTGACATAGTGAATACGCAATTGAATAGTCAAAAAACAGATTTTTCTTCTAACTTCAAAACTTGTGTTCATACATTAAAGGAATATTTCATAGGAATTTCTAGAGAAGGTTTAAGATAACATCAAATATGATATTATTGGTACAAACATGCACATAATCATAGGGTGAATGAAGTTTTATAAAATAAGTAGGTTAAAGCTTTACAATGTCGTGGTAGTGTAAGGGTAAAGATTAAGATGTAATTTTTCAATCCTACATCGAGAATTTGTAAGCATCATTTATATATGTATATATATAAGTAGGGACATAAAATATAATCTTCATCAAGGCCTTACCTGCAGAAATTATGAGTTGTAACGTCCTGATTTTGCATTTGGAGCTTGTAAGATTTAATTTAGTATATGATAGAAGTTTGAAGTTCTGAACCATACTTTTCCAAACACAATGAAATAAAACACCTTGAAGCCATACAGCGGGTCAAAGGGGACATCAAATTTTTCTAAATAAAAATATTGAGCAGAGAAGACAGTAGTGCCTTCTTTTGTGCTCCATGTATGGGTTTGACCGTGAATCAACTGTTGATGTTTTCTTTCCGTGCTCGAGTATTAAACAACAATAGTGACGAGTGAATTCAACCCCACGTGGTCTAATCATGCAAAAACGAGACCAGTTAGATAGTTCTGTTGTTAACTATCTGAGACAATTTTAATTTTAATTCCATGCAGAAGTAGAACAGTTAATTTTGTTTCTGAGTGTAAATTTACAAAAAGTTTGGCTCTATTGGTGAGCTCATTTATCTCACAACAAATGGATTTGAGTTCAGAGTATAATTGGCCTTCTATTGGCACAATCCAGAAAATAAACCTCATCTTAAGCCTTTTGGAGTAGAAGCAAAATTTTTGTAAGGATCTCTCGTCCATGAGAATTTGGACTAAGGGTCGATTTAGTTTGTGCAAGATGACTTCCTAAGAATCTTCTCTCTGATTTACTGGTTTTTGGTGGAGTACTGAGCAATGATGGAAAGTGATTGGTCATATATTTGTTCAATGGTAAAAGCCCTTGGCAATTTCTGGATGAACTTTACACAAGTTACATAGTTCTATCAACATTGATAGCTGCATGGTTTCAGTTTCCTTGCCTATGAAAATCTTACATTGAGTTACATTGTTCCCTACAATCTGATCATATTCTACCATCTTCCCACTGTAAATATTGATAGTGGCTTATCTGTTATTCCCCCTTTTTAAATTGCGCCTGAGGTTGTTTCCCTAACTCCATCATAGTATAGAAGATTCTGATAAAGTCAGATAGCACATGATTCGTTTTTGTTTTGAAGGATGCTAAAGCCGTCCTGAAACAAAAGTCACAGGCTGGGCTAGTCAGCAGGCAAAAGTCAGCCAACACGTGAAATTCATTGACTTTCTGGGGATATTAATTTATATTCGGTTTTTCTTTTGACATGTGAAATGAGATGATCAAGTGAAATAAAATAAAATTTGCTATCCATTCTATTTCCAATCCTTGCCAGAATATCTTGGGTAGTCTTTCTGTTCAATTGAAACAATTTAATGATAGTTAAATGAAGAGTTCTCTTACAACCCTCTTTTCTTACCTTTTGATGTTTTTGTCAATCATGAAGTTGTCTTTTGCAGCTGACGTGATAGCTCCAGCACAGTCCATTACTGATGGTGAGAAATTGGTTTCTTCATCCCAAAGCTTTGAACTGGGTTTCTTCTCTCCTGGCAACTCAAAGAACAGATTCCTGGGGATATGGTACAAGGATATTCCTGGGACAGTTGTGTGGGTTGCCAACAGAAATAGCCCAATAGCTGATGTAGGCGGAGTTTTAACCATCAACAGCGATGGAAACTTGATACTCTTTGATGGAACAAACGGCACTGTCTGGTCTTCAAACGTCTCTAGAAAAGCAGAAGGTCCAGTACTGGCACAACTCTTAGATTCTGGAAACCTTGTTGTTAAAGACAACAAAACCATGCAACCTGTTGAGATGTATCTGTGGCAGAGCTTTGATTACCCGTCAGACACTCTGTTGGCCGGAATGAAGCTTGGAAAGAACTTAAAAACTGGATCAGAATGGTTTTTAACATCATGGGAAAGTGCTGATGATCCATCTCCAGGAAACTTTACTTTCAGACTAAGCATTCAAGGCTTGCCTTCGATAGCTGTTTATTCGGGCTCAGCAAAAATCTACAGATCCGGTCCATGGATTGGACCTAACTTTGGTGGTAATACTCCTTTATCACCCAACTTGGTTACCGTACCATCTTTGGTGCATAATGAGGATGAAATCTATTTCAGTTACGAGCCTTTCAACGAACCAATTATTACGCGATTAACCTTGAACCAGTCAGGTACTCTCCTTCGCGCTTTATGGAATGAGAGAAGCACTAAATGGGAGACATTCGCCTTATTGCCACGTGACCAATGTGACCAATATGGCCAATGTGGTGCGAATGGTATTTGCAGCACCAACAAGACACCAATTTGTGAGTGTCTGAAAGGGTTCAGATCTGAATCAGAAGGGATGGATTCAAATAACCGCAATCGGTCTAAAAAGTGTATAAGGAAATCATCATCAGATTGCCAAAATGGAGAGGGGTTTCTAAAACTTGTTGGGATGAAACTGCCTGAGTTGATAGAATTCAAGTTGAATGATAGTATGAACCTTAAGGAATGTGAGATGGACTGCTTGAAAAACTGCTCTTGTAGTGCTTATGCAAGCACGAAATTAGATGAACAAGAGAAGGGCTGTTTGATGTGGTATGGGGACCTAATTGATATGAAAGACCTATCAGGGCCAGCATTTCGACGCGATATCTATATAAGAGTACCAAGTAAGTAAACTATGAGAAATTGTTTTCACATTGTTTTGTTGCATAACTTCATCTGAAAATATCCTTGGTCCTAATAATGAGTTTCTGGCAGGAACCTTATTCATTTGCTTAATTATTAAAAAGAAAAAAAAATGAATGAGCTTGATAAACCCACAACCAACACATAACATTAGAAAAGTTACATCATAATACTTCCCTGCAACATTTACCAGTGGACACTAACAGAAACACTATTCTTTTGCTCTGTATAAGGGGAAAAAAAAAAATCTTTAAGAAAGGTGTTAGGACTCAAAAATGGCTTTAACAAAGGTTCCTGTATTATGGAATAGCATTTTGAAAAAAAAAATGAAAGGATATTTTATTTAAGAAAATTATTGTCTGGACTTGAAATGGTCTGTTTAAGGATCAATGTGTGATTTTCAATGATTTCTGGAATAATTGTCTTGAGCTTGTTGTTCAGCCTTACGAAAAATGGAAAGGAGGTAAACATACGCGATTGAGTTTGCCGTTTTTGCTAAACATTTTTCTATTCAAATTTCAACTAGAAAATTGTATTTTATTTACATGATGAAGCTGTCCTGGTGCTGCAATTGCCTGTTTCAGGGTCAGCCTACAAATCAAATGACAAGAAAACAATAAAGATCGCCATACCGCTTTCAGTCATTCCTGGCATGGTAATCTTGGCCGCTCTGTGCTGCTACATTATGAAGAGAATAAGTAAAAGAGGTAAAAGAATTCACCTTATCTTACCAAATCATCATCACTATTTTTCAAGTACATCTAGACTTAGAGTTTAAAGTGTCAGAATTAGGCCGAGAGAGCTGCAAGGATAATGTAGCAGTGCATTTGTTTGATATGGCTTCCATGGATGCGGCTACCAATAATTTCTCCAAAGAAAATTTGATAGGAATTGGTGGATTTGGTCCTGTTTACAAGGTAAGACTCATTACTTATTGCCATACAATGGTCAGAAAAGTTTCAATGAGTTTTTGCTTCAAGACCAAGCGTTAAAAGTTGTATGTTCTTTATAAGCAACTTGCAGGGCATCCTTCCAACAGGTAAAGAAATTGCCATAAAGAGACTGTTGAAGAATTCAGGACAGGGTGTTGAAGAGTTTAGGAATGAAGTAGTTTTAATTGCCAAACTTCAGCACAGAAATCTTGTTGGGCTTTATGGCTGCTGCATTCAGGGAGAAGAAAGGCTATTGGTTTATGAATATATGCCCAACAAAAGCTTGGATTATTTTATCTTCGGTTTGATTTCTTAACCTTTCATGCATCCCATCATATGATATAATATTTGTTTACTCAATCTTCAATAGAATAATCTCAAATATGATGGGAAAGACCTAATTTTGAGTAACTTTATGGGGTGGATGTGCAGATCATAGCAGGAGAGCATTATTGTCATGGCAGAAACGCTTTGACATTATCATGCAGATTGTGAGAGGACTTCTGTAACTACACCAAGACTCTAAGCTCCAAATTATCCACAGAGACCTCAAAGCTAGCAACATTCTACCAGATAGTAATATGAACCCCAAAATTTCAGACTTTGGCTTGGCAATAGCTTTTGAAGGGGACAATAAAGTGTCGCAAACTAGGAGAATTATTGAGACATTGTAAGTTCAATCATTTGTAATCCCAGCCTTTTAGCATTCCAATGGACTTATTCCTGATATTTCCATGCAGTGGATATATGTCTCCAGAGTATGCAGTTAAGGGTAAATTCTCAGCAAAGTCTGATGTTTTCAGCTTTGGTGTACTTCTACTAGAGATAACTTTCAGTTGGATATGTGCTGGCACAAACAGCATATATCAATCTATAATAAATGAATAAATCCTCTATTATAGCTCTAAATATATTGTAATTATAGCTGTAAATATATTGTAATTAGTAGTACAGAAGTAGCTGCCTTATTTAGCCAAAACTAATTGATGTAATCGCTGAAATTCAGCCTTGTAAATCCTGAGTAATCTTCTATATAATGAGAGGAATTCTCACAATGAGAGGTATTCAATCCAATTGACAATAACAAGTGGCCAAAAGAATAGCAGTTTCTGTCATCCTGATCACCACCATAGCCTGTTAGGCCATGTAAGTACACAGAATGATTTTGTAGCTTCTGTTCCCTTTTATTGCAGATTTCTAATGACTATAATTCTAGGCATGGTTGCTGTGGAATGAAGGAAGGGCCATAGAGTTGGTAGATACATGCTTGGAGGATACTATTGTTGAATCTCAAGTTCTTAGAAATATTCAAGTAGGCTTATTATGTGTTCAGAATTTACCTAAAGACAGGCCAACAATGTCATCAGTAAATTTTATGCTGGCAAATGAAGAAGCAAGTTTGGCTCATCCTAAAGAGCCGGGATTCTTCACCGATACAAGTTGCAATGCAAATACAGGAAGAGAAAAGGAAGAACTGCATACCTTAAACATAGTGACTATAACAACGATGGGAGGGAGATAATAATTCCACAAGTTTGCCTCTTGTTTTTTTTTCCTTTTGCTTAGGGCATATTGCTGCTATACTTCTTACTGCAAAACAGAAAATGTGTAAGGCTAACGGCAGTGCTTATTTTGGATATCAGCACCTAATAAACTTTTAAGATACTGTATTATCTCACTCTTTCTCTTGTCGTGCAGTTGGTTATTAACTTGTTAAATATTGTGTAATTGAGTCAGGCATGGTTATTGTGGAACAAAGACTAATGAATTCTAATTAAAAAAATCTCAACCAAAAGATACAAAATGACAGTCAATTTCGTTCAATTCTGTATCCATTTCTGGCATTAAGTATTCTAGATTGTTTTCCTCTTTTGTTTTTTTTTTTAATAATAACATAGTTCTATGATAATATCCAACTCATGTTAAGAACTACAGTCAAGTATTAAGAATGGGATAAGTAAAAATAAATAAATAAAAAGGAAAACTTGCCAGGAAGGTGAGAAGAACCAAGGGAACAAGATTGTCACAAGCATGCTTAGTGCTGTTGATGACCAAGCTGTGCAGGAGAAGCAAAGGGCAAGAACGCACTCGTGAAAGCAGAATTGGGCAAAAAGAAGGGAAAACGAGCCAAGCAACAGCAAAATCAGAAATAAGTGAGCAAAGGTTGAAAGAGAGCTATCATTGACTTTAGGTTCAAGTAAACAGTTAAATGTAGTGATATAACAATTGTCTGCACCATGCAAAGAGAAATGCTATAGATCATTTCATTTCATTGATGACAACTTGCCTGATAATGCTCAGCTTGGGGATGAACAGAAGCTGAATCAATCAATATGCAATGAAATTTTCTGTTTCCTTAACCCCACCTTATTTCTTCATTTATCTTAAAATACTAATAATTATTATAATAATAAATTCTGATAAACATAGCACAACATAGTTTAGGTCAGATAGCTAACAATTCGTTTTGGTTTGAAGGGTGATAACCAACTAACCAAGTGTCTAAATCCTCCTTGAAATTTATGGGATTCCAATTTTATACAGTCTTGTCAAATAACTATTTTATATTGGTTTTCTTTTGACAAGAGGAATGAAATGAACATTGCTGTCCACTCTATTTGCAGTCCTTGCGAGTAAGTCTTGGCAACTCTGTTCTGTCATCTTTGTGTTCAATATTGAAACAATTGCCAACTGTTTAATGTTAATACTCAAATGAAGAGTTCTCTTACAAGTCTCTTTTTTTTTTTTTTTCCCCTTTTGATGTTTTTGTTGATCATGAAGTTTTCATTTGCAGCAGAGATGATGGTTCCAACACAGTCCACTACTGATGGTGAGACAGGTTTCTTCATCCCAAAGCTTTGAACACAGTCAAGTCATTGGCTTATGTAGATTAATTAGATTTGATAAATTAATAATTATGAGAAAGGGAAGAGGTAACAGAATGTGTTAAAGGGTCTTTGTTTTGGTGTAAACTTAAAAAGGACAGCTATTAAATTAACACTTTTGATAAAAATTGAAAAGGACAACTGTTATTGACTTGGTGCTGTTTGAATTTTGATTTCTCATTACCTGTTCTAATAAATATGTAAATTGAACAGTCAGAAGGCATCTCTTCCAAACACATTCAAATAAAAAAAACACTTGGAATATATATGCCGGGTCAAAGTGGACAAAAAATTTTCTGAACCAAAAAAAAAAGAGCACAGAGAGACCAACCATGTCTGATGTTGTCTTAATGCTCAACAATGATGTAAAGTTTTCTTCCTTCGATTAAGCTTCTTGAATCATTACATTGATACCCTTAGGTTTCATTTCATTGATGATAACTTGCCTGATGATGCTCAGCTTGGGGTTGACCAGAAGCTGAATCAATCAATAATGCAATGAATATTGCACCTGTTCTCAGTTTCCTTGATTCCCATCTTATTTCCTCATTTATCCTTAAACTATTAATAATTATTACACTTAGATTAGGTCAGAAAGCTAACAATTAGTTTTTGTTTGATGGCTGAAAACTCAGCAACCAGGTTACTAAATCCTCCTGGAAACAAAAGTCGCAGACTGCGTCAGCCAACATAGTTTATGGGATTCCAATTTTATATTGTTTTGTCAAACGCAGACTTTGGCAATTTTTTTTTATTATATTTGGTTTTCTTTTGACAAATGTAATAAAATAAACATTGCTATCCACTTTATTTCCAATTCTTGCAAGTAAATCATGGCAACTCTGTTATGTTATCTTTGTGTTCAATTTTGAAACTACCTATACACTATAGAGGATAATAATAGGCAACTGTTTAGTGTTAATCGTCAAATGAAGAGTTCTCTTACAAGCCTCTTTTTTTGCCTTAAGATGTTTTTGTCAATCATGAAGTTGTCGTTTGCGGCCGATATGATAGCTCCAGCACAGTCCATTAGTGATGATCAGACATTGGTTTCTTCATCCCAAAGCTTTGAACTGGGTTTCTTCTCTCCTGGCAACTCAAAGAACAGATTTCTGGGGATATGGTACAAGGATGTTCCTGGGACAGTTGTGTGGGTTGCCAACAGAAATAGCCCAATCGCTGATGGACATGGAGTTTTAACCATCAACAGCGATGGAAACCTGATGCTTACTGATGGAACAAACAGCACTGTTTGGTCTTCAAACGTCTCTAGAACAGCAGAAGGTCCAGTACTGGCACAACTCTTAGATTCTGGAAACCTTGTTGTTAAAGACAACAAAACCATGCAACCTGTTGAGATGTATCTGTGGCAGAGCTTTGATTACCCGTCAGACACTCTGTTGGCAGGAATGAAGCTTGGAAAGAACTTAAAAACTGGATCAGAATGGTTTTTAACATCTTGGGAAAGTGCTGATGATCCATCTCCAGGAAACTTTACTTTCAGACTTAGCATTCAAGGCTTGCCTTTTATAGTTGTTTATTCGGGATCAGCAAAAATCTACAGATCTGGTCCATGGAATGGAAATGACTTTGGTGGTAATACTCCTTTATCTCCCAACTTGGTTTCCGTACCATCTTTGGTGCATAATGAGGATGAAATCTATTTCAGTTACGAGCCTTTCAACAAACCAATTATTACGCGATTAACCTTGAACCAGTCAGGTACTGTCCTTCGCGCTGTATGGAATGAGAGGAGCACTAAATGGGTGACATTCACCTTATTGCCACGTGACCAATGTGACCAATATGGCCAATGTGGTGCAAATGGTATCTGCAGCACCAACAAGACACCAATTTGTGAGTGTCTGAAAGGGTTCAGATCTGAATCAGAAGGGATGGATTCAAATAACCGCAATTGGTCTAAAAAGTGTATAAGGAAATCATCGTCAGATTGCCAAAATGGTGAGGGGTTTCTAAGACTTCTTGGGATGAAACTACCTGATTTGATAGAATTCAAGTTGAATGATAGTATGAACCTTAAGGAATGTGAGATGGACTGCTTGAAAAACTGCTCTTGTAGTGCTTATGCAAGCACGGAATTAGATGAACAAGTGAAGGGCTGTTTGATGTGGTATGGGGACCTAATTGATATGGACCTATCAGGGCAAGCAGGTGGACGTGATATCTATATAAGAGTACCATCTTCAGAATTAAGTAAGTAAACTATGAGAAATTGTTTTCACATTGTTTTGTTGCATAACTTCATCTGAAAATATCCTTGGTCCTACTAACGAGTTTCTGGCATGAACCCTATTCATTTGCTTAATTATTAAAAAAAAATTGAATGAGCTTGATAAACCTACAAGCAACACATAATATTAGAAAAGTTACATCATAATACTTCCCTGCGACATTTACCCGTGGACACTAACAGAAACACTATTCTTTGCTCTGTATAAGGAAAAAAAAAAATCTTTAAGAAAGGTGTTAGGACTAAAGAATGCTTTAACAAAGGTTCCTGTGTTATGGAATAGCATTTTGAAAAAGTAAAAAATGAACGGATATTTTACTTAAGAAAATTATTGTCTGGACTTGAAATGGTCTGTTTAAGGGTCAAAAAGTAAAAAATGAACGGATATTTTACTTAAGAAAATTATTGTCTGGACTTGAAATGGTCTGTTTAAGGGTCAATGTGTGATTTTCAATGATTTCTGGAATAAGTCTTGAGCTTGGTGTTCTGCCTTACGAAAAAATGGAAAGGAGGTAAAAATACGCGTTTGATTTTGTCGATTTTGTTAAACGTTTTTCTATTCAAATTTCAACAAGAAAATTGTATTTTAATTTACATGATGAAGCTGTCATGATGCTGCAATTGCCTGTTTCAGGATCAGCCTACAAATCAAATGACAAGAAAACATTAAAGATCGCCATACCGCTTTCAGTCATTCCTGGCATGGTAATCTTGGCCGCTCTGTGCTGCTACATTATGAAGAGAATAAGGAAAAGAGGTAAAAGAATTCACCTTATCTTACCAAATCATCATCACTATTTTTCAAGTACGTCTAGACTTAGAGTTTAAAGTGTCAGAATTAAGCCAAGAGACCTGCGAGGATAATGCAGAAGTGCCTTTGTTTGATATGGCTTCCATGGATGCTGCTACCAATAATTTCTCCAATGAAAATTTAATAGGAATTGGTGGATTTGGTCCTGTTTACAAGGTAAAACTCATTGCTTATTTCCATACAATGTTCAGAAAAGTTTCAAAGAGTTTTTGCTTCTTAAAGACCAACCGTTAAAGTTGTATGTTCTGTCTAAGCAACTTGCAGGGCATCCTTCCAACAGGAAAAGAAATTGCCGTAAAGAGACTGTCGAAGAATTCAGGACAGGGTGCTGAAGAGTTTAGGAATGAAGTACTTTTAATTGCCAAACTTCAGCACAGAAATCTTGTTGGGCTCTATGGCTGCTGCATTCAGGGAAAAGAAAGGCTATTGGTTTATGAATATATGCCGAACAAAAGCTTGGATTATTTTATCTTCGGTTTATTTCTTAACCTTTCATGCAACCCATCATATTACATAATATTTGTTTACTCAATCTTCAATAGAATAATCTCAAAATGATGGGAAAGGCCTAATTTTAAGTAACTTTATGGGGTGGATATGCAGATCATAACAGGAGAGCGTTATTGTTATGGCAGAAACGCTTTGACATTATCATGCAGATTGTGAGAGGACTTCTGTATCTACACCAAGACTCTAAGCTCCAAATTATCCACAGAGACCTCAAAGCTAGCAATATTCTGCTAGATAGTAATATGAACCCCAAAATTTCAGACTTTGGCTTGGCAAGAGCTTTTGAAGGGGACAATAAAGTATCACAAACTAATAGAATTGTTGGAACATTGTAAGTTCAATCATTTGTAATCCCAGCCTTTTAGCATTCCAATGGACTTATTCCTGATATTTCCATGCAGTGGATATATGTCTCCAGAGTATGCAGCTAATGGTAAATTCTCAGCAAAGTCTGATGTTTTCAGCTTTGGTGTACTTCTACTAGAGATAATAAGTGGCCAAAAAAGTAGCAGTTTCTGTCACCCTTATCACCACGATAGCCTATTGGGCCATGTAAGTATAGAGAAAGATTTTGTAGTTTTTGTTCCTTTTCATAGCAGATTGTCTAATGACTACTATTCTAGGCATGGTTGCTGTGGAATGAAGGAACGGCGATAGAGTTGGTAGATAAATGCTTGGAGGATGCTATTGTTGAATCTCAAGTTCTTAGATGTATTCAAGTTGGCTTATTATGTGTTCAGAATTTACCTAAAGACAGGCCAACAATGTCATCAGTAAATTTTATGCTGGCAAATAAAGAAGCAAGTTTGGCTTATCCTAAAGAGCCAGGATTCTTCACAGATACAAGTTGCAATGCAAATACAGCATGAAGAAAGGAAGAACTGCATACCTTAAATATAGTGACTATAACAATGATTGGAGGGAGATAGTAATTCCACAAGTTTGCCTTTTGTTTTTTTCTTTCCTTTTGCTTAGGGCATATTGCTGCTATACTTCTTACTGCAAAGCAGAAAATGTGTAACCGGCGGTGCTCATTTTGGATATCAGCACCTAATAAACTTTTAGGATACCGTATTATCTCACTCTTTCTCTTGTCGTGCAGTTGGTTATTAACTAGTTAAATATTGTGTAATGGAGTTAGGCATGGTTATTGTGGAACAAAGACTAATCAATTCTTATTAAAAAAATCTTAATCAAAAGATACAAAATGACAGTCAATTTCGTTCAATTCTGTATCCATTTCTGGCATTAGCTATTCTAGATTGTTTTCTTTTTTTTATAATAACATAATTCTATGATACTATCCAACTCATGTTAAGAACTACAGTCAAGTATTAAGAATGGGATAAGTAAAAAAAATAAAAAAAAAATAAAAAGGAAAACTTGCCAGGAAGGTGAGAATAGCCAAGGGAACAAGATTGTCAGAAGCATGCTTAGTGCTGTTGATGACCAAGCTGTGCAGGAGAAGCAAAGGGCAAGAACGCACTGGTGAAAGCAGAATCGGGCAAAAAGAAGGGAAAACGAGCCAAGCAACAACAAAATCTGAAATAAGTGAGCAAAGGTTGGAAGAGAGCTATCATTGACTTTAGGTTCAAGTAAACAGTTAAATGTAGTGATATAACAATTGTCTGCACCATGCAAAAGGAAATGCTATAGATCATTTCATTTAATTGATGACAACTTGCCTGATAATGCTTAGCTTGGGGATGAACAGAAGCTGAATCAATCAATATGCAATGAAATTTTCAGTTTCCTTAACCCCACCTTATTTCTTCATTTATCTTAAAATACTAATAATTATTATAATTATAAATTCTGATAAATATAGCACAACATAGTTTAGGTCAGATAGCTGATAATTCGTTTTGGTTTGAAGGGTGATAACCAACTAACCAAGTTTCTAAATCCTCCTTGAAACAAAACTCGCAGGCTGGGTCAGCCAACATAATTTATGGGATTCCAATTTTATACAGTCTTGGCAAATAACTATTTTATATTTGGTTTTCTTTTGACAAGAGGAATAAGATGAACATTGCTGTCCACTCTATTTGCAGTCCTTGCGAGTAAGTCTTGGCAACTCTGTTCTGTCATCTTTGTGTTCAATATTGAAACAATTGGCAACTGTTTAATGTTAATACTCAAATGAAGAGTTGTCTTACAAGCCTCTTTTTTTTCGTTTTTGATGTTTTTGTCGATCATGAAGTTTTCATTTGCAGCAGAGATGATAGTTCCAACACAAGTCCATTAGTGATGGTGAGACATAGGTTTCTTCATCCCAAAGCTTTGATCAGGGTATCTTCTCTCCAGGCAACTCAAAGAACAGATTCCTGGGGATGTGGTACAAGGATGTTCCTGGGACAGTTGTGTGGGTTGCAAATAGAAATAGCCCAATTGCTGATAAAGGAGGAGTTTTAACAATGTCTTCAAAAACTCCCCTAGAGGACTGGCCAGTGTTGTCTTTTGTTGTATCCATGCTAATAAATGACAAGAAATATTGCCTTAACCTAAATAGCCTTGTTACTTCATTGAAATAAAGTTCCAACGGTGAGTATGCAACATTGAAAGAGTAAGCAATTTCATAAAAAAAAGTAACCATAACATTACCAGAAGGATGATACCAGCAATTTGTGAAAACTTGCCTTGTTTTACAATGCTTTGACAATACTTTTGTGAGATCTGGATTTGTATTTGTCTTTGTCTTTGTATTTGTCAAGTCATTGGTTTGTGTAGATTAATTAGATTTGATGAGAGAACAGAATCTGTTTAAGGGTCTTTATTTTGGTGTAAACTTAAAAAGGACAGATATTAACTTATCACTTTTGACTTGGTACTGTTTGAATTTTGATTTCTTATTACCTGATTTAATAAATATGTACATTGAATAGTCAGAAGGCATCTCTTCCAAACACATTGAAATAAAAAATTAAAAAAAAAAAAAAAACACTTGGAATACATATATCGGGTCAAAGTGGACAAAAAAAAAAAAAAAGAGCACAGAGAAACCAACCATATCTGATGTTGTCTCAATGCTCAACAATGAAAGTATGATCCTACTGTCCCCTAAGCAACCTGCCTTCTTAAATGTATAAGAAGCATAAGAAACCCTCACTTGGTGAACAGCAGGCCAGAAATTTGCTCTGCAAATGATGTAACGTTTTCAGCCTTCGATTAAGCTCTTGAATCATTACATTGATACCCTTAGGTTTCATTTCATTGATGATAACTTGCCTGATGATGCTCAGCTTGGGGTTGACCAGAAGCTGAATCAATCAATAATGCAATGAATATTGCACCTGTTCTCAGTTTCCTTGACTCCCACCTTATTTCCTCATTTATTCTTAAACTACTAATAATTATTGCAATTCGTTTGGTCAGAAAGCTAACAATTCGTTTTTGTTTGATGGCTGAAAACTCAGCGACCAGGTTACTAAATCCTCCTGGAAACAAAAGTCGCAGACTGCGTCAGCCAACATAGTTTATGGGATTCCAATTTTATATTGTTTTGTCAAACGCAGACTTTGGCAATTTTTTTTTATTATATTTGGTTTTCTTTTGACAAATGTAATAAAATAAACATTGCTATCCACTTTATTTCCAATTCTTGCAAGTAAATCATGGCAACTCTGTTATGTTATCTTTGTGTTCAATTTTGAAACTACCTATACACTATAGAGGATAATAATAGGCAACTGTTTAGTGTTAATCGTCAAATGAAGAGTTCTCTTACAAGCCTCTTTTTTTGCCTTAAGATGTTTTTGTCAATCATGAAGTTGTCGTTTGCGGCCGATATGATAGCTCCAGCACAGTCCATTAGTGATGATCAGACATTGGTTTCTTCATCCCAAAGCTTTGAACTGGGTTTCTTCTCTCCTGGCAACTCAAAGAACAGATTTCTGGGGATATGGTACAAGGATGTTCCTGGGACAGTTGTGTGGGTTGCCAACAGAAATAGCCCAATCGCTGATGGACATGGAGTTTTAACCATCAACAGCGATGGAAACCTGATGCTTACTGATGGAACAAACAGCACTGTTTGGTCTTCAAACGTCTCTAGAACAGCAGAAGGTCCAGTACTGGCACAACTCTTAGATTCTGGAAACCTTGTTGTTAAAGACAACAAAACCATGCAACCTGTTGAGATGTATCTGTGGCAGAGCTTTGATTACCCGTCAGACACTCTGTTGGCAGGAATGAAGCTTGGAAAGAACTTAAAAACTGGATCAGAATGGTTTTTAACATCTTGGGAAAGTGCTGATGATCCATCTCCAGGAAACTTTACTTTCAGACTTAGCATTCAAGGCTTGCCTTTTATAGTTGTTTATTCGGGATCAGCAAAAATCTACAGATCTGGTCCATGGAATGGAAATGACTTTGGTGGTAATACTCCTTTATCTCCCAACTTGGTTTCCGTACCATCTTTGGTGCATAATGAGGATGAAATCTATTTCAGTTACGAGCCTTTCAACAAACCAATTATTACGCGATTAACCTTGAACCAGTCAGGTACTGTCCTTCGCGCTGTATGGAATGAGAGGAGCACTAAATGGGTGACATTCACCTTATTGCCACGTGACCAATGTGACCAATATGGCCAATGTGGTGCAAATGGTATCTGCAGCACCAACAAGACACCAATTTGTGAGTGTCTGAAAGGGTTCAGATCTGAATCAGAAGGGATGGATTCAAATAACCGCAATTGGTCTAAAAAGTGTATAAGGAAATCATCGTCAGATTGCCAAAATGGTGAGGGGTTTCTAAGACTTCTTGGGATGAAACTACCTGATTTGATAGAATTCAAGTTGAATGATAGTATGAACCTTAAGGAATGTGAGATGGACTGCTTGAAAAACTGCTCTTGTAGTGCTTATGCAAGCACGGAATTAGATGAACAAGTGAAGGGCTGTTTGATGTGGTATGGGGACCTAATTGATATGGACCTATCAGGGCAAGCAGGTGGACGTGATATCTATATAAGAGTACCATCTTCAGAATTAAGTAAGTAAACTATGAGAAATTGTTTTCACATTGTTTTGTTGCATAACTTCATCTGAAAATATCCTTGGTCCTACTAACGAGTTTCTGGCATGAACCCTATTCATTTGCTTAATTATTAAAAAAAAATTGAATGAGCTTGATAAACCTACAAGCAACACATAATATTAGAAAAGTTACATCATAATACTTCCCTGCGACATTTACCCGTGGACACTAACAGAAACACTATTCTTTGCTCTGTATAAGGAAAAAAAAAAATCTTTAAGAAAGGTGTTAGGACTAAAGAATGCTTTAACAAAGGTTCCTGTGTTATGGAATAGCATTTTGAAAAAGTAAAAAATGAACGGATATTTTACTTAAGAAAATTATTGTCTGGACTTGAAATGGTCTGTTTAAGGGTCAAAAAGTAAAAAATGAACGGATATTTTACTTAAGAAAATTATTGTCTGGACTTGAAATGGTCTGTTTAAGGGTCAATGTGTGATTTTCAATGATTTCTGGAATAAGTCTTGAGCTTGGTGTTCTGCCTTACGAAAAAATGGAAAGGAGGTAAAAATACGCGTTTGATTTTGTCGATTTTGTTAAACGTTTTTCTATTCAAATTTCAACAAGAAAATTGTATTTTAATTTACATGATGAAGCTGTCATGATGCTGCAATTGCCTGTTTCAGGATCAGCCTACAAATCAAATGACAAGAAAACATTAAAGATCGCCATACCGCTTTCAGTCATTCCTGGCATGGTAATCTTGGCCGCTCTGTGCTGCTACATTATGAAGAGAATAAGGAAAAGAGGTAAAAGAATTCACCTTATCTTACCAAATCATCATCACTATTTTTCAAGTACGTCTAGACTTAGAGTTTAAAGTGTCAGAATTAAGCCAAGAGACCTGCGAGGATAATGCAGAAGTGCCTTTGTTTGATATGGCTTCCATGGATGCTGCTACCAATAATTTCTCCAATGAAAATTTAATAGGAATTGGTGGATTTGGTCCTGTTTACAAGGTAAAACTCATTGCTTATTTCCATACAATGTTCAGAAAAGTTTCAAAGAGTTTTTGCTTCTTAAAGACCAACCGTTAAAGTTGTATGTTCTGTCTAAGCAACTTGCAGGGCATCCTTCCAACAGGAAAAGAAATTGCCGTAAAGAGACTGTCGAAGAATTCAGGACAGGGTGCTGAAGAGTTTAGGAATGAAGTACTTTTAATTGCCAAACTTCAGCACAGAAATCTTGTTGGGCTCTATGGCTGCTGCATTCAGGGAAAAGAAAGGCTATTGGTTTATGAATATATGCCGAACAAAAGCTTGGATTATTTTATCTTCGGTTTATTTCTTAACCTTTCATGCAACCCATCATATTACATAATATTTGTTTACTCAATCTTCAATAGAATAATCTCAAAATGATGGGAAAGGCCTAATTTTAAGTAACTTTATGGGGTGGATATGCAGATCATAACAGGAGAGCGTTATTGTTATGGCAGAAACGCTTTGACATTATCATGCAGATTGTGAGAGGACTTCTGTATCTACACCAAGACTCTAAGCTCCAAATTATCCACAGAGACCTCAAAGCTAGCAATATTCTGCTAGATAGTAATATGAACCCCAAAATTTCAGACTTTGGCTTGGCAAGAGCTTTTGAAGGGGACAATAAAGTATCACAAACTAATAGAATTGTTGGAACATTGTAAGTTCAATCATTTGTAATCCCAGCCTTTTAGCATTCCAATGGACTTATTCCTGATATTTCCATGCAGTGGATATATGTCTCCAGAGTATGCAGCTAATGGTAAATTCTCAGCAAAGTCTGATGTTTTCAGCTTTGGTGTACTTCTACTAGAGATAATAAGTGGCCAAAAAAGTAGCAGTTTCTGTCACCCTTATCACCACGATAGCCTATTGGGCCATGTAAGTATAGAGAAAGATTTTGTAGTTTTTGTTCCTTTTCATAGCAGATTGTCTAATGACTACTATTCTAGGCATGGTTGCTGTGGAATGAAGGAACGGCGATAGAGTTGGTAGATAAATGCTTGGAGGATGCTATTGTTGAATCTCAAGTTCTTAGATGTATTCAAGTTGGCTTATTATGTGTTCAGAATTTACCTAAAGACAGGCCAACAATGTCATCAGTAAATTTTATGCTGGCAAATAAAGAAGCAAGTTTGGCTTATCCTAAAGAGCCAGGATTCTTCACAGATACAAGTTGCAATGCAAATACAGCATGAAGAAAGGAAGAACTGCATACCTTAAATATAGTGACTATAACAATGATTGGAGGGAGATAGTAATTCCACAAGTTTGCCTTTTGTTTTTTTCTTTCCTTTTGCTTAGGGCATATTGCTGCTATACTTCTTACTGCAAAGCAGAAAATGTGTAACCGGCGGTGCTCATTTTGGATATCAGCACCTAATAAACTTTTAGGATACCGTATTATCTCACTCTTTCTCTTGTCGTGCAGTTGGTTATTAACTAGTTAAATATTGTGTAATGGAGTTAGGCATGGTTATTGTGGAACAAAGACTAATCAATTCTTATTAAAAAAATCTTAATCAAAAGATACAAAATGACAGTCAATTTCGTTCAATTCTGTATCCATTTCTGGCATTAGCTATTCTAGATTGTTTTCTTTTTTTTATAATAACATAATTCTATGATACTATCCAACTCATGTTAAGAACTACAGTCAAGTATTAAGAATGGGATAAGTAAAAAAAATAAAAAAAAAATAAAAAGGAAAACTTGCCAGGAAGGTGAGAATAGCCAAGGGAACAAGATTGTCAGAAGCATGCTTAGTGCTGTTGATGACCAAGCTGTGCAGGAGAAGCAAAGGGCAAGAACGCACTGGTGAAAGCAGAATCGGGCAAAAAGAAGGGAAAACGAGCCAAGCAACAACAAAATCTGAAATAAGTGAGCAAAGGTTGGAAGAGAGCTATCATTGACTTTAGGTTCAAGTAAACAGTTAAATGTAGTGATATAACAATTGTCTGCACCATGCAAAAGGAAATGCTATAGATCATTTCATTTAATTGATGACAACTTGCCTGATAATGCTTAGCTTGGGGATGAACAGAAGCTGAATCAATCAATATGCAATGAAATTTTCAGTTTCCTTAACCCCACCTTATTTCTTCATTTATCTTAAAATACTAATAATTATTATAATTATAAATTCTGATAAATATAGCACAACATAGTTTAGGTCAGATAGCTGATAATTCGTTTTGGTTTGAAGGGTGATAACCAACTAACCAAGTTTCTAAATCCTCCTTGAAACAAAACTCGCAGGCTGGGTCAGCCAACATAATTTATGGGATTCCAATTTTATACAGTCTTGGCAAATAACTATTTTATATTTGGTTTTCTTTTGACAAGAGGAATAAGATGAACATTGCTGTCCACTCTATTTGCAGTCCTTGCGAGTAAGTCTTGGCAACTCTGTTCTGTCATCTTTGTGTTCAATATTGAAACAATTGGCAACTGTTTAATGTTAATACTCAAATGAAGAGTTGTCTTACAAGCCTCTTTTTTTTCGTTTTTGATGTTTTTGTCGATCATGAAGTTTTCATTTGCAGCAGAGATGATAGTTCCAACACAAGTCCATTAGTGATGGTGAGACATAGGTTTCTTCATCCCAAAGCTTTGATCAGGGTATCTTCTCTCCAGGCAACTCAAAGAACAGATTCCTGGGGATGTGGTACAAGGATGTTCCTGGGACAGTTGTGTGGGTTGCAAATAGAAATAGCCCAATTGCTGATAAAGGAGGAGTTTTAACAATGTCTTCAAAAACTCCCCTAGAGGACTGGCCAGTGTTGTCTTTTGTTGTATCCATGCTAATAAATGACAAGAAATATTGCCTTAACCTAAATAGCCTTGTTACTTCATTGAAATAAAGTTCCAACGGTGAGTATGCAACATTGAAAGAGTAAGCAATTTCATAAAAAAAAGTAACCATAACATTACCAGAAGGATGATACCAGCAATTTGTGAAAACTTGCCTTGTTTTACAATGCTTTGACAATACTTTTGTGAGATCTGGATTTGTATTTGTCTTTGTCTTTGTATTTGTCAAGTCATTGGTTTGTGTAGATTAATTAGATTTGATGAGAGAACAGAATCTGTTTAAGGGTCTTTATTTTGGTGTAAACTTAAAAAGGACAGATATTAACTTATCACTTTTGACTTGGTACTGTTTGAATTTTGATTTCTTATTACCTGATTTAATAAATATGTACATTGAATAGTCAGAAGGCATCTCTTCCAAACACATTGAAATAAAAAATTAAAAAAAAAAAAAAACACTTGGAATACATATATCGGGTCAAAGTGGACAAAAAAAAAAAAAAAGAGCACAGAGAAACCAACCATATCTGATGTTGTCTCAATGCTCAACAATGAAAGTATGATCCTACTGTCCCCTAAGCAACCTGCCTTCTTAAATGTATAAGAAGCATAAGAAACCCTCACTTGGTGAACAGCAGGCCAGAAATTTGCTCTGCAAATGATGTAACGTTTTCAGCCTTCGATTAAGCTCTTGAATCATTACATTGATACCCTTAGGTTTCATTTCATTGATGATAACTTGCCTGATGATGCTCAGCTTGGGGTTGACCAGAAGCTGAATCAATCAATAATGCAATGAATATTGCACCTGTTCTCAGTTTCCTTGACTCCCACCTTATTTCCTCATTTATTCTTAAACTACTAATAATTATTGCAATTCGTTTGGTCAGAAAGCTAACAATTCGTTTTTGTTTGATGGCTGAAAACTCAGCGACCAGGTTTCTAAATCCTCCTGGAAACAAAAGTCGCAGACTGCGTCAGCCAACATAGTTTATGGGATTCCAATTTTATATTGTTTAGTCAAACGTAGACTTCGGCAATTTCTGTTTTATATTTGGTTTTCTTTTGACAAGTATAATAAAAGAAACATTGGTATCCACTTTATTTCCAATTCTTGCAAGTAAATCATGGCAACTCTGTTATGTTATCTTTGTGTTCAATTCTGAAACTACCTATACACTATAGAGGATAATAATAGGCAACTGTTTAGTGTTAATCGTCAAATGAAGAGTTCTCTTACAAGCCTCTTTTTTTGCCTTAAGATGTTTTTGTCAATCATGAAGTTGTCGTTTGCGGCCGATATGATAGCTCCAGCTCAGTCCATTAGTGATGGTCAGACATTGGTGTCTTCATCCCAAATCTTTGAACTGGGTTTCTTCTCTCCCGGCAAGTCAAAGAACAGATTTCTGGGGATATGGTACAAGGATATTCCTGGGAGAGTTGTGTGGGTTGCCAACAGAAATAGCCCAATTGCTGATGGACATGGAGTTTTAACCATCAACAGCGATGGAAACCTGATGCTCACTGATGGAACAAACAGCACTGTTTGGTCTTCAAACGTCTCTAGAACAGCAGAAGGTCCAGTACTGGCACAACTCTTAGATTCTGGAAACTTTGTTGTTAAAGACAACAAAACCATGCAACCTGTTGAGATGTATCTGTGGCAGAGCTTTGATTACCCGTCAGACACTCTGTTGGCAGGCATGAAGCTTGGAAAGGACTTAAGAACTGGCTCAGAATGGTTTTTAACGTCATGGAAAAGTGCTGATGATCCATCTCCAGGAAACTTTACTGTCAGACTTAGCATCCAAGGCTTGCCTTCTGTGGTTGCTTATTCGGCATCAGAAAAAGTGTTCCGCACTGGACCATGGGATGGAATTGACTTTGGTGGAATTACTTTATCTCCCAACTTGGTTTTTGTACCATCTTTGGTGCGTAATGAGGATGAAATCTATTACAGTTATGTGCCTTTCAACAAGCCAATTATTACGCTATTAACCTTGAACCAGTCAGGTACTATTCTAAGCATTATATGGAATGAGGGGAGCAATAAATGGGACACATTTGCTTTCCTGCCGCGAGACCAGTGCGACCCATACGGTCAATGTGGTGCAAATGGTATTTGCAGCACCAACAAGACACCAATTTGTGAGTGTCTGAAAGGATTCAGACCTGAATCAGAAGGGATGAATTCAAATAAGCGCAATCGGTCTAAAAAGTGTGTAAAAGAATCGTTATCAGATTGCCAAAATGGAGATAGGTTTCAAAAACTTGTTGGGATGAAACTGCCCGAGTTGATAGAGTTCAAGTTGAATGAGAGTATGACCATTAAGGAATGTGAGATGGACTGCTTGAAGAACTGCTCTTGTAGTGCTTATGCAAGCACGAAATTAAATGAACAAGAGAAGGGCTGCTTGATGTGGTATGGGGACCTAATTGATTTGAAAGACCTATTAGGGCAAGCTGTGGGGCATGATATCTATATAAGAGTACCGTCTTCAGAACAAGGTAAGTAAACTATGAGAAATATAACATTCATGGTCGTTTTCACATTGTGTTGTTGCATAACTTCATCTGAAAATTGTTTTGTTGCATAACTTCATCTGAAAATATCTTTGGTTCTAATAATGAGTTTCTATGTGCAACATGAACCCTAATCATTTGCTTAATTATAAAAAAAAAAAAAAAAAAAAAAAAAAGTTGAATGAGCTTGATAAACCCCACAAGCAACACATAACATTGAAAATTTTACATCATAATACTTCCCTGCAACATTTACTAATGGATTTCTCAGTATAAGGAAAAAAGTTATAAGAATGTTGTTAGGCCTAAAGAATGCTTCAACAAAGGTTCCTATGTTACAGATTAGCATTTTTGAAAAAAAAAATGAAAAGATATTTTATTTTAGAAAATTATTGCCTATACTTGAAATGGTCTCTTTAAGACATTTCAATGATTTCTGAATAATTATCTTGAGGTTGATGTTCTGCCTTATCATGAGGAAAAAATGCAAAGGAGATAATCATATGTGTTTAATCTTGCTGATTTTGTTTTATGATTTTTTTATTTATTCAAATTTCAACCACAAATTTGTATTTTAATTTACATGATGAAGCTGTCCTGATGCTGCAATTGTCTGGTTTCGTGATCAGCCTACAAATCAAATGACAAGAAAAGAATAAAGATTGCCATACTGCTTTCAGTCATTCCAGGCATGCTAATCTTGGCTGCTCTGTTCTCCTACATTATAAAGAAAATAAGGAAAAGAGGTAAACGAATTCACCTTATCTTACCAAATCATCATCACTATTTTTCAAGTACATTTAGATTAAGAGGCTAAAGTGACAGAATAGGCCAAGAGAACTACGAGGAAAAAGTAGAAGTGCCTTTGCTTGATTTGGCTTCCATTGATGCTGCTACCAATAGTTTCTCCGAAGAAAATTTAATAGGAATCGGTGGATTTGGTCCTGTTTACAAGGTGAGACTCACTACTTGACTCACTACTTCTTGCCATACAATGGTCAAAAAAGTATCACTTAGTTTTTGCTTCTTATAGACCAAGTGTTGTAAGTTGTATGTTCTTTCTAAGCGACTTGCAGGGCATCCTTCCAACGGGAAAAGAAATTGCTGTAAAGAGGCTGTCTAAGAATTCAGGACAAGGTACTGAAGAGTTTAGCAATGAAGTATTTTTAATTGCCAAACTTCAACACAGAAATCTTGTTGCGCTCTATGGCTGCTGCGTTCATGGAGACGAAAGGCTTTTGGTTTATGAATATATGCCCAACAAAAGCTTGGATTATTTTATCTTCGGTTTGATGTCTTGACCTTTCATGCATCCCATCATATTACATAATATTTGATTACTCAATCTTCAATACAATAAGCTCAAATAAGATTGGAAAGGCTTCATTTTGAAAAAAGTTATGTCATTGGGGTGGTGTGCAGATCATGACAGGAGAGTGTCATTGGCATGGCAGAAACGCTTTGACATTATCATGCAGATTGTGAGAGGACTTCTGTATCTACACCAAGACTCCAAGCTCCAAATCATCCACAGAGATCTCAAAGCTAGCAATATTCTGCTAGATAGTAATATGAACCCCAAAATTTCAGACTTTGGCTTGGCAAGATGCTTTGAAGAAGATAATAAAGTGTCAGAAACTAAGAGAATTGTTGGAACATTGTAAGTTCAATCATTTGTATCACAGCCTTTTAGCATTCCAAGGGACTTACTCCTGATATTTCCGTGCAGTGGATATATTTCTCCAGAGTATGCAGCTAATGGTAAATTCTCAGCAAAGTCTGATGTTTTCAGCTTTGGTGTACTTCTACTAGAGATAATAAGTGGCCAAAAGATTAACAGTTTCTGTCACCCTGATCACCACGATAGCCTATTGGACCATGTAAGTACAGAGAATGATTTTGTAGCTTTTGTTCCTTTTTCAAAGCAAATTTTCTAATGACAATTATTGTAGGCATGGTTGCTGTGGAATGAAGGAAGGGCCATAGAGCTGGTAGATACATGCTTGGAGGATTCTATTGTTGAATCTCAAGTTCTTAGATGTATTCAAGTAGGTTTATTATGTGTTCAAAATTTACCCAAAGACAGGCCAACAATGTCATCAGTAAATTTTATGCTGGCAAATGAAGAAGCAAGTTTGCCTCATCCCAAAGAGCCAGGATTCTTCGCAGACACAAGTTGCAATACAAATGCAGAGAGAAGAAAGGAAGAACAGAATACCGTTAATGTAGTGACTATAACAATGATGGGAGGGAGATAGTAATTCCTGGCAAATTTGCCTTTAGCTTTCCTTCTTCTTCTTAGGTCATATTCCTGCTAGATTTCTAACTGCAAAAAAAAAAAAAAAAAAAAAAAAAGTAAAAACTAACTGCAATGCTTATTTTAGATATCAGCACCTTATGAACTTTAAGGATATATATATATATATACATATATATATATATATATAATTAATTAAGTTGATTGACTGACTGTAATATCTTTCTCTGTTTCTCTTGTTCTGTAGATGTTTATTTGTTTTAGCGGTCCGTTCCAGTAATAGTGAGCCGCTATGAACGCTTTCTTATCTCTTCTGCAGCTTCTCCCTTTTCTCCTCATGTGAAAAGTTAACAACC
The DNA here is from genome assembly GCA_033439115.1 of Firmiana major. Taxonomy (NCBI): domain Eukaryota; kingdom Viridiplantae; phylum Streptophyta; class Magnoliopsida; order Malvales; family Malvaceae; genus Firmiana; species Firmiana major. Next base: position 67,902,690 of record CM065905.1, read on the forward strand.
TAATACCCAGATTCTGTAAACAAATTACCATAAAAAATCAATCTTGAGCATCAAACAAAAGAGCACAGATCAATTACGAAGAAAGAAGCAAAAATTCTACACCAATCTTGAGCATAAAACAAATTAGCTTGCGTGTGCCAGTGTCAGGAGGGAGTTGTTGTTCTTTATCTCTTTTATTCATGTTTATTTCATGAATTAATATGTTTTCGTCTTTTAACTTTTGACAATATTAATACTAATAAGAGTGGTTTGAATTATTCTGACCGGTGAGTTTTTTTATGCATGGAGATGCATAACAAGATTGTGTTGCTGGATTGCAACCATTCAATGTATATGAAATGCTACCGGTGCTTGAGAAGAAATTTTCGGAGGCTTGAGAAGTTATGCTTTAGGGAAAGAAATGGGATGAATGAAGATTAAGTTAGTAATTTTACTAAAATTTTGAGATTGTTTTTAATAGCCAAAGTTCAACACAGAATCTTGTTTGGCTCTATGGCAGCTGCATCCTGGGAGAAGAAAGGATTTTGGTTTATATGAATATATGCCTAACAAAAGCTTGAATCATTTTATCTTAAGTTTGATTTCTTGGCCTTTCACGCATCCTGTCATATTACATAATATTTGATTACTCAATCTTCAGTACAACAAGCTCAAATAAGTTAATCCTTAATCTTGAGAAAGTTACAAGTCATGGTGGTAGTGTGCAGATCATGACCGGAGAGAATTATTGGCATGGCAGAAACGCTTTGACATTATCATGCAGATTGTGAGAGGACTTGTGCATCTACACCAAGACTCTAAGCTCCAAATTATCCACAGAGACCTCAAGGCTAGCAATATTCTGCTAGATAGTAATATGAACCCTAAAATTTCAGACTTTGGCTTGGCAAGAGCTTTTGAAGGGGATAATAAAGTGTCAGAAACTAGGAGAATTATTGCAACATTGTAAGTTCAATCATTTGTAATCCCAGGCTTTTAGCATTCTGAAGGACTTACTCCTGATATTTTCATGCAGTTGGATATATGTCTCCAGAGTATACAGCTAAAGGTAAATTATAAGCAAAGTCTGATGTTTTCAGCTTTGGTGTACTTCTACTTGAGATAATAAGTGGCCAAAAGATTAGCAGTTTCTGTAAGTATAGAGAATGATTTTGCAGCTTTTGTTCCTTTTTCATTGCAGATTTTCTAATGACTATTATTTTGGCATGGTTGCTGTGGAATGAAGGAAGGGCCATAGAGCTAATTGATGCATGCTTGGGGGATTCTATTGTTGAATCTCAAGTTCTTCGATGTATTCAAGTGGGCTTATTATGTGTCCAAAATTTACCCAAAGACAGGCCAACAATGTCATCAGTAAATTTTATGCTGGCAAATGAAGAAGCAAGTTTGCCTCACCCTAAAAAACCAGGATTCTTCACAGATACAAGCTGCAATGCAAATACAGCAACAAGAAAGGAAGAACTGCATACAGTAAATTAGTTGACTATAACAATTATGGGAGGGAGATAGTAATTCCCAGCAAGTTTGCTGTTTGTTTTCCTCCATTTGCTTAGTGAATATTGCTGCTATGTCTCTAACTGCAAAACAAAATGTGTAAACTAACTGCAATGCTTATTGTAGATATCAGCACCTTATAAACTTTTAGGATATGTAAGTAAGTTGATTGACTGACTGTAATAACTTGTTCTCTTTCTCCTGTCGTGCTGGTTGTTATTAATTAAGCAATTATTGTGTAATTGAGTTAGGCATGGTTGTTGTGGAACAAAGACTAATGAATTCTTGCTAAATGTATTCAATAGGGTTTGACAATGTCTTCAACTATTCCCATAGAGGACTGGTGTTAGACCCTAAGATACTGGGCCATCACCGGGAGCGTTTATAGGAGAGAACGACCTTGTGACAACTGGCCAGTGTAGTCTTTTGTATAATCCATGCCGGTAAATGACACAGAAATATTGCATGAACCTAAACAACTTGGTTACTTGTTTATAAGAATGTTCCAATGATGTGGATGTGACATCAAAAGAGTAGAAGCAATTTCAGAAAAAGCAATATCATCAACATTGCAAGATGGAAGATACAATGTATTGACTATTTTTCTGAATTTTCAATTTGCATTTGTCAAGTCATAGGCTTATGTGTATTAATTAAATTTATTAATTGACAAAATTAATAGGTATGGGAAGTGGAAGAGATAATGGCATGAGCTTAAGGGTTTTGTTCTGGTGTAAACTTAAAAATGAAGCTATTGACCTCAAATTTTTATTTTTGACTCAGATTATTGAATAAAAATGTATCCTGTTATTGACTAAAAACTTGTGATTTCTCACCAACTGACATAGTGAATAAGTAATTGAATAGTCGGAAGACAGATTTTTCTTCTAACTTCAAAATTTGTGTTCATACATAAACAGAAAATTTCATAGGAATGTCAAGAGAAGGTTTCAGATAACGTCAATGAAGATATTTTTGATACATACATACACTTAATCAAAGGGTGAATGGACCTGCAAAAGAAAAGTAGAGTTAAAGCTTTACAATGTAGTGGTGGTGTAAGGGTGAAGATTTAGATGTGACGTTTCAATTTTACATTGAGAATTTATAAGCATTTTTATGATATATATATATATGTAAAGACTTACAGAAATCGTCAGTTGTCACATCCTAATTTTGCATTTGGAAATTGTAAGATTTTAATTGTAGTTTACAGATTGAAGTTTGAAGTTCTAAATCCATGGAAAAATTTTGATACAGTTTGAAGTTCTGAAGCCATACTTCCCCAAACACATTGAAATAATAACAATTTGAATTCATACACCGGATCTTGCTGGTTAAAAGTGGGCATAAGAATTTTCTAAAAAAAAATTAAGCAGAGATAAACCAGCCATTTCTGACATTGTCTCAATGCTCAACAATGAAAGTATGATCCTGCTTTCTCCAAAACAACCAGCCTTCTTAAAAGTAAGAAGCATCGCCAACCTGCACTTGGCGAAGAGCAGACCAGAAGCTTACTCTGCAAATGATGTAAAGTTTTCAGCCTTCTGTTAAGCTTCTTGAATCATTTCATTGATACCCTTAGGTTTCATTCCACTGATAACTTGCCTGAGAAGGCAGCTTGGGGTTGACCAGAAGCTGAATCAATCGATAATGCAATGAAATGTTGCACCTGTTTTCAGTTTCCTTAACCCCTCACCTTAATTCTTCATTTATACAAAAATACTAATAGTTATTACAATTATAAATTCTGATAAATATAGCACATCATAATTTAGGTCAGATAGCTAACAATTCGTTTTCGTTTGAAGGCTGAAAACCCACAGATAAAGTTACAAAGTCCTCCTTGTAACAAAACTTGCAGACTAGGTCAGCCAACATGCGAAATTGATTGACTTCTGGGGGCATTTTCTTTGTGGGATCCAATTTTATACACTTTTGTCAAATACAGACTTTGACAAACAAGTTTATATATTATATTTTGACAGTTAAAATGATCAACTGGAAAAAATAAACATGGCTGTCCATTCTTTTTCCTGCCCTTGCAAGAAAATCTTGGCAACTCTGTTCTTTATCTTTGTGTTTAATATTGAAACTACCTACAGAGAACAACAATTGGCAACTGTTTAACGTTAGTTGTCAAATGAAGAGTTCTTTCACAAGCCTCTTTTTTTACCTTTTGCCGTTTTTGTCTATCATGAAGTTGTCATTTGCGGCTGATATGATAACTCCAGCACAATCTATTACTGATGGAGAGACATTGGTTTCTTCAGCCCGAAGCTTTGAACTGGGTTTCTTCTCTCCGGGAAAGTCAAAGAACAGATTCCTCGGGATGTGGTACAGGAATGTTCCTGAGACAGTAGTGTGGGTTGCAAACAGAAATAGCCCAATCGCTGATAAAGGTGGAGTTTTAACCATCAACAGCCATGGAAACTTGGTACTCTTTGATGGAACAAACAACACTGTTTGGTCTTCAAACGTCTCTAGCAAAGCAGGTGGTCCAGTACTGGCACAACTCTTAGATTCTGGAAACTTTGTTGTTAAAGAAAACAAAACCATGCAACCAGTTGAGATGTATCTGTGGCAGAGCTTTGATTACCCGTCAGACACGATGTTGCCGGGCATGAAACTTGGAAAGAATTTAAAAACGGGATCAGAATGGTTTTTAACATCTTGGAAGAGTGCTGATGATCCTTCTCCAGGAAACTTTACTTTCAAACTTAGCATTCAAGGCTTGCCTTCTGTAGTTGCATATATGGGATCAGCAAAACTGTTCCGCTCTGGAATCTGGAATGGATATAATTTTGGTGGTCGTAGTACTCCTTCATATCAAAACTTGGTTTTTGTACCATCTTTGGTGCATAATGAGGATGAAATCTATTACAGTTATGAGCCTTTCAACAACCCAATTATCACGCTATTAACTTTGAACCAGTCAGGTACTGCGCCACGCGTTATATGGAATGAGAGGAGCACTAAATGGGACACATTTGCCATATTGCCGCAAGACCAATGTGACCTATATGGCCAATGCGGAGCAAATAGTATTTGCAGCAACAAGAAGACACCAATTTGCGAGTGTTTGAAAGGGTTCAGACCTGAATCAAAAGGGGTGGATTCAAATAATCACAGTTGGTCTAAAAAGTGTGTAAAAGAATCGTCATCAGATTGCCAAAATGGAGAGGGGTTTCTAAAACTTGTTGGTATGAAACTGCCTGACTTGATAGAGTTCAAGTTGAATGAGAGTATGAACATTAAGGAATGTGAGATGGACTGCTTGAAAAACTGCTCATGTAGTGCTTATGCAAGCACAAAATTTGAAGAACAAGAGAAGGGTTGTTTGATGTGGTATGGGGACCTGATTGATATGAAAGACTTATCAGATGAAGAAGCGGGACATAGTATCCATGTAAGGATGCCGTCTTCAGAACTAGGTAAGTGAAGTGTGAGAAATATTACTTTCATGGTTGTTTTCACATTGTTTTGTTGCAGTACTTCATCTGAAAATATCTTTGGTCCTAATAATAAGTTTCTATTAGCAACATGAACCCTAATCATTTTCTTAATTATAAATTAAAAAAAAAAGGTCGAACAAGCTTTGTAAACCCACAAGTAACATATAACCTTGAAAACTTTATATCATAATACTTCCCTGCAAGATTTACCAGCAGAAATTTGCTCTGTATAGGGAAAAAAAATCTTTAAAAAAGGTGTTAGGCCTAAAGAATGTTCTAGCAAAGGTTCCTGTGTTACATATAAGCATTTTTTTTTTAAAAATGTAAAGATCATTTATTTAAGAAAATTATTGTCTATACTTGAAATGGTCTCTTTAAGACTTTTCAATGATTTCTAAAATATTTATCTTGTGCTTGATTTTGTGCCATATCATGTGGAAAAAAATGGAAGGGAGTTAAGAATATGTGTTTGATCTTGCTGATTTTGTTTTATAATTTTTTTTATTCAAATTTCAGCTAAAAAATTGTATTTTAATTTACATGATGAAGTTTTCCTGATGCTGCAATTGTCTGGTTCCATGATCAGCCTACAAAAATGACAGGAAAAGAATAAAGATCACCGTACTGCTTTCAGTCATTCCTGGCATGGTAATCTTGGCTGCTCTGTTATGCTACATCATCAGGAAGAAAATAAGGAAAAGAGGTAAAAAAAATTCACCTTACCTTTTAAAATCATCATCACTATTTTTCAAGTACATGTAGACTTAGACTCTAAAGTGTCAGAATAGGCCTAGAGAGCTGCAGGGGTAATGTAGAAGTGCCTTTGTTTGATTTGGCTTCCATTGATGCTGCTACCAATAGTTTCTCCAAAGAAAATTTAATAGGAATCGGTGGATTTGGTCCTGTTTACAAGGTAAGACTCACTACTTGACTCACTACTTCTTGTCATACAATGGTCAAAAAAGTATCAGTTAGTTTTTGCTTCTTATAGACCAAGTTTTGTAAGTTGTATGTTCTTTCTAAGCGACTTGCAGGGCATCCTTCCAACGGGAAAAGAAATTGCTGTAAAGAGGCTGTCGAAGAATTCAGGACAAGGTGCTGAAGAGTTTAGCAATGAAGTATTTTTAATTGCCAAACTCCAACACAGAAATCTTGTTGCGCTCTATGGCTGCTGCGTTCATGGAGACGAAAGGCTTTTGGTTTATGAATATATGCCCAACAAAAGCTTGGATTATTTTATCTTCGGTTTGATGTCTTGACCTTTCATGCATCCCATCATATTACATAATATTTGATTACTCAATCTTCAATACAATAAGCTCAAATAAGACTGGAAAGGCTTCATTTTGAAAAACGTTATGTCATTGGGGTGGTGTGCAGATCATGGCAGGAGAGTGTCTTTGGCATGGCAGAAACGCTTTGACATTATCATGCAGATTGTGAGAGGACTTCTGTATCTACACCAAGACTCCAAGCTCCAAATCATCCACAGAGATCTCAAAGCTAGCAATATTCTGCTGGATAGTAATATGAACCCCAAAATTTCAGACTTTGGCTTGGCAAGATGCTTTGAAGAAGATAATAAAGTGTCAGAAACTAAGAGAATTGTTGGAACATTGTAAGTTCAATAATTTGTATCACAGCCTTTCAGCATTCCAAGGGACTTACTCCTGATATTTCCCTGCAGTGGATATATTTCTCCAGAGTATGCAGCTAATGGTAAATTCTCAGCAAAGTCTGATGTTTTCAGCTTTGGTGTACTTCTACTAGAGATAATAAGTGGCCAAAAGATTAACAGTTTCTGTCACCCTGATCACCACGATAGCCTATTGGGCCATGTAAGTACGGAGAACGATTTTGTAGCTTTTGTTCCTTTTTCACAGCAAATTTTCTAATGACAATTATTGTAGGCATGGTTGCTGTGGAATGAAGGAAGGGCCATAGAGCTGGTAGATACATGCTTGGAGGATTCTATTGTTGAATCTCAAGTTCTTAGATGTATTCAAGTAGGTTTATTATGTGTTCAAAATTTACCCAAAGACAGGCCAACAATGTCATCAGTAAATTTTATGCTAGCAAATGAAGAAGCAAGTTTGGATCATCCTAAAGAGCCAGGATTCTTCACAGATACAAATTGCAATGCAAATACAGCAACAAGAAAGGAAGAACTGCATACCATAAATGCAGTGACCATAACAGTGATGGGAGGGAGATAGTAATTCCTCACAAATTTGCCTTTTGCTTTCCTCATTTTGCTTGGGTCATATTCCTTCTATATTTCTAACTGCAAAACAAAAGCAAAAAATGTGCAAAAAATTGTTGAATTATATTTATAGTATTTTAAAGAAAGTTTGGTTTATATATAAAGGATCTATACTTATTTTCGGAGAGCGAAACAAGGGTACTTACTCTCTCAACAAGGGCACTCTTTGAGCTTCAAACCCCTACATTTTGACACGTAAGGTCCACTTGGGACTAGCAAGTTTCTACTAAATCAATAACTCATTGTAGTATTTTAATGAAAGTTGTTAGATATAAAAAAAAATTTCGTGACCATAATAACTATGACTAGACCTATCTATAGGTCGGACAACCTGTTAAAATCCCAAAATTTGTTTGACTTTTTTGTAGACTTTGATAAAAAAAAGCTTGATAAACTGGTTTTTAAAAAAAATAAGCTCAATGAATTTTTGAGCCGAGTTCGACCTTTACTATAGAGACTTAGGTTTGACCCGACCTGAATTAATATTAAAATCTTTTTATATATTTTACTAAATAGACATGCAATGTTTGAGAAACCAAATTAAACTTTTAAAGAGAATAAAAGAATAAAAAAAATTAAAATGAAAAAAAAAAGGCTGAGCATGAGGTTGTGTAATAAAATCTAAAACGAGTTTGGACTAAAATTCAAGTCTGATTAATTGAGATGGGCCAAGCTCGATCATGTATATGGTCCATTAATATATAGCCTAAGTCTGACTCATTTAGACTCACGGATACCTCTAACTACAATTGATGCTATTATGCATAAGACGTCCACAATTAATGACGAAATCTTTATTTATTGAAAGTTTAGTTTAAATATATTAAATATAAAAAATAATTACAAAACTAAAATACTTTTATTTTTTCATAATTATTAAAACTTTTATAATTATTCTTAACGTGATTTATATTTTGAAATCTTTACATAATACTTTTATTATCAATGTTTTTGAAAATGATTTTTCTATGTATATAACTAACCTAACATTCAACCCTTGATCTTTCCTTCTATTATGCAAATGAGTTTTGAAGATATTTATTGCTAAAAATGTTATCATTACTCTGATTATGACAATTAGTAAAATCAATATTAGTTCAATAACAAATAAATTAGTAGATATATATTTTATCATTTTTCATTCTCAACTATTCTTATAAAAAATTGTCCGTTCCTTTTAAATTTAAAAACTTAATCCTAGAATATAATTTTGAAGTTGTTAGTTGGAAATTGCACCAATTTTTTTTTTTTTTGAAAAAATTTAACAAGATGCAGAAAAAATTTATCTTCGACATATAAATGAACAATTTTTTTAGAACTCCGCTCTTGCTGCTATCATGATAAATGTTATTTGATCGTCGAAAACTTGAGTCGAAAACTTGATCATAAGTTAACCGTAATAATCTCAAATTTAATTATTTTTAAAGAAAGGAAACAATAATCAAATCCAACTTATATAGTTAATCCATACATTATTAACTAACCAAATATTGTGCAATTGAGTAATATAAGTAATAATAATTTTTTTCTTTTAAATGTTAAATAATATAATATTTTAATATTAAATATTAATATGATTATTTTTAATATTTTATTAGTTATGTTAATATCATTAGAAAAAAAATTCAAAAAATAATCAAACAACCAAAAAAAAATTATTAACTCATCCAAATAACAAAAAAAAAATTAATTTTTTTAATTTTTAAAAATTATTTTCAATAAACCAAACAAATGAAGCCCCTAACTACTAAATGTATTCGGTTGGGTTTGACGATGTCTACAAAATTTCCATAGGACAGGCCAAGGATGTCTTTTGCTTGTATCCAACGTCAATCAGAGTAGAACAATTTCAGAAAAAGGAGTATCCATAACATTGCAAGAAGGAAGATACAAATTTAACAGCAGTTTATGAAACCTTGTTTTGTTTTATAATGCATTTAGTGGAGTTTTTAAATTCTATAAACTAAATTATAATGATGATATATACCCTTTAAGGAATATTAAAAAATAAATAACTAATTACAGTACGATATGTTTTTATCATTTTAACTTTATTTTTGAAATTTAAGAATTCTATTGATAATAAATTGAATAATTATTTGAAATTTGAATATATATTATCAAGCGTCTGTTTGACTCACCGGTTGGTATCAATGAGCCATGATGCGTTAAGATATTACAAATAAGACAAAAAAATTTAGGAAAGGTCAATTACATTTTTGCCTTTGATATTAAATTATTTTATTAAAAAATATATATCCTTAATATTTATTTTTCTTTTTTCAATTTCATCGAAGTCGATCTTATCACTGTCCAAGTCATTGGTTTATGTAAATTAATTAAATTTATTAATTGATAAATTAAATAAATATGGGAAGGGGAGAGATAATAGCATGAGTTGAAGGGTTCTGTTTTGTCGTCAACATAATAAGTACAGCTATTGACTTCAAACTTTATTGTTAACTTAGATTATTGGATACAATAGAAACTAATATTGACTTGAAATTTTTTATTTTTCATTGCCTAACATAGTGTATGTAAATTGAACAGTAAGAAGACAACCTTTTCTTCTACTGTCTTTTATTTTAACTTCAAAATTTGTGTTCATAAGGAAAATTTCATTAGACTTTGAAGAGAAGGCTTAGGTTAATGTCAGTTGACATTAAGATACTATTGGTGATGGTACATACATGCACATAATCATAAGGTGAATGAACTTGTAACATATAAATAAGGTAATGTAAGGGTGAGGATTTGCTGTGACGTCTAAATTAATCTTACATTGAGAATTTGCAAACAGAACTCGTAGATTGGGTCAGCCAACACGCGAAACTCGTTGACTTCAGGGGGATTATTCTTTGTGGGATTTTAATTTTATACAGTTTTTGTCAAATAAAGACTTTGACAAATAAGATTTTATAGTTTGTTGTCTTTTGACAAGTGACACTGACATGATCAAGTGGAAAAAAATAAGCATGGCCGTCCGTTCTATTCCAGTCCTTGGAAGTAAAACTTGGCAACTCTGTTTGTTATCTTGCAGTTCAGCATTGAAACTACAATAGAGGATAACAATTGGCAACTGTTTAATGTTAATTGTCAAATGAAGAGTTCTCTTACAAGCCTCTTTTTTTACCTTCTGATGTTTTTGTTAACCATGAAGTTGTCATTTGCAGCAGATATGATGGCTCCGGAACAATCTATTACTGATGGTGAGACTTTGGTTTCTTCATCCCGAAGCTTTGAACTGGGTTTCTTCTCTCCTGGCAACTCAAAGAACAGATACCTGGGGATGTGGTACAAGGATGTTCCTGGGACAGTTGTGTGGGTTGCAAACAGAAATAGCCCAATTGCTGATAAAGGTGGAGTTTTAAGCATCAACAGCTATGGAAACCTGATACTCTTTGATGGAACCAACAGCACTGTTTGGTCTTCAAATGTCACTAGAAAAGCAGTAGGTCCAGTACGGGCACAACTCTTAGATTCTGGAAATTTTGTTGTCAAAGACAACAAAACCATGCAACCTGCTGAGATCTACCTGTGGCAGAGCTTTGATTACCTGACAGACACGCTGTTGCCAGGCATGAAGCTTGGAAAGAACTTAAAAACTGGATCAGAATGGTTTCTAACATCTTGGAAGAGTGCTGATGATCCATCTCCAGGAAACTTTACCTTCAAACTTAGCATTCAAGGCTTGCCTTCTATAGTAGCTTATTTGGGCTCAGCAAAACTGTTCCGCACTGATGCCTGGGATGGATATAACTTTGGTGGTGGTAGTACTCCTTTCTTTCCCAACATGGTTTTTGTACCATCTTTGGTGCATAATGGGGATGAAATCTATTACAGTTATGAGCCTTTCAACAACCTAATTATTACACGATTAACCTTGAACCAGTCAGGTACTGCTCTGCGTGTTGTATGGAATGAGAGGAGCACTAAATGGGACACATATGCCTTATTGCCGCGAGACCAATGCGACCCATATGGTCAATGTGGAGCAAATGGTATTTGCAGCACCAACAAGACACCAATCTGTGAGTGTCTGAAAGGGTTCAGACCTGAATCACAAGGGGTGGTTTCAAATAATCGCTATTGGTCTAAAAAGTGCCTAAAAGAATCGCCATCAGATTGCCAAAATGGAGAGGGGTTTCTAAAACTTGTTGGGGTGAAACTGCCTGACTTGATAGAGTTCAAGTTGAATGAGAGTATGAACATTAAGGAATGTGAGATGGACTGCTTGAAAAACTGCTCTTGCAATGCTTATGCAAGCACGAAATTAAATGAACAAAAGAAGGGTTGTTTGATGTGGTATGGGGACCTGATTGATATGAAAGACCTATCAGCAGAGGCAGCAGGGCATGATATCTATATAAGAGTACCGACTTCAGAACTATGTAAGTAAACTGTGAGAAATATAACGTTCATGGTCTTTTTCACATTGTTTTGTTGCATAACTTCATCCGAAAATATCTTTGATCCTAGTAATAAGTTTCGATTTGCAACATGAACCCTAATCATTTGCTTAATAATAATAATAAGGTTGAATGAGCTTGATAAACCCACAAGCAATACATAACATCGAAAATTTTACACCATAATACTTCCCTGCAACATTTACTAGTTGATACCAACAGAAACACTGTTCTTTTGCTGTGTAAGGAAAAATAGATCTTTAAGAAAGATGTTGGCCTAAAGAATGCCTTAGCAAAGGTTCCTGTGTTACGGATTAGCATTTTTCAGAAAAAAAGATTTCTTATTTAAGAAAATTATAGTCTATACTTGAAATGGTCTCGTTAAGACTTTTTGGCGATTTCTGAAAAAATAGCTTGAGCTTGATGTTCTGCCTTATCAGGAGGGAAAAATGGAAAGGAGGTAAGCTTATGTGTTTGATCTTGCTGATTTTGTTTTACGATTTTTTTATTCAAATTTAAGCTAGAAAATTGTATTTTAATTTACATGATGAAGCTGTCCTGATGCTGCAATTGTCTGGTTTCATGATCAGCCTACAAATCAAAAGGCAAGAAAAAAATACAGATTGCCATAGTGCTTTCAGTCATTCCTGGCATGGTAATCTTGGCTGCTCTGTTCTGCTACACTATGAAGAAAATAAGCAAAATAGGTAAAAGAATTCACCTTATCTTTTCAAATCATCATCACTATTTTCAAGTACATTTAGACTTAGAGGCTAAAGTGTCAGAATAGGCCAAGAGAGCTGCAAGGATAATTTAGAAGTGCCTTTGTTTGATTTGGCTTCCATATATGCTGCTACCAATGGTTTCTTTGAAGAAAATTTAATAGGGATCGGTGGATTTGGTCCTGTTTACAAGGTAAGGCTGGATATTCCTTGCCATATAATGGTCAGAAAAGTATCTGTGAGAATTTGCATCTTATAGACCAGGAGTTGTAAGTTGTATATTCTTTCTAAGCGACTTGCAGGGCATCCTTCCAACAGGAAAAGAAATTGCTGTAAAGAGGCTGTCGAAGAATTCAGGACAAGGTGCTGAAGAGTTTGGGAATGAAGTATTTTTAATTGCCAAACTTCAACACAGAAATCTTGTTGGGCTATATGGCTGCTGCATTCAGGGAGAAGAAAGGCTATTGGTTTATGAATATATGCCCAACAAAAGCTTGGATTATTTTATCTTCGGTTTGTTGTCTTGACCTTTCATGCTTCCTATCATATTACATAATGTTTGATTACTCAATTTTCAATATATTAAACTAAAATAAGATTGGAAAGACTTCATTTTGAGAAAGTTATATAAGTCATGGGGGTAGTGTGCAGATCATGGCAGGAGAGTATTATTGGCATGGCAGAAACGCTTTGACATTATCATGCAGATTGTGAGGGGACTTCTGTATCTACACCAAGACTCTAAGCTCCAAATCATTCACAGAGATCTCAAAGCTAGCAATATTCTGCTAGATAGTAATATGAACCCTAAAATTTCAGACTTCGGCTTGGCAAGATCTTTTGAAGGGGATAATAAAGTGTCACAAACTAGGAGAATTATTGGAACATTGTAAGTTCAATCATTTGTAATCCCAACCTTTTAGCATTTCGAAGGACTTACTCCTAATATTTCCGTGCAGTGGATATATGTCTCCAGAGTATGCAGTTAAGGGTAAATTCTCAGCAAAGTCTGATGTCTTCAGCTTCGGTGTACTTCTACTAGAGATAACAAGTGGCCAAAAGAATAGTAGTTTCTGTCATCCTGATCACCACCATAGCCTATTAGGCCATGTAAGTACACAGAATGATTTTGTAGCTTCTGTTCCCTTTTATTGCAGATTTTCTAATGACTATTATTCTAGGCATGGTTGCTGTGGAAAGAAGGAAGGGCCGTAGAGCTTGTAGATGCATGCTTGGAGGATTCTATTGTTAAAACTCAAGTTCTTAGATGTATTCAAGTGGGCTTATTATGTGTTCAAAATTTACCCAAAGACAGGCCAACAATGTCATCAGTAAATTTTATGCTGGCAAATGAAGAAGCAAGTTTGCCTCAGCCTAAAGAGCCAGGATTCTTCACAGATACAAGTTGCAATGCAAATACAGCAACAAGAAAGGAAGAACTGCATACTGTAAATGTAGTGACTATAACAATGATGGGTGGGAGATAGTAATTCCTGACAAGTTTGCTTTTTGTTTTCCTCCTTTTCTTAGGGCATGTTGCTGCTATATTTCTAACTGCAAAACAAAAAATGTGTAAAACTAACTCCCACGGACATGGTATTTTGAATTAACAATAATAAATCACGTTTAAATTGGTAGATACTTGGATTATTACCTTGAAATTTTTTTTTCTTCCAGATCAATTCAATTTTCCAAGGTTGTTCCTACATAAGCAAAACTAGTTTGAAGTCAGTAGCAAATGAAATGAACAACTAAGAAATCACCATTGAGTTGAATTTTTCCTAGGCATGAACATTTGGAGTTTCGTCAGTAGGCATTTCTAATGATCCATCAACAATTCCAAATTTGTTTTTGGCTTTAGAGCATTCAATTTTTATGAGGCTTTAACAGCATGAGTTGTCTATTCTTTATTTTGCATTCAAAACTTGTAAGATTTAATTGTAGTACATGAATGAAATTTGAAGTTCTGAAGCCATACTTTTCCAAACATATTCTATGGAAAAAATTGTGATACACACCGGGTCAGAGCAGACATAAAAATTTTTCAATAAAAAAATTGAGCAGAGATTCAGAGAAGACATTAGTACCTTCTTTTCTGCACCATGTATGGGTTTGATTGTGAACCATCATCCCTAGGTTATCTCCTTTCATGCTCAGTAAAGGTTTTTTTTTTTTTTTGACTGTTGATGTTTTCTTTCAGGGCTTGAGTATTGAAGAACTAAAGTGAAATAGTGTTGTACCAACCATGTCTGATGTTGTCCCAATGCTCAACAATGAAAGTATAATTCTGGTTTGTCCTAAGCAACCTGCCTTCTTAAATGTAAGAAGCATGGCGAACCAGCAGTTGGTGAAGAGCAAGCCAGAAACTTGCTCTGTAAATGATGTAACAATTCGTTTTTGTTTGAAGCCTGAAAACCAACTAACCAAGTTCCTTGAAACAAATTTCGCAAATTGAGTCAGTCAACACGCGAGACTCATTAAATTCTGGCGGATTTTTCTTTGTGGGATTTTAATTTTATACAGTTTTGTCAAATACAGACTTTGACAGATAAGATTTTATATTTTGTTTTCTTTAGACAAATGTCATGATCAAGTGGAAAATACAAAGATGGCTGTCCATTCTATATCAGTGAAGTCAATCTTGCCAACTCTGTTATGTTATCTTTGTGTTTAATATTGAAAGCACCTACAGAGAACAACAATAGGCAACTTTTTAATGTTAATTGTCAAATGAAGAGCTCTTTCACAAACCTCTTTTTTAACCTGCTGTTTTTGTCTATCATGAAGTTGTCATTTGCAGCTGATATGATAGCTCCAACACAATCTATTACTGATGGTGAGACGTTGGTTTCTTCATCCAGAAGCTTTGAACTGGGTTTCTTCTCTCCTGGCAACTGAAAGAACAGATTCCTCGGGATGTGGTACAAGGATGTTCCTGGGACAGTTGTGTGGGTTGCAAACAGAAATAGCCCAATTGCTGATAAAGGTGGAGTTTTAACCATCAACAGTGATGGAAACCTGATGCTCATTGATGGAACAAACAGCAGTGTTTGGTCTTCAAACGTCTCTAGAAAAGCAGAAGGTCCAGTACTGGCACAACTCTTAGATTCTGAAAATTTCGTTATTAAAGACAACAAAACCATGCAATCTGCTGAGATCTACCTGTGGCAGAGCTTTGATTACCTGACAGAAACGCTGTTGCCAGGCATGAAGCTTGGAAAGAACTTAAAAACTGGGTCAGAATGGTTTCTAACATCTTGGAAAAGTGCTGATGACCCATCTCCTGGAAACTTTACTTGCAGACTTAGCATTCAAGGCTCGCCTTCTATAGTTGGTTATTTGGGATCAGCAAAAGTGTTCCGCACTGGACCATGGGATGGATTTAACTTCGGTGGTAGTAATACTCCTGTATATCCCAACTTGGCTTTTGTACCATCTTTGGTGCATAATGAGGATGAAATCTATTACAGTTATGAGCCTTTCAACAACTTGGTTATCACGCAATTAACCTTGGACCCGTCAGGCACTTCCCTGCGTGATATTTGGAATGAGAGAGGCACTAAATGGGACACAATTTCCTCAATGCCCCATGACGAATGTGACCAATACGGCAAATGTGGTGCTAATGGTATCTGCAGCATCAACAAAACACCGATTTGTGAGTGTTTGAAAGGGTTCAGACCTGAATCAGAAGGGATGGATTCAAATAATCGCAATTGGTCTAAAAAGTGTGTCAAAGAATCGTCATCAGATTGCCAAGACGGAGAGGGGTTTCTAAAACTTGTTGGGATGAAACTGCCTGAGTTGATAGAGTTCACGTTGAATGAGAGTATGAATCTTAATGAATGTGAGATGAATTGCTTGAAAAACTGCTCTTGTAGTGCTTATGCAAGCACGAAAATAGATGAACAAGAGAAAGGCTGTTTGATGTGGTATGGGGACCTGATTGATATGAAAGAACTAACAGGGCAAGCAGTGAGACATGATATCTATATAAGAGTATCATCAGAATTAAGTAAGTAAACTTCTAAAAATATAACGTTCATTTTCATTTTTGCATTGATTTGTTGCATAACTTCATCTGAAAACATCCTCGGTCCTAATAATAAGTTTCTGTTTGCAACATGAACCCTAATCATTTGCTTAATTATAAAAAAAGGAAAAAGAAAGTTGAAAGAGCTTGATAAACCCACAAGCAACATATAACATGGAAAATTGATGTCATAATACTTCCCTGCAACATTTACTAGTGGATACTAACATAAACACTGTTCTTTTGCTCTGTATAAGGAAAAAAATCTTTAAGAAAGCTGTTAGGCCTAGAGAATGTTTTAGCAAAGGTTCCTGTGTTACGGATTAGCATTTTTGAAAAAAATGAAAAGATTTTTAATTTAAGAAAATTATTGTCTGGACTTGAAATGGTCTCTTTGAGGATCAATGCGTGCTTTTCAATGATTTCCGGCATAATTGTCTTGAGCTTGGTGAATCCTGAGGAAAAGTGGAAAGGAGGTAAGCATATGGTTTTGATCTCGCTGATTTTTTTTTTATGATTTTTCATTCAAATTTCAACTACAATTGTCTGTTTCAGGATCAACCTACAAATCAAATGACAAGAAAAGAATAAAGATCGCCATACTGCTTTCAGTCATTCCTGGAATGGTGATCTTGGCCGCTCTGTTCTACTACATTATGAAGAAAATAAGGAAAAGAGGTAAAAAGAATTCACCTTATCTTACCAAACCATCATCACTATTTTTGAAGTACATTTAGACTTAGAGGCTAAAGTGTCAGAATAGGCCAAGAAAGCTGCAAGGATAATATAGAAGTGCCTTTGTTTGATTTGGCTTCCATGGATGCTGCTACCAATAGTTTCTCCAAAGAAAATCTAATAGGAATTGGTGGATTTGGTTCTGTTTACAAGGTAAGACTCACTACTTCTTGCCATACAATGGTCAGAAAAGTTTCAGTGAGTTATAAGTTGTATGTTGTCTAAACAACTTGCAGGGCATCCTTCCAACTGGGAAAGAAATTGCTGTGAAGAGACTGTCGAAGAATTCAGGACAAGGTGTCGAAGAGTTTAGAAATGAAGTATTTTTAATTGCCAAACTTCAACATAGAAATCTTGTTGGGCTCTATGGCAGCTGCATTCAGGGAGAAGAAAGGATTTTGGTTTATGAATATATGCCCAACAAAAGCTTGGACTATTTTATCTTTGGTTTGATTTCTTGTACTTTCATGCATCCTATCATATTACATAATATTTGATTACTCAATCTTCAATACTATAAACTCAATTAAGATTGAAAAGGTCTCATTTTGAGAAAGTTATAAGTCATGAGGGTCGTGTGCAGATCAGGGGAGGAGAGCATTATTGGCATGGCAAAATCGCTATGACATTATCATGCAGATTGTGAGAGGACTTCTGTATCTACACCAAGACTCTAAGCTCCAAATTATCCACAGAGATCTCAAAGCTAGCAATATTCTGCTAGATGGTAATATGAACCCTAAAATTTCAGACTTTGGCTTGGCAAGAACTTTTGAAGGGGATAATAAAGTGTCAGAAACTAAGAAAATTATAGGAACATTGTAAGTTCAATCATTTGTAATCACAACCTTTTAGCATTCCAAAGGACTTACTCCTGATATTTCCCTGCAGTGGATATATGTCTCCAGAGTATGCTGTTAAGGGTAGATTCTCAGCAAAGTCTGATGTTTTCAGCTTCGGTGTACTTCTACTAGAGACTATACACGGCCAAAAAAACAGCAGTTTCTGTCATCCTGATCATCACCATAGCCTATTAGGCCATGTAAGTACACAGAATGACCTTTTTAGCTTCTATTCCTTTTTATTGCAGATTTTCTAATGACTATTATTCTAGGCATGGTTGCTGTGGAAAGAAGGAAGGTCCATAGAGCTTGTAGATGCATGCTTGGAGGATTCTATTGTTGAATCTCAAGTTCTTAGATGTATTCAAGTGGGCTTATTATGTGTCCAAAATTTACCCAAAGACAGGCCAACAATGTCATCATTAAATTTTATGCTGGCAAATGAAGAGGCAAATTTGCCTCAGCCTAAAGAACCGGGATTCTTCACAGATACAAGTTGCAAAGCAAATACAGCAGCAAGAAAGGAAGAACTGCA
The DNA here is from genome assembly GCA_033439115.1 of Firmiana major. NCBI lineage: Eukaryota > Viridiplantae > Streptophyta > Magnoliopsida > Malvales > Malvaceae > Firmiana > Firmiana major. Next base: position 67,921,178 of record CM065905.1, read on the forward strand.
TACCGTCAATGTGGTGACTATAACAATGACGGGTGGCAGATAGTAATTCCTGGCAAGTTTGCTTTTTGTTTTCCTCCTTTGTTTAGGGCATATTGCTGCTATATTTCTAACTGCAAAACAAAAAATGTGTAAAACTAATGCAATCTTTCTAGTCTGATACCCATATGCACCAATCAACATTTTCTAGTCTCACAGAAATTTAATTTCTCTATTTTGGTTCAATTCATATCTAACACACTTGACACCTAACATCTAACAATTACTTTTATATAGTATAATATTTAGTGTTTCTAGAAAATATGAAATTTTCAAAGGTCTGTAAGGTGCCAATCACTGACTCTTTCTGTCAACATAGAGCTCTATTATTGAGACGCATGAAATGCAACCTATATCTACAATTCTACATGATAAAGCACAACTTGATTTTAGCTAGGAAACTAAATCTAATAAACCATTGTCAACACTACAATACTCTTGCTAAGAAACTAAAGCTAATAAACCATAAAAGTAGGTCAAGTGTAAACAGTCATTGTAAGGAATCTTTCAAGAATTCATCAAGAACCAAGTGGTGACTTTAAAAAGTAAGAATAATCAAACAACCCTCACAAACTAATGATGAATCTTTCAACAAAATAATCCAACCAAAAAAAAAAATACAAAGTTCATAAAAAGAATCCCATTACTCCTTTTTTTCTTGATGAAGCTTATTAGAGCAAAAGCTCAAAACCAGGCAAGGCAACACTCGGACCCAACCATCAAATCTCCCACTGAGCACCTCTAAAACCATGACCCCACATTGATTTGCGTGCTCAACACCACACCCAAATATTTCTCCATAACGCAACAGAAAGATAGAAAGAAAAGAAAAGAAATGGAATTAATAGTTAGTACCTCTCGTAAGCGGCCATTACAGTAGAGAACGGTGACGGTCACAGTACCATCATCAGTCGCCATCTTCCCCAACTATCCTTTCACCAGACAGCAAAAGTTCATCCTTTTTTGAATCCTTTGGAGCTCCTCAACACCCTTTCAGACCAAGAATTTTCTAAACCAAGAACAACACAACGAAAAGCACCACGAGAAAGGGAAGAGAAGTCAAGGGAAACAAACTAAGCAATGAGACTGACAGACCCACACCATTAAACTGTTCATGACAAACTACGTACGAACTATAGGAAGAAGGTGCGTAGGAACAATAGACAGAAGGTGAAATTTGCTAGCAAAGAGCAAAAGAGAGAAGAAAACAAGGATCTGTCAGGGGGTGACCATTATTTTACTTGGTTTTTTCAACCATTTTTTCAATTAAACGGTTCCCACATTTAGTAAAATAATGGTCAACGACGAATACTTTCAAGATCGGTTAGATTTATTAATTCACGTATTCATCATTAAATTTAACTGAAAAAAGGAATTATTACTTGTAAAAATGTCAACAAGAAACGTTCTTGTATCCTATTTTTCCTATGGTTGAAGGTATGGGAATTGTGGATAAGAAACAGGGGGCTGGAGTTGATTGATCCAGTGCTAGGGTAAGTATCCATGCATTTGGTAATGAGATGTATTAACATAGGGTTGCTTTGTGTTCAAGAAAAGGCCCATGATAGACCAACCATGTCTGATGTTGTCCCAATGCTCAACAATCAAAATATAATCCTTCTTTGTCCTAATGCATTTGGTAATGAGATGTATTAACCATGTCTGATGCTTCTTTCCTGGCAACTCAAAGAACGGATTCCTAGGATGTGGTACAAGGGTATTCCTGAGGCAGTTGTGTGGGTTGCCAACAGAAACAGCCCAACTGCTGATGGAGGTGCTGTTTTAACCATCAACAACGATGGAAACTTGATACTCTTTGATGGAACAAACAGCACTGTTTGCTCTCCAAACGTCTCTAGAAAAGCAGAAGGTCCGGTACTAGCACAACTCTTAGATTCTGGACACTTTGTTGTTAAAGACAACAAAACCACGCAACCTGTTGAGATGTGTCTGTGGCAAAGCTTTGATTACCCGTCAGCATGATGTTGCCAGGCGTGAAACTTGGAAAGAACTTAAAAACTGGATCAGAATGGTTTTTAACATCCTGGAAAAGTGCTGATGATCCATCTCCAGGAAACTTTACATTCAGACATAGCATTCAAGGCTTGCTTTCTATAGTGGCTTCTTTGGGATCGGCAAAAATGTTCCGCACTGGACCATGGGATGGAGTTAAATTTGTTGGTACTCCCTTATCTCCCAACTTTGTTTATGTACCATCTTTGGTGCATAATGAGGATGAAATCTATTACAGTTACGAGCCTTTCAACAACCCAATTATTACGCTATTAACCTTGGACCAGTCAGGTACTTCTCTGCGTGTTCTGTGGAATGAGAGGGGCTCTAAGGGACGCATTTGCCTTAGCGCCGCAAGACCAATGTGACCTATTTTGTCAAAGTGGTGCAAATAGTATTTGCAGCATCAGCAAGGCACCAATTTGTGAGTGCCTAAAAGGGTTTAGACCTGAATCAATCTTGTTACTAGAAATTGTGAGTGGCAGGACAAAATACTAGCTTCGATCAATCTGAGTCTCTCCATCTTCTTGGATATGTGAGTATATATTTATCATTAGGCATCATTTGTTCAATGAATTTACAAATGGATTGCAGTTATTATTGCTATTTCCTGTTACTATAGGCATGTGATTTGTGGGTAAGCGACAGGGTATTGAACTTGGTTGATCCGATGCTTGGGGAAGGACCGACACATTTGGCAATGAGATATGTTAACATAGGGCTGCTTTACGTTCAAGAAATTGCAGATGATAGACCAACCATGTCTGATGTTGTCTCCATGCTTAACAGTCAAAGTGTGATCCTACTGTCACCTAAACAACCTGCTTTCTTGAACCTGAGAAGCTCGGCGAACTCACAGCTAGAAATCTGCTCTGTAATTGATGAAACATATGCAGTCTTGGAAGCTCGTTAATGTGTTTTCTTTGTGGTTTAATTCGAAGAATTATGCATCAAGATCCCGTTCAATGGGAAGTAGTACATTTCTACTATTGGTAAATTTAGAAAGGGCCATGCATATGATGAAGATGATCATCATAGTGCTGCTGATGAAAACTATATACTGATAATTTGTTGGAATAGATCAACTTTGAGATGCGTAGATAGTTCAATTTGGAATATTATTCAAGACAAAAAATAATGATGAAGCGTCAGAGTTTTACATTCAAAAGATGATAATAGTAAGAGAATAAAAAAATATAATAATATGTAAATAATAATAAATTTAAAGTCTCAAAGAGTATCCTTATGTGTACATTGATATCCTTTATATAGTTTACTAGCTAGTAGTATTTAGGAATAATTAAGATTCTGTATTATTTAATAAAAATTCTTTTTGATATGAGGTTAAATGCTCAATTTAGAGTCTAACATTTGAGTTATTTTTCGATTAAAGACATAATCTTAACAAAATATTTTCAAATTTGATCAATTAAGGACCTTTTTAGGTTGAAAGTGAAAATGTATGTATATTTTTTTCTTTTTTCATTTTTTCTTTCTTTTTCTATTTTCTTTTTCCTCTTTTTTATTTCTTTCTCTTTCTCTCTCTACTTTAGTTTAGTTTAGCTTCTATCTTTAGTTTTAAATTATTGAATGTGGGTATTTTAGATATAATCTTTTAAAATATTTGTTAGTTAGCAAGAATGTTACTATCATTAAAAATATTTGTAACCTATCATTTTAAAGATTTGAAATTGTTTGTGTTACATGCTTATGGAATTCATCTAATGAGTATCTTACATTTGTTGCATCCTAAATTTTTGGGTTTGAGGTGTGACACTAGCATATGCCCTTCAACCCACTTGTGCTTAAATATAATATTGCCAAGCCAATAGTCAGAGGATAATATTGACTTTGTTGTTTGAATATTTCCTGACTGTTTTTCAACTATGTTATTGTATGTTATTGTTGGTCATGGTTTTAAATAATTATAAATAATTAAATTCAATTTAAAATTTATATTTAATGAAATTCGAACATGTGATCCTAAAATAATCAGTGCGAATTAGTTGAGATTGAGACTTGATTAAGGACTTGACCAAGTGGTTTTGAACTTTTGAGAACTTAGATGAAGCATCAAATGTTCTGATTCTGTCAGAAGTAAACAAATAGAAGAAAGAAGACTAAAGCTACCTGGTTTGAGAATTTTTCCATTTCATAGTTTGAAAATTATCAGAAACCGGTAGGAAAATCCATGCAATGACTTTTCTGTAGGCAACAGGCTGACAGCCCATTAAAGATTCGTAGGGTTCCTATTTTCTGGCATGTTTTACATTCATAAACTCCTCACTCTATCATCTGTAAGTCACCTTAAGGCTTCTTTTTAATGGAGGTTGTCTGGTGCTTGATTCTGTTCTCGTCCTTCATTGTGAAAACCTCCACACTAAATATTATTACTCCAGGACTGTCTATAAAAGATGGTGAAACTCTTATATCAGCTGGTGGAAGCTTTGAACTGGGATTTTTTAGCCCAGGAAGTTCGAAGAGTACTAGATATGTTGGAATATGGTACAAGAAAGTTTCTACCGGGACTGTTGTATGGGTGGCCAACAGGGAAGCTCCTGTTTTTGATTCCTCAGGAGTTCTAAGTTTCAGTAACCAAGGAATTCTCACACTTCTGAACAGCACGAAAAGCGTTGTTTGGTCTTCTAACACATCAAGAACTGCCCAGGATCCTGTTTTGCAGCTCTTGGAGTCGGGAAATCTTGTAGTGAAAGACAGAAATGATAACAATCCTCAGAACTTTTTGTGGCAAAGTTTTGATTATCCTTGTGATAACATTTTACCAGGAATGAAAATTGGAAAGAACTTTGTCACCGGTTTTGAGAGGTATATATGGTCCTGGAAAAGCACAGATGATCCTGCTCAAGGACCATTTTCATTAAGCATAGATCCCCGTGGATTACCTCAATTAGTTGTTAAGAAGGGATCGGAAATAGTGTATAGAGTTGGGTCATGGGATGGCTTTTTCTTTTCAAGCCTGAAGCCAGATGCTAATCCATTTCCAGCATATTCATATCAGTTTGTCTTGAATAAGAATGAGGTGTACTACAAATCTGAGCTCCGGAACAGTTCAGTTATTTCGAGGTATGCAATGAATCCATCAGGCCTCATGCAGCGTTTCATATGGAATGAGAGAAAACAAGAATGGGCAATTTTCTCTACGGCGCAGACAGATCAGTGTGCTGTCTATGGGTTATGTGGAGCATATGCTAGCTGCAAATCTGGTAGGTTTACTCCATGTGCATGCCTGGAAGGATTTGTGCGCAAATTGCCCAGCTCTGGTGATGGGAAGTCAGAAGATTGGTCAGATGGGTGTGTTAGAAGGACACCATTGGCTTGTAATAGTGGAGATGGTTTTCTGAAGCACACTCGGTTGCAATTGCCTGACACTTCAAAATCTTGGGCTAACAACAGCATGGGTCTCAAGGAGTGTGAGGAATTGTGTTTGAGAAACTGCTCTTGCATGGCATATGCAAATTTAGATATCAGAGAAGGAACTGGCTGCTTGCTCTGGTTTAATGAGTTGATTGACATGACAGAATTCACCGACGATGGTCCAGACCTCTATATTCGGCTGGCTAAGACGGAGCTAGGTAGCTGTTCTTTAACTTCTTTAAACTTCAGCCTTTTTCTAGGTCTGTAAGATAAGTTTGCCTAAATTTAGTGACAGAAAATGGAAGAACATGGAATTGGTAATAATGGGGTTTTCCTTAATAATTTATAGATCACCTTGGATTAACTTTTAAGTTTATAGATTAGCAAATATGTTGCTGAACTCAAAACCCTATTTGCTGAATCTTTGTGAGTCCAATTTTCAGATCAAATTCAAAGAAAAAAGAAGTCAAAGAAAAAGCAGAAGGCGGTAATCATAGCCATCTCCATCACAATAGCTACAGGAATGATGGTAACAATGGTTCTGTTATACAAGAGAAAGAAAAATCTTAGCAAGGAAGGTAAACAAGCTGGTTACAAGATATTGGTTTGTTGCAAGAAATTCATATCTGGGGATTATACTGTCAGATTAGATATGCCATGAGATCATATAATCTAATGAGTCTTATTCTAATTCTGGAATGAGCAGGTAATCATAAGGAAAAGATGGAATTGCCATTATTTGATTTCGCAACTATAGCTAATGCAACAGATAACTTCTCAAACAGCAATAAGCTGGGACAAGGTGGCTTTGGTCATGTATACAAGGTAATGAAGCAATATGCTGTCAGTTATCTTTGACAACATGCTGAATTATCTTTCATTTCGTGTTTCTTAACATTTTGCACTTACTGAATGAAAGGGTATGTTGAAAGAGGGAAAAGAAATTGCAGTAAAGCGACTTTCAAAGGATTCTGGACAAGGATTGGATGAATTAAAAAATGAAGTTACACTTATTGTGAATCTTCAGCACCGCAATCTTGTAAAGCTCTTTGGTTGTTGCATTGAGGAAGATGAAAGGATGCTAATCTATGAATACTTGCCCAACAAAAGTTTAGACTACTTTATTTTTGGTTTGAACTCAATAATCTTATACCTCTCGGGTTTGAATTTTTTAATCTGAAAATCAACTGAGAATGCAGCTAATGTTAATTCTTGATTGCAGATAAAACAAGAAACAAATTGCTGGACTGGCATGGGCGCATGCATATTATAGATGGAATTGCTCGAGGGCTTCTTTATCTTCATCAGGACTCTAGACTAAGGATTATCCATAGAGATCTAAAAGCGAGTAACATATTACTAGATAATAGTATGAATCCGAAGATTTCGGACTTTGGCTTAGCTAGGAAGTTTGGTGGAGATCAGACTGAGGACAAGACAAGAAGAGTGGTTGGAACATTGTAAGTTTCAACAGACTTTACTCATAATTCTCTCTGTTGGTTTTAAGGTTCTCATTTTAATTTTTTTTTCCAGCGGTTACATGTCTCCAGAGTACGCCTTTCATGGATGTTTCTCAATGAAATCCGATGTCTTCAGTTTTGGAGTATTGATTCTAGAGATAATAACAGGGAAGCGAAGCAGGGGCTACGCAGATGATGACCATAATCTTCTTGTACATGTAAGCATAAATGTCGCATATTAAATTTCTATTTCAAGCTAACAAATCATTTGCATTTATAAATTTTCAGGCATGGAGATTGTGGACAGAAGAGAGTCCAATAGAACTAATCGACAATTCTTTAGGGGACTCCTACATTATAACTGAAGTTTTAAGATGTATCCATGTAGCCCTCTTATGCGTGCAACAACGCCCAGAAGACAGACCCAACATGTCATCTGTGTTGCTTATGTTGGGTGGTGAGAGTACATTACCTCAACCAAAGCAGCCTGGTTATTTCATTGAAGAGTGTCTGCCTTCAGCCGATCATAGATCAACCAAACAATCATCTTCATTAGATGAAATCACCATCACATCGTTAGAGCCAAGATAGAAGAGCATCGTATCACTACAATTTTGTAAGGGGACTCTAAGAATCAAGCGAAAATTTGAAACATTTTCCATTACCGAAGTTCTGCATCTTTCACTATCATTTGATACCCTTGCAGGATAGTTTTTCAGTATCAAACTAAGCAGATTCTTCTTATTCTTAGAAACCTTAATTGATTGATTGTCATGTATCAACAACATTCTATTACCATCTGACAAAGACTTATCTTAGAAACCAGAGCTCTCCTAAGATGCTGTTGAAACAATCAAAATGTTCTATTGCAGTTCTCTATTCCATTATTTGGGAAAAAGAGTTATCATCTTATTTCAATTTTTTTTTTTTGTACTACGAGATGTTTTCACGTCATATTAAGTACGAGATTAATTTCTACTCGCGATACGCTGCTAGCACCTAACCCAAGAAAACTAGTGTGTAACTCACGTTACAGAGAATGAACATCAACCAGAAAACAGAACTTGTGTCTGTGACTATAAAAAAGAACTTCTTATGTCTGTAATGCTGGTGGGAAGTTGCCAGCAGCAAACCCTGGAAGGCAATGAAAAATGCAAAGTCTGCCTCAGACAGGCAGCAGCATAAGAGTTATGGTCAAAGCAGCAACACTTTTCTACGTTATATCTGTTTTCAGACTTCTTTTTCAATTTCCTATGGTTCATGGATATTTCCCAGTTGAGTAACGCAAATGAACTTCTTTCCTAAGAGATACAAGAGGAAAAGGTGTCGAACTTTGAAAAAGGATAATAATCATCAAATCAAATTTTGATTGTTAATTTTTCTACATTATTACTGTCTTTTCTAACCCTTCCAGCAGTCCTGCTTCTTAAATGAATTATTACTGTCATTAAATAGAAAAAATCCATTATTAACAAAAAAAAAAAAAAAAATGGAAGCCTTCTTAGTGGAGCTTTTTCTCTGTTTGCTTCTCTTCTTTACGAGAACTTTGGCTCTAGACACTATTACTCCAGGACAATCCATAAGAGATGGTGAAACTCTTGTGTCAGCTGGTGGAAGCTTTGAACTGGGATTTTTCAGTCCTGGAAGTCCTAAGAGTAGATATGTAGGAATTTGGTACAAGAAAATATCGACTGGGACTGTTGTGTGGGTAGCCAACAGGGAAGCTCCTATTTCTGATTTCTCGGGAGTTTTAAGTATCAGTGAAAAAGGGATTCTTGCAATTCTGAATAGCACCAAAAGCACTGTTTGGTCTTCCAATACATCAAGAAATGCACACGGCCCGGTTGCACAACTCCTGGAGTCGGGTAATTTTGTGGTGAAAGACAGTAATGATAGTGATCCGGAAAACCTGCTTTGGCAGAGCTTTGATTTTCCTTCAGATACATTTCTACCAGGAATGAAGATTGGAAGAAACTTTGTCTCTGGTTTTGATAGGTATATATCATCCTGGAAAAGCACTGAAGATCCTGCTCCAGGCCTATATTCTATCAGGATAGATCCTCGGGGCTTGCCACAGTTTGTTGTTAAGAAGGGACCTGTAATATTGTTTAGAGGTGGATCATGGAATGGTGTTTATTTTACAGGAAAACCAGTGCTTAAAGCTAATCCAGTATATTCATATGAGTTCGTCTTCAACAAGAACGAGATCTCTTACAAATATCAGACTCGAAACAGTTCTATCTTTTCAAGGTACCTATTGAATCCATCAGGTCTAATACAACGCTCCATATGGAATGAGAGAAAAAATGAGTGGGAGATTTTCTCTACAGCACAACCAGATCAGTGCTCCAATTATGCCTTTTGTGGAGCATATGCTACTTGCAACACCTACAAGTCTCCTCCATGTACATGCCTGGAAGGGTTTGTGCGCAGATCAGCATCTCCCAAAGATTTGTATTCCGTAGATTGGTCAGATGGATGTTCTCGAAGGACACCATTGGTTTGTGATGGTGAAGATAGCTTTCTCAAGCATACTGGATTAAAAGTACCAGACACATCAAAATCTTGGGCAGACATTAGCATTAACCTCAAGGAATGTGAGAAATTGTGTTTGAAAAATTGCTCTTGCACCGCGTATACAAATTTAGATATCAGAGAGGGAGGCCGCGGCTGCTTGCTTTGGTTTGGAAACCTAACTGACATCTCAGAGTTCACTGAGGGTGGACAAGACCTTTATATCAGGCTGGCCACTTCAGATCTAAGTAATTTTCTATATTTGTTTAGCATTTAGACATATAAATGAAGTGGGAAATGCTGCTTCTGATGCATGAAAAAGAAAATGGATTTAAAAATTAATGAGGTTCTACCACTTTATAATAACCCTTCTTCTTTTTTTTTTTTTTTTTTTTGCAGCACCATTTATTGTAGCAGAAACAAATAGATTAGAGTTTATCCAAACATTAAGGACATGTTCTCAAAATTGTAACCTTTTTTTTTTTTCAAGTGATTATTTTTTAAATCTTTCAGATCACATTCAAAGGAAAGGAAAGCCAAAGGAAAAGCAAAAGGCAGGAATCATAGCCATCTCTGTCATAATAGCCATCGGAATGATAATACTAGCATTTTTGTTGTATGTTCGGAAGAAGAAGCTTAGAAAAACAAGTAATCATATTCAGTTACCAAGTAAAATGACCATCAAATAACAGTTTTCAGCTTTACAATCAGTTGTCAATCCATCTTATATTAGTTCAATGATAAACAGGTGAACAGGAAAAGGAAGATTTAGAGTCGCCTGTATTTGATTTTGCAATTATAGCTGAGGCAACAAATAACTTCTCAAGCAACAACAAGCTGGGACAAGGTGGATTTGGTCCTGTGTACAAGGTAAATAAGCTGTATTCTGTAAATTATCTTTCACTCACTATTTAACATTTTTGAACATAAAAAATTTTAGGGTACATTGATAGAGGGGCAAGAAATTGCAGTGAAAAAACTTTCAAAGAATTCGGGACAAGGATTGGAAGAGTTCAAAAATGAAGTAACATTGATTGCCAAACTTCAGCACCGCAATCTTGTAAAGCTCTTAGGTTGCTGCATCAGGAGAGAGGAAATGATGTTAATCTATGAGTATATGCCTAACAAAAGTTTGGACTACTTTATTTTCGGTTGGAACCTACTATCTCAGAACTTCTTTTTCATCCCCCCAGACTTGTGTTAGCCATTTTGTGATTTCCTTTTGTATGTTCTTTTATTTCTTTTTCCTGAGTACATATATGCTATAGCCTGGAGCTAAGAGCTACTGTCAATTGCAGATCAAACAAGAAGCAAATTACTCGGTTGGCACAGCCGCATGCATGTTGTTGATGGAATTGCTAGAGGGCTTCTTTATCTTCACCATGACTCTAGATTGAGGATTATCCATAGAGATCTCAAAGCAAGCAATATTTTACTGGATAGTAGCATGAACCCAAAGATTTCAGATTTTGGCTTGGCTAGGATGTTTGAAGTAGATCAGACTCAGGCCAATACTAAAAGAGTGGCGGGAACATAGTACGTATATTAGCAAGACTTGCCTGGTACATTGGTCCATGTTGCTTTTAAAGTTCTAATTTAACATTTTTCTGTCAGTGGTTATATGTCACCTGAGTATGTCTTGGATGGGCTTTTCTCAATGAAATCTGACATCTTCAGCTTTGGAGTTTTGGTTCTGGAAATAATAACAGGAAAGAGAAACAGGGGATTTTCCCACCCGGAACATGACCATAATCTTCTTGGACATGTAAGACACTAAGACTAAGCTATAACCGTTTTTTTTTCCTGTTCCAAACAATGATATCATTTGTGGTTTCAAATTTTCAGGCATGGAGACTGTGGATGGAAGAGAGGGCATTAGAGCTGGTTGACATTGCATTGGGCGACACTTACAATGTATCTGAAGTGTTAAGATGCATCAATGTAGCTCTCTTTTGTGTGCAACAACGCCCAGAAGACAGACCAACCATGTCATCAGTGCTGCTCATGTTGTGCGGTGAGAGTATATTGCCTCAACCAAAGCAGCCTGGCTTCTTCATTGAAAGGAATCTGCCTCTGACTGACTGTATATCAGTCAAGAGTTATGGAAATACTATTTCTATTACGTCGTTAGAGCCACGTTAGAGCTTCACACAATACCGTGAAAATCAAAGAGAATTGATTTATAGGGTTGAAATTAAACATTTCAAAATTAATTAATTGGCAATAGTGTTTTTATGAACTTTTCTCATTTCTTTCCATTGATTTTAGCTAACTCTTTCTGCCATGAGTAAATTTATCCATATTCTAGAGCAAGAAAGTTGTTATTCTGACATCTACATAGTTTACTTATAATTCAAGTGGAGAGACTTACACCAAACTTTCAAGATATTATCTGTTTTGATCTGAAAGTCTCATGGTTTTATCTCACAAAAGGCGCCTCAAAAATTTCTACACTACATGTATAGCATATCCTCACAATATCTCGATGTGGAATTGAGGCGTTACATTCCTCCTCACTGGTATGTTAGCTGATTGATACCATAAATTTTAAACAATCTTGCAGTTCCTTGAGGATTTAAGCTATTTGGCATTTTATATTCATTCATGGAAGTCATGAGCTATGAAATGTGTAAAGGCACTTCTCTAATTGCTGTAAGAACACAAGTTCACACCTTGAATGCTTCAAAGTTCATTCAATAGATTGTGTAAACAAAAAGATGCAATACAAGACATTATTGTTTCAGCAGTTCATTCATCTACATGAATGTTTTGACATATTTGATGTTCACTGTACTGTTTTGACAATTTTGCATTATCATCTGACTGACGCATGAAAATCCATGGGAATTAGCATTTTCTTTAGCTTTGTCTATTTTGGAAGGTCAAGATAGGCTGCTGTCCATGACAGGAATGCAATTGCTCCGCCAATGACTTTTGAAGAGCAAAGCTAAGTTAGACTTTGACCATTTGTCGGCATGATTTTCAACTGAGGATTAAAATTGATATCCTAACTAATGCAATGTTTTTCAGCAATATTACTGTTTAGTTGTCATTTGATTTCTTATAAGAAGTTCAATATTTTTTAGAAAGTAAGATTGAAAGGTTAATCTAATTTGAGACCATGAATTTAACAATTTGCAAGTCACAAGTAGATATTCTTCTTTCTCTCCTATTAGAGAAAAAGGAAAATGAATTTATTTTTATTTATTTATTTATTTATTTTAATTTATCAAAGTTGATGAAATCAAGACAAAATGCCCATCAAAGATTTTGAGTCCTGGTCTTTGTTTGGCTTCACTTTCTTAATCTCTTCCTGAATTAAAAAAACAAGGCATGCTCAGAAAGCCCATGCAAGGCTCTAAATGGAGTTTGTCTTGTGCTTGTTTCTGTTCTTCCAATTTGTTACAGGAACCTCTACACATGACATTATCATTCCAGGACAATCCATAAAAGATGGTGAAACTCTTACATCAGCAGGTGGAAGCTTTGAACTGGGATTTTTTAGCCCTGGGAGTTCGAAGAACAGATATGTAGGAATTTGGTACAAGAAAGTATCTGCTGGCACTGTAGTTTGGGTTGCTAACAGGGAAACTCCTGTTTCTGGCACGTCAGGAGTTCTAACTATCACCGGCCAAGGAATTCTCACTCTTCTAAACAGCAACAATAGTCTTGTTTGGTCTTCAAATACATCGAAAGCTGCACAGAATCCAGTAGCACAGCTCCTGGATTCAGGAAATCTTGTAGTGAAAGAAAGAAACGGTAACAACTTAGAGAATATGTACTTGTGGGAAAGTTTTGATTATCCTTGTGATAACCTTTTATCAGGAATGAAGCTTGGGAAAAACTTTATCACTGGTTTTGAAAGGTATATATCATCCTGGAAAAGCGCAGAAGATCCTGCTCCAGGTCAGTATTCTTTAAGGATCGATCCTCGAGGATATCCACAATTAATTCTTAAGAAAGGGTCAAAAATATTGTTTAGAGCAGGGTCATGGAATGGTCTTTATTTTTCAGGGAAACCTGGTCTTGAACAGAATTCAGTATACTCATATGACTTTGTCTTGAATAACAATGAGGTCTATTACATGTACCATCACCAGAACAGTTCATTTGTTTCAAGGTATGCATTGAATCCACTAGGTTCTATTCAGCGTTTCATGTGGATTGAGAGAAAAAATGATTGGGAGATTTTTTCGACAGCTCAGTCAGATCAATGTGCAATCTATGCCTTTTGTGGAGCATATGCCACCTGCACAACCAATAAGTCTCCTCCATGTACATGCCTAGAAGGCTTCGTGCCAAGGTCAAAAACTTCGAGTGATTCAAGTATTGTAGATTGGTCTGATGGATGTATTAGGAGAACACCCTTGGCTTGTGATGGTAGAGATAGGTTTTTTAAGCACACCGGGTTAAAACTTCCTGATACATCGCATTCTTGGCCTAACAAGAGCATGAACCTCCAAGAATGTGAGGAATTATGCTTGAGAAACTGCTCTTGCACTGCATATACAAATTTAGATATTTTGAAAGGAACAGGATGCTTAATCTGGTTTAATGAGCTGATTGACATGACAGAATTCACTGAAGATGGACAAGATATCTATATTCGGCTTGCTGCTTCAGAGCTAGGTAAGACCTTCGCTATCTGAATTTTGCAATTTATTCTTTTATTCTGTGACAACTTAGCATGAGGTCATATATTGGTCCATATAATTAAGATAAGTACTCTGATGATGATTCTTTTATTATGTGAAAATAAGTTTTGATATGTGCGATTTCAATATATGAAAATACTATGGCATAAAAAGAGTAGCTGTGCCTAAAAGCTACTTAAAAGTTTCTGATATATATGTTTATCTACAATCAAAACCTTGTTATTGAGTATTCTTGATATATATCAGATCGGTTTCAAGGCAAAAGGAAGTCAACGGAAAAGCTTAAAGCAGGAATTCTATCCATCTCCATCTTCATTGTAACTGCTACCGGATTTATGATTGTGTTGCATGTACGGAAGAAAAAGCTTAGAAAGAAAGGTAAGCAAACTTAATACAAAATTCTTAATTATAAAATAAAATGCAGTAGGTGCCAATCCATCTTATACTAGATCCGGGATGACCAGATGAAGAAAAGGAAAAGATGGAATTGGCTATGGTTGATTTTGCAACCATAGCCAATGCAACAAATAACTTCTCCAAGAACAACCAGCTGGGGCGTGGTGGCTTTGGTCCTGTGTATAAGGTAGTGAAGCAATCTGTTGTAATATTGTTTTGTTATCCTTCACTAAATTCTTCTTAATAATTTATACATTATGAATGCAAGGGTATGTTGGCAGGGGAGCAAGAAATAGCAGTAAAAAGACTTTCAAAGAATTCCAGGCAAGGGCTTGAAGAGTTCAAAAACGAAGTTACACTGATAGCCAAACTGCAGCATCGAAATCTTGTGAAGCTTTTAGGCTGTTGCATTAAGGGGGAAGAAAGGATGCTAATCTATGAATACATGCCCAACAAAAGTTTGGACTACTTTATTTTTGGTTCGAACTTCGAACTCACAATCTTAGTACGCTTTACCCCTTCATCATGTCCCATCCATTTCATGAACTTTTGAGCTAAGAATTATACCTGAAAAATTGTAGATAAAACAAGAAGCCAAGCACTTGACTGGCATAGGCGCATGCACATTGTTGATGGAATTGCTCGAGGGCTTCTTTATCTTCACCATGACTCTAGATTGAGGATTATCCATAGAGATCTTAAAACAAGTAATATTTTGCTAGATAATAGTATGAATCCAAAGATTTCAGACTTCGGATTGGCTAGGACGTTTGGTGGAGATGAGACTGAGGCCCAGACTAAAAGAGTGGTTGGAACATAGTATGTTTTCCTAGACTTTGTTGTTGCTTGGTAATCTACTCCATGTTGCCTTTAAGGTTCTCAATTTGCTTTATTTTTCAGCGGTTATATGTCTCCAGAATATGCCTTTAATGGGCATTTCTCACTGAAATCTGACGTCTTCAGCTTTGGAGTGCTAGTTCTTGAGATTGTAACCGGGAAGCGAACCAGGGGATTTTCAGATCCCGATCAAGGCCAAAATCTCCTTGGATATGTAAGGCTTAAAATATAATGTTTTTTAATTTACTTTTTGTGAACAAATATATAACTTTTAGTTCCAATTTCTCAGGCATGGAGATTGTGGATTGAAGAGAAGCCATTAGAACTAATTGACAATGCATTAGGTGACTTTTACAATGTAGCTGAAGTGTTAAGATGCATCAATGTAGCTCTCTTATGCGTGCAACAGCGCCCCGAAGACAGACCAAACATGTCATTGGTGCTTCTAATGTTGTGTGGTGAGAGTACATTGCCTCATCCAAAGCAGCCTGGATTTTTCTTGGAAAGAAATCTGTCTCCAGCTGAGTATGCATTAGGCAAGCAAGAACCACCTTCACTTGATGAATCTTCCATTACAGCATTAGAGCCACGCTAGAAGCTCATTATGTAATAAATTGATACTAATTCTTTGAAGGATTCATGGAATTAAGTAAAACATACAATTAAAGTCAATGATTTCTTTTCATCACATGTCTCATTTTCTCCTTTTTGCTATCAAGGAAGTTCTACAGAAGTGGAAATTCTTTTTCTGACAGGTTATCTAGCTAGAGTTTAACTTCTGTCATCTTCTTTCGCTATAATACAAGATATAAAGTTAAGCAATGAGGTGCCGAAAGAGTTTAGTTTTTGAAGCGATATAAAAAGTTACAATCATAATCAAATATTACGTTAATAGAATTAACTCAGCACAAGATTCTCTAGAGAAAGAGATTGAATGGTTAGTCTTAGCATCACCTCATGGAATTTACAGAGTTCCATGTTTTCATTGTCAAACATTTCCTAAACTCATTTCTTGCATTAAAATTCAAGTTGTGAATGCTTAAATGCTTAATTGACTTTGTCCTTTCAAGCTTCTCTGTTGTTTAAGTCAAGGCAGGTGTCGATTAGCCCTGTGGGTAATAAACAAAGACTTGCTTGAATGATGAAACAACTACTATTTTCATCAAATGGGACCCATCTGGATATTCTTAAGCCAAAATAAAGGAACAGGAAGATCTTGATTGTTCTTGCAATCTACTTAGAATAATATTCATCTGTAAATTACTTGATGTTGATTGTGGTGTATTAACAGTTTTGTCCTAATCATATGAGACATGCAGAAATTGAAACTATTTTAAAGAGCTGTAGGAACGTTAAAGATTTTCTTTTGACATTTTCCTTTTACGTAATTTTAGAATTGATGATTCAGTTTTTTGAGAAACATTCACCTTTGAGCTAGATTGGCTCACTGATTGCTCCCGGCACGATTCGGTGAAAATTCTTACCGTACCATATATACATATTTGCCTTTATCTTTCTCCATTTTTTTAATATTATGTCTTTACTGGTTATGTTCTCCTTCCATTATACTCATCTCACCATCACCGTTACAATTACAACAAAATATATCTTCGTTTCACACCAATCTCACTATCACCGTTGTTTTTAGTCTCAACTAAGCTAATTTCATCGTCCATCCAATCTAACCCTTTAATAGTATCAGGTTGTGATGTCATTTTTTTTATTGGTTCTCTAATATATGGTTAACTTGTTTGTGAAGTTTATGTGGAATTTCTTGGTATCAAATCATTACTTTAGGGATTATGATAACATGAATAGCTTATAGCTACTGCAGAAACAGGAACATCCCTTCATATAGGATTGATGGGTTCTTAAGAAGCAAATTTGATGTCATTGTTTTACATTTTCCTACTACTCATTGCTGAGAATCTGAGCAGATTTGATTTAATGATTGTAATTCTTCTAGCAAAGGATCAATGTACAAGATCCAATCCAATCTCCTGTCCGTTTAGCCTTGTTCAATAGTAACCAAACATGAATATTCAGTCCAGGTTTATTATAGTAGCATGACAGGATGATTCCAGCAAAAGGAGTGAAAATCAGTAAAGAGAATTAAACTTGTGGCACTTTTGAGCCACCAGTGTGGATCAGATTGCTGAAGTGTGTGCTAATCTCTTTCGAATATCGATCATTGACCACATTTTTCCTGACCCTGGTATCGTTTCCCATTCCCTTGGATTTTTAGGTTGAAATCCTGTCATGCAACTACATCCATGGGACTTCTTGTTGTCACAGATACCATTTGCACCACATAATGCATACCTGTCACAGTTATCTGTGTAAAGTTGAGGATTTTCTGCCCAACCCTGATTTGGATCAATCCACACGAAGGGTATTATAGCTCCATTCTGACTACTTAGCACTCCCCATAAAAGAACTGAGCTATTGCGAGGAGAGAATGTTAGATATAGCTCCTTGTCATTAAAAGCAAGATTAGCAGTAGACATTGGATCCTCCTTCATTTTAAGCAACCCACTAAACCGCTCACCATTATAAGGTCCAGACCGGAATCTCACAGTCGATCCTTCTCTAATATAATCTCCGGGAATCCACTAAGCTCAAGTCGATATGTGAACTTACCTGCTGCAGGATCATCAGGACTTTTCCAAGATGATAGGTAACGATCCAGGCCTGTTCTGAAGTCCTTTCCAATCTTCATGCCTGGCATGAATGTATTGACTGGATAATCAAAACTTTGCCACACGAAGTTTCCAGGATTACTATCACCCTCATCTTTCACAACAAGATTTCCCGAGTCCAAGAGCTGCACAACTGGGCTACCAACAGTCCTCGATGCACTGGAAAACCAAACTCTGCTCCCATTACTATCTAGAAGGACAAGAATTCCCTGGTTGGTAACTTGTACAACACCTGAAGTATCATTGAGGGGCACTTCCCTGTTAGCCACCCATGGAACAGACGTGTTAGAATTCATATATCATATTCCCAAGTATCTTTTGCTGCTGGAACCTGGGCTAAAGAATCCAAGTTCGAAGATCCCACCTGCTGAAACCAAGGTGTCACCATCTCTAATTGAACGACTTGTATATAGGCTGTCCACTGTAATTTGATACTGCTATTTGCGGCCACAAAAAGGAGCAAATCGGAAGCAAGATAAAGCCTGCCATTGATAGGATGAGAAACTGAAGACTTGGAAGATCCCATTTTCTTTGATGATACTTTTTCCAACAAGAATGTCAGTTTCAGCTTTGAAACCTCAGTAGCCTTTTCTGACCGCTGCTAAATCTGTCTGGCGCGGGACACAAAATTTCCAATCCTCAGATCTATAATCTATAGTAAGATTTGACCAAAACATAATTGGTTACTACTTATTATTACATAAATTTGGTCTGAGAATTAGGCCATTTAACTTCTAAAATGTGCTCAAGGCTATTTTCCTCCATTACATAACTTGTGTGACTGTACAGGTCTTGAGCTTTTGAAGGACGGTTCCGCCCATAATTGATGGAACACGTCCCGACAGCTAAAAGATTAAAGAAAAAGAAAGTGAACAGAAACATAAGTTGTCCACTGTAATGGATACTGCCATCTGAGATACGGAAATAAAATAAATGAAATTAACTAGCTAGCATAGGTCAATGCCAACTAAGATACTTACAATGACAACAATCATTTCAACTCACAACATTTACATCAAATTCTCATTTATCTTGCCTCTACTACAGTGATTGCAAAATCATTAGAACAAGATGGTTTTTGATTATTTGATGAAGAAGTAGCCTCGACTAGATCTCTCTCAGTGAAAAATCCTGGTTGTTTAGGCTGAGGCAATGGAACTTCACTACTTAGCATCAGAACAACATTGGACATGTTTGGCCTATCTTCTAGACTTCGTTGCACACATAGTAGGCCTATGTGAATCGATCTTAGTACTTCGAAGTCATTGCAGGTGCCCTTGATTGGATCAGCAATCAATTCCAAGGATTTGCCATCACAGAATAGTCTCCAAGCCTATGCAAAGAAAACTTTTTTAACAATAGTAGAATTTGACATCTTGATATAAGAAGAAAAATTAATCATTTGACACTTACATGTCCAAGAAGGTTATGGTCATGATCTGGATGATTGAATCCTCTGTTTCTTTCTCCACTCACTATTTCTAGAACCAAAACACCAAAGCTGAAAACATCGGATTTAATCGAGTAAAGTCCATCAATTGCATACTCTGGAGACATGTAACCGCTGTGAAAAAGAAAAAGAAAAGAAAAGAAAAAGGCCATCAAAAACAAGAAACAAGTTTAGAAGTTCTGAATTTAAACTATGTATTGCTTTTATGGGCTTATTACTTACTATGTTCCCACCACTTTCTTTGTGTTTGCAGTAGTTTCCTTCTCTCCAAAACTTCTAGCCAATCCGAAGTCAGAAATTTTTGGATTCATTTCATTGTCTAATAAAATATTACCTGCTTTCAGGTCTCTATGTATTATTCTTTGTCTGGAATCTTGATGAAGATAAAGGAGCCCTCGAGCAATCCCATTGATAATGTGGTTGCGCATGGGCCAATCTAGTGTCATACTTCTAGTTTGATCTTCTCAAGTTTTAACAAAGTCAAGCCATTTTATGTCTTGTTAGATCTCTGAATAAAATTATTTGGGGATTGAGAGAAGGATAAAGAAAGTATGTCAAATAAACTGAATTTCCTTGGTTGGAAAAAGACATACCAAAGATAAAGAAGTCCAGGCTCTTATTAGGCATGTATTCATAGATCAACATCTTTTCATCTGCTTGAATACAGCATCCAAGAAGCTTCACAAGATTCCTATGTTGAAGTTTTGCAATATGTTTAACTTCATTTGTGAACTCATTCAGTCCTTGTTTAGAACTCTTTGACAGCCTCTTCACAGCAATTTCTTGTCCATCCTTCAAAACACCCTAAACAGAAGGATAATCATTAATCAAAGGTTGTCTTTAACAAAGCTGAATACGCTACCCATTGATACACAAAGAAAAAGACTAAAAGTGCATTGCAAAGTAGAAACTCTCCAGATTACAATTTACACACCACTTCAAAATGTCTACTGGTAGAAAACAGTAGTAATGAGTATCATGTAAGTGCAATGATGTGGAACCAATGGAGAAAAAAACCTATAGTATTCATATTGTTACCTTGTAGACATATCCAAAACCTCCTTCTCCAAGTATATTCTTTGCTGAAAAGTTACCAGTTGCAGAGGTTATACCTGTTAAATAAAATAATGGTAACTCTAGATCTTCCTTCTGAATTTGATAATCAGAACTAATATCTGAGAGGTGTGTCAGCGATCCTGTGAAATAGTAAGTTGAATAAATATAATATGCAATCTTTAGTAAAGATCAATTCAATTATAAGAATTTGCAATGCATAATCAAACCTATGTTGGAGAGCAGCTACAATAAGAATACTTTCAGTCTAATAACATGTGCAGTCATTCCTGTTCTATGCCCTTAATTTAACTCAGTTACTTCCTTGTATATATCCAATTTAACTCAGTTAGCACATCGAGCCGTCTAGTTAATTTACACATTATTCTGTGACTATTTTAGAGTGAAGCTTTCCAATAAAAACAGGAATAACATGTTCTTCCAGGTATCTGATAATCTATGGCCTTCCTAGAAGAATCCATAAGTTTATATCCAAGAAATTTAACAAAAAATGTATTTTAACCAAATCAAAGCACGCATACTAATTTTCTCTTGTATGCCAAATTGACTCGCAGCGTGTTGGTTCGATATTTCCCTAGCAGTTGTAATCCAAAAAAAATCCATAACAACATAATGAAAAGTGAACTGTGAAAAGGAAAGAAGTACCCTTCTTCTGGCTTTTCTTCCTTTTTAGAAACAAGAAGAGGGTTAGGCCAGCAATTAATACTCCTGCAGATGATGCAGAGCTTACTACAATCATTGTTCTATTCGCATTGGATTTTGCTTTGTTACTTGTGCTCTCATCTTGATCTATGTGGAAAGCAAATCATTGCAGAAAATCATTAAAAAAAAAAAAAGAAATTCAGAATTTCAACATCAAGTTTAGCCATTGATAGTATATCTTTTCACATATGCGTACTAAGACATCTGTGTAATAGATTGAGGATATTTCATACCTAGTTCTGATGCAGAAACCTTCACATAGATATTTTGACTACTATCAGTTATATATCTTATATCGATAAGGTCAGTAAACCAGAGCAAGCATCCGCTTCCACCATTTGTTACATTCAAATTAGCATAGGCTGTGCAGGAGCAATTCGCCAAGCAGAGGTTTTTGCACTCCTCTAAGTTTATACTGTAATCATACCATGAATGTTTTGTTTCTGGCACCTTTACTGCAGAGACCTTTATAAATCCATCTCCAGAACAGTTTGGTTGAGTCTTTCTCACACAACCACCTGACCCTGGTATCGCTTCCCATTCCCTTGGATTTTTAGGTACAAATCCTGTCATGCAACTACATACAGGGGACTTGTTGTTGTCACAGATACCATTTGCACCACATAATGCATACCTGTCACAGTTATCTGTGTAAAGTTGAGGATTTTGTACCCAACCTTGATTTGGATCAATCCACACGAAGGGTATTATAGCTCCAGTCTGACTACTTAGCACTCCCCTCAAAAGAACTGAGCTATTGCGAGGAGAGACTGTTATATATAGCTCCTTGTCATTAAAAACGAAATTATAAGTGGATAATGAGTTTTCCATCCTATCAAGAAACCCACTAAACCGCTCACCATTATGAGGTCCAGACCGGAATCTCACAGTTGAACCCTCTCTAACTATAATCTCCGGAACTCCGGCAATCTCAAATCCATATGTGAACTTACCTGCTGCAGGATCATCAGGGTTTTTCCAAGATGATAGGTAACGATCCAGGCCTGTTCTGAAGTCTTTTCCAATCTTCATGCCTGGCATGAATGTATCGACTGGATAATCAAAACTTTGCCAAACGAAGTTTCCAGGATTACTATCACCCTCATCTTTCACAACAAGATTTCCCGAGTCCAAGAGCTGCACAACTGGGCTGCCAACAGTCCTCGATGCACTGGAAGACCAAACTGGGCTCCCATTACCATCTAGAAGGACAAGAATTCCCTGGTTGGTAACTTGTACAACACCTGATGTATCATTGAGCGGCACTTCCCTATTAGCCACCCATGGAATGGTTGTGATAGAATTGGTATACCATATTCCCAAATATCTTTTGCTGCTGGAACCTGGGCTAAAGAATCCAAGTTCGAAGATCCCACCAGCTGAAACCAAGGTGTCACCATCTCTAATTGAACCGGTTGTATTTAAGCTATCCACTGTAATGGATACTGCCATTTGAGGCCACAAAAAGAAGCAAAGCAGAATCAAGATAAAGCCTGCCATTGATAGGATGAGAAACTGAAGATTTGGAAGATCTCATTTCTTTTATGATACTTTCCCAACAAGAATGTCATAGTTTCGACTTTGGAACCTCAGTCCTCGGGAGCCTTTTTTGACTGCTGCTAAATCTTTCTGGCGGGACACAAATATTTTTATAATCTATTATAAGAAGAACGAAGACTAGCATAATTTTTTTTATGCAAGAAATCCCTTCCAGAATTTTCTTCAAAGGCCATCAACCTCAGTATAGGAAATTAGCTTAAAGTATCTTTCACATACAAGTTCTTGGATTGCACAAACTATGCTCTAACCCTGCTTGATTTGACCAGAACATAATTTGTTGGTACTTACTATTACATAAATTTGGCCCGAAAATTAGACCATTTGACTTCTAAATTGTACTCAAGGCTATATTTTCCTGCATTACATCACTTGTGTGACTTTCCATGTCTTGAGCTAACATATGCCAGGGAGCTCTAAACTGAATTCTGGAAATATGGTCTTCTTCCATCAAAATAAAGCGATTAACTGAAACTATATAAATTACTTACAGCTCTCACATCCATTTCTAGCTTCCTATATTTTGAAAGCTTTCTTCGATGATGTGAATGGTTATGCTCATGGCCGGACTTAAAAACTCTAATCCAAGAGCCTGGCCTCAGCAAGTCGAGCTTATAGGCCATGCTGGATCCTTGGACAGCATTGCCATGATCAAGCCAATGAATGATTTCCAGTAAATGGTTGCTAAAGATATGGAAAAAATACACACCGAATTTACATAATAAATTACACTAACTGATAAGAACTCACTGTAAGAAAAATCTGTATGGGGTGTTTTTCTCCGAACCTGAGAATCCGAAATTTGTCTTAGAGATTGCACTGCAAATCCCACCAACCTGAAAGAGAATTCCCAACCTAAAAATAGACCAACAAAGGAAATCATATGCTAAATGCTTTGGCATGAGCAGATTGTAGAAGTATAAAACAAAGGGTCGAAGTTTGGGACGCAGATTTTACAAGTACGAATCAATCTTTTATTTTATAACAGAGTTTGCAGTTACATAAGTCTCGTATGTCTTACCATTACTACAAGAATGAATCATCAGAAAATTTATGAAGTTATTAAACAATCATTGATCCATAGAACTACAATATTTATTTTGTACCGAGGATTATTGAAGTAAACTGCACAACTCCATGTTGATGCCAATAGAACGCTTAAATCTTAAGCACCAATTAGAATACTTCAATTCTATATATGATCTACGAATTATTTATGTTTGATGTCTTTTGAGCAAAGCAATCAATCCTATGACGTTTCTTGTTTTAAATTTTCTTCTCAGCAAAAGTCAACAAAAAAAAAAAAGAGTTATTTTGTTTGATTCCTTGCAACAGTGATGGGAGAAAGTTGAAAGTCTCGTAAACTGTTCACATGGTTTGGTTGGTTCAGTTAAAACATTGATAGAGGGGCAAGAAATTGCAGTGAAAAAACTTTCAAAGAATTCGGGACAAGGATTGGAAGAGTTCAAAAATGAAGTAACATTGATTGCCAAACTTCAGCACCGCAATCTTGTAAAGCTCTTAGGTTGCTGCATCAGGAGAGAGGAAATGATGTTAATCTATGAGTATATGCCTAACAAAAGTTTGGACTACTTTATTTTCGGTTGGAACCTACTATCTCAGAACTTCTTTTTCATCCCCCCAGACTTGTGTTAGCCATTTTGTGATTTCCTTTTGTATGTTCTTTTATTTCTTTTTCCTGAGTACATATATGCTATAGCCTGGAGCTAAGAGCTACTGTCAATTGCAGATCAAACAAGAAGCAAATTACTCGGTTGGCACAGCCGCATGCATGTTGTTGATGGAATTGCTAGAGGGCTTCTTTATCTTCACCATGACTCTAGATTGAGGATTATCCATAGAGATCTCAAAGCAAGCAATATTTTACTGGACAGTAGCATGAACCCAAAGATTTCAGATTTTGGCTTGGCTAGGATGTTTGAAGTAGATCAGACTCAGGCCAATACTAAAAGAGTGGCGGGAACATAGTATGTATATTAGCAAGACTTGCCTGGTACATTGGTCCATGTTGCTTTTAAAGTTCTAATTTAACATTTTTCTGTCAGTGGTTATATGTCACCTGAGTATGTCTTGGATGGGCTTTTCTCAATGAAATCTGACATCTTCAGCTTTGGAGTTTTGGTTCTGGAAATAATAACAGGAAAGAGAAACAGGGGATTTTCCCACCCGGAACATGACCATAATCTTCTTGGACATGTAAGACACTAAGACTAAGCTATAACCGTTTTTTTTTCCTCTTCCAAACAATGATATCATTTGTGGTTTCAAATTTTCAGGCATGGAGACTGTGGATGGAAGAGAGGGCATTAGAGCTGGTTGACATTGCATTAGGCGACACTTACAATGTATCTGAAGTGTTAAGATGCATCAATGTAGCTCTCTTATGTGTGCAACAACGCCCAGAAGACAGACCAACCATGTCATCAGTGCTGCTCATGTTGTGCGGTGAGAATATATTGCCTCAACCAAAGCAGCCTGGCTTCTTCATTGAAAGGAATCTGCCTCTGACTGACTGTATATCAGTCAAGAGTTATGGAAATACTATTTCTATTACGTAGTTAGAGCCACGTTAGAGCTTCACACAATACCGTGAAAATCAAAGAGAATTGATTTATAGGGTTGAAATTAAACATTTCAAAATTAATTAATTGGCAATAGCGTTTTTATGAACTTTTCTCATTTCTTTCCGTTGATTTTAGCTAACTCTTTCTGCCATGAGTAAATTTATCCATATTCTAGAGCAAGAAAGTTGTCATTCTGACATCTACATAGTTTACTTATAATTCAAGTGCAGAGACTTACACCAGACTTTCAAGATATTATCTGCTTTGATTTGAAAGTCTCACGGTTTTATCTCACAAAAGGCGCCTCAAAAATTTCTACACTACATGTATAGCATATCCTCACAATATCTCAATGTGGAATTGAGGCGTTACATTCCTCCTCACTGGTATGTTAGCTGATTGATACCATAAATTTTAAACAATCTTGCAGTTCCTTGAGGATTTAAGCTATTTGGCATTTTATATTCTTTCATGGAAGTCATGAGCTATGAAATGTGTAAAGGCACTTCCCTAATTGCTGTAAGAACACAAGTTCACACCTTGAATGCTTCAAAGTTCATTCAATAGATTGTGTAAACAAAAAGATGCAATACAAGACATTATTGTTTCAGCAGTTCATTCATCTACATGAATGTTTTGACATATTTGATGTTCACTGTACTGTTTTGACAATTTTGCATTATCATCTGACTGACGCATGAAAATCCATGGGAATTAGCATTTTCTTTAGCTTTGTCTATTTTGAAAGGTCAAGATAGGCTGCTGTCCATGACAGGAATGCAATTGCTCCGCCAATGACTTTTGAAGAGCAAAGCTAAGTTAGACTTTGACCATTTGTCGCCATGATTTTCAACTGAGGATTAAAATTGATATCCTAACTAATGCAATGTTTTTCAGCAATATTACTGTTTAGTTGTCATTTGATTTCTTATAAGAAGTTCAATATTTTTTAGAAAGTAAGATTGAAAGGTTAATCTAATTTGAGACCATGAATTTAACAATTTGCAAGTCACAAGTAGATATTCTTCTTTCTCTCCTATTAGAGAAAAAGGAAAATGAATTTATTTTTATTTATTTATTTATTTTAATTTATCAAAGTTGATGAAATCAAGACAAAATGCCCATCAAAGATTTTGAGTCCTGGTCTTTGTTTGGCTTCACTTTCTTAATCTCTTCCTGAATTAAAAAAACAAGGCATGCTCAGAAAGCCCATGCAAGGCTCTAAATGGAGTTTGTCTTGTGCTTGTTTTTGTTCTTCCAATTTGTTACAGGAACCTCTACACATGACATTATCATTCCAGGACAATCCATAAAAGATGGTGAAACTCTTATATCAGCAGGTGGAAGCTTTGAACTGGGATTTTTTAGCCCTGGGAGTTCGAAGAACAGATATGTAGGAATTTGGTACAAGAAAGTATCTGCTGGCACTGTAGTTTGGGTTGCTAACAGGGAAACTCCTGTTTCTGGCACGTCAGGAGTTCTAACTATCACCGGCCAAGGAATTCTCACTCTTCTAAACAGCAACAATAGTCTTGTTTGGTCTTCAAATACATCGAAAGCTGCACAGAATCCAGTAGCACAGCTCCTGGATTCAGGAAATCTTGTAGTGAAAGAAAGAAACGGTAACAACTTGGAGAATATGTACTTGTGGGAAAGTTTTGATTATCCTTGTGATAACCTTTTATCAGGAATGAAGCTTGGGAAAAACTTTATCACTGGTTTTGAAAGGTATATATCATCCTGGAAAAGCGCAGAAGATCCTGCTCCAGGTCAGTATTCTTTAAGGATCGATCCTCGAGGATATCCACAATTAATTCTTAAGAAAGGGTCAAAAATATTGTTTAGAGCAGGGTCATGGAATGGTCTTTATTTTTCAGGGAAACCTGGTCTTGAACAGAATTCAGTATACTCATATGACTTTGTCTTGAATAACAATGAGGTTTATTACATGTACCATCACCAGAACAGTTCATTTGTTTCAAGGTATGCATTGAATCCACTAGGTTCTATTCAGCTTTTCATGTGGATTGAGAGAAAAAATGATTGGGAGATTTTTTCGACAGCTCAGTCAGATCAATGTGCAATCTATGCCTTTTGTGGAGCATATGCCACCTGCACAACCAATAAGTCTCCTCCATGTACATGCCTAGAAGGCTTCGTGCCAAGGTCAAAAACTTCGAGTGATTCAAGTATTGTAGATTGGTCTGATGGATGTATTAGGAGAACACCCTTGGCTTGTGATGGTAGAGATAGGTTTTTTAAGCACACTGGGTTAAAACTTCCTGATACATCGCATTCTTGGCCTAACAAGAGCATGGACCTCCAAGAATGTGAGGAATTATGCTTGAGAAACTGCTCTTGCACTGCATATACAAATTTAGATATTTTGAAAGGAACAGGATGCTTAATCTGGTTTAATGAGCTGATTGACATGACAGAATTCAATGAAGATGGACAAGATATCTATATTCGGCTTGCTGCTTCGGAGCTAGGTAAGACCTTCGCTATCTGAATTTTGCAATTTATTCTTTTATTCTGTGACAACTTAGCATGAGGTCATATATTGGTTCATATAATTAAGATAAGTACTCTGATGATGATTCTTTTATCATGTGAAAATAAGTTTTGATATGTGCAATTTCAATATATGAAAATACTATGGCATAAAAAGAGTAGCTGTGCCTAAAAGCTACTTAAAAGTTTCTGATATATATGTTTATCTACAATCAAAACCTTGTCATTGAGTATTCTTGATATATATCAGATCGGTTTCAAGGCAAAAGGAAGTCCAAGGAAAAGCTTAAAGCAGGAATTCTATCCATCTCCATCTTCATTGTAACTGCTACCGGATTTATGATTGTGTTGCATGTACGGAAGAAAAAGCTTAGAAAGAAAGGTAAGCAAACTTAATACAAAATTCTTAATTATAAAATAAAATGCAGTAGGTGCCAATCCATCTTATACTAGATCCGGGATGACCAGATGAAGAAAAGGAAAAGATGGAATTGGCTATGGTTGATTTTGCAACCATAGCCAATGCAACAAATAACTTCTCCAAGAACAACCAGCTGGGGCGCGGTGGCTTTGGTCCTGTGTATAAGGTAGTGAAGCAATCTGTTGTAATATTGTTTTGTTATCCTTCACTAAATTCTTCTTAATAATTTATACATTATGAATGCAAGGGTATGTTGGCAGGGGAGCAAGAAATAGCAGTAAAGAGACTTTCAAAGAATTCCAGGCAAGGGCTTGAAGAGTTCAAAAACGAAGTTACACTGATAGCCCAACTGCAGCATCGAAATCTTGTGAAGCTTTTAGGCTGTTGCATTAAGGGGGAAGAAAGGATGCTAATCTATGAATACATGCCCAACAAAAGTTTGGACTACTTTATTTTTGGTTCGAACTTCGAACTCACAATCTTAGTACTCTTTACCCCTTCATCATGTCCCATCCATTTCATGAACTTTTGAGCTAAGAATTATACCTGAAAAATTGCAGATAAAACAAGAAGCCAAGCACTTGACTGGCATAGGCGCATGCACATTGTTGATGGCATTGCTCGAGGGCTTCTTTATCTTCACCATGACTCTAGATTGAGGATTATCCATAGAGATCTTAAAACAATTAATATTTTGCTAGATAATAGTATGAATCCAAAGATTTCAGACTTCGGATTGGCTAGGACGTTTGGTGGAGATGAGACTGAGGCCCAGACTAAAAGAGTGGTTGGAACATAGTATGTTTTCCTAGACTTTGTTGTTACTTGGTAATCTACTCCATGTTGCCTTTAAGGTTCTCAATTTGCTTTATTTTTCAGCGGTTATATGTCTCCAGAATATGCCTTTAATGGGCGTTTCTCACTGAAATCTGACGTCTTCAGCTTTGGAGTGCTAGTTCTTGAGATTGTAACCGGGAAGCGAACCAGGGGATTTTCAGATCCCGATCAAGGCCAAAATCTCCTTGGATATGTAAGGCTTAAAATATAATGCTTTTTAATTTACTTTTTGTGAACAAATATATAACTTTTAGTTCCAATTTCTCAGGCATGGAGATTATGGATTGAAGAGAAGCCATTAGAACTAATTGACAATGCATTAGGTGACTTTTACAATGTAGCTGAAGTGTTAAGATGCATCAATGTAGCTCTCTTATGCGTGCAACAGCGCCCCGAAGACAGACCAAACATGTCATTGGTCCTTCTAATGTTGTGTGGTGAGAGTACATTGCCTCATCCAAAGCAGCCTGGATTTTTCTTGGAAAGAAATCTGTCTCCAGCTGAGTATGCATTAGGCAAGCAAGAACCACCTTCACTTGATGAATCTTCCATTACAGCATTAGAGCCACGCTAGAAGCTCATTATGTAATAAATTGATAATAATTCTTTGAAGGATTCATGGAATTAAGTAAAACATACAATTAAAGTCAATGATTTCTTTTCATCACTTGTCTCATTTTCTCCTTTTTGCTATCAATGAAGTTCTACAGAAGTGGAAATTCTTTTTCTGACAGGTTATCTAGCTAGAATTTAACTTCTGTCATCTTCGTTCGCTATAATACAAGATATAAAGTTAAGCAATGAGGTGCCGAAAGAGTTTAGTTTTTGAAGTCATATAAAAAGTTACAATCATAATCAAATATTACGTTAATAGAATTAACTCAGCACAAGATTCTCTAGAGAAAGAGATTGAATGGTTAGTCTTAGCATCACCTCATGGAATTTACAGAGTTCCATGTTTTCATTGTCAAACATTTCCTAAACTCATTTCTTGCATTAAAATTCAAGTTGTGAATGCTTAAATGCTTAATTGACTCTGTCCTTTCAAGCTTCTCTGTTGTTTAAGTCAAGGCAGGTGATCGATTAGCCCTGTGGGTAATAAACAAAGACTTGCTTGAATGATGAAACAACTACTATTTTCATCAAATGGGACCCATCTGGATATTCTTAAGCCAAAATAAAGGAACAGGAAGATATTGATTGTTCTTACAATCTACTTAGAATAATATTCATCTGTAAATTACTTGATGTTGATTGTGGTGTATTAACAGTTTTGTCCTAATCATATGAGACATGCAGAAATTGAAACTATTTTAAAGAGCTGTGGGAACGTTAAAGATTTTCTTTTGACATTTTCCTTTAACGTAATTTTAGAATTGATGATTCAGTTTTTTGAGAAACATTCACCTTTGAGCTAGATTGGCTCACTGATTGCTCCCGGCACGATTCGGTGAAAATTCTTACCGTACCATATATACATATTTGCCTTTGTCTTTCTCCATTTTTTTAATATTATGTCTTTACTGGTTATGTTCTCCTTCCATTATACTCATCTCACCATCACCGTTACAATTACAACAAAATATATCTTCGTTTCACACCAATCTCACTATCTTCGTTGTTTTTAATCTCAACAAAGCCAATTTCATCGTCCATCCAATCTAACCCTTTAATAGTATCAGGTTGTGATGTCATTTTTTATTGGTTCTCTAATATATGGTTAACTTGTTTGTGAAGTTTATGTGGAATTTCTTGGTATCAAATCATTACTTTAGGGATTATGAGAACATGAATAGCTTATAGCTACTGCAGAAACAGGAACATCCCTTCATATAGGATTGATGGGTTCTTAAGAAGCAAAATTGATGTCATTGTTTTACATTTTCCTACTACTCATTACTGAGAATCTGAGCAGATTTGATTTAATGATTGTAATTCTTCTAGCAAAGGATCAATGTACAAGATCCAATCCAATCTCCTGTCCGTTTAGCCTTGATCAATAGTAACCAAACATGAATATTCAGTCCAGGTTTATAGTAGCATGACATGATGATTCCAGCAAAAGGAGTGAAAATCAGTAAAGAGAATTAAACTTGTGGCACTTTTGAGCCACCAGTGTAGATCAGATTGCTGAAGTGTGTTGCTAATCTCTTTCGACTATCGAATCATTGACCACATTTTTCCTGACCCTGGTATCGTTTCCCATTCCCTTGGATTTTTAGGTTGAAATCCTCTCATGCAACTACATCCATGGGACTTGTTGTCACAGATACCATTTGCACCACATAATGCATACCTGTCACAGTTATCTGTGTAAAGTTGAGGATTTTGTACCTAACCTTGATTTGGATCAATCCACAGGAAAGGTATTATAGCTCCAGTCTGACTACGTAGCACTCCCCATAAAAGAACTGAGCTATTGTGAGGAGAGAATGTTAGATATAGCTCCTTGTCATTAAAAGGAAGATTGGCAGTAGACATTGGATCCTCTTTCATTTTAGGCAATCCACTAAACCGCTCACCATTATAAGGTCCAGACCGGAATCTCACAGTCGATCCTTCTCTAATTATAATCTCCGGGAATCCACTAAGCTCAAGTCGATATGTGAACTTACCTGCTGCAGGATCATCAGGACTTTTCCAAGATGATAGGTAACGATCCAGGCCTGTTCTGAAGTCCTTTCCAATCTTCATGCCTGGCATGAATGTATTGACTGGATAATCAAAACTTTGCCAAATGAAGTTTCCTGGATCACTGTCGCCCTCATCTTTCACAACAAGATTTCCTAAGTCCAAGAGCTGCACAACTGGGCTACCAACAGTCCTCGATGCACTGGAAAACCAAACTCTGCTCCCATTACTATCTAGAAGGACAAGAATTCCCTGGTTGGTAACTTGTACAACACCTGAAGTATCATTGAGGGGCACTTCCCTGCTAGCCACCCATGGAACAGACGTGTTAGAATTCATATATCATATTCCCAGGTATCTTTTGCTGCTGGAACCTGGGCTAAAGAATCCAAGTTCGAAGATCCCACCTGCTGAAACCAAGGTGTCACCATCTCTAATTGAACGACTTGTATATAGGCTGTCCACTGTAATTGATACTGCTATTTGCGGCCACAGAAAGGAGCAAATCGGAAGCAAGATAAAGCCTGCCATTGATAGGATGAGAAACTGAAGACTTGGAAGATCCCATTTTCTTTGATGATACTTTTTCCAACAAGAATGTCAGTTTCAGCTTTGAAACCTCAGTAGCCTTTTCTGACCGCTGCTAAATCTGTCTGGCGCGGGACACAAAATTTCCAATCCTCAGATCTATAATCTATAGTAAGATTTGACCAAAACATAATTGGTTACTACTTATTATTACATAAATTTGGTCTGAGAATTAGGCCATTTAACTTCTAAAATGTGCTCAAGGCTATTTTCCTCCATTACATAACTTGTGTGACTGTACAGGTCTTGAGCTTTTGAAGGACGGTTCCGCCCATAATTGATGGAACACGTCCCGACAGCTAAAAGATTAAAGAAAAAGAAAGTGAACAGAAACATAAGTTGTCCACTGTAATGGATACTGCCATCTGAGATACGGAAATAAAATAAATGAAATTAACTAGCTAGCATAGGTCAATGCCAACTAAGATACTTACAATGACAACAATCATTTCAACTCACAACATTTACATCAAATTCTCATTTATCTTGCCTCTACTACAGTGATTGCAAAATCATTAGAACAAGATGGTTTTTGATTATTTGATGAAGAACTAGCCTCGACTAGATCTCTCTCAGTGAAAAATCCTGGTTGTTTAGGCTGAGGCAATGGAACTTCACTACTTAGCATCAGAACAACATTGGACATGTTTGGCCTATCTTCTAGACTTCGTTGCACACATAGTAGGCCTATGTGAATCGATCTTAGTACTTCGAAGTCATTGCAGGTGCCCTTGATTGGATCAGCAATCAATTCCAAGGATTTGCCATCACAGAATAGTCTCCAAGCCTATGCAAAGAAAACTTTTTTAACAATAGTAGAATTTGACATCTTGATATAAGAAGAAAAATTAATCATTTGACACTTACATGTCCAAGAAGGTTATGGTCATGATCTGGATGATTGAATCCTCTGTTTCTTTCTCCACTCACTATTTCTAGAACCAAAACACCAAAGCTGAAAACATCGGATTTAATCGAGTAAAGTCCATCAATTGCATACTCTGGAGACATGTAACCGCTGTGAAAAAGAAAAAGAAAAGAAAAGAAAAAGGCCATCAAAAACAAGAAACAAGTTTAGAAGTTCTGAATTTAAACTATGTATTGCTTTTATGGGCTTATTACTTACTATGTTCCCACCACTTTCTTTGTGTTTGCAGTAGTTTCCTTTTCTCCAAAACTTCTAGCCAATCCGAAGTCAGAAATTTTTGGATTCATTTCATTGTCTAATAAAATATTACCTGCTTTCAGGTCTCTATGTATTATTCTTTGTCTGGAATCTTGATGAAGATAAAGGAGCCCTCGAGCAATCCCATTGATAATGTGGTTGCGCATGGGCCAATCTAGTGTCATACTTCTAGTTTGATCTTCTCAAGTTTTAACAAAGTCAAGCCATTTTATGTCTTGTTAGATCTCTGAATAAAATTATTTGGGGATTGAGAGAAGGATAAAGAAAGTATGTCAAATAAACTGAATTTCCTTGGTTGGAAAAAGACATACCAAAGATAAAGAAGTCCAGGCTCTTATTAGGCATGTATTCATAGATCAACATCTTTTCATCTGCTTGAATACAGCATCCAAGGAGCTTCACAAGATTCCTATGTTGAAGTTTTGCAATATGTTTAACTTCATTTGTGAACTCATTCAGTCCTTGTTTAGAACTCTTTGACAGCCTCTTCACAGCAATTTCTTGTCCATCCTTCAAAACACCCTAAACAGAAGGATAATCATTAATCAAAGGTAGTCTTTAACAAAGCTGAATATGCTACCCATTTATACACAAAGAAAAAGACTAAAAGTGCATTGCAAAGTAGAAACTCTCCAGATTACAATTTACACACCACTTCAAAAAGTCTACTGGTAGAAAACAGTAGTAATGAGTATCATGTAAGTGCAATGATGTGGAACCAATGGAGAAAAAAACCTATAGTATTCATATTGTTACCTTGTAGACATATCCAAAACCTCCTTCTCCAAGTATATTCTTTGCTGAAAAGTTACCGGTTGCAGAGGTAATAGCTGTTAAATAAAATAATGGTAACTCTAGATCTTCCTTCTGAATTTGATAATCAGAACTAATATCTGAGAGGTGTGTCAGCGATCCTGTGAAATAGTAAGTTGAATAAATATAATATGCAATCTTTAGTAAAGATCAATTCAATTATAAGAATTTGCAATGCATAATCAAACCTATGTTGGAGAGCTGCTACAATAAGAATACTTTCAGTCTAATAACATGTGCATTCATTCCTGTTCTATGCCCTTAATTTAACTCAGTTACTTCCTTGTATATATCCAATTTAACTCAGTTAGCACATCGAGCCGTCTAGTTAATTTACACATTATTCTGTGACTATTTTAGAGTGAAACTTTCCAATAAAAACAGGAATAACATGTTCTTCCAGGTATCTGATAATCTATGGCCTTCCTAGAAGAATCCATAAGTTTATATCCAAGAAATTCAACAAAAAATGTATTTTAACCAAATCAAAGCACGCATACTAATTTTCTCTTGTATGCCAAATTGACTCGCAGCGTGTTGGTTCAATATTTCCCTAGCAGTTGTAAGCCAAAAAAAATCCGTAACAACATAATGAAAAGTGAACTGTGAAAAGGAAAGAAGTACCCTTCTTCTGGTTTTTCTTCCTTTTTAGAAACAAGAAGAGGGTCAGGCCAGCAATTAACACTCCTGCAGATGATGCAGAGCTTACTACAATCATTGTTCTATTCGCATTGGATTTTGCTTTGTTACTTGTGCTCTCATCTTGATCTATGTGGAAAGCAAATCATAGCAGAAAATCATTAAAAAAAAAAAGAAATTCAGAATTTCAACATCAAGTTTAGCCATTGATAGTATATCTTTTCACATATGCGTGATAAGACATCTGTGTAATAGATTGAGGATATTTCATACCTAGTTCTGATGCAGAAACCTTCACATAGATATTTTGACTACTATCAGTTATATATCTTATATCGATAAGGTCAGTAAACCAGAGCAAGCATCCGCTTCCACCATTTGTTACATTCAAATTAGCATAGGCTGTGCAGGAGCAATTCGCCAAGCAGAGGTTTTTGCACTCCTCTAAGTTTATACTGTAATCATACCATGAATGTTTTGTTTCTGGCACCTTTACTGCAGAGACCTTTATAAATCCATCTCCAGAACAGTTTGGTTGAGTCTTTCTCACACAACCACCTGACCCTGGTATCGCTTCCCATTCCCTTGGATTTTTAGGTACAAATCCTGTCATGCAACTACATACAGGGGACTTGTTGTTGTCACAGATACCATTTGCACCACATAATGCATACCTGTCACAGTTATCTGTGTAAAGTTGAGGATTTTGTACCCAACCTTGATTTGGATCAATCCACACGAAGGGTATTATAGCTCCAGTCTGACTACTTAGCACTCCCCTCAAAAGAACTGAGCTATTGCGAGGAGAGACTGTTATATATAGCTCCTTGTCATTAAAAACGAAATTATAAGTGGATAATGAGTTTTCCATCCTATCAAGAAACCCACTAAACCGCTCACCATTATGAGGTCCAGACCGGAATCTCACAGTTGAACCCTCTCTAACTATAATCTCCGGAACTCCGGCAATCTCAAATCCATATGTGAACTTACCTGCTGCAGGATCATCAGGGTTTTTCCAAGATGATAGGTAACGATCCAGGCCTGTTCTGAAGTCTTTTCCAATCTTCATGCCTGGCATGAATGTATCGACTGGATAATCAAAACTTTGCCAAACGAAGTTTCCAGGATTACTATCACCCTCATCTTTCACAACAAGATTTCCCGAGTCCAAGAGCTGCACAACTGGGCTGCCAACAGTCCTCGATGCACTGGAAGACCAAACTGGGCTCCCATTACCATCTAGAAGGACAAGAATTCCCTGGTTGGTAACTTGTACAACACCTGATGTATCATTGAACGGCACTTCCCTATTAGCCACCCATGGAATGGTTGTGATAGAATTGGTATACCATATTCCCAAATATCTTTTGCTGCTGGAACCTGGGCTAAAGAATCCAAGTTCGAAGATCCCACCAGCTGAAACCAAGGTGTCACCATCTCTAATTGAACCGGTTGTATTTAAGCTATCCACTGTAATGGATACTGCCATTTGAGGCCACAAAAAGAAGCAAAGCAGAATCAAGATAAAGCCTGCCATTGATAGGATGAGAAACTGAAGATTTGGAAGATCTCATTTCTTTTATGATACTTTCCCAACAAGAATGTCATAGTTTCGACTTTGGAACCTCAGTCCTCGGGAGCCTTTTTTGACTGCTGCTAAATCTTTCTGGCGGGACACAAATATTTTTATAATCTATTATAAGAAGAACGAAGACTAGCATAATTTTTCTTATGCAAGAAATCCCTTCCAGAATTTTCTTCAAAGGCCATCAACCTCATTATAGGAAATTAGCTTAAAGTATCTTTCACATACAAGTTCTTGGATTGCACAAACTATGCTCTAACCCTGCTTGATTTGACCAGAACATAATTTGTTGGTACTTACTATTACATAAATTTGGCCCGAAAATTAGACCATTTGACTTCTAAATTGTACTCAAGGCTATATTTTCCTGCATTACATCACTTGTGTGACTTTCCATGTCTTGAGCTAACATATGCCAGGGAGCTCTAAACTGAATTCTGGAAATATGGTCTTCTTCCATCAAAATAAAGCGATTAACTGAAACTATATAAATTACTTACAGCTCTCACATCCATTTCTAGCTTCCTATATTTTGAAAGCTTTCTTCGATGATGTGAATGGTTATGCTCATGGCCGGACTTAAAAACTCTAATCCAAGAGCCTGGCCTCAGCAAGTCGAGCTTATAGGCCATGCTGGATCCTTGGACAGCATTGCCATGATCAAGCCAATGAATGATTTCCAGTAAATGGTTGCTCAAGATATGGAAAAAATACACACCGAATTTGCATAATAAATTACACTAACTGATAAGAATTCACTGTAAGAAAAATCTGTATGGGGTGTTTTTCTCCGAACCTGAGAATCCGAAATTTGTCTTAGAGATTGCACTGCAAATCTCACCAACCTGAAAGAGAATTCCCAACCTAAAAATAGACCAACAAAGGAAATCATATGCTAAATGCTTTGGCATGAGCAGATTGTAGAAGTATAAAACAAAGGGTCGAAGTTTGGGACGCAGATTTTACAAGTACGAATCAATCTTTTATTTTATAACAGAGTTTGCAGTTACATAAGTCTCGTATGTCTTACCATTACTACAAGAATGAATCATCAGAAAATTTATGAAGTTATTAAACAATCATTGATCCATAGAACTACAATATTTATGTTGTACCGAGGATTATTGAAGTAAACTGCACAACTCCATGTTGATGCCAATAGAACGCTTAAATCTTAATTAAGCACCAATTAGAATACTTCAATTCTATATATGATCTACGAATTATTTATGTTTGATGTCTTTTGAGCAAAGCAATCAATCCTATGACGTTTCTTGTTTTAAATTTTCTTCTCAGCAAAAGTCAACAATAAAAAAAAAAAGAGTTATTTTGTTTGATTCCTTGCAACAGTGATGGGAGAAAGTTGAAAGTCTCGTAAACTGTTCACATGGTTTGGTTGGTTCAGTTAAAACAAAAATAGCTAAATGATTACTTAAGCAATAAGTGAGTTTACAATTAATCTTAGCAAAATTTATTATATTGTAATTTATGTTTGTCCCACGAAATATATTTTTTTTTTAAAAGTTATTATATTGTAATTCGTGTTTGTCACACGAAATATATTTTTTAATTTTATCAAATTATATATATTTTTTGTTAAAATTTTATTCATATTTTATTTTAAATTTATTTTATTTTATTTTAAATTTTATTCATACTTGGATTCGAACTTATTTTATTTTAAATTTATTCATTTTTTTTGATGTAATATCTTTTTTTTTACTTTTATTTACTTTAAATTCGTATTACTTTAAAATTTTACTTTTACTTACCTTAATTTGAGCAAAATTTATTTAAAATTTGAGGTTTAAGCTTTGGATGTCTAAGGTGTAAAATAATTTTTTTTAATATTTTACCTATTGAATATATATTTTACGGATATATATTTCAACTTATTCGTTCTCATCATTCCATCAGCATCTCGATAATAGCTGAGAAGAGAGAAGGAAATGTTTTTTCAAAGCCCTTCCATGCCAAGTTGAAAGACAAAAGAGTCGTACACCTGTTCCCCTCTTGCATTTCTTTGCATGGAACTATGTAAAATATTGCAGGTCTGCCTCCATTTCTGACTGTAACTAAAGCTTTAAAGATTTCAATGAAAAAAAAAATGATTTGTGGATATGAATGATCCCATCTTCAATTTTCTTGACCATTGCCTTGACTTCTATCGCATTTCTTGTTTGAATTGTCTACTGAGCGTTACAAGTTTGAAAATTGTTAATTTTGTTTGACTCCCATGCAACATTATTAGGAAAATGCATGGTTACTGAATGTCTCTTAAACCATTCACGTAGGCTAGTGTCTGAATTAAAATTAAACGAGTGAAAATATTGGTGGATCAATGGAAAGCTGCATATATAAATTTTTCCAAACTCTTTTTGTAATTTGAAGATTACGGCCAACTTTTTTATTAAAGTAAAAAGAAAACTACGTATATGTAACTTTTTTCAAATCTCATAATATGGAAGTTTTGTATATTAGTTGTCTCTATTTGATCAAATGTACATGAAGCAAAGCATAGTTATCCTTAATCAGTGTCAGAAAGATATGAACATGGAAAAAGCATTAATATCGTTAGACCATAGACAATAATTGTACAACAATGACAATTTCAGGCAATGTTAATCATCTTGCCTCTACTTCGGTAATGGTGAAATCATTAGATGAAAGTAGGTTGCGATTTGCTGGTGAAGAACCGGCTTCAACTGGATCCCTTTCAGTGAAAAAGCCTGGTCGTTTAGGCTGAGGCAAAGGGCCTTGAATACCCAACATCAGAACCACTTTCGACATGTTTGGTCTATCTTGTGCACTTCGTTGCACGCATAACTGACCTACATGAATTGATCGTAGCACTTCACAAGGGTTGCTGGTTTCCCTGATTGATGATTCAATGAACTCCAAGGATTTCCCTTCAGCAAACAGTCTCCATGCCTATAAAACAATCACCAGTTTAATAATAGTAGACATAACTAACATTGAGAGTTAATAAGCTCATAATTACACTTACATGACCAAGAAGATTATGATGGTGATATGGATGACAGAATCCTCTATTTCTCTTCCCACTCACTGTCTCTAGCACCAATACACCAAAGCTAAAGACATCAGATTTGGTCGGGTAGATCCCGTTAATTGCATACTCCGGAGCCATGTAACCACTGCACAAAATCTGAAACCTCTCGCTATGCCAGAATCTGAAATTTTTGGGTTCATTTCATTGTCTAGTAGAATATTACCGGCTTTCATATCTCTATGTACTATTCTTTGTCGTGAATCTTGATGGAGATCGATAAAACAGCCCGCAAGCAGTCTCGTTGATAATGTGATAACGAGTAGGCCAATCAAGTGACATGCTTTGAGAATGATCTGCTTACTTACCAACACAATTCAAAGCCAAATTATTGCACACCAACGGAATGCAAATCCTTAGTGAAAGTAGTCCTATTGTATGACTGTAGATTGAAGCATTGGAGAAAAACGTACCGAAAAGAAAGAAGTCGAGGCTTTTGTTAGGCATGAATTCATAGATCAATAACTTTTCCTCAGCTTCAATGCAGCATCCAAGAAGCTTCACTAAATTCCGGTGCTTAAGTTTTGCAGTTTGTATGACTTCATTTTTGAGCTCATCAAGTCCTTGTCTAGAAGTTTTTGATAGCCTCTTGACGGTAAATTCTTGTCCATCCTCCAAGACTCCCTGAAAAAATTTATAACCCAAATGTTCAATCTTCTTAAGTTGATGATTTGCTTGATGATTTGCTTGTAGCAACAGGTTGAATTGCAGTTTATCAGGTTGTTACCTTATAGACAGATCCAAAACCACCTTCTCCCAGTTTCTAAGTTCCAGGATGACAGGTAACGATCCAGGCCTGTTTCTAAGTTCCTTCCTAACTTCATGCCTGGTAAGAATGTATCAAACGGATAATAAAAGCTTTGCCACAAAAACTTTTCAGGATTGTTTTCATTTTGCTCTTTCACAACAAGGTTTCCTGAATCCAAGAGCTGGGCAACTGGATTTCGAGCAGGTACTATGGATGAGTTGGAAGACCAAACAGTGCTTCCATCATAATTCAGAAGAACTAGAATCCCTTGGTTGGTAAATTTTAGAACACCCGAAGAATGGTTTAGAGGGAATTCTCTGTTGGCCACCCAAACAACAGTCTGGACAGATATTTTCTTGCACCATAGTCCCAAATATCTTCTTCTGTCAGCACCAGGGCTGAAGAATCCTAGTTCATATCTTCCACCTGCTGAGATTATCGTCTCTCCATCTTTGATGAACTGAGTTACATTCAAGGTATGTACGGCAATGGATATGCTAGAAAAGCATAGGATTAAACACCAAAGATGTTTTATGAACAGTTTCTCATTATGAAACAATTTTTTTTAAAGGCTACTTATCTATCTGCTTTCAATGTCAGGATTATAGTTCATAAAATTCAACTTCAGAGTAGCAGCCAGCAGGTACAGAAAATTGATGGATCAAATTACTCCTCGTTCATTGAATAATGAATGGTACTAATAAAATCACCATCTCTCAATAGAGTTTTTTTATTTCACAAACGAATTTAAAATGATAACATATAATCAATTTTATTTATTTATTATTTTTTTAATATTTTAAGTGAAATATATATCATTATCTTAGTTTTGCTTGTGAAGTAAAAAATTTCAATAATAGTGTATTAAATATAAAAAAATTAGGCAAAAAAATTATCTCGATATGCTAGACTTGATCAACAATTTTGTCTTTTAATATTTAAATGTGCAAATTTAAATATTCAGGGTTGGAGACTTTGTTTATAAAAATAATTCTATTAAATTTATTAACCCAAAAAAAACATATATTATAAAATGCTAATAAAATACATAGGACCAACCATTTCAATTCTTTTCCAATCAATGTAGTCTTCTAATATACTAGATTGAATGCTTGACCTAATTTACATCAGAGTTTATCTTTCAAAATGCCTAGCATTGGGGTAACTTGGAGTATTAAGGTGTTCAACTAGAAGTAACGTGTATATTTGCAAACTATACCATAAATTTTATAGAAAAGCAAAGTCTCTTGCATTATTCACATCATTTTTTTTCACCTTTTACCACATTTTATCTTTTAATTTCTTTTTCTCTATTTGTCGGGTGTGTCCAAATATTGATCAATTTGTCGGAGACATGTTCTTTTTTTTTTCCTTCTGCCTATAAGATAGGTGGGGGATTTCTTAGACACCTATTGAACGTTTAAGATGAGTTATAGGCGACCAAAATATGGGTAACTAGCGTTGGTGTTATGGATGTTATGGGCAATCAAACGTGTATTATAAGTAAGTCAAAATATGAACAAGAGAAAGGTGGCGAATCATTTTTTTCCCTTGTTTTTTCTTTTTTTAGTATATGTTTTCCTAATATTTTGACTAACACACATTT
Source organism: Firmiana major (assembly GCA_033439115.1). Taxonomy (NCBI): domain Eukaryota; kingdom Viridiplantae; phylum Streptophyta; class Magnoliopsida; order Malvales; family Malvaceae; genus Firmiana; species Firmiana major. The sequence goes on from CM065905.1 coordinate 67,963,172, forward strand.
CAACTCCTACGTATTTTTGGCTAGCAAACATGTTAAGCTATTAGACATTTAGATCTATCAGCAATTTGGGCTACTAAATATTTTAGACCACAACGTTTTGGACTACAAAACATTTGCGTTATGGGCTACCATACGTTGTGGGAAACCAACATTAGAAACTACTTGCATTATAGGAGACCAACATTTTGGACTAGTAGACGTTTGGACGACCCGTATTTAAGTTATAAGACATTTTTGTCATTCAAACATTTTTGGATATCTTAATTCAAAAACTTTGAAGGTCCGAATGTGATAAACGTTTTGGGGGAGATGTGAGACTATTTGAATTAAGGTTATATGAGTGTTCAGACATTATGAGGTAGATTTGAGACTATTTGAATTAAGGTTATATGGGTGATCAAAGATATTAGCAATTTTAGCAACCTTCGGCTACCAACATTTTTGACTACCAAAATTATGGGTGCCTAGTGTTGTGGCATTATGGTGATATGGGCTTTTATAAGCAACCAACGTGCATTCCATGTGAGTCAAAATGCGGTCAAGTAAGTAACCAGCGTGCATTCCAGACAAGCTAAAATGTAGTCAAATATTAAGGAAGGAGTTGAACTATTTTTCCCCCTTTTTTTAATTAAATTGGTTACTAGACATTTTGGCTATTAGTATTTGGGGCTACGAAACATTTTGAGCAACGCAGACTTTTTGGCTACTAAATATTTTGGGTGACTAAACATTTTGGTCGACCAATATTTTAGCCTACAAGCATTTTGGGCAAGCAACATTTTTGGCTACCAACACTTTGGATGATCAGACATTAGGGATGCTAGCAATTTTAGCAACCAGACATTTTAGACTATCAAACATTTTAAACAACTAACATTTTGGCTACTAGAGCCATGGGCGACTAAAATTATGGCATTATGGGCATTATGGCTAACTAACGAACATTTCAAGCAAACTAAAATGTGGACAATTTTTTAGGAAGATTGTGAACCTTTTTTTTTTTTTTCAATACTTGTCTATTAGATACTTTGGCTATCAGCATTTTGAGTTACCAAACATTTTAGGCAACTAGCATTTTTTACTACCAAATATTTTTGGAAATTAGATATTTTGGTCGATCAACATTTTGGATTGTCAGACACTTTGTGCTACCTGCATTATGGGTTACCAGATGTCGTGAGTGACCAACATTATGGGCTACCAACATCATGGGAGACTAGCATTTTGGGCTACTAAATATTTTGGGCAACTAGCATTTTGAGCTATAATACATTTTAGGCCGACCAATATTTTGGAAAATCAAAATTATAAAACTTTGGGCTACCAACATTTTAGGAGACCAAATATTCATCTAAAATGGTTGTCAAGGTTTAACCACATCAAATTTATGTGGTTCAATGTGGTTGGAAGTCTAAATCTAAGCTAGAGTTTTTACTAACGCACATGAAAATCCAAGGGTTTCAAAAAAAATTAAAAGCTTCAATGCATAAGGCTATTCTTATGCAAAGTTTGCATGCATGATAAACATTGATATCGACCATAGTAAGGATTCTAAGTCAGCAAAATAAAAAAAAAGTTAAAGTTAGCATCCACAATTTGAGAAAATGTTTTAATCCATGCCTTGTATGGTCAAGGTAATTTTTTAATCAGAATCACCTATTTTCAAAATGTTAATGAATAAAGAAGACGTTAAAATAAAAATTAACAGACAATTATAAACTGTTATTAGTACATATTTTAGAGTGATTCGGGATTGATATATCTTGCTCACGCCAATCTATATATTTCTTTCTCTCATTTATTTGTGTCCGACTTGTTATAAATCTCTTTTACAACTTTCGTCTTAACTTCTGTCACCTCCCTCTCTGCCTCCTTCTTAGCCAACTTGTATTTTGTGAAGCTCTCATCGCTCTTGTTTATCTTCAAAGCCTTGTAACGATCTCTCTTAACCTTTATAGCTTCCTTAACTGATTCAGTCCACCATGTCGCAACCTTTCTAATCAGTGTTTTTTCGTTTGATACTCCTAGTATCTCCTTACCCACTTCCTGAATGTGTTTTGTCGTTTTGTTCCACATTGTATTTGGGTTCTCCTCTATTGTCCAGTCTTCTTTTTAGGTCTAACTATTTCTACATACTACATGACATTTTTCTTTTAGCTGTCACCATCGAATCCTTATAGCTCTTTCTTATTTGTTCGTATGATGTCGTTTATAAATTTTTAGGTCTAAGATTAGCAGTCTATGTTGTGTGGTAACACTCTCACTTGGAATAACTTTGCAGTCCAAACAACTGCGTCTATCTCTCCTCCTAGTAAAAAAAAAAAAAAGTCAATCTGACTTGCATTTAATTCACTCTTAAAGGTTATAAGGTAAGGTTCTCTCTTTCTAAACAGTATATTCACTAGAATTTGATCATAGCAAAATCTAGAATAGCATCTCCACCTTTATTTCTTACACCGTAACTAAAACCCTTATGTACACTCTCAAAACCATCTCTACTAGCACCTACATGGCCATTAAGGTTACCACCAATACAAAAGTTGCACTTCTTATTATCTAAATCCTTCCAAAATTTTCTTTTACTAACATTATTAAGTCTTATCTATGGTGCATATGTACTAATAACATTCAAAACATCCCCTTCTAGAACTAGTTTAACCAAAATAATTATATTCCTTTGTCTCTTAGCTTGTACAACATCCTTTTGATATTTTTTGTCTACGATGATACTACACCATTTTGGTCATTATCTTTCCTTGTATACCAAAATTTATACTATCAATATGCTATTAATTACCCTAGCCTTCTCCCCAACCCATTTGGTTTCCTGGAGACACATGATATTAACCCTCATCCTACACATAATCTCACAATTCTCACTAACTTACCATTAAGTATATCTATATTCCAAGATCGTACACTAAGCTTATGATTATGGACTAACTTCTTTACCCACCCATGTCCATTATGGTATGGGAACTTTTGCCTATTGGGTACCATATCCAGGCGTTGATGTGGCGTATCGCTTCCATGCGATCACATAGCAACCCCTGCAAATTTTTTACTACACCTAGGCTTCGGTATAGTGCGTTGCAGGGAATGCCTTAACGAATTTTATATAATGGTTCATCTCATAAAATTGAAAAAGTTTTGAGTGGTTGTTGTCCAAACCTACCCCCAATCTTCCTCCTTTATCCGGATTTGGGACAGACTATCTTAAACACAATCATACACTACACAATTTGTCAAAATCTACACTTGAATGAGGCAATATATTGGTTTAGTACTTAAGGGATTTTTAATGGTTTAAAATATGTTTGTATAATTACCGCTTTTGATCTAATAATAAAAGAGAAATTTTTTGAATATAATGAAATAGATATTTATGAAGTATGTCTTTGCCTAAGACATGGATATCACTATATGGATAATTGGGTAAGGAAAAAATATGGCATTAAAGAGTTCTAGACTAGAACTATTTCAAACATATCTTACGTGTAGTTGAGATCTTTGTATTTTCCAAAAAAAAAAAAAAAAAGAAGAAGCATATTTTGATTAGTAAATTATCAAAACACTTGACAGATGTTGAAAGAATGTGCAGTTCTTTTGAAATGTTGAACAAACTAGCAAAACTTAGTTTTGCCATTAATTTCTTGCCAAGTAAGTTTTTTAATCATGCTTGTCATTGTACAAGCAATACAGAGCCTGGATGTATTTGAATTTGATTGATATTCTAATGATTGTGTTTTTGGAATTTTAATTTGATCAAATCACATCAGCTATATACCTAAAACAAATGAAATGGCAGAATTTTTTGTTTGAATTCTTTCTTACTTTGTTGTTCACTTCACTCGGTATAAAGCAGACATGTTTGCTGCTTTGATGATCATTTCTGCAACCTTCAACGAGTTTTTGTTCAAAAAAACTCATAATCCGATTCTCTATGAATCTTGTGAGATTAAACTGTCCCAACTGTTCAGTCCAAAGATACCCTAACACTGAGAAATGCTGAAATCAAAGCTTTTTGTGCCATCAACCTTATGTAACTGTAATTCTTGAAATGCTGAAATCACTGAAGATATGAAGTTTAGACACGACAGACAGTAAATATATTTCAACAAACAACCCAATCAGTTTCAAGAGTTCGCTTGTGCTATGACAGAATTAACATGACAGGATGTTTGTTTATCTTGCCTCCAACAATGAAATCGTGCAATCATTAGACGAAACCATTTTGTGCCTGGTTGATGAAGAACTAGATTCTACCAGATCCCTTTCAGTGAAAAAACCCGGTTGTTTAGGCTGAGGCAAAGATCCTTGGCTTCCCAACATCAGAACCACATTAGACATGTTTGGTCTATCTTCTGAACTTTTCTGCACACATAACAGCCCTACATGAATCGATCTTAACACTTCTGAAGGATTGCAGGTCTCCCTAATTGGTGATGAAATCAACTCCAAGGAATCTCCTACTGTAAATAACCTCCATGCCTGTACAACAAATAGCGGGTCAATTGTACTATATTTAAGTTCGACATTGACTGCTAATAAGATCATTCCACACCTACATGTCCAAGAAGATTAAGCTGGTGATCAGGATGACAGAATCCTCTGTTTCTTTTCCCACTCACTATCTCTAGCATCAATACACCAAAGCTAAACACATCGGATTTAATAGAGTAGAGGCCATCAATTGCGTATTCAGGAGCCATGTAACCACTGAAGATAGTAGAAAATGTTTATATCATATATACACAATAAAATGACATGACGATTATCATCAATATATCTATTATTTCATTTTTAAGGTTACTACTTACTATGTTCCCACCACTTTCTTTGTATTTGCTGTAGTTTCCTTTTCTCCAAAACTTCTAGCCAGCCCAAAGTCTGAAATTTTTGGATTCATTTCATGGTCTAGTAAAACATTGGCAGCTTTAAGATCTCTATGTATTATTCTTTGTCTTGAATCTTGATGGAGATAAAGAAGCCCGCGAGCAACTCCATTGATGATTTGGTAACGCGTAGGCCAATCAAGTGACAGGCTTTGAGATTGATCTGTTTAGTTATTTTTTTGCACAAATTAAGTCATTTTTTTCTCTTAGATGTCAGAATAGAAAACCTCTGGGAGGAAAAAAGAAAGTGAAGGTTGTCATGATTATATGGTAGAAACATTCAAGTAAAATATCCCTGGTTGGAGAAGGAAATACCAAAAATAAAGAAGTCCAGGCTTTTGTTAGGCATAAATTCATAGATCAGCATCATTTCATCTCCTTGACTGCAGAATCCTAAAAGCTTCACTAAATTCCGGTGCTGAAGTCTTGCAATGTGCATTACTTCATTTTTAAATTCATGAAGTCCTTGCCTAGAACTTTTTGATAGCCTCTTTACACCAATTTCTTGTCCATCCTTCAAGATACCCTGAAAAGTGTATAACCATAAGTTCATTCTTGTCAACCTGATCATTTTCTTGACAATATCTATCAAGTAAACAACTGCTCTTCTCTTTGCATAACTAAACCACCTTCCACCGTCAGCCGGAAAAGAAAAAAAGGTGAAAAAGAGAGGCAAAACTCATTTTGTAGAAAAATGTAGAAGTCTGAAGTTTTCCATGTGTCAATGCAAAAAGGTGATATCATAGTTGCATTTGGCGGTTTACCAGATTGTTACCTTATAGACAGATCCAAAGCCACCTTCTCCCAGTTTATTTGTTGTGCAAAAGTTACTTGTTGCACAAGCAATTGTGGCTAAGTCAAATAGTGGTAACTTTGGATCATCTTCCTTCTGAATTTTGACATTAGAACTGCTTTCAGAAACTGGTGTGAGCAATCCTGCAAAGCAGCAGTCATGGTAAGTTTAAAACAACACGAGCAGTGTGGTTGTCAAACTTAAAATCAGATTTATCAGCAAAATTCACAAATGAATGGTCCCAGAACTATGTAATGCATTCTTTGTTTAATTCAACTTGTCTCTCTCAGGTACATATTTTTCTCTTCTTTAGCAGCTTGTTGCATAGTTCTATTTTGTTATCGACTTCCAAATGGAGGACTTCTTACCAGGATTGATGAAATTATGACTCCATCTGGTATCTGTCTTCCAGGAAAAATGAAAAACAAAAATCTCAAAGTTTCCTTAACCTTAGACAGCCAAACTTGCTTTGCCATAACAAACTTGAAAAATCATTGAATTGTAAATCGATTTGCCCCTTTTTGTCTTAATGGAAACTTTTTTAACCAAATTACTATGCTATAACATATCTGGATTTGGCAGCATTGTGTAACAACAAGAACAAACTTTAAACAGAAAAACTTTCCATAACCCAGTAACAAAAAATGAAAGAAAAGAAAGAGTCTTATATGTGAGAAATATGAGATATCAGGTTTCTTACTGCCTGTCTTCCTCCAAAGATGCAAGACCATGGCTAGGCCAAGGATGAAAACTGCTATGGATAAGATACAGATGACTGCAATCCTCGTTCTTTCCTTGGATGTAGTACTCTCAGTTTGGTCTAGTCATCAAACATCAAAGTCAGTTGGTATTGAAGTATTGTGGTTATAGATTAACTAAACAACTCGAGTCAGTTGGTACAGGTTATGCATGAATCTTTAGCGGAGATTTCACCAAAGTCTATGCCATTTTGCCAATAAAGTTAATGGCTAGATCTATAATGTTACAAGTATTTATTTTTATTTCTTTTGAAAGAAAACAAAAACTCTGTATTGGAGTTAGAGAATGAAATTCTGAAGTTTAAGGAAGCTGATTACATACCTAGTTCTGATGCAGCCATTCTTATATAAATTTCCTGTCCATTTTCAGTGAATTCTCTAATGTCAACCAGGTCAACAAACCAAAGCAAGCATCCACTTCCTCCTTTTCTTATATCCAAATTAGCATAAGCTGTACATGAGCAGTTCTTTTTGCAGAGGTTCTTGCACTCCTCAAGATTCATACTGTAGTTGAACCAGGATTGTCGCGAATCTGGCAACTTTACTTCAGAGTATTTTATAAATCCATCACTAGAGCAGTTTAATGGAGTTCTTCGAAAACACCCATTCGACCAAAGTTTATTGTCCCATTTTTCCGGAAATTTTGGCACAAATCCTTTCAAGCAACTGCATTCTGGGGAGCTACGTGCACTGCAGGTACCATACGAGCCACAGAGTGCATAATTGTCACAGTCATCCATTTGCACTGTAACATAAACTTCCCAACCTTCTTTTCTCTCAATCCATTTCTTTTCTTTTGAGGAAAATTCTCTCAATCTCTCAATCCAGTTCTGGCGCTGCCAAAATCCATTCTGAGTTAACACCATCCTTGAAAGAACTGAGCTATTACGAAGCTTGTAGCTGTAATATACCTCCTTCTCATTGAACACAACTCCAAATGTAAACAAAGAATTTGGTTTTAGTTCAGGTGTGCCACTAAATTGCAAACCATTCCAGGGACCAGGACGAAATCGCACAACTGAGCCCTCTTTCAATATAAACTCTGGAAATCCGCCAACTTCATACCGGTAAGTAAAACTACCATGAGAAGGATCATCAGGACTCCTCCAGGATGACAGGAAACTATCCTGACCTGTGATTAAGTTCCTTCCAAGCTTCATTCCTCCTAGCAATGTGTCACATGGATAATCAAAGCTCTGCCAGAGGAAGTTTTCAGGGTTGTTTTCATTATCCTCTTTGACAATGAGGTTTCCTGAATTCAAGAGCTGTACAACCGGACTACGAGCAGGCCTGGATGAGTTGGAGGACCAAACAGTGCTGCCCTCATTATTTAGATGAACTAGAATCCCCTGGTTAGTAAGTTTTAGAACTCCTGACAAATCCTTGAGGGGCTCTTCTCTGTTGGCCACCCATACTACAGTCTGGACTGATATGTTCCTGTACCATATTCCCAAGTATCTATTACTGCTGGAACCTGGGGTAAAGAAACCTAGCTCAAATCTTCCTCCTACTGAAACTATCGTCTCACCATCTCTAATTGACTGAGTTGAATTCAAGGTGTCCACTGCAATGGATATAGTTAGATTAGACAACATAAAGGAACAAAGGAGAATTATGGCAAAGCTTTCCATTGATTGGATGAAGCACTAAAGAGTTGATGGCATTTTCGGAACCCTAAGGGTGAGTTAGTGATGGAAGGCGCATTAAGTTCTTAAATGATGACGATACATAAGAAAAAATTTGTGTTTAAATTTTTACTGGATCAATTTTTTTTAATCTGTTTTAATCACATAGTAAAAGCAAAAATTAATATCATATTTAAAGTAATATGAGAACATGTAATACAGGGACACTTCACGAATAAAAAAGAGTCATTTTCTCCTCCAATTTTTCACCCTCTTCACCAGCCAAAAAAAAAAATGCCTCATATATACAGTTTGGAAAGCAATGGCTAAAAATTTCTTAAGATAATCAATGCTCCATGGTCTGTTGCAGTGGCATGATAGAGCTGGTTCATGAAAACCAGAACTTGAAAAAGAGTGGACGAGTTATTTCTTGCCACTAGACATTGTCAATGAATCAGTATTGCTTCAGCATTTGATCAAGTGTCTAATTGCACCTGTTATTTTCCAATGCAAGATTCCCTTTTATGAAAGCTATCTTGGTAGCCAATCACGTCTTCATTAACCACTAACATTATCTTCCAATCACCCGTTCTAGTTCCCCACTCATCAAGGAAAAAAAAAAATCAACAATTCAGTTTTCTGATAATGAAATTTAAGTTGATCCCTGACTGAAGTTGTTAACTGTCACATTCCAGTCACTCTATGACAGCTTGTAAGATTTTATGGAGAGATCTAAGGATCCAAAAAGCTTTTAATGCGGTTCTAAACAGCCACTCGGACCTAACATCATAGTAAAGACGCCAAAGCTTTTGGACCATTGTCTAGTTTCTGTCATGTGTTAATGTTCCTTGTTAGAATTTTAGCTTAGATATTGCTCTCACAATGAAAAATATCAGGAATTGAGTGGGGGCAGAACCAATATTTAAGCTACTAGAATTAGAAGACATTGAAGAAAATAAAGCATTCTCCTAGTGACGTTCTTACAAGGTTATCGAAAAATCAATTAGAGAACTCTTTGGATCCGTAATAGCTAACCTAATTGATAAAAGAAATTGTCAAAAAGAGATACAAGCAGTAACCTGTACACGAAAAACACAGGAAGAAGAAACTTACAGGCTGCAAAGACAATAAATACACTTCAATGACAACAATCAATTCCAGGAAGGTAAATTTACATTGAAATGTTTTTCTTTTTATCTAGCTTCTGCCATCCCAATGGTGAAATCACTAGATGATAAGACTTTGTGGCTGGCTGATGAGGAACTAGATTCAACTAGATCCCTTTTGGTGAAAAAACCTGGTTGTTTAGGCTGTGGCAAGGGCCCTTGACTCCCCAACATCAGAACTACATTAGACATGGTTGGTCTATCTTCTGGACTTTGTTGAATACATAACAGGCCTACATGAATTGATCTTAACACTTCAGAAGGATTGCAGGTGTCCCTAATTGCTGATGCAATTAACTCCAAGGATTTTCCTTCAGTGGACAGTCTCCATGCCTATGCAGTAAACAAGAGTTAAATACATAATAGTAATTTAACTTTAACATTGAGAGTTACTTGTTAAGATCGTTATCAGACTTACATGCCCTAGAAGATTAAGCTGGTGATCTGGATGACAGAATCCTCTGTTACGCTTCCCACTCACTATTTCTAGCACCAATACACCGAAGCTGAAGACATCGGACTTAATGGAGTAGAGACCATCAATTGCATACTCAGGAGCCATATAACCACTGCAGGTAATCACGAATGAGATGTCAAATATAACTGGAAAATTGGAATACATGTTAAATAATTTTTACTCAGGTTTTAACTTACTATGTTCCGACCACTTTCTTTGTATTTGCCTCAGTTTCCTTTTCTCCAAAAGTTCTAGCCAGCCCAAAGTCTGAAATTTTGGGGTTCATTTCAATGTCTAATAAAACATTCCCAGCTTTCAAATCTCTATGTATTATCCTTTGTCTTGAATCTTGGTGGAGATAAAGGAGTCCACGAGCAATTCCATTGATAATGTTGTAGCGCGTAGGCCAATCTAGGCGCTTGCTGTGAGTTTCATCTGTTCAGTTTTTCACACAAGTTAGCAATGCTATGCCTAATAAATCTTAGAACATGTAATTCTTAGGAGTAAAACAAACTAGTTGGTAGTCATGATTAGACAATGAAAGCAGTCAAGCATACTGATTTAACTAAATTTCCAGGTTGGAGAAACACATACCAAAAATAAAGAAGTCCAGGCTTTTGTTAGGCATAAATTCATAGATCAACATATTTTCATCCTCCTGTATGCAGCATCCTAAAAGCTTCACTAAATTTCGGTGCTGAAGTTTTGCAATATGTATGACTTCATTTTTGAACTCAACAAGTCCTTGTCCAGAACTTTTTGATAGTCTCTTTACAGCAATTTCTTGTCCATCCTTCAAGATCCCCTGAAAAGTGTATAACCAAATGGTAATCTTTCAGATGCAAATCAGCCCTTCTCTTTGCATAACCGACACCCTCCACACACCCCCACCCCCTTCTTTCCAATAGAAAAACAAAGTAAAAAAGAGGTAAAACTCATTCTTTTTTGCAGAATAATCTAGAGGTTAGAAGTTTTATAAATTTCTAGCATACGATTGATTAAAATTTCATAGGAGGCTAAGGCATTGTATCAGTAAAATTATCCTTTGGAAAGTTCATATGGCAATGCAAGTAGTTAACATGGAATTGGACTAGATTGTTACCTTATAGACAGAGCCAAAACCGCCTTCTCCTAATTTATTCTTCATTGCAAAGTCATTGGTTGCAAGAACAATTGTGGCTAAATCAAATAATGGTAACTCTAAATCTTCCTCCTGATTTTTAACATTGAAATTGCTTTGAGGGACAAATGTCAAAGATCCTGCAAAGTAGCAGTTGTAGTAAATTTAAAATGACCCAAGCAGTGTTGTTGAATAAGTCAGGTTTGTCAGCAAGAATTTACAAATAAATAGCTCATGAAGGCCTTGTTCCAAATAAGTCTTAGACCTGTTGTACCAACGGGCAGTCGGATACTAACTATCCAACTGCATACCAGGCACCTATTCCATTTTATCCTGAATCATTTTTTTTCACTCTAAAAGCTTAATCAGGTTTGTAATTTCATTCATAGCTTTTGTAAGCACTATTAACTACATTTCCTGAGATGGATGTAAATCCCTTCACGTGAAAACATGCAATATCTATGCAATATAAGGATTCTTGCTCTCTCTGGTGCAACTTTTTCTCTTTTCTGAAACCTGTTGGCAGCTTCTTATCAGGATTGATGAAATTAGGACTTAAACACGAGACAATCTTGGTTTTTCTAGAATAAAAAAATTCCGAAAATCTCCATGAGTCATAATAATCAAATTTGTTTTCTTCATGCAGTTGTTAAACAAAAGAATGTCTTCGAATTTCTATGCTACAAGAAATGTAGATTTTGCCAATATTATCACCTAATAGGCAGTAATAGAAACAACAGTTTTAATAGGAAAACTTTCCATTCTTACGAAAATTAAGAGGAACAAAAAGAATGGAAGTCTTATCGTGTGAATTGTGAGATATATGATGCATACCAGGTTTCTCATGGCATCTCTTCCTCCAAAGATACAAGACCAAGTATAGACCTAAGATCATCACTGCCGCAGACAACACAGAGATGAATGCAATTATCATTCTTTCTCTCAGCTTGGATTTGGTACTCTCTATTTGATCTATCAACAAACAAATCATAGCAGAAATCTTCAAGTTAGAAATCACTATTAGAATAGAAATTTTAATATTTTACTATCATGGTTATGAGTTAATTAGCAGGGTTTAAAATGCTGATTCCATACCTAGACAATGACATGGTGAAGTTTAAGGACAATTGAAAATATCATACCTAGATCTGATGCAGCCATCCTTATATATATTTCTTGTCCATTTTCGGTGAATTGTTGAATGTCAACCAAGTCAACGAACCAAAGCATGCATCCACTTCCTCCATTTCTTATATCCAAGTTTGAATAAGCCGTACATGAGCAGTTACTTTTGCAGAGGTTCTTGCACTCCTCAAGATTCAAACTGTAGTTAAACCAGGATCGACGCGAATCTGGCAACTTCAGGCCAGAGTACTTAAGAAATCCATCAGTAGAGCAGTTCAATGGAGTCTTTCTAACACAACCATTTGACAAATTGTTATGGTCCCAGTCTTTTTGAAGTTTTGGCACGAATCCTTTCAAGCAACTGCATCTTTGGGTGTTACTGGCATTACAGCTACCATATGTACCACACATTGCATAATTATCACAACGATCCATTTGTACTGTAACGAAAACTTGCCAACTTTGGGTTCTATCAGTCCATGTGAGGCGCTCCCAGAGTCCTTCCTGACTTAACACCATCCTTGAAAGAACTGAGCTAGTATGAAGCTCATAGGTGTCATATACCTCCTTCTCATTGATCACAACAATAACTGTAAAAAAGGAGTTTGGTCTTAGTTCAGGTGTGCCACTAAACCGCACACCATTCCAAGGTCCTGGACGAAATCGAACAAGTGAACCCTCTCTCAGTATAAGTTCTGGAAATCCACCAACCTCAAACCGATATGTAAAGTTACCAGGAGAAGGATCATCAGGACTCTTCCAGGATGACAGGTAACGATCCAGGCCTGTGATTAAGTCCCTTCCAAGCTTCATGCCTTGTAGCAGTGTATCACATGGATAATCAAAGCTCTGCCACAAGTAGTTTTTAGGATTACTGTCATTCACCTCTTTCACAACAAGGTTTCCTGATTCCAACAGCTGCACAATTGGATTTTGAGCAGGTCTAGATGAGTTTGAAGACCAAACAGTTCTCCCATTATGATTACGAACAACTAGAATCCCCTGGCGAGTAAGTTTCAGAACACCTGATGAATCATTGAGGGGCACTTCTCTATTGGCCACCCATACAGCAGTCTTGACAGATATGTTCTTGTACCATATTCCCAAGTATTTCTTCCTGCTTGCACCCGGACTAAAGAAACCGAGCTCAAATCTTCCACCTGCTGAAACTATTGTCTCACCATCTTTAATTAACTGAGTTGTATTCAAGGTGTCCACGGCAGTGGATATAGTTAGATTAGCAAACAAAAAGGAGCAAAGAAGAAGCATGGCAAATCCTTCCATTGATAGGATGAAGCACTAAAGACTTAAAAGTCTAAATCTCCCAAGTAATTTTTCCAGAGAATGAAACAACTCTACTAAAGCTATCTATGTAAATTACCCCACGTCTTTGCCGGTTCGAAATTTTCATCCCATAATTCATGGAAATCAAAAACACTAACCCTATAGCAGAGAAGTGGGAACTATATGACTTTTTTTTTTAATGTTTTTACATTGTTATCTCATATCTGTAATATATGGCTTCATTTTGAGCCCCAACCCTCTAAGACAAGAAAAAATTGCATACTGCTGTACTAGGAACGCATATGGTCCAGACTTTCTCATATCAAACAACACTCCACAATTATGTGGGGTCGATGACCATGAATATGGAAAGGTTGAACATGAGTGGACAAATACGTTTATGTTTCTTGACAATTGACATGGTCAACAATTCACTCTTGCTTCTGCATTTTTTATTATTGCCCTGTTATTTTTCAATCACGTAGTGAGTCACTCACATTGTCATCACCCAAGAAGGTGGAACTCAAAAGCCAAGAGGCTTTGGATTTACACCAATCGTGCAGCTTGTTTGTGGTGGTTAGTCACCAGATAATTTTCTCCAACCACCCTATTCTACTTCCATTACGACTAATAAACACTCAAAATTTCAGTTTACGGATATAATTCAAGATATTTCTAGTCCAAACTTGTTTACTCTTACATTCAACTCTGACAAGGAGAGCTTGTAAGTAAAATATTTCCTATCAGACCAGGTTCGTGATAACTTTTTTATAAGAGAAATATTTGATAATTGAGGATAAGAATAGAGTTATTTGAATTTAAATTTAAATCTCACATTATTTCACAATTTCAACTACTCGATCAAAAAATTGTTTACCGTGAGCTCTTTTTGAGGACAAAGTCATGTGATCTAATCTTATGACTTAAGTTAATCATACCCATTAAGGTTTAGGCTAGTTAATAGCATATTGATATCACAACAACCCAAACCTAACATCACAATAAAGGCAGCAAAAGGCTAGGTTATTTATTAACAGATGGCAGAGGCCACAACTACCACTTTAATCTAACACCAGTGCTTTCAAATACAACAACTGTCACCATTCATATTGATGGGATTCTATTTTTACATACCATTACCAAATTTATACTTGTAAAGAGTTGTAAATGTTATAGCAGAAGCATTGTTAAGAAAATGGAAGAGAAGGGAGCTGAACCTGTCGTCATTATGATTGAACGTTGCTTAGTTTATCCATTTATTGAGATTTAAATCCTTAATAATAAATTAGATAAGGTTGAATTTATTTCTTTGTACTGACCACACCAGTAAAATGTTCAACAGAGTACTTTTTCGGTCCTACAAGAGGACAAAGTGTGGCAGGGCATTGAAAAATCAGTAGCCTCCATCGACTGGAATCTGCACAACTCAGCGCTCGAAGGCACCCAAAATTTATCGGGATGCATGTGAGGTCGACAGGCAAGCGTATAGGACTGTTGATGGGAAGAATTGAAAATAAATTTTGATAAAGTTTGAATTTTGAAATTGCTGTTGAAAGAGTTTTTATGTTACTTTCAATCTAAATAGAATTAGTCTCAAAATCGATGAAGAAACTTATGGTTATAAAAAAAAAAAAAATCATAGAGACTTGGGTTTGAGCAAGAGAAGTTAAAAATTAGGAGTTTTGGTCTCAGGAGTTAGATTTTCTGATAGTTTCATGAAAGCATATAACCAAGTAATAATGTAAGCTCAAAGATTCCATGATAGTTTTTACCATAGTTGAGAATGAGATCGAGTTCTGCCCCATGTAGTGGATTACATCAGAAGTATCGCTTGCGTGCACTTCTGTTCAGAAGAAAATAGGAAATTTGTGATGCAAGCGAGACCATATATGGACCCACCATCCTTCTTTCCACCTAAATGCACGGAATAAATTGCTAGGAAATAAATATCCAATATTCATCCATACAAATCAAGTTCCTTTTCAATGGGGTAAGACTTTTATAGTGCCAAATTTTCAGCAAATCTTTTTTCTCTTGGTTTTTAAGTATATCCTCAAAACCACCAAAACTAAAGTGTTCTTCTAGAAAACGTATCGCTTTCAAGTACTTTGAAACTTTGGCCTATGTTCTATTAGGTACAACGGATCATGGATGATTCATGCAAAGCCTGTTTTCCAAGTACTACTTTAGAAAATGGAATGACACAAGTTAATGCTTTGATAAATTTGATTTACCATTCCAAAATGTTGTTTCAACTATGAAATTGGGATGATTCTGAATTCATTTTCTGTTTGTAGGAATTGTTGGAATCCCTTGCGACTAACTGTCACGGATTTAAGCAAACTCAAACCTCATTTTTACATGCCTGAAAATCTGAATGCATTTTTCAATCAAAACCAACTTCGATAGTTGAGTTGGGGGAGAAAATTTGAGATTTGGGAGCCTATTGGACTGCCAAGGAGGCTATGCCTTGCCCTTGATCATTGTAGAACAGTAACATGCATTGTCATTTATCTTGCATCTAACACTGTAATAGTGAAATTATTAGACAAAAATTGTTTTTGACTGCTTGATGAAGAACTAAATTCAGCCAGATTCCTTTCATGGAAAAAACCTGGTTGTTTAGGCCGAGGCAAAGGATCGTCTGAACTCATCATCAGCACAACATTTGACATGTTTGGCCTGTCTTCTGGACTTTGTTGCACACATAATAGACCTACATGAATTGATCTTATAATTTCATGTGAGTTCTGGGTATCACTAATCGGTGCAGCAATCAGTTCCAAGGATTTGCCTTCAGTAAATAACCTCCATGCCTATTCAACTTAAGTCAGTTCACTAACAGTAGAAATGTAGAATTAACATTTAGAGATGGGAAGAGATGGTAATGTGACACTTACATGGCCAACAAGGTTAAGCTGGTGATCTGGATGATAGAATCCTCTGTTTCTTTTCCCACTCACTATCTCTAGTACCAAAACACCGAAGCTAAAGACATCAGATTTAATTGAGTAAACCCCATCAATTACATACTCCGGAGACATGTAACCACTGCAGGTAAAGATTTAAAGTTAAACTAAGCATACAAGGTCTGACTTCAAGCAATGTACTAAATTAATCTGTGTTCTTACTTACTATGTTCCCACCACCCTGCTTGTATTTGCTGCAGTTTGTTTCTCCCCAAAACTTCTAGCCAAACCAAAATCTGAAATTTTCGCATTCATTTCCTTGTCCAGTAAAATATTAGCAGCCTTTAGATCTCTATGTATAATTCTTTGTCTGGAATCTTGATGAAGATAAAGGAGCCCACGAGCAATCCCATCAATGATATGGTAGCGCATAGGCCAATCCAATGACATGCTTTGAGTTTCATCTGATCAATTTTTCACACAAGTTAGACTGACTTATAATGTTAACCATTTCCATTTGATACGGTAATATATTTCTGGTTTTACATGGTGAAAGCACTTTAGTGTTTTAGCTAAAATAAACTTCAAGGGTTGGAAAAAGATGTACCAAATATAAAGAAGTCCAGACTTTTGTTAGGCATAAATTCATAAACCAAGGCCTTTTCATCTGTTTGAATGCAGCATCCCAGAAGTTTCACTAAATTGCGGTGCTGAACTTTTGCAATTTGTTCGACTTCATTTTTGAACTCATTGTCTCCTTGTGTAGAGCTCTTTGACAGCATCTTCACAGCTATTTCTTGTCCATCCTCCAAGATACCCTGCAAAATAAATCACCAAAGGTTCATTCCCTCTAGAGGTCAAAGGCCTACCCCTTGAGACCTTTTGTAATACTTAGAAAACTGCAGTCAGCAAACAATCAACATGTTGCAATGAAGCTATATTAGAATCTGCAGTTACCTTGTAGACGGATCCAAAACCACCTTCTCCAATTTTATTCTTAGGAGAAAAGTTATTGGTTGCACGAGCAATTATCGCAAAATCAAATAATGGCAACTCAAAATCTGCCTTGTGTTTATCATATTTATAGCTACTTTCTGAAAGGCCTCCCATTGAGCCTGCAAAATCCCGAAGTGTTGTGAATAAATTCCATGAGCAACCAATCCAAAAAAATGTGATTTTTGGCTGTAAAAATTACCCCTTTTCCGCCGTTTCTTCCTCCAAACAAAAAGGGCCATGGCTATGCCTACAATGACCACCAAAGTAGAGAGCACAGAGCCAACTACAATCCACATTTTTTTCTTCGCAGTGGATTTATTTGTGCCCAAGCTATGAGTTTGATCTAAAACAAACCACAGAAAAAATAATAATAAGAAGAAGAAGAAATTTCCATCTGCTACTATTATGCTTATTGATTGATTACTTGTGGGTACATCTCAAGTCAGTTCTTTTGTTTCAGCATGGAAAGCAACTCAAAACCCAGATCTACCTGTAACTTAGGCCAGATTGAGTAAAATTTTAATTAAAAGATAATTATCTATGTCTTGCATGCATTAGGTATATCAAGAATAACCATTAGAATGATTGAAGTAGTTGAAGCATTATTCCAATCTAACATGAGAAATTACTGCTCTATATTACATCTAAGCTGTTTCACAGTAGCTGCTATTGCATTTTGTCCTCTCTCTTTTCACTTTATTGCCAAGTTAATCAGAATTCTGCAAGTACTTCAGCTATCACATAACATTTCTGTAGAACATAGTTTCTGTAGAAGCTTTAGACCAGAGCATTAGGCTCTAAGTTTCAAGGATTGAGGAGAGTTTCATACCTAGTTCTGAGCGGGCCATCCTTACATAAATTGATTGTCCTCTTCCAGTAGAGTGTTTAATATCAATCAATTCACCATACCAGAGCAGGCACCCGCTTCCTCCATCTCTTATATCCAAATTAGCATAAGCTGTGCAGGAGCAGTCCTTTGAACACCGGTTCTTGCACTCTTCAAGGCTTATGGTGTTGTTAACTGGGGATTGTCTTGAGTCTGGCAACTTTACTTCAGAGACCTCCATAAATCCATCTCCAGAACAGTTCAATGGAGTCTTTCTCATGCACCCACCTGACCCTGGTTCCTTATCCCATTCTTTTTTGTTCTTTGGCACAAATCCGCCCAAGCAACTACAAACTGGGGAATTATTACCATTGCAGAAACCATATGCACCACATAAATCGTACTTATCACAAGTATCCTCCAGTGCTGAGCGATAATGCATCCAACTTTGGGTTTGATCAATCCATTTGAAATGCTTTAAATCTCCATTCTGAGTGACCACTGCCCTTGTAAGAACAGAGCTATATTGAAGGCCATTATTATATCTGTAGTATACCTCTTTTTCATTAAAATCAAAGTCATTCATGAACGTGGAGCTTGGCCTCATTTCAGGCATACCACTAAGCTGCAGATTGTTCCAAGGTGCAGAACGAAATCTCACCATGGAACCTTCTTTCAAGACCCACTCTGGAAACCCATTAATATCAAGTCCAAATGTAAAATTGCCTCGGGCAGGATCATCAGATCTTTTCCATGATGATAGATGACGATGTAGTCCTGTAGCAAAGTCCTTTTTCAGATTCATACCTGGTAGCAGTGTATCACATGGATGATCAAAGCTCTGCCATATGAAGCTTTTGCCCATCTCGTCTTTCACAACAAGGTTACCTGAATCCAGTAGCTCTGCAACTGGATTATGCGCAGGTCTTGAAGCGTGGGAAGACCAAATAATTTTGCCCTTACCACCGAGAATGATAAGAATTCCCTGGTTGGTAACTTTTGCAACACCTGAAGAGTCATTGAGGGGAACTTCTCTGTTAGCTACCCATACAACAGTCTGGACAGATTTCTTGTACCATATTCCCAAGTATCGCTTGCCGGAACCACCAGGGCTGAAGAATCCTAGCTCAAAGATTTCACCTGCTGAAACTATGGTCTCACCATCTCTAATGGAGTGAGTTGTATCTATGGCATCCAGTACGGTAGATATAATTAGATGAGGCAGCACAAAGAAGCAAAGAAGAAGTATGACAATGCCTTCCATAGAGGGAAAAACGAGAATGAACGCCTCTTCCTTCTTCCTATGCCCTTTTCCCACGTGAACCATTCATTTCATCAAGAGTTATGTCTATAATTCACATACCTCCTTGCACTTTTTGCTTGGTACTACAGCTTTCTTGTAATGCTGGAATTGACCCGGCCCTCACGATTTACAATGATCCTCAGAAATTTATATGTTGAAAGACCGTTGAGACTCGAAATACATGACTGAAAAATATACCATTTTCTTTGGAATGACCTCTCAAAATAAACTTCCAATGCCTTGCATTTATGCTTGATTGCTTATTTTGCTGGCTGACGCAAAACGATCTGACGCAGCCCTTTCGAAACCTTGTTAGTCCACAAGGAAAAGCAATAGTGCAAACTTAGGCCGTCAAGTAAAGAAACTTCCATGACGACAGAAGGTTGAAAAACTGAGGAAAAAGTGACCTCTGTTTCTATTTCAGCGACTTATCCAACAGACTCGTAACATTATTATATTGCTGACTCTTGTTAGTCCTGACTCTAGCATGATGCTGCTAACATGCAATTACTGGTAAGCATAAGACTGAAGTACTTGTCCTCTTTAACTGCACTAGCTTGCACAGGTTTAACCTGGTGAAGTGGGGCATTGATGCAATCTGCCGTTGTGGGTTTTGCAATATATCTGGATTTCACCCACAAGAAATCTTAGTGGTTAAATCAGAAGATTATTGGTCGAATCCCCAAAACATCTAGGATAAAAAGAAAGTAGCAGAGACATGCCTTAAAAAGATAAAAACCTGTTGCAAAATTGTCAGTATGTATCTCAGATGTCGGCTGTAGCACCTAAACTCCTGCTTGGAGCCATAGACAAGTTAAGTTCCCCTCTCTTCTGAATAACAGATCCATTTATTTGATGTGGTAGCACTTACCTAATCATGTAGAAATTCACTCTTTCTTGTTAGGCCCGCAGGGTAAGTAGATGGATTGATGGAGATTTGTAAAATGTTTGAAGTTTCTAACCCTACTTTGTAGACCGGTTTGTTATCACAGTTGAACTATGAACATGTTCTATGAGTGAGAAAACTTATGCTCTTCTCTGCCCATATATATATATATATATATATATATATGTATATATATATACATATATCCTTTGTAATTTAGAGACAGAAGTTTCAGATTATACCAATTCCCGACCGATTGGTCCAGAGTCCGGACATTGAAAATGTTGCTTTAGGCAAGAGGACTAATGTCTATGCTTGAATGATTTTATTAACTACAGGAGAAGAAAAATGAGGAAAGCAAAGAGCTATCCTCTTATACATCATGCAATCTAACAAAATTTCATGTCTTCTTGGCAGGATTCTTTTTGCCTGCTCCTGTGGATGGACATGCAGTTATCAGTACTATTGTTTAATGGTTTTTTTCTGGTCATTTTGTAAAAATTAGAAATTAATGGGTTAAAATAATGCAAATTAGGATGTTTACAGATCTTAACTTTTATTTATTCGTAAAAATTATGTTAGATAATTTTTAGAATAAGTGGATGAATAATTGATTAAATATTAAGTTTAATCAATGGAGTTAAGAAACGATTGCTTTGATAATGATTTCAAATTAAGGAAAATCAGATAAATCGATTTAAGTGAAACTTATAGCATAGTGAATTGCCCATGTGCAATAAAGTTGATGTTAAACTTTTGCACTTAGACAGTTAAATGCCCTAGAAGGGCAATCAAATGCCCATATAAGGCAGCCAATTGTCCTTATGCAGTAAAATTGCTATCAAACTTTTACAATTAGGCAGTTTGATGTCATAGAAAGGCAGTCAAATGCCCATGTGGGACGGTCAACTGTCCATGTAAAATGCAGTTTCAGTTATAAATTAACTCAATGGCAGTCAATTGCCCTTATGCATGGTTTTAGAATTACTCTAGCGCATATGACTATCATTTTTGGGCATCTGACTACCCTAATATAAAGATGCATAAACGACCTGTTTCCTGTTTGAAGAATTGCAGACTTTTCTAAATGTTGTTTTTTCACTTCTGAATGGTTAAAAAAATAATCATTTGTTTCCAGAAGTTACGATCTTATCAAACAATTGTGTTTGTTGAATCAAACAATATAAATTGAATCACGCCGCTGGATTAAAAGATCACATTATTTAGAATTAATATCAATATATAGAGATGTTAAGTTCAGACTTTAGATATATTTGAAATCATAAGAATTCTAATATTCTCTCTTCCTTTTCATTCCCAAAATAAAGTTAAATTTCTTAGGCATTATTTGATGCAGAAAATAGTGTCTAAAACAAATACTTTTGTATTTGTTAAGAGCATTTAGTAGTTTAATCACACCAGTACAAAGTGTTTTTAAACAATAAATTCTTTGTATCCTTATAAATCCTTAATATATAATATAATTGGAGGAATAAAATAATCCTAAAAAAAATGACGCTATAGTAACATGCTTAAAAGTTATTTATACTTTTGTTCATGTTTACTAAGGAGACCAAAGTCCGAAATGATTCAAAGCAAGTAAAGTCAAAATCGTCTTCATATCAACCAAAGAGATTCGACACAACTATTTTTGCTCAACAATCTTAGGATTACTTTTCGATTATCATGAAGATGTATTCTCGGAGAAAAATGGCTATAAACTTTCAAAAATTAAAGAGATTCCATGGAGAAAATTTTCAAGATGACAACAAAAGATATGGATTCTCCTCACTATACTCAATATTGCACATGTTCTTACTACTCCTAAACCAAAAGAGAAAGAAATGAATCAAGTAAGGAACTTCATCAAACACAAAAATGGGAAAATGATGTCTACACTTGTAGAGGTTGTAGTTTGACAAAAAAAAATCATGGTTACTTGTTATTTGTTAAGATAATGATTTTATTACTTATTATTTTGTGAAAAAGTCAGTTGCAAATTGCAAATGGTTTTGATTTTGAAAAAAAAATAAATGCTAAAATTAATAAGTAAAAATGAAAGCTAAAAAGACATTTTCGATAATTAATTTAACATCTTGATATTTATAATTTTATATTATTTACATTTTAATATAATTGCATTTTAAATTAATAATAATGTATCAAAAATTTATATTACAATTTATAACATTTTAATAAGTATAACTTTATATTATTTATATTTTAATATAATAATTACATTTTAAATTGATAATAATGTATCAAATTTATTTTTCTACTTAAGGGTATTTTTTAAATTTGCTATTACATTACTAGCAAAGTGTTAGTTTATTAAACACTGCAATGTTATTTTCTATACAATTTGAACACCATTTTATAATACAGATCAAATACTGCAATATTACTTTTCTAACAATTTAATTCTCATCAATCACTTTCTCAAGAATTTAATTCATATTAATCACTTTCTCAAAAATTCACTTTGTACTAGAGTCCCTTTGCATGCAAAGTATCAAACTGCCCTTACTTGAATCCTAGAAGACAAATCATTGATCATTGAGCCTAAAAAATTATATTTAAAACTAAAAATTATAATTTATTTATACTTGAATCTTAAAGACGAAATATTAATAATTGACTTTTGAAATCTGAAAAGTTATAAAACTTTAAAATCGTACTTAAAAATATTTGACTGCATACGTTTTTATTAACTTACATAGTATAAATTACGATTTAATGTTAACCTAATCTTTAGTATAAAGAAATGTCTATTTAAAAAATAGTAGATGACGATTAAAGATGTAAACGTATTTTATATACAATTGATCTGGTTTTAAAAAGTATGAAAAAAAGCGAGAAAAAATAAATATAAACTAAGATTACGTTTATATTTATACCATAATTATGATGTCTAAAAGCTAAAAAAGAGGTTAAAATTAAAAACTGTAGTTAAAAACGCTTTCAATAATATGATTCTACATAACCGTAATTTTTACACTCTTTCCTCATACCGATTATTAAAAAAAGAGATATATATATACATTATTGATCAATTTTAATGTATTTGATTCTAAATTACATGATAAAAGATTATACATTTGATGTTCAAATCAATACTTCTAAATGACATTTATAACAAAGAAAATATAAAAATATTTAAATCACATGAATACTTATGATAATTAATATATATAATTTATTTTAAATAATATCATAATGTATAAAATATTATTTTAAGTAAAAATAACATATGAATATTAAGAGGAATTTCAAAATTTAAGAGGAATGCCAAGAAGAAATTTGAGATATCCAATTTTATATTTGGAAAACTACCAAAAAAAAGTATTTTTTTTTTAAATTCCTCTAAAATTTCCTTTACTTTAGTACATACAATTAGGGATATATAAGGGGCAAGTACCCACTAATTTTGAGATACTCGACCCTAAACACAAGTATTAACTAAAGAATCCGAACTCGATTGTTATTTGATTATTTTTTAAAAAACATTACTCAAACCCTACTCTAATAAATTTTCTACTACCTGATTATTATTTGAACCCGTTTAATTATTCGATTATTCACTCAAATTTTTTGACAAACTCATTCATTTGAATCCGAACCTGAAAATCAATTATTCTAATATTTAATTTTTTATTAATTAAAAACATAAAATTATATAAGAACGTATAGTTGCCATTATTATTTAATAAACTTTAGTTGTTCAATACTTAAAACTTATAGAAATATGTGTATAAAACCACAAACAAACATAATTTAATAAAAAACACAAATATATTTAATAAAATGCTAATCGAGTTCAGGTTTAGAATACCCTAAGAGCACTACCAGAACTCGACATGAGTTGTAAAATCACTATCCTAAGTCGATTAAAACTCAATTATGGAGTACCAAAACTAAACTTAATTAGGGTGGATAGTTCCAAATACTTAATCAATACGTTCACATCCCTACATACATGATACAACCCAGTATTAAATATGAGACTAAAAAGCAAAAATATCATTTTATTTAAATATAATATATATTTTATTTTTCATATTAGTAATAATATTTATACAATTTTACAAATATAATGATAATTTTATTGCATGTATTTTATTTTATATTTTTTTTATCAAACTTTAATAATCAAAATATTTTTATAAAATGTTTATCTAAATAATATTAATATTTTGAATCGATGAATTTGGAAAGAATTAATAATAAAATATACCTTTAATATTTTATAAAAAATAATAATTAACTCTCAATTTTTAATTTTACTATATAAACTCTTAACATTTTAAAATAATATAATTAAATCCAAATCAATTATAAATTTTTACACTAAAATAGAAAGGTTAAGAGTTTATAAAATCTTAATCTTTTATTTATTTTACTTAATTATATTATTTTAAAAAATTGATAACTTATTTTATAAAATAAAAATTATAAACTTTTACAATAAAATTATAAATTATAAATTTATATAATATTGTATAATATATTTAAATATTAAGACATTTTGAAATGATATCTCTCCATCGCTCCCTCGCTATTTCACTCTCTCCAGCAGCGCTAAATTACATATTTTCTTGCCAGCGCCGCACCCAGCTTTTTCTCTCGGCGCCCCGCGTCCAATCCCACTCCCAGCGTCTGCGCCTGCGTTATTTGGTTGTTTTGTGCTTCCAGGGCTGCGACTGTCTTTAGGTAATGTTTGGTTTAATCTCGAAGTTTCTGTATGCTGATCTTGTCTTTTGATGCTTGAGTTTCTGTATGGTATTGTTTGGTTTAATCTTTAGGTATTGATTGTTTTAATATCAAAATTGCTGTTTGCTTGACGTCAGAATTATTAAAGCTTAATTGTCTCCTTTTAATTTTGAAAGGGAGGATATGAGGAATATTTCCCATCAGTTACTGGTAATAAAATGGTTGACAATGATTTTTTTTTTTTATTGATTAGGGTTTGGAAACAATCCTATTTATTTTTAGTTGAACTTTTATTTCTTCAAAATGGAAAATTGCTGACCGTTTACTTTGCTTGCTTGCCTTTTTTTGATGCGGTAGACTGCAAGTTAATCAAACATGTCATCGAACCAATAATTTCAGGCACACATCGAACACCTTCATTCACAAGGAATGAGCAAGGGAAACAGGGAAAAGAAAAGAAAAAAGCTGATGCAAAAACCCTAACCCCAAGTTTCCTTTTCCTCAACCTAACTCACTATTGATAGAAAATTTTATAAATTAGAATTTTTTTTTTTTTAATTCGAGTTGGGTTTCCGTTTCAGGTTAAGTAATTGGTATTAATTAAGTTAGTTTGAAAGTCAAAATTATATTTAATAATCAGACAATTAAGCAGATTCGGGTTGTACACGAGTATTGCCAAAGTTATTAGGGTTGGTTTTGGATGCAAAGTTAAAAAATATTCGGATAATTATAGGGTTCGGGTAGTTTAATATATGATCGGCTAGAAGTTTCTGATTAGTTATAAAATCTGCAACGAGTTAAAAATAGAGACTTTAACAGTTAAGTTAAATGGGGTAATTATTTGAAGAGTTATGGTGTCTCATAGACTCTTGAATGATCTATTTGGTTTTCCTCATAGGCAATAGGATCTACTGTGGAGATGCCTTCAAAGTCAAAGAAGCAATCCAAGACGCCTTCAAGGCAATCAAACTCTGACCCGTCAGCTTCTCCACGGACACCATCTGTGACTTCTCTAGATTCAGAAGTTAGTGAAGAAGATCTTAGGTGCTCTCTTGAAGAAGTGTCTAGACAATATCCTTCTTTTATTGGAAAATCTACTTTCATTGGCCGGGTTAATGATGTTGACTCTGAAACAAGAGGCTGTAAAATTTGGCTGTCAGAAAATTCTATGGTTGCTTCTTACCTCGCTCCTGGCTCATTAGTATCGGTAATTTACTATCTTTGTTTCTAGTAAGTGATGTGAGATTACTCGTATGTTTTCAAAAACTGCATCCCCCCACTTTTTCCACTCGCTTTTCTACTGCTGACTTAATTTCTGATCCCGTTTCTAGGTCTCGATTGCTGCTTTGAAGAATAAACATTCAAATGGTTTTCCTCTGAGATCTATAACAGATGAAAGTGGTAAACTTTTTGGTGTTGATTCAGCCAATGAAACTGCAAAAGAAGTTGGAAACTACTTTGCACTTGCTACAGTATTTCCATCTTCCAAGGTTCGAACGACAATCCATATTGTAGTTTAACTCTCTTTCTACTCTATATTCTCCTTTTTGCTATGAAAATTAAAAAGAAAAAAGATCAGGTAGGCGACACTATGAAGTTGGAGAAAGTGGATGTTTCTTGTATTATTATACCGGCTATAGTTGCTTTAAAATTACATAAAAGTTGGTTACCTCTGAATGGAGATGGTAACTATTAATGAAGTTCTTTTGGTTCATTATTTCGCACGTGGTTTTTTGGGGCTGCATATTTACATCCAGATATAGTTGCTCTAGCTCGCCATATTTCTTAGGGTGCGTTTGGTTCGGGGGAAAAAAAAATTACCTTGGAAAATAAAATTACCTTTTATCCAGGAAAAAAATTTTTAGGGGTAAATTCTAGGGAAAAAAAATTACTTTAGATCCAAAAGAAAAAATTTTTGACTCAGGTAATCTAAAAATACCACATGATTCGAAGGTAATCATTTTACCCCAGATTTTCCCAAAATTGAGCACTGTAAGTAAAATAAAATGACTGACAAAGAGGAAAAGAAACGAACCAAACGGGGGAATCGAATGACGGAAAAAAAAATTACGGGGGGAAAAAAAAAATCCCCCCAACCAAACGCCCCCTTAGGGTGGATTGATGGAATCTCATATAAATTTGTACCACTGTTGATTTAACCTAAATCATGGTTTTATTTGTCTTGCTTTTTTTGTAAATTGGACTTGATGCTATTCATTAACTTACATCTTCTGGTGCTGTCACGGAGATTCTACTGGAGCTATAATGGGGATTTCTCTACCTTCATTTTCTTATTTCTTTTCAGGTTTTGAAGAATGGAGTGAGATTGTCTTCAAACCTTTCATGCACACTGGGTTCTCCATCTTCTGGCAGCATTGTGTTTGTTTACCCTATACAAAGTGAATTTCAACATGGTCTTGTACATGAGACTGAAAAGGGACATAACCCAAATGCCAGTTGCCTCTCGTTATTTAGCTGCAAGCAATTACATCTAGAGCTGGCTTCTTTTAAGAATACAGTAAACACAAGCAATGGCATATCGTCTAAAATGGAGTTTTTTACAGGAAATACTCATGATCAATTTGAGAATGGAATGACATCTTCCCCTAAGACACCATCATATCAGTCAAAGCTGAATTCTCCTCATTCTGGTCAGTTTACTTCACCCTTGTGTGAAGGCTCAGCCTCAAATTTCTCCAAACCAAATGGTTTATGTATTGATTCATTTGATGTGCAAGAGATTTTAAGGGATGAAAGTTCTAAGAAACTTCTGGAGACTTGTGCTACTTCATGGTTGTATTCGCGTAATCTACTCTTTGGAAATATTGTGGCCATTCCAATACTTTCAGAGCTTTGCATTTTCCGTGTGAGAGGTGTTCATATTACTAATCAAGATTTGATGGATGGAGGACATCATAGTTTGCCCCCACAAACTTTTGAATCAATGGAGCATGTGAATAATGCTTTTGTTGTAGACCATGAGACTAAAGTATACTTATTTTTATCATCGGATTTGTCATCGACCATAGCTGAAAGACCTTCAGCATGTGTACAGCTTGACCTTGAAGATGGGAAAAACAATATGGAGATTGATATTTCAGAACTGGGCGGATTGTCTAAAGAATATGCAATATTGAAGGAAATTATTTTCTCATCCGTAAAGAATGCTTTGTCAAGGTATATGATTTAAATTTGCTATTGTTTGTTTATTTCTTTGAACTAATAGTAATAGTATTATTTATTAGTCTGTTATGTACTATTATTCTATTCTATTCTATGAGAGCTTTTTTATTTGGCATGCAAATAAAATGTTATGTCGTTTAATGTGGGAATTTTCATTACGATGAAGCTACTAGGCATGCTCTAATGTGTAGAGTGTAAATGTTAGTAAAAAAAAGTAAATTACAAAGGATTAGATTTCACACTAACTATAAGAGCTGGTTAGTATGAAGCTCTAGAACTTATTTTACATACTTGACCAATGTTTGGTCCATGTTCAATTAACTGCAATGAGGTTATGGGGGCTAGAATTTGGATCTTGGACTTAAAATGTACATATAAAATGGGTTGTAATTTCTGTGACAGGGAAAAATGATCTTTTTCTATTTTTTGATTGAATTGGCATTTTGTTGTTTTCTTAGCAATAGTGTGTACTTGTTTTCTCAGATGTTGGACTTCACTGATGCAATAATTCACAAATACTTTTCTTTATAGTAAATGTCAAATGTTGATCAGTAACGTAACTGTTTTAGGTTTGGTTTGCAAACTACAAAGGGAGTGCTGCTTCATGGCCCACCTGGAACAGGAAAGACTTCTTTGGCACGGTTATGTGTCCATGATGCTGGTGTCAACCTTTTCTATGTGAATGGACCCGAGATTGTTAGTGAATATCATGGAGAGAGTGAGCAAGAATTGCACAAAGTTTTTGAGTCAGCTACACAGGCTGCTCCTTCTGTGGTTAGATTTCTTCTCTTTAAGTCCTCGTTACTTTTGCCTACTTTCTGCCCTGCATGGCTTACCCCTACATGATTAAGCTGTTGAGACACCTTAAAGACACCGACTGAAAATTTCTTGAATGTGAGACGTAGTAGCAAATGATAACATGTCAATTTTAACCTTCAATGTTATCTCTTGGAGAAAAAATGTTGAAGGTTACAGCTTCAGGGGACACATTGCATGCTCTCCTGTGCCTCTTCTCTTGGATGCAACCTAACTAACAGTTCCTCTTTGTAGGTGTTTATTGACGAGTTGGATGCCATAGCTCCTGCACGGAAAGAAGGAGGTGAACAGCTATCTCAAAGAATGGTTGCTACTTTGTTGAATTTGATGGATGGGGTCAGTAGAACTGATGGAGTACTTGTGATTGCTGCTACCAACAGGCCTGATAGCATTGAGCCTGCACTTAGGCGGCCTGGAAGACTTGGCAGGGAACTTGAAATCGGTTAGATAGTGGTTTTCTTTTTTGTGATATTAAATTTCATTTCCTTGACATTTTTTTTTTTAAGTAGTAACTCTCTTCTCATATTAACATGATAAATGAAAATGCACTCCATCTCGAGTACTATGTATTGTTTATGATGCTATCACATATTGGTTTTATTCGAGGGTAAAAATTAATTCAGTTACAACTTAAGTCTGAACAGATGCAATACTCTTCTATTTTTTTCCTCAAACGTTGTGTGGATGGAAGAAACGAGGAAAAGATATTTGAGTTTAGAGATTTCCCTTAATTGGACTACTATGATTTGTAAGAAATAAATGAATATCATAAATGACCCTAGTCTTCAAATTCCAACACTAAGTGCATTTACCATATTCAAGGATGCCTGTGAAACTACAAATGAACTTAGAATAAGAGGTTGTGTGTTATTTCCTTTGTTGCCCACACATTCGATGCAAATACCAATAACAAATCTTCTTCCCTTTTGTCTGATATGCTATCTGGTTTTATTGATATTGTAAAGTCATATGCAGGTGTTCCATCTCCAAAGCAACGACTAGATATACTTCGTACTCTTCTCAGCAAAATGGACCATTGTATATCAGATATGCAAGTTCAACGACTTGCCATGGCCACACATGGTTTTGTAGGCGCTGATCTAGCTTCCCTTTGTAATGAAGCAGCCCTAGTTTGTCTTAGGCGTTACACTAAATTTAAAGTAAAATGTCAAGGTTTGGATTCTCGTGAAATACCGATTGCATGTGTAGGCCAGTCAGGCAATAGTATGGAAGGAATGAATTGTGGAAGTGATTTAAGAGACACTTCAAGTAGTCTTTCAGATTCTGCATCTTCTTGCAAAATAGATTTGCCCAATTCTGTTGAGACAGTCTCAGAAATAAAATCTACAATCCAGAATTGTAATAATGGTATTTCTGGAGAGATGCCTTTGGTGAAAGAAAATTGCCTGCTAAGATTGGCTTTTGAAGATTTTGAAAAGGCCAGGATGAAAGTGAGACCTAGTGCCATGCGTGAGGTATGACAAAGATATCTGATTGGGCTAATCTTTTCTTGTCATTTATTTAATGGAACCGATGTCTACTATTGCAAAGACGATACCAAAGAACCACAACTGATATGCACATGACGTTTTATGCTTTTAACATGATTTTAGAATATTTTAGCTAAATGGATGAAAGCTGCAATTTCTTAGAGTTGCGGTTTGATTCATTTACCATGTATTATACCTTTTTTCTCTACTTATAGGTCATACTTGAGGTTCCAAAAGTTAATTGGGAAGATGTTGGTGGTCAAAGGGAGGTCAAAACTCAATTAATGGAAGCTGTTGAATGGCCTCAAAAACACCAGGAGGCATTCAAGAGGATTGGCACTCGGCCTCCCACAGGGGTGTTGATGTTTGGACCTCCTGGTTGTAGCAAAACCCTCATGGCTCGTGCTGTAGCTTCCGAAGCTGGATTGAATTTTCTAGCAGTGAAGGGTCCAGAACTTTTCAGCAAATGGGTTGGTGAATCTGAGAAGGCAGTAAGATCCCTTTTTGCAAAGGCAAGGGCTAATGCTCCATCAATCATATTTTTTGATGAAATTGATAGCCTTGCCGTAATTCGTGGAAAGGATAGTGATGGGGTTTCAGTTTCTGATAGGGTCATGAGTCAACTTCTTGTTGAGTTGGATGGTTAGTATTCGATGTGAAGTATTCCTTTTCCTCACTTTTTTATGGTGCTTTTGTTCATATACTTTGCATAACTTCGCTTATTCCCTTTACAATTATACAATGTATCTATGTGGCTCTGCTGATACCTAGAGAATCTCTATTTAAGACATCTTCATTTTGCTTTGGCCTCCCTTGAGGAGATTCTATCTCACTTATTTGGATTATCATTAGGAGTACTTTCTTTGCTCATATGGGATAAAAACATACTATAGATTTTTGAAATATACTGAGTTGATTGAAAGTCTTGCTTGTTCTAGGTTTGCATCAAAGAGTTGATGTTACTGTTATTGCTGCTACTAATCGACCAGACAAGATTGACCCTGCCCTTTTAAGACCAGGTTTTCCTTCTCTCCTCCTCCACTGTTGTCGCCATTTTATAACCTTGTAGTCCTTATAGTATAGACATGATTACCTTCCTCAATAATATTTAATAAAAGATTCATGCAGGACGTTTTGATCGACTGTTATATGTCAGACCACCAAACGAGAATGACCGTGAAGATATATTTCGTATCCATTTGCGCAAAATTCCTTGCAGCTCTGATGTCAGTTTAAAAGAGCTTGCTGATCTCACAGAGGGCTGTACTGGTGCTGATATATCATTGATTTGCCGTGAGGCAGCTGTCATGGCTCTTGAGGTTTGTGAGTTCATGCTATGTTTTTTGGACCATTTTCACCATTGCTGATTTAATGTTACTTTGCCATCAGGAGAGCCTCAATGCTGAAGAAGTAACAATGCATCACTTAAAAGCTGCAATCAGACAAGCTCGACCATCAGAGATTCCGTTGTATCAAGAGCTATCAGCTAAGTTTGAAAGGCTTGTTCACTCCAGCACTGCAGAAAAGGCAGTAGGATCTCAATAGTGCTCAAGTAGATCATCTTGGTTCACCTTTTGGTACATTTCTTCTTTTACTTCACTTTCCATATCATGTCAACGAGATTGATTAGCTGTGACTTGTGTGAAATATGTAATCTGAGCAAAGCATGGCTTAATCCTCACGATCTTTAGATAAGACTAAAAGGAGATGGTAATCTTCCGAAGCAGCATTAGTGGCACTTGCTCCTCCTCCAACGATTGCTGTTTTAATATTGATGAGTTCGCTGGTGATGAACTATTCATTTTGCTTGTTTCAACCTTTGGCTTTGACAGGTGCAAAAGTTCAGTTTTGTAGATGAGCAAGAAAGAAAATCTTTTACCTTTTCTTGAATGTCAGCTTTTATAGTTTAGTTCCCAAACTCAAACTTTGTTTGGTTGTTTGGAACTTGGAAGGTTCTTGTTATAGGCCTTCTGCAAGTTCAGAAAAAAAAAGAAGAAAAAAAGGGTTTGAAATAGATCTTCTATCTTCTTTTGTCCTCTGAACTGGATTGCTCTTCCACTTCCAAGATTTCTTGAGTTGAGTCATATTAAGCAGTGAAGTGATTGCTTTTGTGGAAAGAAAAAAAGGAAAATTAATGTCTGCTCTCTCTTTTTCTCTGCCAATTTTGCTCTTGTAATGTATAATCTGATTGTATGCTTTGCGTCTGCATCTTCTTTTTATGTAATGGAAATCTTTCTCTCTAAGTTTTGGTAAGTTTCCATTTGGGGCATTGGTGTTGTTAATAGAAAATTAAAATTTGTAATTTGGGTAATTTTTCTTGTTCATAATGGAATTGTTAAGGTTGTTGCTTGGGGAAAAATTAAATACGAGTAAAGAGAAAAGTTTTGCTCCTTTTATTTGCAAGACTGATGGGTTTATTCGTTCTGCTTCAATCTGTTCAGAATCCTTATGTTTGTTTGTGCAAAGCATTTGATTTAAAGCTGGAAGGGTCCTTCCATGGGATTTTCATGTAATTTCTTATGCACTTTATTTCTTTTATTTCAGTTACTCTTAAGATACTTGACAATTTAATCAATTATGCTTTTATCAGAAACTGGCAATCCTGTGGATGTTCTTTTCTGGTGCTGTCTCTTGCATGCTTGTGTTCTCGTCTTCAAGTGAGGTCAGTGGCTTTGATATTGTTCACATTAGCTATTTTTACCACCATGGATGTTAGTAAAAAAGAAATCAGTTGCCTTGATAAATAGTCAAGGTGATTTATGGTATAGGTACCTGCCTGGCTTCTTAGTTAAATTTATACAATTATGCCTTGCTAGAGTCAACAGCTAAGCTTTCAAGGAATTTGTCTCCCTTAATTTTTAGGTCAAAATGAGAGGGGCCATCTCATTCCCAGAATTCAGGTGCCAGGAATTATATAATGAAATCTTATTTTGAAAAATATGAGAACCTGCAAGATTCAAGTTTTGAAGATTTTATGGCACATGAACTTTCTTCCAGTTTGTGTGAAGTATTTCCTGATAATCCGAATCTTGATGTGAGGCTATAAGTTATAGAGCACACTCTGGCTGGTGAAGGCTCTCATCAACTTTTATCTTCATCTATCAGATTGCAGATTGAGTCGGACTCCATTCCTAAATTGCCTTCTCACTTTGTGAAGTTGTAATTATACAAAAACTACCCCTTGGAGTACTGCTGAGAACCCACAACATCCTCAAGAGCAGACGGGTGAACAGCTATTGATTTTGCCTGTAATAAAACAGACTAGCTTTGTTAAACAAGGCATGCGGCCCGAGTTATCTTATTTTTTTGAGGTTAATTTATGCATTCTACTTGTTGCAGTGTTTACAAATGTAGCTGTTTTTGTAGACACGATTTAGAATTGCCTTCATTTCTGTCTGATCGGTCTGTTGAAGTCCACATGGATGAGCTTCCATTACATGGAAGATATCAGGTAAGTGAGGAAAGGATTTAGGGTTCATGGATCTGAACTATCGACCGATAGGTCCAATCCTGTAACTTATCACTAATCTCTAGATGATCTAGTCAAAAAAATGGTAGGAGACTTGATTTTATGGAATTCTATACCGATTAGTATTTCTGTTTTAACTGAACATCTTGAACATTTGAATTTGCAAATAGCCAAGACATTTATAGCAAATTGATTTACCAGTATCTTTATTTCTCATTGATGTTGATTTCACTTGAAGCCAATATATATGTGATGATTCAGACAACTCCCTATAGTTTGGTTAGGCCAAAATTGTTTTCGAAGCACTGTTACAAAATGATGGCTGCAGCCTTGATAAATGAGTAGAGTTCTTATGATTTAGACTATGATATTGAGTCTAGCTTGTACTGCTATAAAATAATGCAAAAATCCTTGACTGTTAACCAAGTTCAGTAGACCAAATTGCTTCGCAAAATAATCTTTGCTGATGTAAGGAAGCAAAGAAGCAATTACCGGTCAAAAAATTTGTTTTGAATCCCACTTTAATGTATTTTATCTCAATGGGAACCTGGAAGCGTATTATTTGACTCAAGATTGGTAGTGGAGGACCTTCTCCTTAACTAGACTTGCTCATGGCTTCCAGGAATGAAACGTGGGATAGACAAAATAACAGGCCTCAGTCGTGGTTTGATTGCAATTCGTGTTTATAATTCGTATTAGTGTCATGTAAAATTGTATTTATATTGTGTAAAATATGAAAATATTGTATCAAAATTTTTGTCCACAAAAAATGTAAAACATTATTTTTAGCTTTTATTATATTTATATATAAGTTTTACTTTGTTTTAGCTCATGTTATTTTTGTATCTTTTATTTTTTTATTCGTGTCGTTTTTGTATCGTGTAAACGTGTGTCAAAGATTATCGAGTTATCGTGAAAATCAGCTGATGACCTGACAGGTCACCTCAGTTCTTCATTTATCATCAGTCCAAGACCAGACTATCGAGGAGGACCATGGATGGGTGAGGTTGTTGGAGTTCCAGTAATACCAAAATAACTGTACTTCAACTTCACTTTTGTGAATGATGAAAATGAGATATCTTTGGTTTATGCTTCCTATGATACTTCTGATCTGTATTACTTTGTTTTAGATGAATTTGGAGTGTTTGAAAGGTTGACATGGATTGACCGGACCAATCAATGGTACACGTTATGGTCAATGTCATGGGAATGGTGTAATGTCTATGAGCAATGTGGATTGAATGGTGTGTGCAGCATGGATAGCTTGTTAACTTGCAAATGCATACCATAGTTGGAGCCTAAGTCTTCTCAAGACTGGATTCTAAGAGATGGTTCCAAGGGATGTGTAAGAGAAGGAACATAAGGGTGTGGAAAAAAGAGAAGGGTAGATGATACATACCACATACGTACATATGTAACGATAATTACGTACGTACATACATACATATACAACCCACACAATTATCAGTCCAAGTCTATTAGAAGCCCAAAATGCTTGGCTTATAATTTTATTAACAATTAGGACTTTGATTCCTATTAGCAGATAAAATTCAATTCAATTAGTTATTCATTATTATTCAATTTCTTTTTGTTTGTTTCTCAACTAATATAAACACCGACTTAAATCTCCTAATTACTTCCTTACATGTTTCCCTCACCAGTCACCCCACAAGGCAACTCATCCGTACCAGTTATTGCATATTCTAGCCAGTTTTCTAGATAAGGAGAGTTCTTTTCCAATTGGTTGGTTGAAATGAAGATTAAAGGGTGCTTGTCCTTACACGTTTGTCTCTAATACATATTCTGCTATAAAGTAAATAACTTGCAAATTGGCCGGCAAAGCTTACCAGGCAAATCTTTTCAAATTCAACACATGATTTTGATATATCTCACTACATTCCAACTAGTACTTCGCACGTTGATCAATATAAGGTGTGATAAATAAACCATTAATATAACTATATAATAAGCAATCATTTTATGGCCTGTTTTATCTCTATGTTGCTGCTAGGATTAATCTTGATGTCAAAATGATGCTATTTCATATTTATTATACTTTGTATTTCATAGTTGATGATTTTAGATTAGGTGACGTGTGGATGGTCATGATAGGGAAATGAGCATTGGGTATGGGCAGCTTTGACCGCAGCCTCAGCGACCCATTATGACAAAATATATATATATATATATATATATATATATATATATATATATATATATATATATATATATATATATATATATTGGCAGACATTTTGAGGGGACCTTCCATTTAGAAACATATGTTCATGGTCAATTAAAAGTTGTCTTTTAGGACGCAATGCAATGCAATGACCTCAAAAAATAATTACTAATTTTCTATCTTAATTGGTTGAAATTCGTCTGTATCAAAATTAATCTGCATACCTTTCTAAATTATTTTATTTAATTTAGATAAAATTTGAACTTTATTTTATTATTTAGTTGAGTACCGAGTTTGAATAATTTTAAATATTAATTGTGTCGAATTTAAATATTTTAATGTTTAATTTGAATACATCGTAATTTTAATTGAATTTTTTATTTTAATATATATTTTTATTATTAATTTATAATTTTATCCTTAATGTTTATAAATTATTTGTAAAAAATTTCAATTAAAAAAAAACAGTAATTTAAATCTTTTGTGAGAATTTTATAGGAGAAGAAAAACTTCCCTCAACATACAGAAAAATTTTCTCAACGTGTCGTTAAGTTATTGGAGCCTGAAAAGCAGATCATAGAGACGTTAGGTTCTTTCTTTGGTACATAAAAGTTTAGATTGGGAGGAGGTTTCTTCAGTTTAGGGTTAAGGTGTACTCTAAGATTTAGTAGATTTATATTGAATTTATAAATAATTTATAAAAAAGAATTGTTAGAAACAAAGTCAAATTTAAATTTTACAAATGAAATAAATAATTCTTACCTACTTAACCAATCTATTTCCGTCTTATCATTCATTTAAATATATTAAAAGTTTTTTTTTTTTCAATTTGATTTTAGTTTGCAATTCATTATTAAAATTTAATTGTTATTTTTTTACATAAAAAGATAAAAAGAGAACAGAGATTCGAATTTTTTATTTAATTTATTTTAAAAAAATTACAATTGCTAGAGTTCAGATCAAGCCTTGATTATTAATGAAATTGTTATTTGTTATGTCTTAATTCTTCTTTCAAAATCATATATTTATAACAAAAAAAAATCGTAAACTAATTCATGACAAAAAATAATAAATCATAATGAAAATTGATAGCACATGAGAAACATGGTACATATTGTCAATGAGATAATAAATAAAATAAGTCTTTTTTGGGAATAATAAATTTTACACCCATAAAAGTATTCTTATGATCAGAACGCAAGAAATGAATTGATGAAGCATCGAATTTCTTAGTTAGGAGAATTTATTCCTTGGATAAATAAAATTAAAGAAATAAATTCAAGAATAAATTGTTAGATGTAAAATATTTTTAGATTTAGCTCGGGCTTAAAAAATATATTCAATGATCGAGTTAAGTCAAAATAATCTTGTAAACTTGAGAATAAGTAATTCGGCCTGGTAAATTCCCACAAGATTGAGACTTGATTTCTAATCTCATTTGTACCAAAAAATATATTGATAAAATTATATACATTCGAAAATAAATAATAATAATCAAGGTTTAATCTAACGATTATTATCTCTTTTTAAAAGAGATAAGTTCAAGGTTTAAATTTTTTTTCTCTTTTATCTTCTCGTAAAAAAAAAAGATAATAATAAATTGAAACCTTATCCTTAAAAGATTAAATTAATTGAAAATAATAAGTTTTTTATCAAATGTCTCGCAATATTATAATATAATAATTTATTATTGAGCCAATATTCAAACTTAAGAATCCAAAAGTAAATATATAAAAAAAAATTTAAAACCAAATTATTAAAAAATGAAACCATGGGCATATTCCCAATTATTTCTAGTTTAAAAGAAGGCTTAATTGCTATAAAAAAAAATCACTTAAATTAGAATAAGATAACATTTTAAACTCATTTTCTCAACAAAAACCAAAATCATGAAAAGATTTAAATATCTTTAATGCAACAAAAAGAAATTCCACTTGATTGGACTCGCAATTCTAAACCCACCATCTGAAGACCCTTTCAAGACTTCTCTAATCTATCCAGCTAAGAAACATGACATTGATCTTTGTCGGCAGATAGAATTTGATAAACAGTAATATCTTATACCTGTCATCCTACCATTTTAAGAGATTGAATATTGTCGTAACAAAAACTTATCATCTAACAAAAGCACATGACCCTAAATACCCTAATAAGAACAAAAGGAAAAATAAAGAGACCATCTGGACATTACTTATCATCAATAACCTAGGAATCCTCTATGAAACCCTTAGCTCCCTTAATAAACCGGTTTTTTAGGTTAGATTTTTTCTTTGAACTTAACTACCTAACAACATAAAGGGTTAGTTCAATGGTATAAGTTTTTTTTTGAGTTTTTGAGTAAGGATAATTTATAATAGGAAGTCGTTGTTCGAATCCTCATTAGGTTAAGTTTTCTTAGACCAACGTCAACAACGAAGCACGAACAAAGATTAATCTTTTGTCCAATATGACATAAAAATACCTAATAATAAAAAAAAGTTAAAAGTAGATCGTATAAATATTAGTTAAATATTACCATCTTATAATTTATTTGAATATATTTAAATTAATTTTTTATTGCACTAAAATCCAATCTCATTTTTTTTTCATAGGAAGATTTAAAGATGAAAATAGATTTGAATTTTGAACCTATTTTTTGTTAAGATGAGTAACAACCATTAAATCAAATATTAATTATTAATTTAATTGGCATTTATTATGTCTTAATTCTTCTTTCAAAATCATATATTATAATAAAAAATGGTAAACTATAACAAAAGGTGATAATTCATAACAAAAAATAATAATTCATAACAAAAAGTGATAGCACATGACAAAAACATGTTGCATATTATCAATGAGATAATAAATAAAATAAGTATTTTTTTAGGGAATAATAAATTTTACATCCATAAAAGTATTCTTATAGTCGTAATGCAAGAATTGAATTGATGAAGCATCGAATTTCTTAGTTAGGAGAATTTATTCCTTGGATAAATAAAACTAAATTAAAAAAAATTCAAGAGTAAATTGTTAAAATATTAATTGTCAAGTAGTTTTAGATTTAATTTGGGCTTAAAAATTTATATTAAATGTGTTGAAAAAGTCTTGTAAATTTGAGGGTAAGTAATCCGATGTGTGAATACCCACTTAATGATTCATTTCTTTTTTTGTTTTAATTTTCTCGTGAACAAATAAAGATGAATAATAAATTTGAACCTTATCCTTAAAAAAAGTACATTAATTGAAAATAATATTTTTTTATATAATGTCTCATAATATTATAATATAATAATTCATTATTGAGCAAAAATTCAAACTTAACAATCTAAAAATAAATGTATTAAAAAATTTTAAAACCAAATAATTGAAAAATCAAACCATAGACATATTCCCAATTATATCTATTCTTAAAGAAGGCTTAATTGCTATAAAAAAAATCACTTAAATTAGAATCAAATAACATTTTAAACTCAATTTTCTATGACTTGCAATCCTAAATCTACCCTTTTGAAGACCCTTTCAATACTACCAATTCTTCTTTATCAAGAAAAGCCTTTTGAGAAACCACTCTCTTCTTTCCTTGACACTTCCAGCCTTACCCAACCTTCTGGGAAACCTGGGAGACAGCAGTTCAAAAGCCCTGGACCGACCGATTCCCTTACGACCCACGTGACCTGTATCTTAGTTGTCTTTCCTGGGCCTCTCTTTCTTCGAAATCTCGACTTGTCTCCATTAACTCTTTCTATATATTTCTTTCCAAGCTCCCCCAGGCATTCCATTCCTCAATTTGCAATTCTCTAAGTTTCCTTGCTACTTGTTTCTCTCAGTTCATCAAACATGGCGGCAATTCCACCATCATCTTCAGAAAACTCATCATCAGCAGCATCAGGCTTCGAGGATTTCTTGCCAGTGATGGCCAACAAGCTTGGAGGGGATGGCCTGATACGGGAGCTGTGCAATGGGTTCAACATGCTGATGGATAGTGAAAAAGGGGTCATTACTTTTGACAGCCTGAAGAAGAATTCAGCCCTGTTGGGGTTACAGGACTTGACAGATGATGATTTGAGGTCTATGATAAAAGAGGGTGATTTTGATTGTGATGGGGCACTTAATGAGAAGGAGTTTTGTGTGTTGATGTTCAGGTTGAGCCCTGAGTTGATGGAAGCATCTTGGCTTTTGTTTGAAGAAGCTTTTGAACAAGAATTCCAAGATTTCCATTGATAAGTTGCTCCTTCTGTATTTTCCTTTCGTTTTTCTTGTCTATCAGACATTGTTATTTCAATGAAATTGTTTTTTTTTTTTTTTGTAATGAAATTGCTAAATATATACATAAAGAGCAGAAAAAAGTTGATCAAATATTTTCATTTGATTATCACTTTTTGTCATTTATTCATTCATTGAAGTACATGATTCATGAAAATACAGTACTAATCAAACTATTAGTTGATTGATTAAAGTGGCAAAGCCTGTTTTAAGTAATACTTTGAAAGTGCAATTTCCTTTGTAACTTTGTTAGTTAAATGGAATTTTTCTAAACTACATAATTTTAAACATGTTTTCCTTTACAAGGCCCAAATTCACCTTGTAGTTGTGGATCATAACTCCCTTAATTCAGTAATTGTTGATGGTCACTGGTTTTAATTCAGTAATTGTTGATGGTGCAGGAGGGATGGGGGTCTAATCTTTGACATTGATAGACAGCTGGTAGGCTGGAAATTTTAGGCACCATAAATGCCAGGAATTTTGCTTTAGAATGCAATTTCTTGGTAACATCAAGGCAAATGACTTTAAGATGGCTGCCCTGTTTCTAACAGAGTTGACTAAAGAAGAACCCTGGTTTTTTTTTTTAGCCCATGTTCTTGAATTTGTGTATGTTTAGTTGGTCAGCTTTCCGGGGTTTCTAGGTTATGGCCTTTACAAATTTAGACATACAAACTATATGAATAAAAAATAAAAAAATAATATAGATTAAAATTATGTAAGAGTTGTATATAAATTTAGTAATAATTAAAAGTAAGTTTTTGTATTTTTTATATTAACATAAAATTTTTATATTTTTTATAATACGAATATAATTTTACAAATTGTCGGTCTAAAATGGGGGCAATTTGGCTATGCTTGCTTGGAAGCTGTTCAAACTTCAATGTACCAAGACATTGATCTCTTTGTTAATAGGTGAGTGTTTTCTTTTTTACTCGAAATATTTAATCTCTTTGTTAAAAAAAATTCTCTTAATTGGAGAGAAAAATAATGCAATTTATGTGAATAAGTCATGTGAAATTAGTAAATTACCTTTAAGTAATATCTTTGTTTTTATTTTCTTTTTTATATTTTTTTCAATTCTACCAATCACTGCAAAGAAAGAAAATATGTTTTTAATTCACTTTTTTTCATTTTTCTTATCAAGCACACTTATAAAAATATATTTTTTATTTTTCAATTTTTTTCCATTTATTTTTTCATGTTTTTTTTTTGTCCTACCATGGTTATTTGAAATGCTAAATTATGTTCAATTTTCTGAATTGCAGTTCCTTTTCTCAACTCTAGCAATCTGACATGGGTCTTTGAATTAAATCATATTACAATGATAAATTTGATCATAATTTCTAAATTACAAGTAAAATTTTCTTGGATTTTGAGAGAGTAGTGAGGACAATCATATCTATGTAAATTACTTTCATATATTAGGCATTTAAATTAATTTCCCTACACAGCACAGGCTCTCTGGTATCTATTTATTAGAGATTCCTACCCCATGTATTTTGTTCTTATCAGAGAGTAGCCATATTAATAAACCGAGGACTTGCATTGACTTACCCACTTTCTATAATTCATTCTCTTCTCATATAGAAGCTAATTTGCATGGAGATCTGCTTCCTCTTGTTGTTGTTTCCCAAGGTCTTTTCAATTTCTTTCTTACAAATTTGTAGTTATACAAGGAGCCAAGGGGATTAATTTGTGGTTCATTCACTTAACCTTTGTTATTCATCTTTTCCAAATAACCTAGAAGAAGAAATCAGGTACTTCTACTCTCTCCATCAATTCTAGAAATTATATATTAATTATCAAAGATGTGTTCCTTATTTATGTTCGGATTATGTTAATCCACAATTGAAAAATTTTATGACAAATGTTAGAAATTATTAATATTTGCTTGGTTTTTATTTTGTTTATTATTATTATTATTAAAATTTGGTATTTATTATTATATTTATTATGAATAATATTAGAAATTAAATGTAATTATAAGAAAAACTTATTTATTTGTTATTTGCTTCTTTTTAACTCTTTGTATCTTCCACTTTATTCATAGATGAATTATAATCAAAGTTTTCTTGTAAAAACTACTGGTTTAGAGACTTTAATTACAACTATAAATCTTAAATTTCTCTCGACCTCCTTAACGCATGTAATCAAAGTTTCTCGAGTAGAAAAAAACCTGCACAACATATTAATACTAATCAATTTTTAATTTTATTTGTATTCAAAATGATATTAATGTTAATATTCTTATACCTTATTTCTTCTATCTATCTTACAAAAATTTTAATAAATTATTAATTTTATTAAATAAATAATATTATTTTTCTCAAAAAAAAAATATTTTTAGGCTCTTGGAACCCTCTTGAAACTTTCGGGAGTCCTTTGAGGAACCTTGAAGTTTCGCTTCTGTGAGTCACAATGGGCTACCGGAAGTGAAACTTTTGAGCAATTCAAAGGATTCCCGGAAGTGAAACTTCCGGGTAATGGGCTAACGGAAGTGAAACTTCCGGACAATTCAAAGGACTCTTAGAAGTTTTATTTATAGGAAGGAATGTTTCACTTTCAAATTCCACAAAAGGCTCTGGGAAGTTTCACTTCGGGAGCTCGCTTATGTTCTCGGATATCATTTACG
Organism: Firmiana major; assembly: GCA_033439115.1. Classification (NCBI taxonomy): domain Eukaryota; kingdom Viridiplantae; phylum Streptophyta; class Magnoliopsida; order Malvales; family Malvaceae; genus Firmiana; species Firmiana major. Next base: position 68,006,042 of record CM065905.1, read on the forward strand.
GGAATAAATTGAAACTTTCGAAAATTCATATCCAGATTTTCGAATTCTGGATTTTTCCTTCAAATTTTTTCTTAAAAAAATGCAACAAATGACATACCTCTACAAAAATCACCTCCTGCCATCATTATTGTATTCTTCTTCGTCCAGGAAATAATTTTTCATCGAATTATCAAAAAAATATTCCATTTTCTCTTCAATTCATCAAAAGTTTGATGAGATTTGGATTTGTGTTTAAGGTTTGTTTTTTGAACGAAGAAGATGAAGAAGATAAAGTGAAATTGGGTTTATGATTATAAGGATAAAATTAGGGAGATTTCTATGCACTTCAATTTTTTCTCGAGGTTTGCTAAATGCAACCATTTTTTTCTCCTTACAACCATTTCAAAGAAGAAAAAAAAATTGAATTTTGTATCGTATATTAATATTATATGGAGATATAATTATACATTGGTATTTGAACTACAGGGAGCAGCATATGTTTATGGAGGTTGTAGGGCTGATTTTCGAAGTGATAAAGTCCTTCGGCAATCCAACCTCTATAGGTACATAGACCATCACCAAAAACTTGAAGAAAATGTGAGTAGTCTTAGAAGAAGACTGGATGATGTAAATGCTCGAAAGCAAGACCTAGAATTGCGAAAGTAAGCGGAGATTCGATGTAGAAAAGTGGTGAAGAAAGAAGTCGAGAACTGGTTCGAAGATGTACAAAAGGTAATCACTGAAATGGAAAAGATTGAAAGGAAGTTTCAGGTTGTGTCATATTTCTCACAAGCTCGCTTGGGAAAACTTGTTTGCCAAAAGATCGAAGAAGTCGAGAGAATTTACCAACAAGGTAGTTTCCCTGAAGGTGTGGCAGTTGAAGGGCTCCATCCATTGGGGTGACATTACCAACAACTAATTTGGAAGGTGATGAAATGGATATAAAAGAACAAATTTGGGAGTATGTGATAGGTGATGAGGTTGGAATGATTGGGGTATGTGGAATGGGAGGCATAGGAAAGACTACCATCATGCAACATATCAATAATCAATTGTTGAAGAAAAAACAGTTTGATGCAGTGATTTGGGTCACCATATCCACAGATTTCAATGCTGTTAAATTACAAGAAGATATTGCAAGTGCTTTAGATTACTGTCTTCCTAAAAATCAACTGGAATGGCCCTCTGTACTAATGCAAGTCTTGGAAGGAAAGGGATATGTGCTGATCTTAGATGATGTTTGGAAACAGTTTTGGCTATTGGATGTGGGGATCCCTGAACCAACTTTACGTAATGGGAGCAAATTGGTAATCACTAGTAGATCAACTGAGGTTTGTAATTCCATGGGTTGTAAGGTGTTTAAAGTACAGCCTCTTTCGCCTTACCGCTTGCTATCGTGACTATAGCCAGTAGCATGAAAGGGGTGAATGATACTCGTGAGTGGGAGAATGCACTAAATGAATTACGTGAAAGGGTTAAAAGTGTCCAAGGATTAGATACCAAAATATTTGAGCACATGAAATTCAGTTATGACCTTTGAAAGATTCAAAAATCCAGAGCTGTTTCTTGTACAACTCTTTTTATCCTGAGGATTATCACATTGAAAAGGAGGAGTTGATTGAAAAATTGATAGATGAGGAACTCATTGATGAATTAGAGACTAGACAGGCAATGCATGGCAGAGGTCATACTACTTTAAATAAGCTTGCAAATAATTGCTTGTTAGAGGGGGTCATGACTAGCGGTGTCGATATTAAGGAAAGAGTGAAGATGCATGATGTTTAAGAGACATGGCATTGTCCATTAAAAGAGGTTGTCATCACTTTATGGTAAAAGCTGGCGTGCAATTGGAGGAGATACCAACTGAGCATAAATGGAAAGAGAATCTTGAGAAGGTTTCCTTGATGGAAAATTCAATAACAAAAGTTTCTCAGATATCTCACCGCAATGCCATAATTTGTCGACCTTGTTATTGCAAAAAAATCATATCCTTGAAAGGATTTCAGAATCTTTCTTTGAGCACATGTATGGTCTAAAGGTTTTGGATCTTTCTCAGACTGGAATTTTGGATCTACCTAATTCCATATCTAATTTGGAAAGTCGTGGCACTGGCACTTCGACATTGTGTCAAGTTAAGATATGTGTGTTCGTTAGCGAAACTTAAAGCCTTGAGAAAGTTGGATCTTTTTAATACAGCTATTCAGGAGGTTCCTCATGGTATGGAAATGTTAACAAACCTCACATATCTTGAACTATATTCAAGGGATCTAAAGGAGCTACCAATGGGAATACTATCAAGGTTTCCTAATCTCCAATACTCAAAAACTTGGTTACATATTAAAGGAGAGGAAGTAGCCAAACTGAGGAAGCTGGAGACTCTCCTAGGACTTTTTTCTGAGGTGCAAGACTGAGGGATATGCCAAGTCTTTATTGGGTCAAGGGCCAATCAAATACTGGCTTGGAGTTGGATAACCTAACTTCGGCTACTTTGGGTACCATCCTTTGTTCCATGAAATTCCTTGGTTCCATGATCATCCGTGGTTCAATAGTCTTGAGGACGTCGAAGTTGATAAAAGATCAGGTATGTTTTATTAATTGCAAGATAGGGAACGAAGATCTTGTGCTGCTCCCAAATGATGTTAGCACTCTAACCATTGAACACTGTCAAAATCTCAAAAGCTTGAAAAATTTTTCTTTGTTCCGTGAAGCAAATGAGTTGAAGATATGTACTATTAGTTGGTGTGAAAGGATAGACTGCGTGGTTAATTTGTCATTATCATCTTGCAACTCATTGTAGAACATTGAGGTTCTAAGTCTTAGAGATTTGTGGAACTTGCTTGAACTTGTAGGAATAGCAGTTGTATCTACATCTCGCACTCAAACACTGCCTACAATCTTCTGTTCTCTTAAGAAACTCTAGTTGATTGGCTGTTCAAGTATAAAGATATTGTTTTCAGTTCAGCTGTTGCAGGGCATCCAAAACTTGGAGTGTATCGAATTTACTCGTTGTCAAAAACTGGAGAAAATAATAGCAGAAGAAGAGGGAGAAAATCAGAAAGGAGAAGAAAGGGGTCCTAAAACAACAATATTTATTTTTCCCAAGTTACAGACATTGCACTTGATCAAGTTACCGGAATTGATAAGCATTTGTGGCACTGGAGTTATGATTCCTGCAGAGTCTCTCCAATATCCTTCAATTATAAATTGTCCAAAGCTAAAGAAGCTCCCTTTTTCAATACCCCTGCTTGAAACTGGCAACCGTCTCCTCCTCTTGAGTATGGCTATGTTCATCCAAGAAAATGGTGGGAACTAGTGGAATTTGATGATCCCATTGCCAAGGAAGTCCTTTCACCCTTTGTTTTAGATTTTTCTTCAGAAGATGATGAACATTTGGAGCCTGATAATAGCAATCATTGGTAATTCCTCTTCCTTTCCCTTTAAACAGCAAATTAACATTTCAATTGTCAGCTTCTTTCCTTCCATGTACATTCTTTTCTCAATTTTAGCTCATCTTTATAACTGTTAAGACTTGGAATAATTGGGACACCTGGGGCTTGGCATAAAAGCAACTCATAATTTTGCTATTGTCACTTTTACTTTGAAAGGTACATTATCAGATGGATGACAAATTTGCTGTTTAGAGGCTTTCCAGGAGAACTAAAAGCTAGTAGGTTCTGCTTGATAGTGAGATGAACCCGAAAATTTCAGATTTTGGCATGGCAAGAACTTTTGGTGGAGACCAGATTTTTTGTTTCTCAAGAGTCCCCTTGAAGCAGATACTTCATCCAGCAATGATAGGTCATCTTCAAGAAATGAAATAAGTGTATCACTGTTAGAGGTCTGATATAGACTTGTTTGCTACATTAGATATATTATTAAGTTTCAAACTACCAGTCAGCATTTCTATTCCACTTAAAGCTTGGGGCATGTGCTCTTAATGCAAAAGCTTACTGTTGAGAGATATTTCAGAAATTAAATGTCAATCAAATAAACTGTGTTCTGTTTGTTCCTTGGATTGCACTCATTTGGCTAGTGCTTTGGAGATCATTATAAGTTTGCCTTGTCCAATGAGAGATGCAGTTCCAAATACCTTTTGACTCTGTGAATTCTTATTGACAGTGCAATGTAATGAATACTTCATCCATTCATCTGTTATTCACTGTACTAATAATATTCAACTCATTCTTTAAATTGGTTGCAGATATTGAGAAAGTAGCCAACGATTTCGCCTTATGGTTATCATTGAAACACAATTCACTGATAGAAACCAATAACATTTTGACAGTGTTCATATCTCAAGCAAGTTCGAGCCTTGTTGAATCCTTGGGATTTTACCTTTTCTTCATAAGCCTAGAGGTAAGAAATAGTTTACCAATTGAAACTAATTAAAAACTTTGAAACTAATTAAAAACTTTGTAATGTTCTATACGAACAGAGTTAAGAGAGACCATTCTAAAGCTTCATATTGTGTACAATTCATAGTCATAAATGCAACTAACAGCATCCATGACCAACCCTTTATGATTGGACTTCAACTGAGATCATTAATGACATTAAACGTGAACTGTGAAGCCTGTCTTGTGGCAGGGTCTGTTTCCTAAAACCATTAATGTTGATTAATGTCATAAATGTACAATTTATAGCATATTGATCCGTTCGTTGGAAGAGGCTTAGTTTGGAAGGATAGTATAATTAATTTTGATGAAATAAAGAAAGTAAAATAAATAAAATAATAAATAAATTTTAAAATTAATGATAGGAGGATAATTTTACCTTTCAATATATTTTATTTTATTTTTTTTTAAATCAAACGCATCGGACTTGTTGGTACCAATCGGTGAGCCAAACATGTTAGAGTAGGTAGGATTCTTAAGAATGTAGCACATCCAATAAACCAAACCTGAGGTAGGCATCAGTCCAAGAACCTCTAAAATCTTCTGGGAAATAGTTTCTAGGTGTTCTAAACCTCCAAGAAAGATGTTTCCCAGATCTTATACATCACCTAAGAATTGTTCAAGAATTAACAGCCTTCAATTTCAACATGCACAACTAAAAGTTCTGTGCCAAATTATGAATATTTTAGTGGCAGATCAAGAAATTTTAGCTCCAAACAGTTTTGTCATAGAAAAATGACAGAGAAATATCATGTTTAGAGCGGAAGGCAATGCATACAAGGGTCCACTAAAAGAACTTGTGTTATCATTGCCCTCCACAAAATTGCCTCCTTAAATGTGAACATGGACTTTTGTCGATGGCGTGAACAAGACATTTTCGATCGACAACCTGGAAAAGGATAAGCATAAACTATATTTTTTTTCAAGAAAATAGAACTGAATTTGATTGCAAAATGCTTCAACTTGATGTTGATGCTGACCATTTCCAGGACTTGTTCAAGCTTCCCAATTCTTTAGATATCATTCCCTTGTAAACATACACAAATATATATATATATATATATATATAGTCCAAAAAGGTGGCTAGTGCTGGTCAGCTGTAGAACTTCCTGAGGGTTCCATCAATTATACAGGTAACATTCAATTTGGAGTTGGGCAAGGAAGACAGCTGGTCAAATTTTTATAACTTTGTAGACAAAAGGGGTACTGAAGTTGGTAAGTGAAAAAGATCATTTACCTTGTCAATCAAGATCAAATTTTTGTCAAGAACATTTTGGAACTTAAATTCTAGGGAACAAGGCAAAAAAGAGAAGATTGAAACATTATGGAGGGGGGGTGACAAGGTGAGTGATCCGTGAAGCAAAAGCTAATTTTCCATTCTTGACTGGTCCTTATCCCATTTGGGAAAAATAATGAAAGATGATGATTTCTGATATGGAGGTTCCTGTTAGTTAAAGGGAAAACCTCATGCTTTCTTTTCAGTTTATGAAATGTTTGTTCTTCTTTTGGGAGGACCCCCAAAGAAGACATCATAAAAAGTTATGGGCAAAGATCAAATTTCTCCTTTAAAAGTGTGGAAGAAAAGAATCAACATCTTCATGCCCTTTCATGGAGTTGTGTTGTTAAAGCCTAATGAAGATTCTGTTATTATGGTGATAAAATATTGAATTTACACCTATTATATATTGGATAATTATCACTCTACACTCAATAAAATGATGCCAAATGGTTCATGACTCTTTGTATAGTTTTATAGATAATTATTTAACACACTATAAGTGAAATTTTTAGACTATATAAACAAGTTAAAATAAGAACACATATTTTTTAAAATATAAAAAAATAAATAATAATTCTAAATAAGATGGGTATATCTCATCATTTTAATCCGCTTATGAAATTTAAAAACTCATTAATAGTGTAATGGATAAATATCTAATTATTATTACTTAAAACTTATGCTTAAGGATAATTTCTCAACATCCAAAACAATTTACAATTCTCGAGTACATACACTAGTTAATAAAGAAGAGATTATGAAATTTTGATTAAAAAAGATTTAATTTTTGTATTTTTTTTATAAAAATCATTTACGAATTCAAGTTGTACATAGAGTTGGATATCATTTTAATTCAAATAGTCTCTAAAATAACTAAGCTTAACTTATTTCAAGTAATTATTTTATCATCAAATTTAATTTAAAGCAAGTAATTGTTTGAATTTTGATAACTAAAAGGAATTTATCAAACATATATAAAACATTAACATAAGATTTAATTCGTATAATTTATAAAATTACTCTTAAGAGATCACATCAAATAGCAATTGAAATTATTTTATTAATTTTTTATTATTTTATTAAATATATATATTTTATTATTTACAATTTTATCAAAATTAATCTCATTTCACATTTAAATTTTTATATATATATATATTTTATACTATTTTTCGATCACACCAAATTTAAATTTATCAAATCTATTCAAAATGAGTACTATTATTATTATTATCATCATGGGTTTGGACCATTGGACCATGCAAATATTTTTCTAGCATCAAATGTACGACAAGGAGCTGGATTTTGTTGGCTAAAAGAGGCTATTTGGCCTTTTTATTTTTTTGTTCGTTGGTTATTTGGTTTCTCAAGGTTGTCAAACCATGATGTTGGATTCCTATCAAAGACAAAAGAAAAAACAGTAGTGAAAAATACATTTTTAATTTAAAAAAAAAGAAAAAAAAAAGAGAGAGAAGCCTTCAAAGTTCTTAGCTTTCAAATTGCAATAACATGCCAAAGCAAATTGCTCAAAAGGTTTTGATGTTATAAATTCAAATTCATTAAAGGTGGCTATCAAAACTTTTTCAAGCAGCCTAATGACCAACCAGTTGGTATCGAATAATAAATAATACAAAAAGATAAATATGTAAAAATAAAAATAAAATTATTTTTTCATCATTCAATTTAAATTTTTTATTATTTTATTAAAATATATATATCTTTAATAGTTATTTTTTTTCAATCTCATCAAAATCAATCATATTATCCATTTAAACTAACCTTAATACCGTGTTTGCACCAAGAATTAAATATATCATTATATTATGCTAAATTCTCTACCATTTTTTTTTCATATAAATAAAGTCTTAAGCCATATAGATATTATTATATAACATTTTAGTTCGGATACAAAAATATATATATATATATATATATATATATATATATATATATATAAATAAACACACTTACACGACATTATCGAGATTGTTTTTTTTTTTAAATTACAATAAAAATTATAATTATAATAAAAATCTCAATACTCATTTATGATTAGAGTTTTTTTATTATCTTAATGTATGTAATGTCAATCGACAAAAAATGCAATCTGATTTTTTTTTTTTCAAAACTTAATTTTATTATTAAAACAAGATTTTATCTGTTAATATCGTAAATTTTGAACCTTAAAAAATGCTAAAAAGTTTATCAATGTATAAAAAATAAATATATGGTAGCAAAAAGATTGTCCAAAGAAATTCTTATTTTTCATTTGGGAAATTGGGGCATTTTTGTCAATTTACAAAATTTTGTTAGTTGGATCAGCATGTAGCATGGGAGACGTCATCCCGGTTTTCTCACGCAGCCATTGTTCTTATTTGAAAAGTCAAAATGCCACATTTCCTTTCAATTTCATCCCAAATTCCATTAATTATAATATCTATAAATAATAATCCAAATCTAAATTAAATAAATTAAATAAAAATTTAAAATTTAAAATTTAAAATTAAATGTATCAAAACAATTTAAAAGAGTGCATTTTTAAAATTATTTGAAGAAAAATTAAAGCAAGTCAAAATCTAAAAACAACTCTTATTATATTATTGAGACTTTATTATAAAAAAATATTTTGAATAATTAATTATAAAATTCAAGGTTAATATTCATCTAGAAGAATCTAAGACACTTTTCATTTTTTAATCAATTTTATATTAAAATAATTAAATATTAAAAATAATTTATCATAATTAAAGAAAAATTGATGGACAACTAAAACTATCAAATCAAACGTTTTAAAGTGAAAGAAATTAAATTGACAACAACAAATTTAAAAAAAAATTAAGAGAAAAATTATTTAATCTTCTCGATAGTTAGTTGAATATAGTATTTAGTTTACGTGTAACGACCACATGACAACAACATTTCATCATTAATTAATTAATTACTATTTTTTAATCCCATTAAAAAAACCAACAACCACATTTAAAAAGCAATATAAAACGGCATCGTTGTAATTAAATAAAAAATTATGACATTTAAATAAAAAATTATTTAAATTAATCCAATCCTTCAACTATAAATACAGCTTTCGGCTTCACCCATTTCTCTCATTCGTCAACAATTTTTTTGGTTTGAAAAAAGGGCCATTTTTTTTTGAAAAAGAGAGAATATTTTTGGAGTGATTTTCAGAGGAATTCATCAATGGCGATCAAAGTGTATATTGTGTATGTAGTATTATTCTCTTTCACTCTTGTTTTTTTGATCGTTTTGGTGTGAAAAGCTGTTGATTTCGATCTCTGACTTATTTTTACTTTGGTTGATGATTTGTGATTATTTTCAGATTTTTTTGACTTAATTTGGAAAATTTAGTATATTGCTTTGATTTTTCTCTGCAGAATTGAGGTTCTTTTTCTGTATTTTTACCTTATAATTTCATGCGAAGTTTGGAATTTCAATTAAATTTATAATAATTGGAGTAAAATTTAGTTGCATATCGTATCATTGCAATTTCAGGAGCTGGAGAAGTGCAATTCTTAATTGCTTAAGTTAAAAATTAATTTCCAGTTGGATACCAGAAAATTGCAGATCAATTTGGGTTTTTTTTTTTTCTTTTCCAGCCGTTGATTTTTGTAGTCAGTTAGTTAAGAATTATTGGATGCCGTTGTTTCGGATTCTTTTTCATCTAATTTTAGCTGGTCATTGACCAATTTAGCTATTTTATGAGGCTATGATCAGTAAGGTCAATTGTTAGATTAACGTGTAGTTTTCTGTTTGACTCTGTTTGTGTTGAATTATGGGAAAAAAATATGAATTGATTAGAGAGTAAAATAAATGGAAATGAATCTGTCAAAAACAGCGTTCTAGTCAGAAAACCTTGAATGGTTAACAAGATTCAGTCTTTTTGCATATCTTATTAAACCAATATTTAATTGTTTGTTGTTTGTTGAAAATCTTACGTATTGTATATAGACTGCGGTTGTTAAGAAAGACTATGTTTTTTGTTTTGGTTGGAAACTTAACTTTTAAAATTCTTATGTTTGCTGGTGCTTTTTAATTGCGTGTTAATTCATGTATCAAAGATGAAACTCTGTGTCCATTAACAGGAGATTGTGTCTGAATGTCTGAGATAACTTGACATGTAAGACATATAACCTGTGTAAGGAACTTTTAGTTGTTGAAAAATAATTTGGAGGTAGGTTGTTAAGTTAAAGGGCTTATTATTATTATTATTATTATTATTATTATTATTATAGACATATTAATAAGTTTTAGATGTATCAAGCGTGTATTACACAACTATTCCCATACGTATGATTGAGTCAATATCACTCGGTGCAGTCGCTGCTGTCGGTGCTGTCAACTCCTTTACTTGTTTTTATGTGACTTGATTGCTCCATATGTGATATTTCTGCAGGAATTAAATAAACATTAATATTAAACAGGGGCTATAGTGGAGCCACCAATTTATTTTCTTTGGGCCAAGAGCAAAGAAAATATCTGAATGGTAGTAATGGGTTAAGAACATTTAATTACCTGATCAATTTTTTGAATTACCAAATTTCAGACCGTTTTCCATTTATACTGAAGTACTATAACGGGACTTATATTTGGTAGGCTCATGGGTTTACTATTATTACTGTAGAGTACATGCACTTTATAGGTCTGGGAATGCTTTAGCTGAACACTTACTCTGTGCTGATCCATCCTTTTAGAACTTGAAAACAATGGCATCTGTAAGTTTTCTGTGCAATTGACTTAAGATATTTTACAGCATCCTTGCCATGCAACATCTGACATCTAATTTTTTATTGAAATGATTGAAATAATTCTTCTTTGTAGTAAGGAATCAACTTTTTCTGTTCCTAGGTGGGGACTTATCATTGTTGCATAGCATTGACAAAGGAACTTGTTAACACACATCTTTCTTTTTTGCTTATTTGACCCCTCATAGAGGTCCCTTTTCCTGATTTTTGGCTCTGCCACAAATTTATTGAATCTTTGATCTTCAAGCTCCCCCATTCTTTGAGTCATAGATCTTCCTGTGATTGATGGTCTAGTGTATCCCCATTTTTCCTTAAAATAGTGTTCAAAAGTTGTGGTTTTATGGGCTGGCACACTAAATGTTGAAATGTGATGGATTTCTTGTTTGATTGTTAGGTTGGCTTGCTGTCAATTTCAACTTAGTCCTTTATGCTTGCTGATTGGTGGTTGATTGTGACTTTTTTGTTATGGGTTTACCATCTGTCAACTTGTCGTGATTGGCAGAGTGTATCTGACTTGAACTAAGTGGACCAATGCTGGTCTTAGTTTCAGTTTAATGGCCAAATGACTTTGTTAGAACAAAGTTTTCATTATTGGAATACGTCATAGATAATCTACAACAACCATTACCTATTTTTCATATTAGTTATGATTATTTCTAGAGTTTGATTAAGTTCTTCTTCTTCTTCTTCTTCTTGTTATTATTATTATTATTATTATTATTATTATTATTATTATTATTAATCTCTCATCTTCAGTTATACTTAATTCTTTTGCTAACATGATGAACACTTTTGATCAAATTTTCTCACTGCTGTCACAGATACTATTCCATGTATGGACATGTCGAAAAACTTGCAGAGGAGATAAAGAAAGGGGCTGCATCTGTTGAAGGTGTTGAAGCCAAACTATGGCAGGTAAGAATGTGCACCATGCTGCTGTGGTTTAATAACCTGCTTTCTTTGTAGTACTGTAGACTAACTAAAAGCAACAGCAATTTTTATTAATGGATAAGAGAAGGTAAAATAGATTTTAAACTGCAATCTAATGGTCTTTTTGTCCAGAAGCTCCAAGGTTGGTAAATTGAACAGATGTCTGGTCACAAGTCATTACCTGCTTGGTCTCAACTGTTTCATACTCGGTTGCAATGTATATATTTTATGCAGCCTCCTTTTCTAATGCTTTCATTATCCCCTTCGCGAGCTATTTTTTTAATTAGTTTGTGAATTTTAAAATTTTAAGAATTTTCTTATGTGTCCATTTGAGAACACTTGACCTTTTTCCTTATGAAATCTTAGTCAGCTATCTTATATCTTATTGTCCATTGGTTTGACACTGCATATTTCAACTTCTTGTGGTTTTTTTGGTCCTCTTTTCTTTATCAGTGAAATCATTGCAAATATGCTTAATTTTTGCGTTGCCTACCTTGGTGTGACATTATGCACGACCATCTTTATGGTTCGTTTGTTTAAGCAAGTTTAGGCGTTGCAAATTCATATAGATAGGCAGTTTAACTAGTTGTTCTCAGGTCATTAGAAAGGAAGGGTTTTCCTGATTACTTATAAGACAGCATTGGTAGAGTTGATACTTTAACTGAACCATGGTACATATGCGACTCAGGTCCCTGAGACTCTATCAGAAGAGATTCTCGGAAAGATGAGTGCACCACCAAAAAGTGATGTACCGATTATTACACCCGAAGATCTTGCTGATGCTGATGGGTTTATTTTTGGCTTCCCAACGAGATTTGGAATGATGTCTGCTCAATTCAAAGCATTTCTGGATGCAACTGGAGGCCTATGGAGAACTCAGCAGCTTGCAGGAAAACCTGCCGGGATCTTCTATAGCACCGGATCTCAAGGCGGTGGACAAGAGACTACAGCGTAAGTTATTACAATCATATGATACACTTATGACACCCAAAACTCAAATATGACGATTAACTTGTATCTGAATCTTTTTGAACTAACCACAGGTTAACTGCAATAACCCAGCTTGTTCACCATGGGATGATATTTGTTCCCATAGGATACACCTTTGGTGCCGGCATGTTTGAGATGGAGCAACTGAAAGGTGGAAGTCCCTACGGTGCCGGAACATATGCCGGGGATGGATCAAGAATGCCATCTGAACTTGAGTTGGCACAAGCTTTCCACCAAGGGAAGTACATTGCCGGCATCACAAAGAAACTCAAGGCAGCTGCCTGATATATCAATTTACTACAAAATTCACAGTTTGTCCTTTGATTTTTTACTCTCTCCTCTCTAGAATTTCAATTTTCCATATTCTACAAGTTTGCAAAACAATAATTCTTCCTGTATTGGCTATTTCCATGTACGTGTGTTGTACCTTACATTGGTTTCGCTTACTGGTAAAGTTTGCTCATTGGTCTGTATTATTATTATTCATCGGCGCGATGTTGTTCAATGTAATTTGGATCTTTGCTTAATGAATGAAGTTGATTGAAGTGGGACAGGAAGGCTCAAAACGACTGACAGAATGCACGGTACGATCATCCCAAATCTTGTGGAGGGAAACATGTAGGCTCAAAAACATTCAATTGTCTGAACTGTCGTTAGAGCTGGAAATTCAAGTATATATTTTTTGTTTGTATTAAATTAAATTATGTTTGTGTGTTGTGTATAATATATATATATATATATATATATATATATATATATTTTTTCATCGAAATTTGTTTTCATATATAAAACATAATTATGTTTTTTGTTTTCATTAAATTTATATATAATTTTTATTAAATTTTAATTTATGTTATTGTTATTATTATTATTGATTCATAGATGCATCATGAATCCCGAGACTGACAACTGGTGATTGGTGGGGGTGGAAGAATGTACGTGTGCTTTAGGTCTCAAAATGCTCCAGTTACTTTGCTGCTATTTTCATCTCCTTAATGTAAAAATACAATTATTTACCATGCCAACCTGACATACACAGGAAAAAGAAATGAATCTTTAATGGAAATAGAAATTTTTATATAGTAAAACTGTAAATGGTAAATCTGAAGCCCCAATTTAATAGATAGATAAATTTGACTTATTTTATTAGAATATATCTATTTTTTATAATGGAGGCTTTCGATATGAGAAAAAAATTAGAACTCTCATATCTTAAAATCAAGAACATGATAATTTGAGTTAATATTCAAATCAATATAAATTCAAGTTTTTGTCTTGACAATTACCCGATGATAGTCTTATTTATTTTGGATTCAACTCTAAGAAATACTTTTTTTTTTTTTTGAAAATACTCTAAGAGATACGTGTTACTTTACTAACACTGTTTGCGGAGTTTAAAAACTTCACCGTTAGATTAACAATATTTTGATCGAGTAGTTAAAAAAGAGTTTTTGCATATTGTAAAACTTGAATTCAAATCCAAATAAATATCACCCCAATCTCAATTTTTTTTGAAAAAAAAAATTCACCATCAATGTATCAAATAATCTTATATCAAAAACATTCAAAGCTTTAAGGTTAATACATATGATGAAAGATATAATATGATTATTATCATTTTATTTTATGTTTGGTCCACACATAAAATGAAAGATTTAATTGCAAAGACAATTAGTCATCTTCCTACCATAGGGTGATTTATTACCATCCAAAAGGAATAAATTATTTTTGATCCCATGTGATTTGGTAATAATTACTTATAATTTATCCCTAAAATTTACATTTAAATTAACTTAACATTTTAATAAAATGACAAAGGTCATTGATAAATTGGTTAATCCAAATTGATTTTTCCTCTTTTCCTTATTTTTCTTTTTACTTCTTTTTTTCTTAATAAAAAATAATATAGTTTAGATAATAATTTTTACTAAATGATTTTTCTCAGAAATTTTTTTGAATATAATAAATGTTTAAAATCATTTTTCTTAAAAAATTAACGCTTAAATATAAAAATTATTAATTATATATTTAATTTTTAAATTTTGAACTATTAAATTTAACTAATATTTTTTTTCATACTTTTACATGAAGAAGAGTACTTTAAATCAATTAAAAAATAATTTTATCCTACTCTTAATTTTACACATAGAAAATATAATAATATCTATATATATATATATATATATATATATATATATATATATATATATATTATTCCATCTCACTCTTTGTGTTTTCACACACCATCTAATCCAATCATATCTATAATCTTATGCTATCCTATCATATGCATAATCTTGTACACCAACGACAGCCTAATGTTACTAGATTCCAATTTTACTTATTCTCATCTGAACCAATGAGGAACATTCTTCTGTTAGGAAATGCCAATAATGATCATTATGCTTCAGCATTGGATAACAGGGAAAAAGGATACAAACAAGTGGAACTTCCAAGACAAGTATTTCCCAATCAAGAAAATCATATTAGAGGAAACAAAAATATCTTTCGAATATGATATAAATGATGGCCTTAATAACATAGAAGATTTTAGCTTTAATTAGTCGCCTAGTTATGAAAAAAGTATTCAATGATTGTTGTAGGGGTATATGGGATTAACATGTCTTGCCCTAGCTAAGAATAATTTTGGACAGCTCAAATCTAGAATGCTTGGAATAGAATTCAAAGGGTGGGGCTTAAATTTTATCTCTTTCTCATCAAGTAGATATCTAGCTTGAGGTAAGGCTAAAATAACCCAACCAAAAAAAAAACCCTCTATATTTTATCATTTTATCCATAGAAACCCTAATACTATTATTGCATCTAAATAAGTCTTTAATTAATTTTAATTTACACCCAAATAATTTTTTAACATTTAATTTGTTTTTAAATAAGACCTTTACATAAATCATTATTTTATTTGAAGTATGAGTTTATTGAATACAAATTGAAAGATAAAGACTTATTTCGATATAATAAAAGTATAAGAATTTATTTAAAGAAAAAGCTGGAATAATTTAGGGACATTTTCAATATTTAGCATATAAAGAACTCACCACAGATTAATACACATAATATAGTTGGATGCATGGAGAGTTGATTCGTTCATTCATATCTTTAATCCTACTCGTTTTGCATATTTTGTAATTGAATTAAGTAATAAGAAGTAATCATTTCCCTCTCTTTTATTGCTTTATCAATGTCAGATCAAGTGTTTAATTAACCTTAATTAGCTATTATCACATTACATTCCTTTATCTTTAATCACAAAAAAAATACCATTTCATGAATTACAAGCAATTTTAGGTTCACTAAATGCATGAGTATCAATTATAAGAGTAGATTAGATCATGAAAAAGCCTTAGAAAAGCATAATTGAGTAATTAACTGTACAACAAGATTCAAAAAAAAAAAAAAATCAACCCATCTTGAGCAAACTTCATAATATAAATACTTGATTACGATATCAAAATTCTCTACAATTATGCTGTTAGGCAGCAAATGTTCACAAGAGAACTAATTCCTCTGATATAAAAAGAGGTTGCCAAATTCCAGCATGAGAAAAAGAAAGAAAGCAAGATTCAATAGCAGAAAAATAAAAGATAAAAGAAAAAAAAAAAAAACTTGTTAGAGAAATGACAAAGATTGAGTAAAAAGTAAGTCTATGTAATCTTGAGGATCACATGGAAGACAATGGTTGCACAATAATGATCAATGCCTAGAATATGCTTTCATTTTGGTATATTAATGTTATTACTTTTTTTTCACTAAAGTAGCTATTAGTTGAGAAGTTTTAAATTGATCAGCTTTGTAAAGTGTTTTGATCGTTAGAGAGTACTGATCCCAAAGCAGTGTTAGAATTAATATATGTTACAAAGCTCTTATTCTAGCCAATGGGTGCAAAAGTTTCAGGCCACCTAGAGTAGGAGTAAAGAAACATATAGTAATTCAATTGAAGAAAAAGAGAGAAAGAGAAAGAGGATTATTAGAATGTAGAATCTCATAAAGTTCTTCATTATTAGTCTGTTATATATATATATATATATATATATATATATATATATATGCCAAGCTTTTTCTTTTTTTTTTGATGATAAATGGAAGCTCGGTTTTTCTTGGAAATGTTCAATTATTCTCTGTTAATCATGACATGAGGCAACCCAAAGGTATACTTGAAGCTATGTGTATATAGAAATCAAAATGCACCCAAGTGTTAACAAACATAAGTTTGGTAGGATTAAATCTTTACTTACAATTTCCAAATAGTAGTTTATAAACAACATTATATCAATGTCAAAGCCATCCTCATTAGCTTAAACTAATCCAAGTAAAAAAAAAAGGATAACACTACCCATTCTTAAAAAACAAAAGGGTTTTATGATCTCTATTCTCTTCTTTAAATCTATTCTTATAACAACTTAATGGATAGTTATAGGGGTTTATATTTAGAAAATTAATTTAATAATTTTGTTGAATATATATATATATATATATATTTCAAAAATAATTAAAAAAACCTTCTCTTAGTCCCAAATTTCAATAGTACATAGAAAGTTTGTTATTCACTATACTGTGAGAAAATTTTAAACTATACAAACGAGGTTAAAATGATGATATTATTATTATTTTTTTTTAAATAATTCAAGTGAAGCATGTGTTACCATCTTAAACATATTTATTAAATCTAAAAATTCTATTAACAATGTATTAGATAAACATATTAAATATATACTTTTGATAATAATTAAGATTCATGTACAAAATTAATTCTTTCCAAATAAACATTCTTTTACATAAAATTGTATATATTATTTTCTATGAATTTTCAAAACACCTCAATTGAAGGATTTAAAAACTCATATAACTGTTTATCTTCTTCTTTACCTTTCAATAGAAGCTCCTCAATGTACCCACTGAAATGGAAAGCACAAAAGAATGGCAGATAGCATCTATACATACATGATACATTCCTCCAATTCCAATTATATATATATTATAGATGCTATTAGTGTATATAATATAAAATTCATAAAAAATGGAAAAAGAATTAAGCCTGAAAGGATGGAGGTGGAGTGGGCCACTTTCTGACCTCCACTAACATTATATTCCAAACAAAAACCAAAATAAAAAGTGAGATTTCCAATCAAATGACTTATCCCACACTCTCAATTCAAGAATTCAATTATTCTTCTTTTCTATTTCTTTTTCTCTTAAATTAAAGGTAGTGCCATTGCCAGTTCTATTCACAATATTGGGCAACAGAAAAAAAAAATAAAAACCTTTTTATATACTCTATCATCTCTATCCTGATCAGCTACTAATTTATCTTCAAACTTTTCCCTAAAATCAGCAACTGTTCTTTAATTTCTCAACATTCCTAACCAGTACCCTAATCATAATAATCATTCTTCAGTTATTACAAACAAATCAACATGTTTCCCAATGGTCCCCTATAGTGCCCAAATCCTGCCTGTTGTTGGCTCTAGCTAGCATAATGTCTTCTTAGCCTCTTCTTTGAAGAGTCATTTCCTTTCAATTCTCTCTTCACGTTTTCTTCTTCTTCTTCTTCTTCTTCTTCTTCTTCTTCTTCTTCCATCTTGGGTTAGACATTTTCTTTCATTTTATGTTCCTTTCATTTTGATATCCTTGTCATCACCCAACTTGTCTAGCTAGGGTTTTTTCTGATAAGAATATACAATAGTTGAAGAGAATTTGTTCCATTTGCGTCTATGCTTTGCTTCTCCTTTCTACCTGAATGTTCCTCCAAATGTTGGTGTCCAGAAATCTACAGTCGATTCATGTGTCACTGGAAACGTGCTGGAGACCGGCACCAGGCATAGCCCTCGGCTTCTTAGATCCTGTTTAGGCCCTTCAGGGTCCTTGGACTAATGCAAAATGCTTCATTAATTACCAGAATGATCGATGAACATATATAAATATCGTAACAGAAAAGAATATTGTATTATTGTATTATTGTATTAGTACCTGCTGATGTTGTATGGCAGCTCCACTTTTCATGTATGGGGTACTCAAAACCTGATAATTTATAATCAAAGAAAAGGAAAAGGAAACCATGATTGGAACTGTTAATATTTTATGTTTTGATTTTGTAAATGGAGTTTTTATTGTTATGATATGGAACTTACACTGACTTGTTCATGGAGGAATTTAATGTTTTCAATGACTTCAGAGAGCACTGAGGCTGTATCAGTCTACATATAATGAAAAAACAATCATAAGCTTTAATGAAATTAGAATCAAAATGATGTTTATTCAAGAAAGTAAAGCGAGAAAAGAAGAGAGATTGATCAGAAAACTCACTTTTCCGAAAGGTGAAACCAATTGTTGGAGTGCAGTGATTCTGTCCGCCATCTTCTCTTTTCTTGCCTATGATCAAAAGCTATAGAAATTATCATCTAATCCTATTGAATTGGGGAAAAAAAAAACAAAAACAAAACAAAAGGGGAAGTTTCAAATAAATCAAAATCCCTGTTGACAAAAGTTTTATCAAGCTGATTGTATTTGTACCTTAAAAGGTGGCAAATTCGATGGGGTTTCATTTCGAGGCCTTTTAGATGAGGGTTCGTTTCCACTTTTCTTCACCACAGTGCTCGAGTCCCGAACTTCGGATATATTCTGCTGACATATGAAATAAAAATGAAATCTTTTCTTCTTTTAATGCAAAATATTCCAAACCTTAATATAGAAAAATGGTACTAAACGATTCTTCAAACCTTTGTTTTTTCATCGAAATTTCCTGTTGGAAATTGGGTTTGCAATGATGGGAGAAACCCAGGCCTAACATCAGTCATGGAAGCTGTAGCAGATGGATTCCAAAACGGAGCATTGTTGGAGAAATGTAACTGTCCATGGAGATGTTGTTTTGGAGGTGAAGTTTTCAAGAATTGAGGGTTCATTCCATAACTTGCTGCAGCTGCCCCATATTGATAATTGATTGGACGATTCTCGTAAGAAGATTGCTGTGATTGATTCTCTGAACCCAATAGTCCTTGCAGAATTGTTGAAGGATTTCCATATAAAGCTGCTGAATCCATCTGGAAACTAGAAGGCAAACTCTGGCAAGTCACAGTGCTATCACTAGAACTTCCATGGAGACTAAACTGTGATGATTGATCAAGAGAAAATCCTCTGGTGATTTGCTTAAGCTCACTGACAGAATTAGAAGCTTCCCCTCCAACACCAGAAAACATCCTGTCTCTCCACTGAACTTGAGAGGTTCCCATCCCACCTGTTTCTTGCTGATAGTTTGCAGTTGAATTCAAGTTATGATCTTGAAGCATGGAACGGAAACTACTCTCACTCTTATCCCCACGACTGTCAAGAACACAACAAAAACTTTATGATTCTCGATACAAAGATTAGAAAAATTTAAAACAAAAGGAATTATCAGGATTTACAGCAAAGCTTGGTTCCAATCCAGAGCTTGAGAAGAAAGTCCTAACCCCATCACATGTAAATCACCAGGGGGATGATCAGGTCCACCTTGGAGCTTTTGGGTATCCTGAAAAACAACTGAACTACCTGAAACTGATGAGACAGAATCCATGGAAGACCTTGCTGCTGCTGCCTTGATGTCAACCATTTCAGTTGCCCATCCAAAGCTTCCCAAGCTATTATTTGGCCCGGAAGATGAAGGAGAAGAACCAGATGCGGCATCAAACCGGTTAATATTAGCACTCCTGGACGAATCCCACCAGTTTATTCCTGTATTAAACTCATCCGCCATGGCTAAAAAACTCAGCTGCTGCCTTATACTTGCTATTCTGAAGTTGTTTGATGTATCTGATTGATTTTTCTTTGAGTGTGGGTAGGTTTGTTGGGGGGCTTTTATGGTTGAAAAAAATGATAGAAAACGATTCGCCGCATCTCAGGTATAAATACAAAACCGCCAGAGGATTGAACAGCTTAATTAGAAGTACTCCAGAGAAAGAACTAACCGGAATGTGGTTGACATTTCGGAGGGTGATAAGACGAGGAGAAAAGTCAATTTGAAATTTCATTTTCCATTTTTTTTAATGTATATTTATATGCTTTTTAAACTTTAAAGTTGAAATGAATTTTTTAAATATATATTAGCATGCAATTCACTCTTCTATTGTAGGTAATTGCAAATTAGTTAATGAAGATTAACAAATAAGCATGTATATAAACATTATTAAGTCATTGTAATAATTAAATTAATTCAAGTTATAAGTAAAATTATAATTTTACCTAATAAATTTGTACTCTTTATTCAGTTCAATGCAAAATCATAGCACCCAATTATATAAGAATACAAACTTACAATCCAATACATATTTCTATACATATTTCTAAGTTGTTATTATAATATAAAATACATAATTATTAAACCTATTAAGTATGCACTCTTTTTTCAGCTCAATGGATATCTTACAAATTTCATATGTCAGAACTCTTGCAAAAATAAATTAGGACCCAAATCTGTACCCCATAAATAAAATCGTTTTGGAATTTAATTGTAATATAAATTATTATCCAAACTCATTATTAATTACTAATTAACTAAATTAAATCAATAAGTAATTAATGTAGCCAATGACATGCCAATTGGATCTCGGGTTAGCGAAAACAAAAAGAAGTTTTAAGAATTTGAGGCCGCATGTGAGCTTTATTTTATTATTATTATTTTTTTTTTAACAAAAGGGAAGAAACCAAAGTTATCTTGCACTTTCTGGGATACTCTACTCTTTTGCATCCATCATTGTGATCCTTAGTTTAGTTATTTACTAATTTAGTTAATTGAGTTAACTGATTTTCATATAATTACAAGTTTTATAAATAAAACACTTGATTATAGTTGTAATTTTGCAGAAAGTCTATACAAGGGTCAACATTTTTTTATTTTACTGTAAAATTAACGTAAACACACATGATTAAATGTAAATTTAGTGTCATTGGATATAAAATATGTTAAAAATATTGTAAACATGTAAGAATAACATAAATACATTTTGTAGCAAAATTATCATGTGTTTACGTATATTACTTCTAGTTTTTTTTTGGTTTATTTTCATATATTTAAGATACTTTTAACATATTTTATGTCTAATGATACTAAATATATACTTAAAGACATTGTTTTAAAATAATAGATAAGACAATATACTTTATATTTGTCAAGAGTGTTTAACAGTTTAATTTTATAAGTGTAATGTGATTTTAAATGATGATTTTATCGCATCCTAGAGCTATTCCATAACCCCTTATTACATATTGTAATTGGTAAGGGTAAAATAAGTCTAAAAAAAGTGGCTTTAGCAGCGACATGCCTTGAACTTGAAGTCATTTTTGCATTTGTTTGTTTCCTCAAAGTTTAAGAAGGAGTTAAAAGACCATGGTGTTGGAAGCACTCAAAAAGGAACAAGTTCATCTTCATCTATCATAAAGGGGCTCCACCAACTCCAACATAATTATCTAATATATTAACGAAATTTTTAAACTCCATAAATAAAGTGAAATTATGGCACATACTCAACTTTTTTTAGTTTTTATTTTTTTCATATTCCTTAAAGGGTGTCTGTGATAATTTTTATTCCGCTTACGAAGTCTAAAACTTTTATTGACAATTTATTAGGTAATTATCTATATATATAAATAAATTTGTCTTAATTAATAATGCAAACAAATGAAAATTAGATGATGAGTAGTACGTAGTTAGTTATCTAAGCCAAATTAATTGGTGTCTTGAGATTTGTAGGATAAAATCTCATACCAACAAGCTTCCTTCTAATTAATAAAGGAGGAGTTGATGTTATAGAATCCATGAATTAATAAATAGAGGAAAAGTAAGTTAGAACTAAATAGCCTCCGAGATGTTATTTTACCTCATGCATGAAGAATATCAACACAATACATGGCTGCGGTAGTCAATATTTTACAGATAAAGAAGCACATCATGAAATATTAATTACTATCCTTCATTTGAACTCCCATTTATGAAAGATCAAAATAATTCATATATAAATATATATAAAACAAATTCTTTTCTTTGTTACAAATCAGGATACAACTTTTTCGGGACGTGTCAAGTTTTTTTTTTTTTTAACTATTAAGAAAATGCATAACAAAAACTATTGTTTCTCTTGTGATATGGTAGAAAAATAGATAAATAAAAAGTTAATCACTTGTTTTAAAAAATTTAAAAATCTTTCGAGATATAATAGAATCTCTTAAACTCTATCAGACAAACACACATATATATAATAATAATAATAATAATAATTAAAAATAAAGAATTAAACACAAAATTATGTATATTTATAATAGTCAAACAATAGTTTTTGAATGGTCAAGTTTTGTTTAAAAGGCACCACTCTAAACAAAGTTGGCCTATTAGATTAAATTTTTAATTTTTGACAAAGTTATGTCTGTTATATATACTTCTGATAGATTATGTCCATTGAAAGTAACTTTTAGTGATTTTATTTATTTATTTATTTATTTTCAAAATTGAAATAAATAAATAAATAAATAAAATTTAAAAATAAAATAAAATAATAAATAGTTTTTTAGCCAACTTCAAAAGCCCAAAATGTCTAAGTGCCCAAGGGTGCAAGACACCTTACCCAAACTTATAGGCTAAAACCTTACATATTTAAAGATTTTTTTTGTCTTCTTAATTTTCTTGCTTAATATTTCGAATTATTTAACATTTCAAACTAATTACTATAGAAGAGTTGACAGGTAACTCCGGGCAATCGTTATTCCACTGTGCGATTCAAAGCTGAAGAAGTTGTTCTATATATTATTTAAGGCTGAAGACGTCGGAAAAATAAGAGAGTTTGCAATGTAGACGAAAAAAGTTCTTAGGCCATCTTCAAGGGTGTATCAACGTGAAAAACGTTTTTGGAAGAAAATTTAAAACAGTGAATGGTTAGGTGTTAAAATTTAAATCTAAGGTTTTCAAGGAAATTTATTTTTTTTTTATAATTGATGACGCATATTAAAATATGGTTTGGATTCGAATCCAAACTATATAATATATTACTAATTTTTTAAATTTTTCTATCAAAAGGTTATTGATAGAAAATTTAAATTGCTAACAAGGAAAAGAGATTAAAAGGAGTAAGAATTGGTTCTGGTTAAATAACCAAATATACTTTCAATCTTTTGTACTAAATGCATATAAGGTTTCGACTTTTTATTTTATTGTAAAAGTCATAAACTTCTATTTTATTGAAATAAATCATTAATATTTCAAAAATAATGCAATTAAGTTTAAATCTATTAAAAAATATTAATTATCGATTAAATACAGTTGATATGAAAGTTTTGTAGAATACCATATGGTATGTCACGTGTGCAATACAAGTAAAAATTAATGACATTTAACAGGCTTAAATTTAATTGTGTTATTTTGAAATGTGAGAGTTTATACAGTAAAATTAAAATATTGAAGACTTATATATAACCTTATACAAACGATTGAAAGTATATTTGATTATTAAGTCATTATTTTTTACAAAATAAATCCTCTTGTGAGTGGGATAGGTCTTGAATTTTGAATTTTCGATGGGGTGAATTTAAAAAATTAAAAAAACTAAAAATTTTAATTTTAATTTTTAATTTTTTTGTTTTTTTTAATTCTTTTTCTTACAAATTGTTATAAATATTTTTTAAATTTGTTACAATTAAAAAAAATTATCTGCACGTGTATTTTTTTAATTACGTTATAAATATTTTTTGTTTGACACATTAAAAAAATATTTCATCTTACAATAAGTCAAATAAAATGTTCGGTGTGTTTCCACAAATCCATTAATTCAAATAATATTTGGATCTTGTAAATCATTTGATATGAGTCTTGGCAAGAAAGTAAAACAAAATCATCTGGAAAAATATGATATAAACAATTGAATATCTATTTTTTTTAATCAATTGAATATTTAAATTTAAATTTATATTTAATCAATTTTTTCGTAACAAAAATTATTATTTTTTTACTACGTTTAATATAAATAACATATAAATGTAATATTTGTTTTATGAAAAGAATCAATTAAATAAATATTAAAATATAAAAAATTAATTGATTATAAAGAGAATTAAGTAAAACTATTTTTTTCAGAAGAATTTTTTACCCTTTAGTCACGAATCTTCGATTAAGAATCAACCTTAAATGACACATTGAGTCTTATTACACTGAATCTATAACATTACAAGGCGTGCGTCATATTTCCGTCCCTGTGATCTTTGAAATGCCGAAAGTCAACGAGTGGGTCCACGCGGCGTGCGCGCGTGCAAGGACACTTGGACCCCACACTCTCTCCTCTTTCTATCAGAATCAGAGCCCGGAAAATGACCAATTTTATATTTTCTCCCCTCCTTCATCCTAATCATATGCGCGTCTCCTACTTTTTTACACGTATCCATCAATTTTTTATTTTAAATTCAATAATTCAACCTACAATAAATAAAGTTTATATTTAATACATTTATATATGATTAGTCAACCATAAAATATTACTTTATTAATAAGTAAAATTTAAAAATATTTAAATCTTTAAAAATAAATATTAGTAATGTTTTTAATTTATTTTTAAAAATTTATATATTTTTAAATTTTATTCATTAAAAAAATAATATTACATGATTAATTGATACTATATAAAAAAATTATCAATATATCGAATATAAATCCAAATAGATATTGTATCATACAACGTTTTATTCAAGTTTATTGTTTGGTACTTAACATTTCGGGAGGAGAGATGGTTGTTCCAAACCTTAAATTTCACTCATAAAGATTGACATGATAATTTTAAATATAATAAGATTATATAATACAAAAATGACATAAAAAAAACAAAAGTGGTATGAGTTAGATTTTATGAAAATTGTATATGAATTTTACAAAAGTAAAAAATATATTTAACATTTTGCATATTAACAAAAATTTTAATACGATATTTTTTTTATATTTTAAAAAATAAAAATACGAAATATATATTATCAGATGTATAATTATTCAATACATTATTAATAAAGTTTTTAAACTTTATAAACGAGATTGGAATGATGATACATACCAACTATATTTATTTTTTATTTATTTAATATTTTTTAAAAGGTATCTATCATATTCCTAACTCATCTTCTAAATTCTAAAAACTTCACTGATAGTGTATCGAATAATTATCCTTATCAGATTTACTTAAACTTGTGATTTTGTTATTCATTGTTTTTGATTTAAAGAAAAATAACTGGTAAACATAACAATGAGATAATAATTAAGATAATGGTGTTTAAATGTAATTCAAGATATTTATTATTATGATTATTATTATTATTATTTTGATTTTAGAGGTTTACAGTTTGATATTACAATGAAAGGTTTAATTCAAAATATTTAGGCTCAAAGTCATAATGTTCTTCTATTAATTATAACTATGATTGTGAATATACGTAAGAGACTTGGACGACTTAATTACAATTTACAATTTAGATCATCATTATAATGAAAGTGCTCAAATTAGGTTGAAAGGGTGTAATGATTTTCCTAAGATTATAATTAGTTTATTTTAATTTATAATATTTCATTGAATTTATTATATCTTTTGAATTTCTAGCAAGTAATTTATGCAAAGATTAATTATTGTTGTTAATTGTATATGTAGGGGACAATGGTGGTAGCTAGTTGGTGATAAATGTGTTCATGAGTCGAATCAGGTCAGGTTTGAGAGCATGCTTAAGTAAAATATGAAGGAATTGAAAATTAGTCGAAGTTCGGCCCAACTTGATTTTCAAGTCTAATTTTTTGTTAAACTCATTTTTACACACAATGAACAAGTCCAAACTCATCTAAACTCGCTCAAATATTATTAATTTTTTAAAAAATTAATCAAATATAAAAGTACCAAAATACATAATTATCCTTATAAATAAAACACAACAAATTCAAATAAATTCTTATAGAAAGATTTCATAAGCATGAAAAATTAAATTAAAATCTAAAAAAAAAATACAAACTCAAATTAAATTACATAATAAAAATCAAAAGTAATCAACAAATGCATTAGTATATAAAAATATTAAAAAATAATAGTTAGTAGGCCGGTTCATGCCAAACTTGAACTTGAAATGGTAAATTTAAACTCAATTTATTTTGTATGGATTTTGATTTTCAAGCCAAACTTATTAAACGTGTTTAATATTCTTGTACAAATCTGTTTAAAGAATGAAGGATTTTCTAATTTAAACGAGTAACCAAACCTTTAAACATATCTAATTGATAACTGAAAGCATCTATAATAAAGAGATTAACCAATTCCTGCTTTGCGAGAACCTGTTTCAATCCCATAGATCCCTTTGCTTTCTTTTGATAGGTGTTGTTTGAAAATTAACTTATGCAAGAAGACAAGAAGCAGCCGCTTGAAATATTTGAACACTCACTCAATAGTATCAAATGTTTCACTAGCATCCGAAAAACATTTCTGTTAAGCTTATGAGACACCTCAAATTCATTCAATAAACATGAAATTTGCAAATCCTATGCCAAAAAAATTCCAACATATATTATTATTATTATTATTGCAAGAGTATAATATCGCATGCACACAGCAGACAAAGATCACATGACACACGTGCATAAACATGAGCATGTGCATAGACTAACTCAAGTGAGTATGCACACACGAACATATATAAGTTCTTACCAACGATTAAAAAAAAGATATTTGAATGAATTTTTCTAAATAAAGAGAATATCGAATGAATGGATGCATGGATGGTTTATCTTTAGAAATTATATATTATATATTATATACCTCCTAAAAACCCTCTTTCATTAGAAAAAAATAATTCCTTTGATATAAATAATTTTTAATTTCACATCTATATTTAATTATAATCAATTTGATCCCAGGAGTTTGAAAGATGAATATTTCTTTGGATAGATTTGGTTTTGGTTGATTATCTTTATGTGGGTAAGGAGCTCTCTTCCTTTTGTGAATAATGTTTCTTTTTTCATATTAGAAATTTAATTTAATATATTCAAATTGGCATTTCAAATTCTAATCAAAATATGTTTTCAAAAATGAAAGACAAGTTAACGGTGCTAATTTTTTCAATTATATCATGTAAGCTAAACTTATGATGTTAGACTCTGATTAAATCTATTAGAAGTTAATATTATGTCACTATCTCTAAAATTTAGGAGTCATTATTCCTAAAATTAAGGAATCGCATTCACCCACATAATGGACATGATTGTTCTACTTAAATTAAAATAGGTCATCTCTCTCAAAAAGATATAAGATAATTCTATCTGCTCGTAAGAAAAATCAGAACAAAAGAGAAACATGTTTTTCAGAAAAAAATTTATTTATTTTCACAAGAGCTTCTGCAATGGCTTCTTCATTGACTCCCACAACAGACAAAGGTATGTAAATTATTTTTAAATTATCTTAAAAACATGAGACATTTAGTTTAACAAAATCTTGTGTTGTTTGTCTAAGTGATAAATATATATACAATTTTTGTTTACATATCAATCCAAAACTATAATCATCATATTAATTTTTCCATCTTTCCATTATAATCAAGCAGAAAGCAAAAGAAAATGTCTGTGATTGATGGGGTTATTCGGGGTACCTCAATATCTCATTTAAGATAAAATGAATATTGATTTAATAATTATTTTTATTTTTAAAATTTAAAAATTTTAAAGATCAGAAATTAAAATTCCAATACCTACCTCCTTTCTAAATTTCAATCGAGGATATAATATGATGTCAGGTTGGTGTAAGCTTAGGGTGTGCTAACGGACAAAATGAAAGACTTCCACCTATGCTTCAGACACAAAGTAGTGATCCATTGCATAAGAGAGAGAGAGAGAGACAAACCACACGAGTGAAGGAAGGAGTAGGACTAAAGAGTGTGACCAGGCTGAATTTCGTGGGGTCTTATTAATGAGTCATATTCAAAGTGAATACACACAACGCGAATTAACAATAAGACACCATCAAACACATTATTGCCTTCCTTTTTGGTCATTGTGTTTTGTCAATCCCTTCAAAGAAAAAAAAAACATGTCTCCTTCTTACAAATGTCAAAAACAAAATGTATTGAAATTAAAAAGTTACTTAGATGACACGCGTGATTATTCCTAAAAATTATGATTGATTTTTACAATTCAACTCTAAAATAAGCATGCATCTACCATGTATATGTTTGATAATGGTGGGTAGGTATACTTCTTTTTCTAATGTTATTATAATAATACTGATAGTATTATAATTTAAGATTATTATCCAATACACTGTTAGTAAATTTTTTAACTCTACAAATAAGATTAAATGATAACACATATATACTTCACTTGAAATATTAAAAAAAACAAAATAAAATATGTGTTATCATCTTAATTTCACTTATGAAATAAAATTTTTTTACTCATAATGTATTAGATAATAATCTTGTAATTTAATTTAAGTAGTCGGATGAAATTGAAAAAGATTTAAATGTTATAAAATGAAGCATGTCAAAGACAATACTAGAAACATAACCCTAGTTTGATGTGATTGATTCATGCTAGAGAGACTACATATCTGTTTGCTAAGTCAGAAGTCAATAAATTCTAAACATTTAACAGTAGTCAACAGATATAATTTTGGTTGTTGACTTTAGTAAAGGGTTGAAACCAGCGTGAGCAAATTGAGTGGTTTAGGTTCCTGGCCACGGGGCTTTGATTTAACCAGTTGAAATTTCTTTGAAAATGAACTACTCTAGCCCTTCATTGATCTTTTTATAGTTCCATTAAAAAAAAAAAAAGTCGAAAAACATTAATGAATTTGGAAAATAAATTTGACAATAATCTATTCATCATTATACATAATAAGATTTTTATTGATTTTAAAATTCAACTTTCCCACGTTAATTTGTTACCTTCAAAATTTTATTTTTGAAATATTTTTCATATGAATCGAACTTTAATTAACAAAAAAAAATTTCTTTATCATTTGAACTAATCTTTGTTTGTATATTGTTAGACATTTAATCTAAAATTAATAACTTAAAACCAATTGATAATAAATGAAAAAAATCAATTTAAATATAAAAATACAAAAAACTTAATATTTAATATGAAATAATATAACTTGAGTAGACCCCTATCACGTGTATTGCTTGACAATTTTGAGAAAGATAACATGAATAAATCACAAAATAAAATTTGAATTCTGATACTATATTAAACATCTAATCTAAAATCAATCGGTAATAATTGAATGGATAAGCTTTCATATAAGACTATAAAAAATATTATATTTAATAAATATGAGATTATATGATCATTTTAATTTATATAATATAATCTGCCTCATTTTATAACAACATCATTTCTAGACAAAATTCAAACTACATAAATATCTTTATGAGGACATCATCCTTCATTGAATCAGTATCCCAAGTCAAATTTAATAATTATATGTCTTGCTATATACATGTGTATACTTATTTATTATTATCTCTAAGAATTTGTTGTCAATATTTTTTTATTTTTTTATTAAAGTTGCTTTGGTTGTCATAAAATACTATAAAATGGCCGTTACTCCCCACTCATGATTCATATTTCCAACAAAAACCAACTAAGATTTCCACTTTGATCAATTGGACTGCGCCAATTCATATAATAGCTAAAAGACCATTTGCCAACTTTAAAAAGTAGTTGGCTGCTCTTTCCAAAAGACTAGTGGTATGGATTGAATATTTAACAATTAGAAATTATTCAACCAAATTAATTATATATTATTTTAGAAAAAAAAATAGCAGATCCCTAGTTTCTTATTCTAGTAACTTCTATTCATTCATATATAATTAATGGCAGCATAGTCTATTATTATATTATAGTTTTTTTATTATTATTATTCAAAGTAACCCTAAATTCTCATTAGAAGATAATTTTTAATACAAAGTCAGAGGCCTACACATTGTTTAATCAACCCAATGTTTAAATATAAATCCCACCTCTGTGACTTGTCAAAATTCTAATCATCCTTACCAACAACCTAAAGCTATAATCTCATCATTTAGGCTAAAACGCTTTCAATTTAGGGTTTTATTTAGGGCACAATTATTTCTGTTTATATTGAATTAACTTCAATAAGACATTTATAATCAAATTACAAAACATGAAATAATTAATACCTTTCTTTTCTTACCTATAAAATTATTATATTCTCTAGAAGACACTCCAAGAATTAAGCTTAAGGGTTTATCTTCTCGGTATGGAATAATATTAAGTTTAAAATTTAAAATGGATGAGAATTATAAATAAAAAAAATTGCTGCTTATTATGTAGTATGATATTATGTATGTCCAAAAATTTAGTTTAAAAATAATCAAGATTTGACTTGACGAATTATTACTTCTCTTCGGAGAAATTAGGTTTAGATTTCCCAAATCAAAAAAAAAAAAAATTGTTGATAAAAATATTGGAAGATATATGAGAATTGTCTCTTACTTAAGCGATTCTGTCTCTCTTTGATGATTTTTACTACAAGAAACTATAGCATCGATGACGAAAAATTATCCTTCCAATTTTCACCATGAAAAGTTTGATGAGTAAATTAATTAACAAATTGAGTAGTGGACATGAGTCATGTCACCTAATCAGCCATCCCACCTGGTGGGTTGACATGGATCTTGACCATGTTTGTTCAAACATTCCTTCATCAAGCTGGCTAATGTTTTGATAATTTCTTTACGTTTAATTTAGTCATTTAGATTGGCCCCCACTTAGCACAACCTGGTTAGAAAATCCTGCAATATTTGAAGACTTGGGTTGAATGCTGTTTCATTAATGCTTGTCCTCTTATACTTTTTTTCTTCTTTGAAAAACCATTCTTTCCCTTTCATTGGTTTCTATTATAATTCCTCTTTGTCCTTGGTTTCTTTGAGGTTATAAATATTTTGGAGAATAGTTATACATGTACTACTTCAGAAAATAAACAATTAATAGCCTACATTTCTTCTTCCATATAACATTCATTATGTCAATAGTATTGCTTTATTATAGACTCATGAATCTTTTGTCATGACTTCTTCCATTTAAATATATATATATATATATATATATATATATATATATAAAATTATAATGACCATTCATCAATCAACAAATTAAATATTTAGATACTATCTATATTTTATTAATTCCTATCATGTTATGTCAGTATAATTTTAAATGAGAATTACATTATCAGTTATGGGGTCAAAGCTTTTTTCTTTTTCTTTTTTTCACAAGTAATTGAAATGAATATTATTCAATTATTGAGTTTAACATTTTTCCTTGTCTCTTCTAAAACTGTCCTCAAAGTACTATCATTTGGTAGTTATTGTTACAAATTTTCCAGAAAGAATCTACAGTGCTATAAAATTTTTGAGGGGTTAAATAAACTCGATAATTTTAGACATAACATAATTACACAACACGAATAACAGACATAAAAATGATACGAGTTAAAATTAAATAAAAATTATATATGAATATACTAAAAGTTAAAAATAATATTTTGTGTCTCTCGTATTCATATGAGTTTCGGTACAAAATTTTTATATTTTATATCATCAAACACAAATTAGCATCAATTTTCTAATGCCAACAGCTACAAAGCATGACATCATATTTGCATCAATCAAAAGAAACCTATGTAGTTTTTTGTTCTTATTATATAAAAGGGATGATATATTATTGCTCTTTTCATATTATTAGAAAGAAACCTCTGCTTAAAGTTTATTCTGAAGAGTTTTAATAGAGTAGGACCATGGGGAACTTGGGGTAGTGAGGTTCTTTTTAAAGGGTTCATGATGGAAATTTGAAGGGTTGTTGATGGACCTATATTTACTTTGTTCTGTTGTCATGATTGATGTATAGGGCCATCCATCCCCCATTTTTCAGTTCAGATCCATATTTATTAAAGGAAAGCCTAAAAGGAGCTGACCTTGGGTAATCATAGCTTCATTAACACATATATTAAGATAAAAAAAACAAAAAAACAAAAAAAAAAAAGTTTAACAACAAGGTATTATCCTTTCTAAGGAGAAATTAAATTCAAATTTTATTTTTTTATCTTTCTATCGATCAAAAAAATGTATTACGACAAGTTTGATGAATATAAAGTTATTAATGGGGATATGAGGATACAAAATTTTGATTTAATAATAAATGCATATATTTAGGTGTTCATAGAATTAAAATTGAGTTCTTCTTGATCTCTTGTTCTTCCTTTTATTATTATTATTTTCTATAATCCTCCAATAAGCCTTTAGAGGATAGGAGATATGAAATGTCTAGGTCCCAAACAAGACCCATGTAATATCCTAAAAAATGTTTGTTGGTAATCTAGCCATCATCACACTTACATTCAACATTCATTCCCACGTTTACTTTTCTTCATTTTTTCTAATAGTATTATCTCATATATCAAAAAATACTTGTGAGTTTGGTACATTTCCCCATTATCCATTTATAAAAAAAATACTGAAATTGTTTAAATGTTATCAATTCTATTACTCATTCCTAGGATATGAAAAAGTTAATTGTCCAAGTCCAATACATAATAGATCTGATAACTTCAAATACGATAAAAGATAACAAGTGTTAAATTTGAACAAAAATTATATATAAATTTGATGAAAATTTAAAAAAATTATTTCTTTTTGAATGAACGACATGAATTATAACATGACAATTTCATTAATATGATAAACAAATTACCAAGTCTAATATATAGCCATCAATAAGATGGACTAAGGCTCATTTAGCAATGCCATTGTTTGGAGGCATCTTGAGACCATAATTTTTTTTGGTCATTGGCCACAATGGTTGCATTTATAGCCTATTTAGCAATTCTATGGTTTTGGAATCAGCAGCCTTAAGTCCAAACTTTGTATGGACTTGGCTTAATTGGTTAGAATAATAGGCCCATTTTGCAATTCTATCTGCTTGTTAATCAAAGCCCAAAGAGAATCTCACCCTATAAGCCCAATTTGCAGTTTTGGTCACCGCAAAGGAGAATAGCTACAAAGGCAGCAAAAGAGAAGCACTCTTTCAGTTTCAGCAAATCCAGTCCAACACTTCAGACGATGAACCGAACCCGTAAACCATCACCAGCATCCTTTCCGTCCGTCGAAACAGCCCAAACCCGAATACCCATTTCCCACAGTGAGTCTTCAGATGAGAGAAGAAGCTCCGGTCCCGGCAGATACATATCAGTGAGCTTTCCTGTTCTGTTTCCCGAGCTGATGAACCAAACTCGAATCACCAGGTTCCTTATTTCAATACTCAGACTGGTGCTTCTTGCTTTTACCTTCTTATTTTTAGCAGCTTTTTCTTTTTATTTATTTATTGCCGACGCCCCTTTTTTTTTGTTTGTTTTGGGGTTAAAAGTTAGAGTTTTGATGATTCTTTTAGTAAAAAGAGGAAATGGGTATTAGTGTTTACAGTTAGAAGCTCAATTTGATGTGTTTTTTCAATTGAGTACAGAAGTTTGGATTGAATGGGTGATGACCATTTGAGCAAGCTTAAAGACAAAGTCTATGTGACGACAAAAGTAGGAATTTTTCATATAAAGTTGGTTGTCATTATCACCTTTTGGAAAGGGGGAGGCTGAGGCTCAGTAGCCTTGCACTCTATTTTTCATGTAAAGTTAGAATTATTCTTTATATAATTCGATAATCTTAATTAAAGACTAGCGCTTTATGTTGAATGTTGCCTATGTCGTGTGCCAATTATATTTTTGATGGATCTTACATTGAGGGCTTTTTTTTTTCTCTTTTGGTGCATTAATATGATAATATCTTACTAATCTACTATATGGCTTGATTTAGAATGCTTGCTTTTTTCTGTACACAATTATAAGGATGGGACTTCAAACAGGGTCAGGGAAGTGAAATGCAAATTGATATGAGCCCTGGAATGATAGAAAGAAAATGTTAACAAGGTTTGTTCCGGTGATAGGCTCCTATCTGATGGAAGGTCTAGTCAAATCAGAGAGAGAGAGACAGCTTCATTGTATGCAGATAGCTGTATTTTTGAGTGTATTTGGTGTCTAATCAAAGGACTGGAACAAAAATTGATATAAGCCCTCGAATTATTGAAAAAAGTATTCAGTAAGTTCCAAATTTATTGATTGCAATTATCATTGCCATTTAGAGGGAAAAAAAAAGCATTGAATATTCCTTTATATCCAAATTTGAAATTTCAACAACTGAAAAAATAATCAACCAAAGCAAATGTATTTGTGTTTGCTTCTTATCATGATCATGTGAAAAGCAGGGAGTCAGAAGGTGTAAAATTGCCTATTATTTACTATAGTTTTATGGAATAACATCAGTAACTGTAAGGCTTACTCGTGAGTTGTCTCACTTATAAGCTGTTTGTTTTGTGTCTAGATTAACTTTTACTATAATCATATAAACTTGTCTCTTTACCTACTGATACAATAAATTTTGTTCTCAGTTATGGGAGACTATTCTGATTTGGATCTACAGCATAATGTTTTATCATCAATGCGCTATAAACAAAATGGCTGAACACAGCTAAGTCAATTCCTGAAAAGCTTTTCCATAGCACTGTGTCGCCATGCAAAAGCTGTTAATGCTATTCACTGGTCACCAACTTATGGCATGCTCTTATTTTTTGAAAATTGTTGACATATTTTTATCTTCAGTTGTAAAGATGTTGTTTTAGTGCATTTTTTTATCAGTCCAAACTTCTGGGTGCCATTTTAACTGTTTAAACTAAGGTTTCAGTTCATACATCGTTCTTATTGCATGTTCTGCTGGCCTTATTCTTCTGTTCATTGTAGTTACTTTACAGCTCATCTGCATGCTTCTGCTGGAATGCATGGAATGTATGGAGCAGATATCTGAAGAAAGCTCGTGCGTTTATCTTTCACAGCGCAGCTGTGAAAGATGTTAAGTGATCAAAGCAGGGGTTTATTAGTGCTTTCTTCTGGATATGACTGCTCATCAAGGTTGATTGATGTGGAAAAGGGACCTGAAACACAGAATTTTAAAGATGATCGGCTTGTTGGAGTTTTAAATTCCATCCTGATAACTCAAACCCATTCCTTTCTGGGGGATCAAAGGGCAGACTCAGATTGTGGGATGTTAGAACTGACAAGGTGGCGCACGAATACATTTGTGGTCATTGTCTGATTTCTGTGTCCAATTCTGGATGTTGAATTCACCATTGATGGGAAGCAATTTGTATCTTCAAGTGATGTTTCTGGGGGTAATGCCAGTGAAAATTCTATTATTGGTTGGGACATCTCAAGACAGGCTCTGCTGTCCATCAGGTTAGGATGCCTTTCAACATCTTTTAGTCTCCATCACTCAGATTTTTATGGTAGAGCTATTTCCACCTCATATTGCCTCATCTTACTCTCACTGTCAGTTTTTTTTTTTTTTTTTTTTGGAAAAAAAAAAAAAGAAAGTTAGCATATGTCTGCCCTCCACCCTATGCCTTTTGCTATACTCGATTTTTTTAGCATAGCCTTCTATTATGGTGGTTAACAAATCACAAAACCAAAATGTGTAGATAGTTTAAATATAGGTATTAAATCAGTTTTATTTGCATGGAAATGAAACTCAACGCTTCCATATTAACATTTTGTTTCATCTCACAATTGATTTTATTTTTGTTTTTAACTAGAACTGTACGTAATCCATAGGTAGAGTCCTGTCTAATATTAGCAACACTTATGGTGTTATTGAACCTTAATAAGCTTTAAATACAAAATTTTTGATGATCTTTTAAAAAGATGCAGCCTAACAAGCGAGGAAGCATGCTTATCTATTACTGTGTGGTCAAGTTATTGGATCATACTATTTTGGAATTGTCATTTGATTATTATATCATCCTTTCTTCCATTCCTTTCTTCAAGCTCAAACTGCCTTGTTTTTTAGTTCTAACCAATGCTTTAAGGAGAACAGTGAAAGCATCTGCTGACTCAGTCAAGGGGGCCTAATTGCCCTTATATCTGCTATGCTCAGCCTTACCTATATAGCACATCTAGTTTAGCTTTATTGGTCATCATAACTGCTTTGATTAGAACATGTGTCAATAATTTCTCAGCTAAAGTCAGAAAAGCCTCATGACTATAACCATGTAAATTGAATAAAAGAATGAATTCTACTTTAGCAAGAGTTATCCTTAAACTATTGAGCTGATATCCAGAGCTGTTGCGTAGAAAATCTATGCATAATCTATAAATTAGTGCCTCTACAAATCTTGGCAAATGAACCATTGGTTTGTTTGTTGACTTGGCACTTGGGTTTGCTTTTCGAGTTGACAGGTCTTAAGATGGTTGTATTAATACTGCCTCTACAAGTCTTGTTATGAAAACACACATGCATGCTCAAAATTATTGATTTTTGTATGGATGAGAAAAGATGCACAATCACTCAACCTTGTCAAAATACTAGACCTCTCGTGTAAGATTGATTTTCCATTGGACTAAAGTCATGTTCTTCAATTTCCCCTGTCACTTTATTGCCCTCTCAAATATAAAAGATGTGTGAAATATCCATCTTTAGCCCTTTGATATAGATCTGTCCCAATCATATATTTTTTATCCGGCCAATCATATCTTTTGATTGGCCTTTTCACGTGGATATTGCAATTCAAGACAAGCATGATAAAATATATGGAAAAGTTTAGCAGAAAAGTATGGCTTAGACAATACATCCAGATGCTATTGTCTTGTCTAGCGATAATGGCGATGGTAGTGAACTTTTAGAATATAGGCGAGTAGACTTGCTGTATATAGAATATTTATAAATACGTATAAGGTGACAACTTTGCTGATTATTCTGGTCTATCTTCTTTGGCAATGCTCATGTTTCTCTGTTTCAGGTTTATGCAGAAGCCTACAGTAGTCCTTGTGTTGGCTACCGCCCATTTGAAACGGAAATTATATTTCCATTTTCTTTTCAATTCCCCCCATCAAGCTGGACAAGTTTAAAAGTTATGAAAGCCATGGGGTGTCTGGATTTCTAATTAAGTGCAATTTCAGCTTGGACGGGAAGAACTTTGTCCCTGGTTCCTCAGATAGGTCTATAACTCCGATCTTTGGTGCTTATCAAGAAAATCAAGGCATATGATCCGGCCTGTGTTGACGTTGATTTCCATCCCATCTTGTCTAATATGATTGCCTCATGCAGTTGGAATGGAGTGTTTGATGTTTCAGTGTTTGATCGAGATGGCTTATTTATCCTTCATCCCAGGACAAGCAAAAGAATTATGAAAATGAAAAGATGTATAAAACAGCATCTTACTCTTTCTTCTTAATGTGTGTGGAAAAACACGAGGAGTAGAATCAATCACAATCACAGTATCTTAGTCTTCTGATAATCCTTTTGCTGGTTCTTTGTGAACATAATCTTACATTTTTTCCTTAATAAACCTTAACCAAGAAAACATGGCAGGATCCGGCCAGAATAATTTCTAGAGCAGAGAGATCTCATTCTCCATTGGTCAGTCTAGCAGAGCAAGGGAAATATCAACAAATTGCAGGGTGAGACATTGAATTATTTTTAGACAAATTTGTCACTGAGGTCTGAGGGTGAACTATCTCTATCATTCAATTCAATTCAAAGTTCCCATAAAAAATATAACCAATTGTATTGCTAAAAACATGATTGGCAAACTCAATGTTTTTCAAATAACAGGAAGGAGTACTATAACTGCTTGAACTAAATAAGCAAAAAGAAAGAAAAGGTAGCAAACATCCTTGAAGTAGTAGAAATTTAGCTGTTATTCAATATCTAGGTACTACTAACCAATAACTATCATCATACAACACAACAGGTATAATTCATTAAGAGTTGACGGTTGTTGGGGCATACTCAAAGCTGTTCTATGTGTCCATCTATCCATCCACCTCCCCCTTGCATGAGAAAGAGGAGAGAGGGAAAGGAGAAGAGGGCCAAAAGCCAAAAAGGATAGTAAGGGCAAATTCAATATATAAGTCTCTTACATTGTAAAGTTTGAAAATTGTTATATATACAAAGTCTTTCATCCATATTAATAGAGATGCAATTTTTGTAACTTAAATCTGTAACCTTCAGATTACCAAAAATCAATCATTACCCACATTGTGAGTTCTGAAGATGGTTTTATATAAACTGTATTTTTTTCGTATTAATAAGTAGGTTGTTTTCTTGATTTTAACCTATGACTTCCAATCTTTACTTTTGCTAAAAGGCTCATCCTCAGCCAAAAATGATACTTGAGCAAAAGACATAGTCATCCAACTCCCTTTCCAATTTCTTGAAGGGGGTTAGATCAATTGCAAGAGGGAGGGGACAAAACACAGCACCTCCCTTTTTAGATGCATTTGCAAAATGGGTACAATCAAAAACTTCCAACCTCTCCTCCTATCTTTCAACACCACCTCACAAAAACACAAAGCACAAGTCAACAAAGAAAAGGAAAACCCACAGTGTAATCTATGCTAAAAACTCATTGGCATCCCATTTAAGTGAGGAACACAGTGATGCAGCCTATCTGCCTATGTGAATATATGTTTATTGTTTTCAACTTGCCATATGAATATGTTCCCCACCTTAACTGGTCTCCAAAGGACCAAAGCCTCTAAACTCTCCTTGTCCCAAGAAAACAATTGTCAAGTGTCAAAGCAAAAAAAAAAAAGAAAAAAAGAACGGAGCAAGTAAAAGAAGCCATGGGTGATGAAGCTTTGAGTATGCCCCTATTGCAAATGACTTCAATCATCATGTAAAACAGATTTTGGTCTTTGGGTACTTGTGGTCAAGCGGGTATTCGCTCAATGATGGGCCACATTGGCTAACCTAACCGGAGACAAGAAACGATGGGCTGAAAGGTTTTACCTAAGCAAATTGATCTCTCTAGGATTGGACATTAACTCCCTCACATATCTTTGTCTAAAATCAACGAGGTAAAAATTTTAAAATACTAATAATAAAGTAAATATATGAGGAATCTAAAACCAAGGTTAACGATGGAGAATTATTGCTTTGGAATCATAAAACATTAAAAAAGCCTGGCCAATTAGTCTTATTCAACATCCTTAGCAAAGCTTTGGGTTTACATTGCTTTAATCTCAACTTTCTTTCCTTGCCTCCCTTTTCGATCCATCTTGTCATGTTCTTTAGATAAATGTTTATCCTATCCTACATGCTAGACCATAATCAAAATGTTTTTGTCCCTTAATTCTTCAAATCTAAACCCTAAAAAGTGAGCCGACAAACTCATTTTATTGGAAATACCATGTGATTTTTGGCCACAACCAAGTCACCCATTTTATTTGGTTGCTTCTTCCTTTTCTTTTTTATATAGCTTAGGGAGAGAATAAATAAATAAAAGAAAACCCTTTTTTCTTCATAAAAAATAATTTAATAATTTTTTCAAAGCACCAATCATGATTTTTGTAAAATCCTTTTTTTTTTCTTCTTATTTTTCCTATTTGGGAAGCATTCCTTATTAAGCTCTTTCTTTGTAGGACATTACACATTCAACAAAGTGGTGGAACTTTATTTATATTTTATTCATATTCTTATATTATTTAATAATCCTATAAGCCATCAATTAAACAAGAATTCTTTATGGTAATCATATTACTAAAAAGCTTTTGAACAAGATGTTTAATCAATGTCACCAGTTGACACCACAAATGTCTAGAACCTGTGTCCAGCTAGAATCCAAGTTGCTTTAGATTCTGTATACTTTTAATTCAAAAGATCAGATTTTATCTCAGCTTTTCAGAAAACTTTTTTCTTTCTGATAACAATATATATGTTTTCAACAGTAATATATTTATATTCCTGTCTATGCCTTCTGATTTTGCATGAACTTCTAGTCAACTACATTTCACCATCCTACTGTTGCCTTTGCTTTTAACATATATATATATATATATATATATATATATATATATATATAATACAAAATAATTTTCGACATTGGAACTGTTTTCTCTACTAGACAGAATCATTACTCACAGTGATGAACAATTGGAAAAAACTGTTTCTCTTTCTTAATATACCATCATTTAACCTATATTTAAAAAACTGTTGATAATTAAATTTTATTTAACTCTTTTTTTTTAATAGAAGTAACTTTTGAATACAAATGTTAAAATTTGAATATTAAATTTATAAAAAATTTTATTTTAAAAATAAAAATA
Organism: Firmiana major; assembly: GCA_033439115.1. Lineage (NCBI taxonomy): Eukaryota > Viridiplantae > Streptophyta > Magnoliopsida > Malvales > Malvaceae > Firmiana > Firmiana major. The sequence goes on from CM065905.1 coordinate 68,046,585, forward strand.
TAATTATTTAAATCACCAAAAAATTTGATTTATGCAAAAATGGAGAGATTCTATATGTTTAGGTCAACAATCTAATTAAGGTTTGTACATTAATAATGCAGCAAGCTGGTGGAAGCACTAAACAATTTGTTTAAGTTATCTTTCTCCCAAAAAAGTTAAAAAGTGTGGTTGATTATAAGTTTGATACTTAACATGTTTCAAAGCCAACCATAATGTAACCCTAAACTCTTTTCCTTAAAATGTGAGTTTTGGGCAGTGACACAATAATGGGTGAGCTCTCTTTTGCCAGTCACTGCCTCATATACAACAATAATAATTCTAGATTCTTCTATCATATGTAGAATTGACTTATTACAGAGGCATGAACAGTGTCCCTTAATTTTGGGGGCACTAGACCGACAAGAGTGCATGAACAGTAAATGGATAAAGAAGACACTCTTGTACCAGCCAACCCCCGTTCTCACTGCCCGTTTGTTAAACCATAAAAGAGAGTGTAAGTAACCATTGGAGGTTAAACACCTCATTGCTCTCATGGGTTAAATATCATCACAACCCACGGAAGTCAAACAAAGTTTTCGGACAAACATATTCTGTGTTAGGGGGAGTACCAAACTCTCTAGTCATGCACTTAGATAAGGACTTGACTTCCTAATGCCAATGCATGATATCTAGGTGTTTGAGTTTTCCTTTATTGGCCCTAAAATTTTTATACTGATAATGTGTATATATATATATATATATAAAAGCAACTCCAATGTATAAAGTTTTTATATTGTGGGATTTAATTAAAAAGATCAAATATATGTAATTTTTTTTAATTTGTATTAAAGAAAAAATTGTTTTTGTGATTCAAACTCGTAATTTTCTAACATAAAAGAGTAATATTTATCGTTGCATAAAAACTCATCCTCTTTAATATTAATGGTGTATTTAATATAATTTTTTATCGTCAAATTCAATTTTTATTATCACATAGATGTTTTAAAATGGTAATTTTCAAATAATGATATATGACATATTGTAGCATTTTGCTAGTGGGTTTTTGATTGGAGAGTGAAAACTCAATGTTTGATTTTCACTTTCGTAGTATAATGGTGTTGTGAGTCATCGATCTCGTGCATAAAGTGGAGAACATGGTTTCATGATGTATTATCCACAAAGTTTTTCTCTTCTTTTTTGGGGATAGTAAGGACAAGTCCGGATCTTAGTACTGATGCAAGTACCAAAATTATTCGTAGCAATACAATGTCATTTCGAGATTTCATCTTCCTACATATGAGCATGGGTTTTATGAGTAGTCGGCAAGCTACGTCTGTGTCGGTAAGAGAGTTAAAATTTTCACAAAAATTGAGCAAAATAAAGGGAAAAGGCACTAAAAAGGTGAAAACATGAAGTCATGTCATTTAACCTTATAGTGGCTGAAGTTGTTTCCAAATTAATATGAGCAATCTTTTAGGGCACAAACATTTAAAAGAGATGCACTTATGGTTCCCCATATGGAAATTAACTTTAATATTAGGGTTATTAAGTCATTCAATTCTATACTCTTCTTGTCATTAATCACCATTAATGATCACTCTTTTCCTTAATTATTGTTATATCCAAGGTTTAACTCTTTCCTTCCTGATTTCATCCAAAATGTACAAGGAAAAAGAGGAAAGAGACAAGCAAAAATGATAGCTATAAACTAGAAATGATAACTTCAATTCCTATTGGAAATGATAAGGGATTTTTCACTTTGCTTTCACAAGCTCCACTTTCATTGCAACTTTAAACTCCAATTTTTCAGAAAGCCCATCAATTATTTCTGATTCTACGGTGCAATGCCACTTTTCTAATAGAAAAGAGAAACATTACTAATCAAAATTTGTCGATTAATTTAGGATTTAAATTTCAACACTTACAATATTTTCTTTTACTTTCGGCTATACTCTTTTGCATCAAAAAATTTTTCAATTAAATTCTGTAATTAATCTAAACTTTTCTTTTTCTCGAGCCGGAATTTAAACAATGAGGATCTTGAATGTAGAAATGTGGACAATTAGATAGGCAATATTGCATGGATTTAATACATGTAGGGACATCGAAATTTTGAGATGACACAAAAACAAAAGCAAGTACTGGGAAAGCTTGCCCTTAAAAGCCTTTAAGGAGATGCCATTGCCATATTTCCCTGCTTTTAGCATGCTACTTGACCATACATCTGTCATCCTGAAGAGGATAAAAAGAATACTTCAGAAATAATTCTGCAAGGTAGGGCAGCAGGCAGCCAAATTAATAAAGAAGTTGATGATCTTAAACCCCCATCATTGCTTGAATTGGGAGCTGAGCTTTGCCTTCCTGTGGGTAGTGCTAAAGGCAAAAATTTACCATGTAAAACTATGATTTAATATCGGGCAAACCATAATTTTTTTAAATTAATAAAAAAATTTAATAATATATCGCTCACTTTTATTTTAAATATGAAAATTTTGTAAATTTAAAAATTTGAGTTTCAACACTTGCACTCTCCCTTATTCATGTCAATCTCTTTTCATTAGCCACCTTCAACCCTAGCTAGTAATATTTAAAGCCAAGATTAAGTACTAGTTATTGCATTGATATGAAAAGAAGTGAAATTACACAAGCTCCAAAGCCCTTTTGAAGTGTCAAAGGAAGATGACTATGATACATCCTTAAAAATAAATTGTATGATAGTTTGCATGTGATTGTGTAATAGTTTAACATTAACCCTTGATTTTGAATCTTTTTGACAACCAATTAACACCGAGTAATGCCTCGATTCGTTTACTTAATCATGGTAATTAATTAATTTATCTCAAAAGAAAAAAAAAAACAGTTGTATGCTCACGTTAAGGCACAAGATCCTGTCTTAACGATGCAGTGATGATTCTTCCCTTTATGGATCTGATAAAAATGTCTCTCCATTGTTTTTGAACTGTCAAAGACTCAAATGGCAGCAATTTTCTTCCCTTTCCCACCACCGTAATGCATGGCGACATGATATTAAGGACCACATTATTGGTTTCCTACCCAATTATACTTTAAAAGAATGAATGACTAAAATTTAATTTTCGATCACAACTTTTTAAAAATGTTTCAATTAATCCATTAATATGTCATATTGTATCATATAGATGTCACGCTATATAAATTTCAATTCAAATATCAAACAGATCTACTTCTTTATCACGTGTACATCTAAATAAATGTTTGTGTGATGTGAATGTAAGTAATTTTGTCACGGCTATCGAATGATTAATGAAATGGATAAGTTTAAAATATTCTTAAAATATCATTAATCTAAGAAATTAAATTTTAAATATTGTGAATGGAAATAAAATATTATAAAAGAAAAGCATTATGGATGTGTAGTGCAATATTTAATAAAAAAACTATAAGATTGAAAAAAAAATTCAAATATTTTATGTGTTTGTTGGGCTGGAATTAGATGATAAAAACTATAAACTATATATATAGAATTCTCCCTCGTGCTACAAGATCTGCTCTGTGAATATTCACTACCCCACATGTTTTGAAACTATGATTGATCAAATCTCAACCAGTGTGTGGGATGAAAAAAAAAAAAAAAAATATATATATATATATATATATATATACAAACACCCCTTTTTAGCAACTTAATTTCACGTGATCTTCTATGTGATTTTGTGGTTTAATCATATTCATATATCTTTGATAAATATTAATTAATTACCTACATGCATGCATGAAATAATGTTTAATAAGCTTTACAGCATGTAATTTGGACGAGTTAACAAATCTTTAATCGTTATAATAATTTGCACGATTGGTTATCCATTATCCAATATATATAATCTATTTTCTTTAGACTTTGATCATTTATATCGAGCATGCTAAAAACCATTTTCTATTGCTTGCACATTTATATTCTTGAATTTAATATTATTTAAATAATAAAAAAACTTTTTTCTACAAATTAAAACAATCAAGACTTTTTTTATTCATAATTGCATATGAGATAGAATTGCTTAGATACAAATTTAAATCTTACAATATGATATAATTATTTTTTAATCATTCAATTAAGATGTTATTGGCATCACTAAGACCTATTTAATGGTTATCATCCTCATTTTATTCTCAATAGGCATACTTATATATACCAAAATCATTTTAAATTTTTCTTAATACAAAAAAAGAAGATAGAATGCTGCTTATTATGGAGTTATAAAATTGCAAATTGTTTTTAATGGTAAATAAATTAGAGGAAATTGACATAACACAAATTTTTTAGCAACAATTTTTTTCTTAGAAAATATTGCATAAATTCAAATTCAAGTTTTAAACTTAATTAAAATTATTTGTTAAAAAAATATTATATGAATCAATTAAATTCAATTTCGAATTCATCCTCTTCTCTTACTTACAAACCAATTATAGGTATATTTGCGCAAGCACACGTGTGATGTTTTATGCCAAAAGAAACGGTGGAGATTGGATTTGACCATTTGGGTATGCTTTTTACATTTTTTCTACTTTATTTTTATTTCATTTGCAATATATTTTCCATATTTTTTCTATATATTTTTCCCAATAGCATTAATTATATATCAACTCCAATATCTCTCCCCACCCCCCCACCCCCCCCCCCCCCCCCAAAAAAAAAAAGCCAATTTTAATTTCTTGAAAATTTTCTCGAGATGTTAAAAACCCAAATAAAAAATAAAATAAAATATCTGTTTTTTTTAAATGTCAACGGTCAAAGATTTGCATTTATGTCTCTGTCTCCCACGCTCACCACACTCCCTTCTATTGCTCACACATTCTCTCACCCCAAAACAACAATTTAACATTCCATTCCCCTTCGCCCCTCACCAAGCACTATGCACCCCAATTGCCTTGGTGCACCCAAATTTCTCCTCCCACCGAGCATGGAGACCCCACTTTTCATTTTCCTTCAAAACATTTTTCATTATAAAAATTAATTTTATTTATAATTATACGTATTATTTAAAAATTAATATTTATTTATCGTATTTGATGATTTTTCGAATATCGGGTCATGTTTCGGGTTGATTTATTTGACCGATCCCGGAGCCGGGTGTTTTTCCCACGTGGGATTTGGTATGGTGGCGAAAAGAGAGCGGACAAGTGGTGACAACGATAAACATGTACATGTGGCAAAAGTGGAGACATCCTTCAAATATTTTCCATTATATAAATTAATTATATTATATAGAAATTTTAATGTTTATTTAACGTATTTGATAATTTTCGAGTATCGAATAATATTTTGGGATGATTTTTTTTTTTTCTTTCCATTGGTCGTCGGAGTCGGATTTTTCTCCCACGTGGGATTTGGTAAGAGAGTGGACAACTGGTGACACAGGAAGGACATATACATGTGGCAAAAGTGGAGACATCCTTGGTGGAAAGTTATGTGATGATGTGGCAGTAACATCAACTTGAGAGTCCTTTACCCAACAACTTCTCTTAAATTCTGGGGTATGACATGGTGCGTGAACTTTCGGTGGGGATACGCTGACGTGGCGATTTGTCTTATCTCTTGAATCGCCGATTATCATCAATGTTCTAAGTTTGCTTTGTTGTTGTTGTTATTTTGTTTTGATCATCTTTAAATTTGGTGTAATTTCATTGTCTAGCCTAAAATAAATTGATTTACACATTCTTATAACTTCTTCTAAAATTAATACCTTACATATTAATTATTAGATTTAATAACTTAATCATATTTGTCATGCATGTTAAGTTTTAAAACAATTTGATATCATTATTATTTTGATTGAAAATAATATATTTTTCAATATATATTAATAATTGAGATTTTATTATTATCAAAAAATAATTAAATATTTTTAATTAGTTTGAAACTTAACATGCATGATCTATATAAATATATAAAATATAAAATTTAACGATTAAATTTAAAAAATAAATCATTTAAAAATACATAAAAAGTGTAAAATTAAATTTATTTTACATTAACATATCGTATACACGGATTAATCATATATGTACTTGGTGGGTATGAATTTTGTAATAAGAAAGGAAGTGATATCTTTAGAAAACTGAAGAGAACATTAAAGCTATGTTTTAACATAAATAGATGAGAATGTCAAATCCCATTAGTTGGCATTACATGAAGATAAAATTCATTAATTACACATGATAATGATGATGATGTATATTTATATATATATAGATATATGTATATATGAAAAACTCACATTTACTTGAAATTTTCTTTCTATTCCTATGATTATATATTTATTACATTTATGTACGCATGAATTCTATAAACAATTACGATATGTTAATTAAAGACATTAATAATTTTTTTAATGCCAATTAATGATGCTTAGTTTAAGTGGTTCTTAGCCTACGATATTTGACATTTGGGCATATTGCGTGTGCTATATATGTTTTATGTTTGACCTAGTTTTAGATATGTTAGGCACCAAGACAAATGGCTTCTACTTACTAAGTTCAATGTTTAGTTTATTTTTCTTGGGGTTCTTGAGCACCCTTGATCATCAAAGTAGCTAGAACATCCTTGTCAAGCTGATCTTGTGAAAAAGCAAGTGAAACAAACATGATTTTCAAGAAAACAATGCGTAACATTTTTTGTCAAAGGTTGATAGTGAGATGTCTGTTTGAGAAAAAGCTCTCTTTCATTAAATTTTTTTCATGAGTTGTCCCTTTTTTATCTTCCCATTTCATGTCCACTAAGTACAAATGTTTGTCTGCTTCAATGTATTAAGCCAAAGCCAAACTAATTGACCACACATATGCAGGTTTTGATTTCCTTGGGTCGATGCCAAACAATGCCTGCTCACCTCATTGCAATGTTTGTGATAAGGGTACGAGAGAAATTGAGTTCAAGTTGGAATAGATATAATTAAGATTTACCAAACAATGTCACCAATTCTTTGCTCAACTCATTGTAATGTTTGTCGTTAGGGTTCCAAAGCAATCGAATTCAAATTCAAATAAATTTGTATAATATATGATAAAATTCAAAAATCAAAAAGAAATTTATGTTCGAATTGTGATATAAAAACATTAGTCAACTTATTTAACTTTTTATTTGGCCAATCTCCAAAGAAAAAGTTATTCAAGGCAAATTGATGTAAGAAACATTGGAAAGTGATGGATATGCATGTTTCACATTGTCCACAATTACATATATACCCCCCATTTTTAACGTATATATTTACTCTTTGTTTCACATATAGCAAAGTCAGTTAAAAATCCTTAAAACCAAAACTTTCAATTCTTAATTATTTTTCAAAGCCTTAATTCAACTTTAATTAAGCTTGATTAATCTTCCAAGTTAAGTTGAAATTCTTTCTCATAATATATCTTGGAGTTTCTTTAAATTACTTTAAAATTATATATACAGTAGATTGATGTAACCCTAGCAAGACTTGATGCTTCCTTCCAAGACATACCTTCTTAATACATTACAAGAAGAAAAGTCATAGCAATATTGGCGCAAATTTTAGTTATGGGTCTATTCTCACACCCCGCATGCATCATGGTTAGGTTAACTAGTTTTTCCACACTTTTCAAACTAACTAATAGGTAATATCTATCTATTTTTTACTATTATTTTCTTTCTTATAATTATCTTTTGCTCGCATTCAACAATCAAATAACTCTACTTTCTTTGAATGAATGAAATCAAACCACTTATTCAAATATTATGCTTTTTTTTTTCGGTAATATGTATAGGTAGAGGCATCTTCAGACTTTATTTGGGTTTAATCTCTTTCTTTGATGATTTTAATGATACAATCCCCTATATTAACTTGATATATTAAAGATTTTACTTTCAAAATATTTTTTACAAAGATCAAGTCTGGTTAAAAGAAAATGAGAATGGACTTTTCTATCAACTGATTAAACTAACCCCTTGTGTGTCCTTTAAAGTAATGTATTAATGTCTCTCTTGTATACTATAAACATATACATGAGCATATATATATATATATATATATATATATATATATATGAATTATTATTCAATACACTACTAATATGGTTTTTAAATTCTATAAGTAAGGTTAAGATGGTGATACATGTCCTTTAAGTATTATTAAAAAATAAAAAAAATTAATGAAGTGAGATATGTGTCAACATCTTCACCCAGCTCTTGTGGAGTCTAAAACTTTCACTAACAGTGTATTGAATAATAATCTTATATATATATATATATATATATATATATGTATAAATGACTACTTAAATACTAAGTCAAAATCCTATGGTGCCATAAGTCATATGAGTTTTCATCGGTATTCGAATTTCATAATTGTTACTTTATAGTAAAAAAATATAGGTGATTGATGAACCATTGGCTTACATGGATTAAATGTATTTCTAATTTATAAATGTATGGAAGACCGCAACTATACATAGTTAATGCTAATTCCTTGTACTTTTTATCAAATTTATTTGATTTTCGTTGAGATTATTAGATTCAAGATTCTATAAATATTTTTTTCCATATAAAATGATTGTTAATTATAATTAGTGGTTTTGCACATCATCTAATTTTTCATATAAGTTCACAAATATCATTCAAATGAAAATTATAGACACAAATCAAATTCTATTGACCTTATATATATATGTGAATTATAATAAACAATTAAAGAAATTATCTCATATACTATAAATAAAATTTTTAAATTTCATTAATTATAAAATTAGCAAAATGACACATATCGTTTAAGATACATTTGAAAAATTTAAAAAGAAATGTGTTGTAAGTTTTTATCCGCATTTATAAAATTTATATATATCTATATATATATATTGTTAACGTATAATACGAACTCTAAATATATAACAAGTTAATAAAGAGTCGAGGGTTAAAATATCAAAAATGATTTTAGTTCAAAGTTGTTCTTCAATTTCATTTAGACTTTATTATGTTCGAAATCATAGATACTCGAAATTTCAAAAAAAATTATTTAAAAAAATTATTATCCAATATTTTATCAATCAAATTTTTAAATTTTACAAATGAAATTAAGATAATAATACATATTTTTTAAAATATTAAAAATAAAAATAATAAAATAAACATATGTATCATCATTTTAATCTTATTTGTAGAGTCTAAAAATTTCAAATAATATACTAGATAATAATTCTTTAAAAAATACTTACATTCTACCAACATAGATAGAGTATAGTATAGAAGCCGAGTATTTGGCGAGGGAATGAACAAGGAAGCCGATGAGATCCTAGTGACAATAAACTAGGTGATGATACTGAACTCCCATTAGTACACGTGTCAACCAATCAAGTTTGGTAGCCAGCTGGCTGGTTCCACTTGGAAGTTGGATCCGTCAACCAGAAAATTAAAAAATAAAAATAGAAATAAAAACCTCCAATTATTTACCGTACACATCAAACGCACACAATTATTGCTCTCAATTTTCAATTTCTTTTCTTTTTAATCTTTTCAGGAGATATGGAGATAATGTCTCGCGAGAAGTTGAATTGTAAACGCCGTTTTTCTGTTACCGGGAACTGCAAGTAAAGAAAAAAGAAGTAAAAATCCATTAAATAAACCAATTTAAGGAAATGGTTGCCGGTATTTAATGAGACACCCGCGGTACAAGCGCGCTTGTAATCGGTGATTTTACTGCAGATTTACCGGAAACTGCCCGTCAACCTCTTAACCGGTTAGGAAAGCTTTTCTCTTTATATGTCAAATTACCAAGCACATATATTAACATTAATAAAATAAAGATTGATTTCAATAAAATTAAAAAAAATAAAATAATAATTTAAATTTAATTAAAAATTAAACTTAAAATAGATAAAAAGTAATTTTATATCAATTTTTTTTTTTGTTTTTTAGTGAGACATCTCACTAGACTAAAATCAAACATGTTCTCAAACGGAGTTTAAATTAATTATAAATATGATAATTTTAAATGTGATACTACAATATAATATAAAAATAATAAAAAATAAAATGATAATATGAATTAAAGTTTATTAAAATTAATTTTTTTATTTTATGTTTAACGTGTCGATTTAAACCGTAAAAAGATAAATTTTGTTTCTTTATACATATTTGAATATTTGATTCAAAATAGATGCTATAAAATATAAAAAATTATCAAATTTGATTAATTATATATATTAAAGCTTAAAATGTGATATTTAATAAAATAAATTGAAATTTTTATAGATTAAATTATGAATAATGCTATGGGAAATAAAATTTATTTTTTAAATAAATGGTAAAATGAGGTGATAATGTGACAATTGGGTACATGGGATTTTAGTGTGACAATGGAATTGGTTAATTGGGGATAAAACCATGGCAAGTCATTTCAAGTGTGGAATTTTGCATGTTTTACTTTTTCTTATAATTTAAGCATATGGGATTTGACAAAAAAAAAAGAAAAGAAAAATGAATATTTTCTTTTTTCTCAAAGAGGGACAAAAAATATTTATAAATAGGAAAAGATGAATTGACATTTATACCCCTAATGGGACTAGCATTTGTTTAATGAAACTTGGCCAACTTCTTTTCTCTTTATATATACCCTACTTCTTCCTTCATTTTCCTTCACACCAAAACCAAAGGCGAAGGCTCCATCTCTTTGATCAAACACCTCTCTTTTAATTCTCTCTTTCTTGGCTCTTAGAAGACTTTAAAGCCTTCTTTGTAAGGCTTTTTCTAGTTGAAAAGTGCAAAACCATTAGGAAAAAACAAAAACCAGAATCATGCCAGAAGCACCAAAAAACACCCAGAAGCCATCAGATTACAACCTGGAACTGAACAACAAGAAGACCCTTCAGTTCATTGAAGATGTGACTTCAAACGCTGATGAAGTTCAAAAGAAAGTCCTGGAAGAGATCATTTCACGCAATGCTCATGTGGAGTACTTGCAAAGGCATGGCCTCAATGGTCACACTGATCGAGAGAATTTCAAAAAAACCATTCCTGTTGTCACCTATGAGGATATCCAGCATCATATTGACCGTATTGCCAATGGTGATACCTCTCCAATCCTTTGTTCCAAGCCCATTTCTGAGTTCTTGACAAGGTCAGGATAACAATATGAAACTACCCTTTTTCCTTTTTCTTAATGGCATGCTTCCTCTGCTCCATGGCCATCTCAAAGTTCCTGTTTTTCATGTACCACAATGATTTTCCAATTTCTTGAGTTGTTTTTGGTTTGAAGAAGAAAATTATAAAGACCGTTTGTGGTATGGAGTCCTATGGACACCTACAACAGTTACAATTGTGACACTTGATTATACTGCTTAAGTGTCTTGCTTGTCAGTGTAATATTTGGTTTCTACAGTTCTATTAGTTGGTTTTGGCTAAATGGGTAGTTTTGGTTTCTTCTTTTCAGCTCTGGGACATCAGGTGGGGAGAGAAAGTTGATGCCAACGATTGAAGAGGAGTTAGAGCGAAGGTCACTGCTCTATAGCCTATTGATGCCTGTGATGAGCCAGTTTCTCCCTGATCTAGAGAAAGGCAAAGGAATGTACTTTTTGTTTGTGAAATCCGAGTCTAAGACACCTGGTGGCCTTGTGGCACGCCCGGTTCTCACTAGCTACTACAAAAGTAGCCATTTCAAGGATAGGCCATATGATCCTTACACAAACTACACTAGCCCAAATGAAACCATTCTTTGCCCGGATTCCTACCAAAGCATGTACTCTCAATTGCTTTGTGGTCTTTGCCAGCACAAGGAAGTCCTCAGGGTTGGTGCTGTTTTTGCCTCTGGCTTCATCAGGGCCATCAGGTTTCTTGAAAAGCGTTGGCCTCTCCTTTGCAATGATATTAGAACTGGAACCATTGATTCCCAAATTACTGACCAATCTATCCGAGAGGCTGTTTCGAAAATCCTAAAACCTGACCCTAAGCTTGCTGATTTCATTGAGGCTGAGTGTGGCAAAGATTCATGGCAAGGGATCATAACAAGGTTGTGGCCTAATACAAAATATGTGGATGTGATTGTGACTGGGACCATGTCACAGTATATTCCCACGCTTGATTACTATAGCAATGGCCTCCCTCTTGTCTGTACTATGTATGCATCTAGTGAATGCTATTTTGGTGTCAACCTGAACCCTCTTTGCAAGCCAAGTGAAGTTTCCTATACTCTTATTCCCACCATGGCCTACTTTGAGTTCTTGCCAGTTCACAGAAACAATGGAGTCACCAACTCCATTTCTGTGCCGAAATCACTGAATGAGAAAGAACAACAGGAATTGGTTGACCTTGTTGATGTTAAGCTTGGCCAAGAGTATGAGCTTGTTGTCACCACTTATGCAGGTAAATTTTTAGATACATCAAGTTAACATTTTGAGAATTATAGTGCAGTTTTACTTGTCTGCATCTACTGACTGTTAAAACTCTGATGTTTTTGCAGGACTTTACCGTTATAGAGTTGGTGATGTGCTAAGGGTAGCAGGGTTCAAGAACAAGGCACCACAATTCAATTTCATATGCAGGAAAAATGTTGTTTTGAGCATTGATTCAGATAAGACTGATGAGGTTGAACTTCAAAATGCTGTGAAGAATGCAGTGAACCATTTGCAGTCATTTGATGCAACATTGGCTGAGTACACTAGTTATGCGGATACCACTACAATTCCAGGCCACTATGTGCTCTACTGGGAACTTAGTCTCAATGGCACCACCCCAATTCCTCCATCAGTTTTTGAGGACTGTTGCTTGACCATTGAAGAGTCCCTCAACAGTGTATACCGCCAAGGGCGTGTATGTGACAAGTCAATCGGACCACTTGAGATCAAGATTGTTGAACCAGGGACATTTGACAAGCTGATGGACTATGCCATTAGCTTAGGTGCATCAATTAACCAGTACAAGACTCCAAGATGCGTGAAATTTGCTCCCATTGTTGAGCTTTTGAACTCAAGGGCTGTGTCCAGTTACTTCAGTCCTAAATGTCCCAAATGGTTGCCTGGCCACAAGCAATGGAGCAACAAAAATTAATGTAAATGGAGGGGAATACTCTTCATTGGTTGCTTTTCAAGGAAGTTCACAAGAACTGTTCTTGTGATCATCTTAGGGAAAAGCCAAATGGACCCATTCTAGGTTAACCCTCCCTCATGTTTTTATGTTTCTTTTTCTTTCAACTTCTTCTTTTAACTGTTGTTTAATATGCATAGGGACTTTTGATTTAGCCATGTACAAAAACAGTCCATGTTTCAAGGAAAGCTCTTCCAAAAAACAAAAACAATCTCTTTTTGTTTAGCTGTTTTATCTCTTGATAATCATCACATTTCATGGGAATTTGGTTCTTAATTCCAGCCAGGAATCCTGCTCACTGAAGTCTCATGGGTCACTTACTAAAACGGAAACAAGAAAGACAACTACCATAAACACCTAGCTTTTCCATTATTTTCAAGAAAAGTTCACCAACTTTTTTCCATTGGGTTTATCCATTTTCTCTAGTAATTATAAACTAATCCTACTGTTTTTGAATGCTCAAATGACCAAGAAAACTACAAACTGAAAAGGTCAAGGCCCATCGCCTGCAATCTAACACGGTAGCCTATACTTATAATTAAAGAAACAATGATACCCTTTTTCAGTAAAGAGAATCCAAATCTCTGTCAAAAGCTGATAGCAGATTTTGATGAAAGATCTTATAGTTAGCATCAATTTACATGCATACTCGTAGAAGTTTAGGTTTAGATTTAGAATTGTTCTCTTTAAACTCAATTTGCTTGTGGCTTAATACTTTATCAATGATATTTTCCCATGAAGCCAAAGTTATAAAGATATGTATTTAATGTGACAAAACTCAATGTTTTATTGGAACAATGTCATTGTAAGCCACCTGTGTGGGAGTGTGTCATTTGGCCCCTAAATTTCTGTTTTCATGCCATAAAATTGGCCAGGAATTCATACAAAATGGTCAAGAAAAATTTAGAAGACAAGAACTGCTGATCAGGCACCAACTTTTGTTTTAAAGTGGCAGGGAGAGATAAGGTAGAACCAGAGGCTGTTCCCTTTACTAGTGCCATTGTCTGAGAAAACAAACAAAAGCAGTTTTGTTTCTTCAGAGAACAATTTGAGGATCCAGACAGAAAATTATATCAGAGTCACCAGACATAAACCCCAGGAAAAGAGACAATTCTCAGGAACAGTTTTTCAGTTTTCAGATAAAAGCCATTTTTCTAAAAGAAAAAAAGAAAAGCAATTGAAAGTGAATGAAGAGGAGATAAGGTCTTTTTCTTTCTCTGCATTGTTTTATTTATTTTTTGTCTTTTGGTTTAAAGCATATTGTTTCCATTTGTTCATCATGTGTTGGAGTATCTCATGATTTCTTTACAGATTTTCTGTTGAGCACCAGTGTTCAAGATATCTCCATTCAAAAATCCCACCAATATAATCTCAACAAATATATTTACCCATGTTATGTCATATGTGATTGAGTGCTTCAAAATTGTTTTAGCATTTGACTGTGGATGATAATAATAATAACAATAACAATAACATGGGAAATAATTATGGGTTTTCCACAGGACACATCAAGGTTGCAATCACTTTATCAACTCAACAAGTTTTGGTGGTTTTCTTTCTTCAATGCACAATAGATGGTGATGAATTGATGTTGAAGTTTCTATAAGAAGGTGAAAACATTTCTAGGCTTTGATTGGACCTTTGCTAAAAATGAAAATTGCGGGATTAGGTTTTCTTACATTAATTAAAAAGCAAACTTCATGGTTATTGTTTCAATGCATGATAATTCTACTTAAGTAAGATAAGAGTTAAGAAGAAGTCAATTAAACTAACCTACCTTGGAAGAAATTGTTCACAATTTAACTTATTTTATTCCTAACTGTTTTCCTAGAATTTAAGTAAAATCAAGGCAATAGAATATAGTAGAACTTACTTTAATTAATGTATTTCGGATTGTTAAGTTTCCTTTGGTCAGAAAAACTCTACTCTCTATAGCTTAATCATTTTCACCTTGACATGCTAATCAAGTTGACTTGGTTTTTTATGTATCAATTTCAGCTTATTAACAATCAAAGTTTGGTATAGTAATTGTTACCACTCATTAGTAGAGATTAGGTTCAAAGTTAGTAAACAAGCAATAATGGTATTTTATATTTCTTTTTTTTTTAAAAAAAGTAACTTTTCATAAATTTCGGTAACACCTAAATCACATTTCTTTATTAGCAAAAAAATCAGAAAATAAAAAAAATCAACATTTCGGATTTAGGAATATGACTCCCCAAAAGTTGTGAATATTTTTCAAGATGGTAAACAAAAGAATCACAAAACCATAGCATTTTGTTGCCTATAATGCAAGGTTGATGCCAACTCTATCCACTATTAAGAGCCTTCATTTGCCATTTGATACATGCTTTGCTCCCTCATCCCATTGCTTTATCCATTACCAAAAACCTTTTTTTAAGTCAAATAGGGTCTCTTCACCAACACAATCAGTAATAAGATAGATTTCTAGGTAGGGGCTAATTAACAAGCCAATCCCATAAACAAAGATATTTGTAAAGCAAACTTCACCAATGATTTTATGTAGTGGGGAAAGAAAATGAAATGATACTTTGAATAAATTATTGAAGTGATCATTTGCATTAATGAGAAGAGTTAAGCATGGAAATTGTATGAGGTGTTATTGCAAACAGATGGGGAGTGTGGTACTTACTCCATTAGGAAACCCCAAAATCAACCCCTTAAGAGTTAAAAGTTAAAGATTAAAGACAAACTTCTTTTTCATAGTCACATGCTTCAACATTATCTCTTGTTTTTTGCCTTCTTTATGACTATGAAACGGGACCCCCACCTTCTTTTGCTAGCTAGTGATACTTTAGTTGTGTACAATATTTTTTCTATTATAAATAAATGGTGGGATTAAGATCATTTTTGTCTTTTTATCATGGGTAATGTTGAATTTGTCATGTAGTTCAATTTCTTTGAAATTTATCATTATACTTTTTAATTTTATTGATTTTGGGATAAAAAAAATTAACATAATTAATATAAATTTGCCACTTACATTAATTTTATAAAATATTTATTTTTTATCTAAAAATTAACCAAATTGAAATTATAATAAATAAATTTAAAAACAATCAAACTTTAATCTAACGATTATTACCTCTTAACAGAAATGAAGTTCAAAGTTTAAATTTCTTTTTCCCCTTTACCTGTTATGAAAAAATAACGAAATTCAATATTGAACTTTAGTAATGTGAAAATTTGATCTTAATCCTCTATATAATAATGTTAATTAATTAAATTTAAAAAAGGAATTGCCAATTATAAGTTCCACATTTTTCAATGAAATATTCAATTTTAATTTATTTTTATGAATAATTTTTCAAAAAAAATATATATGTATCCGAAGACATTTTGAAAAAAAAAAAAAAAAGAACCATAATTATATTACTTTAACATGTTCAATTGAATGACATCCGAACATTTGACTCAAACTTAATGATTTTTGCATGATCTTTCACTTCAAATCTTTTTTTTTTCATTTCAATTCTAAATAACATTTGTGAGTGAATGCAATATTTTTTTTACTAATCATTTTTATAAGAAATAATAAATATAGGTCCCATGATGCCTAGTATTAGACTCTTACGTTCAATAAATCGGCGAGGACTTGAAAGATAAAAAGGAAACAACGCAACGTGTACTCTTTGTCTAGTGTCCACATGTTAAAGTGGGACCAAAAATCCACGCAGATCACGGTTACACGAGAAGCATAAAATCCGCGGAATTTTCAGAATTAAAAAATAAAAATAAATTGAGTTTAAAATAAATAATATCTGAGGTAGGAGACCCTTCTCTGTATTAAGCCATGTGGCAAGCATTCACCGTTGACCATACGTGTTGTCCTCTGTGGGGCCACATCAGTATGTTAAGGCCAATCACAACACAGAAGTCCACGTGGGGTTGTTCTGAAGAGGACAAAAAAAACAGGTACATGGCTAGCCGTTGGATGTGAAGCCTTTGGGATGATTGGAAAAATTAAGTGAAAAAAAAATTGAGGATTTTAGTAAAAGGAGAAAAAATGGGGCGACTTAATTCCTACCAATTCATTTTGGATCGAATTAGAGTCGGATAATATTTTATTTTGGATCATTTTAAATTCGGATTAATTTCGGATTAATCAAATTTATATTATGTTAGATTTGAATTATTTCAAATTCAAATTATCTTGATTTAAGTCATTTTAAATTTAAATTATTTTATGTTCGATTCATTTCGAATTCGATTAATTTGAATTAAAAATTTAAGTCATTTTCAAGTTGTCATTGGCTTAAAATTAACCCAAATTAGATCTTGGCTGAAAATTGTTATCAATGGTACATAATTGAATTATTTAAAGTCACATTTTTTCAACTAGTAACATATCTTCAATTTTGATTTTTGATATCATAATTTGTTTTATGATAGAAAAAAATTATTTAAGATGTATAAATTGTTTAATTATAGTAATAAAAATTTATTTCTATTTTTACTCATAATTAAGAAATTTAATGACCAAATATTTATAAAAACATATATAAAAAGAAGAAGTTTAAAAAGATAAGTTAAAGGCATTATATATCAACAATTAAAATTTGATTCAACTACTATTACTCTTTTTTAAAAAGGTTTAAATCTAAAATTTGATTAAAATTATATTTAATTTTTTACACTTTTTTCATGAACATGTACATACCAATGTGAACAAGCCAGATCGATACAAAAAATTACGTCATTAAAGATCCAATCTTTCAATCACAAAGAGAAAAATTAAACTTTTAAGTCTAATAGGAAAAGTAGAGGTTGTGCTTTTTAGAGACAATTAATCCAACAATGACCGCTATGGCAACTAATTACAGTTTAAATTTGATGTTGATTATGAATAAAATTATGATTGATGGAAAATGAAATATTATAACAATAATAAAGCAAAGGATGTCGGATATGAAATCAAAGTTAACAATAATATGAGAGAGAGAGAGAGAGGCACCTATTAACTATTGGAGAATAAATTTTTAATTAGATAAATATAATATGTATTATTATTTAATATATTTTCAATATAATTTTTAAATTTTATAAGTTGAATTAAGATAGTGACATATACTTTTTAAAAATATTAAAAAATAAATAAAATAATATATGTGTCACAATTATAACATTGTTTGTGAAAATTAAAAACTTTATTAATATTCCATTGGATTATGATATGATATATTATATCGGGTCATAATCTATAGGATATAATTTTATAACTTTTTCATTTATGATATGTAATTGTTTAAAATTTGTGATTAAATAAAAATTAACTTTTGACTAAGTAAAAAGAAATTTGCTTGCATTTTTCTAAAATTTATGATTTTTAAATAAAAAATTAAAAAAAAATATGAATAGATTTTTTTGGTCCCAATTATATAGGGTAGAAAGTAATAATCCTGCCAAAATTGTATAGTCAATTTCTAGTCCAAATTATTGTCGAAATAAGTTACACGCATGCTACGGAAATTTCAATTTAATAAATGAATATTGAATTTATGAAAATGATGGCTTGAGAAATACAACTAGGAGAGGTAATTTACAAAGTACAATAATAGAATCCATTCCCTTTCTCTATAAAATTTATTCTCTTAAGTAGACAATTTCAATAAGGAATTCTAAATAAATAAGAAAAAGGTCAAACGTAAAATTATTTTCATGAGTAATTATATATGCATATAAATTTGATGAGTACCAAATTGAGGATACCCTCGATTTTTCTCTTTTTTTTTTGTACAATTTTTTTTTTTAATTTTATGAAAATGGGGGATTTGGGGATGTTCATTACTTTCTAGTTTCTAATTATTAGTTAAAAATTGAACAGTTTGATCAATAGTAGGGATAATATATTTCAAAGAGGACCCCTTCAAAATGGGCATTATTTTTTAATAACAAATTTGTGACACATTTAATTAGCGTTTCTCATTAGCTAAGCATAGTTAATTTAGAGCCATTGCACCAAGACAAAATATATAAAAGAAAAAAAAAGTAGATAAAGACATATGTTGGCCCAAATTTCATGTGAAATGTTAACATTGGCATGTTAAACGCTTGTGGAAGCATTTATTTTTTATTATTATTGAGGAGATGATTAAAAGGGATATATACGTAGTTCATTGTAATAAATTTTAAAAAATATATATATAAATAATTTGAATTAAATTTCAAATTATAAACATATTTTAACTTCATATGGCATTATGGACATTGATAATAGTCAAATAAAAACACTTGTGTCCCTTGGTTTATAGACTTTGAATTTGATTGCGAAGAGCCCCATCCACACGTGAGGGATATCTGCCTAATTTCCCCCACGAGCACCCTCGACTACAGCCACAGCACACTGGCCCAAGAACATCGTCATGAACAGTTTGTGTTATGCTGATTGATGGTTACCACCGGAACCGTGCGCCATTGTTCAAACTTGAATCATTCTTTTATATTCTTACGCAAATGGATTGCATCTGCAAGTGTCAATTATTAGACAGCTTGGCAATTCATAGCTATCGTAAGTAACGTACTAATAGTTACAAGTGTCGCCATCTTTTCATCTCACGTAGAAATTACGTTTGATTACGCATGAATATAACGTAAGCCGTTGTGTAATTTAAACAGCGTTTGTATTCTTCCACTGTCTTTGATCTCGCGAGATCTCTTAAAAAAGAAGCATTCCTGGACAAAGAATCTTTCGCATTATAGGATCTGAAAAGGGCTTGCGGAGATCTTTATTCCGAAAGAAGAGAAATATAAGTGTTGAGATACGATTACTGAATTTGCAGAACTCTCGTAAGTCAAAAGTGGAGATGTCTGTTTGAGTTAGTAGTCAAGGTGATTTGATTCATATAATTGAAGTTGATGAAGATGACACACAGGAGCATCTCGATTTGGAAAATTCTCTTTGGCGAAGCAACTATAAACCAGAATTAAGATTAGAACAATTTTTGTTTGTTGAAGTTTTAGTATGCTGTCTAATGTCCTCCTAACATCTAGCATGGTTGAATTTGAGGACAATAGGATAATTACAACGCATAAAGAAATGATTCTGATGTTGATTGCTGAGGTTGAGATTAATGTTCAGACTTTTGTTTTGGAAGAGACACTTGGACAACCTGGATAAATTAGCCATAGCCACTGAGCCAAATTATTCATGCAAAAGCCCTAAAATACTCTTCTGGTCTCCTAAGTTGACTATTTGTATATATTTGAGACTCACATTATTCATGCAAAAAGCTTCAAAGCTGAAGTTTGCATCATGGGTTGCAGATTAAAAGCATTGTTTAATAAGCAGAGAAAGAGTCTATACTTTTCTTTTGGAATTTAAAAATTGCAGTAATCTCAGTTGGTGGAGTGAGCTTTCAATCAAGTTCAAGACCGGAATAGATAATGTTCTTTTCTTTTAACAATGGATATCTGCACTTTTCAAGGGTGAATGTTTAAGAAAGAAACAAAGTTAACAACAACAACAACAACAACACTTGACATTTTCAAATCTGAGACAGGTTGTAATGTGAATTGTGACCCTTAAACCACCTCTCAATTTTAAACCCCTTTTTTTTTTTTTTTATGTTACATTCTGCAGCCTCCCTGGACTGCAACTTTAGCTTTTTCCCAACTGCTAAATTCTTGGGGTTTTTTTTTTTTTTTTTTTTTGGGATTAGCAAGGATTATTCAACCATGTAAATGAAACCCTCACTGTATTCTGATGTTGGGATATACATTTCCATGTCTTCCTACCACCAAACACTGCTAAATTCAACCGATTAAACACCCTTCGTCTCTTCTGGAATCTGTTTCATATTCAAATACATGAAACAGACTAAATTAAACCTGAGTTATTTGAGAAAAATAATGACATATAGACCAGACATCTTTGATTATAATAATCATCAGTCAACTAAACCACTCTTAAGCTAGCTTTATGTATATATTATTCTCTTCTTATCTGCCATTTATCCCTACTAACTACTCTGGATTAATTAAACAAGATGATTTTGACACTGTTTTCAAGCATGCATCATGCACTGACTTGACTGTTACTTAAAAATTCATTTGCATTATGAAGAAGGGATAATGGACCAGGAGTGGTTGAGAAAGAGTTGCAAATTAATTTTCAAATCTGTTATTTTCAATAGTGACGTGTGTTTGTTTAGATGCCAAATGGTACAGAAAAAATTCCAGCTGATTCTTGTAGTAATAATTCATGGCAAGTTTATTGTATTTTGACTGTATTTGTCAATCATTACGGATATATACTTTGCTATAGATTTTGGGCTCCCATTTTATAAGTCCTATATTTGAGGGTTAAGCCCATTTTTATGTCTTGGCCATGCCTTCAGTTGCCAGCCCTTGGCTCAGTGGCATTCTAGTTATGAAGTGAATATTGAAAAAAAAAGCAGTAACCATTGAAATGTAACAGGACATGATTAGGGTTAATTGGGATTAGAATTTTTAACAGAACTACAGTCATATAGTTGGATGAACTTGTCTAACTGGGACTACAAAATGAGTATCTTGTTCCAACAAGACTTGAGAATCTTAAATATGACATGAAAACGATACGATAAAATACGCGAATTTAATAAAATTGATAAAAATTATATATGAATATGACAAAAATTAAAAAATAGATTTTATGTTTGACTTATCAACACAAATATTTCGCATTTTACATAATATAAATATGATTTTAAATGATACCAACACAAATTTTATATACGAATTGTCAGATCAAAATTGTTCTAACACAACCTGCTAGATTAGTAGATCCACCATTCTCCCATGTCATTATTCAGCTGCTCATTGCAGAGAAATAGGCTTTTAGTACAATTATTTAGCGGCGTTTGAAAAGAATCACCACTAAATTTAGACTTAGTGGCGCTCTAAGAAAAACACCTCTAAATTCAATAAGAGAAAACACCTCTAAATTCAATAGATAGTGACGTTTTTAAGTTGAAGTGTCGATAAATACTTATATCATAAAATTGAATACATAAAATTAAAAAAATAAAAACAAATGTTTAAAGATAATTTATAAAATTTTAAATAACATAACGGTGTTTTACATTATAACGTCGTTGAATACAGAAAAAAAGGCTACTAAAGACCATATTTGCTATAGTGGCTAGGTGAAGAAACCAGTAAAAACCTACACCATAGCTCCATATGCATGCCTTTGCATGTCAAGCATTCCAGTTCCCAGCACAATTTATTAAAAAGAGAGTTCGAATCTGACCAAGAATTTTAGGATAACAGTTTGCTATTATTGTAAATTCCAGTTTTCGTATAGCATTTGACATATAGGAACAAAATTCAAGCAGAATTCTCCAAGGCATGTGCAGTAGTTATCTCCAAGCTCTCCTGCCACTAGTAACAGTAGCTTGAATGCTGCAAGATGATTATTAAAACACTCTTGCAGTATAGATTTTTTCTTGTCATGTCAAATGTCTTATGCCATGTACTAAGTTTCCGCAAAATTTCTCTATTCTTGTAAGGGGATCTATAAGCTTGACATTTTCTAGTTTCTTTTGCTTTACTCCAACAAAGTAACCAAAGACATCAAAACACTTCTGTTTTCTTGACAAGGCATAGGGACATGTAACATTTTTATTAAGATTTCTTGTATGACAAAGATTTCACAATCAGTTTATTTGTAGTTTACTTCCAAGCAATCTTTCTACTAGGTAGCAAGAAAATTCTTATGTTGCAAGAAACCTAATCCCGGTAACAAGCTAATCATACATGCATGCATACATACACATGTACATATTATAGAGAGAGAGAACACTACAAGCGCTAAACTTTTTAACAAGATTTCTTTATATCATTAATCATATGATCAGTCCTTCGATAACATGACATTAATCATGCAAGCCTATCACTAAAAATTCTGTTTTGTTTTCTTGATTCTTTACATCCTGGACCCTGGTGTCAGTATTGAATTTGTGAGTTTCTTTTTGCAGTGTTTTGGATTCGAGCAGGTAATTTCTGGCAATGGTGCATGACTTGAAACTTGAAAAGCTGTTCAAAAGCATACCATGGAAACACAAAAGCCCGTTAACCCAAAAAGTCTATCAAGAAAGAAAAATCCAATCCCATTTTCAAGCCCGATTCCAAGCCCAAATAAAAAATCATTTTTGTTCTTTTGTCTACTCTATTCAAACTATAAACAAAAAGAAAATTCTTAACACTAAATTAATGTACATATTAGTTATTAATTCCTTTTATGTATGGCATGGAAGCTAGTGAGGAGAATAAGGTTAAGGTTTATGAGGAATTGATCATTGGGGGAATGATTCGGCGTGGGAAGATGGAAAGGAGTCAAGAATTGATGGAGGAGTTTGAGGCAGCAAATGTGGGTGTTCTGAGTTTTGCGTACTCGGTGTTGAGGAACTTTAACCTTGGGATTCATGGGAAGGGTATTTATGTTAGTTTGATGGTGGCAATTTAGAAAAATGGAGAACTAGGGTTGAGTAAATGTTGATTTGATCAATTTAATATATCAAAATCGGTTGAATTCAATTAATTCAGTTCGGATTAATTTGTTCGATTATAAACTAATTTATGAAATCGATTTAATCTGTTAAACTAATCAATTTTCGATGTTTGAAATTACCTACAAAAATTTACAAATTAACCAATTTTTTTAATATATACCTTTAAGTAAATTATATATAATATAAATAATTAAATATATTTAAAAAATATTATGTTTTGTTAGATTTAAACTCAAGGTATATAAAAATTTAATAATTAGAATGCATATTAAGAAAAACAAAAAATGGCAAAAATAAAAATTAAAAATTTGGTTTTTCAATTAATGAAATCAAGTAAATCGGTTCAATTATTTTTTAAAATTAAATCGATTAATTTGAAATTTAATTTTTCAGAATGATAAAATACCCTCATCCCATAAAGGTATATATCAAATTCTATCCCCAAAAATGATCTGTTAATGAGGGCTGGCTGAGATGAATATGATGCTTATGAGTTTGGCCAATGAAGGGAAGCCTAGTGCTGCAAAGCTTAAGCAAGTCGACAAGGAGACGAGGAAGATTGTTACAGAATGGAAGTTTTTGGTAGTATTCTAACGGGCCAGGTCAAATACGGGTCGAGACATGGGTCTGAATATCTAAGACCAAGCCCAACCCAATGGGCTAACGGGCTAAAATGGGCCAACCCGTATTTAAAAAATTGAAATTTATATTAACATCCTATTTTATTTTTTTAGTAAATAGACAAAATAAACTTTTGAAATAAACATTAAACAAACATCAAATAAATTCAAATCAAATCCATATCATCAAGTCTTCAACATCGTTTGAATATTACATAT
The DNA here is from genome assembly GCA_033439115.1 of Firmiana major. Lineage (NCBI taxonomy): Eukaryota > Viridiplantae > Streptophyta > Magnoliopsida > Malvales > Malvaceae > Firmiana > Firmiana major. Next base: position 68,070,983 of record CM065905.1, read on the forward strand.
TAATTGTCTAACAACCAAAATATAAATTATTTTAACAAACTTAGAAACTAAAAAGCATAACAACTCTCAACAATATTAAAAAACAAAAACATAATAAATAGATTTCATATCCATATCCTCCAATTTCATCAAGTGTCAATCACATTCAACTTACTTCCAATTTCACCATGTACAACATGAATAAAGAATAATATAAGAACACAAAAGAATTAAAAATTTAAATTAATTAAAAATTATCAACAAATTAATAATATCACATTCAAAATCAAGAATCCAATTTCAAGTGCAAATGAGAGGTTTTACGTTCTCATGATATAGAAAATTTCGATACTTATTTAAGACATAGGAACTAATGCTAAAGCTCCGATGTTATCATTGTTATTGGAATGCTCAAGATATCACAAGTCATACTTGTAAGCTCCAAAAATCTTGATTTATGATCTTTTGACTCTTCCAAATAAAGATCTAATTAATATTTTGGTTCATCACTTCAATAGTTTCAAGCCTTTTGAAGGCTTATATCATTGGATATTTCAAAACAAATGAATCGTCATTACAAAAGGAGGATTTAAAATAAAAGTATATACTTTAAAAAGCAAAAATGAACTTACATCACTCAAAGCAATTATGTGCTCTTCCCCTTCCAACAAGTATGTATAAGAGATTATGAGTCATTATATTAGCTTGAAATAGAAGATTCATTGGAAGGTTTTTTTAACAATTGATTGAAAAGAAGGTAAAGGTTTTTTTTTTTTGACTTGGAGTGTAAAACGAGTGAACCGAGACAAAACCCATTTAGGCTCGTTTTAAAACATGCCAAAATGTATAAACCCAATTTGTTTTTACGCAGATCAGGCCAACCCAAGGGCTAAGTAATTTATTTTTGTATAATTAAAATAAATTTTAATAAAATACAATAAAATAAAATTTCAAAAAGTATCATTAAAATCCATACATAAATACAATCTTAATACAATTATAATTTACTCACAATATTTTAAAAATAAATAATTACAAACTTGAAGAAACATAAATATTTATTAAACATTCATACTTCTCTAATTTTTTTCAATATTATAGATAAAGTTATTATTTGAATTCAAAGTAAAATTATATGAACTTGTATTCTTTGTAGTTACAATACGATTATATGTATTATTTTTATAAGAAATAAAAATACATTCATAATATATTTTTTTAAAAATCTAATTTTATATATTTAAATAAAAAGTGAGCTTAAATGAGTTAGTTCGCGAGTCGGCTCATATTCGTACGGATCGGCATGTATTGACCAACAAACCGCACAAATCAACCCGTTTAGACTCGCTTTTAAATGTACTTCAAAATTTAAATTCGGTATTTAAAAAGTCTGCAGGCTTTACCCGTTTTACAACCCTATTTTTGGCACATTTAATTTCTTATCACTAGATATTAGATCAAGCTCACTAAAGCAAAATCTTATCATTTGGAGTTTCATTCGTGGGAAGGATGGCTCCAAGAGTAAGCATAATGCTATAAGCACTCTACTATTTGTCAAACTTTCATCCGAAGGGCCATATCCCTTATAACATCATCTTTACTCATCATACTTTTTGTTAAAAAACATTCTATTTGCCATATGAAGTACAAATTAGATGTTGGATAATAATTGATCTATTAAACTATTATTTACATATTTTTTAATTTTTATTGTTTATTTAATTTTTCATGAGATATTGAATATCTTTTGATCTCACACAAAGTTGATATTTTGTGACCCAATTCTAAAGAAATCCAAGGTTTTTCTTCTTGTGCCCCTAACTTGACAAGTCCTTGGCCGTTATTTTTTTTTTCTTTTTGCCTCTAACTTGACAAGTGATCAAGAACAGTGCAGACTCCATTTTTGTTCGAGCTTTAATTAACTATGATTTTGGTCTTAGGCTTTGAAGTCTGTTTAATTTGCTAATTAGAATTCGGACTTGTACCCAAAAAGATTATACGTCCATGATCCTTATTATATTTTATTTGACCTTTATTTTATTTTTATTTTATCTTTGTTTCTATTTTTTAGATATTAATAGTAATATAAAAAAGAAAATGAAAAATAATCTAAAAAATAAAAATAATAAAATCAGGATTTCTTGAATTCCCGAATTTAAACCCTATTACATAGCTAAACCTCAAAATCTGCTAGCACCACTCTACAAAAATCACTCCCTCATCCATGAATCTCAAATCAGGTCTGGAAAACCTAAATTTAAGGGTCAATGCTAAATCAATTGAGAAATATGGAAAATAAAAGCATGAGATTTCAAATTGAAACCGAGGATTTCGGATTTTTATCTTCAAAAGGAAAGAAAGCTTCCGGTCAAGGATATGAAATACAAAAATTATGTAAATGAGTAAATACAAAAATTAATTGGACTTATAGATTAATTAAATACCAACAAAATGTTGATCGAGGTGATAAACCAGGTGATAAACCACTTCTACTTCGATAAATATGACAACACAAATTGCGTATTTATTGAAAAGATTTTAACTTTTTACAATTTCAACCCAAGAGAAATTAACTTCAAAACGAGGAAAAGCTTGGAAATACCCTTGATTATATCCAAAAAAAATTAAATACAGAAATTAATTCTATCCTAATCGGCCTATCCAAGAGCTCCTATAAAGACAAACACGAGCAAGATACACAGGGAGAGACTTATACACGTACGGAGAAGAGAAGACTGAAACAGACAGAGAGGGAGAGAAAAACTGATGATGCTGTCCCCACTATGCCTGCATCATAACACCGTCATACTGTCTTCTTCAACTACACTGCCCTGCTGCACATTTCTGTTCAAAGTTCAAACCAAAGCTGTCCACTGCTTCCATTTCAGCCAGCTTGCACTATCTCCTGTTCTAATCCTGCGCTGTGCCTCTAAAGCTACTGCAGCACCCGAAGCGTTTCCTGCTGTTTCTGCATCAAGCTTCCTACACCACCCTTCTGCTTCCTTACTGCACCGTCCATCACGGCTCATCAGCTCCACTGTTGCCAAGCTCCCAGTCGCTGCTCGCTCCTACCTTACTTCTGCTTTGGTCCATTGCCCGTTCCTACCTTGTCCAGCAGCTGCATCATTCCTGCAAAGTCCACTGCACCAGCTTGCTTCTGTTCCCTGCTGTTCTATTGCATCTTTCCTGCCAAGCCGATTACATAGCCCCTGCGTCACGCATCAAATTGCTGTTGTTCCAAGCTACATTGCTGTTATCATCATTTTAGCCATTGTCGCTTGCCTTTCTGTGTACTGTTGCAAGGTGAATTTTAGGAGGAAGAAGGAGAACGAGAAACGGAGAGAAAGAAAGGAGAACATAGAGAAGATAAAAGAGAAGAAGAGGTTTAGCTCATCAAGATAATAAAGGTAAAGAAAAGAAGGGAGACCTTTGGGGAGTTGTTTATGTACCATTTTAGCATTATTTGCCTGAGTACTAAACAAAACTATGTTAAATAACAATCTTTTTGTACAAGGAACAAAAACTTTCAAATAATTTCATCAGAGTCAAACAAAATAAGAGATGGATCAATGGCTAAGTGCTAAGATATATAGATCGATAACGATAATAAGATAAATCGAACTTGGGTTTTTATATCAAAGTTGGAGCAACTTGTTTTTCAAAATCAATATGCTCTGATATTACCCCACAAACAACTATCCTTCCATTGGTGTAAATGTTATCCATAACTATTTCTAGCATTTTTTTCCTCCCGCATTGTCGAAATATATGTCAATTTCAATTCAACCCCAAGCGAGATTAATTTGAGATTGATCTATAAGTTGCTTTCATAACATCCCAAATGGATGCTATTATCGGCCTATATGCAACAAATTATAAATCTTTCGAAGAACCTCTTATATGTTTATTAAATCTATTTTTGGCAAGAATCAAGACAAGTAGAGTATAATTTACGATACATAAACTGTATTCACCTAAAATATAAAATTATCAGGAAAAACTTGTATCATTTACATGATATTTGATGTTAGAGAAAATTGTTGTAATTTAATCTTGCATAGAATTGAAATGCTCCCATTTGCTATACTATATGAAATAAACGCCTACTTTCAACAAAATGGCATTAGCTTTTGAAACACTTTCAAACATATATCCTCTATAACTATTTGCTCTAACATTTATTAAGTAATAAAACATGAATTCCTTTACCCATAACTATGAGTGTATGTATTATTAAGATGAATCAATAAAACAATGACATTGTCCCATAGTTTCATTCCAGATTCAAGTGGCTAGTATTAAGTGCATGTGCAGGAAAGACAAAACTATTAAAAATTACGTGCAAACTACACAGATATGGTCAAAGCATAAGCTTCAGATTTAGCTTAGATTACATTTATTTTTTCAAAATTCCTTCAAGAAGGAAAATCCTTAGACGCTAAAAAATAACAAATCAGAACCCAAGTCTCATATTCTATAACAAGCACCAAAGCTTAATTTGGCTCTTAACATAAAAGAATATAAAAGCACCCCACACCTCACAAACCTAGTATACCAACATTGCTCTTATGTACGTTCAAAGTTCCTAAAAAATTAATGTAAAACAAAAAAAAAAAAAAAACTTTAGCTGGTAAGGATTACTAACTTAAACAATGGCCAACTGCACAATGCTCTTCAATGCTTTTTTACCTACAAAGAGTCCCATAGAGAAAAGGAAGATAATCGGGAATGACATTGCACATTCAAGCTGAGTTTTAAGATTAAAAAAAAGAAAAAGAAAGTATAGCCCATATAATAAATATATATATATATATATATATATATATATATATTAAAGCTATTCCAATAGCAAAAAATGGGATTCAGCTTAAATCTAATTCATAGGGTAAACAAAAGCTTTTTGTTAATGAAAGTGTCAGTTGAAAATATTATAATATTATCATCCAAACCCATCATTGCTTGAGAAAAAAATAAGTTAATTTAGCATAAGGTGTAGGATCTGACAAAGAAAACTTGTCCCAAATTCTAATATTTATCACCATGAAAATTGAATACAAATCTAATTGTAATCAGTCATACGTGAGTTGTAAAATTGAAAATAATGGATAGAATGCACTTATTATGAGCAAAGAGGAAAAGTTATTGATTCTTGCCTAAAGTTCTAATCGTGACGACAACACTGTAGCTTAGAGACAAAGGTCTTTAAAAAAAGCACCCCCAAACATCTAAGAGTCGGGAAAAAAAAAATTAAACCAATATCGTCCCAATAATGAATTTTCCCTAAATCATTTAAAATAAAATTTTTATTATCTATGTCAAACAATTCAAACTCAGTACAGATATCGTAAAAAACTCCAAGTTTTTTGGTTGATAGATCAATAGAAATTTAAAGATTGAATTGAAATCCAAAGCTTTCTTAATTGAAAAAAGCAAATTATAATTTTTCAAAATAAACTTTTATAAGCATATATAGCCATAGGTATTAGGTAACCCAAAGCTTAATTGCCTTGTTAATTTGTATAAAATCAGAACTCCGATCTTCACCAAAGCTGCTAGATTTAGTTGTCTTTTCTTCAAACAGAAAATTTCTGAGAGCACCAGACTTTTCCAAATTGGTCTCCATTATTATTATTTTTTTTAAATTGATGAACCCTCATAAAATTTTAAAAGCATATGAACATAGTGAAAAAGAATAGAATACCATGAAAGAAAAGAGAACAATTACTTGCAAGTATTGACACAAAATGACTAATAATAAATTCCCAAGATAAATAACTTTACAATGAAAGCCAAGGTTGAAAAAGATTTGCACTTTCTCCAAATTTTAGAACGTTTGCATATCACATCCCTAAAATCTAGATGCCTGTTTGAGCTTCTGAAATAAAAAGAAAGTATGCAAATGTATAGTTACTTATGATTAAGTCATTCATTATAAAGAAATCTTGTTTTTATAATGTTGCCAGCAAGATTTGGTGAACAATTTTGCCTCAAGTCTCCATCACAACCCATGTTCATCCGTTTTTCTTTTTTTATTTTTAAACATGGGATACATTTTGAATATTCAAGCTTATGCAAGAAGATTTGGATAAAAAGATGTTATAATCAGAAAGTTCCTGCACATGAAATATGCGATCAAAAAAAAAAAAAAAAAAACACTATCTGGCACAAAATGAAATTGCCCAAAGAAACTATGAAAGTACAAACATTTGGTACTGGACGCTCAGCATCTATCATAAAATGAAATTGCTAAAAGAAATTATGGAAATACAAACACAAAAGCTCTTTCACATGAAGCCTTTTTGGATTACATTAGCTCTTTCAGATGTTTTGCTGCCACAAAAGCTTCTCTTTGTTGCAAAACCTGACATAAAGGCATAAAAATAGATAAAATCATCTTCACAGCTTTTCCTTGAAGAGAAATCATATTACTAAATTGAAGCAGACCCAAAATAAAATGAAATATGGTAGCCTAGAAAAAAGACTGACATACATGTTGAGAGTTGAGAGCTCACGCTTTTCATTCTTGTTCATTCTTTCCTCTTTTTTAATCTATAGAGAAAGGATTATTAGCATAAGATGATTGCCTTCACCACCAGAAATTGTTATCTCATGGTGTGTACTCTTGAAATAATAATCGGGAAAGAACTACATTAATTTCAATTAAAGATGGAAAAAGAGTGATTATGCGAGCATTCAAAAGCAATTCAAGATGGTACCCCATGCTTCATGTTCAACTCATATAGAAAACAACGTAATTTACTCGCATAGGCACATTTAAAAGTTTGTTTTCCTTTTGTTATATGCCGCATGCAGGACATGTTCATACCGTTATATCTTTAAGCATCTTAGACTTTCAAGAATTAATACAAAATCCATTCAGCATTCAAAAAAGAGTGTTAAATGTAAATAGGGAAAGGAAATCCTAAATAAGTAGTACCAACCAGGGTTTCAAATAGCTACAGCTAAATGAAATAGCAAGCACTATTTAACGGTAGCAGTTACTACCGTTACTGTTATTCCTCAAATAGCGGGTGTGAAATTTTTTCATACCCATAACAACTATAATTGATTTATTATTATCGTTATTAAGAGTCGTTATATATTACCACAATCGTTCGTTATTGTCACTATTGAGAGTTGTTATTGTCACTATCAATCGTTATTACAGTTATCGTCGGTTAAAAAAATTATACCAAATTTAAAAAAAAAATTCACGACCGCGATAACCGTAATGATCGCAATAATCTCCGTTATGTTCAAAATCACGATAAACACAACTCAACCGAAAACGTAATGTAACCGCAATTTAAATTCTTAGTGCCAACATAGTAAAGATGCAAATAAAATGTCACGACCCGAATTACCTAAAAATCAGAGTAAATTTTTCGTTTTTTTTTTCATTTATTATTTAATTCTTAACTTTCTCTCGTCGTGACCATCCTACAACACAGTTGGGCTATGATTCGGTGTTAGTCACCTCACACTATTTAACATTTCATTCCCATAATCATATATCAGAGTCTACTATCCTTTTGACTTTAAATAAATACATACCCAATGGTATATACATGACTCTACATCCCCGACATCATATCCATTTACAGTACTGTGCATTACATATTTAGATACAAAACCATACAAATGTGTATACCTGTCTCTCGATGGGTAGCAGCAAGCAGCGGATATTAAGCATGCAAGTCCTCAGCCGCTCAATAATTATTACAAGTGCTCTGAAAAGATGGGAAAATAAGGGGGGTGAGCAAACCACACGCTCAGTAAGGCAATTATGCAAGTAAGTAGATAGCTCCACTATCTACATGCTCATAATGCCATGCCCTTAAATCCATTTCTTTTCATTTAAAATTACACGCACAAAGTCATGCATATTCGATGCCATAGTTTATCCAAAACTATTTGTGCATATATAAATCATGTAACTCATGCATTCAAAGCATTTTATGTGACATCATTAAATCAATATTCAGCATGAATTAAATCAAAATCATGCATTACTTCATGCGATATAAAACAAATCGCGGGATATAATCATTTCATGAATTTATCATTTAAGCATGGAAAAGCACATCATGCTACTGCATTTAAATCATTTCATTAAAATTGCAGTAAAAACTAACCCTTCCGGGTCAATCATCTCATAAAACAATTCATTAAAATTCATTATAAAACTCGGTTATAAAACCACCCTTCTTTCAGGGTCACATTTCATAAAATCATAAAATCGTCAAATCGTCAAATCGGGGGCCTGACCCCTCCTTCGGGTCTACCCTGGTCTAATAGACCACAAGTTATATCATGTGAGACAATTAGGTAAGTATCAGTAACATCGAGGACTATGGCCATATCCTAGTGATCCCTGGCAACACGGTACCTAGTGTGCGGGGTATCACACCTGAAACGGGAGGTGGGTCGTCCTACCCGCCAGAACAGCATAACACCAGGATTGCGAGGGCAAGGCTTGCTGCCTCGTGGCTAATGCCACTCCACTCCAACAATCCCCACGGTACAGCGTACTCCGCGTGACATACACGGTACAACGTACTCCGTGAACCCAAGCTCAATCAGGGGTGCCTATAATAGGTCTTATCCACCCATATCATATCTGTCTCAGAGTGCACGTGTGAGCATATCATATCACTGTGACACACAGTCTACAGGAGGCTCCAACACGGCTATATGCATGTAATATAAATCCCTGTGCGAGCGAAGCTCAAGCACGGCTCCATGCATATTCATGATATCTGAAAATCTCGTGCGAGGGAAGCTCTAGCACGGTTTCATAAAAATCAGTGAAATCTGCGTACGAGCAGCGCTCCAGTACGACTTAAACTGATTATAATTTCAATTAAAATCCACGTACGAGCAACGCTCTAGTACGGATATGTATAAAAACTCACTGAAAACCTCGTACGAGAAAAACTCCAGTACGATATTCAAATGAATTATGAAAACTACGTAAAACTTTGTGCGAGCAACGCTCCAGCACAAATGAATGCTCAAATAAATCAAATCTCGTGCGAGTTACACTCCAGCACGGCTTTATGCAATATTAAATCAAAACAGGATGCGAGCTAAGCTCCAGCATCTCTCATGCATGTCAAATCATTAAAAGTAGTGCGAGTAATCGCTCCAGCACTATTTTATGCATACCACGTCAAAACAAATCAAAACATGTCAAAACATGTCAAAACATGTCAAAACATGTCAAAACAGAGTGCGAGCTAGGCTCCAGCAGCTCTCATTTCACAATATTAAAAATCAGTGCGAGCACCATGCTCTAGCACATTTCATGCATATGATGTCACAAGTCGGTGCGAGCAACTGCTCAAGCACATTTATGCACATTCACAAACGCAGATATAGTGCGAACTATGTGTCGGCACTATCTGTTTCCATATAAACTTGATAGTTGGCCGTTTTCCAAAGAAATTTCCATTTAATTATTAATAACACCTACGTAGTGTTATTTTGTGAAATTAAACAATTTCTGGCCAATCTATCGCTTTGCTTTGATTAAAACCAATAAAATTCCTTAATCATCAAAAATCCTTAAATCATGCATTTCATGCATGTCATGCTTTCACCATCCTTAGGTGAACTTCCCTCAATAGGGGTAAAATAGACATTTCACCTATTTCGATCCTTAAAAATTAATTAAACCACTTTTAGGATCATTTTACAATAATCGTGTATACATACATAATCAGTGTATACAAAATCTATTAAAATATGCGTAGCTACCTCTAGCTACTCACACAATTCCCTTACCTCATTTTCTGTACAGTCTGACCTTTCCCACTGATGTCTCGTCACGCAGTCCGATTTGCTCCGAATCCAAATCAAATCTCCGGCACTGCGGATACACATTCATCAGGTCAAATACAATACAATTAATTGTATTTCATAATTTTTTGGGCTTAATTTAAATCATTGGGCCCGTTTACCCATAGTGGGCCCGATTGCACCATAATGGGCCTTAATCGGCCTTAAGCCCGTTTACCACACTTTATCGAGGCCTATTGGGCTCACTGGGCCCATCAGTAATTTATTTAGCCTCGTTCTAAATTCTCTGATATCTCAATTTAATATTTACGACAATTTATCTAATTTTCCAGAATTTAATTCATTTATGCGGAAATTAAATCCGTAATTTATGCGTTAAATATCAATCACGCATAACGATATAAAATTGTCGTAAATAAGGGTCACTTACCCGTTATTCCATGATAATACAAAAATTGAGGCTATCTCGAGCTCTCGGTTGATGCCAATTGTCGAGCTACACAATTAAATATATTTTTCCGGGTAAATTTCCAGTCGGAATTAATTAAATTAAATATTCAAAAAATTAAATCGATCAATTTGACCGCTTACCGACTTACCCGAAGCTCGATTGCATCACAGGAATTTTCTCCAATTTTTTCTCTTTTTCTTTTTCCCTTTTTCTTCCTTTTTTCCCCCTCTTTTTGGCTGAACCGGTCCGGTCCGGTTCAACCCGGTTCGGACCGCCGGTTCGGTCTGGTCCGGTTCGGCCGGTTCTGTCCGGTTCGACCGGTCCAATCTCCCTTTGGTCGTGCCGGCGCCGTCCGGCCGGTTCCCGGCATGATTCCGGTGCCAATCGGCGCGCAATCGTCTGGGCTCCCTAAATCGGGCCTCGGCTGGGGTCGAATCAGCCCCATCGCCGGCGAATCGAAGCCTTTTCTCCCGCGGGTTCCACCTCCGTTTTCGGCAATTTCCGGCCACCTCGCCGCGCGTCGTGGCCGCCTGTGAGCTCGCCTGAGGTCGGCCGACCTTCGCCGACCCTCGTCTGGGGCCCTTGGCCGCCGGTGGTTGCTCGCCGGTGAGTCTCTCCCTCGGGTTCGGCTTCGCGTTTTGCCTCTGTTTCGTTTCTCTTTTCTCTTCTGTTTCAGAAATCGCATTTGCGATTTTTTTTTTTTTTTTTTTTATTTCATTTTTTTTTTTTTACATTTTATTTTGTTTATTTTATAATTTATTTTTAATATTATTTTAATCAATAAAATAATATTAAAATACACAAATATCTTTTAAAAAATATATTTTATTCATCTAATCTGTAAATAATTTTCTCAGTCCGATTTTACCTTTTCGGTATATTTTTCGATTATTTTCGAGATTATTTTTTTTGATACGAAAATCTCAATTTATTCCAATAAATTCATATCTTGATCAATTTAACCCGAAATTTAATTATTTCTTCGTTATTGATCAAGATTTCTCATTCTCATATTTTTAATTAAATTTTCTTGTCCCGATTAATACCGAATTTTGGTCTTTTGACCATTTTGCCCTTGCACGTATTCGGGAATACCATTTAAGTCCTTTTGCATTTTTTAAATGCACTCGAAAATATCGGGTCTTACATAAAAAAACTCAAAGACTACAAGGTTACTCTTAATTAGATCTATGTGATAAGATAGAATATTAGAAAGATCTAGCATTGTCATATATATATATATATATATATATATATATATATATATATAAAGAAAGATAAAAATAAAGACCTGAATTATTTAATTATTCAATTTCCCAGCATTTATAACGGCAAAAGTGAACAGCATTTAAGCATGGCTAATATGCGATAAACTTATGTACCTGAAGAATTTCCTTTGCAACCGAAGCCTTACATGACCTGAACTACATCGACTCAGCTTCATCTTTTATTGTAGCTGAACCTAAACGAAGAAAACTTTCATCAATAATAAAAGCAACAAAATGAACATCGTAGTTGTACATATAGATGTTCATCCAAAGCAAATGCTCACCTTTTGAACCTTTAATCTCTGAATTTGTTCTGACATTTCTTCAGGTCTCGGCATACAGGCTCAACTCTTGGTACAATGAAGGAAAAGGAAAAGGAAAAGAAAAAGAAACTGTAAGAGCTTGCAATGTGAAAATAGAAAGATTAATCACCATAACAAAATATAACCCAAAGCACTTCAAAAGTGTGAGAGAAAGACGTCTAATCTCTAAAATAGCAGACAAATCAAGTTATTGTCCTCTGAAGGTGTGTTTAATTATTGCACCTCAAATTATCATGTGGCCGCTTTCATGTGGAGCATTTTTTATCTACAATTTCATTAATATATTAATATAAATATATAAAAATTGAACAAAGATTTAATATAAAATTAAATATATCAAATTTAATCTAGAATTAAAACAAACATGCATCTAAATAAAATTATAATTGTATAAATAATAAAAATAAATAGAAACAAAATAAAGCTAATAATTTAACGGAAAACAAACCCTCAACACGGTTTAATATTGGTAATAATTTATTTAAGAAAACAAATCCATTGACTACAACAGGAGAAGGAAGGTGAACTCATAGCAGGCTCAAAGTGAGATCCAAAACATTTTGGAGAAAACAATCACTAAAAATTGTATTTTGTTTTCTTGATTCTTTACATGTTGGTGTTAGCATTGAATTTGTGAGTTTCTTTTTGCAGTGTTTTGGGATTCAAGCAGGTAACTTCTGGCAATGGTGTTTTCCTCTCCGGGGAGACTCGAAACTTGAAAAGCCCTTCAAAACCATACTATGGAAACACCAATCCCATTTTTAAGCCCGATTCCAAGCCCAAATATAAAATCATTTTTGTTCTTTTGTCTACTTTATTCAAACTGTAAACAAATAGTAAATTCTTAACACTAAATTAATGGTACTGCTTATTAATTATTAATTCTTTTTATGCATGGCATGGAAGCTAGTGAGGAGGAGAATAAGGTTTATGAGGAGGAGTTTATCATTGGGTGGATGATTCTATGTGGGAAGATGAAAAGGAGTCAAGAATTGATGGAGGAGTTTGAGGCATTGCCATAGGTGTGTTGGGTAATAGTTTCTTTGGTGTTGAGAACTCTAACCTTGGGATTCATAGGAAAGGTCTTTGTGTTAGCTTGATGGTGGCAATTTTAGGTGAATGGAGAATAGTGGTTGAGTAAAAGTCGATTTAGATCAATTTAATAGATCAAAATGGATTGAATTAATTAATTCAATTCATTTAATACGATTCGATTAAAAATTAATTTATGAAATCAATTTAATCTGTTAAATTGATCAATTTTCGGTGTTATTGAATTAATCAAATTAATCAATCTTTTTTAATATATACCTTTAAATAAATTATATATAAAATAAAAAATCCATAATATCTAAAAATTATTATGTATGTTAGATTTAAAGTAGCGGTATATGAAAATTTAATAATTTGAATGCATATTAAGAAAAACAAAAATCAAAAAAATTGGTTTTCCAATTAATAAAATCTAGTCGGTTTGCTCAATTATTTTTAAAACTAAATCGATTAATTTGAATTTTAATTTTTCAAACAGATTAAAAAAAAAAAACACTCTCGTCCCAAAAGGGTATACATCAAATTCAATCCCGAAAAAAGCTCTGTTAATGAGGGCTGAGATGAATATGATCCTTATTAGTCCGGCCAATGAAGGGAAGTCTACTGCTATAGAGCTTAAGCATGTTGACATTGAGACTGGGAAGATTGCTACAGAAGGAAATTTCTGGGTTTGCATGATGACAAGTTGTGGCAACCAGATATGAGAGACAGGGAAGAGAAGAGAAGGTCTACAGGTAAAAAACCATGTTATTTTTTTCTAAAATTATAATGTAGAAATAAAATTGTCCTTGGCATTTAATCTTTTCTTCATTCTTTCTTTATTTTGATTTTTATTGGAGTTTTTTTAATAATTTTATTAATTTAATTTAACAAAGAAAATTATTATTTTAAAACTTAATTAAAAATTATATATATATAAATAAATAATAAACTCTATTATTTGAAATATTTATTTAATAAATTTTAATTATTTATTAATTTTACAAAATAATTATTCTATACGAATTTTAGTCTAATACAATTAGTATCCAATCTCATATTTAATCTATTTTCTATTTTTTTTTTGGGCTAATTTATCATCAATTTCTTCCAAACCATTCAACCTGCCCCGGACCTAAAAATATCTTCTCATAGACGCCCGACCTAAAGATATCACAATCTAATCCTTCCTCCCTCTCATTCTGTCTCTGACAGCTCCAATGGCAACTCTCTTATGCCCTTCTTCTCTCCTTCTACCAACAAAATCCTTTCTTCCAGTTCCTCTCCAACTCGCTGCACCACCTACACTCCGAGTAAACTCAGTGAGGCATTACCTTCCATCATCATCTTCATCATCAACTCGTCCTCCTCGTGTTATCAAAGCTGCAGCACTTGACAGTGACTATTCGTCTAAGAGGAGCAGCAGCAATGAGCCAAGAGAAACGATTATGTTACCTGGATGTGATTATAATCATTGGCTTATTGTTATGGAGTTCCCGAAAGACCCTGCTCCTACAAGAGAACAAATGATTGAGACTTATCTTAACACTCTTGCTACTGTGCTTGGCAGGTCAGACTTTCTGCTTTCTGGGTTTCTTTTGTTTAGTTAAAAATCTGAAAATTTTGGAATCTTGATGCAAGTTTTTGTGGGTTTTGCTTTGTTTTTTATGAAGTGTTTAAAAATTTCTCTTTTTGGTTTTCTGGGTTTGTTTTGTTTTGTTGGGAATTGTGAAGCTTTGATTAGATTTTTTGTGAGTTTTGCTTGGCTTTGTATTGAACTGCTGCGAATTTCTATTGTTTCCCTTCTATCATTCTGGCTTTTTACCAAAAACTTTTTTTTTTCTTTTATATATGCTTGTTTGGGCTTTCTGTTTATGTTCGTTTCCCTTGGTGAAACATAGAAAGAATTCCTTTGTTTAATTGTATTGAATTTAAGGTGGGAGTTTAGTATTAAGGTTATTTATCTAATTGTTTTAGCCTCAAGGTAATGAATAAAGATTGAGCCTTGAATTGAATGAAAGAAATGATTGAACAATGCATTGCTTTAAATTATTTTGATTGTTCATTATTAGTAATTGGCCAAATAGTTGAAAGTAGAGTAACGAGGAGAAAAATTGCAATTTATCTGGCTTATTATAACGACTTTAAGCCCACAATATAACAGTTTATCCTTAAAAATTGAGGCTACTTAGGACAGAATCTATGTCTTAGACCAGAATATACCTCTTTACCTGAATCTAGCACCTCAGCTTTTAGGAGCGTGGAAGGTTTGTGATTGAGTTACTCGTAGTCAAGAACTTAAGATCTTAACAAATTAGATTTATCTGCATTTTTGCATATTAGTAAAGCTCACAACTCATATGTCTCTTCTAGCTTTATAGCATTATTTTTGGCCATCCACAGTCTTGTTCACGGCCAGATATCATGGCTGAGCCTTTCTATGTATCAACTTTCTGCACTTCTTTGTATATCTGTTTAATCATTATGAGTGCATAATAAACTAACATACAATAACCACCATTTCTGTTAGTTATTGTAATAAAGAAATCTCAGATATGTATTTTTTTTTTTTAATTACAGCATGGAAGAAGCAAAGAAGAACATGTACGCTTTTAGCACTACTACATATACGGGATTCCAATGTACCGTATCAGAAGAAACCTCTGAAAAGTTTAAGGGTAAGAATATTTATCTGGCATTTTTTTTTTTTTTGTTTAAACTATGTTGTTATAGTGACTTAAGAATGAATTTTATTCTTTTGGATATAGGGTTGCCTGGAGTTCTTTGGGTGCTTCCTGATTCCTACATAGATGTCAAAAATAAAGATTATGGAGGTTGGTTGGGCTGAATCAACTTCAGTTAAGCAAAGAAATTTTTTGTTTCTCCGGACAGAGAATATGGTCATATAATATGCTTCTGTTTTTGTGTACTTTTAGGTGATAAATATATCAATGGGGAAATAATTCCCTGCCAATACCCTACTTATCAACCAAAGCCAAGAAAAGAATCAAAATATGTGAGCAGAAGATATGAGAGACGAAAAGACGGACCTCCAGCTGGACAGTTCCGACCAAAGCAAGCAGCAAGTCAGTCGGAACCATCATCTTGACAAGGTACCTGAAATGCCTTTCTATACTCCTCTTTTTTATATAGGTCTAAAGTTTAATTTTCATCATGCAAGTTGTTTTCTTTTGTTGGCAGTTCGTCAATGTTTATCTGCAAGGACAGGTGGTACTCGTCAAGCTGAATCATTATTTTGATCATTATTGGAATAGATTTCGCTGGGGTACTATATATCTTTTCTTTAAATTTTTCCCTGTAAAGTCTTTGTAGTAGTTTTATGCAGACAGATATAGACCTATATGAATTTGTGATTTGAATGTTGTCAATTGAGAAGTGTGTCGGCTTCATGCAGTTATGATTACCTTTGATCTTGCATCAGATTTATTTCCCATCTAAACTCTCAGCTATATGAATACAGTTGACCTTCCGGTAAAGAGATCGATTTTGTTCATATGTGCTTGCCTTGGTTTCCAGTTGCTTCTTTTCTCAGCAAAATTTGTGCATAAGAGCATATGCAGAGTGCTTAGATATAAATAGAATTTGATGAAAAGGCTGTTACTTGAAGAAAGCCTCCATTTATGTGTTAATTCATGAGTGTGGTGTGGGATATGTTCTTTTTACCAATCTTGAAATCAACTACTCATGAACCAAAAACTTGGTTAAGCCCTACTTCTTCCAGACACTTTTTCAAATGATTTAAAGAGAAAAGCAAACAGAAATTATATATACAGAACAATTTAATTCAACTGAAGAAAAAAACATCGAAGTTTGTTTCACAGTTTGTAAAGATTATTGGTACATTCAAATATACAAGTAAACATTCATATGAAGCTAATTTCTTCATATTATTTGATTATGTAACAGCTACTCTCTAGGAAAAAACTCAGACTCGTCGGAAACATCTTGGCCTAGGGCTCGTCGATTGTGTTCTTAGGTGTATGATATCAGTGAATCAACACCTTAGTTCTCTTCTCTCATTTCCTCCAAACTCCAAGTTTTTCAATGTTGCAGGGAAATGATTTCAACATGTAACAATGGCTAACTTCCACATACCTTATTCCCGGCATCACACACTGCACCAAATCCCACTCCACCTGCAGCCTTGCGAGGAACTTCAGACAAAGACCCTCAACCTTCCAACTGATGGTTTTGCCATCCTCAAAGTTAGGATGCATGAATTGCAGGTCTCCATTTTCGATGCAAAGATACCGCAGATCACGAAGTGACTTGGGATTTATCCACATTGGTGTGGTTACTCCACGGTAATACCTTAGGTACAGCTCCTCAAGATGTGGTGCAGGAGACAAACCATCTAGTTGCCGGAAAATCTCTTCTTTCTCACATCCTTGAGTGTTGATTGACAAAACTTTCAGTTGTTTGAGCTGAGACAGAACAGTCAAATCCTCTTCTGCAATGTCACTCTCTTCCCGTATATTTACTCGCAGTACTTTAAGCTGTACCAGCCCTTGGAGCTCTCCCAGGCGACATCCATTCCTGTGAGCTGCACTTGGTACTGTGAATCCAGATAGCTCTTGAAGATTTGAGAGCCTCCCTAGCCCCTGAGGGAGATATTGGATAGGACAATAACTTATGTCCAATACATTTAACTTCTGCAGATTTATGATCGACGAGGGCAGTTTCTGTAGGTTGTTGCATCCAGTCAAAACCAAAAGCTGGAGGTTCTGGAGCTCTCCGATTAACTGGGGCAGTTCTTTCAGGGCTGCAACTCCTCTTAGGTTCAGATATGCTAGGCGTTCAAGGGAGATGATCCAACGCAATAGTTTCTGAATGGGAATGTTTTCTAGCTTATTCTGTGAGAAATCCAACACCCTGAGGGACTTCACTCTGAACAGTTGGATGGTCCTGTCAAAGCCAACTGGAGAGGAGCTCATCATCAGGAATGCTCGGAGCTTTGACTTTCTATTCAGTGATTTCACATCTTCTTCTCCTGTAAAACCCAAACGCCGGGATTGTATAGCAGGTCTTAGCTTGCCATGTTCATCAAAGCTGCAAAAGGCCTCCTCTCTGGCAATTTTAATGGTCAAGTCTCTGACAA
The DNA here is from genome assembly GCA_033439115.1 of Firmiana major. Taxonomy (NCBI): domain Eukaryota; kingdom Viridiplantae; phylum Streptophyta; class Magnoliopsida; order Malvales; family Malvaceae; genus Firmiana; species Firmiana major. The sequence continues at coordinate 68,088,956 of CM065905.1, forward strand.
GATCATGCATCTTGCAACTGTAGACTCTTCCATCGAAACCTCTCTGCTTGACAACTTCAACGAGGCATCTACTGATGAGCTCCGACAGGTAATCAAATGCCAATTCTATTGCTGTTCTGGTGTCCTTTCCCTGGATGAAACCCTCTCCAACCCACCAATGAACCAACTGCTCAGCACTTATCACTGAGTCCTCCGGATAGATGGAGAAACATAGTAGGCACTGCTTCAGGCGAGTAGGCAGCTCATCATAGCTCAATTGTAAGGAAGCCATTACTGAGCTTTCACCTTCTCTAGTTGCCAATTCGTCGTGGAAATTGTTATAAATCCGTCTCCAAACATCAGTTGACAGAGTTTTTGATTTCAGCAAGCCTCCTATCGTCTTAATAGCTAGCGGTAGTCCACAGCATTTCTTCACTATATCTTTCCCAAGTTCTTCCAACTCATTGTGCTGTTTTGCTTCCTTTTCTGAAGAAAATGCAATCTTACAGAACAAAGCCCAGCTTTCTTCTTCATTGAGTATTCGGGGTTGGTGAATTCGAGCTTTCTCCACCCCCATCTCTATGGCAACACTTTCTTTCCTTGTAGTGATTATCACAGCACTGCTCTGCCCCTTCCTCTTGGGTAGTCCAGCAAGTAATCTCTCCCACCAGCCATGAACACTCCAGACATCATCCATGACTATCAGATAGTCCTTACCTTCTAGAGCTTGTTTTATCTTTGGAAGCATTTGACCCATATCCAGTCCAAAAGTATCCTCTCCCAGTTGTTTCAGCATGGTCTTCATGATCTCTTCCTCATTGACAGTCTGAGATATTGACACCCAAATTCTCTCCTCAAATCGCTCGAGGATCAGATCATTGTTGTATATCTTCTGAGTTATGGTTGTTTTCCCCAACCCCCCCATCCCCACAATCCCAACTTGGTGCAACAGTTTTTTTGTAGGAAGAATCCACCCTATAATCTTCTGTGTGTCCTGTGCCAAACCAACTATGCTGGATTCATCAAAAGCTGGCGACGTCCACCTCCGAACTATGCTACCTCCATCATCATGGGAACTCTGTCGTCCAATTGTCTTGAAATAAGTTTTCAAGATCTTGTGCATGTTCTCTATCCGTTCATTGATATCTTTCAGCCTTTTTCCGGTTCGATGCTGAAAGATCATCTTCCGTGGAAGGAAATTGTTGCAGCGAAAAAAATCTTCTTGGTATTCAGCTCTAAGTAAGCAATCTGTCAGAATATCCTCCGCATCATAAGTCAATTCTCTGATCATGCTTAAAGTTGTCTTCACGGTTTCCTCCTTCCTTTTCAGCTTGTTAGCATCAGCAAGAAAGGATTTCATCAGGTCAAGCTGCGTCTTCAGCTCCATGAATTGCCTTCGGAACTCAAGTAGCCGACCACTGTGTTCTTTCAGAGCATCAACCAACTTCCCTGCTACAACTTCTATGATAGCATCCGCCATCTTTTTCTGTTACAAACGTGCAAAATTCAACAGTAAAGCTTTAACATCACCAACTGTTAACATTTTCTTTGTGAAGTAGTATGGTTTAATGCAGATAAACATTAACATTCTCTACCCTATTGGATTCAATTAGACAACCATAGCTTTTCGGTCACGATTCTATTAGAGATAGCACGTTATAAGCATTATTTGTTGTACAGATTAAAAAATATGAAGAAAATTTATACTGCATTGAAGATGAATTCAAGTACTTACTCAGATGTACTTTGAGGAAACTTTCTGATTGTCCGACTCTCCAATCTGTATGAGCTTTAAATCCTGAAAATTTTCAAGCTTTTGTAAATTGAAGCAAATGGATAACCAACCTCACAGAAAATACATCTTGAGCATAGCATCAACTTTTCTCAGATGTTTCTTTCAGTTTTTATGATTATCTCCAGTCCCTATGAACTCTAAATCCTGAAGTTTTGAGGTTTTGTGGATTTAAGCAAATTGATAAGATCAACATGAAGATAAATTCAAGAACTTACTCAGATGTTGTTTTGAGATAATATACTTGAATCCGACGCCAACGAATTTCAAATCCTGATAAAATATCAAGTTTTGGGAATCAAAACATGTCAGTGATCACTTCTCAAAAACCCCCGGAGCATAAAACAACTGGAAGATATAAACTTGAAAGGGACATTGAGAACATGGATCAAACCTGCTGAGGGAAGCTGCTTGACTCAACAGAGAGAGGTAGTTCATGTTCCTTGCAATCTGAGATCTTATATGGTAAACAAAGCATTGAAAAAGCTACTTCTTCCTTGAAGTTGCTCATGTACTTTCCTATCCACCATCCAGTTCAAATGATTGTCTATTAAGACTAACATTCAATGCTGTAAAATAATGGTTTCAACACAATCCACTGAAATCCCAGGTTTTCTCTAGTCTAAACAAGAAAAATAGTTGATGACAGCCGATCATTGAATAGTATAGTGGATTTTCATTTTCCATCCTTACTCGTTTGCATTGAATTTTTGAAGAAATTCAAAGGCTAAATGGGATAACGGTCCTACCACTAGATTATGCACTAAAAGCCTACTTGTTGACTGAATCTGGAATTCATTGGCGATTAAGAACATTATATAATATCTTCTTAATTTTTCTAATCTCTTTTCACCATCATTCAAAATGAAAGTTTGAGTAACAAAATTACAACCATGTAGACATGATTAATAAGTGAAAATAAATGTTTAGCATTGCATCTTCAATATAAATGGATTACAGAAACCTTTCCAAGTGATTACATATTGCAAAATTAATCTTTAAAATTCAATTCAATTTAATGACTGCAAACTCATAAATTATCAAATCTCGAATCAAACACATATCAAAGGCGTGTAAGTAAGTTATTCGAACATGAGTAATTCAAAATAGACCGAATATTCAATCCTTAGAACTTAAGTTTGAACTTATAATAATAATAAGTCACTTAAATTTTGGTAATTAATTATTTATATGTATTATAATTTAAATATATTTAAAATAATTTTGAAGCATAATAATCTAAGTGCGTTAATGTAAAACAATTTAATTTTAAATTTTTTCATATATTTTTATACTATTTATGCTTTTTTAAACACTTAATTCCAAATGCAATCTTAATCCATGGCGTCCTTTTTCCATTACCATTTTTTTCCATATGTTTTTTTCTTCATTCTCTCCATTTCTTCAACCCTTGACTTGCCCGTGTCACACCATGTCTCGTTGACCAACAGGCTTCAACGTGGGGTTCGTTTTTCACCTTTTTCCTTTTACTTGGAAAAGGGCAAAAAAGTGAGAGAGAGAATAAGAGACATTGGTAGATTGATTTAAGAAAGAGAATGCAACTATCACGAGTGCCTAACTCCATTTTTCAGTCTTCCATTGATTACATTTCAAGTGAAAAAAACCCCACTTTTCTTGTTATCGGTTTTTTTTTAAGATTAAATTTGATCACATGGGATCTATTAATCATAAAAAGGATTGAACATGAAGTTTCTTCCAAGGAGAATTAACCACAATTGAGACCATTATTCATAAGTACTTTGATTAATGTTTCATGTTGCATGCTTTCAGACCTAATTACAATGAAAAGGTTTGTTAACTCTTTGTTTATGAATGAATCTGAATTTTGGTTAATCGATTTAGTGGTTGATGTATGTATATTTCACTTAAAAAAACAAATTTAAATCTTCTTTTTTGAGAGATTCATGAATTATTGTCTATATACACTCAACAATGATTGAATTTGACTTATGTTAGATGAAAAGCGTGTGGCTTAGTTTTTAAACTATTATTGTGCTTGGAAAATGGGGTGAAACCCTATTTCTAAGTCTCCCCATTGTTTTCCATAGGCCATGATTCAGCCAACTGATTATTTCACATGGTGAATTAATAAGTCAGCCAAAATCTTGAAAACATGAAAGAAAAATGGTGGTTATTTATGTGTGTTCCTCTAATTAATGGTAAAAATTGCCAACAAAGAGAGCTTTTCTCAGGGGAAGCTATGCTATGGCTTTTGTTCCTTCCTCAAAGCCAATTATTGTCTGGTTAAAAACAAAACAAACAAACAAATTGTCTGCCAAATTCTACTCATGTTTGGTGTTTTTTATAACATCTTGATCTTTTCTCCTTTCCTACAAAAAAAGTCGATAATATACCCCCACCCTATTACCCTTAAATAGGTGTTCTTTTCGAATAGAAAAAATCGAAATCTGAAAATAAAAAATGGATTATAAGGGTTAGGTTTTGAATTTTAGATTTGTTAGATGTAATTTTTTAAAAATGATTGAACGAATTATTCGAATTAATCATATTCAAAATCTCAATTTATATATATTTATATGTTATTAATAATTATCAATATTATCATCATTTCTTTATATATGGAATATGCTTAAAGCAATATCAAGCAGGTATTTATGAAGTTTATGCGAATCAACTCGAAATATAATGAAATTAGCTAGGTTAATTTATCAGCTTATAAACAAACAAATGGTTTATTTAAAAGAAGAGAGAAACATCATATCCTACTAAGAAGAAAAATAAAAGAAAATTACAAGCTTTCTTGGGATATTTTAAGAATTTATCTTTTTCTTTAATTTCTGAGTTTTTTTTTTTTTAAGCTGATGGGTCTTATAATAGGAACAAGCACTTCTCCCTTTGTTAAAATTGTTGTAGCTAGGCACATCTGTAACATACTTTAAAATTTAATTTAAATGAGATCTGTTTTGAGATTATAGTTTTTAAGATATAGCTTATATGTTTCTTTGATAATTATGTTTTATTGGTAAGAGAGAGGAAAATAAAAGTTTAAGAGAAAACTGTGATCTATTTTAATTAAGTGAATTTCAGAGTTTGTAAACTAAAGAGAAGAAAGAAAAAATTTATAATATTATTTAAAATCTAAATTACATATAAAATTAATTACATGATTTATTTTAATTGTTTATTTATGTGACATTTGTCCCAAAAAAAATCATAAAAGAAATTCTTGGATTGTTGAAGGTATTGAAACTTACAAAGTGTTGATGGAAGTGATAAGTAGTTTTTATCTCGATAAAGATGAGAATAGAAATTCTTTGGATTGTTGAAGGTATTGAAACTTACAAAGTGTTGATGGAAGTGATAAGTAGTTTTTATCTCGATAAAGATGAGAATACAAATCTGATCTCTGAAAATGCACTTGTTAAAAAGATTTTAACATTTCATGTTCTTGATCTGAAATGAATTAATTTAAAAATACCCTTAATTTCACCCATAAAAAAAGATATTAAAGATTTTTTTGTGATCATGAATTGAATTGAAAAAATAGAAGATTTGTGACATCGAGCTCTAACAATATTATAAAATTGACTATATTATATTATTTGTCAAAGTTATTCTTAAAATTTTGAAGATAAAAGATGAAATTCATTTATTATTATTGTTACTCGATTACAACGGTAACGAATTATTGACGTCTTCATCTTGATTTTTGTATCACGTGCTACTAAAGATTCTGTAAGAAAAAGAATGATTAGAGAGACGTAAGGGTTGCTCTCTGCATTAGCATTCCGATACTTAAGTCAGTCAAAAAATTGGGCAGAGTTTCAGTAGGAAAATTCAGACTTAGGTTAACGAATCGTATCTTACCTCTATTTATAGAGATTTACTCTGTCATTAATTACATTTTTGTCTTTTTTATCTTATTCAGGACTTATATTATTTTTCATATGTTTTCTTCGTGCGCAACGTAATACATTCTTCGCGCGCCACGTGACGCACTTTTATTATTTTTTTATTATGATTAATAATTATAAATGTATATACTATAAAAATTAAATATGAAATGTTTTTTATATATTTTTTAACTTTTTTCATTTTTAATTAAATTTTATTTTCCTTGTACCAAAGTAATGTTATTTAATCCAGAGCATAACGAGAGCCAAATTACTGGCATTTATCTAATATATGGAGCTTATTAGACTTTGTTTATAAAACAAACTTTAATAAATTAGACTAGCTAATTATGAATCTCTTCGCTTATTAAAGTTGTATTGAGTGAATAAATAATTATTCAATATATTTTTAGTGAAGTTTTTAAAATTTGAAAACAACATTAAAATAATGATATATATTTTTTAAAGAATATTAAAAAAATAAAATATAAATAAAGTAAAATATATGTTATTATCTTAATCTTGCTCATAAAATTTACAAACTCCAATGTATTAGATAATATTCCGTGAGGAAATTATTTCTAAAGTCTTTGATCTTTTTCTAATCTTTTATTTCGATCCATAACTAAAAATAGGTTTTTTTAAACAACCAGTTATATTTTTATCAGTTTAACTACTCATTTTTAAATCCATTCATTTATTATCACGTATTTCATTAAAATTTCAAAAGAATACAAAAGAAATCAATTTACCACATAATACTTTGATAAACATTCAACTTACAAATTCAAAAGGTTGGTTTAATAGTATAAAATTTCGTTAAATTTTTAAGTAGAGACAATTTATAATTTAAAGTTTTATGTTTAAATTCTCACGCGATTAAATTTGAAATTTTTTTTATCAACGGTGACAATTAAATTAGTGATTTATTCAAATTTTGTAATTAAATCGTGAATAAAAATGAAATTTTATGAATTGATGAATTTTATTTCCAAGTTTGTTAATGTTTGTTATAAAAATTCGCTTAGTCATTATATTAATTAGTTCTATAATTAAATAGAAAAGTAAAAAAAAAAAAAAAACATTAATTTGAAGAAACCTATATTACCTAAGAACATTAGATTTGGGATATCTTATTACAGTAAAGATAAGCAAAAAGTTAATGCCGTTAATGGAAATCTCATTATTTTAACAAAGCATGGTGGCTATGAAGATTTGCTTGTGTTCATCGAAGAAATAAACAACATCAATTCTTAATCATACTATTAGTAGACATAATAATGATTAGCAGTGTTTTTTAATTACCATGCTAGTTCTAAAGGTATTCCTTTGTTTTATGGTCTCTTTAGGCTCCTCCTTCTTCCCTTCCAGCTTCTCATTATTCCATTATCTTACTCATCTTTTTAAATAATTATTTTATTTATTATCAGTGAAATTTTATATTTTTAAAATTGAAGATAAAATATAATATATATATATATATATCATTTTATTTATTTATTAATTTTTAATATTTTTAAATGATATATATGTTATCATTATAAAATTTAAAAACTTAAATAACAATACATTAAATAATTATCTATTTTGTAATGACAGCATATCCCGTTCATCTTTGTTTAAGGGGTTGATCAAACATTTTTTTTTTACCGTACAATGCTTTTACTCCATTGGAAAGCCTTTTTATACTAGCATTGAAATCATAGTTTAACGGTATAATTAAATATTGATAATGAACTAATATGGCAATGCATAGTAACCAATTTAATTATACATTATGTGTCTATATATATATATATATATATATATATATATATATATATATATATATATATATATATATATATATATAAAGAGATCTGTTATTGAGTGTCTTAAGTATATGATTAATTAATATATTATTCATCCTAATATTTTTTTCAAGAAATGCGATAATAGAATATTAATATACTGATTTTTAACTATTGAGAGAAAATATTAATTAAGATCTTAGTTTTAAAAAAAAAAATTAGGATATAACAAAATTTTTATATATAATATAAACATATCTTGTCCTCAGTTAAAGAATAAAAAAAATTCTCAAAGTCATCTCTATAGATAATTAAAGATAAGTACTACTATTTTTTTTTTAACCTCATTCACTTATATGACTTTTGTCATTCAATAAATAAATTTAGAAGATGTCTATTACTAAGAATCCTCACTTGCCGAGGAATAGACCAGTTCATGTGAGGGCTTAGGCCGGCTCTATGCTATGTAACAATAAATTATATACAAGTGCAAATTTAATTCGATCCGAAAATTCAATTTTGACTTTTTGTCTAAACTCGTTTTTGTTTTGAATTGTAGGACTTAGATTTAGCTCGAAAATATTTTTTATTTTTTTATATTTTTATTTTTTGTTTATTTGCTTTTTAATTATTTTAATCCCTTTGAAATTTAATTTGATTTTTTAAAATTTATATGTTAATTTTCATAATAAATATATAATCATATTTATTAATTAATAATATTTTATATACATATAATTACATCATACTTAATAAATAAATTTAAAAAATTTAAATATAATTATAATTAGGTCTGACTCGGGTTTCGAAGGCTCAAATCTAGGTCTAGGCCCAATTTTTTATCAAGCTTAAAAATTTGTCAAAATTAATTTATTACATTTAATATTTTTATTTAAATTCGATCAAATATCGAGTTGCTTTCAAATTTAAGCGAATAGTCCAACCTTTGAATAAACCTATTGAAAAATCCATACATAAGAATCTATTTCTTAATAAAGGGAAAATTTTGTCTACTTCCCCCAAAAAGAGAATCAAAATCAAACTTCGTTAAAATTATAATCTAGTGTACACTAATATATATATATATATATATATATATATATATATATATATATATATATATATATACATACACGAACGCACAAGCAAGTAGTAAGACAAAAAATTATTTGATTTTTTAATCTAAATACGAAGATATGACATTAATATAATATGATATGAGTTAATATTTTAATAAATAAACATGACACAAATAACCGAATTATCATATTTAAAGATAATTCATCCCAATAAGTTATGGGTATATACTATAAGTTGAAAAAAATTGATAAAATCAAACAATTAAAAAAAATGCAACACAATAATATTTAAGAAGTAGAAAAAGAATTTAAATTATTTGTTTTGTTAAAGAAAAAAGGAGTGATGGTCTTTGGAGACAAAAGATTCCATAGTAGAAAGAGGTCAATCAAACGTCACCCGAGGGGACCTACGTGACCCACACGTGGGCCAGTTCCCAACCGGAAACCTGCTTTTCACCCTGTCCCATAACTTCAACACAATCCAACGCTCGTGACCATCTGACCAACCGGGAGTGCCAAGTTGCCAGTCAGCTTTGGTCCACGTGTGTGAAATCATTTGGCCGGGTCACCTACTTTAGGTCCCCAGACCGTAATGCAATCATTACCCCTACAGATAAAATGCTTTGTCCAGTTGAGTCCGGGACCTTGTGGTTACCGTCCTCTCAGCTCTCCTTCCCCAAAGTGGCAAAAAAGTAAATAAAGAATCTGTTTTGCCCTTTTTGTGAGTATTTTTTTTTAATTCTCTTAATTTTTTAATAAATTAGATAATTTTAAACACATATAAAAAATAAAAATAAAAATAAAAATTAAAAAGAATGATGATTAGAGTTTCCGGCTAAGTTATATATGATTTGACAAAATTTTATAAATTTATTGTGTTTGATGTATAAATAAAAATTTAATATAATAATTTATAAAATTTATATATTTGATATAAAATAAACAAACACACATATATATATATATATATATATATATATATATATTATCTAATTATGAAGATTTACAAAAGGATAGAGAAAAGTTAGAATATGAACTGGGGGCGGTGAAATGACGTATTTACCTTTCAGTCACTAATCTGACAATATAGGGACTCTGAGGGTTTCGGTCTGTTTGACTGCAATATGCAACCGTTACATGCTTCAAGTCTGTACTCTATAATCCAAGTTTAAGATTGAGTTATGTTTTGACCAAATTGCCCTTTCATGGGAAATTAACCTTAGTTCTATGATCACTGTAATTAGGGTTAGGGTTTCTGATAATGATTTTGCTTGCCTTGGAGCATCATCCTTGTGATGAGATCTGAACAAGAAAGATTGAGATTGATTGAACTTTGCCCATGCAACAATTTGGTAAGGGGACCCATAAAGTGTGAATTATTTAAGTATTGCTTGTGAGAAAAGAAAAACAACTTCGAAAAGAAAGATTATTTTATTTTATTTGTAAAAATCTTTAACATCTGATAATCACAAAAATTTTTAAACAGAATTATCTTATAATTCATCTTTCAAAAATGGAATAGAATTATCACAAATTTAAAATTCAAAACAGTACATGATTGGATATTACATTTTGCAAATCAAAATCGGGATATTATCTAAATTAATTTAATTTATTTCATTTCTAAAAAAAATGTTTTCAATCTTTTTGTAATGAGAAGTATTTCATTCCTTAAGCTCATATCAAAATGCAAAATATAGTAAGAATATTAGAGAATCATATGCCATTGAAGCAAATGGAATGCAAACAAGCAAGGAATTTGGTATAGTTGTATGCTTTTTTAGCCAACTAATAATAGAAAATTTCATGTATCAAGCCTATCAAATTGGCCCAAATCTTACCAATTTTTAATTAAATGAAATAAGATTTTATTATTTTTGAACCCCTACTTGACAAACAAACCAGTTTCTATGCAACAAACACCCAACAATTATGCACAAAAAACAACACAAATAATGCAAGATTGCATCATACCCAATGGACCACACCATGTTTAAAAGCTTAACGCAAGAAGAAGCAAGGCAACAAATGAAAGAAAAATATCAATCAAACCTAAGCATATTTAATTAAAGTTCTTTAGGTGATAAACCCTAATAAGAAATAACCACCACTTTCTGTTCTTAAATTGGCCCCATTCACCAACCAAGGACAAAAGAGTCATTTTCTTTTTTCTAACCCTTTTTTACAGTCTTTTCCACTTATTTTTTTGCATCCTTCGCCTTCCATCTCTCTAACAAGCTAACAGCCATTGTTATTTCTTTTTCTCTGCTTTATCTTTTTCCATCTTTCTATGCATTTGAAAGGTCATCAATGGCACTCTTTAGCAGTAGCAGCAAAACCAGAGTCTATTTAACAAGAGAACTGCTTTGTTTTTCCGTAGCTTTTTGCTTTCTTTTTTGCTCTTCTTTTTCTTCTTATTCTTCAATCCATGATCTTCTTGTTTCAAGAGGCTTACCAGCAGGGCTACTGCCAAAGGAAGTGAAATCCTATACACTTTCAGAGAATGGAACCCTGGAAGTTTTCCTCGATGGACCATGCATGACCAAGTATGAAAACAGGGTGTTCTTTGACAGTGTTGTGAGGGCCAACCTTACCTATGGCAGCCTCATTGGAGTTGTTGGGTTAAGCCAAGAAGAACTCTTCCTTTGGTTACCTGTTAAAGACATCATAGTTGATGACCCTAAATCTGGTCTTATTTTGTTTGACATTGGTGTTGCTTACAAACAACTCTCCTTATCTCTCTTTGAAGAGCCTCCTGATTGTAAACCTCAAGGTAAATCCATGCCTTCCTTTTTTTTTTTATAAATTTGCTCAAAATTAAAAATAAAAAAAAAACTCCAGCTTTTTTCAAGAGTCATAGGTAAGATTAATTGTAATACAAGTTAAGTAACACATTTTACATGTTTTATTGGGTTGTTTAATGTTAATTGTTTTAGTTTTTAAGAAATAATATTTGAGATCCGAATGCGTATAATTCTTTTTATATCCGAAATTTAGATTTTTCTAGCAAGAATTATGGCTTATTTGTGGTCATTGAAGTAGGGTTTCTCTCATTGGCCAAAAAAAAAGTTGGGTTTCCTTTTTGCTTTCTTGGATTTTAATGCCTGGGGTATGTCCGGTTGCTCCAGTTACATTCATTGGGTGTTGTTTGCTCTCCTAGTCAGTTTCCTTTTTCTCTTTTCCTTTGTTGTTTGTATTATAACTTTTGCATTTTGTCTAATTCCTAAAATTACAAAAGAAAAAATATTTGTAATATTAAAAAAAATTGTAAAAAAAAAAATACATTTCAATAGTACAAGGTACAAGTACGAAAAGCCCAGAACCCTGGTGACAGAAAAATAAATATCCTAATTTTGATTTTTTGAAAAATAATGGTTCTTTTTTTCAGGAATATTAAAGAATCAAGCGAGGAAGGAGAAGGGGCTTGAGGCTGTGAGATAGAAGAAGTTTCCAAGCTGTTGCAACTTTTGTTTTTCGTTTTTTTTTCAATAAATATGTAATAATTAGTTAATTACTTAGGTTTTTCTAATTACTTAGTTAAATATCAGTAATTTTAGATCATGTTTAGGAGTTGTAAAGAAGTGGATTTCTTGGAATCTAATGTCCTAATCGAATTAAAAGGTCTAATCTTCTTTTTTTCCTTAGTTTTTTTTTATGTTTCAAAAATTCGTTTTTATACATTGATAGTAATTTCTTTTTTATTTTAAAAGAAAATTTAAAAGATTATGAGTTTTACTTTTAATTATTTTTCATTATTTATTTTTTATTCATTTAAAGGTAAAAGAAATTAAATTAGCACATAAATGCTTATTTATCTATCCTTTTTAAAACATATATATTTATTCTCTTCTTTTTTTTTCATTTGTTTTATTTTTATTTTTATTTTTATTTTGAATATTCTTATCTAGAAAGATATATCACTAACTTGTAACTTGATCAGACTTCAATTCGGAGAAAAAGCCGATCAAGAATTCAAAATCTCTCAAAAATCAATTACCTTAAATGTTTTAGATTTATGATAATATTTAATAAGAATATATAAAATAAAAAGATAATATTTAGCATTTTGTTTAACTAGGGATTTATAAAAAAAAAATGTTAATCTTTTCAAAATTCTGAAGCTATATTTTATTTGGATATCAGTTGCTTAACCATTAATAATTAGAAACTTTTCATCTACTAAAATGTTTAGCCTAATAATTGGTTCATGGAGTCTGTTTAAAAAAAAAATCAATAAATTTAAAATTCAAATTTAAATATTTATTTTTTTATTTTCAAATTATGATATAATTTTCATTAAAAAAATAATACTTTTAGCAATGATATTTTTTAATAATAAAAAAAAAATCCTCTCTTCACGGCAAAATTTGTGTTGGCCTAGTTCACATATCTATGTAACGCTTTTTTCTTTCGTGGATTTCGCTATAAAGTTTCTTTAATTAATATATTAATTAAAACTTTATTTTAATCTCTCCCTCAATACTATATTATATACGATTATGAAGAATTTTATTTCCACCATTCTTAATTTATTATTTACGCGGGAAAAGTGGGCCCAATGTCTCAATTTTTGTATTGTTGAAGGGGACCCACAAGTACCTAGTCCTTGATGGAGGGTAACTTTTGTTTTCGTTCAGCCATTAATCTTGGCTTTAGCATTGTCATATAAAAGATTTTTTTTTAATTTTTTAATGTTTAAAATTAATTTTTATTTGTATTAACTTAAAAAAAAAATTGATGTGACGAAAATTTAAATACAAAATTTTTAATTATATAAAAATTATTCTCATTTAAAAATTTAGTGAGATTTTACATTATTAAATCAACTTTTTAAATTTTTACGACATAAAGACTTTAGCCTCTTATATATGAACCTACTATTAAGGTGGACATGTGCTAATGTTTGTATCAAATTGTATAAAACATAAAAATAATAATGCAGTTTGTTTCAATATAATACAATTAAATTTATATAGATTTTATTAAAATTTAATTTGTCTACTTTTTTATCATTTTTGTGTCAAAATTTGATAAGTTGTATATTTATGCTTATATTTATTTCATTTCAGGTGGTGTAAAAAACATAACAATTATCATGTTATAATTGGTGTTAACATTATAAACGTTAAATTAATTTTTCAATTTTTATTAAATTTATATATAATTTTATATTAAAATTTTAATCTATATTATTTTTATGTCTTTTTTATATGTTTTATAGCATACCACTGTATCGTGTTTTTAAATTATTAGATTTACTTTTTTATACTCTTTTAGATTGATTTTTTTTGCATTGCCTTCTTTTTCTTCTCTTTTTTTTGTAGTACATTGCCTTACTATTAGTCCCATTGAACTTGGATACAAATGAAATGTTAATGATTTATTTAGATGCAATAATAAGAATTTATCTAAATAAAGTAATAAAGTTAAGGAATTCTCTTGTTATATATTTTTTAATTGGTTTATATGTTGATGAATGAAATTGTAATTTTCTATGAAATCTAATTATTCCCAATGTAAAATTTTTTGTGTAATTTGTTTAAAAAGTATTGAGCTAGTGAATATGTTTCAATTCAATTCATACCTTTTGAAATTAGCAAAGTTCAATCCCAATTGACAAAATAGCTTCATATATTTTTTGTGACATAAAATTTTAGGGTTTTTTTTTTTTTGGCAATAAATCTAATAACAATCCCTTTTTTCACAAGGATTAACATTGCATGTGGTTATATTTACTTTCTGTTTGTGAGATTTGATTCAAATCATGTTATAAATTAATTCTAACATCAAAGACTTAATAAACAATAAATGTAAGAACTAAAATTGTGCATATTTTGAGAATTATTTGGGTGGTCAAAAGATGTTAGATATAAAGTTTTGATCTCACGAATGCAATTTCGAAAACATTATCATAATTTTTTGTGATTTTAATATTTTTTAAAGAGTTAATTACTGAATCCTTCAATCTCTTCCAACGTATTTTTATTTTTATTTTTTTCACATACGCTTTCTGAATTTATTATATATTGATGCAAATAGTTATATTCCTTCTAATAAAAAAGGTGCACCCTACCAAAAATAAATTAAGGAAAAACCCATTTTACCCATAATTAAATCGATATCCAACTAAGCTTACTAGCTTAGAGTATATATGAATTCAATAAAGACATTTGAACAAATCTACTTAATTAAAAATCACTTCCCCTAACTAATCAACATTACTTAAAATTCAAGCCCCTAAAGTTAGGAAATAGTAATTACTGTAGGACCTTCCCCTTTTGAAATCTCCACATATATATAATCTGCCCCTTGGCCCCCTCTTTTGTTGGTTGCTTTGTCCTTTAATATGCATCATCTTGCGAAAGGTCAGGTTTCTAATTAATAAATTAATCAATCAATTAATTAATTTATTAATTAATATCATTAAATGAGATCAAGCTTAAGTGTTAGCTAGTTATATTAAAGAGAGAAAACCAAAGGATTCTCAAAGGGAAAAAAAAAAAAAGAGGGTCATTATCTGGGGGGAATTTGTTTTCTAACCTTTTTGTTGGATTGTCATTGTTATACTACAATTCTGCAAGGATTAATTTTGTTATTGAAAATGGATTGATAATTTTTTTATATTGAAATATACTATTTTTTATGGTCCCCAATGTCATAGGTTCTTACTATATTGGATGCTGGTATCTATTCCTTTTTTTTATCTCAATTGGATGAAAACTCTCTTTATAATATTTAAGTTCGTATCGGGTTGAATTTTGGTTAATCTAAATTTAAATGAATTCAAGATTCAAATCAATATGAATTTGGATCAATTTGATTTCAAATCAATTCAGATTTAAATCAAATTAAATTTAAATTATTGATTTTTTTTATCAAATTGAATCGTTTGAATTTAGATTCAGATCAATTAAATTAATTTTTTGGGTCAAATTAGTTTTTACCATCGCTACAATTGATGGATTGTGAATGGTGCAAAGAAGATTTCTCTCAAATATGCACTCCACCCCTTATTAACATCTTCTTTTATGTGTTTAGATTGTTAATACAAATTTAAATAGAGATTTTAAATTTGAATTGGATCGGCTTCATTTTGACTAAAATAAAAATTATAATCGATGGATACTTTTTTATTAAAATTATAAATGAAGATATGAAATTGAATTAATGGGAAAAAGAAAAAATATATTTTTTAAAAAGAAATTTATTGAAAAATATGAAAAAATTAGTTTAAAGGTTCAAAGCATGGTTTAGGTAAGATTGTGAGGCAGATATAAATTTGGATTGAACTGATTTATAATGGGATATGTCTTATTGGGCTATTAAAGCCCAATCTATTATTGTGGGTTGGGTAGATTGCAAGGGTTAATTAAGTCTAAAAATATCTTGCAAGATTTTTGCATAAACACTGAGAGTTAGATTTGAGAAACTGGTCATGAAAATTTTTAATTTTATAAGGAGATTTATGAAATTGTCACATACTCACATGTATTATTTGATTAATTAAGTGTAAAAAATATGTATGAAAATTTCTAATTTTTATTATAATTAATAATAAAGTAACTCCAAATCCATTTCTTGATATTTAAGTAGCTTGTATATTTAATGCCAACCACAAATTTTATGCCTCCTAAAATCCTTAAAACAATTTCTCCATTTATAAGAATAGAAAAAAAAATTAAAAATGAAAATGCTCTAATTAAATAATAGAATAAGATATATTTCAAAAGAAAATAATTTAATAATATATCCATTAAATTTTTAATTTCATATTGATACACTTAAAAACATAACAAAATTAATGATGATCCATTTTTATAGCAAATTTAAACGTTTTTGTTGGATAAAAAGAAATTTATACCTTCACATGAAATAAGTATGTCATAAATTTGCTATTTTGGAGGTTTCTATTCATATATTTATAATAAAAAAATAAATTATTTGATATATTATTATTAAAATTTTTAAATTTCACAAGTAAAATTAATAAGGTATCAAATACGTTTAGGAAATTAAAAATTTTTCATTGTAAGTTAATCAAAAACAAATTCATAAAATATATATCATTTTCAACTTTATTTTTATTGTTTATTTTCTTTAAAATATTGGGAAACTACTTTTTTATTCTTTTAGTTTTAAATATCTAAGACTCAAACTTATTTGTATTAATTTTTCAAAGTTATTCACATGATAAAATAATAAAAATAAATACTAGAATAATACAAAAACTTAGTTCAATAATTATTAAATTGAAATAGTTATCATGAATCGAATTTTATTTTTAAAAATCTCATATTAAATATTGTATTGTATCTAGATGCAAAATAAATTGAAAATAAAAATAGGATTGAGTGAGTCGGATGAATAAACAAAGAAATAAGATTGATTTTAAATTCTTAAAATGTTCATTAATAATATATAATTTTAAATAAGTCTATATTTTTTCTTATTAATTTATTAACTAAAAGATCTAAATCTCTATATTTTTAAAATTTAAAATATTTAAAAAAATTTAATTCTAATAAATATGTATATTTTTTAATAAATTCAATGATATAGAAATATATATATATATATAAATATATATTCGGTATTTTACAATATTTATATATATATATTTTTTATAACTAGATTGCCTCGGGAGGAAGCAAGAACCATCGACCTCAAGCCTTTAGAATATCCTGTCCTTTCAACAAAAATAATAAATAAAAATAAAAGATTTTATGATTTTTTCTGAAATTCTTTTTTTATATTGGCCATGCCCATTATCCTTTTACGTCCTCTAAAATCGCTAATTCCGAAATAATTATCTCTCCGGAATATTTTCCTTTCCTCCTTGGAATCACCGATATGGGCGGAGGAGTCATGAGAGCGGCGGCGAAGTTCGCCGGATTGGGAATTGTTAACACCAACCTTCGTGGTGGTGTTCAGGTAATTCCGCCGTCTGCCGAGCAATCCGTTATGCGTGTTGCCGCCTCTCGTTCGGCTTCCTCTGCGGGTTCTATTTCTAGCAGCACGGTTTCCTCTGTTTCTGACATGAAGGCGTCGGAAAATCACAAGGTGTCTTGGGAAATGGTGGATGACTGGGAGTTTGCTGATGGTGTTGAAGAGAAGGTGGCTACGGCAGGGTCCACCGCCATATCCGACCGGGGAGAGCCGATTGCTCGGGTGTTGTTTGGCGGCGTTCCAAGCCTGGATGAGGCTAAAGAAGCCACTGCTGATTTGAAATTTGCATTGGACAAGTAAAGAATATTATTTTGAGAATTTTTTTTTTATCTATTTATATTACTCGAGATTGAATTTTGAAGTTGCTTATGATATCTTCACTTTGAGGGTGGGATGAATCAGTGCTGTTTGTAATTGGAAATGTGAAAACTATATTGTTATTTTTCAGGGTTTACCTGTCATCGCCAAATTCGTCTGCCATTGCTAAGGTGTCTCACCAGTCATTGCCTTCAAACTCTGAGGAGGCTAAAGATTGTTTTACTTGGAATGTCAATGCTACTTCAGTACCAAAACCTGCTATTCAGGCATTCAAATTACTCAATGAAAGTCCTGCAATTCAGGTTGTGCTCATAATTGCTTTGTTACGTGGAAACCAGTATAGGAGTTTCCCTCCAAAATCAAGGATTCTTGAGACTTGGGAAAATGTTAGATTTGTCTTGGTTTTCTGCATGTTTGAATAGTAATCTTCCAGGATCACTTTAATTCTCAACTTGGTATTTCTATACGTTGGAAAAATACTAGGGATGCTGATTTGATTGTTGATTTTC
Organism: Firmiana major; assembly: GCA_033439115.1. NCBI lineage: Eukaryota > Viridiplantae > Streptophyta > Magnoliopsida > Malvales > Malvaceae > Firmiana > Firmiana major. The sequence goes on from CM065905.1 coordinate 68,107,244, forward strand.
TGATCTTTTGATATTAGATTTACTTCCTTTACCTGCAAGTTACTATTTGGTTGATTGTTTTGGTTTTGCTTGAAGTCTGTTGTTGCTTCAATTGCTGCTGATTCGAATGTATGGAATGCTGTCCTGAACAATTCGGCTTACATGGAATTCATCCAGTCCCATAAGACCAGTGAGAAGTTTTGCACTTTGCTTTTATATAATTTTCAATGTTTGATGCATTTTTTACTCCTTTCCTGAATTTAAATATGAATGAGTTGCAGATGATGGATTTGAAGATCACGGATTCTCTGAATCTTCAGTAAAGATTGAAGAATATTTTGCTGCAAGTCAACCTAAAGACAGTGGAAATCCTTTTTCAGATTTTCTCCAGAACGTCAAGACAACTGTGGTCGAGATGGTGAATAAAGCAACTGATTTCCTCCAGAGCCTTTTTACTTTACCCCCTGCGAAAGAAAATGCTGGACCAAACAATGTTGATAAGACGATCGGAGCTAGCATAATGGGATTGGCAGTGATGGTTATTATGGTTGTGCTTCTGAAACGAGCCTAGAGTAAAAATATGTGAATTTGCCGATCTTACAAACTCAAAATCATCATTTTCATTTGGATGCTTTATGGGGATTAAAATATGTAGTAGTAACTTGTAAAGTTAATTACTATGTCTTATACAGCTTTACTTGGTATTAGCCTCAGAATTATTTCTCATTTCTGCTTAAACATATGTATCTCATCATCTCTTCCATGATTCTGCACTTCCCCTTGGTGGTTTGCTTTGCATGCTTTTCTAGCCTTCTGTTTCTGCTTTAACAATGCCTTTTTGTTCTGAGCAGTTTTGGTATTGAATTGGGATAGAATATTTGAAAATGAAAATGGCAAATTCTGCCAACATGACAATGAAATTTTCAAGTGTTATTGTCATTTTCATTCAACTAATAGTACATGTCTGAGTGTTATAGAGTGGCAAATTCTTGGAAATTTCATGGGGAAAGCTATGTTACCAGAATTTAGTAAACCTACAAAACAGAATAGCCTGGAAAAATTTTCAATAGGGTTTGTGAAAGAGCAAGACCAGCTTCACTGAGGTATTTCTCCATGCTCTAGACACCCCTGTCATTGTCCCGTTTGAGCAATAAACATAGATTTTTAGGATTTATACTGTTCTATTATAAGAAATCTACGATGTGAAAGTTTTGTGTATTGAATTAATCAATTTTTTTTAATAAGAAATTCCAAAAGCGTCGGATAGTTACCTATATTCAAGAGTGATGAAATTGTTTGATGGAAAAAGATTTATGATTACAATAATATTTGTAAGAAACCTTCATTTCCTTTTAAAGGAGTTTGCTATGATCAGAATTATACTTCTGTTAATGACTTGAAGACATGGAAAATTGATTTTATTTTTTTATTTGTTTACCAAGAAGACAATGTCATTGCTTTGCTAATTAGTCTATGGAAACCATAAAATTACATGCTATTATTTACTAGAAGGACTAGCCTTGCTCATTTTATGTTAAATCTATCATCAAAATTTGGATATGCAGATGTGCAAGGCGATCTAGGAACCTTATTTTTAGTTCTTTGTGGAAAACAAAATTTCCTATTTAATCATATAATGTGTTTAGTTATATATTGATGCTTCTTAGCCCTAAATTCCAGTTATTGCTTCACTTAAGTAACAATTTTCTATAAAATTTGTTACCTCTAGGGTCAATTTATACATCATTAGAGTGTAAAAGAGTTGAGTCGAGATAATATAATATTAGGTTTGAACTCGATTTGATTTGAGAATTCAAGACTCAAAACTCGATTTGAGTTCCATCGAACTTAACCTTTAAATTTCGAGTTTGAGTTGATAAAATACTTGAACTATTTGAGTTCAGTTGATAAGTTCAATTATAACTCGTTAAACTTAATTTATGATTTTTCACTATATAATGAATAAAATAAAAAATTAATAATAAAATAGTAAAAAATTTATATAAAAAAACTCATTTAAACTCTTAAATGGCTCAAATTGAATAACTCAAATGCGAATTTAACTTAAAAATAGATAAATTAAATTTAAATAACAATTTAATCGAGTTTAAATAACTCTTTAATAATTTAATTTGTTTAGAACTTGACCAGGCGTGACATTCTCCGCTAACCTTCTTGCCGGAGGCATTTGTGTCATTTTAATTCAGACATTCCAAAATTAGTAAATTTCATATTCTGTCACGTAAAGCCCAAATAATTTCACAAGATCCCTTATTTTCTTAAGCCCGTTGCTTTTTTAACTTGTGCTCACACCACAAAGGTCTTGAAACCTTAAACCCTGATTTCCCACTAATATCTCCTCGATGGCTTTGAGAGCGGCGGCGACGACTGCGATGGCTGCTTGGGCGGCTCCACGGGGGATGGGGCGACTGTTCTCGACTGCTTCACCTAATTCCTTCATGCCGCCGCCAATAAAGGCGATGGGGAATGGTGAAGGAACCCCCGGCCGAGAGCAAGCTCCTCCAAGTACCAACCTTTTTGTCTCTGGCACGTATCTTTTCTTTTCCAGCTATACCCATCACATTTTTCATGTTTTCTCGTGTTCGTTTAATTTTTTTTATTCTTTATTTGTTGGTTTATTGGGTTGGTTGCTGGGAAATTGTGGGAAAATGGAAGAAAAGTGGTTTCCTTTTACGGGTTTGATTTGATTGGTTCTGTTCTTTCCTGGGTTATCGGTAGATTTTGCTTAAATGTTGATTTATTGGTTGTTTTGCTGGTTCGATTGCTGGGAAAATGTGGGAAAACGTGTGAAAATGAGGAAAAATCTGTATGTGTTTTTTTTATCCTTTAAATGGCCCTATTCTTTTCTGGGTTATTAAAAATTTTACTTATATGCTATTTATTGGGTTACTATGCTCCTCTGATTGCTGGAAAATGAAAGAAAATTGTGTCTTTTGCTATTGTTTGCTTAACTGCTCAAGAAATGAAACCATGGTAGGATTGATATTTTCTCTCTCTTTATTTCATTTTAAGGAGGAAAAAAAGATATGATATTTGTGCTTTCAAATTTATTATTTGGTGCCTCTCTCTTGATGTGAAGCAAAAAATAATGTACTTTATTTGAAGAAGTATGAATTTCATCTGCAAAGTTAAGTCCATTGTTATTGAAGTAAATAGAGTGTAAGTAGCAAATGAGAAAGTGCAAGTTTCACCTTTCTTTGAAGAAGGAAAGAAAAGGAACGGATAGGGGATTGCAAACTTAACTTAATATAGAGTATGCTTAGGAGTCAAAATAATTAGAAAGTATGAAAAGTTCATTTGCTATAAGCTCATGAATCAATTGTACAGTTGATACAGTTTCAGTTGGTCTTCGTCTTGCAGTTGCTAATTCTTTTGGTTGATTACTTGACAAAGTTTAAGTGAAAATGAAAGCTATATTCTTGTAAGCTATTGAAGCTTTTGAAGAGTTAGCTATTTTTAAATTGAAGTGACGAGTCATTTAGTTCAAAGTTTGTATGTCATGACTCTCTACATTCACGTGAGAGCCACATTCATGGATCTGACATGTATTTGAGAGGGTTCTCTGGTGCATTAGCTTTTTGTTCATCCAGTTAATATGTAACATGTAGAATACCCTTTATCCTATGCTGGTGTTTTTCATCCCATTTATTTGAGGGACTAAACATTTTAAGTTCCTACAATGTTTTAATCTTAATGTTTTTTTTTTTAATTTTTAATTTTTTACCTTTCATGGTAGAAGGGATGAGATCAGTGATAGTCATATGGAAATATGGCATAAGGGGCTAAGATGCTGGGCAGGATGTTAGTTTCTATCCATGCAAACCCTTAATTTGTTGGCAGTCTTCTCTTCATTTTATGAGAACTTTTGCTCTTATTGTATATTCATGTCATTTTCTTTGTATGCCTTTTTCTCATTTTACATTTATGTATGTCGTTGTGTTCCATGTTAGATCTTCACAGAATAACATTCTCATTTGTTCCACCTACTTTCCCCATCCTTCCATGATCTGTTTTTGTTTCATTTTGCTTTCTCTTGCTGCCAGAGTAAATATTCTGTCAAATTAGAATTGAGGAGAAGAATTAGCTTGCTCAGCATTAATTATTTTGGAATAGGTGCTAGTTGAGTATTTGCGTGCAGTGATATTGGTGTATTTGCATTATGGATTTGGTTTTATTCAATTTCCAAATAGAATGCTCGGGGCATTGCATTGAACTGAAATATTAAGTTTTCTTTTTTGTAAAACATGGTCACTATATATATTAGGTCTGTTTTAGCCTGCCTCTAGTTTTGGTTTTTTGTTTTCTTATATCTTAGCATTGTAGGGCATTTTATCATTCTGTAATAGATTTAGCATTCCAGTCTTGGTTTTTACTTGTAATTGGATTTCTGCAAACTTGTTCAATTTTATATGTCGACTGGGGTCACTCATTTACCTTTGTTACTTATGATGTAATTTATTAGTTGATTTTGTGTTTAGGGCTTAACAAACGCAGTTCTTCAGAGAAACTTCGGGAAGCCTTTTCTCAATTTGGACAAGTAGTTGATGGTTTGTCTCCCTTACCTGCAAGATTGTTGAAAATTGTTTTTCTGAGATCAATAACCATTACTCTTTTTTGTGTGTTTACAGCTAGAGTGGTTACTGATCGAGTATCAGGATATTCTAAGGGATTTGGTTTTGTAAGATATGCCACCATAGAGGAGGCTGAAAAAGGAAGGGTGGGAATGGATGGCAAGGTGAGCTCCCCCTAGTTCCTTAATGTTCATTTCCTCAGGGAAGTTTTATGTTTTGATTTATCCAATTCCAGGGTTTGGGGTGCGCTTTTATTTTTGAAGGGTTAGATTATGAATATTTTTAAGCTTGTATGCTTGATGTTGTGCACTGAACTGTGCTGTAACAGCTTGGTCACACCTTTAAGTCTCATTTTTGTAGACTTTCGGATCACCTACCATTGGCATTCGGCATGTTTGTTTGTATTTTCTATATATTTTTCCTACAACAAAGCCTTTTCCAGTTAGCAGTTCCTGCCATAATGGATCATTGATCTCCTGCCTGAGCAATCATCACTGATGTTTAATATAGTTCAAAGATAGTTAGGAGATGAACACTGTGCTTTGCCAGCTGCACCCTTAAGATATTGTCGAAATTAAATATGTTTATTACTTTGTAAAAAACTTTACCAGGTCAGATCATTGAACCGTGCTTTTGCTGTTGTTTTGTTTAGTTTTCAAAGCACGAGTAGATTGGAGAAAGTAATTTATCCACATTCTCACCCTTCCTCCCTTGATTGTGGTAAATAATTTCCTGTTGTACTTTTGCAGTTTCTCGATGGTTGGGTTATATTTGCAGAGTATGCAAGACCTCGGCCAGAACGTCCTCCACCACAGAACAACATGACTAATTCAAATGGCTATAGTTCGTTTGGCCATGAATGACTCGAATAGTTCTGGAGCATGCTTTTTCATTTTTGATCCGGGACGGATTTACAATGGAGGCGATTTATCATGTCTTGCCAGAAAAAGGAAATCAATCTGGAGTTTGTAATATTAGACTTGAACTTAAATGCCATAGGCATATGATGGACAGATGTTTATTGCACAAGGATTTTAGGAAAAACAAGATTGAAAGGTGGAATCCTTGGAATAATTTTTCATGGATTCTCATGTCTACAGAGAACTCATTGCATTATTTGCTACTTCTTATAATGTTGTTTTCTACCACTTTGCTGACTTTGCTATGAGTTTAATTTACAAATTCAAAGCCTAAAAAAGTACTCTTATGTAAGACTTGATGCCAACATCTTCACATGGGGATGTATCTTAAAATTAAATGGTCGGTTGCATTGAAACGGGTTGAAAGCCTGTTGAGCAAGGAAAGAAAAGGGAAGGAATGTCAGACTCGGAATTGTACAGTTGTATTATGAGATCAATGTAAATATATATGATTAATCGTAAATATAGTATCATTAGATGAAAAATATGTTAATTAAAAGTATTATAAACATATGAAATTAGAATTAATAAAAGTAAATTTATGATAATTTTGTTATAAAATATGTTTATATTTTCAATAGAATCAATATTGTTACAAAATATGTGATAATTAGAATCAATAGAATTCCGCCTAATTCTATCATTTTCAATCACAATTAGGGTTACCATCAAAATTAAGCAATTGACCGAGTCTTAACGTTCAACTGTATACACAAAATAAGTAACCAAGTGTATATTATCTTCTCCAATAGATAGGAAAAGTAAGAACAGTCTATCCAAGCAGAAAATGATCCTAAAACTTGTCAAATCTGCTGGGAATCACATTCAACATTTCATATAATTCCTACCCTATCTGCAGTTCCTAGTCTTTTGCTGCTTCAAACACACCACTCTGACTTGACACTTTTTGTACTGTTGCACACGACGTTAATCGTCTAGATGAAGCTGGATACAGCGACTGCATACTGATTTCTGTGCAGACAGCTTATCCACAACATTAATTGCATAACAAAAAAAAAATAAAAAAAATTGCAGTCCTAAGTGACGAGGACTTAGGGTAAGAGTATCGGATCCGAACACGCATGTTACATAAATATTGTCATGCATGCATCTAATTTAAAAACCAATAAATAGATAAATTTAACATATATAGAATGATACGTTCATTTTTTTCATATATTTGAGCAGAATGAACTTAATAATTGTACTGTAATTCATTTAAAATTCACTTTACTTTCAATGATTTTAAACAATTTTTATATATATCTTTAATAAAATTTTATTTTTTTAACCTCATCGAAATCAAGCTTACATCTACTGTTAGCGGGTTATGTTCTGGATTTGAGTGCTTGAATTTTGACAACAACAGATACATGACCTGGCTACGAACTTGCCAATTTCTTTTCCATGCGCATTAGTTCTCAGCTAGCTAATGATCATACGGCACTTGCCTTGTTTACCAAGCAAGTGAACAGAAATTTTTATTATCTTCCATGGAAAATAACTAAACACTTTGATATTTTCAAAACCTTGTCATCTTTATCGGACAAACAGGTGGTTATGGAATTTGATGGAAATTTTGGGTTGTGGACGAAATTGCATAGTGACAAAATTTAAAGCGAATTCGTTTCTCAGCGCAGCTTTATTGTTTAGTATTATTCAGTGTATCAAAGGCTCTTTGGTGTTGTCAAATTCACTGGGTTAATCGTGGCTCTTGATCAGTTGTTTTCTTCGGGTGTTGAATCAGCAAAATAAAGATATCTCCAGAAAGAAAACAGATAGAATTTAATTCTGTAAGAATTATGGGTTTCTTTCTGCATATACAATAGAAGTTAATTACATGAAAGAGAGAAAAATTGTGGTGGATGTGAATTTGTTCTACTCCATGAAAGGATAGAACAAAATCTTGTTGCATCTGTTCTGTTGACAATAAAGTAGAACAATTAATACATTTACACGTCATGTATCAATGCATATTCTCTTCTTCGTGTCGGTCCAAATATATATCTATGAAGAATTTAATAAATTCATGAAAAAATATTTTTTTCACAGCTTTTTATATTTGAATTTGAGATGCCAAAAGAAAAATAAACTCTAATTATCACTTAAATCGACATTTGATCAAGAGAGGAATTAACTCTTTTGTCGCTTTTACCTTATTAATTAAGAGGGATGAACATGACCTTTACTTAAATTAAGAGCAATGGGTTTGGTTTTTTTTTTTTTTTAATTTCAGTAAGTGTTTGAAATGAGATATTGAAAAAATTCAAATTGTAAGGGTATTTTTTTTTTATGCTTATAGTATTTGGACATTGTTTAATTATAAAATTCTGCCACACTATAAAGACTAAGATTTCACTATAATTCGCAGATTTATTTGAAAATTTTATTGATCTTTCATTTAAATCATGTTTAGCTAAATGTTGCAATAGCTAGGGTTGCAAAAATACCACTTTTTTATGCTAATTAAAGATGCCACTTTTAATTATGGAAAGAACCAACTGCTTATATATATATATATATATATTAATATATTACAAAGTTTATTAATATGTATGAAGTGTCAAATTAGCTACATTGTTGATGTATCAATAAGATGTCCCAATTTAGTGAATTTCATTGTGTATTTTTCAACGTGTTATTTTGTTGGTTTGTAGAGTTGAATTGATGTTTCTCAAAAAACTACAAAAAGAAGAAGCATAAAGATCATTCAAAGATGAGACGATTTCTCAAATTTTTTATAAATGGCTTTTTTTTTCTTTTTCTTTTTTTTGGTGAGAAGAATTTCTTAAAGGATTATGACAAGTTATTTATTTGTTAAGATTTTGAGAGAAAAAAAAAACACCCTTTTTTTTACCCTTTCTTAACAAACAAAATGATTTTGATAGTTACACAAGATTGCCAATGTTTTCAGAATGTGATAATAGGAAAAACTTCTATGAAACAAAATTTTCAAATCATTTGAAAGAAGAGTGTGCAGCTTTAAGATTAATTAAAGAAAAGAAATTCAATTGATTTCACCGTATGATATATGCAATCAAGCACTTTTATTTTTGTGCAATCCCAACATTTTAATGCATTGGAAGATCCACAAAATCAATCTCTCAATTTATTTAAATGGGTTTGTAAGTTTAAGTAAAATCTTGGGACCTTTTTTTATTGTATATTAGTAAAAAAATAATTATTTGAAAATAAGGGAAGAAGAAGACTTGAATATAGATGAAATAAAATAACTAATTATGATAGGAATTTATTTTTTAAATGAAAATTAAATTAGATTATATGTAAGATTGAAACACACACAAGGGGCATATATATATATATATATATATAAATTATATATCTAATTGACAATGATTGGACTGACTGCTACACCCACAGAAGTTAAATAAAAAAAAAAAAGAAAAAAAAAACCAAAAATATAGAAAGAAGTCACAATGTTGATTGGAATTAAAAAATTGACCCGCACGGAAATTCCAGGAAAATATATATGGAGGGGGCTATAAAAGTCCTTTCACATTAAATTTATTATTTATTATTTTTAATTCTTTTTGGGTGATAAATGGGTGTGCCAATAGATCATGGCTCTTATGCAATGAAAAAGAAAAGTCAACTACAGCTAACTTTAAATAAACATTAAAATTTTCTTGAAAACTTGTAGTTGACATAACTCAACTTGCCAAAATTAATTATTCATATTTAATTTTAATTATAACCATATTAATCGCAAAATGTCTATGGTATTTATTGTGAAGGAAAAAAAAAAAACTTGCGCTTGTCGTCAAAATAAAACCCCTCGATGAGTTCATAAATTAGTGTTGCTAATGCACTCTTAGTTAGGAGTTGAATTACTAGTGAAGTACTCATACTCAACTTAAATGTTGATCTGGTTAAAAAAAAAAAAACTTAAATGTAAAGTTTGACTTACATTTTAAAAAATTCAAATTTATCAAGTAATTAATTGTTAATTCAATTTTAAGAGATTTAAATAATAAGACATGATCCAACAAAAAAAAAAAGAAAATATTACTCTAAAAAGTTGAAGGTGTTTTTTTTTTTAATTTTTTAAAAATACAAAAGAAGATAGTAGTTTGAAGATAAAAAATAAATATAAGCATTGAAATTCGAATTTCATAACTATTAAAAAGTTTATATTTGATACACTATCAGTGTATAAATCTTATATGTTGTAATTGAAATCATAATATGATACTTTATTAATTAATAGATTTAATAATATTTTTTTTAAGGATTGTTCATTTTAAAATTTATAAATTAATGGATAACATGTTATCATTTCGTGACATTATATAAGTTTTATACATTAACAATAAATTAAATATAAATTCATATTAAAAACCACCTATTATAAAAGACTTATGAACCAATCACTCTAAATCTCAAATTTATAATTAAAGTTTTTGAAACCCTCTAAATTTTAGAGTATAGTCAAGGTATTACACTTCGTTTGGAAAACTCTATAATAAGATCGACCTTATTATAAAATTCTCCTACTTCACATCTATCTTAATAGCACTAATTATTTTATAACATGCAAAAATATGGGCAATTTAATATGGAGAAGATTCCAAAGAGTTTGATCTCACTACAAATAATTAATACAATAAATTTGAAAAACTTAATTAACATTGCAATTTGGTTGTGGTTTAAAATTGAAAAGCTTAATTAACAATTTATTAATTCAAATTATTAAATTTTGTAAATTTAAAATTCAAATTTTAGCACTTCATTTCTAGAAAAAATTAGCAATTTTTTTTTGAAAAACTTATATATATAGTTAATTATTCATTAAATTTAGTGTTAAACCTGATAATGATTTTATTTATTTATTTGTTTATATTTTTAATTTTTTTGTTTATTTGTTTATTTATTTTTTAGTTTAATTGAAGTTTAATTTGGTTTATCAAAATTATATGTCAATTTCTATATTAACGATATAATCATATTTATAAATCAATAATATTTTATATACAAATAATTACATTATACTTGATAAATATATTAAAAAAATTTAATTTTAATTTCTGTTTGGGTTGGGCCGGGCTTCGGTTTTGAACGGTCAAACTCAGGCTCGACCAAATTTTTTAACAGATCTAAAAATTTTACTCAAATTCGTTAATTGCATCCGATATTTTTATTCAAATTCAACTAAATATCGTACGAACCTTCGAATTTGGACAAATTACTTGACCCTTGAGCAAATCTCTTTAGTGCACAAACTTCTCTTTTATCTTATAAATTTCTTGGTTTTTCTTACGCTTAAATAGAAAATCTCTAAATTGAGATCGTTGACATATAAAAGCCCTTACACATCCTTTGTCAAAATCTTCATCTACCCACTATTAAACCTTTGATCTAACATAATAAACATTTTTTTAATTAGTAACACAAATAAAATTAAACCATTGAAGTATTGGCTCAGTGATAACATGTTGAACTCAAATGGATTTTATCTGCCAAAATGCAAGGTTCAAAACTTGAAAAGGATTCTCACTTGGTTGTCCATTTTATTACTTTTTTTTTTCAAAAAATAAAAAACAAATAAAATTAATCAATGTTAAAAAAATAAAAAAAGGTACTATTCTCATAAATATTTATGGAGTGCAAACTCAGCAACCTGGCCCTTACGCCATCAACCACGGCGTAGCCCCACTTCTTGGCATTTTCAGTTCATCAGTACTATAAAAATAGACCCACAAACTTAAACTTTTTGCATTGAGAAGAAACTTAAAAAATAACAATGAAACATCAATGGCTCCTGCTCTAAATCTTCTCAATCTTGTTCTTCCTTTGTTTCGTTTTCTTTTCTTTTCTGACCCGTATATATAATTGTTACAGACAGAAACATAATTATAGACATAGTGATAATCAATGACCATGAGATTTTTTTTGGAGTTCGTGTCACGTTGCGTTACGACTCCCGAAGTGGCAACAAACGAGGAGGTGGTGACGGCGGCGACAACTCCAAGGAGGGAGGAGACAAAGTCCTTGATGCCTCCAAAAGTGGCGGCACTAACCAAGAAGAAGGTAAGGGTTGGGACACCGGGATCAATTAATCCAGAGTGGAAGCCCTCGCTGTACGTGATTTCGGAGGATAACGTTACGGCGGAGAAGAGAGATAAAACACCGGCCGAAGGGACGAAGGCGGATAGGGTGGTGAAGACGAAGAGCTCCGCAGGGTCGGGCTCCAAAGTTCTTGTTCGAAGATATAGCGACGACATAGGGTAACTGAATTTTCTTTGACATTATTTTATTTTATTTTTCTGTGGTTATTGCTTATGGGGTTGCTATGTCAATGTCGGGGAGACATTTTGGGTCAGGAAATTGAAATTTCATTATGTCAATTGATGAGAACGAAAGTAAAATATTTATTGATTAAAGAAATAATTAAGACGGGGTTTGAAGTAAAAAATATATTAAAATTTTGTTTGCACCGATAATAAAATTATTTATTTATTTTTGGTTAAATTGATTTAATCTTAAAATTAAGAGATTTTCATATATGTTTATTTTTTAATTATTATTTTTTATTTTTAATATAATTTAAGAGATACGTGTGTTTTCAAATCGTTGGTGAAATTTGACACTGGAAAGATAATTTTTTTAAAGAGCTTTTCTCTTATTTCATATCTAAATTAATAATTCATTTGTGAGAAAATGAAAGTTGAAAAAGAGTAAATTATCCGTTTATAGTTTTATTAGTTTTAGTATAATTTCCATTTACAATTTTCTATTTTGTAACATTTATTTAATAATTAAATTTAAAAATTTGGCTCAAGGAATTAGAGATTAGTATTTCGTGTTTATAATTCGTGTTCATGTTATGTAAAATTTTGTTTATATGGTATAAAATACGAAAATTTCGTTTTGACACAAAAAATATAAAATTTTATTTTTAATTTTTACTATATTCATTATAATTTTTACTTGATTTTACCCCGTATCATTTTTGTGTCTTTTATTTTTGTTATTCTCATATTGTGTAATCGTATTGTGTAAGAATTGACTTAACAGTTATTATTACTTTTTAAGAAAGATTAGATTTAAGATTGATTCTCCTTCCCTCTTTATATCTTCATATGAATAAAAAAAAAAGTATTGAATAAGATATTACATAATTAAGGACATGATAAGAATGCATTATTTGTGGAGGATTAATTTAAAGATGTGCATAGTATACTTTTATATTAATAGTCCATTTACTCTTACTACATTTTAGCATTAGTCAATACTCAATAGTAAAAAATGTGTAGTTTCAAATATTTTATAATCCTATGATGACCAAAAATAATATTACCACTTCAAAATTAACAAAATATGGACAAAACTTTTTTTTAACATGCACATATATATTTTTTATTCTAGATTTTGATATATTTGGTGGAATGCTTGGGTAGAAAAGAATACTAATCTTTTTGTAATTGTTCTAAAAAATATTTTTTTTAATATTTTTGATTCATAAAATAAAAAAAATAAATTTTGAGATTTAACTCGACTTAAAATTAATAATAATCATTAAATTAAATTTTTATCGACTTACTTGACTCTACTGGGGATTGAATCCAAATTTTGTGGTTCCAAAATTTTGGGGTTTGACTTTCTCAATCTGCTAGGGATCCAAACCAAAATATCCGGTTCCAAGGTGTAGGGTTTGATTTACTTGACTCTGTTGGGTTCGAACTAGTTCCTTATCCTTTGGGCCATGGATTCATTAGACTTTACTTTTAAGCTTTTAACTATTTTATTCTTGTTGACCTTATTATTTGCTAAAAAGTAAATTACATAATAACATCATATGCATAAAAAAAATATAATGTTTGGTTTTGAGTAGTAAAAATTCAAGTTGAGTTGAGCTGAACATGTGTTTGGTGAAATTTGCAGGCGAAATCCGGTTCCGGTTGTCATTCCAGCATTTTCCCCTACTCCTTTCATGTTTTGATAAATCTTTTATTCAATGGAGCAAACGTGCTTTTAGTAATTTCATACATAGTGTACATGTATATTGTTTGTAGCCATAATAAGAATTCTTGTAAAATTTGCAAGCATTGCAATCAAATAGTGAAATTGTCTTACTAGAACAATTATAATTAGAGTATTTCAAATATGGCATAAGGGTTTAATAATTGAGTTTTTTATATTTTTTTCGCAATTAATTGAGTTTTTATATATCAATTTTCACTCAATTAAATCATTTTCGTAACGAAAACAATTATGTTTTTAATCACATGTAACGAAAATCATGGATGAACGTAATAGTTTTTGTTTATAAAAAAGTTCAATTGAATGAAAATTGAAATGTAAGAACTCAATTGCTTGAAAAAAATGTTAAAAACTCAATTGATGAAACAATTTTTTCAGAGTTTTTTTGACCATTTAACCTTCACGTATATGATAATAAGTCTAGCAAGAGTTGGCACAAGTGATTAAACTTTGATTATCATGTGCAAAACACTCATATTCAAATCTTATGATTTTTTGTTGGTAAATAATTTGTAATTTTAAAAAATTTACGAATAAAATTTAATGAATCTGTAAATCTTAATAATTGATCGATCTTACTGTCTTGACATTGGAAAAGAGGTAAACTTTGATGAAAAAAAAATCTGTTAATAAGGGCAGAAAGAAATACAAACCAGCAACCAAAAATAAAAATTACAGAAAGGAAAGGAAGAGAAAACATTCTCTAATAAGCTATCTGTGTGACCAATGACTTGTCCTCTTACTGAAATTTTGGTCATTTTGAGTCTGATGCATAGATTAGCAGTTGATTGATGTTACTGAATAATCGAAAAGCCAGTGTTTGACAAACTAAAAAATGGTAACAAGTTTAGTTTCAAGCAATTGATCCCCAAACGGTCTCGGCATCTTCCATTCCAGTCATTGTGTCATACAATGGCTTGTTCAGTGTCTCTGGTAAGTAATAAGCGAGCATCCCTCCAAACAATCCACAAACCCCAAACACTAGAAATGGAAGGCCACCGCCCAAAACCACCACAAATGGTGCTAAAATAGCTCCCATTTGGGCTGCCTGAGTTGCACATCCGAGGGCTGCATTTCTCACCACCGTAGGAAACAGCTCTGCTGTGTAAATGAACAACAGATTATAGGTTCCAGCCATGCCAAATATCCCCAGAATCCCGCAAAACATTCTTATTACTTTCCATATTCCAACATTTCCCATCATGATGCCCATTAAGCAAAAGATTGCACTAAACCATTGTGTCCCAATTGCCAATGGCTTCCTTCCCAATTTATCTAGCAGAAGTGCTGTTATGGTGAATGCTGGCATTTCAGCTAGTGCGTTAAGGAGCACACTGATGTAAAGGTTTGTCTCAAGGTTGACGACATTTAAGCTAAGGCCATAGTACACAACTGAGCATGTGAAGTTGATTCCCACAGTTAGAAATAATCGAATACGAGTAACTGGTGATCGGACTACATCTACAAGTGAACTACTGATTGCTTCTTTTTCTACTATTGCTTCTTTGCAACTTTGGTTATCATTTGAAGTATCATTAGCTTCGTCATCCAGCGCAAGAATAACCCCATCAGGAAGGTGATGACCATTAGACTTAGCTATGGTGCGCATGATTTTCATGGCTTTATTCATTTTCCCACGAACAAGGTACCAACGCGGGGACTCAGAGATGAAAGGAATAACTAGAACAAGGAAAAGGATAGAGGGAATCGAGGAAGCAATATAAAGAGCTCGCCATGAAGGAAAAATGTAAGCTATGCCTGAGAGTAATGCTATTCCACTTGAAAAGAAGTAGAATGTGGACATTCCAGCAGCACCACGCTTTGTTGGGCCAACAGGTTCGGTGGCCAGGACGAAGGAGCAAAGGCCAACGCCTCCGGTGCTGAATCCGGTTAGGAAGCGGAGGAGGAGATATGTGAAGTAGTCTGGGGCTAATGATGTTAGGCAACCAAAGAAGGCATTTAAGATGCAAACAGTTGTTAAGGAACCTTTTCTTCCCAGTTTTGAGTCTGATAGATGACCAAATACTCCTGCACCTGAAAATGTGTGTCGAACAATTGAATTTTAGTCATGAATTCAATCATCTGAAAGCTCTTACAACAAAGTAATAAGTTCTTACATTAATGCATCAATGATTAGAGATTCTAAACAAAATGAAAAAGAAATATATAAGTGCTAAAAATCGAATCTCAACCCTACAGAATTCCCGCACCTTCATTTGAGCCAATACTATGCTTATTTCACTATTCTTATCCTAGTCCCCGGGGAGATGTGGTTGGTTTTGATCATTCCATTCCAACACCATCCTCACAATATTAAATCTATAAGGACGGTACTTTTTTCCTTATGTTTTCCAGCTATTTTTTTGAAGGAAAGAATTGTTTCAGGTCCACTATGATTGATAAGTTCAGATTCAACATTCGAAGGTGTTGAAGTCTAACTTGAGATCTACGAACTATAACTTAAACTTTTGAAAAAAAAGAGAGAGAAAATATGTCAAATAATTAACATATATCAGTATTTGATATTAAACACCATAGATGTTGGAATAAAAAAAATCAATAAAGTAAAAAGTAATTTTGATCCGTAAAAAAGTAAGAAAAAAAAATCATTTTCAAGAGGAATGATAGTATTTAGATCAAGCCTCAATTATTATAAAAAAGTACAGATGATAATAATTAAGAATGGACCACAAGGAAAAGATGATATTTATCAGCATATAGTGACTCTCAGGTCCAAGTTTTGGTACAAAGCAAATCAGAATGTATTGTGAAATCTAAATCCAAATCTAATTTGAGTAACAAGTATAGGTGAGAAAATTAAATCATAATTATGTCATCTAGAAATGTGTTTTATTAGAAAATCAACATAAATAAAATGATTTATATTTTGATTCTAAATTTCTACTGATCCTTGTTCAAATATCACTAGATACTTTGACTCATGTGGCCCAATCCTGCTACTTTGTCCATTTTCGAATAGATTAAGCTACAATCTGACCATGATCAGTCACATGATAAAATTTTACAATTTTCTATTTCTCACACAAGCCAAGATGTAGAAAACATGTGAGCATGACAAGACAAGCTTTAAATGACAAATAACAGTCTGAATTATAGAAACAACCAGTTTTCTTTGCCTGCTATATATATATATATATATATATATATATGTGTCTATTAATATATGTATATTCATCTCCTATATATCACCGCCTCCAGATCTCCATATTTCTTGTCTCGTAGTATGCACCAGCTGATCATTTTAGAAAGGAAAAAAAAAAATAAAAAAATGTTTTGTTCTTGTCATTCAGAAACAAATTTGAGTTAAATTACGAGAGCAACTAAAATATTCTTGCTTTTCTGAGCTTTATATATATATATATATATATATATATATATATATATATATATTTATTTATTTATTTATAAGTTTTCCAAAGAGGGATTAGCTGGAAACAGCTCACCAATCATGCAGCCGCCAAAAAACATGGCCTGAACCAGCCCAACCTTATATTTCTCCGCGCAAACCAATCCCCATTGAGCCACCGTGGAGCTTCCTGAACCGTCATTCCATTCCCAGGACCCTGGTTCAAGCTCACAAACATTGCTCGCCTTCTCATCACACCATGACCCTGACCCTTTTATACACCGCCAAGCAGGTTCCCGATCAGCAAATATCATGACCATGGTGTGGAAAGCTTCCAAGGCCCATGCCAGGCATGTTAAAACAAAGTGTCTCAATTGCCAGGACCCAAATTCTCCGCAATATTTTTGTAACATGTCGTCTATGCAGAGTTTCTCGGGTCCGGACACCCGTCCGGGTTCTTTGGATGGAGGGAGTAAGGGTGAATCTAATGAAGAACCATGGCTAGCCGGTACTGATTCTGGCGATCTAGCCATTTATGATTGGATGGTGTTTGTTTTTCTACTTAATTTCCTTGAGTTTCTGATTTTTTTCATTGTAGGAACTCTTATATATGGGGAAGTTCCATCTGCCCTAGTTTTGGTTTGTGGGGTTCCGTGTTTGACACGTGGAAGGTGACCTAACCATTGATTTTGATGAAATGACACGTGGAAAGAAAGTTTGCTGTTGATTTGGAGGATTTGGAGGGTTGGGAGGATTGGATTTTTTTAATAGGGTATTCTTATTTAAAATTATATTATATTTCATGAGTAATTTGATAAAATGATAAATATAATTAATAAAAATAAAATATAAAAATAAAAATAATCAATTAAACAAATCTCATATTTTGTAAAATTCGAATTTAAAATCTCAAAATTTTAAGATTTTTTTCTTACAATTAAGTTAACACTTCATTGTTTGGAGGATTGTATTTAGATTCAATATACACATAAAAAAGGAAGCTCAAGTGATGTGACATTTATAATATAGTATATTCCAAATCCTCGTCTAGATTCTATTATATTCAATTATATAGAGATTCATTTTCTCTCGAGGCTTGATTTTAATTGGGATGAAGTTTTTCTGCAATGATCAAGCTTCAAGCCATGAAAGTGATGCTTGAGGTTCGTTTTGAGTCCTTTTCATTTAAGAGAGTGATTGATTTGTTTCATTGAACTTATAAAACATGTGTGCTTACATTTAGAAAGAAGACTAATATCATGCCATATTAGAATCTCTATGGGTTATTCTCTCTGGTTATTACAACAAATTCAGAACGAAATGTAGGTTTCCCAAAACTAAGATTCTGATACTGAATTATTAATTACGAATGAAGAAAGTAAACAGAAAGTGGCAGTAGAAAGATACCCGAACGATACTAATTGCAAGTGAAAGGAGCAAAATCCAACTTGTCGGCACCAAGGTCATATTCCCATGGTTTTGTTGGAAGGTGTTGCCAATAATTATTACTTCGGATCAGGTTCAAATCTTATCCAGCACATCTTCAAAATTAAATGCAAATGTTGGCATTAAAGATGACATTTCGGCTTTAGAGAAATTTAATTATAATTTTACGTTAATCTTATTTGTTTGTGAAATACAATTTTATTTAAAAAATTTCATCGAATGATATTCCGAGTAATATGAGATTTTTGTCTTAAATTGGCAAATGAACTATTACCCGACGGCCACCTTGAATGATAACTGATTTATTATATAAATACAATCTTAAATTAACTTTTAATTTTGCATGTTATGATAATTTGTAATATGATTAAGAGGCTTGGATTGCCTGGCGTATATTGTGGCTGCTAGTAATCGACTGCTAGGACGTACAAATGGTGGGAAAATAATTGCGGAGATTATTGTACATTTTGAAAGTATTGCAAGGAATTGGTCGTAGGCACAAACAATGCACGATTGGCTACTATTCATCCTTGTAAAGTCACATGGAGGCTTAAAGTACAAGGTTTTGAAGGTTCGGATTGAGAGGACGGTGGTATTAAAAATATATATTTTTAATAAAATAATAAAAAATTAAAACCAAAAGTGAGATGATGGTTTTGCCTTTCATTTTATTTTATCTTTTTCCACTCCACCACATTGCACCATGGCTAATCACGATGCCAAGCTGCACGAAAAACGTTCTAATGTTACTTATAATGAAGAACACCATTGAAAATTTGCGTGAAAGGAATCTGAATTTAAGAAAGGTATCAAAAAGCACCCAAAAAGAGTACAATGCAAAGACCCCTGATAATAACATACAACACCCGAAGAGTTTTAGAAATGACAATAACTTACAAATCTTAATTTTACACGTTCCACCAACCGAGTCATCTAGAAGAGAAAAAACATTTTAGATCGCTACTTCGACCAAAAGAAACATTAACAAACAAGAACGAGATGCAAGGAAAATATTAGAGAGGAATCTTGCTACCAATTCTTCAAGATAACACCCAATGATGGGGACATTGCAAAATTTTCAAAGTCCTCGTTACAATCTTCTATGGTTTTTCAAATCCTAAATCAAACTCAATTAAACACCGGCTACACCCGCCTTTAGGAAGAATATAGATCGATGTTGTGGAAACAATGATGGTTATCGATCAGACAATTGTATTCATACACTGTAACGATGTTTTTGTTGTATGATTAGGCTTGCGATTATCTGATGTATATTGTGGCTAGAACTAATAGAACGAGTAGGACGTACGATTTGGTGGAATAATGATCGTGGAGGTCATTTCACAGTTTGAAAGTACTGGAAGGAATTGGTGGTAAGGACAAACAATGCACGACTGGCTACAATTCAACCATGTCAAGTCACGTAGGGGCTAGGTTTTGACCACGTTCCAAAGTTACTTATGATGAAGGTTGCCATTGAAAGATGACAAATGAAATAAATGCTATGTAGAATTTTGCAAGCTACGCACATGGTTGCTCGTGAAGTTGAATTCTTGCAATATATACGATTGTTTGAAATCTTAAATCTTGCAAGATATCGGCTTCCGTCAAATCACAAGAACATCACATATTCATTCTAATATCAATTCTACTCTAATAATTATTCAAAAGTTATTAATCTAAAAATTAGTTTTAAAGCTATTTATCCTAAAACTAATTTCAGTCAATTAAATTAATCCCAATTTATCTATATCAACCCATCACTTTCATTTATTTATCCTTAGTTAAATTACTCTATTTATTAATATATTAATTAAATTATCTGAATAACTCAATTAAGTTAAATTATCCTAACCTAAGATTCAAACAAAATAGTGTCTACAGATCATGTAAGTGTAATTACGAAGTGCAAAAGATATACCAAAAATGTCTAAAGTGGTTCTGATGTTGGGTAGTGAAGGGCCTGCTTCAGCCTAAACAACCGGGTTTTTTCACTGAAAGGGATCCGGTTGAAGCCGGTTCTTCACCAGCAAATCCCAAAATACTTTCATCTAATGATTTCACCATTAAAGAAGCAGAGGCAAGATAATCAACATTGATTGAAATTATGTCATTATTGTAAATTTATTGTACGATGTCTAACTCTGTTAATGTATTATCCATGTTCTTTTTTTTTTTTTTTTACGTTGTTTAAGGTTAACTATGCTTTGCTTCATGAACATTTGAGCATGAGAAGCAAAGCTAAAACTCTATGTGAAGAAAAATTATGATAGGACCCAGGCTAGTGCATAATATGCCACCATTTTCAAAGTAGCTGTTAATTGCTTCTAATGATTTTATTCATTATTAGCTTGTCATAAATTATCAAACCACGTGATGGTTTAAGAGACATTCTGTGCCACACATTTTCCTAATAATGTTGCATGGCGTCAAATAACATGCAATTTTTAAAATATGAAATGCCATAAAAGTCAAGGCAATGAATTAATGATGGATCATTCACATTCACAAACCAAATTTCCTTTATCTTTATCATATCATATAAGTTCGAGAGTAATCGTTTGACATAAATTACAAAATCTTCAACAACCATTTTAATTTAGCCGACGTTCGAAGAATTTAGTTTGAAGAGTATGGTTATGTGTGAGGGAATGATTTGCAGTCTTACAACGTCTATTTTAAAATGGTGCCAACTTACTCTTAAATAGATTTGTTCATGGGCTGAGCCAAACTTATATAAAGTATTAAGGAAGTAAAAGTGTGCTGAAGCTCGATCCGACTTTTTTTTCGGATCTAATTTTTTTTTTTGGTCAAAGTCCGTTTTAACATATAATGAATAAGTCCAAATTCATCCAAATTTGTCTAAATACTATTAATTTTTTAAATAAATATTATATTTTGTTCAAGTGATTATGTGCTGTGAGATTGTTTTTTAATATTTCTAAGTATTCTAGAGATAAGTGGGGTGAAGCAGAGAACATTTTGAAGTGCAATGTTTGTTTGCGGTTGTGAGTGATAATCTTGCAATAGGATGATGCATTGTTGCTGATGGGTACATTATTATTGATATGTATGTTGGGGCTGATTGCTGGGAGCGGTTGCCATTGGTAGGATGGCTTGGTTACCGGCTAGAACGTATCTGCATGTTGACTTTTACTTGCTCTCTGTTTTGGGTGCTGATCTGTGCCTATTTAAGGGCTGAAGGTGCATGACTAGTGTGTAGCAGAAGGGAAGAAGTTGACAGCATTTTTGCTGCTAAGGGCCGATGCTTGATGGTGAGACAAGGGAGGAGGTTAAGCATAGATAGTTTTGGTTGGGTGACAGTTTAGAGTGATAGAAATTTTACTGATATTGAGTTTTGGGGATTTCAAATTTGAAATAGCTGATGTCGAGTTGGCAAGGGAGATGGCAAATGTAGTGTTTGCTGGCAGCAGTTTTTAGTGAAGCCATTGTTATGTCCGATTATTGGCTAAATCTATGGTGATTGTTTTATATGTTTGGTAGTTATTGTTGGCTATAGGATGGTTAATAGGAAGTTGTTTTTTTTCTAGTGTGGTCGACGTGGGTTAGGTTTTTTTTTTTTTTTTAAGTCTCGTGTCCGATGTATTTAGGGTGTAAGTAATGTTCTTCATGAATTTTATTTACCTATATCTATGATGCATATGCTGTTTTGCTTGGAGATGGGTTTATGTGGCGAGGCAATTGTAAGTTTGGGGGATTAAACATACATAAGGGGTTGACTTTGGGTGTATTTTTCTCTGAATTGTTATTTGGATCTAATTATTAATGAATTTTGATTTAGCAAAAAAAAAAAAAAATCTTGGAAACTTTCTTTTGTAATTTTCGCTTTTTTTTTTTTTTGGAGAAAAGTATATAAACTTAAATCAAAACACAAGTTAAAGAGTACATCCGAATCTGTTTGGGGAAAACACTTCCCATAAAATCAAAAGTAAGGAGACCCCTCCAAACATCGGGGGCTCATCGAAGAATACAAAAAAGATTCCAAAGTCGCACTAATCTTTGTTGGGTAGCAAAAGATTTTTAGAATTTGCTTTGAATTTCACACCAAAAGTGTTACAAAAGTTATAAAAGCTTTTCCTATAAATAATCTGTTAGGTTTGATTTCTTAAGTATTCAAAAATGTAGTTGAGCAATGATAGAATAAATTAGTATTTAGACTATTATAAAGGGTGTCGATGGACTCTTTAGATTAATTGAGTTTGTAAGAAGTTTGTAATTTTTCTCTTTTAAAAATTATATATTTAGGTTTGTAAGGAGTTTGTATTTTTTTTTTATAATTTTTCTCTTCTAAAAATTACACGTTGTAATTTAATTGTTTATTAGTTTGATAGGGTAGTTATAGGCTAATTTAATTGAGCTAAACTACATTAAAAAAGTTGTTGTATTCGTTTTTGCTTTTTTCAGTTTTCTGTGGATATTTGGAGAGTTGAAGGTTTGTGATCCTAGCGAGAGGAGAAAGCTGAAGGTTCGTGATCCTAGTGAGAAGAGGAAAGCTAAAAAGTCGAAGGTTGGTGAGAGGAGAAAAGTCGAAGGTTTGTGATGGAAAGATGCAAGCTCGAGATCTTGCAAAAGGAGGAAAGCAATATTTGAAGGCATGCCAGTTTTCAAATGTTATCGAGCAGTTTTAGGAGTTTTGGAATTCAAGTCAAGGGAGAATTTGTTGGGTTTTGTCTTGAATCCACATTAAAAGTTTGTTGGAGTTTGCTTTGAATCTCGTATCAAAAGTGTAAGAGAAGTTTAAGGACTTTTGCCTTATAAATAATATGTTATGCTTGGTTTCTTAGGTATCGAAATGACATAGTCGGGCACTGATAAAATAGCTAATGTTTGGACGGGTGTAGATGAGCTCTTTAACAAAAGTGTTTCATGACTGATAACAAGTCAGCTCAAGCTTTAGCTAAGAACCCAGTGTTTCATGATCGAAGTAGCATATCGACACTCGATATCATTTTATTCGGGAGTGCATTGAGAAAAAAGAAGTGGAGCTGGAATATGTGAAGTCTATGGACCAAGTTGCTAACATCTTCACAAAGCCTTTGAAGTATGACATTTTTCGAAAATTAAGATTTTTGCTTGGAGTTCAGAAAGGTACAAGTTTAAGGGAGAGTGTTGAATATTAAGCTTGAACTTATCCAAATTATTAGAACATGTATGGATATTAATGCATATAATCATTCATGAACTTAGTCATACATGAGCTTGTTTATGAATTTAGTTAATGTAGGTGCATGTTTCTAATTAAATGTATTAAGTTTACAATTATCCCATGAGTAGTATAAATAGCCATATAATTGAACAATTATGAGCAAATCAAATTAAGAAATATAAGTTATTCATTTCAAAAACTTCCTCTTCTTTTATTTACTTTGTGAGAAATTAATTAAAGGCCCACCACCTTCGAACTTATACTACCTTTGTATGTATCTCAGTTGTCACAGTGCCAAGCAGCAGCCGATATAAGGTTCCTGTCCTTCCAGCCCAACAACATAGAACCATCCTTCTCCACCAGTGTATAATGTTTTGAGTAACACCTTAGAAGGCTTCTTATCACGGAATTGACATAAGAGCTTAAAGGGTATTGTCGGAATCCTGCCATTGTTAGCCTAGACTTCCACTTACCGAAGAGCTCATGACGCTCCACCCTCTCCTTTCCCTCACAAGCAATGACATCGACAATATCCCTGGCCAGGCAGTGCTGCACCACGTTAACTCCCTCCTTTCTGTCCCTGGACAATGTCTCGTCTATGGATTCAAACATTGCCAAGCAGTACCCCAGAGTCTCTATGAACCTGGGGAGGAAAGCGGCTGTGTTTGTGTTTGATTCTTGCTCTATCAATGTGGTGACCTTGGGAGAAAGTGACTTCACCATTCTTAGAAGCTCATCCCTAGGATTGTTCACGTCAACACTCTCGTCAGGAGTGTGATGGAGCTGCAGCGGGAAGTTGACAGCCAGAGCCTCCCCAGGCCTGACAGCAAGCATGGCCCTTGTGATATCTGGTGCAAAAACTGGTATTCCATGAAACTCGACTGGAATATTGAACTTCTCAGATAGTGCTGCCAAACGTCTTTCAACAGATTCCAATCCACCACCACGAGCATATTTAGAAACAGGGTCATCAATTCCTGTAATCCGAACATGAGGAGCTCCACCAGGTCTGGCTGCAAGTGCTTGCAAGAGGGTAGGCCATTGTGTTCCCTGAGCAATCTGGAAGTCGATAATGTGGATGCGATCTTCAGTTCTTTAGGTTGCGTTTCTTTGCAAAAAGAAGAAAAAAATTGTTCTTCGCTCTCGGTGGTTGCAGTTTATTTGCAAGCAGGTCTCCTTATTCAAGGCCGAAGGTGATTCCTTTTCCCTCTCTCTCAGTTGTCATGTTTTATTCTTTTTTGGATAGTGTTTGAATGTTCATTCTTACTGTTAAAATCCATAATTCATTACAATCAACAACATAAATAAGGGCTCTCTGCATTCATTATTACATTGCATTTACTCAGAGGTGAACACAATTAATATCAATCATAGAAACTTATATTAATATGTTATTGTGATCCATCAATTACTTTGGACATGGAGAATTGGTTGGAGTTCTTGCATGGGAATTGAGAACTGTTTAGGAAATTGGAGCTGATCCAAATGCAAAAACAATCTTGCAAAATCTCAAATGCTTTGAAGACACTTTTAAAGATTTTGATAAAAAAATTAGGGTAAGCTTTACATATATTTTCAAAACAATGGCGGCAAAGTCTAAGATAATGTGAAATCCAATATTGAAAAACGTTTTGCACATAACTTTGATTTTAGGAGTTTAGAGGACAAAGTTATTGCAACTTTCTTATGCAACTATTAAGCCTTTGATGATTATTTAGTTGATTCTATTTTGAATGTCATACAATATGAATCATAAGGATATGAAAAGGACCCATTCCTATGTACTATGAGGAAATTCATAATAGTTTTTTTTCTCTCTTTTTATGGCTGTTATTCAAAGATGATGGCTGCCAATTTTTTTTGTTCGGACTTGAGGACAACTGTTACAGCTCATGGGTTTGAGTCCTTATTTATGAATTGTTTCTATAATGTACTTAAATAGATACAAGGTACAAAATCTTGCTTAACTATTCAGATGCCACAGGAAGATGTGAGAGTTGAGATGAGAAGACTCAAACCAACCCTTTAATATTTTGTATAATATTGTAGGGTCCATTGAAGGACAGGAATGCGAATAGAAAGAAAAGTCCTTTTAATTCTTCGCAAACATTACTAAATAGTAATAGATTGGGTAATATCTAATTATTTTGGCAGAATTTAAGTCTTAACGCAATTAACATTCACTGTGATCA
Source organism: Firmiana major (assembly GCA_033439115.1). NCBI lineage: Eukaryota > Viridiplantae > Streptophyta > Magnoliopsida > Malvales > Malvaceae > Firmiana > Firmiana major. The sequence goes on from CM065905.1 coordinate 68,132,908, forward strand.
ACCTTGCTGATGTAATTTTTTCTTCTTAGCCAATGAAAGTATTTTTATTACTATGAAATGGGGAACATTGACAAAAGCATCACATACACACACCAAAATTACCCCATACACTAAACCCATCAACGTGAAGAAAGAACCTCGGTCGAATCGAAATTGAATTTACTATTAAATTATTGCACTTTTCCGTATATCTAACCACACGAAGGACGAATTCCCCAACCCAATCTATTCGTCAGTTAATGTCATGGTCAATAAGTGAAAAACACAACACACCTTTTAAAATGAAGCAAATAAAACATATTAAACAGACAAGAAAGAGAGAGAACAGCTTGTATTTGAATCTGTCATAACGTTTGGTGAGTTATGATGTGGAAGGGGGGTCACTGTTTAATTTCTTGTTTTGCTAATGTTTGGTGAATGCTGCTGTGTAAGGGGGTTTTTGTTTTGGTTTTCTGTTTTGCTGGTGGGGTGACTGTTATGGAGCAAGGGTGATATCCCGTTAATGTATCCTTATATCTCTTTAATGAATCTTATGATTGAGAAAAAAAAAAAAAAAGAAAGAGAGAGAACGAGAGCAAGAAATGCTCACTTTGTCGGGTCCGATTGCCTTTCTCTTTCCTTGCTGCTGTAGCTGGATGACAGCCGGCACTCTCGTTCGTCGCACTATCGCCTAGCCGCCCCTTCAGCGCACCGGGCTTCGGCCGTGGCCCTCAACTCCTGCCACCGCGTGTTGGCGGCTACAGTTTAGCCTCCATTAGAATTTCCTCAAACTTCTTTCTCTTTTCTTCTAACCCGACTCTGGTTTGGGTGTTCTTGCAGTGATGTGAGTTGGTATTATTGAATGCTTGTAGAATGTGCAGCTTTGTGGTGGTGGATTTCAAGTTTAGCTTCTGGCTAGCTGGGGCTTGAATGGTGGATGAGGTTGAGACTTCAAAATCTGCTTTGGCGGTGGGAGCGAAGAAGGTGGCTGTGTGGGTGGTCTTCTTCGGCCGTAAAACCCCCTTCAGTAGAAGGAGTTGACTATGCCTCTGATTTTTGGATGGGGTGCTATGGTTGGGAGGAGAGAAAATGAGGGAAGGCTGGCATGGCAGCTGATCCTCATTTTTTTTTTCTTTTATTGAGTTTATTTTTTAGTAATTTTAAAAATAAAACTCATGCATCTCAGTGAAAGAATTTGTGCTTATTAAATATCGGGCTTTTAAAATGTAATTAAGATTTTAAATTGGGCTTTGAAATTGTCTAATTCAAATTTGAATTTTTAAGTTGTCTGATCTAATTATTATTATTGAATTTTAGAAATTGGTCAAATATAAAAAATTATCTCATAGAAGTAAGAAGTTAAGCCAAAAACTAAACTTGAATGAACCAAAATTGAATACGTTACAATTAAAAATAAATTTTTATTTGATTAATATTAAAAAATTCGAAGAAAATTTAGTGTTTACAAAAGTTACATTTGAAAAAAAATATTATAATTAATCATTTATTTCTGTTCTATATTTTTTACATAAATCATAAGGTATGCTTATATCACATTAGGTATGAGATTAATCTTCACTTATACTATGTGATTAGTATTAACCCAAAAAATTTTACTTGATGACAAATAGTATTTGCATAATCTCTTAACTTTTTTTTATTAATTTTAACCATCCAAATAAAACGTATATTTTACTCGTTATTAAATTGTTAATGATAATTCCATTTAATAATATTAATGGCCTATCAAAACATTTAATATGTTTAGCAGACATGCAAAGATAATAATAATGATTAATAACCATTCACTAGTGGCTATTACATTGGAGATAGATAAAAAGCATAGAGCAAGGCAGATTTAAGCAAGACGACAATAAAAAGTTTTAAATAAAACAGATGCAAAGAACATTTTTAGTTCTTTATTTATTATATACTTTAGTAGTTACCCCTGATTCTTTTCATTCTTCAATCAAATTGGAGTGGATCAATCAACAAGCAAGTGATGCTATTTTTTGCTGCTTCCCCAACAAGTGTATACGCATCTTCATCCTTGTACAAGAGATCCATTACTCTTGAAAGGTTGAGAATACGATTAAGAGCTGACACTGGTACAACTGTTGGCTTCAAGAACTCTTCATTTATATCCTTCCAAGCATCTTTAATTCTCTTGTTAAGCTCGTTGTATGCTTCTTGATCTGATACCCCATATTGTCTCATGTAACACTCGACGGCCGAAGGAATGTGTGCTCTTTTCCGCTCAGACTATACACACAAAATTTTCAAGTAAAAGTTATATCAAGAAAAATTTGGTGTTAATCTTGTACAAAAAGATATATAGAACTTTTCCCATTCACAACAAATCATTAAAAGAATTAATAAGCTTTTCAATTGTTTTTTTCTGACCAACTTTGCCATAGCAACAGCTCTCATTATGGCAATTAAAAAGAAATCAATTTTTGCTACAAATAAAGAGAGAAAATGATTTTAATTTTTTACTGGACAAGCAAATAAAGATGTGTGTGCATTTATATATACACCTTGTGGCCAACAATATCGTTCATCAGCCTACAGATAATTGTTGAAGCTCTAACAATCCTCGGGTCATTAAAAGCCCAAATAAATGTCTCCTTTGTTATGGTATCTTCCATGCCAACAAAAGATGTAACTGCAAGCATACGATAACCAGAAGAAACTAATGCAATAGACATATACTCCTCCACCGTTGGTATGTGATTGTCATGGAGCCATTTGGCCTCAACATAGTAGGCTTGACATTGTTTTTTCATCTAGTAAAATAAATAAATAAATAATTAAATCAGCTAAGATATAAAACTAACTATAAAGATGATGATTGTTGTAAAGTATCATATTCAAGAAAAATATACTGCTTCTTTCGCAAAATCGACACGGTATAATTTTCCTTGCTTGGTCATTGAATCTTCCATTTCTTTGTAAACCTTTAAGAGTTCACTATAGCATAATTTCATGTAGTCTGGAAGTTGATCTGTGCAGTTGACATCCCACCTGCAAGTCATTCAATTCAGATGGTTATGTCTATATAACAATTAATTTCAGTCAAATAAAGGTATTGGATGTTTGAATAACCTTTGAATTGCTTTTGTAAAGATTTCAAGTTCTTCATGTGTGCCATATGCATCATACATATCATCCAAAATTGATGTCATGGCCATTACTTTTGTTACGAACTTTCTAGCAAGGGAGTAATGGGATTCAAAGTACACTCCCAGCATCCAGAAATAACATTCAACCAATCTATCGCGTGCAAAAGGAAAATTGTTTGCGACGTCTAAGTTTTTCCACCACCTAAAATAAGATATATATAATTAGCATAAAATCAATTATGGATAAACATACAAGGCATTTGCAAAATGCAATTACCTATATATCTCACTTAGCTCCTTCCTGTGCAAATGCTGCAACATCTTGAAGTCTAACTTTGCAAATTTCATTAAAGCTTCGTCTTCGGTGCCATATCCTTCATATATGGAAATGTAGCTCCTAGCAACCAACCTTGGCAAGCTCTTGCGGAGGGGTCGCTTTAGAGCATTAGCAATCTGTGCCGATAGGGGATGGTCTTCCATGGTTTCTGCCAACTTCAGATGAGAGGTGGTGAAAGCAAGAGCTTCTTCTAGTATATTTTCTCCATGCACTCGGAGGTGTGCAGCTTCGTACAATTCCAGCAGCCCTCCCACATCACTAGTTATGGATGCCTTGAATTTTCCTTCGTCGTCTTTGAACTTGTTGAATGATTCTTCCCAATCACCAAAGATATTTGAAACAATATATTAAATGAAGAAATAATTATAATTCAGGGTTTTTTCAGAGAAACTGGTGCTTTAAAGATTGGAATTTTTTTTTTTTTTTTAAGCAAAGATAGGAATTTATTTAAAGCAAAAATTCCAAGAACATTAAGCAGATTTTAATTGCTTTTAGCTTAGATATATATACCACAATGAACATTGAAGCCATGCTCTCTAAGCAAACGAAATCGAACAGCTGTGGTGTAGAGATCATCACTCTCAATGTCATTGCAATCATGATATATATTTGTTAAAGCCTCCTCAATCTCTTTCTCAAAATGGTAAGATACACCTAAGCGCTGGACTGCATCAATTAAGTGTAATTTCTGGGATGGTTTATCCATAGTTGTGGCCAAAATTCTCCTCACTTCTTTCTTCAATTCTTCATATTGTTGCTGAGTTTCAGCATCCATATCCTGTTCAAGAGTGAAAAGCTTTCAATAATTCATAACACAGAGAAAATTTTGCATCAATTAAGTTATAAGTATTGTTGATAATAGAATAAGAAATTAACTCAAAAATTTTTGCCAACAATATGACAAGTTAATTAATTGGATGATATAAATGACAAATTAATTAAAATTATTATGTGAGTGAAGTCTGATCTCACTCAAATACACAAATTGAAAGAGGTTTTCATACTTACCATTTCAGACGGACAAGAGAGGAAAATGTCCCCCCAAAAGTGAGGATTATAATTGACCAAAGGGCGACTTTCGTTGCACATGGTATCATGACCATCTGTTGAAACAGGATTTGCAGAAACCTTAGAGGACATTTCTTTAGGAGATTTGGTTAGCCTTTTGTACTGCTCTTTGAATTCTTTGCTTGATTCAAATATTTTTTAGCTGCTTGTATTTATAGCCACTCAATGGATACAATCTGCTCGATATAAAGTGTTGTATTTTATGTTAAAAAAAAACAATTTTTAATATTTTAATTTTTTAAATTATTTTTGTTTTATCTTATTGTCAGACCCAACACCAAAAATGATTCTAAAACGGTTGCCCCCACCTTGCACGAACGACAAATGGGCTGCCTCTGAATAACTAAATCATTGCTGTAATGTGATGATGTTTTTTTTCTGAAAATACCTTGCCAATTCAGCCGTATACTTCGAAGTCCAAAATACGCATCCTGCGAAGCACATGCACCACGAAACAGCATAGATATAATTATATTCATCGCCAGCAAAATATATTATCTATGGATATTATAAAAGGAAAAATATCAATTATTATTTATAAGAAAAAATTAATATGAATAATTGGTCGAATATTAAACTCAATTTTATTTTTAGTTTATTTTTAGTTTGTACACAAATCATAATGTTATTATTATTGCTTTAAATATAATCGTATATACCAATTAATCAAATGTCTCGTTAAAAATTTAGAATGTTAAATTAAAAAAGTTATATACATCAATTGACATTATATTTTTAACACTTGATATAATCATATCATATACAATTATACGTCAAATGATTACTAATTTGATCATGTTGATATTAAAAATAATAACATTAGATATACACCAATTAATCGCATATCCAATTAGAATGTTAAATAGGAGATTTACTAAATTAATTAATATAATATTAATTACTTAAATATAATTAATCTAATATCAATAAAGTAGATTTACCAATGATCAGTTTTATATGCTTGATTCTAAATCACATGACAAGATATTATACTTTTAAAGCTTAAACAACATATTATTTTAAATGATATGTATAATGATATGAAGTTATAAATTATTTAAATACTATGTATACCTATAATGATTTAAATATATATGGTTTATTTTAAATCATATTATAATTTATAAAAATATTTAAAGTGGATATAACATATATTAATTTTTTAAAAATATTAATATATTTAAAAGACTTTTTACCTTTAAGTAATTAGAAAATCTAATTTAAAGATTAAAAAATAATAATATATTAATTATCCAACTTGGATGTTAAAATGTTTTGATTTTGGTGCATTGTTTTCACAAATGAGAAGACGTTGTTCTTTTATATTTAAAAATTAAAGAACATTTTTATTTTATTATATTTATTTTAGATTTAGTATTTGTGTTGTTTTATTTAGTTATTTAACTTTTTTTTAATTTTAAAAACAATATATTTTAATTTTAAGATTAAATTTCTATATTTAAGTAAATTTAATATTTTATATATTTGAAATATAAAGAAAATATAATTTAAAGTTAATTTTGTTAATAATGTTTTAAATTTTTTGAACAAAATATCAAATTCAAATAAATGTTACAATTATATAGTGATTTATATATATTTAATTTATTATTATATTAAAATTAAAGTTTTAATATGAAATAAATATAATCAAATAGCTAAAGATCACATGGGAAGCCTAATTAAACGTGTGATATGCAATATCAAGTTTTTCTTGGGAAATTTTAGTCAAATGATAGGGATAATTGTTATGATTGTGTGGACAAAATTCAGTACCGATGAACTCCTCAATTATTAAAAAAAAAAAATTTCAATGAAATCCCTCTCCTATGTGTCCCACCAAAAGTCCTGGTGATTGGAAGAAAAGAAAAGAAAAGAAAAAGAAAAACCTCACACAGAGAAATACAACATTTCAATCAATATCCTGAAACCAACATTAACAGCTGCCATTGCCAGCACGGCAGCACGCAACAAAAACCTCGGACCTAGATGTTCACACCGGCTTTCGTTGTGTAGCAATGATCTTAACTTTACTGTGTCCACAAAACAGCCCCACAAATAGCCATCCATCTCTTTCTCAGTAAGCCCCCCAAAAATAAATCTTCACATCGACATGTCAACTACTCGACTGATTCCGAGCACACCCATTGCTTATTCCACCATTTAACAATCAAACACCAACCACCCCAAGAAAAGGGGCAATAAATGAAAATATGAGAGCAATCTTCCTCAGCTGACATACACCATACACATAATTAGAATTAGGTCAGCTCGAATTAATTCACTTTAATTATTAGTTCACTAAATGAGATAAATCCACCGTTATAGCACAAAAAAAAAACTTTAGGCTATTATATATATATTACCTTTCACTAAAATGAAGAAAAAATTATTTCTTCTAACAATAATCTACTTAAAAAATTTGGAAGAGATTAAGAACAAAAGCATGGTTTTGCGCACATGTTTTTTTCTTTCCTATAGCATTTACTCGTCGACCGCAACATAACTTCATGGTTGGCTATTATTTGCCAATTGCTAGAACGTACTCAGACAGCTATCATTATGCCATGCCATGAACAACCCACGTTTCCCATGCCTTGCCGACTTTTTTTTTTTTATTGTTTTTTAGTACTAATTTTCGTAAAATTTAAGAGATTCAAATTCCACCTTTACCCTAACTTTTATATTTTCTCATAGGCAACATAGAATGATCATTAAAGTGTAATAATAGTGTCCAAACATTTGGCTCAATAGATAAATAATATTAGAGGCCTAATATGATCACCGAACATCGAGATTTAGACCGAAAAATTAAATAAAGAGATAAGCATTTTTATAATTGAAGTATCTATGAAAATTAAAACATCTACTTGATACCAAATTTAAGGCCCTAAGATAATTTTTGTAAATGTTTACATTTTCTGAAGAAATTAAAAATTTTTCCGTTGTTTGAAAGTGTCAATGAAAAATGTTTTTTGTTATTGAAAATGATTTCCACAAAATATTTACATTTTCTTAAAAACTAAAAAGTTTTCGTTGTTTGGATGAGTCAATAAAAAATGTTTTTTGTTGTTTGGTTTTTTTTTAAAAAAAAATCATTTTCCTCTTTCAAATGATAACATAAATAATAAAATATTAAAAAAATTTGTAATTAATTTATTAATTTTAAACATAATTATATTTTTAAAATAATATTTAATATTAAAATATTTGTGTTAAAATATTTAAAGAAATATTACTAATTTTAAATATCCAAGCCCTTGGAAAATTTATTTTCCAAGAGATTTCTTTAGCAGCTTATATTATTGATAACAAGATCAATGAGTAGAGAAGCCATCACTCCTGCATGAGTAAAACCATCTTCAGTCTTGTATTTTTTTTTCTAAAAAACAAAATAATAGTATTTCAACATGTTTATATAGGTTTAAACTTATATATTGTATGTAAAAATAAGATTAAGCAAAAAATTAGACTCAAAAATCAAACTTAATCAGATTGAAACTTACTTTTAATTTCTTAATATTAAATTTCAATTTAAATCGATTCAATCTATAAATTTTTCTATTATTTTCTAGAGGGTTTTAGTTAGTTAAATAACTCAAAATTTCTAATCACATGTGCAAATTCTATGAAAACAAGTCATTTTCAGTATAAAGTTTTTTTAACCACACGAAATCTAAACTACTGCTCGGTTCTCAAATGATTACAAGAAAATGAGAGGCGCAACCCACATGAAAATTTATAGCCATTCTGTCGAAACAGCCAAAATTTCAGAGAAATGGTATAAAGGTCCTCCTCATTGACCCCAATATCACAATCGTTATAAGCCAAGTGGAGGACTTGGTCTCTATCTCTTCCAAAATGATAAGAAACTCTCAGGCGTTGGATTGCATCAATCAACTTAAGTTTATCCTAAGGTCCCTGATCAGCCAATAGCATCTTCTTCAACTCATTCTTCAGCTTACGATGTTCTTCCTCTTTATCATGATCATTCTCCTAGACAAGAAATTTAAGCAAATTAATATACCCCGAGTAAAGAAAAAAAGGTAAACCTACCGTAGAGGGCTTTCCAATTGTAATTTTTAAAAAAGTTATGTCTATGCAACTTTTTTTTCAGATATATTATTATTGTCACTTAAATTTACAATTTTGAAATCACAAAATAAGAATTTTTATCGTTGTACCAAAATTCATTTTTCTCTCGAATAACATATTCAAAAATACAATAGTACTTCTCTTAGTATGTAAATAAGCTGCATCCGAAGATTAATTAACTATATTGCAATTACCATAATTTTTTAGCCATATGAGAGAAAATGGTCACCCCAGATGCTGGGATGGTAGCCTGCCGAACGACGATTGTTTTCAGACAGTTCAACTTCAGCCTCTAGGATTGGAGCAGAAAGAGCTGCTACAGAAACTTCAACAAACATTTTAAAGAACTGTTTTAAAGGATACAGATAAACAGCCAAAGGTCACATGGGAAGCCTAATTAAACATGTGATATGCAAGGATATAATATTTTTCTTGGGAAATTTTGGTAAGAAGATAGGGATAATTGTTCTCATTGTGTGGACAAAATTCAGTACTGATAAACTCCTCAAGTATCAATGAAGGGCAAAAATTCAATGGAATCCCCGGCCTTTGCGTCCCACCAAAAGTCCTGTTGATTGTACCAAACAAAAATTTACAACTTTCGGGAGCTTTTCTCCCCTCGTTCATTGTCACAGGGTCGTTCTAGCAGTTGGGTCTAACATTCATCCATAAGAATATAAATTTAAATTTTTATAATAATCAATAAATACTTTAAATTAAAAGTATCTATTTATATCCCTACTTCGAATAGATTTACTTTACCAAAGGATATTTTTTTTAATAAGTTATGTTTTTTAGACATCATTTTTTTATAAAGTATGTTTATTGAGATTAGTTATATCTATTATACATAATTTTTTAGTATATTATATCTATTTAATATTTGTTAAATATGACTTTTGATAATTTAATCTTAATTTTCAAACTAATCGTATAAACATACACCTTTCTAAGTGGGGTTTTAGACCACCCACTTGGCCTCGGCTGCGACATTCACACATTTTAAAATTCAAGGAAAACAATAAAATCGCAAAATATCAAGAACAAAAGCATGGTTTCCAGATGCTTTTTTGGTTTCATGTAGCATTTCTCGTCAACCACAACATAACAACTCATAGTTGGCTATGTCATGCCAATTGCTATCTAACGTCAAATATATATTATAAAAGTTAGATAGCTACCATCAATTGTCGTACCATGAACAACCCACGCACGTTTCTCACGCCTTGCCGACCTTTTCTTTTTCTAATAGCCATTTGTATAAAATGTGGTTTAAATTGGTGGAAAAAAGATTTAAATTCTACCTTGACCCTAACTTTTATATTTTCTCATAGGCAAGGTAGAATGAATTTTAAAGTGTAAAATAAAAGCATCCGAACATATGGCTCAATAGATAAATACATATTGTGTGAATAATTAAACAAAGAGATAAACGATGTTACAATTCAAATATATACCAAAATTAAAACCTCTATCTTGATACTAGGTAAAATTAATTCCGATGAATTAAAAATAGTGGTAGGATGAAATTAATTATTTTAGCAATAAGATTGAAATTAGTAATAAGATATGTGTTTAAATACAATTGCAGCGGTACAGTAAAGTGAAATGTAATGAGAAGATAAATGATCATCGAAGATATTAAATTAGAATTTGTATAAAATAAATTTTTTAATACATATTTTTTATTTGTAAAATTGATAAATGATTAAAAATTACTTAAATTATATTTTTCAAATAATAATATAGCTTTATTTGAACAAAATAATAATACATTTACACATTTCAAAGTAAAAATTATAAATATTTATTTTCTTTAATTATTAGATAATTATTCATTTCAATTAATTACTTAATTGTAAAAATATTTATTTTTATCCATTTAATTTTAATTTATTTGTAATAAAATTAATTAATTATTTATATATTTATTATTCTTAAATATTTATTTATTAATTTAAAAGTAAAAAAAAAATAACAAGTAAAAGAGGAGTGGGTAGGGACAAAATTGGAAAAAAAACTTTCATTATAAATAAATAAAAATATTTATTTATATGAGCCAAATGACTCACCAGTGCAGTGAGAAAGGTTCCAATCTCACTGCATTATTGTCAATTAAGATTCAAAAGGACCATAATTTAGAATCAAACGAAGGTTGCATTGCACAAATTGTATACAAACCTAAAAGTGAATCATTGTGGACAGAAATGCAGCATGTAATAATTGGTGCAAAAACATTTAACCTTCTTTTTCAAAGAAACATACCAACGCAAGCGACCAGGAAAAGAAGAAGATTTAGGCATGTGTGAATATGGGGCAGTCCAAAATAATGGGATTTTCCAATATTTTCGAAAATTCAAGTGGATCCCCATAGTTCCAAAAGTTTATGTTAACATAAAAAAATCACACATATAGCCATTAATTTCCAAAAAAATTTTGTTTTTTTAATTTATAATTAACCAATCTTAGTACTTTAATTTATGATTATCGTGAAATAATTAAGAGAGATTAAATTATAAAAATTCATCATATTTTTGAAGAAGACAATTGTTTGTAGATTTATCGGTTAATTTGACACATGATGCGATTTCATGAGTTACTATTTTTTTAATCAAGGCAGCTAGAGCTGTTCTAAATTTCTAATTGAATTCACAAACCAATTATACCATGTCAATTAAATTACAATGTTTATGCCCTCTGACATTATTGCAGAATATAAGTTTTATTTTTTTTATGAGGTTACAAATACGTGATGAAATTGCAATTGAATGAAGTATTGCTCGATACATAAAGCCTTGCTATTATATTCAAAAGAAAAACCAATATATAAATTCAGTGAGAAACAAATCCAACATAAAATTGATTAAAACTCTCATACGATGAGATTGGACAAGAAATCTGAAACATAAAAGTGGGACTTGAATTTAAGGTTTTTTTTTTTTTTTGGCCAAGAGATTTGAATTTAAGTTTGAAACATAAAAATCAGACATTGAGAAAATGCTTCGTTGGCACGTAAGTTCAATGTTTGAAAGAATTTATATATTATCAGAAAAAAAAAATTAATAGGTTATGGCTTAGGGCTAATTATCCTATTTAGAACTGAAAAAAACCAAATGCTTGACTCTAAAGCTGAACTCCAATGCTTTATGTCGTTACTGTTACTTTTAAAATCGACATTTAACACTCTAAATTCAAATCCTAACTAACTCTTAAGAAGTGTCATCCGACAAGTTTGGATTCAAAACTTAGTTTCTACAACTCCTTCACTATTCCTTATGTAACTCTTAAGAGGGAACATCCAACAGGTTTCAATTCAAATCCTAATTTCTGCAAAACCCTTCCCTTATTCTCATACTTCAACCTCTTTTGTACCAGAAAATAACGATAGCTTCTTCCTTTGTTTTCTAATATCCCAATGGCCAATAACATGAAACCGTAAACAGATGAGCAGCAATTGCAAGAAAAGAATTAGAAGTTCTTTTGTATTCTCTCTCTATCTTGTATTATACCGGCGATACTTGCCTATTGTGCTACATACACTGAATAACAAAACATAATAAAACGCATCCCTCAATGTTCTTATACATTCTGCATCAAAAGGTACATATCGGATCCTATAAAAGAAAAAAATGAACTTGGGAACAAAATATCTGCGAAAGAAACAGTGGTTATTGCCTAATGGTATGGGAAAATTATCAGAAAATGTCACCCTTTTGGATTATAACTTTGTTATGCAACATCATTCAACATAAAATCCGACAGCTGGTACCATGACAAAACTAATCTATTATAGACTGTAACCTATAAAAAAATGAACTGATTATTTCTATACTACCTTTGTATGTATCTCAGTTGTCACAGTGCCAAGCAGAAGCCGATATAAGGTTCCTGTCCTTCCAGCCCAACAACATAGCACCATCCCTCTCCACCAGTGTATAATGTTTTGAGTAACACTTTAGAAGGCTTCTTATCACCGAATTGACATAAGAGCTTAAAGGGTATTGTCGGAATCCTGCCATTGTTAGCCTAGACTTCCACTTACCGAAGAGCTCATGACGCTCCACCCTCTCCTTTCCCTCACAAGCAATGACATTGACAATATCCCTGGCCAGGCAGTGCTGCTCCACGTTAACCCTCTCCTTTCTGTCCCTTGACAATGTCTCGTCTATGGATTCAAACATTGCCAAGTAGTACTCCAGAGTCTCTATGAACCTGGGGAGGAAAGGGGCTGTGTTTGTGTTTGATTCTTGCTCTACCAATGTGGTGACCCTGGGAGAAAGTGACTTCACCATTCGCAGAAGCTCATCCCTAGGATTGTTCACATCAACACTCTCGTCAGGAGTGTGATGGAGCTGCAGCGGGAAGTTGACAGCCAAAGCCTCCCCAGACCTGACATCAAGCATGTCCCTTGTGATATCTGGTGCAAAAACTGGTATTCCATGAAACTCGACTGGAATATTGAACTTCTCAGATAGTGCTGCCAAACGTCTTTCAACAGTTTCCAATCCACCACCACGAGCATATTTAGAAACAGGGTCATCAATTCCTGTAATCCGGACATGAGGAGCTCCACCAGGTCTGGCTGCAAGTGCTTGCAAGAGGGTAAGCCATTGTGTTCCCTGAGCAATCTGGAAGTCGATAATGTGGATGCGATCTTCAGTTCTGCATGCTTCAGCAATAGCCCCATTGGCTGCCATGTAGCCAAACTTCAAATAGGGGCAGATTTCATACAGGATCTGCATGTAGGAAAGTAGGTCCTTGCCTTCAGGCTCTCTGCAACGAAGGGCACGATATATGTTAGACCCTGATGCCTCCTTCCTTGCTACTAACCCTTCCACCATGTAAGCACCAAGACGCTCGATTGGTTTTCCACAGATAGACACCGCACCCCTAGCCTTTGCAATCAACTTATCAAATTCATCCATATTGTTTTCAGAGAGAGATTTAGCACACGCAATCAACAACTGCTTCAGATTGCCAGGAGGAATACCCAGAAAAGACAAATCCTCTACAGCTTTCTGACGTTTCTCAACATGAGCAACTTCAGACTGCCCATTCCAAGAGATAAAGGAGGTCTGAGGCTGAAGCACCAACGATCCTGGGCGCTCCTGACTCCATGCCCTAGACCGCTGGCCTGTTGTCTGTGGTCTACTACTTTCCCCACAGGAAAGACTTGACGTGGTTACTTCTTCATCCTCATCGGGTGCCATGAGTGCTGTCTCTAATTCCTGCAAAGTGTATATTGTTTTGTTGCTAAAGTTTGCATCCGGTATATAAGAAGTTCCACTACAACCAAATGGTACACTTTCACGCCCGCAGTCCAGAGAGGGACTCAATTGATAGAAAAAAGGGTTAGATTCAAGTGAAGAGTTACAAGAAGGGCTTAGTCCTGAGAGATTCTCCGTGGGGCTATGCTGCTCCTGGCTGTCGCTCAATGTGGTATTGGTATCACAATCAAATTGAGTTAAAAAGGGCGAGTTGGGTGAGTTTCCTATGTCAAATTCCAAAGAACTAAACAGCCTATTAGGTATTGACGGTACAGATGAATAAGAAGTTGAGTAGGAGAGACCAGCACCAGTCAGACCGTAACTGAAAAGCTGATGTGAGTCCATGCTATGAGTTTGGCATCAGCTGTCGAACGTGATGAACAGATCTCAGAAAATTTATCAGCAGTTAAGGAGGGATTGGCAAAACCTTTGTTGCAAATGACTACAAGAAACTTCAACACTGTAATAGAACTTATGCCTTCAGGAAGATAAAATTGACCTGCAAAAACAATGCACAGAACAATTAAGTTCAACATGTTCACATTTTGTAGTTGAGAAGCAAAATTTAAGAGAGAGAGAGAGAGAGAGAGGGGGGGGGGGGGGGGGGGGGGGGGAATCCCAATTGAAGAGCTAAAGCCATTTGCAGGGTCTAGCTTTGATAACAGTACATAAATTCTATGTCCTACCAAGAACCTGGCCTCTGAGAATCAATCTACAATTTCTTTGCAGACAATCCACTGCAAACGGTATAAAGCAATCTAGAAGGTCTAAAAAGTTACACAATTAATTAGTCAAAAAAATTCCCTTTTAAGTCCTAATAGAATTAAATTAGGATTTCTTTAGTCAACAATCCAAATAAACACAATAAAAAACTAGTTTGAAACACGATGTCAAAATACCGTCCAATTATATAAAATGCATAACAAAGACATTAATTAATTGCATAATTCCCATATTTTGCACCAGACAATTAATTTGTGATTTCATAATCTATTTACCATAGAGATTACATAAAGTTGTGTTAGGAAAATTAAAAAACAACTAAAATGATCACTCATTAACACACAAAAGAAGGAAAGTGCAAAGGCAAAACCATATCCTTAAAGCAGAAATCTATAGAACTTTTGCATGAGCTGCAAGGTTTTTGAGTTGATACTCAGAATAGTTTCTCTTTTTTTATTTCTGAACTAAACTAGAAGCTTAAATATGTAACAATTACAACATATAAAAAGCTTAAAAATTGAACTCTTGGCTCAACAAGATCAGTCAATCTTTCATAATCAAGCAGACTAAAATATTCATCCCATTGAAACATTCCAGCATCAAAGAAAAGAATTTTGCTTTAAAGTACCCAGAAAGATAAAATCTTTGATAACCCTTTCAAGTGAAAGTTAAATAAGTATCCGGCAAAACAAACAACTGCTAATTGAAAAACAAAAATCCAAAAACTTTCTTGTCATTTCCCAGAAAACTACTACAACCAGAATGAAAACCCAGAAACAGAATAAGAATCCAATTCAAATAAAAGCCAACTAATCACCATAAGAATTCAGAAGAAACACCGAGAAAAAGTCAATTTAAGAGTAAATTTTGGAAGTTTACCTGGAAATTGTTGTTTCAAATGATCAAAAATCAAAACCCAAATCTCCGAACTAAGAAAAGAAGAAGACTTTGTCTTCTTTCACTTAAGACTTGGACTCTTTTTTAATATTTTTTCGGTTTGAAATCCAGAAGCAAGGCAGGCAAGAGATTTACATTTATAGGTGGGAAAGGAGAAGGATGTAACGGAAGTTTTCTAGACGGAAATTTTAACGATAACTGTTTTTCAAATTGTTAAGAAGTCATTTTTGTACAGCGCGAATTAACAGCGTTAAAGAAAAGTAACGGCCGCCGACCAATCGCACACGTTCGACAACATTCTTCGATATTTCCCATTTTTTGTAATTTTTTTCTTGAAATGCGTGGCAAAACGACAAAGGCTGTTCCCACGCGCCTCTCTAGACTGTGTGAAAAAAACTCCGTCTTCCTCCGCGCACTCATAGCCTCGACGGCAAATGAATTCTATCTTGTTCTTTTTTTTAATTTAAACATTGTTAATTTCTAATCTTAAATTTCAGTATAAAATTATTTCTTCTAAATTGATTTTGTTTTTACGAAAAATATATATTTTCAAAAAATTTAGAGAAAAAAAACCTTATTTTAAACTCAAGTTCATAAAAAATATGAATAATTTTTACTTTGAAAACCTTAATTATTTTTGTTAAAAAAATTTCTAAATAAATGATATTTCTCTATATTTAAGATCTTGATATATCGTCAATTAATTAATATAATTTACAATTTAATTGATACATATTATTTTTATTAATAAAAAAATATGACAATTTAAATTTATATATTTTTACACTCAAAATTCAAATCATTAACATCGTAATTGAGGAAAACTTTAAATTTAAAACTTAACAAATTATGATAATATACATCATTACAAAATATTAGTGAAAATAAGATGTTTTTGTTTTATATTTTTATTGTATTTTATTTCTATACAAGTATTTGATCTCAAAAACAAGTGATAATAGCTACTAAGCAAAATCAATCTTATTGATTATTCTCTACTCGCTATCATAATCTGTTATCAATAAAAAATATATATTATCATTTTCCTTTGAATTTTTATAGTCAATGATCATAAATAAAAGAAAGACTTTTAATACAATAAATCATATTGAATATATTTGCGATCTAAAAAGGATTTATTTTAAATAGAAAATATTTTACATAATTAAAAAATTAATTAATGAAACTTTTTGAAAAAAAAGTATGAAATTTTCCTAAAAATTATTCACGACATTTTGAAATACTAGTTATTATATCCGTTAAATTATAATATTTTGTCAATGAAAGCGTTGTCTATGTCCTTTGACTAATTGTAGTCAGTGGATCAAAAGTCAAATAATGACCTGAATATATAAAATAAATAAATAAAACTTACGTTTTTAATTTTTAGGGTGAGTACCAATTAGTTATAATCGACTAAAATCTTAATTTAATTTGATTTATAGGTTTTGTAGATTAGTCAGTTAAAAAGTTTACTCAATTAGTTCGACTGATTATTGATTTTTCTAAATTTGTTATTAAATAGGTCAAACTAATCAATCCTATTAATTTATTTTGAAATATTATTATATATATGTTGAGGATAAAAATACTTAAAATATTTGGTTCAATAAAAAATTATCACGTGTAATGAGGAAATCAAATATTTTATTCATTATATATATTTTAAATAAAATAAAAAAGATATTTAATTCAAGGATATATACGTAATTATAAACAGAATAAATTCCTATAAATAGAGAATAAGTATGACTCAAATATCTAAGTCTTTATTTGTTTATAGAAACTCTGTCAAATCTCTTTTTGACTTAAGTATTGACGAAAATTGAAGAAAGAATGTCAGTAACACATCATCATTCTGTTTGGTAACAACAATATTTAATAGTTGAAATTGATCAAATCGATTGATCTAAATCGGTATTTTAGTTAATCACTTTAATTTGATTTAATTTTATTATTTATTTTAAAATAAAATTAATTATAATTTTAAAACTAATCTATTGAATTGATAAATTATTTTTTTCTCTTTCAATTTAAATCTTTCTAATTTTATCATTATCCAAAAAAATCATATATAAATCATATGGCTTATACTATTTTAAAAAAATAAAAGTGTGGTTTTTTAATTTTTGTCATTGATAAAAATCTTATTACTTTTTTTAAAAAAATCAATTTTATCAAAAATTACTTTTTTATTAATTTCATAAAAGAATATAGTAATTAGTAAAGTAAACTTGCACGATGGGACAGGAGCGTCGATATTAAAGAAAGTGAAGAATAAAAGGACGGATGACGATCACGTGACATAACGTGACGTTTTAGGGAGTGTGCGATTCGGAGCACGCCGTGTTAAACTGGAACCACCAGCAAAACTACAATCACCCGACGGACGACAGCTGGCAGTACAGTGGTGAAGTTTTAGACACGTGGCTAAAGGATGCATGTTCTCTTTGACTCGTTCAACCTGACGTGGCAATCTTGGCTTTTATCACCAACAATAGCAAAGGGACCCACAAAAATGTACTTCGTTGCTAACCGTCTCTACTAAGTATGATTATTTTTCCTGTTTGATTTGGAACAAATATGATTAGTGAGTTGAAAATCGGGAGATTAATTGCGTAGAGTTTGGGACACTCTTAGAACAATTAATAATTAATTATTTGATTGATTACATTAATTATGTAGTTATTAGTTGAAGAAATGTTAATTAATGTTTAATGATATGGATTAAGTTGATATTTAATTTAAAAAATGATTTTTATTAATATATGAATTATTTTTAATATGTTGTTTATTAAGTTTTTCGTTTTACAAGTAAGATTAATAGGACGATTGTGATATTAAAAAAATAAAATGGTTATCGTTAATTTTATTTATAAAATTTAAAAATTTTATTGATTGTTTATTGAATTATAATATAATATATTATTTTTTATTAAATTTAATAAATAATAATAATTTAATTATAAGAATTTCTTACTATAATGTTTCATTGGTTAATTATTGTATTAGTAAACAGTAAATAGTGATTACTCAAACATATTTTTAGTTATATAGTGTGATTTTCAGAATTCGATCAAATCAATGTATCATGTCTAATTTATTTATCTTCATGTCATCATAATTCAATTGTTTTGTTAATTGTTAATTTTATAATTTTATTTGACAAGATTTTTATGTGCGACCAAAAAAATTATTGATTTAAATCAACTTTCAAGATTAAATTGATGAGAAATAAATTTAAACAAAATTATCGTCTCTAATAAGAAAAAAAGTTCTATAAATTTTTTTATAAATTTAAATTTGATTTAAATATGTAATTAAAAAAAAAAAATTTCGTCGCGTTGTAATATCATTGTTATGACCGGATCAAACTTCGAAAGGGAAAGCGATGTTATAACTCATAATTGGCTCGATGATCATGCGCAAAACAAATATATGAGAAAAAGCATGAAATCATATCGATCACGAATTACTTAATCAAGCAAGTTCTTTTTTTTAATCACTAGTCATCATGCATGAACTTGAAAATCCAACATTGTAAAGTTTGTTCTTTCCGATAAAATCATAACCCAACTTTGAAAAGCAATTCTGTCCACAACATCAATATATATATATATATATATATATATATATATATATATATCAAATCAAAATAATAAAGTAAAATGAATAGCCTCCCCATGCTTAAATTGACCATTTCCTTGCCTATCTAGAAAGAGACAACAAAGCTTTCTCAAGACTGAAAATGAAAATCTCATTACAATGTGTTTATTTTTTATTTCTCTACTTTAATCGATAATTACATGACTAAAAAAAATCATGCGAAACCTTATGAAATTAAATTATTCTACTTTTTAGGGTTTTTTTAAATCTAATAATGAATTGGTGGGTTTCCTGGCTTAGTTGGAATATTCATATGGAAGGTTTAATGGAATTATTTTGTTAATATTTTTCTTTGTACCTTTTAATATTCTCTTCTATTTGTAACATATATGTCACATGATAAAAGAATAATCTTTAAAATAGTATATGTCCAAATCACAATCCTTTTTTATTTATTTTTTATAGTGTTCCAAGCAAAGGTAGATCACTTCCCAATTTCCACTTAATTTACAAGTTGTTTTTTTTTTTTTTTTAATACAGATTGTCACTTATCATCAACATTCCAAGTTCATGGAACTTTCCTAATTCACACTCAAGCATCTTTCTTCAAGATACATTCTCCTTTCATTCTAAACTCAAATCCATACTTTTATTTTTCTTGACATCTTTTATAATAAATCTTTTATTATATATAAATTATAAAAAAAATTTCAAGTTTTGGCTTAATTTAATTCATTTCTCGAATTACATTATATTAATAGTACTTTACCGGAAAAAAAAATTAAACTCTACTAATTATATATTAAATAATTTATAAAAAATTATGAATATCATATCTATAAATAATATATTAGATGATTTTTCAAAAAGTTATGGATAATGATAACGTGAACAAGGAAAAGAAAAACTATAGTACTAAAATAACTATTAACACCTTTTTGGGTAGAAGAGAATCTTAATCTGTAAAGTGGTATAAAATGGATAATTAAGGATAAACATGCTTTAAAAAAATTTAGAAAAGAAAACCCAAAATCTATAACACTATTAATACAAAAAAATTATAATCTTTTTTTTATTACTCAATAAAAGGACATGGATAGATGAAAAGATACTCCGATAAGAAATTAAAAAAATTCTGTTAATAAAATAATGAATAGATCGAACGATAACTCTAAAATTTAAAACATATTCGAGTATACAATTTTTTTTTACTTAAATTTCAACATCTTAATTATTTGAATTAAGTTTAAGAAACAAAATTATTCGTTTTTAACGTTAAATCGAGATGTGAAGAATATAGGTGTTTTTTTTTTTAATAGAAAAATATAGGTGCTTAGTAACCAGACAAATTTGGTTCTAACATATGAATCAAGCTAAAAATGTGACAGCACTCAAAGTCTATAAGTGTAATTATCAATGATCAAATCAAACATTTCATTATTTTTCCTTTTCTATTTCTCATATTCCACGCGTTTTCTTAGATTTTGCCTTCATCTTTAATCCACGTAATTAAGATCACTTTATTTAGGTATTGTTTTCAATCAGATGAGTTTCATGCCAACTGTTAAGTCGGCAACTCGGGATGCATTATGCATCACTTGGACTCAACTTCTCAAGACTTGGTCATGGGAATGATGACAAAGAAAACCCATCTTTCACTTTCACTTTCACTTTCACTCTCTCTTTCACTTAATTTAGTGAAATCAAACGAGTAAATAGAAGTGATTTTGTCCATATACTTCCAATTTATTAGCCTCCATAATCTTCACATTATAATGTTTTGATCTTTTGTTAGTGTCAATATCAATTAATGCTTTAACAAATAAATAATTAACGTCTTATTTGACTTGGTGTATCAATTGACATAAAATGAATATTGTGAATTCTTTTATTTTATATACAAATAAAATATTGTTTTTGGATTTTAAAAAAGTTCAAATATATTTTCTATAAATTTATTTAGTTAATAAAACCTCTTGTTTTTCTTTTCCTTATTTTTCTCTAATTTCTCACTCTTTTTCTAATTTATTCTTGTTTAAAATCATCCATTACTCAATTCAAATTCAAATTCACATAAATAATCATTAGACGCAATCACTCATGTCGAAATTTTATCAAAATTTATCTAAATGATGTTTTTCGACACTTTTTTAATCTTATATATACTTTTTTTTTTTTGGTAATCCTAACTTGAAATAAAGCCTACAACTTCTAAAAAATAAGCATAAAACTAAACCCTAGGTCCCTTCATTTACCCTCTTCCCTCCATTTCATGCCCTAAACCCTAAAAATAACCTAAAATCCCTGAGACCTCTCCCACCATTTCGCTGCTTGTACTATTTGTTGTTACTGTTGGTTTTATTTGTTGTTCATATAATCATCATGAAGAACTAACTTGAACATCCTGTTCATATAACAACATAAGCAACCTATGTCTTTTTTTGTGTTTTAATTTTGACATTGTATTTTATTTATCTAATTCTTTGTGGGTTTAATTTGTTATGTTTATTATGTTTTATTAAATTTATAAATAATAAATTTTAATAATGTACAATGTAGACTTCAACTTACATTCATGTGATTGTAATGTAAATCATACATGTCGCCTTTAAAAATATAACAATAAACAAATGATTTGTATAGAAATGAAAATGATATGTGATTCAAAATTTTAAAATCCATAAATATTATATTACAGGAAATTGTTACCGAAAATTGAAAAAGCCCCCCGAAAAATTCTTTGGTCAAACCAAAAATGAAAGGGAAATGACATAATTGATCGGTTCTTTGCCATTTTCTCAACTGTCAAATGTGAAATGCAAAGCCGGAATAGAGAAGGGCAAAGGAAATTGTGTTCTCATTTCTCAACTACTAAAACTAGTGTGCCAAAAATAATAAATGAATTAAAAGAATTGTCCACGTGACCAATAAGGAAGGATTTTGTTCCCATGTCAGCAACTTGGGATCATAATTGTGCAATGTGGAAGGCTGTGATTGGTGGGGGAAATTGTAGTGGGTCCCTTTGTAGTTCTTTGCAAGGGAAGAAAGTGTGTTTTGGATAAAGTCAAACATGGGGTTATTATTCTTGTAATAAATGCCCTTTCTTTGACCATGTCTTGGTTAATGTTGATGTTGATATTGTTTGACCATCCTTGTAAGGAATTCAACCAGTTGACATCTTGCAAGATTGTTTTTGGTCTTTTGGGCTTAGAATTAGACAAAAACATGCTATAGACTAACCAAAATTTTCAATCCAAATGTGAGATCGTAAAAATCAATTCCTTATTTCATTTTACAAGGGCCATTATATTTTCTTAATAATCCCAAGAAATGGAAACCTAAAGGACAATCACATTTGTAAAATAACATACTAGATATTTTAAATCATTTTTTTTTTTAAAAAGAGCACATTTTACAAAAATGATAGGAATTTAAGGTAACGTTGAAGCCATTTTTGTGTTGTGTGAGCTTTTTATCTATGCTTCGTTATAAATTAATTTAGTTTGTCAAAAAAAATTATCAAAAAGTACAAAAATTAAGATTTTGAAATGCGTTTTTTTTGCTCAACTTAATTGAAATCAAATTTCTTCTTTCTTAAATAAAGAAGGGCAATTTCAACAAGCTTACATAAATGGTTCCCAAGACTTTTGACTTAATAAATAAAGCCAAAGCCTGAGTTTTCTAGCAATAGAAGAATTTTCAATGACAAGAAAATTGTGGGAGACAAGTAATGAATTAATATATGACAGAATCACTTTATGCAAGATTAGTCAAAAAAAACTCATGAATTTTCACCATAATATCATAAATTGTCAAGTTGCTCAAGGTAGGGAGACCTTAAGAAGAATTGTCCATCCATGTGAGTGGAACAACCATTAATTGCTCTTTCAAATGTAGAAGAGTCACATAGCAAAGCCCAAACCACTATAACCAATGCAAGTAATATCAATTGTCACATTTGAGATTCCCCAATTTCCTCCAAGTTTACTTAATTTTAGGGTTTAGAATAATTTATCAAAATTTCATTATCAAAATTGGATCACTGAGATTCAATCTAATGATCTTCATGTAATTCTCACCCATTCTTACCATTTAGTCAATCCCAAATTGGCTAAACTTCTCAATAAACTAAAGATGATTAGGTGCAAGTTGTCCATGGCATGCCCAAGCTCAACCCAGATCTTTCAGGCCCAACCATGTTAGGATGCAGACATTTGGAAAGATAAAGGCAGTCCTTGCGTCGAATTGGAACTTCAATGTTCTAGAAGATCAAGGACCAAAGTGAAAGGTCTTTGATTAAATTATAAGTAACATCAATCTTCTGAGAAATTTAGGGTACTAACTTTCAATCATCTATAAATCTTCATTAAGAAAAAGAAAAATACATCTAATCTTAATATTAGATCAAATAATTTTAAATATAATACGATGATAATATACGAATAAAATATATGAAAATGATATAACTAAAATTTGATGAAAATAATATGTATATATATGAATATGATAAAAATTATAAAAATATACTTGACAGATCAACCTAAATTTTTTATGTATAAAAATATAATTTTATATAATATAAATATAAATTATACATTAAAATTATTAAATCTACTCAAAACCTTAGTAGCATATACCAATTGAATTTGGTGAGAATTATTTTAAGGCTTAAATTGCCTTTTCTCGTAGGAAGTCCATCAATAATAATGCGAGAAAAGAAGTAAAGAACTCCTAATAAATAGGCTAACAGGTAGGTTAGGACTTTTATGGATTAGATTAAATGGAAATGGTCAGAAGTTTAAGTACAAGTGCATTTATCACAATGGTTGAAATCTCTTCCATCTTTGACATTTCTTTCTTCCTACTTTCATTTTTCTTTTATGAGCTCCATCTATCTATTTAAGCTATCTTGACATTATTGGATTATTCAATGATTCTTTTCTATTAACCAATAAAAAAAAGAGTAAAAAAGAAGTATAGTAAATTTCTATCTATTCCCAATAGTTTCTTTTACCAAGTTTTCAATTTCCATGACCCTACAAATTTGTTTTCTAGGTTTTGAATTATCTCTGTTGATTCAATTTAAATCAACATAGATAATAGTCTTTCTTTTCAATCCTCGTGAAATTGTACAAACAATAAATGAAAGAAAAATCATATAATTATGAGTATTCGACTTAGTAATTGATGCATGCTCCTTTATTCAAATAACAAAATTTGATTTTTCTTCGATCGATAATCATAAATGTAAACCCTTAAGTAGTGCACATGCACCCACATTTGCAAATCACATGTCCCCCTTGGACCCAACCCCAAGTGGCCAAAACCTTTGCTTTGCTTCACTCTCATGCGACCAGACAAACTTGGAAAAAAAATGGTGGGTTATCTTTGCCTCCAAGTTAACGTGAGAACAATCAATTGGGACATAGAGAATGGAATTGAATATATGCATTACCTCACGCTATGAGAGTGATGCTTTATTGGTGATCCACTCCTTGTACTTGGAACCCTAAAAGCAAAAAAAAAAAAAAAAAAAAGGGAATTTATGATCGCCAGATGGGTGGGGTGAAAATAGTATTTTAAAATTGAACAATTAAATTAATTGTTTGAGATGGAA
The DNA here is from genome assembly GCA_033439115.1 of Firmiana major. Lineage (NCBI taxonomy): Eukaryota > Viridiplantae > Streptophyta > Magnoliopsida > Malvales > Malvaceae > Firmiana > Firmiana major. Next base: position 68,157,619 of record CM065905.1, read on the forward strand.
ATTATATGACCATGACCATTTATCATCATTTTGCAGCCAAAATTCGAGGACTTTTAATATTTTTATCTCCAAATTAGACTACCAATATTCTTTTTTTTATATATATATAAAAAAAATCGTAGCAAGAGTTTATTAGGAGATTTTTTTTTTGTTTAAAAATTTGGAGAGAAATTGTCATTTACACATGTATGGAAAATAAATATGGAGAACAGCGGCCTTGTATAGTGATACATATTCCTTATTAACTCCCATTCCCATTGTGAAATTAAAAATTTCACTGTTAAATAAAAAAACTATAAATATTTCAATTTTGATATTTTTTCAAATTACAAGTAGAATAATTATCTAATGCAATACTAGTTTTAAGATTTCACAAGCAAAATTAAGATGATGATACATATTTTTTAAAAATATTTTAAAATAACTTAAAAATTAAAATGAGTTTGTGTTATCATTTTAACTCCTCTTATAGAGTTTAAGAACTCCACAACATTGTATTGAATAATAAGATAATTATCTTTACAAATAACTGAGACCGATAAATTTTAGATAACTAGATCATTTATTTAAAATAAATGAAACATTTTCATTAAGCTTAATGCAAATTAATTATCTTGGTTTTCTATAATTCATTATTGTATTTAGAATAGGATGGACTAATACATATTTGAAAACCCTTATTTTTTTTAATTAAGAGTAGTTACAATTTAGCATCAATCTAAGATAAACGCAATTTTGAAGGCATGGTTTTACCTTCATGTTAAAGCAAGTTCTAATAGAGATAACCCTAGGTCGCTTGAAATTTGATTAGTTGCTGAATGAGAGTGGCAACAGCCAACATCTCAACCACAAATCACTGACACAAAATCTACCATTAATTAACATGATATTGAACATAATTTTGAACTACAAATATGGACTTTTTGATACATGAAAATCTGTTTCATTAGGTAAAAAAAGTGGAAAATGTCACAATAACAACTTTATCAAGTAAACTATCCAAAGCATATATATAAGCAAATAGATATATTTAAGATCAACACGAGATGATTTCAAAATTTTCAGATATAAAATTTGATAAAAAATATTTAACAATATGAAATATCCGAATATATAAAAAGAGATTATTTAATTACGACAAATCGCTTAATCCAAAATCATATATATATATATATATATATATATATATATATAGATACAACTAGAATAGAGATTGATATACATAAAAAATTAAATATAAATTCAGATTAAATTTTAAAAATAAATTATAAGATTTATGAAAAGAAAGATATTTGATTTCAACTATTAATTGCATGGATAAATAAAAATATAAAATTTGTAGATATTATAAATCTTGAAAAAAAAAAATAGACATGATCAAAAAGAGTAAGCCTAGAAAAAAAATAAAATAAGTGGTTTAAACTCTAAAGTCAAAACTAATCTATCCAATTCCATGTGAAATCAAAGAATAATAAAAAATTAGTGATTTGTAAAGCAAACAGTTGGCTAAATAATCAATTGAGACAAATACTAACGTTGCACACTAGACTAAAGCTGCTATTTAAGATTCTGTCTTGGCTTATTTGACCGTTTCTTTGTAATAATCAATGTTAGAGGCGGTAAAGTTGATGAGGATTTGATATAAAGATCTTCTTTCAAAACGCTTTTCCCAATATTAAACACTTTAAAAAAAAAAGTCACATTTTCTTTTATTAATTTCACTATGGATATTGGCCATTGAAATGATCATATATAACCTTTCAAGAGAAATTATACTTTAGATTGTCACACTTCAATTTTTTTTTTTTAATTTTGATTTTTGAATCGATATAAGCTTTACACTTGTATGTCACAAGATAAATAATTAAATTACACAAATGATCCTATTTCATGCACATGTTTATATACTATTTGCATGAAATAATTAACATGAGTGATTTACTATACAAAATTACATTCAAAAATTTAATTCATTTACGAAAAATAGGGTTATCGAACATATATTGTAGTTTATATGAAATTTTGTTTAATAAAACTGCATTTAATTCCTTTTGGATCTGTTTTTTTTTTTTAAATAATCATTTGTCAAGAACATTCTATGCCACAAATTTCATGTCATCATAATATTATTATTCTAAATTAATCTCTCGTGTCATGTAAGATTTTTAAAATGAGTGATGATGCCCCTTGCACATCTTCATGTATTCATATTATAGTATTTTGTTCAATTTTACCCATTATTAAATTAAATCAATCGTGATATCACCTCTGCATATCTTTCCCTTGGCAATATTGCTTTCGAAAACCATTTATTTCTTTATTTAAAATTTTAAGATATGCTTCTCATACAAATATACCTTCATACACCTTTGTTATACCCATTAGTCCAGCCCAAATGTACAAGCTAACCGAGCTCAGCTCAAACAGTTAGCTCAGCCCTAGTACAGTTAGTGATAAGTTGAGTACGCCCACGACAGTTGATCCAAGTATGTCAACCAACCCAGGTAACTGCTCAGACTCCTACAATCGCTGAAAATGGGAGCACATGCTATATAAGCACACGACTGCCATAGAATTTATCAGAACACCCACTTCTGCATGAATTATGCTCTAAGAACTTGGGTGCAATCTAACTTCTATAAAAGGGATATTGACTAGGAACAAAAGTATGAACGCTCTATTAAACTCTTTAACTCTCTAAAGCCATGTTATCTTCAAAATTTTTAGTGACTTAAGTATCAGAGTAAATCTTATCAAGAACAATTCCAATGAATTTTTTGTTTTACAAATTAATCTAAAAAATAAAGAGTTGATCCACCATCAACAAGCTCAAAAACTTTTTGGTATCAACAACTTTACTCAAAAATGAAAACAAGTCATCAATATTTTATTACATGAAATTAAAACTATAAATTTTTATTTCATTGTAATTATATCCATTAAACTTAAAAAAAAGTGAATAACACTCAATTGACAAAATTTTTAAAAAATATATTTTTTTCAATTATTTATCATTCAACTCATTCAAATAATTTTTTTTTTTTTTTACAAATTAAATCATCCAACTAAAAAATTAAACATAAAATTGAATATTTTATACCATCTAGGTTCTAATTACAATAAAATAAAAGTTGTTCATGATTTTAATTTTATGTAATAAAATACTATCAGAATTTTATTTGGATATTATTCCTTCAAAATGCAACCACAATATATATAAAAAATATAATATTTAGATGTATATAATAACGTTCTAAGAATTTGGTAGAAAATTTATTTTCAACAATAAAGAAATCCATGTGGGGAAATTTAATGGTCTAGATTTTGACGTATCCACTATCTAAGTATGCTAGGCATGAATAAATCAACTGGTGTAGTTGAAGACTAATAAGTTTATAAGACTTTATTTATAATTTATTTATTTATTTATTAGTATTATTATTATTATCATCATCATCTCATTATCATCTTTAAATTTAAACCTAAATGTTATATTCTTTGATTAAAGTCATTTTCATCAATGGAAAAATGTGTGATGCTTAGCCTATTTGCTACTAAAAAAAATAATAATTAAAATAAATTAACAATTTCCCCTTCACAGATATTTATGGACTTCGATCTTTCCATTCAGATTAGGTGTGTTAGGTTGACAGTTAGTCAGTTGCCCACTGCTTCCTATATCAGTAGACGAAGAACTCTCTCAAAAATCAAATACCACTTCATTTTTTTTTTGGCTAATTAAACTTAATGTAAATTTATACTATATATAATTAGGTTTACTGAAAATAAATATAAAAATGTTCATGTTTATTTCTGATTATGCATCTTAAATTTTTGATCTTTAAGCAATTTATTATACTTAATTATCATTTTATTTTATGTAAAATAACAAAAACATATCTTTTTTTTACAGATCAACATTCATTTAATCAAATAATCAAACATGTCTGAATAATACATAGCATTCTTCACTCAGAAAACAAATTTAATACCGGTTGAATCCTTTTCCTCTCCAAATAAAAAAATTATATGATTAAACCAAAACTCTCTTCATCACTATTTCAAAGAATATATAGTCTCCCCACAAATTTAATTTAGTACATTTTCTCGACAAAAATATAACTATTGAAGTCTAAAAAAAGAATTATTATTCAAATTATTATCCGATATACTATAAAATGATGTTGTTAAACATTATATGTGGGTTAAGATAATAATTAATACATACTAATTTTTTTATTTTTAATATTATCTGAAGGGTATATATTATTATCTTAATTTTAATTGTGAAATTTAAAACCTTCATTAATAATATATTAGATAATAATCTTTAAAAAAATTTAGTTTACTCCTTAATTCGGATGATGAATAAAGTAGATAAGGTCCCATTAGGTGAACATAAGTTGGAAATTAGCAAACCCTAAGGTAACTTCAAAATTTTGGTTGCCTAATGTGAAGGGTTTAAATACCAAACTTCAATTCCACAATAAACTCTTAGCGTGGTAAGGTCACACCTAAAAGTCACTCCTTTGGACCAACTCACCAGTATGCCTTAACTTTAAGGGTATTCCTTGCTTTTCTTTTTTTTTTCCCCATTTTCCTTTCTTCTTTTTTGGATTAATACAATAGGCTTTTATTTTTCAATATGATTTACCAAATCAAATTAAAAGAACACAAGGGTTCTTGCAAGTAATGTTGTGTATTTAGGTATAAAGTAATACAAAAATATAATAAATTTAAAATGCTACACATGTAATTACAATATTACATATTTTCACGACCGGTACCATAAATTTTTTATCATCAATTTATTGCTTTCACTTATAAATTGTACAAAATTTAAGAAGATAACTTAAAAGCATTTGATAACTAATTGAACTTAATTAATAAGCATTGAATTAAGTTTTCAAAAAATTATATTACACATTATTTATGAAATTTATTGATTTCATTAATGAAATCAATAAAGTGATACATACTTTTTCAAATATATATAAATATATAAAATTTATATTGAACTCTTACATTTTCTTTATGTTGATATTTTTATAATATCATAAAGGATAAAAAAATAATGGATAAATTCGACAGATACGTTCAAGAGCTATCACCATTTTAAAACTTATAATTCATGTAAAAACTTATTATTCATTCATATCTTTGTGATCGAGGTTGATGGGTATTTAAAGCATTTAGAAATTATATATATGTATTAATTAATACATAATGGTTTAATGATTGAAAATTACCAATATTTCTAAATTTATAAAATTTAAAAAAATTCTTTTTGTTCAATATAAATTTTCATTAATTTTAAGAAAAAATAATAAATATGAAAAATCTTTTATATATAACAATATAGGACTAAAATAAAAAATAAAGATAATTATTCAATATATTATTAAAGATTAATATCATATATACCGTTAGTAGAGTTTTTTAATCTTACAAATAAGATTAAAATTGATAAAATTTATCTTATTTTAATTATTTTTAATTTTTTTATATATTTATAAAACATGTATCATATGAGTTAAAAAATTATATTAAAAATATATATGATAATTATTAATAAAATTTTTAAACTATGCTTTTTTAAAGAATAGTAAAACAATACTTAAATAATAAAATTAATATATTTTATTACCTTAATATTATCTTTTGTAGTTAATATTTTGGATAATTATTAAAAAATTAATTCTCTTTCCGATAAAAATCCAAAGATCCCGCGTTTATTTTACAAAAGGCGACTCACGTATATTTTTTTAATATATTTATTTAAAATATATATTATATATAAAAAATTCTCTGTAAATGCTCCAACAATAATTCCATTTTCTCAAAAACTTCTCTCCACCAGGGAGTCTCAGATTCTTTCTTTAGAAGGCCACTCGAAGAGTTTCTTCTCAATATTTTCATTGCTGTTTCTTTTTTTCTAATTCCTTAGTCCAAAGAAAACATGTAATTGAAGAACAGATGGTCTTTGTTCCTTGTATATTAAAAAAGGTAGCCTTAAAAGTTAATGTTTTCGGTTTATTTCTTCATGAATGCATTTCATTTACATTTTTTCTGGGGGGGAATAAATTCTGGGTTTTTCATCTCTGGCCTTGTTTTCATGTTTTCCTGGGTTAAAAGTTTTTTTTGGGCTTTGTACTCTGTTTGGTTAGTGAGAAAACTTAGGAAAGAGAGCTTGGAAACCGAAAGTGAAAGACATTGGGTTACTCAAAAGCTCTTTGATTTCTTGAAACTCTTTTTTGGATACGTAACACTTTTTCTTTTTTCTTTTTTTTTTTCTTAGTAACCAAACAGATCAATATTGTAATTCTGGTTCTTTAATCCATGATAAGTTTCTGAATACTGCTAATCAGATCAAGTATAATTTCTTCACAACGTTTAGTCAAATTATTATTTTTATTAATTTACTTAATTTTGTTTCTGGGGTCTTCTCAATCGGTTTCTCTTTTCAGTTATGTGAATCTGAGCAGGTTTTAGTTTAAGACCATTCAAATAAATGACTACAAATTTGTTTTTTTTTTCTTTTCATGTATCTCAATTTTGACTTTTGTTTCATTTGCTATGAAAAATGCCATTGAACTTCTAAACTTGACTTTCTAATATTTTATAAAATTAACATTGTTTGCCTCAGAATTGTGTTTTATTTATTTAGTTATTTATTTATTTATTTTATGCCGATTTGTTGATAGTTTAGAGTTGGCTTAATTTGACCCTAGAATGTTATTTGCAGTTGTTTCAATGGACTGGAGGCTTGAATAGCAAATAGCAAAAGGAGTGGAAATGAGGGGGGAGTCTTCTGGTTTGATCATTGGGATTTCTATTGGAGTGGTGATCGGTGTGCTTCTAGCTATTTCTGCTTTGTTTTGCTTCAGGTATCATAGAAAGAGATCCCAGATAGGAAACAGCAGTTCCAGGAGAGCTGCAACTATTCCTATCAGGGCTAATGGGGCTGATTCTTGTAATATATTATCCGATTCAACTATTGGTCCTGAGTCACCTGTGAAATCTGGAAGAAATGGAATGTCTATGTGGCTTGAAGGGTTTACAAGGAGCAATGTAATCGCTGTGTCTGGAATACCCGAGTATTCATACAAGTATGTTTCTTTTGAAACTTGTTGCACTTATGCAGCATAGTAGTTAATTTTTAGTGGTGGTTATGCTTTTAATGTGAATATGATTCAATGAAGATGTGTTACTGACTAGTTTGTATTATATCCATGTGATGTGATTAATGATTTAATGGCTATGGGAAATTACTTTGTTGGTCAACTTTTTAATCATGTTTGCTTAATTTTATCATGTCTTATATTCAAGTTCTAGGGTAGCTTGCAAGATATGAACTTTTGAAGGTTTTCCAGTTTTGGAATCTTTGAAGTTTTTCGTTTCTTTGTCAGCAAAAGTGACATTCTTGATGAGAAACTAACTGGATTTCTTGCAGTTCTATACTTATTTTAATATCAGGCAGTTAATCTCTTTAAAATCAAGCCAATGGCTTGAATATAGGAATATGTTTGAGCCCTTGATACTTTCGCTAATGTTATATCAAATTAGTTGTATGGGTTTGTTTAATAGGTATACTTTTATGAGATTTTTCCTTTGTTTCTTTGCTAATTCGTTGGCGGTGTTGCTCATACAGGGATTTACAAAAGGCAACCTATAATTTTACAACACTAATAGGACAAGGAGCCTTTGGTCCAGTTTATAAAGCTCAGATGTCAACTGGTGAGACTGTTGCCGTAAAAGTTCTTGCACGTGATTCTAAGCAAGGGGAGAAAGAGTTCCAGACCGAGGTAGGGATGGTTAATAGTTGATATTTCACTCATTCGACATTTTCATGACAACACGTCCATTTTTTTTGACAATTTGCATAAACATGTGCAGTAGTATTCTTGGTTTCTAAAAGATACTGCCACTTTATAATCTTCTTTTTGTTACCATCATCTGGCAATACTTTCTAGTTTCTTAAGAGACAAGCAACTTGGCACACAAGGAAGAATTTTAGCACTAATACTTATTTCCACTTGTAAGCAAAAATTGAAATTACTAGTAGATAAGTGAATGATCATAGCTACAAGTTTTTTCTTTAAAGGGAATGAGGTAAACAATTTAATGGTTACTCAGAACATTACCTCAACTAGAAAAAAAAATTCCTATCAAAAGCATTTGACTACATGAAATTCAGAGAAAATGTGATTAACCAATCAGAGTCATTCATAATCTTTTGCCCAACTTATTATTTGCCTTGTTACCACACCTTTGCTGATTGGATATCACTTTGTGTGTGTGTTTTTCTCTTTCTTCCTTCTTGCAGTCTCCAAGTTCTTTAATGTTTCACCCTATTAACATTTCAGGTTATGTTGTTGGGAAGGCTGCATCACAGAAATCTTGTAAATTTGGTTGGATATTGTGCAGAAAAGGGTCAGCATATGCTTGTCTACGTGTACATGAGTGAAGGCAGCTTGGCTTCTCATTTGTATGGTAAGTTAGCGGTCATCTCCCTTGGTAGAAATATCGGTACAGTTTTCTGACTGTCCAAATTGAAATATGGATGTCATTGCTAGAGACTCTATTAATGAGGTGGCCAACCTTGCTATAGTACTCTGTCATCAGTACTTTATATACTTAAATTATGCAAATGAGTTGATATGGTGACAACAAGTGTGATTGGATTGCAATTGCCTTTTTGCATCAGGAAATTATGATTCAGGGTTCTAAAAATTTCATTTCATATACACTAGTTTCTATTAAAAACTTCATTTCATCTTTATGTAGGTGAAAATCATGAACTTCTGAGCTGGAATTTGAGGGTATATATCGCTTTAGATGTAGCAAGGGGCTTGGAATATCTTCATGATGGGGTAATACTTATTTAGACTGTACAGGACCTGTCTGTGTTTGCAGGCATGTATCCGCAGAGTCATGTGCATGCATTTTAGGCTTATGCTAAACATTTGTAAATTTATTCATATTTCTGTTTCAGGCAGTTCCTCCTGTAATACACCGGGACATTAAGTCATCCAATATTCTGTTGGATCAGTCCATGAGAGCCAGGGTATGTTCTGGTTTAGACCATTTCTTCTAGATTTTATAAATAAATTCTTAATTTCTGAAAGAGTAGTATATTTATATGTACATGAACGACCACGGCTTAATCTTTATGGGACTGCCTTCTCGAGCAGGTAGCTGATTTTGGGCTTTCAAGGGAAGAGATGGTAGACAAGGATGCGGCTAACATACAAGGAACTTTTGGATATCTTGATCCAGAGTATATATCAACAAGGACCTTTACTAAGAAAAGTGATGTTTACAGTTTTGGGGTTTTGCTCTTTGAACTCATAGCTGGCAGAAACCCTTTACAGGGTCTCTTGGAATATGTCGAGCTAGTAAGATCTCAAACTTTCCCCTATTTTCTTAGAATATAAGCTTATATCCATGTTCTGAATATTATGGTGATATGACAAACAGGCGGCTATGAGTACTGAAGGGAGGGTTGGGTGGGAGGAAATTGTGGATTCACGGCTGGAGGGGAAATTTGATGTGCAAGAGCTCAATGAAGTAGCAGCTCTTGCATATAAATGTGTCAACCGTGTTCCCAAAAAACGGCCTTCCATGAGGGACGTTGTGCAAGTTCTAACACGAATCCTTAAAACGAGACAGAGCAAGAAGCATCAGAAGTCCCTTGTGACTGCAGATGAGATTTCGATCAACTTAGAGGAAGGAGAAACTAAGATTCCGATGACTGAACACCAGAGAGACTTGTCCATGGACAGCGCAGCTGACACATTTGATATTTAGTCAATGGTTCTTCCATTTGTTAATTTGTTAAATTTTGTTGGTTTGGTCTTTGTATTAGATACGCGTCCGGATGCAAAGGAGCTGAGCAAAGGCAGTTTTATTTGAGTACTCTTTTGCGTGGGTTTAGGGTTAAAGGATATTTTATAATTTGGTGTAACATAGCTAGGGTTTTTCCCCTTTTTTTATTACTTTTTTATCCTTTTATTTTGTATATTACTTTAGAAATGAAAATGAATGAAAGGGTAGAAAATGTCTTTTTGAAATTGTTTTTTTCTTTGATGCAACTAAAGTTATCTTTAGATTTTTTTTTTGGTTTGAGATTTTTTTTTTTCGGTTAATGAACATGAATGTTAAATTCCTCTCAACAAATGCGTTTTCGAGGGATTAAATTTGTTTTTTCACTTAGAGGTTGCTTATCATTTCAATTAACAATTTGTTGGTAAATTATTTTTCTTTCAAGCAAACTTCACAAACCCTAATTGGCTTTGAACATAATTTCCAAAAAAGAAACCCCAATTGATTCTTTGCAAATTTCAATTCATTTCATGAAGATTTTTTGTGGTTTAATATTTTTAATTTAAAATTTAGGATTCGAATGTTGCTTTTTAATTATTTTAATAATGATTATATCAATTATTAAATGAAATGTTTTAATATGATTCGTAAAATTTTTAATTTACTTTTTTATTATAATGTTAAAATCTATGAAATCATTTTATAATTATAAATATTTCAGTAATGAGTTACAAAATTATAAAAAAAGTTTAATTGATAAAAAATTTATAAGAAGAATAAATTATTGAAATATTTATTTCATACACAATTAGTAACACAACTAGTAGGAAATTAGTAAAATGACACATATATCTTAAGAAATATAAAAAATAATTCAAAAAGTATTATCATATAAAAATTACGAAAAAAAATATAATTACTCTAAAAAGAATTTTTAGTACAAAAAAATGCATTTAAAAAAAATATATATTTCCTTCTTAATTCCGGTTTTAAGCTTAAAAGCCCACTTTTGGCCGGAATATTTATGCCCACGTCCCAAACGCTGTCGTTTCTGACGCTATCCTTCGTTATCCACATTGGACATACCATATTTTTCGTCGTCGAATGAGTAGCAGCTCTCGACAGTTCGAATTACAGAACCGTTGAAGAAGGTGAAACAATGGCAGCCATAGCTGCATTGCAAAGCTCAATGATTGCTCTTTCTTTTTCTTCAAACTCCTTCATGGGCCAACGTCTCTCAGCTGCTCCTTCTCTCTCTCCTCTTTTTCCCGTACGTTCTCTCTCTCTCTCTCTCTTTTTTCCTCAATTCCATCAATTTTTTTGGCTAAATTTAGACTTTTTCATTATCTTTTAAGTCTTTCTAGGTTCTATGGAAATGGGTATTTCGTGAATTTCACTCTTCTTAATTTCAATTTTACCTTAGTTGCTGGTATTTACCAATGGATTTGGCTATGACTAAAGCAGTTTCCTTTTCTTTGGTGTTTAAAGGACCAAACTCTTGACAGATAAAAGCTATATAATCTCTTAGATTGCTCGTTTTTCTCTGTGTTGATTGGAATATTTTCTTGTTACTCAAATGGTTCCTTTTTGTATAATGAAATTGATTTCTGTTTGCTTGATAATTTGGTAAGTTTGAGCTTCATGAGATATTGTTGCATTCAGTGCGTTTGTTTTTCATTTCAAATAAGGAGGTTAACATTTATTAAAGCACAAAAATGCTTTGCTAAGTCATTGGAATCATGCTCATATGGAGTCCATTTCTCATAAGATTGGTTTCTTTAGGCTTTAGATGGGAATTTGGTCCCTGTCTATATCCAGTTAGTGACAAACTTGCCTCAGATTGTTTGTTAAGTAACTTATTAGCTGTCAATGCAAGCTCAAAATGTATTAAATTTCTCAATTTCTATTATTCGTTACGTGCCTAGTTTAAATAGTTTTATTTGCTATAAGTTGTGCGTTTTAAGATTGATGAATGTTTTGGACTTTGTTTACTGATGTCACTTTGATTTATTAGCTCTCGTTGGTTATCTCTGTGTTTGAAAATTGCATAGTCGAAAAGGTTGTTAATTGATGACCTCTATTGCTTGTAATTTCAATTTCTTTTTGGCGTTTACTTGCATGATTTGTGCCTATGAGAGACGAAAACAAGAAATGAAATGGGATTGTGCTTTGTCTAAATTACAGTTGGTAAGATAACATTGTGTTTTTCTTTGCATTCAGAAGTTTACAGCATTTTTTGAGACCGAGATTGTGATTTGTGACAGCTGAGCTCTATTTCCACGTCATTACTCTCTAACTACAGTTTGACACACTGCACCTTATCCATAATGAAACAGTGGTTACTGGAAATTTTGATAATATTCACTGTTTTTATTGCATGCAGGTCAAGCAAAGAGAGAATCCTTGTCTCATTGTAGTGAAGGTTGTTATTCTGCTTCTTTCTCGTCATGCAATTATTTTCATATTTTAACCAAAACTCACTGCTGCCTTTTGATTAAGTATCGTAGAGTTTTTGTCACAATAGCGCATGCCTATTAATCTGTTTCATTGTGGGCTTTCCATAGGGAAGATATTTGATTTCTTCCATTGGTGAATAGAAGGGATATATTTTTATTAGAATTTTAGATTGCCTAATTCAAATTACTTGTGTTTTGTTGCTAATAAATGCATTGTTAGCTTAACAGGTTAGCTTTATGTAAAAAGTACAAGCCTGAAAAATTATGTGCTGATTATTGTGAATTCTGCACTCTCTTTGAAAAGAGTATTGTTCTGGGACTCCTTGTTTTGCTATGTCTGGCATGCTTACTTTTCCACTTTATTTACTATTTCTTATTTTTTCCCTGTACAGCTTAAACGATGGGAACGGAAGGAATGTAAGCCAAACAGCCTCCCGGTCTTACATAAAATGCATGTTAAGGTTGGAGATACCATTAAAGTAATATCTGGCCGTGATAAGGGCAAAGTTGGAGAGATAACCGAGATCTTTAAGCATAACAGCACCATTTTAGTGAAAGATATAAACCTGAAGACTAAGCATATGAAGAGCAGAGAAGAGGGTCAACCAGGACAGATAATTAAGGTCACTAATATTGTTCATTTTACTTTCAAAAGAAAAAAAAAGGTCTATGCTTTTTTTCATGCTCTATTCTGGAAAGTGGTCATGCATCATTTTCATAAGATTAGGATCTGTTTAATCTCTAAGAGTATCCTCTTCTCTTCCTTTTGTGGCATAGCTAGGAGTTTTTTTTTTTCCTGCATTCCTTAATTCTGGTTTTTTAGACTATGAATATGGTTCCTGGAAAGCTACATGTATTTTCAGTATGCAAGAATACATAAATGAACATATCTATTTTCTTCTATGCCTGTGTATATGTTTATCTCATTTGCCTGTTTAAGTGTTTTATTTATGGTGTTCCAGATTGAAGCGCCTATTCACAGCTCAAATGTGATGCTCTATTCCAAAGAACAAGATGTCACTAGCCGGGTGGGTCATAAAGTGTTAGATAGTGGAAAAAAGGTCCGCTACCTCATAAAGACAGGAGAAATCATCGACAGTGACGAAAACTGGAAGAAACTGAAGGAAGCTGGAAAAGAGAAAACTGAAGTTGCTGCAGCTGCTGCCTCGTAAAACCTAAACTCATAACTTCATTAAATGTGGCTTCTGGTAATCTAGATGTTTCTCCATCCATGTCCATCTTTATTCTTAAAATTACACCAAACATCTTGAAATGTTGTCATTTGTAAGTCGATTCTTTTTGCTAGCAGTATATATTTCTGTTGATCTATGATCAGATTGTATGGTAAACCAATGTGTAGTCTTAATCCAATCAGAGAGTTCATTTCTTTGCATTTCAACATGGTTAGCATTCATCCGAAGCTAAGCCTCATCTTAAGAGTCCAGAGTAGATTATGTCAAATTGTCCAGAGCCTGGATGATGATCTCTAGAACCTTGCTAGAGGCCTAAGGCTGAGGCAGCATTACGTTCTGCAGATAGCTAGGCCTTAGGCAGAGTGCACATATTAAATCCGAATAGAAATCTAAATCTTTCAGTATAGAAATAGATATATTTATCATTAAATCAAATGTTCCAAGAGTGAATGCTCTTGCATTTTAGTAACTTTATGAATGAAAGAAAAGAGTTGTAATCAAACTTTAAGGCTTACTAAGTATGAGGATAGCATTTGGTGCCTTATGATTGCGGTGGGTGTGATGGGTGTCATTTAATGTGATAGTTGAGAATTAAAATGTTGAAAGATATCATTATAGTATTTGAATGCAAGGAAAGTAACATTACAATGTTTTGATTCAAAGAATTTGAACGGATGAGAATAGGATGCAAACATAGTGTTGTCAAATCTTTTTCTTACTTTTCCAACAATGTGATGGTTTTGTATTTTATCGGCTATTCATTGAATCTCTGATATAAAGCTGAATTTCCAAGCTGCCTTTTTATTCATTTTCTTTGTTCAGAAAGGTGAAGTTCTGCACTCCCAATTCAAGGAAGATATGCTTAGTCCTGCCACATTGCTATCTTATTATATATTCAAGATCAACATTATTAAAAGATCAACTAACTAAATCCAAAATCTTTTTTGTTCTTTTGTGTAAAGTGAGACTTCAAACATATTGGGTTTTATCTTTTATGAATGATTATACGAACCATTTAAGTTAAAGCTTTTAAGGTCATCCAAAAATCATTACTCAACACTAAAACGTGACAAATGTTCTAGGATTTTTGGAGGTCTAGACATGGTGGAATATTTCAGAATACCCTTTTTCTTCCATCGTAGATTTGGTCAAGGATATTATCATTGCTCTCTTACTTTTCGTTGCATAGCTCACTTTCCTTCCTCTAGACATTCAAGGACTCACACTCAAAATCTGGTGGAAACCCACCTCCCTTTGGTTTGGTTTAATCTTTAAAAGTAATGGGCCAACTTTGCACATCAGATAGAGATGGGATTTATGGTGACGATACAATGAATAGGGTAGACATGGGATTAATGGAATCACATCCAAAATCTAATGGAAACCTACTTTACGAGATTATGCAGACAGAAGATATATAAGTAAGAGAGGTAAAATTTGATATAAATTTTATAGAAATATAATAAAAGTTAAAAATGATTTTACATTTAGTGTGTCAATATAAAATTTTCATTTTTATGTAATACGAACATGAATTATATATATAAATTATTAAATTTATGAGACAATAAACGAGATTTTGATTTTTTTTTGAATAATTATATCTGAATTCAATTAAAATAATTTTATTTTTATACTCAAACTCTACTTGAATTCGGTAAATATTTGTTTATTAAGTTAAAATTTGAATTTTAAAATTAAATTTAATAAATATTATTAAGAAAAATAAATTATTTATTCTTTTGTATTTTGGTTTCAATAGCTTTTACGTATTGTCTCTTTGTAAAAGCAAAAACACAACTCAAGTGATAATGAACTTCATCTTAAGAGAAAAAAGTAGGTAAAATAATAGTTTTCTCATTATCCAAATTAAGGGCGAAAATATTTGCATGTGAAGTTAAAAATTAGATAAATTTTATTTAATTGAATTTTTTGTTTAAAGTTTAATTCAATTGATTCATGCAATCTTTTTTAAAGGTGATTTTCAATACATTCGAGTTTCGAACGCTAACACTAGAATCCTCTTCATTTATTTTTAAATTATGAATTTTTTTAAAAAAACCTTTTTTTTTTTTTTGCCGAAGTTACTAATTTTTTAATCAATCTTATTTTTTACTTGTAAAGAGAAAAAGGAAAATAATAATGCACCTTATTCTATAAAATCTGTTGCAAACTTTTAGGTTAAAAAGAATTAAAAAACTCACATGTATGATATTATAAAAAAAAGGCAAGATTTATTAAAAATTATCTTAATTATTTCCTTATGAAAATATATGTATTTTTATCTAATATACTATCAGTGAAATTTTTAAACTTTATAAGTGGAATTAAAATGATGACATATATATTCTAATTTATTTATTTTTTAATTTTTTTAAATATATGTCATTATCTTAACTTTTCTTATGAACTCCAAAACTTCATCGAAAGTGTATTAGATAATAATCAAAAATATAATATTGTGGTTAAAATTTTTTATTCTGAATTATCCACTTAAATCTTTATTATATATATAGTATAATTATTTAATATATTATCAGTATAGTTTTTAGATTTTACAAACGAAATTAAGATGATTACATATATTTTTTGAAAAATATTTAAAAAATAAAAAATAAATAAAATAAAATACGTGTTATCATTCTAACCTGCTTATAAAATCTAAAAACTTCATTAACAATATATTGAATAATCATACCTTAAACCATATTTATGCTTCACTTTTCCATATTTCTATAATAATTATGACAATTGAATATGATAAGTCACATGATGACTTGTCTGATTGCTACTCACTTCTTCTTATAATATAAAGATAATATTATAAAATTTATAGTTTTTCAAAAAAAAAAAACTTTTACTAAGACACAGACATACATATATATATATATATATATATATATAGTTTGTACATAGTAATTAAAGCACATACATTGGCTTGGAGTAGGGAGACCTAGCTTTGATTGAAGAGAGTTGGACGAGGATGGAGAATAATCTTGATGCGCCGGCGGAGAGCAAGGTAGCGGCGGCACCGACCTATTGTGTCACCGGCGCCACCGGGTACATAGGGTCTTGGTTGGTGAAGCTTCTTCTTGAAAGAGGGTGTAGGATTCATGCCACAGTCCGAAATCCAGGTTTATCCCATTTCTTTAATATAATTTACATTAATTACATTTTCATCTTTTTGTTTTTGAGTAGACATTTCCAATTTTCCATTTCTTAATATATAATATATTAAATTATTAATTAAGAGATCATAGGACTTTAGAGAACAAAAATAGTAAAGAAAGAAGAGAATTAACATGCATGCATGTTTATTTATACGTGAATCTCATCTTTTTTTTAAAAAAATTCGTGATAATTAAAAAATCATACAGAAATACGAAATTCAGATTTATGTTGAAATATAATTTTTAAAAGAATTATATAAACCTAATAAATTAAATATTGAATTTTATTTGACTATTATTTAAATATAATAATAATAATAATAATGCTATATAGAAGAGAGTTATTATTTTGGGGAAAAAAAGAAAGAAAGAGAGAGATAGCTATTATCATTTCCACTTAATTAGCATAGTACGACATTAATGCAAAATTGTGATACATATGTTACTTTCTAAGAAGAAAATAATGAGTATTGTTCTTCTTAAAATTATGTTAGTAATTTAATTAATTAGAAGAAATTAAATTGAATTATATTGCTGGTAATGGAGATATTCTTATTCATTAATTAATTCCAATTTTGCATGTCGCAAAGCTAGAATGACATTGCTTCTTCAATTCTTTCTCCTTCCTTTTTCTCTTTTTGCCTTGCCCAAAATTAAACTTCAATAGAGTTTTCTCAAGTATATGTTACACTGAAATTATAAGAACTAATTCTAAATAAAATAAATTATTTAAACTAATTTTTTTATAAAATTAAAGTAATACTAATATTTTTTATGTGATTAAAAAACATGTTTTTTAATTTCCATGGACATAATTTAGAGGTGACCGGTTGAGATTGTTCATAATAACTGAATGATTGGAGTATGCTAAAATGAAGTCTTAAATTTCAGAGAAGGCTTTACATCTATTGTCATTGTGGAGTGGAGGTGACCGGTTGAGATTGTTCAAAGCTGATTTGCTAGAAGAAGGGAGCTTTGATGAGGCTGTCAAGAGCTGCAATGGTGTATTTCATGTGGCAGCTTCAATGGAATTTGATGTCAATACCAATGAGAATACTGGTAATATTGCTGCATTATCAGTTGTTTCAAAGCATTTCATACACAACAATTCAGCAACTAACATAGCAGTTTTCTTTTATTCTGATTTTCAAGAAGCATATGTTAGATCAAATATCATTGATCCTGCAATCATAGGCACTCAAAACCTCCTCAAAGCTTGCTTGAAATCCAAGTCTGTGAAAAGGGTTGTTTTCACATCCTCCATCAGTACTATCACTGCTAAAGACAGCAATGGAGATTGGAGACCTGTTGTTTATGAATCTTGCCAGACAACAATTGATCATGTCATGAATGCAAAAGCAAGTGGATGGGTAAAGCTTCTGCTTCCCCTTCTATGCTAACTAATTTTTCCAGGAAATAGTTTCTTCCTGCAATTGAAGTGAGTGTGTGTGTGTGTGTATATATATATATATACACACACACGCACCTGGTTTTAACAGGTTTATGCCCTATCCAAGCTTGTGACTGAGGAAGCAGCATTCAAGCATGCCAATGAGAATGGAATTGATCTTGTTTCAGTGATAACGACAACTGTTGCCGGTCCTTTCCTCACAACAACTCTTCCCTCAAGCATTCAAGTGCTCTTGTCACCAGTCACAGGTTATCAGGAAAAAGTTCCAACTCATTTTCTTACTAAAATTGCAACATGTAAAACATTAATAACCGAAATACTTTGCTCAAGGGTTATGCTTTCGAAATACTCTAACCATGTTATATGAGTTGAAGATCAATATATCAACTAAGAAACAAGGAGAACTAATTGATGCATACTTGAAACTAGGTTGTTGTAAGTTCTACATTTTGCTTATTTCTACAGGTGATCCAAAGTACTTCCAAATACTGTCTGCTGTGGATGCTAGAATGGGTTCAGTTGCTTTGGTTCACATTGAAGATATCTGCAATGCCCACATTTTTCTGATGGAGCAAGCCAGAGCAGAAGGTAGATACATATGCTGTGTCTGCAGCCTTCCGATGTCTGAACTGATTAATCGCCTTGCTCAAATGTATCCTAGATCAAATATTCAGAGGTAAGATTTTATGAAGATATATTAGGCTTTTGATCAACAATTTCATAACAGGAAATTTGGTTATCCAATCTGTAACTTTTTCTTCATTTATGTTCCAGGTTAGAGGCAGAGAAAAAAGGTTCAAAACTTCCTGAGATTTCTTCGAAGAAGTTAAGAGATTTAGGCTTCACTTACAAGCATGGAATAGAAGATATAATTCATCAAACAATAACCACCTGTGTAGATTATGGATTTCTACCTCATACCAGGAGTTAATAACTTACTTCTAAGGAAAATATCAACTTACCTTAAGTCCTTACAACGCTAAGCAAATGTTGTGTTCCTACCAACCATTCAACCAAAATCCATAACAGTTATTAATGCTTGCTGACTATGTGCAACCAAGTTTCCGAAAACGTGACCGTGTCTTGCGGCATTAAACAGATCGAAGGCGTCTGTTGCGGCACCAAACATGTCATACGTTCTTATTGTCAAAATGCGAGTTAATTGAAGATGCTAAGAGGTCATATGTAGACTGATGAAAACCAAGCAGCCTAAAACACTGCTTGCTGACCGGGGAACTTGAGACTTGGGCCACAAGAATTAATAACTTAATATAAAGGCAGCTTTATTTGTTTCTTGGAGTTAATAAAGGCATAATTATTGTAGCCTATTGACAACTACAACGTATAGCAAGAACTATGAGAACGATTTCAGGAATCATTCAACTTTTGAATGGTTTGGAAATTGTAGCAGAATGTACATAATCAGGATCTTTAATGCAAAACCTACTTCTTCAACTAAAAGAACCATGAGAACAATTTCTACCCCACTTTGCTTGATTTGGGACCATTTTCGGTATACTCTAGGCCACTTCAATTTTCTCAACCTACCCTATTTGGATGACAAAGTAGCTTGAAGGCATTATGAACTAAAAAACTAAGATGATCAGAAGGTGATGCTGCATTTTTTTATTCAGTTAAGCCTGGAAATTATGCTTAGTTGGTTCCTGGAAACAGAAGCTATGAGTGTAGTAAACAAACCTGGTTCTGGTTGGCTATTTGAGTAGGAAGAGAGGGCAAGACATTATTGTTGTGCCTTTCACTCATTAGAAGTCCTGCAGGTTTCTGCAGAAAATACTTCACAGGACAGGCAAAAAGTCAATGACTAGTAATTTTGTAACCTATCAAAAGATTGACTTCGGCTTAGATATGGCTTAGCAAGGTGGCAGCCCACAGGAGTGAAGAGTCTAAATCAGTTGGGAATTGGGGTTCATTCTAAATACAATAATAAATTGAATGGTTCATCTGCTCAAGCTACCCCCAATTCAACATTTAAGACAAAATTGAATGGAATTCAATTTCTAGAATTTATGTTTTTCAGACAAGTGTAATGAGGGTTAGCATACATTTATGACATGCATGTGACAAAGAGCTTTTAAAAGCTGTCCTGATGTTGCAGCAGTAATGAAATGACACAATCAAAATCCATACTCAGATAGAAGCTGTAAGGATCCTCTAAACTGACTAAACAAAATTACAAGTTTCAAATTCAAAAGAGAAAGAAAAGCTCTGACCTTGTCTTATTGGTAGTTACTCCATATTCACCAAGAGGGTGCTTAACTGCTTCTGCTTCACAGTAAAAGCAAACCTGACAATTAAAAACTTTTAACACAGCATTTTCAGCAGAAATCAGCATAGAAAGGACAAAATTTTCTGCCTGGACAGCAAACATTTGGTAATCCTTCTAGGTTTTTGTCCTGTTGGTATGGATTAAACATTGTCTGAAACCTTACTCTCCAACCAGGACCACATGCTTTTGCATATTTGATATAGCTAGTGGACATTAACATTAATAATTTTTCATTGTTTTGTAGGAGTGCCATGCCCAGAAAAACCAAAAACATGCTTAGAAGAGTCCCATGCTCTTAAATCACTAATTTCCATGGAGTCAGGATCTTCTCTTATCGTCATTCGGATACACGTTGGAATCTGAACAGGTTAATGTAATTAAATAAACTTGTCCTCTTACATTTTCTTGAGTGGATTTAGAACTTTATGAAATGCTGTTTTTTTCAAACTTTGACATATGCATTAGCACTTAATACCAACACCATTTGCAACTCTAAGCCCTATTAAATATATCATCAATCATGCAACTGAGTTCTGACTTTGGATGCCTACTCAATATTCAAATATTACCAACTTTTCCATTCCTTGAGTGATCTGATCAATAGTTCAATAAAATAATTAAAACTTTAGTTTCTTAAAACCCAAAACTGGCCAAAAAGACTTGTTTACTTTGTCCATATTGTGCATGAATTTATCAGATATTAATGCACAACATTAGCCATGAAAATATTTTACCACATCTAGGTTTTACTTCTTCAAAAGATAAAAATCCTGTTGAGACAATATTTTATCCATCTTCAAATCCTGAATTTGTCTCTATATATGTAAATATCTTGATCATCTTATCTGAAAATCTGAGAAAGGTGTCACCAAGTGCATGTTTGAGAAAGCTGCTATGAAGCTTGGAATATGCAATCATGGTTGATGGAATATAAAAATTTCTAGGAATTTTTCATCTATAATACAATTCTTCAACAGGGAAGAAGCAATATAATTGCATGAAAAATTCAAAGAGATGCACAAACCAGATGTATCAGCGAGTAAAAGAAGCTTGAAAGAATGAGAATTCTTTCCAAAAGAAGAGAGAAAACCTCTACCAAGTAAAGGAAAAAGGATTCACATAACTTCAGAAGTCACAACTTCATTTTTTTTTTCTCAAGGTTTGCAGATTACCACAAAACAAGGAAGGAGAGCTCTAGGATTGAGCAGGTAAAGCTCCTCAATATTTGAATACAGACCAACCTTCCCAGCCAATGAATCGAACCCGGTTTGGCCTGCCATTTCTTGTATATTCTCTAAAGGTCTATGAACTCTCCCAGCTATCACTCTGCAAACTATCAAAACTTTCCTAATAGATGGCTCATCTTCAAGAATCTGAATAGACTCAAAAGCTCTTCCACTTGTGGAAGTTGTAAAAACACCAATTCCTTCCTTGAGCTCCTTCTTGGCAGAGAATCCATTTCTAATAATCCAACAAACACAACATTTTTCAGATATACAAAGACTTGAGGAACCATTTAGACCAAGAGAACATGCCACAGTAGCGCCATAGAACCTCAATAGCTCATTTCCATCAGCAATGCATCGAGGATGTTTCTTGGGAAGTTTGCTTGCTTTAATCTTTACCATTTCCCTGTATTCTTCGAATCGAGCAAGAGTTTTCTGCATATTGTGAACCTTCAGAACTCTTTCAATCCGACCACAATGGTTCTCTGACTTTAACCAACTTGTCCGGCATATAATTTCAACAATCTTTCTAGATGAGTCACCCTCCACAAGCTCAGTAACTGCCAAAGAAGGAGAATGTTTAGCTTCTGATAAGGAAAGCCACTTAAAAATTACAGGAAATGTAAACTACTTGAAAATAATAGACTCAAATTATGAAAAATCAATTCTTAAACAAAGTCCACAGTAAATCAGCTTGAATCAACTAGGAAACTTGGTTCAGCTACCATAAAGGAAAAAAGGTATCTAATCCATGAAAAAATTTACTGTTATCTCAGGGAAATCAGTTGTTAAAGTGAAGGCAAAGAACCTTTGATGTCCATTGGGAAAGGTAATCTTGGGATGTTCATTTGTAAAGGTAATCACAAATTTTGTGGTCAGAAGCAAAGCGGGTGATTTGGTACCAAGAGGATAAGAAAACAATGGAGGAAAAGCAAAGTGGAAAGTTTCAAATAAAAGGAAAGACTGCATTTTTTAAGAGAAATTCAAGAGAGAGAAAAGAAAACCATGGAATCAAATTTTATCAAACAACTTACCAGCATGCTTAGATAGATGGTGTGTTTCAGCAGCTTCCCATTTGCTAAATTGCTCTCCACATTTGTGGCAAGTCACTGTAGAACATCCATTAGAGTCTGTATCAAGAGAAACTCTGTTGCTTGAATGGAAATTTCCACCACCAAACCCAGAACCTTCCCTTTCTGATACAAGAAAAGGTGATTTTCTTGGGGGAGTTGTGGAAGAATTCCTTGAAGAAGGATTAAAAGAATGCATTGCTAGGTTCCCTCCAGGCCCTGGTGTTCCAGGCCGTAAAGTGCCAACAAAAGTTGAGCCACCGCCTCCAGCACCACCACCATTAGCTCCGTTATTACCACCATTACTGACACCATCTTGGAACCCTCCAAAACCAGTGATTTTCAGCTCACACCTTGAGTTACTAAGGATAACTTCATGAGTTATTGGGTTGAGAAACTCACTGCTCCCAATAGATCTTGGACTGCAACTTGGTGGCTTCTCTAAATGTCTCTTGCTTCCATGAATGACATCCTTGAGATTTGCTATAGACCTTGAACACCCTGACCTGCTGCTTGCTTTCCGAGTTACAATTGTACTCAAGTGCTTCTTGGTTATGGGGTCATGAACAGCTGATGGCTCTGATTTACAGTGTAAAGATCTCTTCAAAGAAAACCAAACTGTTGGCATATTTTCTTCTTCCCTTTACTCTTCTTTCTTCTCTTTCTTCAACTGCAAAAAATGAAACCTTCATTTGTCAGTAAACTGTTATGTCACTCTCCACCTTTACTTTTGCCATGAAAGCCTTTGCTTTCTAGTTTTGTATTTTACTGCATTTACCAGCTATTTCATTTCCATTTTCGGAACCAAATGAACTCAACAGCTAAAACATGTCTTGTACAGGAATCAACATCAAAAGAACTGACGCAATGCAACACAACACCCAGATTATGAAAAAAAAATAATAAACAAACAAAAAATAAAACAATCAATCTAGTATTTCATGTACCATGCTGTTGTCTGAGAGTTCATGCATGAGAGCTCAGCTCAGCTCCGCTCACCAACCACCATGAAAATATGTTTTTCAGCTTTTTCTGAGGAAATGGTTGCCCATGTAAGAAGAGAAACAAGGAGGAACCATTCAAGCCCATTATAATTTATAAAAATGTAAAAGCAAACTAGATAAATATTAAAAAAATCCTTCACCAATACAATATATATATATATATATATATATATATATATATTAGACATACAAGTACAAGATTAAAAATTGATTCACGACATAAAAATTCCGTCGCAAATATTTAATTAACATGATTTTGATAGTGTATTGATAGCATGACATGAACTATTGAAGGCACCCATGTTCAATGGTGCTAACACGTATGCCAATTGCTAAGGCAGGTATACCTTTTTATTACATACAATTTTTTTTTTAATAATACATTTTTATTCAAACTTACCATACATTCCACAAACTGTAATTCGATCAAGTTGTAGATACAAATAACTGTAATAAATTATATAAATAACAAATTAAATTCAATTTCATACTTGATAAGACTCGAACTTAAAAAATTTTCTCATTATCACTAAATCAATATCTTATTGACTATTGCATACAACTTTAAGTTTAGTTAGAAACATCTAATAAAAAATCATAGTACAAATTGACTTGTGAATAATTTAAGTTTGATTCGTTTATTTTCACGTTAAACTTTAACTATTTAAGTAATTAACTTAGCCGACTTCGAGTATTTTAATACCTAATTTATGAGTTTAATTGAATTTTTTTAAATATATCTTTTTAATATGTTATTATTAATTTATTATTTTACTTTCATAATAAATAGTTAAAAATTGATAAATCGAACTTAACGAGTTGAGTTTGATCCTATCAAGTAGAGTTTGATCCTATCGAGTAGAGTTCGAGTAACTTAAATATTTTATCGAATCGAGTTCGAATTTTAAAAATCAAACTCAATTGAACTCAATATAAACTTTAAGCTTAAAATTCTTAACTTGAACCGAAGTTACTGTACTCAAAAAATTATCTTAACTCGATTCGATTATATTTCTAATTAAAATATCATGTCATTTTATCAATTATTTCAAATATAAGTTGAGCTTAGCGAAAATAACTCTTATCTTACTAAATGATTTTAAAAAAATTTAAACGGTGAAAATTTATATAATTTTTAATGAAAAACTATTGCATTAAATTTTTTTTTCTTCCACCATGATTTCTATGAAGCTGCCAGTTAGAAAATTTCAACGTTCCCTAGTCACCGGCCCCTCATTTAATTGCAAGAGGATTGAAATTCTACTATACATCTCGTGAGTCAATTGAAAAATAAAATAAAATAAAATAAAATAAAATTTATGTTACAAAAAATATCCTTGTGAAATTAATGATGCAATTTCATCATATAATATATAGTTTTATAATAATCAATCATGGGCAAAACATACCACTGTAGACGATGGACCACGATGGGACTCCATTTTGATGCTTGTACAACTGTAAGCTGAGAACTTTTGTATTATTATTCTAGCCCCAAAAGTTGTTTTTTATTTGAAGTTGTCTTATTATTAAAATTAAGAGTCCGACGTTCTATTAATAAATAACACAATTATTGATTGAATTTTTTATGTTTTACTATAATCTTTTACTATATTTCAACTTATATCTTATTTGCATATGCGTGGTTTGATTTTTAAATTTTAATTTTTCAAAAAAATCGAGTTATTGTTTTATTTTTACAATCAAATGAAATTTTATTATTAATAAGTTTCGGTACAATCTTTGGATAAAAGAACATCTATAAAGTATGATGGCTCATACCATATAGTGGGACTAGCATGAAAACAAGAAGCTTTTACTAAGGCATGAACTACCTCATTTGTTTGTTCACGAAAAGTTGACCGTTTTGTTCAGTAACACTTTACAATTCCTTATAAGGGATCCAAACTCAGAATAGTCATCATAAGAATTGTTGATCTCATCTACTACTAATTGTGAGTCAAGTTCGAACACCACATGATGATGATTCATATTATTCACCCATTCGACTACCTCTAATAAGCCAAAAGCCTCTGTTTCCTTAACGTTCATCATACATGTCCTCGTAGAGGTCCGCGAAGCAAGATAGTCACCTTTATCATTCCGGAGCAACATGCCAAAGCCAATTGCCCTGCAATCTTTGAAAATGGTTGCATCAACATTGCATTTTAACGTGAAAGCTGGGGGTTTTTGCCATGCAGAAGATATGCTACTCCTGGTGTCTACATTTAAAGATTCATTATGATGTTCTTGCACAGACAGCCAATCACAAAGAACTTTCAAAGTTGAGAAAACAGTTTGTTTTTCATCCTGACAATCACCCTTCCACAACTTATTATTCCTTTGTCGTCATACGTTCCATAATATCATTACAAATTTCCCAAGCTCGATGTCAATTATCCTTCCGAACATATGAAAAATTAACTCAGGAAAACTCTCAGATACATTAGCACAAGACATAACTTTATCATAGAGAGTTGCATGATTCCAACAATTTTGGGTAAAAGAACAATTAACGAAGGAATGTCAAGTATTTTCAACGTCCTGACCACAAACGACACAAGATAAAGGAACTGAAATACCTCGAGATTGGAGCTTACTTCTCGTTGGTAGACAATCCCTACATGCTCACCATAAAAAAACCTTCACTTTGGGAGGGACTCTCAAATTCTAGAGTTTATTCCAATTGCCCGAAACCTTAAGCTCCTCATGAGGAAAAATTCTTTCCATAACAATTTGATAGCCTGACTTCACTATATAACGCCCATCCTTACTATAATTCCAAAGTAACATATCTTGGGTTTCTTGCTGGATCAAAGGAATACTACTGATTTCTACCACGTCTCTTTCAATAAAGATATCAGAAATTAATTTCAGGTTCCCTTCCTTCTTACCAGGTATCATAAGATCATGCACTGTTAACTCACTGAGATATGAATTCATAGAAGTTTCAATATACAAATTATCGAAATTTTTTAGCCATGGCTCAAACCAAACTTTTATGCTATAACCATCGCCAATCTTCCACCTAGTGCATTTCTCAAGCACAGTTCGAGAACTCCAGATGCTACGCCAAACAAAACTTGGATTATGCCCTAATTGAGCATTTAAAAAATCCCCACGTGAAAAATATTTAGCTTTGAAAACCCTGCTTACAATAGCATCAGAATCAGATATGAATCTCCAACCTTATTTCCCGAGCATAGCCAGATTAAAGTTGCGTAGATCGCGAAAGCCTAAACCTCTAACTTCCTTCCTCATACACATCTTTTCCCACCCTAACCAGTTATTATCCCATGCGCCTGACTGTTTTGAACTAGTTAAAAGTTGAGTTATTGTTAAACTATGTAACGATGAAAATCTTAATGATAATTAACTTTTATTATTAAAATAGATGTTTGAATATTCAAATTCCCACTCTAAATAAAAGTATGTTAATACATTTTTCTTGATGGAAATTGGAATTTATGTGATAATCTATAAAAGAAAAATGCTTTAAAAAAATAGATAAGGAAAAAAAAGTTAATATTAGTGTGCATTTGTTATTTTTGAGAAATATGTCTCTAATATTATATTTTTTATTAAGCCATAAAGGATTTTCAGACATCGTTCGATAGTTTTTTCATATATATTCAAAAATATTTATTTACATCAAATCTAATAATTCAAAAAAATTATTTTTTCATAATCTCTTTGAAGACTTAAAAATATCTTAACGGTTCAAAGTCTCTAATATTATTATCCAAATTTATTTTCTTATGATGAAAGCAATTTTTTTTTTATTATCCAAGTCTAGTAAGTTATAATTGGAAGTTGAAATGTAATTGAAGAAAATATTTCCCAAATAGTTTGAGAGGTCCTTGCAATGGATGGTTTTATAAGTAACACACTACACTCATAAGAATGGTAAAGTATAAAGCCATAAATATCAAAAGCATATGGAGAAATTTTTGTTTCTTTTTAGCAAATGAAATCTATGACCAAATAAAAATAAAAAAGTTGGTTAACAATAATAGAGAACATTTATGGAAAAATTATAAAAGAATTAAGTAACATTCCATTTTCCAAATGTATTGAGAGAGATTATAAATAAATAAAAAATCTTTGGTATATGCTTTTTTTAAGCATCTTTCTTAGTTAATTAACAATCAAAATCAAAATAGAGTTTGTATTATATTTTTTATATTTTGAATTAAGAATTTGTAATGTATATCTTAATTTTCCAAATAAAAAATAAACTCGATTTTTGACCTAAAATATATCTACTTATAAAACAATTTGAATAATACATATAAAGCGATAAAATATGAAAATATTTCCAACATAAATAAGAGGATAATATCTATTCTCTTTTAAATAAAAACTATACTTAATTCAAATATTTGATTTATTGATTGATATATTAAGATTTCATATTTAGAAAACATAAAAAAAAAATCATAACTAGAAGAGGGATACCAAACCCATGCACTCATAATACCATGGATCATGTCTCAAAAACATCCTTTTTGCCCTAAAATTAGGGGTTAAAGAGCAACAATAATGAAACCCCAAACTACAAGAACAAGTGGAGTATTTAGAAAAGAGAGCAACTCATAATTAGCTTGGAACAATGGAACACTAATCTCTATGCAACTTTTCAAAAACACACAAAATTGAAAGTTGTGAAAAAAACAGATGTAGTGAAAAGAGTTTTGAAAGCTTGGCTTTACTCAATTTATTTAGTATTTTTTTTCTTTTTTTTTTCTTTTGTCACCTTACTGTTGTACTTTAAAGAATCACATCAACATGTTAAATTAATATTTTTTGAGGAAAAAAACATTAATTATTACCTGTATTTATGAAGTTTCATAGTTGAGGCACTGTGGGAATTAAAAAAAAGCCATGGAAATGGCCGGTGTTGAAAGGGAAGTCATATAGTTAAGGTTGTCGGTATGTGTTTATGAACCCATTTAATGCTAGCACATGCCACTACCAAAGTTTAATTTTTTTTTTTTTTAGCAGATTGCATTTATTTTGAAAATAATAATAAAGAAATAATAAAAAAAGGCATTGAGCATTGACCAATTAAAATTTTCAAATTTTACTTTAGAAAGACCTAATCTAAATTTAAACTTTGAATAGTGATAGTAAATTTGGACTCGAATATTGGTCACTTTTAATTTGGTACAATAAAAACATTTTGTTGGAAAAAAAATGCAAGTGTTGAGATAAGATGCAAAATTAAAATATGTAAAAAAATTATATTTTAAAAATAAAAATATAATTATTTGAATAAATATTCGAAATTAAATATCAATTGCTCCTTAATTAACATATAAACAACCCTATTTTATCTATAAAAGTTTCTTATATTGGATTCGAAACCAATCAATTACTGTTTCAATAAGTCATATTTAACTTATTGAAACATGAATTCTGCCGACAGATTTCAAATAGTCTTTTACTTAATCAATGGAATTTCCAGCACCAAATTAAGAATGAGAAAATTATATGGATAGAAGTTAGAAGTTGCAGATGTTAAACTTAAAGCAACAAGACATTATACTGGCTGAAGCTTGGGCCAAGAACAGTAAATGCAGGTCTGAAGATCATTCTGCTCTTTGGACTAAGACAGGACAAACCCAAATTCATGATTGGGTTTAGCCTGTTTGTTCAGGATCAGACAAGATAGCACTCAAGCCCATTGAAAAACCCATGAACAGATATTGGAGTTACTCTCATTTTCTTCAGTTTAATGTTCTAAATTTCATTAGATAAAACAAACATATCACGAAGGGGGCAATGACGAAACAGTGTCTTCTCTGATATTATATTAAATTTAAGATAACGTTCAATCTAAAATTAATTATCAATAGATTGAAAGATTATTAAATTAATTATCAATAGATTGAAAGATTATTATTATATTTATACGTCTAACTTACTTCAAATTTAACAGATGTACGATTTTTTTTTTTTTTTTATAAATTTTCTATCAAGTATGACTAAGGGTTTTTCTTCGTATTTGAAAAGGATTGAATTTTCATATTTATTGGATATATACTGAAAATGAAAAGTATGAGCAAAAACTCACCAAAAAAATGTAGAAAAAAAGTAGTAGAATAATTAATTTTGTCCTATTTATAAATTGAATTTTTATTTGACAATTAATATTTAATTTAATAATTGTTATTTTTTATTAAAAAAATAAGTTTAAAATTCGATTTTATTTTTCTCTTGTATCTCTTTATAAACGAAAAGAAAATCGAATTCTTTATGGAATAAAGTAAAAAAAGAAACTGCTTATGGTATAGAAGACCCCATCTCCTTCCTCAGCTTCAATTATTGATTATTCTTTGTCAGCAATATTTTTTATACTCCTAAGTAAATGGGGTGGAACAGATAGGTCAAAGTGACGAGACCATCTGGTGGATGACAAATAATACTGCAAAATGTTTGAGTAAACAATTCAAAGTGGACCACTTGACTTCCACTGATTAGCAAAAACCACGGCCTTCGTCGAAGCTGCAAAGGCCATAATTTAAGGATAATTTTATGTATAAAACTTTTACATTGTGATTTTTAAAAAAAATTAAGATTACATAATTTTTTTTTTATGTTAAAAGAGATATCATTTTTATTTGAATTTGGAATCTTCAAATTTAAAAAAGTGATCGTATTAAAATTATTTAAGAATATTCTATAGACAATATTGTTTAAAATCTCCAATCACATCTTGCAATGGAGGACTCGACCTTCCCCCTTCATGTCCTACTAGAGGAGGTGACAATACAAATGACATCTGCGGTGCAGATGGGGCCAAATTGGTGTTTACTGCATTGTACTGGTGCAAACTGTGGCATCCAAATGGCTCGAATAGGGATAAACTCCCCCAACCTCCAAACTGTTTGAAAATGTTGTAGTTAGAAAAAGAAGTTGGTGCAATTTCTTTGTCACGTCAAAATTTTTATGCAAATAAAGAAAGAAAATTATGGTTTGTGTTAGTAAGTACTTTACTCTTTCTAAATGTCCTTTCTCTTGTTAACCCGCTCATTGAGATTCTCTATGAATAGCTTTTCTCGTCCCTTGTTTCCTTCTTAAATTCACCATTATCAAATCATGCCCTGAGGTTGTGGAAATGGCAAAAGCCGGTGCTTTTGTTTGTCTTGTAATTGTTATTGTGGATGTAGCTGCTGGTATTCTCAGCATTCAAGCAGAATTTGCCAAAGACAAGGTAATTGCATCTCTTTTAACAAGCTTTTCTTTGATTTCTGACCATTACAAGCTTTGTAAGACATGGTTCACCATGTTTAACAGGTGATCGAATATATGAGTCTAAAGAGATTTGATTGTCAAGATCCAAATCATCAAGATTTCAAGCTTGGGTTGGCTGCAGCAACTTTACTAGCTTTAGCTCATGTCACTGCCAACTTGCTTGGTGGTTTTATGTGCATTTGTTGCACAGAAGTGCTTGAAAGATCATCAGCTAACAGGCAATTCTGGTTCGGCTGCCTTGTTCTTTCTTGGTATGTGTTTTTACAACTTCATTTTTCCTTGTTTTGGTGATCATGATCATCAAGACTATGAACCACAACAGCTTAACAAAACAATAAAGTTCGAATCCTCGCAATCTTTTATTGATAGACGAAATCCAAGCACTATTTCTCAATCTTAATTCAAGATTCCAGGTTATTTTCTTTGGTATTTCATGTATGTGTACAAAATTTCCTTTTTATTTGATATGAAACTCATTGGCTTAAATGTTCATGCTGCTGATTACGATCAGGATTGTAGTAGCTGTTGGATTTCCATCCCTGGTTACGGGAATGCTAGAGAGCTCCAAATCAAAAGGCTCATGCAAGGTTTTGCATCATCGTTTTCTATTTATTGGAGGGATATTGTGCTTTATACATGGATTGTTGAGTGTTGGATTCTATGTTTCTGCAACTGTCAGCTTTAAGAAGGAAAATAGTCATCTACCAGAAAGAGACCCTTCTTAAATACTTGACTCGGTACACTCAATTTTTTAAAGTTTTTTTATATATTTAAAAGTTTGGACTTGTCGGATAAATATAATAAATTTAAAAAAATTTAAAAAAAAAACATGATTTAAATTTTCAGATGATATACTTTCCTCATCAATTTTCAACCAAATTTGAATATAATATGTTCTTGTGAGATTTTAAATTATTCGCCTATTAAATGATGACTTGAAGAAATTAGTGATAAACCCTAATTTCAAATTTGAAACTTGAAAATTAACTTCTATCGATGATCAACTTTTATTTTTTTTATTTTCTTTTCAGGAGAGGGATGATTGCGTAAGGACTTACCAACTCAAGTAGTGTTTGAATTTCATTCAGATAGAGATAGGAAATGGGAGTAAAATCCAAATCTAACAATGTTGCAATAAAAATAAAAATAAAAACAATCACCAAGACAAAGGAGTAAAGATTAAGTAAAGGCATCTTCTTTTTTATAAGAGTCTTCAAACCATATTGATGCAAAACAAAAGCTGCCTGGCTTTCAGCTTAATGATTTGACCTTGAGACTAACCCCACTACAAAAATAACACCCCAATAAAGTCATAAAAACTTTATATGATTTCTACGTTTGAGAAAGCTATTGCATTAGTGAGAACTTGAGTCCAAAACTCAGTCACTTCTAATTTTCCTATTCATTCTAACTTAGAGAAATTAGATATGTGACTTGAAAGCCCATCTAATAGTACGGTGAGACTTTCTTATTGCATTAAATGTCGATTTGTATGAATGCTTAAATTCGTTTTGAGTTATTTAAAATTAATTCGATAATTATTTAAATTTAATTTTGATGTTGTCCTAAAAGACAACGGGGTGATACCTTCCACGTATTGACGTTGCGCTAAACGACAACGGGATGATGTTGATGCAATTTCTTCCACGTGTGCCTCGAATCTTCTGCAAAAATAACGAATATCAGATAGACGCAGGGATCTGTCCCTGCACGCGCACTCCGATGATTAAGTTAGAAAGCTGTGTTTCTGTATATAGAAGAAAGGAAACTGGTTTAAGCAAAATCAAGGAGATTCAAGTTTTTTTCGTCCTCCTTTTCTGAGTACTTACCTGATGTATTTATAGGTTTCTCCCGGGTCAGATCGGGTATCACGTTCAATCCGGGTTTGAGGCCTAGGCGCGTATCTGGGCTGCGACAGAGTCATTAGATACTCTGTCGCGACTAGAAGTTGGATGACTTGCGGGTGAGTTCGACAGGCGGCAGAGTTTCCGTGAACCTCTACGGCGTCTCTGCGGTAGAGCTCTGTCGTAGTGCTTGTGGTAGAGCTCTGTCGCGCTAAATGCGGTAGAGGTCTATCGCAACTTGCTGTGTTGAATAGAGACTCTACGACAGAGTCTCTATCGCTTTAGAGACTCTGTCGCATGAGAACTCTATCGCCTGGGGATTCTGCCGCCACGGTCTCTATTGCCCCTCCTAACTGCCACGTGGCTTATGTTGCATTTGACACGTGACGGTCTCTGGTTGGTCGATCCTTGTACACGTGGATTTTGATGATAGGACCACTATCAAATTTATTTACTTTTTAATTGACTTTAAAGTTTATTTACTTGAGTAACGAAATATATCTTAATACCTTGCTAAACAAATGATTTTTTTAATATTTAATTATTATTTTATTTTCATAATATATAATTGAAAATAATAAATTAAGTCTAATAAAATTTGAACTATTTGAATATTTTATTGAGTTGAACTCAAATTTTAAAATTAAACTTGATTGAAGTCTAATCAAGTTTAAAAATTTTGAATCAAGTTGAATCCAACTTAATTATATTCTTTTTTAACAGTAAATGTCTTTTATTTTTTTTCTTTTCAAATCCTACGTCATGCAACATCTAAAGAGAATTTCTCATTATTTTTTATGGAGACAATTTTTTATTTTCACTAATATAATTAAGCTAAAACATGATCTACTTCATAAGAATGGAAATTAAACATGGCTAAACTAGCCCACTTCGATCATTTATCAAAATCAAATTTTGAACTTAATTCATTTTAAAAGAGATAACAACCGTTAAATCAAGTTTTGATTGTTACCAACCAAGTTTATTATAAACAATCTTGCTATCCGTTTAAAAATTATTAAGATTTATAGTGAAAAATTATATATTTGAATTATCACAAAGTTAAATTTTATTTAACTCACGTTAATCATAAAATATAAATAAAAATTAATCTCATATTTAATATAATATTCAATATAATATTAAGATATCTCGTAATGGATGATAAGACTTTCACTTTCAAGTAGCATCCATGGACTAGAGTTGGCTTCAATAAATCTTGGGTAATGTTGCACAAAATAGAAAAACCATGGGTGGTGTTCAAACTAGGCTTAAGAATGTCCAAAATCCATAGAAGTTAGACTTGGGCTCAGTTAGAGCTTAGGCCGACCAAGCTCCTAAAATGTTTTTAAAAAGAAAATATTTTTTCATACATTAAAATTTTTATAAATTAAAGATTTAATAGTTAAATTCATCCTCAATTTTTAGCACAAAATAAAAATAAATTATTATTTTTTAATCTTATTATATAAATCTCTAACTTTTCAAAATACTTTAAACTTTTATTGTAGATTAAAAAGTTAACAGCTTAAAAAAATTTAAATTTTTATTTATTTTACTTAATCACATTATTTTAAAAAATTAATAGTTTATTTATAATAAAATATGAACTTATGAACTTATAAAATAAGATTAAAAGTAAGGATTTTATATCTATTTTACGTAAAAAAAAAAAATTGAAAGTATATTTGATTATTAAATTTAAATTATAATTATAATTTTTTGCAAAATACTTGTTTAGAAACTAATAATATGAAAATTGTAATTTGTTATACACAATAAATTCATTGTCTATGTGACTTTCATAAAGCAATATCAAGGAAAAAAAAATTACTTTCATATTTCAGATATTTTTTCTTCTTTATTTGCAAGGTTTTTTTTCCCTTATTTTTTTTTTATTAATACTAATTTGAGCAGCCAAGTGGGTTTGGAAATTGGAACCATCCTCAATTACGTAAAGAATCTAGGTCAGCGTTACGTCAGCTGACACCTCTGCTTCTAATTGGTCAATTAAACCAAAACAGTACAAACCGAACCGTACGAATAAAGTAGATTCGAAATGCCTCAAGGACATTTCCGTCATAACATCTCTTATTAAGGAAAAAAAAAAAAAAAACTGTATTTCCCTCCTTAAAATTTATAACTAAAAGTAACGAAAAGAGCAAAACGGATGCGGCATTTGGTTCAAATCTTAGCCGTCCATTTCTCCCCCATCCAACGGTAACACTTCTCCATCCGCGTCTTCTCTTCCCATTGGCTAGTTCCTTTTCGCCCTCCACTATATATACCCAAAACAAGCAGCCGTTCTATCACTTATCCCTGTTACTCTTTCCCACGGACTTATTTTTTGTGAATTAATTTTTTTCCCCTTAATCTTGGGTGTAAAATGGCGGGTCGGGGCAAAACTCTCGGATCCGGAGCGTCGAAAAAGGCAACATCGAGGAGTAGCAAGGCTGGTCTTCAGTTTCCGGTGGGTCGTATAGCTCGGTTCCTTAAGGCTGGGAAATATGCTGAACGGGTGGGAGCTGGGGCCCCGGTTTACCTCGCTGCCGTTCTTGAATATCTTGCCGCTGAGGTACAATAACTTTCTTTTCTAATTTCTACATATTTGGGCTTTCTATTTCATAAGGGATTTCATGTAAATATTGTTAACGAAAGTGTTGATCTGGCTTTTAACATATTCTAGGGTTTCATCCCTTAAATTTGAGAAATTTTATGTTTTTGATTTAATTTTTATATCATGAGAAATTATCAACATTTTTCTTTTGGAATCTACTTTTTAATTTGAACTTTTGGTAATTCCAAGTTTCCTGTAATTTCATTTATTTTTCAAAAAAAAAATGCGGAATCTATGTTCTAAATCAGGGTTTTTATTCATATCTGCTTGAAATCAGGATTTTATTTTCGGATCTGTCCTTTATTTTTGCAAATTTCAGTATTTTCCCATTTTTTAGGGCTCGAAAATTAGGGTTTATTTTCCCTGAAATAATTTCCTACTATTTTTCAAAATTCCGATATACAAATCCCTAAATGTAGAAGGAATTAGGGTTTCTGTGCACGTAAACAGCATATTGAATTGTCATTCAATATTTGGAGGATTTTTATTTTTGTATTCTTAGAGAAAGTTGTGTGTTTTCTCAGGTTCTTGAGCTCGCCGGAAATGCAGCCAGAGACAATAAGAAAACCCGAATTGTCCCACGTCACATCCAACTCGCCGTAAGGAACGACGAAGAGCTGAGCAAGCTACTTGGAGATGTAACAATTGCCAATGGCGGTGTGATGCCCAACATCCACAACCTCCTCCTCCCAAAGAAAGCGGGAACCTCCTCTAAGGCCTCCGGAGGTGACGAAGATTAGAGCAGACTAGTTTCGATTCCCAAAGCCAGAGACACACCAACTCTCAACGTGATTCTGAGATTCAATTGTCTGTGGTATTAGCTTTGGTTGTTGTTTAATTAGTCTTCTGAATTGGGGTTTGAAGCATAAGTCATTTGTGGAATTGTATTTTCTTGACAGTCTCTAGTCAGTAGGTAGAATTAGGGTTTTAGTTTAATGTGAATATAATCAATCCTGAATCATTATCTTCTTCTACTTGCTTAATAGAAGAGTTTTCACCCATTTTTTCCCTTTTTCTTGTTCATTGATGGCTTGAATGCAAATGTTTACAATTTCAATTGTATTGATTTCCTGATTTAGCGATCAATTTTCCTGTCTGTTTTTTGTTTGATTAATGTTTGCTTGCTTTGAGTGATGGGTTTGTTATCTGAAAATGATTGGAATTGAAGGGTGATTTTGATGTTTCTGATTTTGCTTAAAGAGATTCAGAATCTTTGTTTCGGGTTTTGCTTCAAGGTGAGAACATCAAATCTTGTGAGTGCGTAGGTTGACAGTCTCTGTCTGTGATTATTATTGATTTCCATGGTGTTTGTGAGTGCGTAGGGTTGACTTATAACCTACCTGCATTTGAAGTAAGGAAATTTGGTAATTGGATTTTGTGTCATCTAATATTGTATTACATCATATAAAATTGTGTTATATCAAAATTTGTGTAGATAGTCAAACATAACTTTTTAACTTTTATACAATTTTTATTAAATTTGGTCTGTATTATCTTTGTGTTCTTTATTTATTTTGATTGTGTTGTGGTATTGCAATATAGTGTTATTGTATTGTGTTTAAAGTTGTTAATTTAATATCATGGATAGCATGTTGGAGGTTATTAGAAGGCCAAACTTCAAAATAAAACTTAAATTTGGTAGGTGAATTTATCAATTTTAGATTCAATATAATGATATAATATAAAAATAAAAATGATACGAGTTAAAATTGAATAAAAGTTATATATAAATATAATTAAAAAAAATTACATTTGATATGTTCAAGACATAATATTTTTATGTTTTATACTATATAAACTCAATTTTATAATACAAAAATGAATTTCATACATAATTGTCGAATCTATCAAAAGGCATTAGTCATGCTTGCAATGACATTTAAAAACGCATTTACTGCAAAATTTATGAACCATGTAGCCGATGATCAAAAATGGAAAGGAGCCATAACCACTAGGCTTGGCAGCTCTCGCGCACACCAAAAATCCCACCAACTCCGTTTCCTTATGTAAGACTCGAACTTGGTATTTTTTCTTACGAATATATCATTTAAATCGTATAAATACGATATATTAATTAATAACGAAGGAATGATGCAATTACAAGTTCAAATTAATCAAGAAATAAAGCTAAGTGCTTTAAATTATCGAAATAAGAATTTAGGTAAATTCGGGACAAACCAAATAAAATTTGGTCAAACGGACTGAAAATATGGATTCGGGACGCGAAAATATAGAGAGTCCAAGAAGGGAAGTTAGTCCGAAAACGATAAACCGAAAATTTTTCAATTTGACAATTTATCCCGAAAATATCAAAAAAATATATATATATTTTTGGAAGGATAAATAAATGCAAGAAAATAAAATAGAATGTGCATATATTTTTGTGGAATAAAATAAAATATATGTATAAGGATGTATAAACTTTAGTGTATAAAATACACTATGGGAATAAAATATACTAATAATAATAATATTTGTTTTATTATTATTATTATTATTATTATTATATTTTAAATTATATGATAATTTAGTATTATTATATGTATTTTGTAGATATTTTGATAGATATATTATATTATATTGTATATAATATAATATATATAAATATAAAAAAAAGAAATCGAAAAAAAAAAGGAAACAGAAGCTGAAACCATCGCGCGACCCCCCCCAAACCGACCTCCTCTGCCTGTTTCACCGGCGAGCAACGACGGCGACGGAGAGCGCGAGACGGTCGGCGAAAGGACGACCGGCCCAGAGGAAGCGACGGACAGCCACGACGCGCGCTGCACCGCCGGCGATGGAGAGATCGGAGAGGGAGAAGACCGAAAGGGGAGAAGGAGGAACGACGGCCACCGGCGCCAATTTGGGCCGAACCCTTCCAGCCGAAGGTTACCCAGGCCGAGGCGCGTCGAACGGCACCAGAGGCGGCCTGAGAACCGGTCGGAATCGCCCCGAACGGCGAAAATCTCACCTGAACCGGTCGGACCGGTTCAGTGTGAAAGGGGCTGAACCGGTTTGAACCGGTTCAACAGGAGAGAGAAAGAGGAGAGAGAAAAAAATTTTGAAAAAAAATTCAGTGTAATCCCAGCACAGCAGTAGACCGGTAAGTGGTCAAAAATCGATCGAATTATTTTTCGGATAATTAATTTAAATTTTATTAGACCGAAATTAATCGGTTTAAATATATATTGCTGTGTAGCGAAAAAACGGTAGGCGACGTGTACGAGTTCGAGCGGATCTCGATTTACGTGCCACCAAGGAAAGATTTGGCTTTCGAGAATACGTCCAGAGCCAATTAGACTGTGGGATCCGGAGAGATCAAGAATTAAAATTCGCAGTCGACACATTTCGAGGTAAGGGATTCCGTAAGCTCTTAGAGATAGCTGTACGTATTTTATCGTCATTTACGTACACCTAAATTTTCGTATAGAATATGAATATGAAATATCTGGATAGTACCAAAATATGAGAAAATTACGAAAATGCCCTTAGATACGAAAAATATGAAAATGGCCGAAATGGCATATTTTGAAGTGTTTTACATGAATAAGCATGTTTTGTGAATAAGTGGTGATAGAATGGCTCTGAATTTGATTATCTGCATTAAATTGCAATGTTTTCAGAATAAAAAAGTGTTTGCTGAGTGATTTGATAGAAAATGTTTTCTCTCACTCAAGTGGGTACTACCTTCCGTGGTTGAGGTTGGTTTGTACGCCCCTTATGTGCATCGAGCAATCTATCAATTTTGAGATTAAAGTCGTGCTAGAGCGTTGCTCGCACTAGACTTTACATGATTTGTGCATGATACCGTGCTGGAGCTTTGCTCGCACGGGACTTCGATTTTGTGATGTGCATAAAATCGTATTTGGAGACGTTGTGTAGGCTGTGTAAGCTTGCACTGATCCTCGTACGTAATTTGATAAAGCCGTGCTGGAGCCTCGTGTAGACTGGGTGTCACACTAATTGATATGCCCGCACGTGCATTTTTGGAGACTCAGTATTGATATAGCTGGAGATGGGATGATAAGACCCGTTGGACGGGCACTCCTAATCTCGCTGATTTCAGATATTGGGGTCCACGGAGTACAATGTACCGTGTGGACGCACATGGAGTACGACGTACCGTGTTGTTTGTTTGTGTCTGATGGTAGACTGACCCCCTATCATCAGTCATCCGGAGACATTCATGCACACCTGATCCGTGATTGCATGGAGTCCATGACTATGGCCATATGTCTATTTGTTTTCATATGCTCTGCTTTGTCTCCATACTTATATGATTTCTGATTTAAATTTTGAGATTTTTGATTTATCTCCTATTTGATTTAAATCAGCTTTATGAGAACATATGTTTTGAGAAATTCGTTTGTGATATGACATGACTTGAGAAAGCATACGTGTGTGGTTTTGTGATTCAGTTGGAATTGAGAAAGTAAAGATTTTCTGCATGACATGCATGTAGGTAGTATAGTTATCTACCTGCTTGCGTGATTTCTTACTGAGCGCGTTAGCTCACCCCTTTTTTTTTCTTCCACTCCACAGAGTTACCTAAGTTGGGAAAGTTGCGGTAGTCCTGAGCAGTTGATAGCCCACACTCCATTGTGCGTAAAGGTATACACTTATTTCGCTTTTGTATCTAAACTTGTCAGGCACAGTTGTGTATATTAAGAATTACGGGGATGTAGATGCACGTATGTAAATACATATATGAATAAAGAAATATAAATTATCATGTACGATTTATATTTAAGGTTGTAAGGTCAATATCGGCTCGTGTGCCCAACCATCCGTATGTTGTCTGCTCCGTTATGTGTGTGTAAGAATGAATAATAATGATTTAAATGTGGAAACGGGGTGTGACAAAAGTTGGTATCAGAGTAGGGTTGGTCTGAATACGAGTCGGTATAAGTCATTAGGAAAGTTTACATCCCTTTGGTACTGTGCCTTGTTTAGATACAAATGTGTATACCGGGCTGTTAATGTAATATGAATTGATTGTGTGAATGGAAAAAAAATCATCCGTATGATTGATAGACACCGCAGTCGAGGGAAAAGTTCTCAATCTCGAGGGTAGAGAGACAGGCCCGAGAGACGTATTGAATCATCTTCTGGCCATGCCTTTCAAGATCCAGTAGGGATTACTAAGATAAGCAGGATGAGGTTAGAGCGGACTGTGGAGAGTATGACACAGTTGTTTAAACGGGCGATGGCTGGATTTGAAAGTCTGCAGGGTATGAGTGCACCCGCAGCAGCCCCTGCCACGCCTGTACCATAGACCGTTGGACCTTCTGATTCTAGTTGTCCTTTACCGCTCCACCTGTACAATTGAACGTGAAAGAAAACTTTGAGGACCAGTGGGTCCTAAAGAGGATAATACAGATGCGTAACGATGTCAACAGCAGTCGATGTCACAGCAGTCGATGTTGTGGGCCCAAGAGGGGTGGCCATGGCCGGCTGGGCTGGTCCGACTAGGCTGGGCCGTTACACCCCGTAGCATGACAGAAATTTTTTTTAGTGAGGTCAAAGATCCGGTAGCAGCAGAGAACTCGATAAACATATTAGAGAAGTTGTATGTGTACTTCGAGTGTTCCCAGACTGACAAGGTGGTCTTTGTTGCATTTGTGTTGAAAGGCGAAACGGAACATTATGGAAATTCGCCCACCCTATATTGAGGACCCGGAAACCAAGTAGTGACTTGAGAGATTTTTTTTGATGCCTTTTAGGAGGCAATATGTTCCAGAGACTGCTCGGAGACGGCTATAGAGAGAGTTTATTAGTTTGACTAATTGGAGCCAATCAGTGGACGAGTATGAGTCCCGATTTACGTCTCTGGGAAGGTACGATTCTGACACCATGAGTAGTGAAGATAGAAAAGTCAGGAAGCTTATGGATGGGTTGATACCGACCACTAGAGCTAGATTAGCTCCTTTGGATATTTTGACTTACGAGGAGGCAGTGCGCAGAGCTCAGTTGTGTGAACAGGATTCTGAGCAGCATGCCCTTGAATTTGGTAAGTTCAGTAAGGACAGAAAGAGAACTGTAGAGTACAAAAGGTTTAGATAAGGGAAGAGGTCGTTTGAGAAACGGCCAAAGTTTGGAAAATTTCGGGGTAAGATAGTGAAGCCATCTATTCCGCCAATTTCAGCTTCGTCTAGAGGTATAGAAATGGTGAACCCTGACCTACTATTGAGCCATGTAGAGTATGTGTGAAACCTCATGGTGGTAGGTGATGATTCCAAGTATCTAAAGCATGTTTTAGATGCAGAAAGATGGGCCACTTGAGGAGAGACTGCCCGAAATCTGCAGTCCCTATTCCGCAGAGGTGAGAAGAGCCACATAAAGCTCTTATTGTACCTTCACCCCAGAGAAGGAAGGCCACAACTGAAGAGAAAAGAGAAGTAGACTGCTGGCCTGGGATATGTGTATGCATTGGATCAGGACACGACAAATGTTTCATCTGATGTGGATTAAGGTTTTATTGCGTACGTGGTCAATATGGATAAGGCACGTCCGGAGTTGACTGATATTCCAGTAGTAAAGGAATTTTCTGATGTCTTTCCGGATGATCTGTTAAGAGTGCCACCAGACAGAGAGATGGAGTTTTATATTGATCTGGCACCTGGTACTGAGCCTATATCGAGACCACCGTATAGAATGGCACCAGTAGAGTTAGAAAAGCTAAAGAAGCAGTTACAGGAGCTACTGGATAAGGGGTTTATTAGACCGAGCGTGTCGATTTGGGGAACTCCGATTCTATTTGTGAAGAAAAGAATGATGGAAGCCTCCGACTGTGCATTGATTTTCGGTTGTTGAATAAGGCTACCATCAAGAATTAATACCCCTTGCCATGTATAGATGATCTATTGGATCAGTTCTGAGAAGCAAAGATCTTTTTCAAGATCAATTTGAGGTCTGGATACCATCAGTTGAGAATTCGGAGCGAAGACGTACCTAAGACAGCTTTCCGTACCCGTTTTGGCCATTATGAATTTCTGGTGATGCCTTTCGGGTTGACTAAGCGTTTATGGCTTTGATGAACGATGTGTTCAAGCCGTACCTGGATAGATTTGTTATCGTTTTTATCGATGATATTTTGGTGTATTCGAAGTCCAGGAAAGATAATGAGCAACACTTAAGGATTGTGTTACAAACCCTCCGAGATAAGGAATTATATGCTAAACTCAGTAAGTATGACTTCTGGTTGGAACAAATATAAGTTCTGGGCCATGTAGTATCGAAGGATGAGGTATCAGTGGATCCGTCCAAGATAGAAAATCGTAGTCCAGTGGGACAGGCCCAAGATAGTTAAAGAGATCAGTAGTTACTAGGTTTAGCTGGGTATTACAAGAGGTTTGTAGAGTCTTCTTTTCGAAATTGGTTGCTCTTTTGACTCGTCTCACTCAGAAGAATATGACATTTGAGTGGGATGATGCTTGTGAGAGGAAGCTTTCAGGAGTTGAAACTTTAACTGACCATTGCATCTATTCTCACCATTCTGACCAGCTTAGGAGGTTTCTCTGTGTACACTGATACTTCACACCAGGGACTGGGCTGTGTATTGATACAGGATGGGAAGGTAGTTACCTATGGCTCCCGTCAGTTGAAGCACCACTAGAGAAACTACCCTGCCCATGATCTAGAGTTGGCTGTCATAGTGTTTACACTGAAGATATGACGCCACTATTTGTACTGTGAGAAATTTCAGGTGTATACCTATCATAAGAGCCTCAAGTACCTGTTTTCACAGAAGGAAATTGAATATGAGGCAACGAAGATGGTTAGAGCTTCTGAGGGATTACGACTGTGAGATCTTAAACCACCCGGGTAAGGCTAATATGATTGCTGATGCGTTGAGCAGAAAAAGCCTTGGGATGATATCTTATATGATGATCAGGGAACACGAGTTGCTAGCAGAGTTTGTGAGCCTTAACTTATATGTGACCCCTTCTGATACTGAGGCCTATTGTGTGATAGCTAGTCTGAGGTTAGAACCAGAGTTGGTTGACCAGATCAGACAAGCTCAGCGAGTGGATCGCTTGTGTATTTATATGGCTAGTCAGATACAGGTGGGTACCGGTGTTGACTGAGAGTTGAGCACCGATGGTTTACTGAGGTTCCGAGGCAGAGTGTATGTCCTCGATGATCTGCAGTTGAGGAAACTGATTTTGTCAGAAACTCACTCTTCGAGGTATACCTTGCATCTGGAGAGCAGTAAAATGTATCAGAAACTCTGAAAAGTTGTATTGGTGGTCAGGAATGAAGATGGACATCGCCGAGTATGTTACTAGATGTCTGGTATGCCAGCAAGTTACGGTAGAGTAACAGAAGCCTGCAGAGTTATTGCAGCCTCTACCTATACCAACATGGAAATTAGAGTGTCTTACCATGGATTTCATCATGGATTTACCAAGGATTAGAAGAAACCATGATGCTATTTGGGTGATCGTTGATCGATTGACGAAGTCAACCCACTTCATAGCTATGAAAGCTACGGATACTTTGAGTGCATTGACAGATTTGTATGTACGAGAGGTTGAGAGGCTACATCGCATTCCAGTGAGCATAGTCTCTGATAGGGATTCCCGCTTCACATCCTACTTTAAGGGACATTTTCAGGAAGCTATGGAAACCCGATTGGGTTTAAGTACAACTTTCCGTCCTCAGACAGATGGTCAGTCAGAGAGGACCATTCAAACTCTGAAGGATATATTGAGAGCTTGTGTGATAGACTTTAAAGGCTCCTGGAATGAGCATTTGTCATTAGCTGAATTCGCCTACAACAACAATTTTCACTCGAGTATTGGAATAGTAATAGCAGGTGTCGTTCTCCCATTGGATGAAAAGATGTGGGTGATCGAAAGATATTTGCTCTGATCTTGTGAAACAAGCCTCTGAGGATGTCCAGTTGATATGTGATAGATTGAGGACAACTCAGAGCAGGCAAAAAAGTTATGCTAATACGAGGCGTAAACCTCTAGAATTCACTATGGGTGAATCTATATTTTGAAAGTTTCTTCCTCCAATGGTATTATGAGGTTCGAAAAGAGAGGTAAAATTGCATCATTCCTATATCGGACCATTTGAGATCTGAGATCGAGTGGGAGATAAGGCCTACAGGCTAGCGT
The DNA here is from genome assembly GCA_033439115.1 of Firmiana major. Lineage (NCBI taxonomy): Eukaryota > Viridiplantae > Streptophyta > Magnoliopsida > Malvales > Malvaceae > Firmiana > Firmiana major. The sequence goes on from CM065905.1 coordinate 68,202,104, forward strand.
GACCCCCTAAGCTAGCAGGCATCCATAATGTCTTCCACATCTCCATGCATCGAAAATATCATCTGGATCCGGCACATGTAATTTAGTAAGAGCCATTGAAGCTCAAGGAGGATATGATGTATGTGGAGAAGTCGATTCGGATATTAGATAGGAAGGATAAAGTATTACGATGTAAGATGATTCCTCTAGTCAAGGTTCTCTGGCAGTACCACAGCTCTGAGGAAGCTACGTGGGAATTAGAGAGCCTGATGCGTGAGAGGTATCTGCACCTATTCGAGAGCTGACTATTGGTCAATTTGGAGGACCAAATTTTTTTAAGTGGGTGAGAAAATGTAAGACCCGAACTTGGCATTTTTCCTTACGAATATATCATTTAAATCGTATAAATACGATATATTAATTAATAACGAAGGAATGATGCAATTACAAGTTCAAATTAATCAAGAAATAAAGCTAAGTGCTTTAAATTATCGAAATAAGAATTTAGGTAAATTTGGGACAAACCAAATAAAATTTGGTCAAACGGACTGAAAATATGGATTCGGGACGCGAAAATATAGAGAGTCCAAGAAGGGAAGTTAGTCCGAAAACGATAAACCGAAAATTTTTCAATTTGACAATTTATCCCGAAAATATCAAAAAATATATATATATTTTTGGAGGGATAAATAAATGCAAGAAAATAAAATAGAATGTGCATATATTTTTGTGGAATAAAATAAAATATATGTACAAGGATGTATAAACTTTAGTGTATAAAATACACTATGGGAATAAAATATACTAATAATAATAATATTTGTTTTATTATTATTATTATTATTATATTTTAAATTATATGATAATTTAGTATTATTATATGTATTTTGTAGATATTTTGATAGATATATTATATTATATTGTATATAATATAATATATATAAATATAAAAAAAAAGAAATCGAAAAAAAAGGGAAACAGAAGCTGAAACCATCGCGCGACCCCCCCCAAACCGACCTCCTCTGCCCGTTTCACCGGCGAGCAACGACAGCGACGGAGAGCGCGAGACGGTCGGCGAAAGGACGACCGGCCCAGAGGAAGCGTCGGACAGCCACGACGCGCGCTGCACCGCCGGCGATGGAGAGATCGGAGAGGGAGAAGACTGAAAGGGGAGAAGGAGGAACGACGGCCACCGGCGCCGATTTGGGCCGAACCCTTCCAGCCGAAGGTTACCCAGGCCGAGGCGCGTCGAACGGCACCAGAGGCGGCTTGAGAACCGGCCGAAATAGCCCCGAACGGCGAAAATCTCACCTGAATCGGTCGGACCGATTTAGTGTGAAAGGGGCTGAATCGGTCCGAACCGGTTCAGCAGGAGAGAGAAAGAGGAGAGAGAAAAAAAATTTTGAAAAAAAAATTTAGTGTAATCCCGGCACAGCAGTAGACCGGTAAGTGGTCAAAAATCGATCGAATTATTTTTCGGATAGTTAATTTAAATTTTATTAGACCGAAATTAATCGGTTTAAATATATATTGCTGTGTAGCGAAAAAACGGTAGGCGATGTGTACGAGTTCGAGCGGATCTCGATTTACGTGCCACAAAGGAAAGATTTGGCTTTCGAGAATACGTCCAGAGCCAATTAGACTGCGGGATCCGTAGAGATCAAGAATTAAAATTCGCAGTCGACACATTTCGAGGTAAGGGATTTCGTAAGCTCTTAGAGATAGCTGTATGTATTTTATCGTCATTTACGTACACCTAAATTTTCGTATAGAATATGAATATGAAATATCTGGATAGTATCAAAATATGAAAAAATTACGAAAATGCCCTTAGGTACGAAAAATATGAAAATGACCGAAATGGCATATTTTGAAGTGTTTTACATGAATAAGCATGTTTTGTGAATAAGTGGTGATAGAATGGCTCTGAATTTGATTATCTGCATTAAATTGCAATGTTTTCAGAATAAAAAAGTGTTTGCTGAGTGATTTGATAGAAAATGTTTTCTCTCACTCAAGTGGGTACTACCTTCCGTGGTTGAGGTTGGTTTGTACGCCCCTTATGTGCATCGAGCCATCTATCAATTTTGAGATTAAAGTCGTGCTAGAGCGTTGCTCGCACTAGACTTTACATGATTTGTGCATGATACCGTGCTGGAGCTTTGCTCGCACGGGACTTCGATTTTGTGATGTACATAAAATCGTATTTGGAGACGTTGTGTAGGCTATGTAAGCTTGCACTGATCCTCGTACGTGATTTGATAAAGCTGTGCTGGAGCCTCGTGTAGACTGGGTGTCACACTAATTGATATGCCCGCACGTGCATTTTTGGAGACTCAGTATTGATATAGCTGGAGATGGGATGATAAGACCCGTTGGACGGGCACTCCTAATCTCGCTGATTTCAGATATTGGGGTCCACGGAGTACAATGTACCGTGTGGACGCACATGGAGTACAACGTACCGTGTTGTTTGTTTGTGTCTGATGGTAGACTGACCCCCTATCATCAGTCATCCGGGGACATTCATGCACACCTGATCCGTGATTGCATGGAGTCCATGACTATGGCCATATGTCTATTTGTTTCCATATGCTCTGCTTTGTCTCCATACTTATATGATTTCTAATTTAAATTTCGAGATTTTTGATTTATCTCCTATTTGATTTAAATCAGCTTTATGAGAACATATGTTTTGAGAAATTCGTTTGTGATATGACATGACTTGAGAAAGCATACGTGTGTGGTTTTGTGATTCAGTTGGAATTGAGAAAGTAAAGATTTTCTGCATGACATGCATGTAGGTAGTATAGTTATCTACCTACTTGCGTGATTTCTTACTGAGCGCGTTAGCTCACCCCTTTTTTTTTCCTCCACTCCACAGAGTTACCTAAGTTGGGAAAGCTGCGGTAGTCCTGAGCAGTTGATAGCCCACACTCCATTGTGCGTAAAGGTATACACTTATTTCGCTTTTGTATCTAAACTTGTCAGGCACAGTTGTGTATATTAAGAATTACGGGGATGTAGATGCACGTATGTAAATGCATATATGAATAAAGAAATATAAATTATCATGTACGGTTTATATTTAAGGTTGTAAGGTCAATATCGGCTCGTGTGCGCAACCATCCGTATGTTGTCTGCTCCGTTATGTGTGTGTAAGAATGAATAATAATGATTTAAATGTGGAAACGGGGTGTGACACCTTATCCTACTAGCCAAGTATGGTTCTGCTGGCAGCTGGGTATTTTATGGGATTCAGCTCACTTCCGACGTATAGCATGGCATCAAAGTTCTTCTAATTTTTCTTGTATAGAAAAGAAAAGAACCTACAGCTCGTTTTTTACTAAGCCTTCATTTTCAATATTCTATTTACTTGTTTGTTGGAAGGAGAAAGAAGAGAAAGATCCCTTGGTTTTTTGCTTGTGATTCCTTTAGGGGGCTGCTTGGTTCGCGAAAATTAATTTTTTTTTAAATTATTGTATGTCTAAATTATTTTACTTGATAAATTTTGAAAAATATTAAATTCTCACATTTAGTTGCATTTAGAGAATATTTAATTTTTATATTTGGTTTAAAAAATTTAAGATTATTAAATGATATATTTTACTGTATTACTCTATTGTATCAAAGTGAATAAATAATTGATTTAAAATAAATAACACTTTGAAGGAAGTTATGTTTAACATATTCTTTTATTTATACGTTTATTTATTATTTAAGTTAATTTATTTAACAAATATTAATTAATTAGTCAATTTGTTTTACAGGATATAAAATATGTAAATTATTTTGATTTATTCAAATACTTAAATTGTTCATTGTAAGTAGTCAATTAATCTATTTTATATATTAACATATTTATTTAATTGGTCCATTTGTTTATAGGATGGTCGGAAGTAAAATAGATACAAATTGTAATTATACGTGATTGCTACATTTATTGATCAGTAATTTAGTTAAGAAATGTTACTTTGATAATTGCAAACTTATAAATCATATTTAGATACAATGAAAGTAACTATTATGTTGTAATTAAGAAAGAGATTTTAATGGTGTAAGAAAAACAATGAGTTCTTAATAAGTTGTAATTTTTTTTAATGGTGTAACAAAAAAAATTCCTAAGGGAAAATAAAAATAAGGGTGCGTTTGGTTCGGGAGAAAAAACAATTACCTTGGAAAACAAAATTATCTTTTATCCAGGAAAAAAATTTTAAGGGGTAAATTCTAGGTAAAAAAAATTACTTTAGATCCAAAAAAAAATTTTTTTGACTCAGGTAATCTAAAAATACTTCAGGATTCGAAGGTAATCATTTTACCCCAAATTTTTTCAAAATTGAGTACTGTAGGTAAAATAAAATGACTGATAAGGAGAAAAATAATCGAACCAAACGGGGGAATCAAATGACGGAAAAAAAATTACTTGGGGGAAAAAAAATTTCCCCAACCAAACGCACCCTAAGAGAAGGTGAAAATTGTTTTCCATTAATTTTCCCTCATTTTTACATTGTTGAGAATTTAAAATTCTCAATTAGAGAGAATATTGCATAACCAAACGAAGTTAAACATTTACGAAAAATAAAATTTTTATGAAGAATTTTAAATTTCATGAATCAAACACCCCTTAGATTTATTTGGTATGAGGTGTTCTACACATTTTCTACCAACATGATTTTTTGTGCTGGGAAGATGATCTTCAATGGGCTATCATAAATTTTAGGGGTAAATCTTTCAAAATTATTTTGTCATTTTGTTTGGATAGCTACCAAACATAAGAGATAAAATAGTAAAAGGTTAAAATTAGATTTTTACCTTAATTTTTATTTTTATTTTATAAAAAAACATATATTTTTAACGATAATTCTTTTTAATTTCATTAGAATCAATTTTACTATATCAAGTACTCAATGAAGAAGAGATCAACAAAAATGTTATCCCAACGAAATGTTGCTGTTGTGGAAACTAAATTTTGTTTTATTTCTAAAATATGCAATAATGTTATTAATAGAACTCTTTGCAAACATTGAGATACAAATTACCCTAGTTAATTTTATATAGACTATACTCTTAATATATCTTATATATCTATAATCATTATTTTTTAAATATAATTTTCAATTATTAAAAAAAATCAAACATTATATTGTCTTTATTATAGAAAAGTAAAGGGGTTTTTTTTTTTTTTTTTCCTTTTCCTTCACTATGTAATTAAAAATCAAAGAAATATAGTAATGGCGTCTCCATTTTGGCCGGCGAGACATAATCTTTGCTAATTGGCATCTCTTACCACATGACTATATCCCACTAAGGATGCATTAATTAATATTCTTAAAGTCATAAATAACAACAAATTTGGCCTTGGATTTTGAAAGTTATAGGAAGGCAAAGTCACCATTATCTTAGAATTTATATCCAAAATAGAAAAAAAAAAAAAGAAAAAGAAAAAGAGAGAGATAATTTTGATAGTCAAACTTGTAGCTTCTAAATTACTAGTACATCCTTGCATTTGTCTTACAAAGTTGCTAAGAATTGAGCTCCATAATTAAGTTTTGACATTTTTTGAGAAAAACATTCAACACTTTTTTTTTTAATGAAAAATGTATAAAAGAAAAGAAAAGAAAATATTGATCCTCTTTTTTAAAAAGAAGTAACAATTATTTGACCAAATTTTGGTTATTATTCGACACTTTTTTCATGAAATTAGAATAATAAAATAATTTTTGTCAATCTACCTACAATTTGATTAAATTTAAAATAATTAGTTTATTGAGTTTAGGATATAATTTTAAGTTTACTTATCACAATTACCACCGTTTTATTAGGTGAATTTTTTATGGTAAAAAAAAAAAGTAGTTTGTAGAAAGAAATAAGAGAATGCAAGTATTGAGATTATCTCATCTTTACGTTAAGAGTGAAGACAAATCATCGAGTTATTATTAAGATTTATAGTTTTATTGAATTTTTATCTACATTTTTTTTTAAATTTAAAAATTATCTATTAATTAGAGATGGTAGAAATTCAAGCACTCAGGATTTAAATCAACTCGTTTTCGCTATACATAACAATTTGTCAAACATAAATTTTATTTTGATTTAGAATCTTTAATTTATATAAAGATTATTATTCAATATATTATCAGTCGAATTTTTTAACTTTACAAATTAAATTAAGATGATAACTCATAACTTTTTAAAAATATTAAAAATAAATAAAAAATATTATGAATATATATCATCATATTAACTTTGATTGTATGAATTGAATAATAATATTTTATATAAATACATAAAAAACTTATAAACGATAATGACTGCTTATATTTATTATATTTTAAAATTATAATTTAAATAAGATAATAAAATGAGTCGTTTTTTATTGAAAAATTTAGATATTTCATATATTTGATTAGAATAACTAACTTCTGTTTAAATTTCAAAAAAAAAAAAGATCATTTCAATAATAGTCATCACTCGTAAAGTCTTTTTCTCCAGGTATTATTAAGCTGTCATTAACAGAACTGTAATTTATCCATCAATTACCCCAAAATGCCCTCCAATCAGCTGCTTCTTTCTCGTCTTCTTCTTCAATAATAGTCATTAAATTTCCATTTCAAACCCCATTAAAATAATAAAAAAAAGAAAAATCAATGTCCCAAAATCAAGAAAAAGAAAGAGAAATGGTAGCTCGGAAACATTCTATTTTATCAGCTCATTGTAAGAATCCTGGCAAAAATTTCCTTTACATGCATTATAACAGCTAATGTTTTTTCTTTTTGGTCATTGATTGGACCCGGTCATATTAGAAGGATCCAATCTTTGTCCTTTTCATGTGTTCACATTTCAGGTCTTTCAATTACTAATAGAACAAAGTTGGTAAAGTTGGGAAGAAAAGATTTGAAATTTAGTATTTCTTTTTTCTCTTTTGAGCTCCTTTTTAATCTCTATTCATTCATGCCCTTTCTGGGTTTCTGGGTTTTTGTTTCAAAATTTGATCTTGATCCCATTTTTTGGCTTTCCAAGAGAAGATAAATTCTGGGTTTTGTTTGGTTTTCTGAGTTCTGATTCCAAGTTTCAATCTTTCATTAAGTTTTCGAGCAAAATCTCTTGTTTTCTGGCAGATTTTAAGGGTTTCTTTTGAAGGGAAAGTTGAATTGAGTTGGTACCAAATGTTATAAGGTTTGAACGTTCGATGATAAAACTTAGTAGGGTTTTGGGTGGTGTCGGTGGTGGGGGGTTTTGTTTATTGATGAAATGAAAAGGAACCCTTTTTGTGCTTGTGATGCTGTCGATGATACAAGATCACATGGGTGTCATAAGAACAAATTGCTTGAGGTTTTTGGTAGTTCTGCTTTGTGTATCATTGGCTGTTAGCTTAGATTACAGGAATTTTGGAGAAGAAGCATTTCTTAACCAATTAGTAGATCCAGCAACTGGGGAGATTGATAAGAATCTGGTAAAGGAGATTGCTTTGCTTGTTTCCTCTTGACTTCAATTCATTTAATTGTGTAAACTCCTTCTTTGTAGAGAAACAATTTGCTTATGTGATTGTTTGTGTTTACTTTAATGTCCATTGACTGCAATTGATTTGTTCGAACAATATTATGTTACGGATTGAAAGCAATTATAGATTAGTTTATTAGCAAATAGTTCATATTTATTGAAAAATCATGCTTTAGCCTTTCATTGTTGGGGTAGAAATGGTTGACACTGACAGCATGTTTAATGAAACCTTGGGGAACATCTTGGAACCATACTTTAGCATTGAACTTAAGCATTTTAATTTTGTAACATGTAATGATCTTTCAATGATTACTTAGAGGTATTAAAGTAGTTGTGGTAATTTCCATATCGTTTATCTATCAGGGTATGTGTTTATAAGTTGGTTTGAAGTGGGGAAAGAGAAAACCAACATTAGAGGTGGAATTATGTGGGAATATTATGCACTAATGCATTGAAATATTTCCTGGAATTAGGGAGTTTTTCCCTATATCAGTTGCTTGCCTGTATGGATGGATAATGCGTGCGAAACTTCTGAGAACTGGAAGAGGCATTAGGTATTTGACTTAAGGTGCACTCCTAATTGTCTTGAAACATTTTGTTTGATTATGTCTTAAAGAATATTATTACATTTGCTGATGACAGTGACATTCGATATTGACAACATAAATTAGTGAAAAATTTACTTTAGGTAGTGACAATCATTACTCAAAAGGTTCAAAGTAGCTCCTGAGATTAACATGAATGCCTCGTAATTTTCACTGTCAATAGGTAGGACATTAAGATGCTTTTGGTATCTGTAAGCTTAGGAAGTAGGAACTGAGTCCTCTTTCCCTTTGCTACAACACTGTTTAAAATTTTTAAATTGTTTACATGCAGGCTGAGTTGTTATGGATAAGTTGCAGACAAGATTTATATAATTTAAAGGAAGCTTTTGAAGATCCCCAGTTATATCTTCTTGGGAAAACACCCAGTACAACCGATGATATCGCTACAAAAGGTCAATCATTAGCAAAGGAAAACATTCAGAAATTGATTAGTTTTCTCCATCCCCAGTTAAAACAAGATCTTTCTAACTGCATAAGAAAGAATAATCTTCTATTCCAAGTATCTGGAGAAGATAGCGGCTTTAAGACGTGGTATACCAGATATTTTGAGTTGTTGTTTCACTGGGGTGATGTTCCTAGAAGGACTTTAGCTACTCAGAGCATTGCAGCAGCCCCTGCCTCGAACTTAGGCCCTTCCCCAGCTCCAGCCCCTTCTCCTGCTTCGGAATCTCCTGATCTCAGTCCAGATACATCGCCAAGCCCGGCATCTTTACCCTCTCCACTTCCTATACCTTCTCAACCAGCTGCACCTCCAATAAATGATCTTCCAAACAATTTAACTCCAGCTGGCAGAGATTCAGAAAACAAAGGGACTGATAACAGTAAAACAATTATTATTGCTTGTGTTGTGACTGCAGTAGGAACATCTGTTTTTGCAACATTGTTCTTCTTTTTATGCTGTCGTAGAGATTCTGGAGCTAAGCAAAATGATGAGAGTCCCCTTCTCAGTTTGGGTGCATTCTCTGGTGTATATACTTTCCCAGACGCTGTTGTTGTCTAGAAGCTTTTGACAGATTTTTTATTTTAACTTTTTTTTTTCTCAGGTCCTTCTCATGCATATGCTTTTGGATCTAATCAAGAAGAGAAGCTTGGCCACCAATCATTTGGCAATGAATCAAGACTACATAAAAAGGCTTCAACTAATGGCAATGTTCATACTGAATCTAAATCATTTGGAGCTGTTGCTGGTGCCACCAAAGCCTCATCTGAATCTTCTGATACAGCAGGCAATACTAATTCATTGCTACCACTGCCTCCAGGAAGGGTGGTTCCTTCCCCACCTGGATTACCTCCTTTGAAGTCCCCTCCTGGTAGAGCAGATCCTCTCCCTCCTGAACCTCCTGCCCCAATTAGGTCCAGTCCTCCTCCACCGCCTCCTGCACCACCTCCCTCTATGAAACCTGCTTCAGCCATTATAGGCCCCCCACCTCCTCCACCACCTGTGCCTCCGGGTGCCAAACCTGGTCCTCACCCGCCACCTCCTGCTAGTGCTGGTCTCGCTCCTCCTAGGCCACCTCCACCACTGCCCTTAGGTTCCAAGATGCCTCGACCACCAATTGGACCACAACGAACACTAAATGCTATCTCTGGCGAAGGATCTGGCTCAGGGGATGATGCCAATGGTCCTAAAGCCAAACTGAAGCCATTTTTCTGGGATAAAGTTGCAGCCAACCCTGATCATTCAATGGTTTGGAACCAGATTAAATCCGGATCATTCCAGTACGTAACAATTCTTTTCTTGTTTTCCTTTTTATATTGATGGGTCAGTATGGTATACTTGATACTACCTTTGCAGGTTCAATGAGGAGATGATAGAAACTCTGTTTGGGTATGCATCTGTTGGCAAGAACAAAAATGATAGAAAGATAGATCCTTCTACACAGGATTCGGTGCCTCAGTATATCCAATTCCTTGATCCCAAGAAAGCACAAAATATAGCAATCCTTTTGCGGGCATTGAATGTGACCACAGAAGAAGTTTGTGATGCACTTCGTGAAGGTGATTTCCTCCATCTTAGTTATCTGTTCAAAAATGTGGTTCTGAGCAACATATGCATAGGTTTTTGAACTGATGTTTCAGACATGTTTCTGGCATACATGGCCATGAGTGAAGCATGCATAGCAATTAGGGTTACAAGCATTTTTACCAGTGATTATAATGTCCGTTCTTTCAACCATTGATGGATAATTGTTGATAATTAAACAAGAATTCAGTCACGTCATTTACTTCTACCAGTTATTGATCCTTGAAAGTAGCAGTACTCTCCATGGAATCTGAAAATTTTATACATGATTTGCTGCTTTATCTCTTGGCTGATTCCTTTTGTTTTTTCTTACATTGTACCTCTTCTTGGAAAAGAATATCAGTTACCATGTTTTATATATCTTCCATGACTAATGTTATCCTAATGCCTGAAGAATGTCAAACATGAACATTTAGTTGAAGCTAACCATATGTGATAGAATAGTCTGAAGGGTTTTCTCTTGCTCCTCTATTCAGTTTTGGGTCAAGGAGGAAAAAGGAGTTAGCTATTGTCTGAGCTTTTCTGTGCTTGGAATTAACATATTTATTTGAGCATAACATGGCCTGGAATATTATACTCGAACACAATTAACCACGTTATTTGCTTATGCATCATATTCAAACAGTCTCGAGGTTTAGAGGAAATAGACATAGGTTCGTTCCAGTAAAATGAAATATTATTAAGATAACCGGGTTCCTAAAACTTGTTTAAAGCATGCCAAATAACTTCAGTGGTTTTCTTGAACCGAAGGTACTTGTTTAAAGCCTGTAATTTTAGCTCTCTGCTTCCAAAAAGGGTAGTGCTCCTCTCTCTCTTTCTCATTCTGTTTGTATGTATGTGTCTTTCTTCTTTTTCTTTTTGATGTAAAAAAAGTTAGTACTAGTCTGTTTATTTTCCAATCATGATATTCTAACCTGTTCTTTTAAATCAGGAAATGAGCTCCCTGTTGAACTCCTTCAAACTTTATTGAAGATGGCGCCTACAGCAGATGAAGAACTCGAACTTAGATTGTTCAGTGGTGAAATTTCTCAGCTTGGCCCTGCTGAGAGGTTTCTAAAAGTCTTGGTTGATATCCCTTTTGCTTTTAAACGAATAGAAACACTGCATTTTATGTGCTCTCTCCATGAGGATGTTACTGTCACTAGAGAGTCCTTCGAAACATTAGAGGTGGGTCATTAGATCTTAAATTGCATGACTTGTATGATCAATTTTTAGGTCCAATAATCATAGAAAAACATATTTTAGATAGTCAACAAAATGTAATTTTAAGGATGTGTATATTCATGGAAAACACATACTCTTCTATGATGTTTTATGTAATCAAATTCAGTCTCTTTTTTTTTTGGCAGGTTGCTTGCAAGGAACTCAGAAGTAGCCGCCTATTCCTAAAGCTCTTAGAAGCTGTTCTCAAAACTGGAAATCGCATGAATGATGGGACATTCCGTGGTGGTGCGCAGGCTTTCAAACTTGACACGCTTTTGAAGTTATCAGACGTTAAAGGAGTAGATGGTAAGACCACACTATTGCACTTTGTTGTCCAAGAAATAATACGCACGGAAGGTTTGAAAGCTGCCCGTGCTGCAAGAGAAAGCAAAAGTTTTAATAGCATAAAATCCGATGATCTTCTTGAGGATGTTTCCCATGATACAGAAGAGCACTATCGCCGCCTTGGCCTTCAGGTGGTTTCACGTCTGAGTAGTGAACTTGAAAATGTCAAGAAAGCAGCAGCTCTTGATGCTGAAAACTTAACTGGAACTGTTGCCAAACTTGGCCATTCTCTCCTAAAAGCACGTGATTTCTTGAACTCAGAGATGAAAAGTACAGAGGAAGAAAGTGGTTTTCATGAAATATTAAAGAGTTTTGTGCAGAATGCTGAGGTTGATGTCATGTCGTTGCTCGAGGAAGAGAAGAGAATAATGACTTTGGTGAAGAGCACTGGCGATTATTTTCATGGTAATGCTCAGAAGGACGAGGCCTTACGCTTGTTTGTCATCATACGAGATTTTTTGATAATTTTGGATAAGGTTTGCAAAGAGGTTAGAGATTACCCAATGAAGCCAGTCAAAGCACATAAAAAGCAAGTGTCCGATGCATCATCTTCCTCTGAGTCTCATTTTGAACCAACTTCTCCTGATCTTCATCAGAAACTTTTTCCTGCCATTGCTGAGAGAAGGATGGATGATTCTAGTTCTACTTCTAGTTCAGATGACGAAAGTTGATAGTGTTTCATTTGAAGAAGGTATGCTGTTCTTATCCTTGTCAAGCAAATCTTTTACCTTGCCACATTGTATGCTGAAATTTAATACTGAGACATATATGTGCCATAGATTGTGTTGGTGGTGAGATCTAAGTTCTATTTTTCACCGGATGGATGTTATGTCGACAGTCAACCCTGATGGAAAGCGGCGAAAGCATTAGTACTGCAATGGTTTGATGAAAGGAATACATCTAAAGTACCAGTAGAAAGGGACTAAGAGAATGGCATAGCTCTTCAATGCTAGATTTTAATGGAGCTAACTTGCAAAGGCAGTTAACCTGCCTTTGGTATCGGATTCATGGCTCTTGTTGATTTCCTTTCTGCTGCCCAGCTTGTGCATTAATAGTTAGATATAAAGATGCCTTCATTTTTTAAATTTATAATTCTTTGTTCATAAAGTCTACTGATAATTTGCTTTGAAAGAATATCGGGATAGTGTTAGAACTTAAAAATTGCTTCACTAACTATAAATTTTACAGGGAAGAAATTTTGATATCTGTGATTGTCTATTGAGTCTGGTTAATGCTACTGTCACGGACTACGATTTTAAGTCGAGTAATCCTATGGTAGTAGGCAGACAGCAGACCACCATTTTTTTTTCTTCAGTAAGAAGGATTATCAAACCAGAGATTGATGTAAAGATTTCTTATAGCTGTATTTTGCTTGGGATGGCTGCTGACTAGGAAATCATAGATCCCATGTTCATATTCATGGATTAAATCACAGCTTAACATCTCAGATTATTCTAAGATTGAGAGTACAAGGTCAGCACTATCAGTAAACAAACAGAAAGGAAAGGCTTTATATCGCGTGGCTTCAGCATTTCCATAGCAACAAACTCAAACATCTATTAAGAGGCAAATTCTTCTTTATGGAAAAGTAGGTCTCACAGATGCCAAAGCCAGATGCATTTGCCGTCAAAATGTTTGTTGCCACTAATAAAGGTTGGGAAAAAGCCTCGACATAAAGGTAGGAAGGGGTGGAAGTATTCCTTTCACACACCTTTGCATCATTCCATGGTGTTCTCAACCTGTCCATTCATGCAATCAAGTCGGTGGAAACCGGAATACGATCAAATACATAAACAATAAACTCCATGTTTAAATTTAGTCACGCGTTTTTTTGATCGAATCAAATTTAAAAAATAGATTTAAAAAATAGATTGAGTGAATGGTATGTGTGACATCTAAATTATAAGTGAATATAATTTATAAGATAAATTGCACGACATCTAAATTATAAGTGAGTATAATCTATCGTGTAAATTGAACATGTAATATCTATGATGTCTAAATTACTAATGATTAATTACAAACATGAATTTAGAAGATAAAAAAAAAAAATTTAAGTATAGATCTCTTTAATTTTTTTTATTTAATTCTCTTTTTTTTTTTTTTTTACTTTCTTCTTCGTCGACACTTTATTTTTTGTTTCTTCTTTAATAAATTAAGTCAACTTTAATTCTTAAACTTTTAGTGGATCCCAACTCTCCAACCCTATAAAAATTTGCTTCCAAGGACTCTTTGCTTGGACTGCAAGTCTACAGTTTTATACCCCATTGCCTGGTTATGATTACTGTTCTTGTTTATTGATCATCAGTTGCGGAGCAATGAGTGATTACACAATCATGATTTTGAGATTTTCATCCAAGAAAAGAACAAGGTCTACTGTTGAATAACAGAAACAGAAGAGAAAATAGAATAGCTTTCTCAATGAAGGTCTCCTGTCCGTATTCTTCTGGTTACCATTTCCATTAACGATGTCTTAACTCTCTCTAGATGAAACTTTTAATGAAAACCATGCAATCTTGTTGTAGAAATTGAGTGAAAGTGTAACATCAAACATAGAATGTTCTACAAATCCTGCCACAAACCCACTTCAGATTCTCAAACGAATAATCATTTTTCCACATCTTCTTTGTTAATTTCTCTGTGGGTCACCAGAAAAGCATCAATTCATGCCTAGTCTACCAGTCACAGAGCAATTTCCAGAAGAGAATGATTCTAACTTTACACTTCACACTTCAAAATATTCCTGGGAATTTGTTCTCTCCTTTCTTTAAACGACTCTCTCATCGCACTATAAGATGCCAAACCCCACAAAACTTTATGGCAGAAAGTTCCAAAATCATAACATTTTTGGCTGTAATTTTGGTATGAGTGGTTGCATTAAACTTGAAGTTCAAACAGAAGATCAAACACCTCAGAAATGGTGCATTTCATTAGGAGAAGACGTGTTCAAGAGGTTTCTCTCTCAGGGCACTCCAACAGTGCAGAAGGTATTTGGAGAAGGATCACTTTTCAGTCCCTTGTTGTTTGGGAAATTCTTTGATCCGTCAGACGCTTTTCCTCTGTGGGATTTTGAATCAGATGGCTTATTATCTAATCTAAGGAACTCTGGCAAGAGCACAGTTGATTGGTTTCAGACAGAACAGGCTTATGTTCTTAAAGCTGAACTACCAGGTAAGTATTTTCAGGCACCCTTTTAAGAATTCTGATGTGAGAATGTAAATTTAATGATCATACACACATATGAACCTAAGGATTGGAGGCACTATCCCATAGTCAGATGTATGGTGAGTCTTGGTGCAACAGTAGGTTGTTCCTTTGTGATTTGGAATTGTGGATTTAAGTCACAAAAACAGTTGTTTTGTGTTAATGCGGACAGTAGACTTTGTACATATAACTTTTCTCAAAGTCCACAACGTGAAAGCTTTGTGCATTGAATTTGTCTTTTGTCCATAGCGGCTTTATTTGCCTTGAAAAACAAGGAACCTTGTTTAAAAACATGTTTCATATCTGGTTTCTGAAAATGAGAAGCGAAAGATGAGGTTAGGCATGAGGAATCCATTGAAAGAGTTAGGAATAAGCCCCAGACTCCATGGGTTCAAAGCAGAATTGAATTAAAAAGAGGCTGTTTACTTTTTCAAGACTGACCAGTGATGGTTTGATGATTGATTAGGGAAAACTAATGTACAAATCCACGTGGAAAAAGGGAAAATTGTGGAAATTAGTGGACAACTAAAGCAGCAAAGAGAATCCAAGACAAAGGATTGGAGAAGCTGCAATTGGTGGGAAGATGGATATGTAAGGAGGCTTGAGCTGCCAGAAGATGCACATTGGAGAAGAATAGAAGCATACCTGAGTAACAATGAGGTTCTAGAGATTAGAATTCCCAGAAATCCTTCGCATCCTGATAGTCCTGAAGATGCAGCTGGCAACAATTTAGATTGAATGTGAAACAAATAACACAAACATTATAGTTTCTTGAAATGATGAAGATTTTTATGTGATTTGAGACCATGTAAGAATATGTGTAAAGTCTTAAATATTTGATTATCAGATAGCAGATTTAGGCCTGATTAATTGCAGAGATGAAGAATCAGGGTGCTTTTGAAGCTAACAATTCTCAATTAAACAACAAACCAAAAGTTAAGAATTGTTTGTTCAATTCTTCATATAGTTTCATATCGAGTAGCTATAGTCTACATGAGCTGCAGATAGACCTGACAATCTCAGAACAATATAAATATAAAGCAGGAAAGCAATAGGACAAAAATTCGATAAAAATTATATATGAATATGGTAAAAGTTAAAAAAAAGTTTTGTGTATGGCATGTCAACACAAAATTTGACACAAATTTTTCGTATTTTATATGATACAAACACAAATTTTTTACACGAACTATCAGATCTGGCTGCAGAGAAGTTACCTGAAAGACTGGGAGCACTACTTCATGAGCTTCATCAACTACCAAAGTTAAATCATGTGGCAGAAAACTTTAAAGAATGCTATTTTTAACAATTCAAACGAATTCTAAAGATTGGGTCAGAAATCAGAATCTTCAAGAATGAAATATTCATCAATGTTATTGGGAGCTTGCTGAAACAGAATGTGAACTAGGGCAGGCCTCATCTATGGTTAAGTGGTTATTACTTTTTGAATTGGAGGAGGTATGTTACAATGAATTATTTGATAGAGCATCAGAATTAAACAAAGAGTGTTAAGAGACATCGAAAGTACGATTTCAAGACGCGTTTAGATTGAACCTATTGGAATGTGACGTGATATTAACGTGATTATTTTTTTCATATGACATGATTCTAAAATTGTTATAATACGGATAAACACAAAACACACCCAAAAATAAATCCAAATGAAAAAAAAAAAGTTGAGAAGATTTGGGAAACTAACAAATTAATAATAATGTTAACAACTCTTACGAAAGGAAGAAAAGAGATCTGATTTTGCCTACCAATATTCCACTATAAGACAAACTTAAGATTAGCAAACTTAAGAGAAAAGCATCTTTAAGTACTGCGTTTTTGCATGAGCCCTGAATGCAGCAGAATGTGACATTTTCTCATACATTTTAGCTGACATAACACCATCCAAAGTCAATTCAATGATGAGATTCAGCACTAAGGTTTCTTCAAAGACATTCTTCCGATTCTTTTTCCCTGCAAGCTTGCAATCTTTGGTTCATAATTTCTAGTGCAAAAAGCCTGGATTAGCCTGCCTAACCGATCTATATATATATCAGTCAACTAAATAATCCAAACCGGCCACTTGATTAATTAAACCAATTAGATTAATCCTTAGCTCTAATCATAAGCCATGTGCTTGAAAAGGGCATCCAAGACATAATGGCTAAATCATAACATACAAGATTAGGATCTAATCTCGTGGACTAATTAACCGATAATGTGAAGAAAACTGATAGATTTGCTGCAGCTTCAAAGGGCTGAATTGGGTTTAGTTGACTGATTAATTAAGTCGTTAATTAATCTTGTAGTACATATGTTTGTCGCACATAAAATTATTGATTAAGCCAAAGTAATTAGTGAAAGCTTTATACTAACTCAAAAGAAGCATGATAGACAAATAGGAAATGATTTGTTGCAATCCAGTCCAAGATCTCATCAATGGTTATTATAATAAAGAATAAACTTTGATAATTGAATTAAATTCAGTTGTTGGGGGATTTTTAATAAATAGAAATTGGTGAAATTTAATTGGTGATCATCAACTTTATATCCCATCTTTTATTTCTCAGTGCACCAAACCATTTTTCAGTGTTAGTGGCATAATTCTTCATGTCTAACCATTTTATTTTTCGGAAATCACGATCTAAAAATAAAGAAAAAGATGCAAATGTTGAAATTTGAATCACAAATTTACAAAATATTTTTTTTAAAAGATTGCATCAACCAATTGAGTTAAATTTCATATTCCTAATAGCTTAATTTATTATTATTTAATGTTTTTCCCCATGCATTTAATCAAGAATTGCAGTAGAAAAGAAGATTTTCCAAGTTTAATTAACTAGGGACGACATTGCCTTTCATCATCTTTAAGTTAAAGCTGAAATATTAGATGACAAATCTTGCTTGGCAAAGAGGCAAGTCCTTTAAGTCAAATTCCACCTAAAACTCATATTTATCAGCTCTTGTTCACATGCAAGCCTAACTTCGTTGGTCATTATGGTGTCTATACGCATTATCTTACTTGTTAATATTATATTTCCTGAATAAGATGAAAGGGTAAAGAGAGATCAAGAACAAGATTTCGAATATGGAACCTCAACTAAAAATAGAATAATAATTGGTGCATGCTAATAATCTTAGAATGAATTGAAAGTATCGGTTTTTAATAAATTTTATAAAGATATAAAGATACTTATGTTAAGAAAACGAGTGAAATAAACCAAAAACGAAAGAAAGACTGAATCGTAAATACCGATTTTTAATAATTTTATAAAAATATAAACATATGTATGCAAATAAAATGAGTAAAATGTACCAAGAATGAAAATAAATTAAAACAAAATTAAGAATGATTTTACATTAAAAAAATCTCAAAAATGGAATCGGCGCAAAAAAAAAATACTATGAACAAAATATTAAATAGAGAAAGATATTTCGCCCTAACCCCAAACTTAAATGAAGTGAAAAAAAAAACTATTATAAATTTAAAAATAATATTTATCGTTAATCCTAAACTTTTCAAGTCGGGTAAAACAAAATTCGAGTAACAAGTAACAATGTATCTTATCATTATATTAAGTAGAAATAATCTTATGATGTATATAATACATCTAATAAGGTAAATAACTGTTCATCGATGTTACATGGTCGAACGCAATCATCCCATGGACAGAATGTTCTTACAAAGATGATTACAGATTACCAAAAAAAAGGCAAGCCATGAACATCAAACATATGAGTGTAAGAGAAAGATGCCTAGTCTTTGTTTTCCATTAAATTTAAGCTGGAAAGTGACCAAATGGCTCAAATCCATGAAAGCAATGTTTTTCAATGAATCAAGTGAGTTAATGCAACACGCTTGGGATAAAAACATGGATGAAGAAGAAGCCTCGCTTGGGAAGAAAAAGGACCACAAGAATGGATCTTTGTACCAAAAACCAAAGGGATTTGCCAACCCACTTTTGCCCATGTGTGATGGGAACTTTAATTCTTTTTTTTTTTATTTTAATTTTCACCAAATTAAAGTGAAAAAAAAAAAAAAATCTTGACACCCATTTTGAGGCAAAGAGGGTGAGTTTTTATTTCTTAGTTTGTAAAAGATAGGATTATTTATATTTGTTTCTTGTTGGCATAAGAAAGAGAAAAAGCACAAATTTGGTTACTCCACTAACACATCTTTTCTTTTCTGGTTTTATTTTTTTATTATTTTATTTTAATGTTTTTTATTAAATAACATTAAAGAAATTAAGAATTTTGGATTCAAATTTTACCCTTTGATCTTTGATGCAATATTATAATTTTCTTAATTCAATAATAGAAATCTTTGGTCAAAAAGAAAAAAATGTAAATATTAAATATTCAAATTTTAAATTACAAAACTTTCACATTTTAAATATAAAATTATAATCATTTAAATCAATACTCGAATTTATCATTTTAATAACTTTATTATTATTTATTATTATTGATGTGCTGAAAGCAATTGTTAAACAACTAGAAAGTGACCATAGATTAATGCAAAGTAAGAATAAGGCCATGGGAAGTGAAACATCTCAAATTTCAGTGAAGTACTATCTATTTTTTTCCCTATTGTATATTTGTATCTTTGACACTATCCAACCATTGTTTTCTTATGTTATCATTAATTCAATCATCTTCTTTATTTTTTTCCATTAGTGCAGTTCTTGAGAATAATTCTTTGTATAAAAGAAAAAAATAATTTAGGCTTAGGATTTGGTTGTAACAATTAGGGGCCAGACTACAACTGATTTGTATCTTCCTTTTAGCTTGAAATTTAAGTTATCTAGAGTCTACTTTTAGCAACAACAAACTAAAAAAAAAATGTCACTAATTCTCTAAGTTCATTCATTTATTTATGAAATATTTCTTAAAATTTTCCCAAAAAGGACAAATTAGTATTGCACTTTATGTGATATGACACACATATACACACACATCACTCTTGCTCATTGAGTTTGCTAATAACAAAATTAAAAGCTATAATATTTTTTATTTTTTAATCTTTTATTTTTCAATATATTTTAAAATATATGTAGTACGATAAAATTTAAAAATTCAAATGATCATATATATGAAATAATTTTTCGTCATTATTTACTTTTTCTTATTGACATGGTATGACCAAAGAAGTATACCGTATTTTCTTTGAAACATATTAATACTATTACCATTTTAATTTAGAATTCTTGCTCACAAAACTTAATTATAAAATGGGAATATTGATAGTAAGAAAAATAATTACATCATTTATAACTTAGTAATATGTCTTGTGATTGAAACATGCTTACCCATTTTATCACCTTCTAAGAAAATATTTTTTTGCCAAATTCTTAAAAGAAAAAACTTTTTAAAGGAATGTTAATTCTAGTGACATTATTATAAAAGATTATTTATAGAATATCAAATAAAAACTTATAATTAATATTAGAATTAAATCTAGATATTTTCACTAGTATATTTATTTAAAATATGAGTGGACAATTTTAACCTCAATAGTCTTGTAATCTATCGTACATCTTACATAGTTAACTGCAATTTTGTCATACCGTGCCATCAGAATTCCGCCAGAGGATTATTAAAAATTTTCGAATCCCAAACGGTAGTAAAAGTCCAAAAAACAACTACTATTTTATCATTTCGTGAATGAAAAGACGACAATTTTTTTTTTTTTGACCTTTTGAAATTAAATTGAAGAATTTTTTGTTGAATTCATTTCATGAGTGTCCTTTGTTTGATCTTCATCATGATCTGCTGCTGCTAGTAGGGCGAACGGGTGTGATGCACTATTGGTAGCTTTGTATGCAATTCATGACCCCACTTTGCTAGACCAAAATTTACCATCTCCAACATCTCACAGCTTCTCTGTCTCTCTCTTTTCTTATTCAAAATGGGTTCTCAGAACCAGAACAAACCTCCATTTCAACATAACACCACTTTGACAACTACTTCCACTACCACCCCAAGCCCTTTAAAAGTAAGTTTATTTCTTTTCTTAAAATGTAGTTGTCCATAGTTGAAGTCTCGAAGGTTTTTTTTTTTTCCCTTTCATTGATAAAGATTCAATCTTCATGTTCTTCTAGTTAATTGGTATCTTTTGTTTTTCCTTTTGGACTTTTAAAAATTGTCTTAACCCAAATTTGGGGTAATTATTTTTTTAAGTATTTGGTTATAGTGGAATAAATTTTTTTTTTTCGTTTTCTTGGTAAAGATTCAATCTTCATGGTCTTCTTGTTAATGGGTATCTTTTTGTTTTTCATTTTGGGTTTAATATTATTTTAAGTCTTTTTATGGTTTTTTTTCTTTAATATTCGCAATATGGATTGAATCTACATTACATGGTCTTTTTGTTTGCTAGTACCTTTTGTTTGCTGGTTTAGATTGGCTTTTTTTTCCCCCAATATTTGGGGTGAAATTTCAGTTTTGTAGCTCAATGACTCCCTGCTGTTTTTGGATATTTTCCTTATTCTGATGTAAAGTTTCATTCTGTATGTTACTTTTACTAATGGGCAAATTTGCTTTTCTTACTTCTTTTAGGAAGGAAAAAGTTATGGAAGTTGAATACACACATACATTGCTTCCCATTTTATGGTGACAATTTTCATTGGATTTGCAGAAGAAATACATTGCTGATGAAGTGAGTGGAGAAAAGGGACAAAGGCTTGGATTTGAAAAAATGGTTGGCACTCCAAATAATGGTAGGCTCCGGCTAGCATTTTCACTGGTAAACGGCTCCCAAGATCTTTGCCCCAATAGCGCTCCGGCAAGTAATGCAGGTTCAGAATGTGGTGGTATTGAGTTCACTAGAGAGGATGTGGAGGCATTAGTGACTGAGAAAATGAAATACAAGAACAAATTTAACTATAAGGTGAGTTTGTTTCTTTTGTATTTGTGGTTTGTAGTTCGAATAAATTTTAATTTTTGCTTGTTTTGGTTATTTAGGAGAGATGTGAGAATATGATGGAGTATATAAAGAGGCTTAGGCTTTGCATTAAATGGTTCCAAGAACTTGAGGGAGAGTATGCATTTGAACAAGAGAAATTAAGGAGTGCTTTGGAATTGACTGAGAGGAGATGCTCTGAAATGGGTATGAATAATGTATTCACTTTGTTTGTATGATTTATAATTGTATTGGTTAATTTTCATTTGAGATAAAATATCGATATTATCTTGTAGAGGTGGCTCTGAAAAACAAGGATGAAGAAATGAATTTGATAATTTTGGAGCTTAGAAAAAGCTTGGCTTCCTTACAAGAGAAGCTCGCAAAAGAAGAATCGGAGAAGAAGGTAAGAAGGGCGATATTTTTTTCTTCTAGTCCAATATTTTTAGTTATAGACTCTTCATCGTTGCTTTTTGTGTTTGGAAAGTGATTAGTTCTTTTGAATGTGGCAATCAGGTTGCAGTGGATTCTCTTACAAAAGAAAAAGAAGCTCGGATTAGTATTGAAAGGTCACAGGCTTCTCTTTCGGAAGAGCTTTATAAAGTTCAAGGCGAGCTTGATGGTGCCAATCAAAGGGTAAAATAAGAATGGAAATTTGATCTTATCAAAAGTTCTTCGCCATGGTTTTTCCTGTTGCTGTATTTACCTCATAAGTTTACTTCTAATGTGATTCTTCAACTCTGCAGATAGCATCCATTAATGATATGTACAAGCTACTTCAAGAGTACAACTCAAGTTTACAGTTATATAACAGTAAACTCCAGACAGATCTTGATGCAGCTCATGAAACCATTAAGCGTGGAGAGAAAGAGAGATCAGCCATAGTGGAGAATCTTCATAACTTAAGGGGTCAACATAAATCATTGCTAGATCAACTCACCTCATCTATAGTGCGTTTCCATGCTTGGGAAAGCCATCTCTTATATATTTTAATTATGTGTAGTAATCTAGCCTTTTACAACACGTTAAGCACAATGCTTGATTGTTAGTTGTCGGAATTTTTCTATAGTAGGTTTGCCCTAGTGAATTTTGTAGCGAGCAACTTCATTTACTTACATTTTATTTTTATCAACTTAGCAGAAATTGGATATCATAGTTGAAAATTTTGCTTCAGGAAGAGGTTTGATTTCTTTGAAGTTCTGAGATGTCTCAAATTTTCCTGGAAATCACATAAAGAGGTTTCCTGCTTTGGTTGAAGTGAATAAAATGTTAAGAAGAAAATCATATGTTTGTAAAATGATTTATATTGATCATGAATTAGGTGGCTCTAAATCATTAGAAGTGATGTACGGGTTTAACGAGGCTCAAGTGTTGGCATATTGTTAGTGGTGCATTTTGTTCTAAATTCAAAATTATTGAAGTTCTCCTTTCTCTATTTTTCAATGTTTATATACTAGCTTAATTTCTGAAAAAAGTTATATCATTGGGTTAGGCTTCCCAAGATGAGGCTATGAAGCAAAAAGATTCCTTGTTGAATGAGGTTGCATGTCTTAGAATGGAGCTACAACAGATCAGAGATGATCGTGACCACTATCAACAGCAAGTGCAAAGTCTAGCTGCTGAAGCATCTAAATACAAAGAGATGGCAACCAACTCGAGCGAATTAGAGGTTAGTTTTTTCTTCTCATTTACTTTGCTTTCGGATTGGGCATGAATATATTTTGATATGTTGTGTATCTTTTTCAGGAAAAATGCTTGTCACAAGGTAATCAAATACAAATTTTGCACGATCAACTTGCAGTTGCTGAGAGGAAATTACAGGTTTTTTCATCTATTCTGTAATAAAACTATTTATATCTTTATAGTCAATTTAATTCCTATCATAATCACACTTCTTTCCCAATTGTAGATGTCTGATATG
Source organism: Firmiana major (assembly GCA_033439115.1). Taxonomy (NCBI): domain Eukaryota; kingdom Viridiplantae; phylum Streptophyta; class Magnoliopsida; order Malvales; family Malvaceae; genus Firmiana; species Firmiana major. The sequence goes on from CM065905.1 coordinate 68,225,773, forward strand.
TCCGCATTTGAGACGAGAGTTGAATTTGAAGGGCAAAAGAAACTCATAGAAGAGTTACAAAATCGCTTAGAAGATGTAGAATTTAAGCTTATAGAAGGGGAGAAACTACGTAAGAAGTTGCATAATACTATATTGGTAATGTGCTAAACTATATCTTACATTAACTTTACTACAAATATATTATCCTAACATACCGCTTTTTTAATTTTAGGAATTGAAGGGGAACATCCGTGTATTTTGTAGAGTGCGGCCTCAGTTGCCTGATGACAGTTCAAGTAACCAGGGGAAGGTTATCTCTTATCCCACGTCGATGGAATATCTTGGACGGGGCATTGACATGACACAAAATGGTAGTGAACCAATATATTTAACTTATAAAATCCTATTATCACATGCTGTATGGTTTCATTACATATGAATCTTGTTTCCGAAGTTAAAAGCTCATTCGATGTTTGCCTATTTATCAGGGCAGAAACATTGTTTCACTTTTGACAAAGTATTTATGCCTGATGCATTGCAAGAGGAAGTTTTTGTAGAAATATCGCAACTTGTCCAAAGTGCTCTTGATGGTTATAAGGTTATACTCTGTTTACATGAGAATATTGTTAGGTTTTTGTTAAATACGATAATGCACAATATTAGCATCATAAATGCTTCATCATGCAATGGTTTTATCTTTCCACAGGTTTGCATTTTTGCTTATGGGCAAACAGGCTCGGGTAAAACCTACACCATGATGGGTAGACCAGGACAGCAAGAAGAAAAGGGATTGATACCCCGTTCATTGGAACAAATATTTCAAACTAAGCAAGCTCTTCAACCTCAAGGCTGGAGATATGAAATGCAGGTGTGCAGTATTTCATGTTTTCTTCAGTCGTTTTTCTATATTCCGATCTATTCATATGTTCTATAGATAATTATTAAACTTTTTCTTTAACAAATGTTCATAGGTCTCAATGTTAGAAATATACAACGAAACAATTCGTGATTTGTTATCAACAAACCGGGATGCATCTCGCAACGAAAATGGTGTTGCTGGAAAGCAATATACAATTAAACATGAGGCAAATGGAAACACACAAGTCTCAGATCTTACTATTGTGGATGTTCAAAGCAGTAGAGAGGTTGCATTTCTTTTAGATCGGGCTGCACAGAGTAGGTAAACACTCTAAGAAAATGCATCAATTTTTCCTTTGTTATTTATGTTGGGTTGTATTAGAATCCAATTGTCTGTATTCAACCTCCATACGGTAATCAATTCTGTTAAAAATTTCACATGAGAAATACTAGAACTCTCTCTAATTGTGGACTACTGAAGTTTGTGTTTGTTTTGTTCAGATCTGTGGGGAAGACTCAAATGAATGAGCAATCATCAAGAAGTCATTTTGTTTTCACAATGCGAATAACTGGTGTTAATGAGGTACAAGCCTTTTTTGGCCATAATCTGTGCAATATAATGCTACTCCTTTATTCCATGATCCAATGCGCAATCTATCATATGTTTGACTGTGTATCTGTTGTCCACCAGAGCACCGAACAACAAGTACAAGGTGTCCTGAATCTAATCGATCTTGCTGGAAGTGAGCGTCTTTCCAAGAGTGGCTCAACAGGGGACCGGTTAAAAGAGACTCAAGTACATTTTTAACTATATACTTTTTACTTAGATTTGTTACATGTCGATCCTTGTTTCTATTCTTGATTTTTCCATTATATTCAGGCCATCAATAAAAGTCTATCTTCTTTAGCGGATGTTATATTTGCATTGGCAAAGAAGGAGGATCATGTACCGTTTAGGAACTCAAAACTCACTTATCTTCTTCAGGTAAATGTACTCATGTTTTTGAAGTATCTTTTCTGTTGCTCTATCTGATTCTAGCCTACACCATATCTAATTTTCTTTGATCCCATGGTTAACCAGCCTTGTCTAGGTGGGGATTCAAAGACTCTAATGTTTGTAAATATCTCTCCTGAACCCTCCTCGGTGGGTGAATCCCTCTGCTCACTTCGTTTCGCAGCCAGGGTTAATGCTTGCGAGATAGGGACTCCACGGCGACAACTCAACATTAAGACTTCTGATTCTCGGTTGAGCTATGGCTGATCTTTTATAAGAAAACCTTTTTGTTTGTTTCTTTCCCTTGTTTAGTTATCTGTATCTATGTTGCTAGTATTAGTAGATTGAGAAATGAGAGTGATTCTAACATAAGGGGGTTGTAATCTGTATGGTAGTAGTCTTTGCACTTGTATTATTAGTAACCAATCCCCTCAGTTCTATATGTGTTGTGCTGAGATGATTTCCTTAACATTTCCTTTCATGGATTGATGCAATACAAAATTTTAGTCACATTATTTATGGTTCTTTCTTTTATTTTGTTATGCCGAAAATTTCTTAAGATGCTCAATCTTGATTACTTAAAACAACCGTAGCTACCATTTCCAGCAAAATCAAAGGCTTCAAGCGAAAATAAGAGGGAAAAAAAAAACAATTCTATACCTTGTTCTGAACCTACTGTATATCAAAACCATCACAGCCATCCATATCTTTAGTTATGTAGCAATCCTAAACATAACAAAAGTTATAAAATTACTTAATACGAATTAAAATTTGATAAAAAATATATTTAAATATAATAAAAATTAAAAAAAATTATGATTGATGTGTTCATAAGAACGTTGATACGAATTTTTTATATTTTACACTATATGAATACGATTTTTTATAACAATGACACGGGACCACTTCCTAAACAAGGCCATTGCCGAAAAATATCCAGTGACAAACTAAAGTTTAGTGATAGAAATGGGATTTTGGTCAAAGTTCAACGGTGAAATTCACCCGACAAATGAGCATATAGATTTTACCGATAGTGACAAGGAAAACCCTGCAGATGTTGGCCACTCAATCCGTGGCCTTTTGGAATATAACCTTCATGTGCTGATAACATGCATGTTCGGTCTGTGGGACAGGTTAACAACAAGAAAAAAACAAAATAGAATTCACTATAGAAAATGAAAGTTCATTTATTTAAGCAAACAATCATAAGAAAGCTTGCAGTTTTTGACAGAAAGAACAGGTAAAAGATCAGTAATCCAGAAACCATTATCTTCTGCAAGAGAGATACTGCTGCTAGAAGTGGCAATGTAGGCAAGGCCTCATGCCACTCTTCTGGTAGTTTTCAATTCTTGTTCTTGGAAGTTTTCTGTTCTCTTGCCGAGAAATCCAATTATTTTCGATGTTTTCCGGGTTCTTTGAATGCTGGGAAGCTTCGGAATGGCTGGCAGGGTCTCACTGACGCCATTTAAGTTAGCTAAATGAGCCATTTTTATGTAGAATTCGGAACTGAGAGAGTTGCAGTGTTAGCCTACCAATAAAAGTAAGGTTTCTATATATTAAGTATCGTCATTTTGCAATATGGTTTGAAAATTTTAACTTTTGAGCCATTTCTCACCAATTTATTTTTACAACCAAAATCTTTGGTATAGTAGAAAAAGGGATGAGATTTATAAGACTTTCACACTTTGAAAACAAAAATATAACTAATAACTTTTAATTAAATGGTTAAAGAAATATTATGATATCCTATAAATTTTGGATTTGAACTTAAATAATTCGTCACGTAATTATTATCTTTTTTTGCAAAATCGATTTATTATGGTGTGCAATCCTATCACTTATATACATAACGATTTTTTCTTTCATATTCGATATGTTTTTTTTTTTTTTTTTTTTGAATGCAAGATGTGGTAAACTTTACTCTCTACTCCTCTCTCTCTCTCTCTCTCTCTCTCTCCAATAATTAAAAAGAAAATAGAATATAATTATTTGAGTTACTAGGAAGATCAAACCTTAGCTTTTTCTTTTTTAATGCTGCACAGGATTTGAACAAAGATATCATAAACAATTGTGTTGAGGCATGACCCACGCCTGGCCTAAAGCAGCTTATCCATCTCTGGCTATAATCCACACCGCAAAACATGGTCTTTGCAGGGGCAGAATTCACCTAACTAGCAGGCCTTTGCAAGCAGCAAAAGATTGAAGGCAACCCCACAAAATGTCCACGATTCCAACACCATAATTAAAGCTTAGTAGTTGGCACAGGTAGGCCTAGCTAGGGCTCAGCCTTATTTGCATGTGTATTTTGTGCAATCGGTGTGAAAATGAAAAGAATAGGCAGGATATGGGAAAAGCAAACCATTATTTACTCGTAAGAATCTGCAAACAGGATTGGTGATAAGAATAAATTTCTTTTATCATTGATGCAGACCTGGCTGAGAAAAACATGTGAGTAGGTTACAGAAAAAAAGAACATCCTTTGACTTGTGTGCCAAAGAAACCAAAACAAGCTTAGCAAACATATTTTTGCTTGATTTTATAGCTAGATTGATAGTTTGATACTAGGATGTTGTAGGTTAGGAGGATCCCAAGATTAGTAAAAGAAATACACAACAACTATATCTAGAAAATAAATCACATACTTGATTTGATTTAAGACTCAAATCTTTATTTATTTCCTCTTCACCAGATATTATTCAGACTTAATCATAATTAAACATAGGATTTGAGTATTGGTATCAACTCTTTAACCCTAATGATTAAGAAAGCTTAATCTTACTATGGCAAATTTACCTAAAGCTCCTGAGCATAAAGTATGAGAGATGTATTAATTAGAACTTAAAAGGTTTGATATATATAATTCATTTGAATTTGTCTGAAAAAAATATATTGGATAAAATTAAGAAACCTATTATATCCTTTCAGCTACAACAAATGGAAAAAAAATGTATGTAAAGAGTTTAAGCAAGCCAAAACTTTGACTAGAAAGGAAAATTAGGCCTTCAAACATACTAAATTGTTCTGAAATTCCTCTCTTTGTTTTGATTGATTAGAAATATAAGAAAGTGATGGGATGAAAAGCCAACAAACTTGTGATTAAAATATATCTTCTGGGTTTGGAATACTTTAATGACTAATTTTTCAATTATCTTATCATTTTAGTGTTTTTTTTAAGCAACAATTTATGGAGGATTATCAACAATAGGTTCTCATCACCTGCTAATCAGGTTTTACATATAAAATTTGATTAGAAATTTAATTTATGGCATTAAAAATGCATTTTAAAAAAAATATATATTCTGAATTTCTATATCCTCGTAAATCTTGATTTTTGCATCTTACATCCACGTATATCAAAAATCAATGCAGATATTAAAACTTAAAATCAAAATTGTAAAATTTGTATCCTTTAAAAATAAAAATATGATTATTTAAGTTAATTATAAAGATTGAAACATTCCACATTTGAATTTAATTGAAACTAAAATTTAACTATTATTATAAGATCTTGCCACCAAATAACATGGTACTTAAAACTTAAAAAAAAAAATTGTATTCCAAAGTAATAGACAAAAATAACAGTGGCATAGCATAGCATACCATATATGGTTGTTATTTCATCTTCAAAAGATTTTCCATTAATATCAATTATGTTCTCTTTCAACTTGGGAGAGACATTGACAATACACTCGTTTCTTTTTGTTCCGTCCATGGAAGAAAATTTTAAGACAAGTTGAGATATCTTTGCAAGAAAAGCAATTGAAATGATCGAAATCTTTTGATTAGAATTGGATAAAGCTTAACGCCTTTTCCAGGTATGCAAGAATGATTAGCTACCCAAAAGTGGGTCCTGCATTTATCCATCAGATTCACATCATGTTGTAAGTAACCAATGAAAAAAAAACAATTAAATTATACAAATATTACACGATAAAAACAAAACAACAATGCAAAGTTGCAAACTTAACCTAACCCTAGTGCTTTTTTAACATAGCTAAGGATGTCCGGCCTTTATTTAGCCCTATTTTTTTCGGTAATTTAATTAATAAGATATATTCTCTTACATTAACAAGATGCTTTATAAAATTTCATTTTCGAAGTGCTCAATAAAAAGATATTGTCGTATGACTGAGACTTATAACCCTTGTGGGTTACCTTAGTCCTAGTCATGTTACCTAACCTTAACCCAAATCAATCTATAAATTTCAACAGATTCCCACTTAGGAGAAGGGGAAGACAAGAGAACAGAAGAGAGAAGAGATGGATAGGCAAACTCAGAGATCGAAGTCTAGAGTTATCAAAGTTGAGTCAGAAGAGTCTTGGGATTTTGTCATCAACCAGGCTAGCAATCAAGGCTGCCTAGTAAGCCTTAATTTCCCTCTCTTTCAAACCTGTTTCTGCATTCATGCTTACTATTTTAATAGTAATCTATGCATTGAGCGTTAGTTTCCTTTTTTTTTTGTTTATTTGAAGGCTCTAAAACAAATTCATGGGTATATGATCAATCTCTCTCGTGAGTTTATTTCATTTTTTCTGTAATTTTATTGCAGGTTCTGGTGCATTTTGCAGCAGCTTGGTGCGTGCCTTCGGTGGCCATGAATCCTTTCTTTGAAGAACTGGCCTTGAGCTATCGAGATATCCTGTTTCTATTGGTGGATGTGGATGATGTCAAGGTACAAATTTGCCTTTGAAAATAATTTTTAAAATTTATGAATTGATGCATATTAATAAAAAATAATAACAAGATATATTAATAAAACAATATGAGGAAATGATATATTCCTTTCATGAGTTTAGAATATTATTGTTTATTTTTTATTTTTTAAAAATTATGAATTGATGCATATTAATAAAAAATAATAACAAGATATATTAATAAAACAATCAGAGAAAATGAAATATTCACATGATCCACGAGTCTAGAATATTATTTTTTATTTTTTTTGGAAACCACGAGATGTTTGTATACTATATTGAGTATGATTATAATAATATATAGAGTTGCAATATGATTACAATATCTTATCAACGTAATTATAGATTAATTTTCTTCCTAATTATTGAAAATCATCTATATATAAATAAAATACGCCTGTACAGTTTTATAATAATTCGAGCCAATGAATGAAAGACAATCTTTCTTTCTAACAAATAAAATTCTATTTTCATCTTTTTTTATGACGTCTAAAACATTGAACTATAGGACAAAGTGGGTTACGTTTTATAATTTTGGATGAATAACATTTTCATAATTTTTGGGAAATTAATATTTGGATTTAAACAGGGTGTAGCATCCAAGATGGAGATCAAGGCCATGCCAACCTTTGTGTTGATGAGGCAAGGAACTCAGATTGACAAGCTTGTTGGTGCCAATCCTGATGAGATAAGGAAATGGGTTAATGGTTTTGCTCACCAAATTCGCTCCTACAAAACTACATAAGCAAATTTGGTCATTGCCTTGTAACAAATTGTAAACAAGATTTTAAGTGTTTGATCTCTTCAATTTCCTAGTGTGGGTTTGGATTTGTTTGTCTTGTAATACTATATTATTGTAAGAAATGGAATTAATGCTATCAATTTCTTGTTAGAAGTTTGAGAATTGCCTTTTGATTTTGATTATGGGATGAAAGCAAGGTATAGTTCAATTTTTTTTTATTTTTTTTTTTATAATTGCAATAATTTGAGAACATTTTAGTATTTTGTGAGTGAGTTTTGTTTGCTTTACTTTAAGATTCAAAATTTTCAATTAGGGCAAGCTTAATAATTGTCTTTTAAACATTGTTAACAAATGTAATGTTTAATATTGGAATTGGGGTTTAGCTTATTAATTCATACAATTAATTTAAAAGTAAGTTTGATATTAAAATTTCAATACTTGTTTTTCTCATATTACAATCTCTTTTTATAAAACAAAATTTAATAATCGGATCTTGAAAATATTTAAAAAGTTATTAGATTTATAAAAAAAAAAAAGAGAAAAAATAAAAATAGAAAAAGAAAATCATAATCATCTTCCTTGCGTTCCGATTGACTTATTAGTGATTTTGCAAGGACTAAAATAACAAAAAAAAAATAGTTAAACTTTATTAGTTTACTTATATACTCTCTTGTTCTTTTATTGAATTCAAATAATTTTAATTTTTTAATTTACACTCAAATAAACCTTTAATTTGTAATTGCCATCTAATTAATCAATTAACATAAATAAATATTTTGTTTAAAATAATAATTTATTTGAATACAAATCAAATAATAAAAACTTATTTAAATAAAATAAAATCAAATATAAAAAATCTTACTTAAAATTGAAATAACTCAATTTTTTTGAATAATCAAAGTATGCTTAAACCTTTTTGACCTCATATTAATCCCTTTTGAACCAAAAGTTCAAAAAATTAAAATTTTTTCCATAAATATATTTTCGATGAATTGAACTTATATTTTTACTTTTATCAAAATAAACATAGTTTGCCACATAAAAAATAAATAATTTGACCTCTTGCAAAAATAGAAAAAAAAAACAGTAAAAAAATTTTGAATTGAAATGATTGAATAACCCCCTCACTTACTCTATATTGTGAACATATGTTCTGTCTAAAAAACATGGAAATCACGTTTCCTAAAATTTGGAGCATAAGAATTATTTTAATGTCCCATATAGTTAAGTTGCCGACAGCTAAATGTGCACTAATAATAAATGTGTTGTGTTGTGTTGTGGTTGTGGGTGAGATCTTGCACCATCTTCTTCTTCTTCTTCTTCTTCTTCTTCTTCTTCTTTAATAAAAGCCATGAACATGAATAAATAATACTAAACATATGTTAATATCACATGCCCCACAATCTCAATTTGACTTCGCTTGTCCTTTATTTTATTCATCTTTTGATATTTTCCATACAAAAATAAAAATATAATCTTCCATATAATACCTTGAAAATAGAAATGTAATGGGAATGGATATTTGATATTTTTAAGTATTGAAATTTGAATTCGAATGTATTTTATAATTTTTGAATTTGATTAATTATTTAAATTCATTTAAATACTCGTTTATTAAGTTAAAATTTAATTTTTAAGTTTAAATTTAAAATCAATTTTAATATATATTATTAAAAAATAAATTAATATATTTAAATTAATTCGTAAAAATAAATTAATATTAAAAATTATAATTAAAATGCTTAATGAATTAATTTAATTAAATATTATGTTAATAATAAATAATTAATAAACAAATTTGTATATAATAATATTTTTTAAAAATTATTTATAATCGATTTCGATTAGTAGATACCCTAAGAGTACTATCTGTACTTTACTTGAATTTATGACCTGTAGTAAATATTGTATTCAAATCCTACTCGAATTCGATTATTAAATGTTCTGACCCTAATTAATTGAGTTGAGTAGTATCTAATATCCATTTACAATATATCTATTTACATCCCTACTTGAAAAATGAGTAAATAAATAAAAATAATTTTTTAATTGAATAATATATCGATGGATTATTATTTTATATATTTTTCGATAAAATTTTAAATTTTATAAATAAATATTCATATATATGTGTTTCATTATTGAACAGGGTATGGACAATCTCCAAACACCTTTCAAGGCAAACTTTCTAGTTGTATGTATACCCATACCTGATTTTAAGACGATCATTTAAGGGCCCTATCTGGTGGTCCAAATTGTTTCCCCTTCAATGGCGAAGCTTATCCTCATCGTCTCACTGACCTATTTTTTGAATATATATATATATATATATATATATATATGTAATTATACTCTTAAATCTAAAAAAATTTATTTAATCATTTTAAAGTTAAAATTTGGTCTAAGTTGCCAACTGGGCATTTTGAAGCCCAAAAATTTTCTTAGTGAACAGGCTTACCAATCCGCAACGTTTTCTACACATTCCTCCTCCCGTCTTTTTTTTTTTTTTTTTCCTCCCGAGAAAATAGAAAACGTAAGGACCCAGTCTGAATCTGTTGATTTCTCTCTTTCCAAACAAAATCCCCCCATTTTGTTTTTCAAAGCCGGAAAATCAAACGAATCACTTCAGGCTTTCCGGCTAGAATCTAAGTCAGGGGAGAATGGTGTCTCCTGAAAACTCCAATTATTGGTCTCAATTTGACTATGCAACCTTGATCGACGATATCCCTGTACCTGACGTACCTTATTCTGGTTTTTCTTGGTCTGGTCAGCCAATCAACGCCCCTTCTGATGTTGCCAGGTATCCCCAAAAAAATCTCTCCTTTTTCTGTCTCTCTTTATTCTAATTTTCAGTTAGGGTTTTGAAAATTGTTTATCTGATTGCGTGGCTATGTTTTGAATTATTTTAATCATATGGAGGTGTTTAATGTTGTTTAATCTGATTTGGGTTTCTTGGAATTTTCCATGAAGTTTTGATTTTGCGCCGGTTTTTCATGGAAAATTTATTAGGTTTTTTGTATATATGGGGAGTAGATTTGGTTTTTTTTTTTTTTTTTTTTAGTAAATTATGTGAAATGGTTGGTCCTTCATCTTAAAATTGATAAATGGAGTACTTTAAAAAAAAAAAAAAATATGTGTCGTTTGATTGCTTTTAGGGGATGTTATAGGTATATTAAAGTAGTGTAACTGAAAAAGGTTATTAATTTATTTTTCTGCAAATCTAGTGATCTGAAAATTGATATGAGTATGGTCGTAAAGTTCATCTATATTTCATGTTAGCAAAAAAGGTGTTAATTTTTTAACCAGACAAGGAGACACTATGCTTCAAGCGACCTGCTAATTTGATAATTTGGTTAGACTATGGTGTTTGTTTGTATGCCATGTAACTTGACAATATACTTCTCAAGTGCTTGAATGGTCGTATTCTTATCATGCCGATGTGGATTTTGTATTCACTCGCCATTCATCATCTCATGTATCATACATTCTACCACGTCTTTGTTTCCAAAACATTTTGTGTTTTAAAGCTGAAACAATTTCCATGAACTGGGTTTTATGGTCATGCTTCTCGGAAGATTCTTTGAAAACAAAGTAATGTTATTGGGAGCTGGATTTGCTCAAACCTGCTTGCTGGAGCATGTCTAATAAACATCTTTTTCCATTCTTTGGAGACTTTTTTTTTTTTTTTTTTTCAAACTCGAGTTGGTGAGGATGCTATAGGGTGTCCCTTTTGTGTGTTTACTGTTCAATTACTGTTCAATTACTGTTCAATTACAGTTGTTGATGTGCACTTGATAAGGCATGTTGTTTTTACCGGCTATGGGAGCTTTTTCCATGCTTCTTGAGTCTTTCTTTTTTGTGGGTGGAGGGCTGTTCTTTTAACATGGATTGTATTTTTCACCTGGATATCATTTTGCTTTTGTTTTTCATGTCTCATATTTTCTTTATCATGTGATTTGATCTGTTCCTAGCGTTGAAATTGATGGCTCACTTGGGGATTCAGATGGTCTTAAGGAATCTGGTTCAAAGAAGAGGTACGATTCTGTCTTTTTATGCTCTCTATCATCTGGTAGAGAAAAAAAGATTAAAAAAAATCTATGGCCAGTTCCACTTTCATGATGAGTTAGGTTTTCACCACTTATTTTTTTAGATGTGTGTTCAGAAAAATTCGGAGGATTTATTTGGTGGGTTTAGAATACCTTTATTAAAGGAATCATAAATATTCCAAGCTTTTAGGCATACTTCTGGCCATGAGATATTGAATAGAAAAAAAGTAATAATATCTAGGGACATTTCCTTTCGAGAACCTAAAGCATTTTAGTTTATGTTAACTTCTAACCTGCAGCAATACTGTACAGTTTCTCAAGTAAACAGGAATTTTTATCATTCTAGCGGCACCAATAGGATGATTTAGATGTAGTATGAGATTGAGAATCTTCTTAAAATTCCTTTTGTATTGACATAATTGCTTTGTATCTCTTATTTCATTTTTTGTCGCAGGGTTAGATCTGAATCGTGCAATGCATCTAGCTCCAAAGCATGTAGGGAGAAGTTGCGTAGGGATAGGCTCAATGACAAGTATTCCCTTCTGTCTTCTCTTTCCTTTCCTTTGTGATCCCTCCTCCTCTGCCAAGCATGCATGCTCAAAATTTTCTGAAAATAACAGGTTTCTGGAGCTGGGTTCTATTTTGGAACCCGGAAGGCCTCCCAAAATAGACAAGGCTGCTATTTTGATTGATGCTGTTAGAATGGTGACCCAGTTACGGGGTGAAGCACAGAATTTGAAGGATTCAAATTCAAGTCTCCAGGAAAGGATTAAAGAGTTGAAGGTGAGGCTGCATTAAGGGTCTTTTTTGGTTAAAATATTGTTATATTCTTTAGCATCGAGCCATGAATGCTAAAGGATTAGCATGCTATTTTCTTTTTGACAATTGCCACTATCTTGAAAATGATTAAAGAAACATCAAGTACATCTATTGCATCATATTAAACTATATTTCCTCTTTTTTAGGCTGAAAAGAATGAGCTTCGTGTCGAAAAACAGAGGCTGAAGGAAGAGAAGGAAAAATTGGAGCAGCAACTCAAAGCCATGAATGCACAGCATACATTCATGCCTCCCGCACCCGCAATCCCTGCTGCATTTGCTGCTGCCCAAGGTCAAGCTCCTGGGAACAAGTTGGTTCCTTTCATTGGTTATCCCGGAGTTGCCATGTGGCAGTTCATGCCACCTGCAGCGGTGGATACCTCACAGGATCATGTACTCCGCCCTCCGGTTGCTTAATCTGGCAACCTACTGTGATTTGGGTTTGCATTTTGATGCAAACAAGTGTATTCGTTTTGTCATTGTCCTGGGCTGTTTTAGTGTTTACTGAAGTTCTCTAACTGGATTTGTTGGGTAACTGTCACTGTACTTCCATAATTTAATGCTGGTAATCACATGTAAATCTTTAATAAGTTCATCTGCCTACCTATGTTTTCTCTGTTATACAATCCTCTACTTATATGCAAGCATTTCAGATCAACCTTAGGTCTACCAGAAAAGAGAAAACTTAGAACACTGAGAAGCTATTGAGATTTTCATCTTGGTTATGGAGGAGCCATTAGCCTGGGATCTACCTACTGGAGCTTTACACTCTGCGGATTAACTTAAATTAATCAAACAAATTAGTATATAATTAGATTTATAAGTTCATGCATAAGAGAACTTGAACTTTGACTTTGAGACGTCAAGGTTTTCAAACTTCTTATTGTCATTAAGTAGACTCTTAATCGGCTGAAAGTGAGGTTTAAATATTATAATTTTATAAATATGAATTTTTAAAAATAAGTTTCGGGCATTTTTTAAGGCCGCAAAACGCCAATTATACTTTATCTCTTAGACCATCTTTCAACTGCCCCTGTCCTCAAGCCTCACCTTATTACTCAGTAAAAGCTTCCTAACATGGCGTCCAATTTTCTCAAGCTTCATCTTCAAACCTCCAGAAACCAGGCTCTATTCCCTACCCAGCACCACAAACATCATTCCCATCTCTTTTTCATCAACCCAAATGCATCCCAGAAGCACAAGATCCGCTCTCTATCGATACTTTCCTCCCTTCCCTCTTCTACACCTCCCTCCTCCAGAGAAGAAGCCATTCTCCAAGCCAAAACATGCCTTTCCACCTGCTTAGAGAAGCCACTCAACAATCTCAAGCTAACCGGCAAGCTCAAGAAGATAAAACAACCCAGGTTCCAAGTTGAAATCCCACTCATTGATGACTCACCGTTATCTATTTCCCAACTGGCTCTTGATATCTTTAAAGACATGTCCATCAAAAGGAAAGGTTCTTTGGTTGAAATTTTAGTTCTTTGGCCTGATGTTAGCTTAAAAGAAGCTGGAATTCAAGCTTTTGAGTCATGTTCATTGAGCCATGTTCAACATATTGACTTGCCATCAGTTAACAGGAACAACAGAAGTTTGAGTTCTTCTGATGTAGCGGTTTTCTTGGCACCAGAGCCATCACAGCTTGCTCTCATAAAATCAATAGCTGACAGTTTGTATCCAAAGCCAGTGGTGATTTTCAACCCCAAATGGGATTCTGACGAAGAGAGTGGTCTTGGTGAGTTCAAAGGATTTGTGGGATCTTTTGAAGTGATTTATTCATTTATGGGCTTAGAGGTTAGGGGTGTTTTGAGTAAAAGGAAAGGAATGGTTTTCAAGTGTGTGAGAGATGGGGTTTTGAGTGGAGAGCCATGGGCAATTCTTGTTGAAGAAGATGGTGAAATGAAGGTGGTTTCAAAGTTCAAGTCTAGACCAGGCATTGAGGAAGTTGAGAATGTGTTGTATAACTTGATGGCTATCAATTCACCTATTACAAAATCTGCCAAGTTCCTGAGAGATTTGGTGTCTAATGTTACTGGAAAAAAGTAAGTACTGGTTGGATTTTATCAAGTTTGATCTATTATGATATTTTCTCTCATGATTTGAGAAGCTTTTCAGGCTAATCTGTTGAATTTTGCCAATGCATCAGTTGCAGTCTGATTGAATACTAGTTGTATTGAACTTCTGCTTCTCTGAATTTGATTTTCTTATACTTTTCTACATTCATTGATGTGTGAGTTTTTCCTATACCAGCAATTCCCTTGTTGGATTGCTGTCAGAAATGGACATGGGGTAAGAAACAAGAGAAAAAGATGTCATTAGCAAAGTGGAAAATTAGAATATTGGATTTGGAAACTGTACTCCAATATTGGGGTGTTATTTTATTTTTTTATTCGAATTAATTGATCAAATTGATTTAATTTAATTTGATTAATTTTTATTTTAAATAATTCAGTTCGAGATTAACAAACAAAATGAACACCCCTATTTTATTAACAATTTTATTTCAGTTTAGTGTATCAAATTATATACAATAAACTTACTGTTGCCAAATAGCAATGAAAGATTGCACATTTTATTTGTTTTTTTTTTAATTCCTTCGTCCTTTGGTGACTGAAAAAAGATAGTCAAATGGACATATCAAGCAGTTGAAGGTGCCTTGTAGCTCAAAAAGTCAGCAACCTATTATACTTGTTGGTGTTGATGGTTGAATCCTTGGAATCTGATGCTATAGCTCACCAGCCAGTTTTGTAACTTATATTACCTTTGAGGTAGATCTGACGATTTGTATCTATATTTCGTATTTGTGTCATAGAAAACACAAAAATTTTATATTAAAATCGATATCGACACACTAAATACAACATTTTTTTAATTTTTATAATATTCAGATCCAATTTTTATCAAACTAAGTTAAATACTAATCCAGTGACAAAGTTGCCTTGTGGTATATTTACCATGGCCTATTTGCAAGCTTCAATCTGTGGTTCTTCATTGAATCGGAGGGTTTGAATCTTCTACACAGTTTTGGTGTGGCACAACAAATAAATACTACTGTGTTCCAACCAGAAGATGCTTTATCCCAATACAGAATGGAAAGAAATTTAAAAAGAGAAGAGGAATCATTGATTTCAGTATGTGTATTGAAGGCCTTGAATTTGTAAAGAACTCTCTCTTCTTTTCTTTCTCATATGCAAACATGCATTTTATCTTCAACATGGTGAACTATACACACTCAAAATCCTTGCTAAGATGCCCTAATATGACAACCTTTGATGAATTTGTCTGAGAAATCTATGTATTTAGTCCACAAAGGTCGAAGTTGAGGGAAGGCAATGTCTAGCCAAGGCTTTGCTCTGCCATTGAAATGGATGACCCCAGCTGTCTCAGCATCAGCTAAAGTTGTATTGTCTTGGTACCCCAATCCCAACATGTGCCAAAATGGATCAATAACTTGAACATGACCATGGAATGCAATTAGACTAGGTGGTAATGTTCCCAGTTGCCATAAACTGAGGTCTGATTTAAAGTTCTGCAGGGGTAACATCAATATTGTCAAAATGAAAATTCAATAGGGATATATATATAAAAAGTCAGCACTCAACTTGCGAAGATATTATTTGTTCTGATACAAAAATCTCACGATTTTGTTCCACAAAAAATGTCCCACAAAAATAAGTTTAAATCTCTACATATATGTTGTAACAAAATTTTACAGTATTTTGACGTGACATTAGAGTGTTAAAATATAGAGCATGGGTTGTTTGAATCTCCGGATTGCCAGAAACCCAGAAATCAACAAAAAGAGTGACATAAATGCTTTAAATCTCTTATAATAGTAAAGATAATGGAGCTTACCTGTTCAAGCCAGTGATAGTATGTAAGGCTAATGTTGGTCTTCCTCCAAGCCTCAAGATCAAAAATGTTCATGCCATAAGCCCATGCACATTCATTTGGATCAAAATTCTTTGCAATCAAAGGATGGGAGAAGTTGAGGTAGCTCTTGAACCGCTTTGACATGACAAATGTATCTTCACCTCTACATGTTTCCACTGCTCCATTGACTTTTCCATTCATTTCAATGTCCCATAGAGGTGAAAGGTCAGTTTGTATCACAATGTCATCATCCAGGAAGACCACTTTGTTGAGGCTGGGAAACAACTGCAAGAAGATGTAGTTAAGAAAGGCTATTAGTTTTTGAACGTAGTTTATTCATTATCAGAGTTTGTGGCATCTAATAAGATTTAATCCATACAACATCTATTTAGAGTTGGTACATCTCACTAGTCGATCGGCGAGCGGAGGTCAAGGGGGTAGAGCCCATTGTAAGGGATCGAGGGTGGAGCTCCAAAATATTTACGAGACAAAGGCTCGTAGTATAAATTCAATGAAGTCCGATTACGTTAATCATTTATTTTTTTTAAAACGTTTTCAAAAATTAATAAAAAAAATTTAATACGATCATGAAAATAAGTAAATTGTCGAAACATGTAAATCTTATTTTGTGTGTGTAATTTGCAAGATTTTAATAATTACCTCTGGTAAATGTATCCGAATGTGATTCATTAAGGAGTTGTACTTAGGACTGAGTGCTTGTAGCTTTGCTGCAATAACTTGAGGCTTCTCAGTATTATTTGCTACAATCGCAGATGACCCTCCTCTGAACTGTGACCTTACTCTTTGATCCTTTTCCATGGCTTCCAAAACAGGCACCTTCCCTTTCGAAAGCCAATCAAACTGATGCAATGCCTTAACCTCAACTATAGCAGGTGCCAAAGAATGCAAAGAAAACCAGGCCTGCATAGGAGAGTGAGTTTTCCGATCTGTTATTACATGCAGCACAAACTTTCCTGGGCGTAAGGCGTTTTTCACAAGGGATGTTGCAACAACTGAAGCTGCAATCACATTGTCTGAGGCAAGGACGAAGTGGAAGTAAGAGTTGTCGACAAGCGCAGGGACGAGTTCTGCAGAGGGGAGCTGGAGGCGAGCAGCTGCATTGTTGGAGTGTTCATTGGCTAGCTTTAGTGCTAAGCAATGCAGCTGTTTTGGTATGCTGCTTGATGCGACATGGCGGTACAGATATTCCTGGATTTTCGCTGTTCTGGTTCTTTGTTCGAGTAGAACCACCTGAAGAAGAAGATATATATCTCTATTCATGATCATTTCATTTAGGATAATTAATTTATAAAATAAAACATGAAAAAAAGACAATCCAATGCAAAAAGTTTCGACGTAAAATCTATAAAAAAATTATAGAATCTACAAAGAGTTATATACGTAAGTTTTTTTTTATTTAAACTCATGATTTTCAGATCATAAAAGTACAATATTTATCGTAATACTAATACATGAAAACGGAAGAAAAGATTGAAGTGAATACCATTTCTCTAAGCCTCAGAGCAAATGTTTTTGCATCTGAACTGCTTTCTTTCATTTCAGTCATAAACTCTTCTAATGTTTGAGGAATATCAGTTTTTCCTTGTACTTCATCTTTTCTTACTGGTTCATCCAGTATTTTATATATCACCTCGGGGACCTTCAATAAACCACAGATTCATTTCAATTACTTAAAAAAAAAATAAGAAATCAAAGAAATAATATGTTAATAACTAGAAAATGAGATTAGGAATTTACATTTGACTCAATCCTTCTTCCCAGGATCCGTGGTCCTATTCTTTTTCCCAAGCAACCTGTCATAAATAAAAATAAAAAATCAGTAATGAATTAAAAACCCAAATTATTTATTATTTTCTTATTTAAGGATCAGTTGGCAAGAATAAGACTGATAATCTACCTACTATATAATAAAAATGGTAACTTAATGCACATAATTTTCACTTTATGATGAGAGGATTGTGTGTACGGTGCCTTTTCTCAACATTAACAAATGATTCTGAGAGAGAACTGAGAATTATCTGATTTGTATATATTCTATTTTAACTCTAACATCAATACTGCTAAAACAATATTATCGGATAAACTGTAAAGAAAAAAAATACCAATGGTGGGACACTTGGAATGGTTTCCATCAATGCTATCAACAGTTGACAAAACAAAGACAAACCGAAGAAGGAATGTGAAGAATAGAAGTGAATAGAAAAGCATTCGATAAGAAACCCGTCTGGCAGCAACCTTGACTTTGATGAATTCTCTAACACCTTTGCCTGTAAATACAGTTACATGCCTCAAACTAGGCGAGATATGAAGCTGCATTGTTTCCTGTCTAAGATATAAGAGAAAAGACAGCAGCAAAAGGCCAAAACCAAGCTCCCCAGGCGATCCTCTAGAGTTCTTCTACCCAGTTTATTTTGAGCTGAGAAGAACTGAGAATGGAGGAATAGGGAGAAACCCAAGTAAGTAAAACGCTATGAAAAAGGAAGGATTATGAAAGGGTGTGTTTTAAATTGTAGCTGTCAATTACCTAACCTTGCTTAGCATTCAGGCTAAACATATCAAGAGGGTTTCCCTGAAAGTTTATTCAAGGTCAGAAGAAGGGGTTGTTAAAGAGAAAAGGACATGAGACTTTGTTTTCTTGAGTTTGGAGGCTTGGCTTTGTTCTCAAGTAGGGAAGTTAAGAGATCACCAAAAACAGAAACCTGAAAACATTAAAAAAAATAAAGAAAGTGATTAGGGATATATTTGCACAGTTTGCCTTTTACATTAATGAAAATATTTTTGTGATCTATGATTTTCAGGTTATAAAAGAATAATAAAAACATAAAAGCATTAAAAAAATAAAAAAGATTTTATGCAAGTAGTCTTTTTTATATTAATGAAATTATTTTTGTGATCGTAATTTTCAGATAACCAAAGAATAACAGGAAGTAAAAAAATAAAAATAAAAAAAATTTAGAGAGGTTATATATACGTAATTTTTCATTTATATTAATGGAATTGTTTCTGTCAATAAAACAATATTTATCATTGAAAAAAAATTGAAAACAAAATAAATAACTACATGAATAAATAAAGGGAAAATTTAGTTTGGTGTAACTTAGCTTTGCCTGCACATGAAGGTTTAAGTTAGTGTAGGCATAGGAAAAGGATGAGTCCATGGAGTTTGACGGAACAGAGCTTCTAAAAGGAAAATGACATTCTCTTTGTCTTTCTCTTTCTATAATCTGAGTTAAGTGGGATTGAATTATTCAGAGGGAGTTTGGTTGTTGCAGTGAAAACACAGGAACATCTACTTCTTATATTATTATTTTGTATCGTATGAACTTTCATTTCAATGGACAAATGGTTGAGAAGGAGAGCTTCTCTTTCCTTTGTATTTTAGTCACGATTTCAATGCCCCAATATAATAATTGGCAACTAGGCAATATATATTTAAATAATTTATTTTACATATTTTTTTACAAATTAATTGTTAAATTTAATAATCTATATATTTATATTTATCATACACATAAAAATTAAAATTTTCAAATCGATTTAATATTTTAATCATTTAGATCGAAAATAATAATTTTTTTAATATATATAATATGACTATCAAAATATCAAATCTAAGATTTAGGGTTCATTTAATATGGGATTGAAAGTAGTTTTTGCTTTCAAAAATTATTTTTGATTTAATTATAATATCAAATAACAAAAAATGATTTCTTATTTAAAAATGTTAAACTAGGCTAGAAAATATGGCATACATGTACTTGAATACATATTTATAAATAATTTTTTTAATTAAATTAAATCATAAAATACAAAATTAACAAAGAAATTTTCAATAAAAAGTCATCAACTTATCATATTGAAAAAAAAATCATTATATACACTTGAAATTTTGTGACAAATTAATTCCTCTTGATAAGAAAAATAAGATATGGACTGAAATTTTCTATAGCAATAGTGAAAAAACAAGTTTATAATTAAATAGCCAAAGGTACACATTTCCCTTTTTCATTTTATGTATATATGATTGGAATTCTTTTTCTTCCTTTTTAAAGATAAAGCTGCCATGCATATTTTCATTATTTAATGTAAGAGAGCAAACCTTTTTTTCTTTTCAAACAATGAAAAGACATAAATCCCAAAGTTACATTTTTCTTGTATAATGAAAATAATGTTTAACTACATTTTCTATCAATATTCACTGTTTACATGAAAGCTATAACATCACCTTAAGTAAGAATTAACATCACCTGGTCAAAGAGAATCAATTTACCTTGAAAAAGAATCATACATGAAATCATCTATCTACTTGACAAATTCCTACTGGTTTTGAGATGATATATATAATATATAGCACCTGGTTGTATAATTAGTGATGCACTTAATCTGCTATTCCAACTCAATAATATTAAGTTTTTCCTTTTATAGAAACAAATTAAGAAGAAAACCCTCAAAAGTTTGAATACATATATAGTAAGTTTTTATTATTAAAAAACAAAAGTACATAGATAGTCCAATCATAGCAAATTTTTTATCACTTTTGCCTATTGCAGTTAGTATCATCTCCAAAATTTAAAAGTTAAAAATTTTAGTTTTAATATTAGTAGAAATTGATTAAAATTGATTAAATTATACGAAAAGATTTTTTAAGGATTTTTTTTCGTTTTTTGTAAAATTATAAGTGAAACATAACCTAATTGATAATCATATTTCTTTAAAAAAAAAGTTTCAACTTCGAATTTTCTTTTCTTCCCATTAATCCATAAGAAAATGCAATAAAAATTAGTTAATTAATGAATAAAACCTTGATTGCACCAAAGAAACATGCATTATCAAGAGTACATGTCCTAATGTGATTTTTTTTTCTTGAACAGCTTGATTGGCAACTCTTTGATGACAATTGACAAAGTAAATAATCATGAATATAACAACAAACTCTCAGATGAGTGATGGTTTGGTGGAAACTATGGCTAGTGAATTAATTGTTACTAATCTATTGATTATATGAGGAAGTGAATAGAATTTGCGTAGGCAACTTTATTTTCTAGGGTTACCTTATACATGGTGGCACCAAAACATTGTACTTGTTCTATATTAGCTATGCTAGGAATGTGATTTTCAATGATTTTCATAGTTTGCTAGGTTAAAAGTAAAAAATGACACTAAAATAAAGCCAAATTCTGGATATATCATGCAATGAAGTTTCTTAGTTTGGAGAGAGATTAACCTAATCATGCCAGAGAAATATGGAACTCATGTTTCAACAAAGTTGTTAATCACCATGTGTAAACCAGACAGATGAATTATGGAACATGGAAGTTAACTTTTTCAAACAGAAATTCTTGTTGGGTTTATTCAACAAAGCTAGTATTAAATATTGTGCCATTTTCCTGTTTCTGCAGACATTGATTAACCAACAAAAACCTGATTGAAGCCAAAAATAGCTATACTGTGTTTTTGTTCTATTCTGATGATTTCTTATCAGAGACTTTCATGGATTACAAGGTAAGAACCAGATCGATGCATAAGAGAAGAAAAATCATAGGTTTGCAAAGATGTTTCTTTCTATGGACTACTCCAGTGGTTATGACAAAATCTATCCAACTCTTGTTCTTGGTTTGGTTCTAATTCTAACTTCTAACTATGAGTTTGGCTCCTTGTCAACCTCCAAGGCCTATATAAATGTTCTTTGAACACAGCTTCTCAACTCCCTGGCCATGGCATGCAGAATAACAACAAACGTTTTGAAATGGAAAAACTTGATGCTCGAAAGAATGTTATCGAAGAGGATGTCAGATTAGCTGAAACAGAAGGGAAATGTTCAAATACGATTAATAAGGGTTATGAGATAAGGAGAGAAGCTGATTGACATCTTCATCTTTTAATTTTGATCTGATCGGAACACATTTCGAAGAATCAAACTTCAACGGTCTTTGATTGTGCTTTCATCCTTGTAAGTCCTGCTATCCTCGAACTCAGATGAGAATCTCCCTCAACCTCTCCAGACGTTAGCATCTTTTCTAGTCTAGAGCTAGCAACAGAACTTTTTTTTTCTTTGAACTCCAGGTAGAACATACCTACACCTCTTTGTATGGATTTTGACACTTGGCATTACCTTAGAACGAACTAGCAACTTCATTGAAAAACTGAAGCCAGTAAAATGATGACTAGTTGAGAGGATATGTGGAGGGCGAGGGGACGATGCCGCTTAAGTAGTAGCTTCCACCTCGATCCGAGTTTAGATAAGGAGTGTCAATTAGTCATGTTATATATTGAGTCCATAGCAACTAACCTTCCAGGACAAGAGGAGAGTCACTCAAACTTTGATTCGAGTGTTATTTTTTTATTTGATTATTATAATTTAATTTGTTTATTTTTTATTTGAATTCTAATTCTAATTTAAGGAGTCTAATTAAATTCTTTTAATATATAATTTTAATATTTAATTATTAATTTATTATTTTAATCTCATAATATATATTAAAAAATAACAAATCAAACTTACAAAATTCAAACATATTAAATCAAACTCGAATAATTCAAATATTCCATCAAATCGAACTTAAATTTAAAAATTTTAATTCAATTAAACTAAATTTGAATTTTAAATATCAAATTAAACTTAAATTAAATACTAACTCATATCGACTCAACTCTATTTTCAATCCAGACAAACATGAAGGCTGCAAGTTTAAACTGAATGAGTATACCAGTTTGGGGCTTGAGGTGTTCGGAAGGCCTTCAAACAGATCATTGATTAGAGGATCAGAATGCAATCTGATCAACAAATTCCAAGTATTACTGTTTACTGCTGGGGAAAAAGTGAAAATCTTGGTACATAAATGAGTGATGTTACTGCAACTTGATCAAAATCTAATGTGATTTATCACAAATAAACTTATAAAGTAATAGAATAGATGGGAGTTGGGGTAATAAAGTAATCCTATTATTTACATATCACAACTTGTCATTGGGAATTCACTCTGTTATCTACAAAATTAACATGAAAAACCCAACAACATAGTATCCACAGTAATGCCCCCTATGCCTCTGTTTACATTGCCACCCATAGTATGAACACTGTTAATCAGAGCCTCCGTGGAGATTGACAAGAATATATGCACACCTGAAAGCAGAATGCAAGCGAATTTTAGTTATTGTCGAATCAAATTATTTAGAAGCAGGACAAGAAAACAGGATTAAGAAGGGATTAATTATATCGAATCAATATTTAGCCGAAAGAACCCCTAAAAACAGCTTTGCATCGAACTATTTAATAAAGTGTATAGTCCGCAACATGTTCAAGCAGACAAGTTTATACGGTTACCAGTAATCATGATGAGTGTCCTATGAAAAGAACTTTAACTAACATGGCATAGCACACAAAAGGGAAGAGGCGACACCTTGAAATGACGAGTAATAACAGAAGATGGGATTGTATCATCTATACATGAGAAGGAATACCTAAATTAGCCATTTTATCAGTTTGGAGGGCCCCCAAGCTCGTGATGATGACAAGTTTGATACATTAATACTAACATTTAATAAAAAATTTAAACTGGAGATAAAAAGGTTACCTCTAGTCAAGCTCATCACCTTCATCTTCAAAATGATTCTCCATCTTGAGGTCTTCACTGCTACTATTTACAAACTTGTGTTGAGCTTCCATTCTTAAGCTCTCTCTATTATTTACATTCTCAAGCCGACTTCTGGTTTTAGGGTAGTCACTGTTATTTACAAAGCCCTTGGTCTCTGTAGGCATCAGAGGACCATTCAAACTAGTTTCTTTGATGCCGTTGTTAAGTTCAGCAACTGTGGAAACATTTTCAGTCACTGAGTCAAGAGAGCAAGAGCTACTTCTACGTGAAAGCCGGCCATCTTCTGACAGTCCAGACCTCTGATGCAGCAGGCTTCCATTGCTATAGCTATCTACAGTAGGAGTCCTGAACCACAGGGTATAAGTTAATGAGTTATGAGAAATGCCATTTGGTAATGAAGCAGAGAAAAACAAGGGCTGAAGAAACCAAAAGCAACTTACACATTAAGCAATAGCTTAAACTAATAGATCCTATAACATTTAATTAGCTACTCCTTCACTTAGATGTAAAATGCATTCTTTCAAAATGATACCATGAACCAAAAAGCTTGATATATGGACATGTGTGCATGTAAAAAGAGGATTGACATGTATCCTTAGAATCAATTAAAAAAAGGGCAACTAAATGCACAAAGCTCCCACGTTGTGGGGTCTGAGGAGGATCCCTTTGCATTAATAGAGAGGTTGTTTTCACTTGAACTCGTGACTTTCTGATCACAAATTAGCAACCTTTACTGTTACACCAAAGTTCCTCTTTGCATCCTTAGAATCGGTAAAAGAAGAAAACAAAATAGCTTTTAACACACCTTGCTTGCTGGGATTTTGGAGTTTGAAGGTAGTCAAAGACTGGAACTAAGTCTTTTGACCGTGCTTCAATCATTCGAGTAGGGAACCTTTCAATTTCTATTTCCCCTCCAACAGCATTTTCTTTGCCGATTTTGATGCCATCCATCACCATTGATTGAAAGTATATCTGGAAAGGTACAGAACAAGAAGAAAGATTAATTTCTTCAAAAATTAAAAAAAAAAAGCCAGCCGATCTTACAGAATGGGATAATCCCCCTCGCCCTCCCCCTCCCCCTCTTTCTCTCAACAACCCCCTCCACAACATCTGTGTCTGCACAGACACAAACAGCCCATGGTGCAGGTGAGAAGTGATCCCAAGTCCTTGGCATATACCAAAGGACTATACCAACTAGGATAGCTGCCACAGTATATCTCCACAAACAAACATCTAAAAAATTCCTAACCACAAAGTAATACCTCTGGTTTTGCCCACAATGGTCTTCGAGCTTGATGCATCTGCAGTTCAGCTTCTGAAATATACAGATTATGTTTTTCCTCAGGGTTCACATTTGCTTTATCGAAAGTATCGGAAGGGTCAGTGTATGTAGTTCCCTCTCTGATTTCTTCGGGATATACTTTACTGTTGTCTGATGTTCCATTCTCTCCATATATGTCAAAATTATCTTCTCGCTCCCTTCGGGTGTGTTTCTGACATATATTCCACTTCTGGATTGCCTCGACTACTAACCTTCCATCAGATTCTGCAGTTGACTCATATGTTGTGTTTAATCCAGAAACAACTGGTGTTGAATCACGGTCAGCCGATAGTCGTAAAGCATACTGTATCATACTTCCAGAAGGAGAGAAAACCAGAAGGTGGTATTTTGTCTTCAAAGAGCTGCTCTCAGCAAACAAAAGATTATTGCCTTTGCAGTTATGAAAAGAAGAAGTAATGGCCCCTGAAAGGGAACCCATCCTGCCAGTTGCAGCGGCTGCAGCACCACTTACAGTGCCTCTCCAACCATTATTTCCATTTCTTATTCTGCTAACAACAGAAAGCGTCACTGGGGGTCCCAATGCACAAAGACTTGTTTGAGTAGGTGTTTGAAGCCCTAAATTAGGTGGCCAACGAACTTGTGGCTTAGTCATAACACCCGAACCACTATGTTTATGGGCAAAACCAGCATCACCAGACTGAAAACTTACACATCCTCCCATTGGATTGATAGCAAATAGATGGCTTGTCCCCCTTGAAGAACTAATCATAATCCAGCTGCTATCATCACTGAAACTAATATCCTGTATAACCTGTAATCTCAAAAGAACGGAAAAAAATTTAAAAAAAAAAAAAATACTCAAGTTGCTGACAACAGATAAGAATTACACTGAAAATTAATGCGGGTCTTACAGCATTGGTGAAACCACGCTGTAGCCGGTAGAGATGTGCATATGATGCTGGTGCATCACACGCAGAAGAGCTTCCTTGAAGTCCAGGCATAATCTTGAACACGTTGATATTATGACCCTGAACTGAAGCAGTCACAAGAAGGGTCCCGCTGGGATCAAAGCATAATGCTGAAATAGGACTCTTGTGTGCCCTAAACTGAGAAATGACAACTTTACCGACAATATCTCTGACAATGACCTGACAAAACCCAGGGAAAAATAATAAGTGATAAAAAAAAAAGAGCAACCCACACGAGGCTGTTCTGCTTAAACCCATGACCTCCAAGTCATTAAAGGAGCAACTTTTATTGTTGGGCCAAAGTAAGATGAAAAGAAAAAGGTTTTGCTTGTACCCTTTCATAGATATAATTGACAGACGTGAGAACAACCGAAAAATCATTCTGTAACATGTGTTAAATGAGAGTAGCCGGCATCCTCAGACTAAAATAAGTATGGTATAATACATAAGATGAACAGAAAATTTTACAATCTAGCTGCAGTTACTGCACATAAGATTAGTAACTTCCAGGCGTGAAATTAAAGACGATATATGAGGCAAAAAAGAGGGGCACGAAAAATACTAGTATCAGTTGTGGGCGTAATCAAACTTGAAGAGAAGGATTATGTACCATTCCAATGTTATCAGCGTCCAGCAAACCACTAACAGTTCCATTGCCTTTCCAGCCAGGACTTCCTGATTGCATAGAATTGTATGAATCAGGCAGGTATCTCGACAATTTCTTATAGCCCATGTCTCCTAATGTCACAATCCCAGCAGCAAGTTGCTTGCTTGATTCTTTTGCATAGTGTGCAACCAGGCTCCCATTCGAAGGAAAACCAGGGAAACTTGCAGAAGGTGTAAGATGTTGCGGACTGACACGTCCACAATTGGGACCCACAACTGGACTTCCACTATAAGCCAACCACCTAGGACCAACTGCGAGAGGTCCATAACCTACACCTCCAGAACCAGGGCAGCCTGTGACTATAGGATTTGTAAGAATGGTGTATTCCCTCTCTAATGTTGTGGCATCAAAACAATGTATCTGCAATATATAAAACTTAGTTCTCAAACTCTTGACTAGACATAAGGTGCTCAAAAATATATGCATTAGGTAACATACCTGAGCAGCTAGAGCTATAGCAACAATTCGAGAACTGCACCTTATAGAATAAACAACTGATCTAAACTTTAACGTATGTACATAAGATTGAGATCTCAAGGAGTAAAATTGAACAATGGTAGGTGCAAAGCTACCATTCCCTGAATCATGGTTGTGTGAGATGCTTCCATTGCAAGAACCATCCTGAAGGTGAGTACCCCCAGAGAGGAACCCACTAGCACAAACTACCAAAAGGGGACGGCTATCTGCATACTTGTCTCCTGTTGTTTTCGCTGCTACTGGTTTTGGTAGCATTTGCATAAATGAAACAGGACCATCTCTTCTTGAAACCAAATCACGGACATTATCTGCTTCTTCAACATCCCAAACCTGGAATCCAGAGCGATAACCAAGAAGAAGAACTTGCCGAATGACATCTTTCTCAACTTCTAACTTGTCAAAGCCAGCCCAATGAACCTTTACATCATGAAATTTGAGAGAGGAAGATGATATTAGTCATATATTGCTCTACGCTCTTAATTTTAAATTAAATTAGCATTCCAAGATACTCGAATATAATTTTGGATTGGAGAGAAGGTTCTCACATTATTACTGAAATCAAATTAATCGCATTATCTCCTGCAAATTCCATCCAAATCTCCAACACTCGTAGCCAAGTTCTCTGTATTAATCTATGTACTAAAGAACATAAAATCTCTAACTGACAATAACTCCATAAAGCATTCAAGTATCAAGTACTCAGATGTGTTGCATCCTACTACAGATCTGATTTTGTAACAACTAAAATCTCCTCTTTTATAGCAACCATTAAAGACAAGAGCACAGTCACTAGAAAATGTTATCACTTACTGGTCGAAACAACAAAACCCCAAATTGTCTACAGTCACGAGCAAACAAACACGGTAAGCTCTCTTATAAAAGCACATAAAGTAGAATCCCAAGGTATCAACCACAAATGAGAAATGACCGTTTATGAAAAAATCAACATTCCTTACAATGATAGGTTGATAATTTTCAAGGTGTCAAACAAACAAACAAACATGTAGACCAACAGCCAACTAAAACCTTTCCAAGTCCCCACCAATCCTAACTACAAGTTCTGGTACTACAGTTCCCAGAAGCATGAGGTTCAAAAACTTAGTGTATTCCTAATTATAATGATCATCTAATGAAATGCACTGTCAACTAAAGATTTTAGGCTTACTCACAGTTCAGTCAGTTGCCGAGTGGTTTCTAACATAAACTCTTTCAGAACAACCCACCTACTCTTTGACTTGTTTGAGTAATCAATTGCTTTCTAAAAAAAAAATGCTAAAACGCCTAAGCAGATCACACAAATAATAAAATCAAATGCTTATAAGAGCATTCCACTAGATTGGCCATTAAAGCTAAAATCTCCACTCTCTTCGAGGAACAACAACACCAAAAAATCACACCACTGATCACACATGCAAAATTAAACACATGGGGCCTGATTAAAATGTTGAGAACAAAAATCATAAAACAACAAACTAACAACGTATCTAAAACATTAATTAAAAAAATGCTGAATTATAAAAATTTAAAGCCTACGAGAACATTGGCATTCTCAAAAATCTTTTTCAAAAAGTTAATAAACATCCCAATTCTATCACAAAACTCAAAGTGAGCATCATTTTTCGAGAAAACCCAAATTAAATTCATATAAGCATTCCCAAGTCTATAACAAATTCCAAATGGGGATACTTTAAAAAAAAAAAGTAAAATAGCAATAAAACAAAAAACAATAACCTTCTTTTCTTTCTTACCTGATCATACCCAGAATCGTCTTCCCTTTCCACAATCGATGACGCCACGGAAACAGCTGACCTTGCAACGGTGGAAGCCCCGGAAGAAACGATCCTTAAGTAACTGGAAATGGCACGCAATGAACTCCGAGCTGACCTGGAAACCACACCCCCACCTTGCGCTTTAGATTGCCCTTGTCCATCTCCACTATTCCTCATAATCCCAAACACCCGACTAAGAAAACTCAAAATCGAAACAGCCCAGAAAATAGAAATTCCTCCCGATAATTCCCCAATTTCCCCTTTTAGCATAACCTTCCTTCTTTCAAATTAAAAAAAAAAAAAATCCTACAGCCTCTTTTTTGTGGGTTTTCTTTTAAATGGAGAAATTGATGAAAACCCAGACAGAAACAGTATTGAAAATAAATTTTGGGTTAAAGGGTCTCCATTGAAAAAAATAAAGACAATTTTTTCACAAAAAATAAAGAAAAACAAGAATAAAAAATCAAAATTTTGAATCCAAATAAAACCGCTTTGATTTTGATTCTCGTTGCTTTTTTTTTTTTTTTGAAAACCCAAAATTTTATTTATTTTATAAATAATAGCACAAATTAAATTTTTCCGATATGGTCCTGATCGGAATTAAAAGAAAGAATTTTTTTGGTTTGGGAAATTGAATTGAACAAATCAAATTAAAAATTAAAAACCAGTAACAAAAAGAATTATAGTTGCTTCGTAGTGGTTTTACGGGTTTTTGCAGCAGAAAAATTAGAAACAATCCGACGAGAAAGAAGAAAGAGAGAAACCCGTAGGATCTTAGAGATAGAGTGATTGGATAATGGAGAAAAGAAGTTATTTTTTTTATTTTTTCTATTTCCTTTTGCTTCCTCTATCGGATTTCCTCTTTAATTTTTTTTTTCTTTAATGACTGATTGATATTCAAGAAATCATCCCTTCACGTTTCCCTTTTTATATTACTCGTCACCGATTTGTTTTCATCTTTTCCTTCTACATTTATAAGATTAAAAATTGAAAATTAAATCATATTTATGCGTAGAAAAATAAATTTTAAAATTTTCATATTAAAGAAAATTTATTTTATTATGAAAAACATGACTTGAGTTTTTATCGTGCTGAATGCTGTTGAAAAATTTATGTCACTTATTTAAATTAAATTTTATATAATTAATTTTATATTATAAAAGCCTTTATATACCGTACATTCACATCAGATTTCAAATAATTATTTTGATACCACATTTATGAAAATTAAAAAATGCATGCTTATCATTATTTTATATTTTTAAAATAATCCATGAATATAACAATTAATACATAAAATATAAATAAAAGATGTCTATTTTTATTATTTTTTAATAATTTTTAATTTTTAATTTTTAATTTTTTTATTTTCAGGGCTAGATTTAATGGATTTGGTCATGTCAAAAAAAAATTGATGGTTAGACATATTTTACATTAAATATTAAATTTAATGAACTTTGTTAATTTCATCATTTTTTTTAATGAGAAAATCATGCATAAGCTTCATTATTCAACAAATTCAATGTACATATAATTACTACTTATGACAATTTTTATTTTTATAAAAAAATTAATCCAAAGTGATATTAAAAAAATAAATAATAAATGCACTTTTCTAATTTAGTAAGAAGTTAAATATAAAAATATTTTTTAATAGTACATATACATGATACATCATCCATAGAATCGGATGCTTATAAACAATATTTAAGGATAGTTAAAATATTATTTTTAAAAAGAAATTATATTCGATTTCTATTTTTACTAAATTAAAAATAAAAAAATAATACATTAATTACACTTTTATTTTTAAAATATATTTTTCCAATAAAACTTTAGACAGTTAAAAAGAAAAGAAAGGCGGTGAAATTATTCTGCAAAACGGTAGCAGCGCCGCGAGTAGATGAAGAAACTTACTCGCCATTATGACCGTTCACTTATTGGACGCGTGCTGCTTATGTAGGGCAAGTGTAATGGGTTGAAAGTAAAAGCGAGTGGATGAACACAAATTTTTTACACGGTTTAACTAATTCTCGATTCAAAGAAGTTTTAGATAAGAAATTGATGAATTGGGTGGGATTTTAGAGTTTTTTTTTTTTTTTTTTCTTGATTCCCAAGTTTTCTTGATTCCCAAGCATATTATATTTTTCTAATCTCTTGGGTTTTTTTAATGGTATTTCAAGCACACACTTTAATCTAATTTTCTTACATGGGCCCTATAAATTCAAAGCAACAATGCTCCTAAATTTTCAAAAAAAATATATATATTTGGATTGGAGTTTTGTTTAGATTTAACAATTTATATCTTATTTATATTGTATCAAATATATAAAAAAAAAATTGTCAAGTTTTTACAAAATTTGTATAAAATTTTTAATAAATTTTAAATCAAGTAATTCTTATATTTTTTTAATATCGTTTTTATTGTATTATTGTAAATTTGTATTATATTTAGAATTATCAAATCTATTTTATTTTAATTTTTTTTAACTCTACAAATGATATATTTTTTATATTGAACCGAGACACTTACGATTTTATTTTTGAAATACTTTTCATTAAAACTAAATCTTAATTAAATATTATTTTTTTGTCAATTGAACTAATTCCTTTGGATCTAAAAAATATTAGTTAATTAGAGAACTTTTGAGTTTATTTTCAAGAAAAAATTTATTGGAGAACATAAAAAAAAAAAAGAAGAAGAGAAATCCAATGTTGTTGTCTTTAATCAAAAGAATACATTGCATATATAAAACAAATTGGGGATAAAAGCAATTAAATAAGGTATAGAAGTCAAAGTGTCCATGCTAACTAGTGATGGCTTTGATAGAAACAACTCAATTTCAATTTTGAATATAATAAATTTGAAAATTATTTGATATCATTTTTCTTATTTATTAAATTCAATAGACCAATTGCAATTGAATTGAACTAGAAGTCATGTTAGTAGAAAAGAAGTATATTCTTTAAAACAAATTAACTTATCCCATATGATAACTAGGTTTATCTCTTAGAATTTTATTTGGATTAATAGGTTTTTCTACTTTATAATACATTAATTAAAATTGCTTTTCTTCAAGTATATAATCATATATATTTAATAACTATATTTTACCAAATCAGCCCAAACAAAAGCACTTTGCATTCACAATCATTAACCAAACTTTTGGCAAATTATAATTTGATTTAGGCATGTTCCATGTGTTATTGTTTCCTTTTATTTTTGAGCAAAAGATAAAGAAAAACCCAAATGAAGTATGGGCATGTTTATTTGGTGTTATGTATTGAGAGTTGAATAATTAAGCTAAGTCATTACAAGTTTAATGCCTCTTTATATTTTTATATATTTTTTTCGTAAAATTATCCGTAACATTAATAATAACGAGTGAAAAATAATATATGAAATTTTAGATTATTTAATTTGCATAAACTTTTGTCGTCAATGTATTTTTATAATTTTTAGTATGTCATTTCAAGTTTATAATAAGTAAATTATATTCAAATTTTATAACTTAGTTAAATTACATAGTAATGTCCTTCTTGTTTTATTTTTTTTTAAAAAAAAATTATAGTACAAGTTAAAAGGATACAAAAATCTTCTTCACTTGAATTTGCTGATAAAGTTAAATAATGATACCTACTCCTCAAGTAAGTATATTATATAAAGCATATAATATACTCCATTACCTGCCTTCAAGGAGGTTACCCAATTGATAGAAAGCCCTCATTTTTCTTCCACTAAACAAATTTGAGATTCGAAATTTGATATTCGATAATTGAAGTCATGACATGCCATTGGATGTCAAGGTTTAAGGATACATTTCGGATCAAGGATGGTGCAAAAATCACTCGATCATAAATTTTTCTTCACTAAATCAATTTATTAATGTGTATAGCACTCGTGTTTATAAATTTTTTTTTTAACCAACGCAAAATTAAATGTACTTTTCTTTCGGAGCATATGACATAACACATTAAAAAACCTTTTTCATCAAATATCGATTATTACATTACATTATTTCAATTGTTAATTAACATTAATTCAAGGAATGAAAGTTGAAAGTTTAGAATATTTTTAAATATTTGTAAAAGTATAATTTTCAAAAAAATTATGGCTATTTTTTTTCTCTTTTGATTGATTCTATTATTGTATTGGAATGAAAAAGTAATTTATAAAGCCATTGTAACACCAACTCTCCATGAGAAAGCAATTAATAAAAAGACGTCAAAACCTAACCTTCATCCTGCTAGGCATTAGCAAGGACAACGACAAAACCCAACAGTCATAAACTTTGTAGCACTATTTAACACAGTTACAACTTAAGAACTTAGGCTTAAGTCAACAAATCTTAGCCACCTCTTATGGAAGCATTGATTAATGTGATCAACATTAACTGTGACAACGCTATATATAATTCATGTGCTTGACAGTACAAGGAAGAGATTAGGCATCAAGACTTTTATATTGGAGTTAAAAAAACACCTAATAATTTTAGCTACGATGAAACGACATGATATAAAAATGACACAAATTAAAATTAATAAAAATTATATATGAATATAGCAAAAGTTATATTAAGGAACTTATAATGTTGGTGGTGGATGATTGGAGTGAGGATGAGAAGCTCAACTGCTAGATGATTGCATCTGTGACACAAGAAGAACAGAGGGGGCAAAGACTTGAGCAATGTGGTGCTCTGATGTAGTATCAATTCTTGAACGGTATATAATATATGAAATAAGGTCTTAAGGTTCATGGATATATCAACTCGATGGAGTTGAGCAGTAACTACTTGGAGATGAAGAGTTTCGATCCGCTCTTCATTTTTGGTGACTCTTTTTATATCCATGCATTAGGGACGTGGTAGGTCAGATTGCCCGTTAAAACATTATCCTTGGTAGTATTCATGTCCTCAAAGTGTAACAAGTGAGGCCCTTAATCTTGATAAGTGACAAGTATCTCTCTTGTTTGTTGAAGGGTGACTGGGCCACCTTAGGCGAAGTAAATTTACTTATTTTGTGAGATTTGTTTGTCGCCACTAGGCCTGCTTGTCACCATCAGGGGCTTATGGCCTATAAATCTAGGTTCGCAAATTGAGCATTGTATACATTGCCTAATAAGTTAAAAAATTAATTTCATATCTGACGAATTAATATGAATTTTAAAATTAAATTTTTATGTTTTACATCACATGAATATGAATTTTATACGTGAATTGTTATGTCTAATTTGAAAAATTCAGAAGTACTTAAATTTTTTTTTTGGATAACACTAGCTGAATTATTTGGCTAAGTTCATATTCTGAAAATTAGTTAAGTTAATTAAGACTTCTTACCTAACAAGCATGGACGGCAATATATATTACATTAGGTTATGCAAGTGGAATTAGGCTTGTACTCCAAGGACATAATTATGTATCTTCTTTGCCTATTTGATGAAACTAGTCAGGTAATTTGATTATTAATTAAATTATTATGTTTTGAATATTTACAATATATAAATTAAGGTACATATCGAGTCAAGTTAATTGTAAAATATTTAAATGCGATTAAAAAATTATTTAATTTTAATTTGTTTATTTTTTAAATTTGAGTTATCTTTGTTACAAGTTAAGTTAAATTTGAATATTTTAATAATCGATTTAGGCGATTTATAAACTTTAATCAAGTTATTTTTAATACATATTTCTTATATTTGAATATTAATTTTTATTTTTATAATATATGATTAAAAATGAAAAATCAAATTTATTGAATCAAATTTGAGCCAATCAAATATCCAGTTGAGTCGAATTTAAATTTAAAAAAAATTAAATTTTATCAATTTTTTTTGAACTTCAAACTTGAATTTAATATTGAATAATTTAAATTCAATGAGTAAATTAGATTTTTATTTTAAAAATTGAATAAAAAAACCAGAACAGAATTGAAACGTTTTAACACTCAAAAAACAAAAAAAAAAAGACAAAAATTTTATTTTAAAAATTATCCAAAAATAATTTTCTCCTTTCTTTTTTTTCATACAAAGTATATATTAATATATAATTTTTTTTTTTCACTTTATTTTATTCTTTCCTTGCTTAAGACAAACCGACAAATCCGCTCCTGAGACAGCCCCAAGATCGAATGCATCTATCAGGAGTTCATGTCCATCTTTCGCACGTGCCATGCATGAACTCGCACGTGCCTCCTCTCTTCTTCCCCCTTGCTTTCCCTGTTCCAAGATTCCCCTCCTAAAAACAAATAAATAAATTAAATAATAATTTCCCACCATTAATCTTAAAACCCCTCCAGAATTAGGGTTCAGTCCACTAATTTTTTCAAATTTTCTTCCATTTTTATGAAATTCTCAGTCTAGATCAAACTATCTAGAAAGTTTCTGAAGAATTTTCTGGAAGTTTTTTTGTTTGTTCAATCTGAAGATGGAGTCGATTTTAGCTCGAGCATTGGAGTACACTTTGAAGTACTGGCTTAAATCTTTCTCAAGAGATCAGTTCAAATTACAAGGCCGTGTCGCACAACTCTCCAATTTAGGTAACTCTTTAGATTTTTGGATCTAAAATTAGACTCCCATTTTCAGTTTCTTATTTTTTTATTTGATTTGATAGATATAAATGGAGATGCATTGCATGCAAGTATGGGATTGCCGCCGGCTTTGAATGTAACGACTGCAAAAGTTGGGAAATTGGAGATAATTGTGAGTTTCTACTGTTTATTTATTTATTTAATTTTATTTTTTGGATTTTGAATTGAAAAATGGATGATTATTTGGGATAATTTATAGTTTCAATTTGGAGTTTATAAATATTTTGAGATGTTAAGCTAGGGAATTGACTAGATTTCAGCTTATATTAAACTAAAATTGTTTTTTTTTTTTTTGATTATTTATGGAGACAATTCAGTATGAAGTTAGGAGGTTTTTAATAATAATTTATTTGAGCATAGCTACTATGAATTGGAGAATCAGCTTCATTTTTGCTATTTTTGGGTTAGGATGGATTTTTGATTACAGGAAATTAGTTTTGGATTTGCTGTTTTACATTCAATTTTCTTTAATCTCTTAAATGGGAAATTCATTTTCACTTGCTTAACTCTAACATATGTGGAAAGATAATTTTGGGAACTAAAACAATAGAAATGTAAGGTTTACATTGTCCTCCACTTTTTTTGTTTGCTTCTGAGCTGGTTTCGATCCTATTTTCTTGAACTGATGATTTTCTCTAAATTAATTTCTTTTATGGTAGCTCCCCTATGTCAGTAATGTACAAGTCGAGCCAGTAGTTGTGCAAATTGATAGGCTTGATTTGGTTCTGGAGGAAAATCCGGATATTGATTCTCCTAAAAGCTCAAGCAGGTAATGTAGATTCACATTTAATCAACGTTATGTTTAACAACGGAAATCACTATTGTAAATTTGTAGTTTGGAATGTTTTACTGTTCTTAAAAGTGACTTATATCTGCATCTATACTTACAGCACGCAACCATCCACCACCTCAGGGAAGGGTAGCGGCTATGGGTTTGCTGACAAGGTTAGATAATATCTTTGGTAAGGTTGTAGATAACTTGTTGCCTTGGAATATCAAATGCCTTGGAATATCAAACCATTTATAGATTTAAATGCTACCGGGTTAGCACATATGTAATGCCTACTTTCTCTCAAACTTTCTGTTTCCCTGTTATAATTTTGGACTCCAATTAAATCTCGTGCTTATGTCAAATAAGTGAAAATAAAATTCCATCACATAAATCTACAAAATTCCCTAATTGGTTGAATACTAGTTTATGCATGTCATTAGCAACATGGACAAAGGTTTTGGTACAAAATATTTACTTTATGTATTGTCCTTTTATTGTTATTTTCAGATTGCAGATGGAATGACTCTACAAGTTCAGACAGTCAATCTTCTACTCGAAACTCGTGGTGGTGCTCGTTGCAAAGGGGGTGCAGCTTGGTAAGTTTTTTTTTTTTTTTCAGTTTTTTCGCTAACACTTGGTCACACTCACAAACCGTCTGGTGCTTACATTGCAATAGACACATGCATACAGTCTATTTGTTTCTTACTCGTTTTGGTTGGTTGCTGTGAGACCCTTCTTCTCAAAGATTGACTTGTCTCCTTTTGTGTCTGTTGCTTGTACTGATCGTTATAATAGAATTTAATTTAACCTACAAAGAATTTGTAGAAATATGCTTACTAAAAAGGAATTATGTATAGAAAGAGTACCACTTCTTCTTCAAAGTTGTATATTATGTTTATGCATTTCTTTTAACTTTATATAATCCTTACAAGCAAATGAATCCCTAGGTATTCTTAACATGTATTGTTTGATACTAGAAAATTCTGATCAAAGATGCATAAAGCTCTGTGCTGTCTCTAGATTTTTGGAAATTGCTGTCCCTGACATTTTGTAAATGTCTAAATATCAGATCCTTGCAAGGCTTCAGTGCATTATTTCATTATAAGTAAGTGACATCATCACCGGTAGAAGAGGAAACTTTATTAACATTACACACCTTTGTGTGAGATCATTGTTTATTCTATATTGATTTTGGGGAAACCAGTTAAAGCTATCTGTTTTGTTGTTTATCAGTTTTATAGACCTTGATGAAAGATTTCAATATTTGCGTTCTTTATTATAAATTACCAAAATATATTTCGCCATCTTACACTTATTGTGCACTGAAAGAGGTTAATTTGTTCTTTTTTTTCCAGGGCATCGCCTATGGCTTCTATCACCATGCGCAACATTTTACTGTATACCACTAACGAAAACTGGCAGGTAATTAGTCACATATTATTGCCCATAATCTTGTTAGCTGTTTTCTTAAGTACAAATGCATATTTGAACAAATTTCTTCTTTGCAGGTTGTAGATCTTAAGGAAGCACGGGATTTCTCGTCAAACAAAAAGTTCATATATGTTTTCAAGGTAACGTATAATAGACTTGTGATTCCCTTGATTCATATATATATGTGCAAATAAGGGCATGCACATTCTTCATGTGCCCTGCTTTATGTTAAATGTTTTATCCTTTTCGTATACACTTTTGTATTTTTGATATCTGTCATAAGGAGTATATAAGTTGTATGTGACTCTGTGTCATCTCACTGTCTAATGATGCTATTCTTTCCAGAAGCTTGAATGGGAATCACTATCTATTGATCTCCTGCCTCATCCTGATATGTTCACTGATGCTAGTTTAGCACGTTCTCAAGAGGGAGCAACTCAAAGAGATGATGATGGTGCCAAGAGAGTTTTCTTTGGTGGAGAACGTTTTCTCGAAGGCATATCAGGGGAGGCTTATGTAATAAAATCATACAATTTTCAATTGATTTTGATGAACTTTATGCTATTTTAAACTGTTGTGTGGTGGTGGAGAGTGTTTTCTGTTTTTCAGGATGCTTGTACTCTTGACATTCTAACTATTAATGTTTTTTTTCTTTAGATCACTGTGCAGAGGACAGAATTAAACAGTCCACTGGGCCTTGAGGTTCAGTTATATGTTACGGAGGCTGTTTGTCCTGCATTAAGTGAACCAGGTAATAACGTAGCCAGTTTTCTAGGTGCTCGTTTCACCATTTGAATTAAATATACGGTAATAACACAATATGTAATTGTGAGACAACCACGTGAGCAGGACTCCGAGCTCTTCTCCGCTTCTTGACTGGATTATATGTATGTCTAAATAGAGGAGATGTGGACCCAAAAGCTCAGCAGGTTTTTAGTTTTTTATCTACAATCATTCACTTGATATTTCTAATATCCTCTTGTTAACTTGTTAAGGGCAAATTTTACTGAGTTTTCTTTTTCTGACCTGACAGCGATCCGTTGAATCAGCAGGACGCTCCCTAGTTTCTGTTGTTGTGGACCACATATTTCTTTGCATCAAGGACACTGGTTTGTTTCCTTTTTGGTTCTTTTGTTTCACACACATGGACAGAGTCATATTTTAGCTAGCAGTTCTTATGTGTCATTTCAAAGTAGCACATAACATTCTCTTAGACCTTGATTTTGGAAGTTTAAAGGTAAAACAGAGTAGGATAAATGGATGGAAATATGAGAAGTCAGACTACAGAGTTAACCACTATCTACTTGTTGGGACTGGGACTGTGGAGGAGAGTAAAGTTAGAAGTGTATGTTATATTACCTTGTTTTGTTTTTCTGTTAATGAACTGCAAACAGGGTAGAGCAAACTGTCTACTCCCCCTCCATCCAAGCACACTGGTTATCATTTTGTTAGAGCATTTTCCAACATTTTCAATTTACCTGCAGAGTTCCAGCTTGAACTTTTGATGCAGTCGCTCCTCTTTTCTCGGGTACTTTCTATAGTACTTGATCTATTATCTGAATCTCAATTTATTTTCCTGTTTAAATTCTGGATTTATGGATGCATCTTATTTTATATTTCTGCTGGAAAACCCATGTATGATTATAACATATCAGATTTTTAGGCATGAAGAAAATAAACAATTGCATAATTGTATTTTACAAAGCCCAAATTAGAAGACAACCATGCTCAGTCTTTTCATGTGAAAAATTGAAATTGAAATCTACAATATTGTCTTGTTTTGAGATAATATGTGCATAGTGATTGGTGGCTTCTCACTTAGTTTGATTTAAAAACAATCCAAGATCCTTGACACGATCTCAGGAACTTCAATATTAATAAGTTCTAATTGTTCCATAGTACTTCCATCTATAAGCATATTCTATCCTTTACTTTGCATTATCTGCTCGCCAATGTTCTTTATTTTATTTGAAAATAATATGAATATCATGATATTTGCTTCCATGCACTTCCAAGACCGTTGGAATGGAGTCATGTTATGTTGGGATGTAGAGAATCTTATGTTAGGATGTTCTGTTCCTGCAGTCCAGTGTCTCTGATGGAGAGAATTCTCGTAATTTGTCTAAGGTTATGATCGGTGGGCTGTTTTTAAGGTAAATTTTGTTATATTTCATTTTTCCAAAGATTTGGTTGTGGTTTCAGACTGGCTATGGCTAAATTCAATTATTGCTTCTGTATTTGAAAGTTATAGCATCTGTGAACTTGGCTTTCATTGTCTTTTTGGGGACAATCACCTGATAACTTGATTGCTTTAATTTTAGGACAAGTTAGCTTTACTTTTAGGATTATTAGATATAGCTTCTTAAACGCTAGTGATTTTAGCTACAAATGCCATTCATTATCTTTTTGGTACTCAGCTCGTACTTATTTTAATTTTTTATATTCATGTTTTAGCCATAATATAAACTATTAATTCTATAGTTCAACCTTTTTTTTCTGCAGAAATATTGAGAGAATTTCCTACTTATAATTTTCCATAAGCGTGGTTCAAAAATTTGAAATTGGGAAATGATGTTCTCTGATATCTGATACTGACATGACTGTATATGTCAGTCACTCGGATTCTTGTTGCTCTTCTTGCACGGTCATCTTCATTTTGGAAGCAGTACTTTTTATGTTGAATTTAACATTTCTGTGGGTATGATGCAGGGATACCTTTTCACACCCGCCCTGTACTTTAGTGCAACCATCTATGGAGGCTGTTGCTGATTCTTGTCTTCATATTCCCGACTTTGGTATCAATTAATTATTATTTTGTATTACGTTGAAAATTTCATCATGTGGATGTATGAGTAATTAGGTTGTTGTATAGGTTACTAGAATTTATGCTTCTATTTTCTGTATTGGTTTATCAGGTAAGAATTTTTGCCCTCCAATATATCCTCTGGGTGAGCAGCAATGGCAGTTAACTGTTGGTGTTCCTTTAATTTGCCTCCACTCTCTTCAAGTCAAGCCTTCTCCACTTCCTCCATCATTTGCTTCACAAACTGTAATTGTTTGCCAGCCTCTTATGGTATAATTTCTTAATTTCGATACCAAACTACTTCTTCAACCAATTATATCAACTTTCCCGTCTCATTCTTATTTTACAATTCATTATTCAGATTCATCTTCAAGAAGAATCTTGTTTAAGGATATCTTCCTTCTTAGCTGATGGGATAGTTGTCAATCCTGGTTCTATTTTACCAGATTCTTCAGTG
Source organism: Firmiana major (assembly GCA_033439115.1). NCBI lineage: Eukaryota > Viridiplantae > Streptophyta > Magnoliopsida > Malvales > Malvaceae > Firmiana > Firmiana major. The sequence continues at coordinate 68,266,605 of CM065905.1, forward strand.
AATTCCCTTGTGTTCACTCTCAAGGAATTAGATATTAGTGTTCCTCTGGACACAAGCGAATTGGATAATCCTGGTGGTGGAGAGAACCATATTTTGCAAAAGTCGTTTGCTGGAGCTAGGCTTCACATTGAAAAGTTGTTTTTCTCTGAGTCACCATCACTTAAACTCAAGCTACTTAACCTGGAGAAGGATCCTGCTTGTTTCTCTCTATGGGATTGTCAACCTATTGACGCAAGCCTGAAGAAATGGACTGCTGGAGCATCACAACTCACTTTGTCTTTGGAAACAACTGCTAGCTTAACTGGACTTCAAAGTTCTCTTGGCTGGTCTCCAGGCCTGTGGAGGTGCATTGAGCTGAAAGATGCTTCTACTGAGGTAGCTATGGCATCTGCTGATGGGAACCCGTTAACAGTGGTGCCGCCTCCAGGTGGTGTAGTCAGAATAGGGGTTGCTTGTCAACGGTTTATGTCCAATACATCAGTTGAGCAGTTGTTTTTTGTCTTGGATCTCTATGCGTATATTGGTAGGGTTAGTGAAAAGGTTGCAGTGGTTGGAAAGAATAAAAGACCAAAGAGAAACAAAGATGATGCTTTGGGTGGAAGACTAATGGAGAAAGTTCCTAGTGATACTGCTGCAAGCTTAGCAGTAAATGTACTTCAGCTGAGATTTCTTGAATCATCCTCCTTGGATATCCAGGGCATGCCTTTAGTTCAGTTTATTGGAAATGAACTGTTCCTTAAAGTCACTCACAGAACTCTTGGTGGTGCTATGGCTGTTTCATCGACTTTGTGTTGGGAGAGTGTTCAGGTGGATTGTGTAGACACAGAGGGAAATATCATACACAAGAATGGAACGCAGTTAGATTCAGTTGAAAATGGTTCTCTGGTAACTGGGAATGGATTTTCTCCATTAAGAGCTGTTTTTTGGGTACAGAACAAGCAGAAGAGCCTATCAAATGGAAAAGCTTCACTAATTCCATTTTTGGACATAAGCATCGTGCATGTCATTCCTTTTGATGAGCGGGACAAAGAGTGTCATAGTTTAAGTGTGTTAGCTTGTATATCAGGTGTGCGCTTAGGTGGAGGAATGACTTATACTGAAGCTCTGCTACATCGATTTGGAATTATTGGGCCTGATGGTGGTCCCAGCATGGAGCTTTCTAAGGGCATAGAGAACTTATCATCTGGGCCGCTATCAAAACTTTTAAAACCTTCTGCATTCATTAATAATGATCTTGAGGATGGTATGGGACATAATCTATTGTGATTTTTTGTCAAGTTTGTTGCTCTTCATAAGCGGCAGTAAAGCTTTCCTTTGGCATTTTACTCATGTAATTTAATTGTAATTGTCTTTTAAATTTTGTCCAGGTGGATCCTTGGGAGGGGTGAAAGATGATAGTTTTTTGTACCTGGGAATGCCAGATGATGTGGATGTATCCATTGAGTTACAGGACTGGTTATTTGCTCTTGAAGGTGTGCAAGAGATGGCTGAAAGGTGGTGGTTTGAGAAAGAAGATGTCTTGGGCAGAGAGCAGAGGTGTTGGCACATGACTTTCCGGAGTTTGCAAGTCAAAGCGAAAAGTAGTCCAAAGGATGTCCCTAATGGAAAAGAGATTTCACATGCAATGAAGAGATATCCTGTGGAGTTGGTAACAGTAAGAATCTTTATACTTCTCTTGCCAGGCCCTTTGAACAGTCTTTTATTAGTTTAGAAGTTATTAGGGCCAACAATGTTATATGTGAGCAACGCAGAGCTGTTGATATTTCTTTGCATTTTGTTTTTATTGTTAGAAGCATGTATCCTGGTCTAGGTGGCATCTAGGGTGGGGTTTTTCCTATGGTTGGTAGGTTATATAGGAGGGTCTGGTTCTTGAACTTGTCCTATGATGGCAAGATGGGTGAAAGGTTGAACCTTTCTGGTTTTATCATTTATTCATTTCTTTACCTGCTTCGATTGTAGGAGGGCTAAGACTTAGGAGCTTAGCAAAGTGAAGTTTGTAAAAACTTTGTAGAATGTGGTGAGCATTCTCATTTCTCAGTACATTGACATTAGGAATTGTGGTTCAGAATTGTTGAATATGGTTTTTTGTGTCATAGTTGAAGTACCTCGGACCATCCGTGCATGTAATAGTTGACCTCATTTGATGTGAATATCATCATGTCATGTTTCTGACTTGCTTTAAATAACTTTCTAAAGGTGAAAACGCTTGTAGGTCAGCGTGGAAGGCTTGCAGACCCTGAAGCCTCATGCCCAGAGGGGAATCCTTCAAAATGTATCACCTGCAAACGGATTCAAAGAAAGTTTTGAAACATTAGGAGGGATAAATCTTGAAGTTCGAATGGTGATATCAGAAGATAATTTTGATAAGGAAATGGTCAACTGGGTGGTGGAAAACTTGAAATTTTCTGTCAAGCAACCGGTAATGGAATCTAACTTTGAAGAAGTTGATTACAGCCAATAATCTTGGTCTATCACTATTATTTAACCCTTCTTTCACTCTGTAGATTGAGGCTGTTGTAACCAAGGATGAACTTCAGCACCTTGCTTTCCTGTGCAAGTCTGAAGTTGATTCAATGGGTCGTATAGCTGCTGGAGTCTTGCGACTGTTCAAGCTGGAAAAGTCGCTTGGCAAGGAAGCCATAGATAAACTTAGCAACCTTGGTAAGTCTGATATGGAAAAGTTATTATTTCATTCAGATAAAGTTAGCGCACTTCCGGACCTCTTATATGAATTGGAAGATTTAAGAGTATGCAGATTGGGGTTTGATGAAAAGCTCCTGCTGATGGAAACTTTTGCTTCCGATCACAAGTCTTTTTTAGGATTAAAGTGCTTAAACTACACAAGTAAAATAGAACCGATCGATGTACCGTATATCCTAAAGAAACATAAAATAGGTCTTAATAATAAGTATTCTAGCTTAAATGAGGTTCTGAACAGTTTCAATACTGTAACCTCAGATCTTGGAATTCGATCTTTGCTTTCCTTGCCCTTAATTTCATCTGCATCAACTAAGATTAACATCATTGCCGTCGAGCGAAAATGCATTAACAAATTGATTGTTGCATCAAGAATCCTTTCAGGTTTTAAAATTCAGAATACAATATCATTTGAAATTGGTTAAGATTGCGAATGTTTAAGAGCAATACAGCCAAATAGCCTCTTATGTTCCTTTGATATGTTTTTCATAATATAAGTTGATGGCTTGTAGGAACCGAGGGTTTCGATAAGATTTTCTCTCCGGATAAGCTCAGCCGAGGCAGTACTGCTGGAAGTACCAGGCAATCTCCTCTATCAAAAGTGACCAACGAAGACCCCCTCTCAACTGTGGCTTTGCTTGAGGAGGCAGTTTCCGATTCGCAGGTCAAGTGTGCCGCTCTTGTCACTGAATTATCTAATTCAGAGTCTTCCGAGCAGCATCTCTCTAATATTAAAGAACTGAGACAGAAACTCGAAAGCATGCAGAGTTTACTGGAGCAATTACGTAGTCAAATGTAATATAAGCATTTTTTTTTTCTTAATCAATTTTGTAAAATTTTGGGACAGGACAAATCCCAATCATATAGATTACTCAATTCTTTTCTGTAAATAATGAACATATATAAATTGGATGTCTTGAGTGTGTCTGCTGACTGCTATTAGGCATAAAGAAAAAGTTGTTCCTTGGTGTAATCCGAAATTTTGTTTACTAAAAAAAATTACATCAGATAATTTGTTTATATAATATATAGAATTTTATTCGCACTATATTAAAATTTATATCGGTACGGTAAATATAAAAAAAATAAAAAATTATTTTTCAGCTTGATGTTGACTTTGTGTTTTTATCACAATAAAGTTTCTTGCGTCAACTATATGGTCTATGCTGGGGTTTTCCTTAGCAAGGCCTCTCTCATCTTCTCTGTCTAGCATGACCAGAGTTTCCCCTAGGCCATGGATCAGCAATTGCTTTAATGTCACTTGGCTGAATGCTTTAATACCAAGAAGCTTAAAAACTACATTTTTCACTTAGGAACAAAAATTTTCATCAAATTCTCCAATACTCAATACTCAGAAACTAAAACAACATAAACTACAAAACCCAGAGTCCAGAAAACCAAAAAGAAAACGCCAAACGGTAAAAACAAACCAGAAGTTGAAGCAGAGTCAAGCAACCGGCTGCTGAGGCTACCATTGTAGGATGGTTTCTTGGTGGGTTTAGGTGAACGTTTTGTGAAGGAAATGGATGGTGGTGATGACGATGATGTGTCAAGCGAGGAGACAAATCGTCTAGGAGTCTTCTCACCGGCGGGTAAGGATGAGGGCTTTTTGGTGGCTTTTTTAACGGCGATTTTAAAGAGAGAGGAAAGGGTTGTCTTTGGAAGCTGTCATTTGAGAGAGCACCTCTTGAGCTCACATGAACTGAGCGTGAAGCGTGAAGCGTGAAGGCGAAGGTGAAGCTGAATTACTTATCTATCGTACTTCTAAATAACTTTTTTTTCAATTTATGAATCAATTAAAGCAATTCAATTAAAAATTATATAATAAAATATACTCAATTTAAATTATATTTTAAACTATTAATTTTTATATTTGACACAAATTAAATATATTATTTAAAACTTTAAATATTAGGATTATAACTAAGTTGAGAGATCAAGCATTTCCATAAAGTCCACAGAATTTGAGAAGGGTAATTATGCTAAATTTTTAATAATAATAATAATAATTATAATTTGTGAATAGAAAAATAACACTAAAAAAAAGAGATCATAACAATCTACTTTTACAGAAAAATTTAAAAGTTTACATTGTTAATATTCTTATCTATATAAAAGAATACATAAAACACCTATTTATATATAAGTGATGAAGACAATATATAAAAAATAAAAATGAGAGAAATTTTAGAGATTACAACTTATGATTAATATATTATTTTAATAAACACTTTGTTGCTTTCTTGATTATCAAAATCTACTCTGATAGTTTACAGTATCTCTCCTACTTCTCTACTTGTGCAAACTGAAGCTAATGCTTGCAACAGCTTGTAATGGAGCATCCATATTCATTGTATATCAGGAGCAGTGGAGTGTAACATGAACATTTTTCATCACAATCATCTTTTTTTCCACTTGAGCTTATAAAGATGGGAAATAAAGAACTGAAGGACTTCAGAGACATAAAAAATCTGAAGAAAATGGAAAAGAAACAGGCATGTGATTATATGGAAAGCAATGGCATGAACAATAGCCATGTAGTCAATATAATGTTGGCCGGGCAAAACAACCTTAATGCCTGTCACGAATGCTGCTCCAGTCATCTGCAGTGCAATGTATGTCAGCAATGTGGCGCTTGCTAGGAAATACGGATAGGATTGTTTGCCACTGATAGCTCCCCAAAATATCAGACAAGCAGCTGCTGTGGAGCAGGCCATAGCAATGATATCATAGATGACAAACAATCGAAGGTTTTTGCTTGAACTTAGAAGCGCCAGGCCGTGTTTTGGACCATTCTGGTGGTAGCCACCAGGCATTGTGAATGCTGCTGCAAATGTTACAGTTGTGATTAGTGTTGTTACCATTAGGAGGGTTTGACCCATTTGCTTGTAAGACTGCATTTTGGCATCTTCTGCTTCTTGGTTTGCAGTTGGAGGATTGTCTTCCTTCATGCTCCATGAAGTTGGGGAGCTGAATTTTCTGATAATTGACAGATTCTTTTGCAAATGATTATCAGGTATCAATTCCATGCCAATTTCTCATAAAAAAGTATACGCTACTGCTATTCAAAAGTTTACTTACCCTGGGAGCTGTTAAGCATGATTCTCTGATGGAATGATCAATATCAAATGCAGTTTGGCCATTTTTGTTCCTGGCTCTTTGATCCACTCTTTTATCCCATATCAAGTACCGAACAATCCAATTTTTCCTGCCCATGGCGGCCAAATGCAAAGGTGTATTTCCATCATAATCAGGCTGGTTTATGAGCACTTCTGTTTCTGCTGTTTCCAACATATACCTGATTGCATTACCTTTCCCACAAAGGATGGCAGCATGAAGAGCATTGTGCCCGTACAAGTCTAGAAGTTCTGCAGAATCCGGACAATGTCGGATGATCTCTTTTATAACATTAACATGACCATTGCTAGCTGCAACATGAAGTGGTGAGTGGCCATGTTTGTCCAATACATATGCAAAAGTATTATCAAGTTCCAGTAATTGTTTCACTGTTTTAAGGTCTCCTAGAGATGCTGCATAGTGGAGGCATGTTCTGCCATGATGGTCAACTTCTCTGATCAGCTGTGGTTTGGCTCTTAGGAGGGCATGCATGATACCTTACATTTACAAAGAAAATCGGTTAAGATCTGAAAACCTAGATAATAGACAAACTACAATCTGTTTTAGTACAGAAATTAGAGTTATGTAACAGCAGGAACTAGGATGTTAATGTAGTATGTCCTAATTGCTTGCAATGTATAAGAAAAACTTGTAAATACAAGAGCAAGACAAGAAAATAATACCATAATGCCTCTCAATGACAGCAGCATGCAAAGCTGTTTGGCCTTCTGAACCTCCATGAGCTGAGGACTTTCCAGTTGATGTCAGAATTTCATTAACAATCTCCAGCATTCCTTCTCTAGCAGCAAGATACAAAGGTGATTCACCAGAACCATTTTCTAAAGAAGGCAACTTGGGATCAACCTTAAGCAAGAGCTGAACCAAACTAAGATTACCATTCCTGACAGCTTCGTGCAAAACAGTGTTGTTCTTCCTGTTTCCCATTCTCAGAATCTCAAACTTGCCAATCATTTCATCTTCACCAAGCTCTCTCCATCTCGAAGAAAAGATTTCTCCCACCAAAAACTCAACTATAGACAAGTGACCTGCCCTTGCAGCAACGTGTAGAGGTGTATCTCTGTCTAAATTCTGCCTTGTCAGGAGAGATTCACACCTGCTATAAATCTCAGTGACAATAGCTTTGTGTCCGAATCTGACAGCAACATGAAGAGCTGTGTTTTCCTGGGGAGTCACCTTAAAAAGTAGGCCTGGATTTTGATACAGAAGATGTCTAAGGGAGCAAACTTTGCCCAACTTGACAGATTGGTAAAATGTTGGATCCATGGAATGATCATGTCTCTACCAGTTAACAGGTCAAGATTCATATTTGGGTGTTAGATTTTATTTCAATGGTTGCAACGGTTGGTGATGCTACCTACTACCTATCAATCTGAGCAACTTACTTGACCCGTTGTTTTAGATGGCACTGTCAAAGCAAAAACAAAGCCATTTGATTTTTTTCACTTCAAATTTCCTTTGGAAGAGTCTGTTAAAGACTAAGTTAACTCCTTGACTCGTTTTGCTTCCTTATCACCATTCGACTGAGTCAACTCAATATCTCAATCTTCGTCAAGACACAAAAATCAGAAGTTAAAGACTCGTTTTGCTTCCTTATCACCATTAGCCTGAGTCAACTCAAAATCTCAATCTTTGTCAACACACAAAAATCAGAAGTTAAAGACTGAACTACTCCGAAAAAGACAATAACATATATAATAAAATATATAGAGATTGTATTAGGTTCAGTTTGTGGTTTTTATGAGAGGAACTTGATATAGAAGATCATTACACATAGGCATGCAGCTGGTTATATTAATATATCCTCTCATAAAGACTCGTTTTGCTTCCTTATCACCATTAGCCTGAGTCAACTCAATATCTCAATCTTTGTCAACACACAAAAATCAGAAGTTAAAGACTGAACTACTCCGAAAAAGACAATAACGTATATAATAAAATATGTAGAGATTGTATTAGGTTCAGTTTGTGGTTTTTATGAGAGGAACTTGATATAGAAGATCATTACACATAGGCATGCAGCTGGTTATATTAATATATTCTCTTCATAGAGAGGCTTTCAATGGTATTCATATCAATCAAGTATTTATTTGCCAAAGATGGCGTGTATTGGTTGTCAGTTCACTTGCTCATTAGATTGCAAAATTTTTGTTCTGTAAAATATGCAAAATTCAGACCTTGTTTTGCTGCATTTTGTCAAAAACTGCTGGACTGGTGAGGATTATATATTAGAAATGGTGCTTTGCGGCTAACTTTACCCCTTGGTTGCTGCCATTGGAATTTTCATCACCATCAAGTCTTTATCTCAAAATTGGAGTACGTTACATGAACCAATAGATGAACACACGATAAGACATCAACATGAATTCTCTTCCTCCATTCATTTCTATTTAACGCAATTTATTCTTATAACTTTCGTTTAGTTATATCTTTTTCAAATCTTTTTTGATCTTCCACTAGCTCTAACCCTTTTTTCATCACTCACAACCTTTACCCTCCTAACTATACGTGCCTAAACCAACGTAAACGATTGTCCTTCATCTTCTCATCCCAACAATCTGTCCCAATGTCCACAGTGATGTGTCTGCAGTGTAATTTAAATCTATACCAACAAAGCCTCATGCTACAGTCCCATCTCCTTGAAAACATTGCTTCACTTATTCTTTTTTTCTGTATCATCCACTAAAGAGCTAGTGTGTTTTGTGTTGAATTGAAATGCAATGATATTCACTGAATAGTAAATGAAAATTCAATTCAGAGCTTGTTTAATCCACAGACAATAGACTACATGATTTAATCCACTTCGCTTTTCCTTTACCCAAAATAATAATATAAAAAAGAATAAAACTTTTTAAGTTTAAATAACTGAAAACTTGACGTTCCAATCCACATACTAATTAAGGAACATATTCTACTTGAATATTATCTATATGCACAGTACGATTTCAATTGCATAATAATAGCAACTAATTTGAAGTCTCTTGCATTCTCAGAACTAGTTTAGGTAACATAGAGTACAGTATACATATTATTTTCGGCAAGTGTTATAACTACATACATATACTGCATTCACATAACCATTTCAAATGAGTAAATTTTCCTTAACACACGTAACATGGGAAAGCATTCATCTCAATTGCTATTCACTTGCAAGTACAATATCTAATTGCAAAAAAAGAACAACTGCCTTAAAGTTTCTTCCTTTCTCATGACTAAAACGAGTAATTTAGTTTTTTAATGAGCAACTTCACACCAGGAATGCAATATACATTCAAATTTCACTTACCAAATAGCATAGAAGATATCTCCTCTGTTAAATTCTCCAGAGAATCCTCTGCACTAAACACAGCAAATCAAGACTTCAGGTTTTACACTCCAAAATGACACATTTCACTGAATTCTCCAGCAGACCGAAACCAAAACAACACAAAGAACAAAACATCAAAATCCAAAGTGCTACATTTTTCACCTAAAAACTACATATTTCAACGAATTCTCCATACCCACAATCCAAAAATATCACTAAAAAATGACACTTGGCTGAATGCTTTAATACCCAGAATCTTAAAAACTACAATTTTCACTTAGAAACAAAATTTTCATCAAATTCTCCGACACTCAGAAACTAAAAAACATAAATAACAAAACCCAGCGGCCAGAAAACCAAAAAGAAAACGCCAAACACTAAAAACAAACCAGAAGTTGAAGCAGAGTCAAGCAACCGGCTGCTGAGGCTACCATTGTAGGATGGTTTCTTGGTGGGTTAGTGAACGTTTTGTGATGGAAGTGGATGATGGTGATGATGATGACGTGTCAAGCGAGGAGACAAACTGTCTTGGAGTCTTGTCACCGGCGGATAAAGAGGAGGGCTTTCTGGCGGCTTTTTTAACGGCGGTTTTAAATAGAGAGGAAAGGGTTTTGGTTTTGGAAGTTGTCATTTGATAGAGCACTTCTGGAGCTCATATGAACTGGAATGTGAAGTGTGAAGGGGAAGGTGAGGCATGAAGCTGAATTATTTATTTATCGTATTTTTAAATAATTTTTTATGTTTTTTTTTTTAATTTCTGAATTATTTAAGGGAATTCAAATTAATCTAATTAACTTATTTTATATTTATCATTGGAATCAATTTTATGAATTTAATTTGATTATTAAAAATTAAATAATATAATATATTTAGATTAAATTATATTTAAACTCCTAATTTTTATATTTGACACAAATTAAATAAATCATTTAATAAAGATTTAAATATCAAAATATTAAATTAAAAACTCTAATAACATTAAAATATGAAAATTTTGAATTAAAGTACACCATACTTATAAAATATCTCTTTTTTGAAACAAAGAGATCAACCATTTCCTTGGAGGAAGTCCACAGAATTTGAGAAGGATAATTATGTTAATTTTTTAATAATAATAATAATAATAATAATAATAATAATAATTAAAAAATAACACTCAAAAATAAAAAATAAAGATTCGATTATAATGACTTACCTTCACAGAAAATTTCAAAAGATTACAGTGTTAATATTTTAATTTATATAAAAGAATATATAAAATACCTTTATATATATATGTGATGAAAACAATATATAAAAAATAAAAAAAAATGAGAGAAATTTTAGAGTTACAACTAATTATTATTGATATATTATTTTGAAATACTTAGTTGCTTCCTTGATTATCATTATCAGAATCTTCTCTGATAGTTTACAGTATCTCTTTTACTCCTCAACTTGTGCAAACTGAAGCTAATGCTTGCAACAGCTTGTAATGGAGCATCCATATTCATTGTATATCAGGAGCAGTGGAGTGTATCATGAGCATTTTTCCTCGCAACTTGAGCTTGTAAAGATGGGAAACAAAGAACTGAAGGACTTCAGAGACATAAAAAATCTGAAGAAAATGGAAAAGAAAGAGGCATGTGATTATATGGCAAGCAATGCCTACCATAATATCCAAAATATCAATATAATGTTGGTCAGGCAAAACAACCTTAATGCCTGTCATGAATGCTCCTCCAGTCGTCTGCAGCGCAATGCATGTCAGCAATGTGGCGCTTGCTAGGAAATACGGATAGGATTGTTTGCCACTGGTAGCTCCCCAAAATATCAGACAAGCAGCTGTTGTGGAGCAGGCCATAGCAATGATATCATAGGTGACAAACAATCGAAGGTTTTTGCTTGAACTTAGAAGCACCAGGCCGCGTTCCGGACCATCCTGGTGGTAGCCACCAGGCATTGTGAATGCTGCTGCAAATGTTACAGTTGTGATTAGTGTTGTTACCATTAGGAGGGTTTGACCCATTTGCTTGTAAGACTGCATTTTGGCATCTTCTGCTTCTTGGTTTGCAGTTGGAGGATTGTCTTCCTTCATGCTCCATGAAGTTGGGGAGCTGAATTTTCTGATAATTGACATATTCTTCTGCAAATGATAATCAGGAATCAATTCCATGCCCATTTCTCATAAAAAAGTATACGCTACTGCTACTCAAAAGTTTACTTACCCTGGGAGCTGTTAAGCATGATTCTCTGATGAAATGATCAATATCCAATGCAGTTTGGCCATTTTTGTTCCTGGCTCTTTGATCCACTCTTTTATCCCATATCAAGTACCGAACAATCCAATTTTTCCTGCCCATGGCGGCCAAATGCAAAGGTGTATTTCCATCATAATCAGGCTGGTTTATAAGCCCTTCTGTTTCTGCTGTTTCCAACATAGACCTGATTGCATTACCTTTCCCACAAAGGATGGCAGCATGAAGAGCATTGTGCCCGTACAAGTCTAGAAGTTCTGCGGAATCCGGACAATGTCGGATGATCTGTTTTATAACATTAACATGACCATTGCTAGCTGCAACATGAAGTGGTGAGTGGCCATGTTTGTCCAATACATATGCAAAAGTATTATCAAGTTCCAGTAATTTTTTCACTGTTTTATGGTCTCCTAGAGATGCTGCATAGTGGAGACATGTTCTGCCATGATGGTCAACTTCTCTGATCAGCTGTGGTTTGGCTCTTAGGAGGGCATGCATGATACCTTACATTTACAAAGAAAATCGTTAAGATCTGAAAACCTGGATAAAAGAAAATCTACAATCTGTTTTAGTACAGAAATTAGAGTTGTGTAACAGCAGGAACTAGGATGTTAATGTAGCATGTCCTAATTGCTTGCAATTTGTAAGAAAAACTTGTGAAAATACAAGAGCAAGACAAGAAAATAATACCATAATGCCTCTCAATGACAGCAGCATGCAAAGCTGTTTGGCCTTCTGAACCTCCATGAGCTGAGTACTTTCCAGTTGATGTCAGAATTTCATTCACAATCTCCTGCATTCCTTCTCTAGCAGCAAGATACAAAGGCGATTCACCGGAACAATTTTCAAAAGAAGACAACTTGGGATCAACCTTAAGCAGGAGCTGAACCAAACTAGGATTACCAATCCTGACAGCTTCATGCAAAACTGTGTTGTTCTTCCTGTTTCCCATTCTCAGAATCTCAAACTTGCCAATGATTTCATCTTCACCAAGCTCTCTCCATCTAGAAGAAAAGATTTCTCCCACCAAAAACTCAACTATAGACAAGTGACCTGCCCTTGCAGCAACATGTAGAGGTGTATCTCCGTCTAAATTCTGCCTTGTCAGGAGGGATTCACACCTGGCATAAATCTCATTGACAATGGCTTGGTGTCCGAATCTGACAGCAACATGAAGAGCTGTGTTTTCCTGGGGAGTCACCTTAGAAAGTAGGCCTGGATTTTGATACAGAAGATGTCTGAGGGAACAAACTTTGCCCAACTTGACAGATTGGTAGAACGTTGAATCCATGGAATTCATTTCTAGACGTGTTAACAGGTAAAAGGTTCACATTTGGGTGTTCGATTTTATTTCTATGGTTGGTAATACTACGTACTACCGACCAATCTGAGCAACAACTTACTTGACCCGTTACTTGAATCTAAGTCAAAATATATATTTAGAAAAATTGATTAGGTTCACAAGTTGCTTAACTCAAAATATTAGAATTCAACTCTATTCGTTAATCAAGTAATTGTAATTCAAACTCAACTTGAAAATAAATAATTTAGACTCGAATAATTATTAAATCCGACTCAGTATCTCACAAATAGTATGATTCATTTACCTAGTCAAAGTTAACATTTTTCATGAAAATTATAAGAAAAGAAACTCTTTTGTGATTTTCAAATTAATTGCATTAGCCTTGGTCAACTCGATATCTCAATCTTAGTCAACATACAAAAATCAGAAATTAAAGACTGAACTGCCCTGGAAAAAGACAATAACATATATAATAAGATATACAGAGATTGTATTTGATTCGGTTTGTGGTTTTTATGAAGGGGACTTGATATAAAAGATCATTACACATAGGCATGCAACTGGTCATATTAAGATACTCTCTTCATAGAGAGGCTTTTTATGGTATTCATATCAGTCAAGTGTTTATTTGCCAACCATGGCATATAATGGCTGTCAGTTCACTTGCTCATTAGATTAGATTGCAAAGTTCTTGTTCTGTAAAGGATGCCAAATCCAGAACTTTTATGTTTTGATGCATTTTGTCAAAACCTGCTGGTCTGATAAGGATTATATATTAGAAATGGTGCTTTGCGGCTAACTTTACTCATTGGTTGCTGCCACTTGAATTTTCATCATCATCGAGTCTTTATCTCAATATCGAGATAAGTTGTATGAAGTCATGAATCAATATATAAATTCAGATTAAGTTATCGACATAAATTTTCTTTTCGCTTTTCTCATCGGTTTTAGCCTTCACTTTCCTATGTCCCCAAACCAATATAGACGGCTTTCATTCATTTTCTCTTCCCAACAATCTGTCCCAACGTCCACAGTGATGTGTCTGTAGTGTAATTTAAATCTATCCCAACAAACCCCCATGTTTCAGTCGCATCTCCTTGTAATAACTGCTGCACTTACTGTTTTTTCTGTATCATCCACTAAAGAGATGGTGAGTTGTGTATTGAATTGAAATGCAATGATATTCACTGAATGGAGAATGAAAATTCAATTCAGAGCTTGTTACTTTTCTTCCACCTATTGCCATCATTTTCAAGATAATTTTTTATCAGATTGCAAAGCAGTGTGTTCTGATATCTTACAAGAATATCATAAAAATCTTTCCATTATAATATACAAATATTAGCTATCATGACAGGTACTTCTACAGTTTAACTTGTCCTAATTGCATTCCATAGGACAGCTGACAAAAAAGAATCTGATCTGAAAATTGATTTTCTTTCAAGGTATATCTCAAATTTCACCCCACAGATCAGAGTCATTTTCATTTGGTAAAAAACGTGTGGTGACTGCTAATGGTTGAGTGTGGAATTAAACTGGATGCCCATTCTTTTGTTATGGGATGTTTTCTTGCCAATGAATGAGGAATCCATGGAAAGTGTAGGGTTATGTTTTGCTTCTCTGCCATAAGCTGTCAATTTTTGGTGGTTTACACTTTACACTTGATAACTACTAAACTTTTAGGAGTTTCATCCCATCCTTTGTCTTCTAGGGAGAGGCTGAAGAAACTTAATTAGCATATCATTTTAAGTCAACTGTATGTAGTTTTTCCTTGTTATAATCTGAAGATGGTAAGATTCTGGCAACCAAATTTGTCTTAGGCTGTGTTTGTGCATTATAGTGCATATCTTTTCTTGAATTTAAAACATCTCCAGAACTTTAGATTTTTTAAAACATAAGAAGAAAAACAGGATCTCCATTCTTATTTCTAACTACATTGAAAAAAGGAATCTGCAAAATTTTGGGGAGGCAAGCTCAATGATTTTCCTTGATGCAACTTCGGAGTCATGGGTTTAAACGAAAACAAATTTTTTATAACAATAGAAAGGTTGCGTTCATATTATCTTCTTTAGATCCCATAATGTGGGAGCCTTTTGCATTGGGTTGCACTTTTTAAACATGATGATTTGCCTGTTTCTTGCAAGGGAAAACTTTCTCTTCAACTATTGCCTTGATGATTGAGTTATTCACAAGCTGATACACCGGGGGGTGTTTCATAGCATTCTGCATTTAGTCCTGCAGAGTTCATCCAAATTCAGAAAAGCAAAGCTTCACATTTTCAAGGAGGAGCTCATTTTCTACATTTCCATGAAATGTTCATCTCCACAGTAATAGGTGTTTTAAGTTGGAAACAAAGGCCTTGGTCAACTGAGGGTGAGAAATGTCATTCAATGGAGTTTTCCGCATAAGTTAAACAAGTTTGATTCCTTTTAATCCTGCTATATATATATGATGTCAGAGCATCCCAAATGTAAAACTATGTTCATACAAGAAAAAGAGAAGAAAAAAATTATCAATGAACTATTAAGCTTTGCAGACACTAATGAGGCATATTCCCTTCGCTAACCTGGCTATGGAGCTTTGTGTGTCAAATTCTCACTGGCCTGCATCTTTACGGATTGGAATAAACATGTTGCTTTAACTTTTACTCGATGAAAACAAAAATACTTGGGAAAGAATCATTCCAGATGACAACTGACAATTCATTGTCATTGGCCGACATAGACTATTTCAATTGGTCCAAGAATGTGACTTGACCACAGCTCAATATTAACAGAGAATTCCATGAAAGAAGAAGACAATGGAACTATGCGTACAAATTGCTATATCCTAGAAAGAAAAACAAGCATTTCAGTTTCCAAAGTGGACAGCTTCATAACTTCCAACGACATGTGGAGTTTAGTACTAATACTTTGTTTTTTTTATTAGAGTTTGAGGAATTTAGTAGTAATCTCCTAACGTGGCCGTGAACGTAGGATAATTATCAAATCATGTAAATCTTGTCTTGTATGTGATTGTTCTTTCTCTCTTATTTATTTTTCACATTCGTTCCTTACGTTTGTTTCTTTGGATAAAAGATACTAAAGGCACAAAAATGTTAAAACAAATGCTGATATTCTGAATAAAAAAGAGCTGTGCCTATCCCAACAAAACAAGGGTGCTGCAGAAGAAAAATTCTACTGATTTAATTTGCCTAAACATTATCAATTCAAAGTTTGCCAGAAAATGCAGAATATTAGTTTTGGGATTTGCTATGTATTATCTTGATAATAAAACAAAATTATCTTTAGCCACTTGACTGGTTGGAATTATTGAAACCAACATTCATTCTGCCGCCAAGATACTGTAAGCCGGCTAAATTAAAAACACAAAAATCCATTCCATATGTCTTATTGGTATAAAAACTGTAATAAAGTAAGACAATAAGGTAGATTCTGCCTGCAATTAGAATGTGCATAACAGTCCATAGTCCAGTATTTAAATAGCAATCTAATTAGCTTCAATTAGAATTGATGAAGTAAATTAAAATCAAAAGGTAGAGGCTCATTTAACCTGAAGGGAACATCGGGTATGGCTGCCAAAGATGGCATGTTTCGATATGCTGACGGCACGGACAAGCTGTTGATGGTTTTGGGAACTTTAGGCAGCATTGGAGATGGATTGATGTATCCTCTTACAATGTTTGTACTTAGCAAAGTGATCAATGACTATGGAAATCCTAATAGCGCATTGTCTAATGATACTGTAGACAAGGTATGTGCCACTGACATCATGGAGTTTTGTTATGATATGTGTTACTTGCATGAAAAGCTAGTTAATCAAAGGTAAATATATGGTCTTTAGACCTGGCTACCCGTGTCAATCCGAGGTATTTACATGGATAAAATTGATTGCAATCTTTAGTTTGTGATGCTTAATTACTTTGTTAACTCTGCCATTATAAATTCTATCCGCAGTATGCACTTAGGCTGCTTTATGTTGCAATTGGAGTTGGACTTTCTGCTTTTGTTGGTGAGTTGCAATTATGATAACTGAGGAAAAACCCTTTCAAGAATCATTTTTTCATTAGACTGATAAATATTGGACATTAACATCTGCTTTGCTCCATTGTCGATATTTTATATTTACAGAAGGAATTTGTTGGACGCGAACTGCTGAAAGACAGACTTCCAGAATTAGGACAGAATACTTGAAATCTGTCCTTAGACAGGAAGTTGGTTTCTTTGATACACAGGAAACTGGCTCGTCAACAACCTACCAAGTTGTGTCAACCATATCTGCTGATGCCAATGCAATTCAAGTTGCAATATGTGAAAAGGTATGGATCAAACAGCATTCTCCCTTTTAATCTTTTGCACGAAAAATGATTGAATGTCTTACTGTAGTCAATAGATATATCACTGCCTTAACCATGTGAGCCTATTGGCTACTACATGATCTTTGAAGGTCTGTTATCATAGTAAATAGAACTTATTTTCTCACAATTTTCCTTTTTTCTCTGCTTGTAGATACCTGACTGCCTTACATTTGCTTCAACTTTCTTCTTCTGCCTTGTTGTTTCCTTCATACTGACATGGAAACTGACCTTAGCAGCCATTCCTTTAACACTGTTGTTCATTGTTCCTGGACTCGTATTTGGGAAGCTTATGATGGATGTGATAATGAAGATGATTGAATCTTATGGTGTTGCTGGTGGGGTTGCAGAACAAGCAATTTCCTCGATAAGAACTGTATATTCATATGTAGCTGAGAATCAAACACTAGAAAAGTTCAGCCATCTACTTGAAAAGACTTTGGAATTGGGTGTAAAGCAAGGTTTTGCAAAGGGCTTGATGATGGGAAGTATGGGAAGCATTTATGTAGGATGGGCTTTTCAGGCTTGGGTAGGAACTTATTTGGTTACTGAAAAAGGAGAAAAAGGTGGCTCAGTTTTTGTAGCTGGAATCAATGTCATCATGGGAGGATTGTAAGTTACTTTCTTCATGGTGGACTTTATTTTCTGATATCCTCATTGATTTTTAACTCATTATTGTTTTGGTTCGACATTGCAGGAGTGTCTTGGGTGCACTACCAAATTTAACCGGGATCTCTGAGGCAACTATTGCTGCTACTCGGATTTTTGAGATGATTAACCGGGTTCCTTCTATAGATTCGGAAGATAGGAAAGGAAAAGCTTTGTCATATGTAAGAGGGGAGATTGAATTTAAGGACATCTTTTTCACTTATCCATCAAGACCTGATACAACAGTCTTGCAAGGTTTGAATCTTAGAATTCCAGCTGGTAAGTCTGTAGGTCTTGTTGGAGGCAGTGGTTCTGGCAAGTCCACAACCATTGCATTGCTTCAAAGATTTTATGATCCTGTTGAAGGAGATGTTTTCTTGGATGGATACAAAATAAGGAGACTTCAGCTGAAATGGTTGAGATCTCAAATGGGTCTAGTTAGTCAAGAACCTGTTCTTTTTGCAACATCCATAAAAGAAAATATACTGTTTGGGAAAGAAGGAGCATCAATGCAAGATGTAATAGATGCAGCTAAGTCAGCTAATGCCCACGACTTCATTGTCAAGTTACCAGAGGGATATGAAACTCACGTAAGCTAACTGTTATCCGTCAATGACTTCATTGTCAAGTTACTGTTCCTACTCTAAGATGCTTAAACTAAATTAATAATAACATGAAAACTATGTGGATTTGCAGGTTGGTCAATTTGGATTTCAGATGTCTGGTGGCCAGAAGCAGCGAATTGCCATAGCTAGGGCTTTAATAAGGGACCCTAAGATCTTGCTTCTTGATGAAGCTACTAGTGCACTGGATGCACAAGCTGAAAGGATAGTGCAGGAGGCAATTGATAAGGCATCAGTAGGGAGGACATCAATCATCATTGCTCACCGCCTAACAACAATCCGAAAGGCAAATCTGATTGTGGTTCTTCAAGCTGGTAGAGTGATTGAATCAGGGTCCCATGATGAACTAATGCAATTGAATGGTGGAGAAGGTGGAGAATACTATAGGATGATAGAGTTACAGAAGATGGCATCGCAAAATGAAATTTCTGATGATTCAAACTACCAAAATGAAGGAAGAAATCACCGCAAGATGCATGTTGCACAAAGCCCACTGAGTTATAAATCAAGTGCTCCAAGCACTCCAGCATTAAACCCTTTCAGCCCTGCTCTATCTGTGGGAACACCATATTCCTACACCATCCAATATGATACTGATGATGACAGTGATGATGAAAACTTAAATCAACTAGCTTATCCTGCTCCATCCCAATGGCGTCTGTTGAAAATGAATGCACCTGAGTGGGGAAGAGCCTTGGTTGGAAGTGTGGCTGCAATTGGCTCAGGAGCAGTTCAGCCCATAAATGCATACTGTGTTGGCTTGCTCATATCAATTTACTTCCGCACAGACAAATCTGAAATCAAGTCAAAATCCAGAACTTTGTCATTCATTTTCTTAGGGATAGCTGCCCTCAACTTCACATCTAGTCTCCTCCAACACCACAACTTTGCTGTCATGGGAGAGAAATTGACAAAAAGGGTACGGGAGAAGTTTCTTGCAAAGTTGATGACTTTCGAGATTAGTTGGTTTGATGAAGAAGATAATACAAGTGCTGCCATTTGCACAAGATTGGCCACTGAAGCTAACATGGTTCGTTCCCTTGTCGGAGATCGAATGTCATTGCTGGTTCAAGCAATATTTGGATCTATTTTTGCTTATGCATTAGCACTTAAGCTTAGTTGGAGATTGTCACTTGTGATGATTGCAGTTCAGCCATTAGTTGTTGGGAGCTTTTATTCAAGGAGCATCCTGATGAAGAGTATGGCTGGAAAGGCTCAAAAAGCACAGAAGGAAGGAAGCCAACTAGCAAGTGAAGCTGTGGTGAACCACAGAACTATCACTGCTTTTTCTTCTCAGAAAAGAATGTTGGGGCTTTTCAAAGATACCTTAAGAGGTCCCAAGGAGGAAAGTGTCAGGCACTCGTGGCTTTCAGGTTTAGGCCTGTTTAGTTCCCAATTTTTCAACACAACTTCTACGGCATTAGCTTACTGGTATGGTGGGAGACTATTGATTCAAGGGTTAATAACACCAGAACACCTTTTCCAAGCATTCTTGGTATTGCTGTTTACTGCTTATGTCATTGCAGAAGCTGGAAGTATGACTAATGATTTATCCAAAGGAAATAGTGCCATTCGATCCGTGTTCGCAATCCTGGACAGGAAAAGTGAGATTGATCCTGAGACATGGGGGTTAGACATTAACAAAGCAATCAAGGGACGGATAGAGCTGAAAAATGTGTTCTTTGCATACCCGACCAGACCAGACCAGATGATCTTCAAGGGTCTGAACCTTAGAATTGAAGCAGGGAGGACTGTTGCACTAGTGGGACAAAGTGGTTCAGGAAAATCTACCATTATAGGGCTTATTGAGAGGTTTTACGATCCAATTAAGGGATCAGTATCCATAGATGGACAGGATATAAAGACTTATAATTTGAGAATGCTGAGAAAACATATTGCACTTGTCAGTCAGGAGCCAACCCTGTTTGCAGGAACCATCCGCGAAAACATTGCCTATGGAAATCAAAATGCTAAAGAATCCGAGATAAGAAAGGCTGCCAAGAGGGCCAATGCTCATGAATTTATAAGGTATGAGAACTACATTAACATAAACATTAATTCTTTCATTTAAGTACTGTTTGATATATTCAATCAATCATGAAACTTTACATATAGTAGATACATTTCTATTAGTAGTCAATGATCATTGCTGTGTTGTAATTTGCAGTGGGATGAAAGATGGCTATGACACAAACTGTGGAGAAAGAGGTGTTCAGCTATCAGGGGGTCAAAAACAAAGGATAGCATTGGCACGAGCAATACTGAAGAACCCTTCAATTCTGCTTCTGGATGAGGCTACCAGTGCACTTGATAGTGTGTCAGAGAGCTTAGTTCAAGAAGCACTTGAGAAGATAATGGTTGGCAAAACATGTGTAATTGTTGCTCATCGACTATCAACGATTCAGAAATCTGATACCATTGCTGTTATCAAGAATGGAAAAGTTGAAGAACAAGGTTCACACAATGAACTAATTTCCCTGGGTCGCCGTGGAGCATACCATTCACTGATAAAACTACAGGGTGGGAATTCTCCTTATAGGTAAACCTTTTAAGTTAGCAATGAAGTTTTTGTAGATATAAGCAAAGAGTTTGCTGTTTACCTGCAGACATTAATGTTTTCAAATTCAGCACATTCAGATTATCATTTGTCAGAATTCCCTGTAAACTAGTTTTAATAAATATATAAACTTTAATCTTGAATCTTGTCCTGAATAAATCAGGAATTTGACAACATCTGTTACATTTTCCATTTTTAACAACATGGTTATTGCTAAATGCTAGTTTGCTGCCTGCTAGCAGCATCAGTTTTTAACATTTTCTGCGGATTAAGTAATCCCATCAAGCCTGTAAACATGTTATAATTCAAATTGATTAAGTAATTTCAATCTTATTTTGAATGATTTTGAAATATTGTAAGGAACTGCTACAGTATATATTTAAAGATTTGAATCTATACTTACAAAATATTTTTTATAAAACGATAGTAAAATGTTGGAGTCAAAACAGATGGTTCTTCACAAGTTGGATCCGGGTTTCCAACACTCTTTTAAACCAAACAGAATCTGATGAATTACTGAGTATGTTTAAAGACAAGCAGCTTTGGATTGGATTCTTCAAGTCTAGTCAACCCTAAACTCTATTTTATGAAAAAGACACTGATAACTACATTAAACTCATCCAATTAAGTAAAATTACAAAGAATACAACGTTTTGATAAATCGTTCATGAACTCATTCGGTTTTTATTTATTTATGTTCGTTTATTATGTTTAACAAACGAACATGAACAACATTTTTGTATTTTTTTATCAAACGAATTGAATATAAACAGAAGTCTGGTTCGTTCATTTCGTTTATTTAAAGTGTCATTTATTATTCGTTTATTGTTCATTTTTTATTTATTAAAATACTAAAATAACTCATATACCACACTAACTTTAACCTAGTTACCTAAACCTAAAAATAAAAACCTAATTAAATTAATAAAAGTTTCATAATAAACTAATTCAATTCTTACACATGGACTAATTACATATATTATATTATAGTATATGTATAAAATACAAATTGTAATTATTAATTTTAATAAAATAATGTTGACTAAAAAATGTAATGAAATATAATAATAAAATAATTATGAAATTAAATTAATTAATTATGCATAAGATAATAAGTTTTTAAAATTATAAATATTATAATAATTGATCAAATTTAAGGTCAATATCTATTTAATTGTCTAATATTATGATAATTGATCAAATTAATCTATATTACATGAATATATCATAAGAAATTAAATGTTTGAAACTAGAAATACAACATTATATTCAAAATTATGATAATAAATTGAAATTGATAATGATTTATATCAAAATAGAAGTTGAATAGTATGAAACTTAAAATCGAATGATCATATGAAATAACATATGGATCATGAATATAACATTGTGTTCTTAAAAAATTATCAATTACATTTGAGAGTCACCTAGAAAAAATAATGAAATATAATAAAATTAATTAAGAAATTAAATTAGTTAAGTATATTTATGATAATAAAGTTTTTATAAAGATAAGGTATTAAAATTAAATTAACAAGATAATATACAATTCTTACATTCATAATAAATGATGTAAACTCCAATTAAAAAAGTATGAAAATAATTTATTAAAAATTAAATTCATAATATAAAATAATATTTATGTAATTAATTATGTCCATGATCTAATTATTTTTTTCATAAAATATTAATTAATGAAATTAAATTAGTTAATTATGATTAAGATAATAAAATTTTTAAATTGTGAAAATAAAGTTATGAAATTAAGAAAAAATATTGTAAGTTAAGATACAATTAACGATTCTTAACATATATGATACTATAATGTATAAATATATATATATATATAATATTTTACTATAATGTATAAAATATAAATTTTGTTTGTACTATAAAAGATTGTATAATTAATTAATTACCAAATATAGCTAACATTGTATCACTAATAAATGTTTATACTTTACCGTGCACTTAAAGATTTTATAATTTATTTAATATCAATTATCATATTACGAGAAATTAAAATAACATAATGTTAACATATAAATTACTATAATAAGAATAACATTTATTTATTAATGATTTATTTTAAATATTTGATATTATTGATGATATATAATAAGATTAGGAGACTTAAACTTAGAGTTAATGTCATACTTTTAAAATTTATAATAAAATATATTTTTCTAAATGATTTATATAATGATAATAAAAATTTATAAAATTTTGAAAAGTATATAGATTTGTTTTAAATTATATTATAACTTATAAAAATTATTTTAAATAGATGACTAGACATAAATTATTTTAAACAAACATATATATATATATATATAACTATTAATAATATTATTAAAAAATTTGTAATAACTTTTTTAACAATTAATTTAGAAGATTAATAAAATTTAATTTAATTAATATTAAAATTAAAACAAGATTACAAAAAACCATAACCCTTCTCTTCTCTCGGTCATTCTTCTCTCTCACTCATTTCACTTTTCTTTCTTCTTCAAACTACATTCTCCCTTCGCCGGCCGCCGCATCCCTGTTCCGAGACCTAGACAAACCTTTTCCCTTAAATCCGACGGCCCTACACCTTGATCCTGCGTATCCGCGACTAGATCAGCGCCTTCGCACCAGGCTTCTTCACGCAGATCCAATCTTGCTCGCCCAGTCTTCTGTTGCGAACCATCGGGCCATGCCTGGTAAGATTTCAGAGAACAAACTGAAGCATTTCTTTTCTTGACTGCCCGTCTGCCTCTACCTCTTAGAGCCCTCTCTCAAGCTTGTCTCTGACCCGTTGTAGACCTCTGTCACGGCTGAAACAAGTGAATCGTTCTTCTCCACCACTTCACCATCATCATGGCACTCAGGTACTCTGTACACGTTAAGTTCAAAATCATTTATTGTTTTTTATTGGATATGTTCTTCAAGAGCATCTAATAATTTTTGCTTGTGTAAATAAGAATTAACAGTATTTTTTCTTGTTTTTGGGGGGGGCGCGCTGGGGCTGGGGTTTGTACAGGTTAAAACTACCCCTACCACACCATTCTGATTAGAGGATTCTTGTTACCTTCCATACATTTTAGTTCTTGGTTAGTTTACACGGATTTTTTATTGGCTTTCGAGTGCGTTTATTTGTTTTGTGCGATACAACATTTGCTGCCTTTAGGCTTCTGATTGCTATCGGGGTAAATTACTTTGCTCATAGGCTTTGCTGACTGTGCTTTTGGACGGTCTACTGCTCGTTCCAATAGTTCAATCACAGAACACTTGGTATAACGGTGCAAGGCATTCTCTGTTATTAACTATTATTCTTGGGTCTAAACAGTTTCTCAAGTCAGTGGACTTGTATACTGCCATGAGTTAAAGAAGCCCCGCATTATACTGACAGCCCAATCTTTAGTTGAATTTTGTTTCTGTTAATCCGCACATCTAGGAGTAAAGAGGGTGGTAATGGTATGCTGTAAAAAGGAAACCATGGAGCATTATATGGAGAAACAATATCCAGTCAATGCAAATGATTATAAGCTATATGAAGAAATTAAAGTTAGTTTGGGTTTTGCATATTGCATTATCAGATTAGCTTTTTTGTTTACTTTAGTATTGGTGCTAGTCTAAGGCTGAATAGATTATATATATATATATAAGGTCAGGTTCAATTAATTAAATATATTACTTTTCTATCGAAGCTGAAGGTCAGTTTCTCTGAGTTTTGGTTCTCCGTTTGCTTTTGTATTGTAATCTTCCTGATGCCATTCACTAAATAAAGATGGTTCATTACTTGTATTCAGTATTTTCTTTTTCTGTTTTTGGGTATGAATATTAACTTTAACACTACTCATTTTATTTTGTCAGATGATTTGGAGACATGGTGGCTCTTAGTATTATTTTTTTGGGCTTTTTAAGATATTATTTCTCAAACTAGAGTTATGTAATATTTAAGTTTTCTGTTGGTGGGATTTAATTGTTTTGTAGTATTTCTAATATTTTATATTAAGTTTGTATTGTTGTTAAACAAATATGTAATAGTTTATGAACACTTGGTCGGGAGCATGTTTGGTTATTGTTCAAGAGAGTGTTTGTTTACGCGTTGATTAATGTTTCATGAACATTTGTTTGCGAACATGTTTGTTTATATGTTTACGAATATGTTCATGAATATGTTCGAGCTTATTTAAGGAGAATGAGCTTGTTGGCAAAAATTTTTTGAAAAATTGTTACGGTTATTTTCATTTGTCTACTTACTAGTGGATACCACATTTGGAAATGATCATTAGATTACAATAAAATCGATGCTCATTTCCAAGAAAATATCCTGTTTTCTCACTGAAATCATAATTCAAGTTAAAAATCATCTTAGCTATGACACACATGATCATGAAACACGTTCTCAGGTGGGTACAGCCTGCCTTTTTTTTCAATAAAGTAGCAAAATTTTGGAGACATGTGATCTTCACATTACTACTGAAAAAATGTTATCTATTTATGATTCTTTTCAAATCTCAAGATATGAGATTAATGGTAGCAAAATCTGAACCACTCAATGTACAAACAGATGAAAGATCAAATTTTAAAATTTGCTAAATTTCCTGATAGACGATTGTTAATTATAATGTTACAGATCAGACTAACACACAAAATGGAATCAAGAAGTGGGGGCAAATAAAGCATTTTAGAGACAAAATCATGGCTTCCCACTGCCAAATAAATTGGCCGGAAAAGCAAAAGCAAATGCCCAGAAAAGCAAAGGTAACAGCAATTCATGTATCAATGATTCATGCAAAAACATTCACTTTCCTCAATGCAATTTAAACAAACAACTAATTAAAATGTTCCTGAAAATTAATGAATCACATTTCAATGTAATAATTACATTTACATCAACGTTTTTCTTGTTCTTGTATCTCTGCTGCAATACGAACATCCATATGCTAAAAGCATCAAAACCAAAAGCCAATGAACTCAGCAAAAATCAAGCAAAGCGAAGACCAAGAAACTCACCAAAGCTCCCACCACCACACAATCACTTCCTATCTTAGGCGCCATGGACTTAAGCCTGATCTTTTTTGGGTAAACCTTAAGACCACTATCGTTGACCAACACATCTGCTCCTACCCTAATCTTATGCTTCTTTGTATACCAGAACATGATCTTAAACTTCACCGCCGTGGCCATATCCACCCGTAAAACCGCCGTTCGGTTCTTAAAGACCGCCTCTAAAGCCACCGTCCTGTTAGCAGTCCCTTGACCAGGTTTTGTAGCTTTCTTGTGGTGACCCTGGTAAAACCCCGGCATCGAAACGTTGGCTACGACATGACTTCTGTTAGGAAAATCATAAACTGTGACGTTCAAAGGATCATACTTAACCCCTTTGTCTTTGTTAGGGTTCTCTAGCCTTAGCGTGAGGTTCAACATAGGATCAGTTGTGTGGTTTGAGGTTGTATCAAGTGATGCTAAGTAAAAAGTTTGTATGAAACATTTGGGGTTTGAAGTGCGTAGACTTAGCCACATGAAAAGTGCTGTTAGAACCAGGGTGAAGATGAAGCTACAGCAACATCTACAACATCCTCCACCGGAATCCGCCATGTTTTCCGGTGACTGAGAATTGGTTTTCGGGTGAAGTGTTGCAAAGGGTACTTACCAGTTCAGAAGAATAAGAAAAGTTGGAAATGAAGGGCCAAGGACATATGGCTTAATACAAAGAATCATTGTTTGCTTTCTCCTGCCTTTTTCTTTTATATAATAATAATTTTGAAAGGTGCTTGAATTGTTAAAATAAAATAAAATAAAATAAAATAAAATAAAATAAATTTAGTATATAAGTTTTTTACATTTTCACATTATAAAGTCCAAAATAAGTAATATGGATACAATTTTTTTTTTTACTTTTATGAAAAAAGTTATATTTTTTTTATTTAAACCCATCAAATGCATATATTAATTTAACATATTAAATTTATAATTACTAAATTAGAATAAATTTATTGAAAATAAACTATACTTAATTAACTGAATATAAATTATATTTAATTCAATCTGGTGTCTGATTAAAAAAAAGACTTCATTTGATAAAATAATAAGTCAATTTTGGTTGTTAGTATAATAGGTCAATTTGTAATGTTGTGTAAGTTGCTTGGAAAATAAGTGCCGCTAGTCTACTACCAATAACTTGTTCATTGCTCTGGCTGACTAATTCAGCTATGGAGATTTGAGTTGTTCATGTTATTGGCTTGTCTTATCAAAGACTTTTTAAGAAATGGAAGCAAAACTTTTGGGTTTTATTGAGAAATTACACAGATTGTGATATTTTCAAATTTCATACACAATTAATTTAGAAATTATAATAATATTTTTTTAATATGCATATATATATTCTTTATTCACATTGGTAGTTTGAACCTTCTATGTTCCCACTATGACAAGTGAGGCAGGAATATGACTTTATGTTTAATGTGTTATGGGTCAATATTTTATAAATTTTATGCATTATCAATTAATCATAACGCATCATTTAATTAATTCATAAATTTGAAAAATAATTTTTTTTACAAATAATTTTTTTTAAATTTACTAATTAATATAGTATCATAATATGATACGGTAAACAGATTTTATATACTAAGAGTGTAACAAATATAAATTCTTAAATTGTTTCAAAAAAAAAATCCTAAACATGTTACTAATAGTTGTTAATGATGGTTGAAGGTTTCATAAATGATCTATCTTTTAATTAAAAGAGATTAATGAGCATGATACATGTTTTATACAACTTAATTTATGTATGAATATAATTAATAAAGTATTAACAAGTTTTCCCTTTTTTCTCGTTGAAATTTCAAATAATCTATACGAAACCTATCTTAAAAAAATATTACGCGCATAAACCTTTTCGAATCGACAACTTTTAAGAGTTTATTTAGTATGCATATTATTTAAGGTTTTTTTTTTTTGTGGGCTAACAAAATGAAAAAAAAACTTTAAAAAATAAAAAAAAATAAAAGCAAAAATGGATAACTGGGAATGGGCTGTTAATTGGGTCTTTTGAATCTTGGGTTTCAAAGGCCATTTTATGGACCAAAACGATAAGAGAGGCTCAAAAGATGAACTTCAGAAATGGGCTGAACTCAATTTCTTACTAATCTCTGTTAATTAGCCCATAAGTATTTCTTGGATTGGAAGTGATTGATGAGCTTGGTTTTAATTTTTAATAATTAAGCTCAGTCGACATAAAATTTGGAAATAATTTTAATTTATGGGTATTGAGATAATGATATTGATAATTTGGACAAAGATGGGTGTTTTTTCCTTCAAGTCTTGTTTTAATTGTTTTCCTTGCTTTATGCCCCACTTGACAACTGATGGGAGTTGTCTCCATTTTCTTGCAACTAATAGTCGGCAACTAATGGACAAAAAATTAGGTACTACCCTAGGATTTCAGCTTGTCTCCCTTTTGGACTTTTTCTTGGCATTAAAAAACACATGATCATGGTTGTGGTATTGTAGTAAAAACTATCTTTGCATTAAAAAAAAATGTTATAAAAATTGGTTCAAACGATTATGTCTTTATTTTTCAGATGAAAAATTTCTTTAAGTCGAGAATTTGATGTCGGAAATTTGAGTCTTAGGATTTGCATTTCTTCCTTCCTTCATCAGAATTTTTCATTATCATCATCAGCATTATATTTAGAATCTTTATCTCAATGTTGGAGTAAATAAAATATTCTATAATATATACAAAGACTCTTGCATAGATATCTTTCATACATGTTCAAATAAATTATTCAAATGTATTATTTTTTTTGTCAAAAAATATTTTTTATTTAATTTTTACTTTATCTAATGTATTATACAATACAATATTCATGTATGAAATTTGTTTTAATTATCACATGTATATAATATTGCAGGAAAAAAAATTGATAGTGTATCAATTTTGTTATTTAGCTAAAGAAACTTATCTTTTCTACTAATAATTGACAAAACAGGGAAATAATGTTTTAAATGTTAAGAAAAAATTGTGATATGTTATAAAGTTTGGATTCAAATTCGACTAATCTCAACCATTCTATCTTCAATAATGTATATAGGTTTTCTAATATATATATATATATATATATATATATATATATATATATATAGATTCAACTAATGAATTATGACAGGCAAAAGCAAATAAAGAATACAAATAAGAAATACTTAATAATTTTCATCTCTATGTAAGGGTGTTCATTTGGTCAGTTAATTTCGAATCGTTTTGGTCAAAATCGAATTTATCAAATTAGTATATATTTATTTCATTAACCAAACAAAAATTTTTAATTTCAAAATTAATTGAATAAAATTAATTTTGATTATTTAGTTAATTAATAAAATTAACTGAAATAATAAAATACGTTTAAATTAAATTATTAGTTTCTCATATTTGAAGCTAACTAAATAATATTATTCAACAAAACATTTAAATACCAAAGTATTAAAATAAAAACTCTAACAACATTAAATTTAAAACATTATCTAAATTTCAAGTAATTAAAAATAACTTTAGATTTCCTATATTTTTAATTTTATTTGTAGATTTTTTTATATTTAGTTAATTCATTAATTAATCGAAAATTGAAATTCTTTAGAAAATTTTTTTAATCGATCAAAATAATTCATTAATCAACTGACTAATCAAATTAAATTTTGATTAATTCAATTAAAACCGAAATTTGAACACCCCTAATCTAATAAAATTGGAACATAGGATATTCCAACAATATCACCTTGAACTTTCCAATGAAGTCAGGTGGCAAGGACGATAATGTCCGAAAGGTGTATGGTGGTAACATGTGATTGAAAGTTGAAGCTCTTCTCTTTCCGAACAACCCAAGGCAAAAACCCCAACCCTAACAAGCATGCAAAGTTGTGTCTAGTAGATAGATAGCATTGGCATCGGGGAAAAGATCAAAAGGAAGGCGAAGGAGCCAGGGAGGTGGGATTGGTTTGGTATAGCACAGCAAGCAGGCAGGCAAACCCTAGATGGACCTAGATTAATGTTGATTTCTTTGGCATATAGTAAGGTCATTTCACATGTGAATGAAAATAAGGATGTTTCCCATTGCAGACAACCAGAGGGCTGGGGCCAACACAAACCTACCAGCACCATATCCTTGTCTTTACTACTTAGATGAGGGAAGGAAACGGGGGGGCCTGTTGGCAACTTGGCGGACTCCTAGGAGTTTCCACTTGTAGACAGTACTTCTTCCAGCTAGTTCTCACCTTACCCAAAGTTGGCAGTATTGATGACAAAATGTCATTTCTCAACATGCACAAAACAGAAATACCCACAATATATGGTAAGATATAGGTTAAAATCTTGACATAATATAAGCTATATAAATAAAATAGGTAAGAGTAAATCTCTTGTTAAGTACTCTTTTTTCTTTTATAATTTGAAAGTGAGGGTTTAGGTTGTTTGAGTTTAAACTCGTATTTTAAGGCATAAGGCATGTCGTAACTTTTTTAAGCTACTCAATCAATAAGTTGTTGACTCTTGTTAAGTACTTGAAAATGCTTTATTAAGAAGTAAGAGGATATAAAACAACTTTAAGTACTAATCTTAAATCTTAAATTGAAAATTAAAAATAAAAAAATCAATTTTTTAAAAAATCATTTTCAATTAATTAATCAGCCGAAATAGTTAGTAGAACTAATTTCGATTCAATTAATTCGATTAAAATTGAAATATGAATATCCCTAAAAGCAAGTAACTATCGAATAATAACATCGCTCATTTTGGCATAACCATGTGATTTCATCACAAATTTCATTTTTTCATTGTGTCAATACGAGTTATTTGATTTGTGAACCAAATAAAAAAAAAATCATAATAAAGAAGTATTTGCAGTCAACTGTATTTTAAAAAATAAAATGATTTTATTATTGTCTTCATATCTCTAAATTTTTACTATTTTATGTATATATTTTTGCATATTTTAATTTATCACAATTTTTTATAGCAATGTTAAATTAACATTTAAAATTCTTAAACCTTTTTTCGCCACAATTTTTGTACATTTTTTCATTCATCAAATGAAATTTAAAAAATTAAAAAAAAAAAAAAAGTCATGGTACTTTCAGTCTTTTACAGTTTAGCATTGGTTGAGAACATAATTAATGTGCAATTAACCAAATTTATAGTTTGACCTTCAATTATAACCCTACAAATTGGATTCTTGCTAATAATTAATTAAAGCACTCAAATAATTTATATGGATATATACTTTATTGTTGCTGCAGAAAATGCTAAACAACAACAGCCAAAGCAGCAGTTGAAATCCCACAAAAACTAGAAAAAGTACAATTATTTCATATAACCGTGTTGCGCTATAGACTGGACTGTGCGTCGCTAAGCTGTCATGGCGGCAGCAGCTTAAAAAGCATGGTCGTAATGGATTTTCCCTTCACAGAAGAAACCGAGAAAGCCCTACTTTGTCCCCAGTAGCTTTTACATCCTTTTCGATTTGTTCTCTATACTCTTTGAAGCTGAAGTTCCTGTATAAACCTGGCTTGCTGCAGCTTTCTATTACAGTTTCGTAGGTGGGGCAGTAGAAATATGCCGCAGAGTACCTTTCAACCTCTTGGTTCGCAACCACCCGGTGAGTTATGCTCTTGTAAATGCCATTGCTCAATGCCTGAGTTACGTGGGAAGCAACTTTTTCATTAATGCAAAGGAAAATTGCTAATAATGTCAGTCTTGTGCATTGTGCATTGAATTTGTCGAGTTGATCATCTTTTTATTATAAGTCTATTTATCATTGAATCAAATGCTCTTAGAAGTTTAGAGTGTATATTACCTCATATAAGTCACCAATGTTGATAACAAGGGCTTTAGGATTGGGTTTAACACTAAGCCATCTTCCATTTCTCTTCAATTGAAAACCTCCTACCTGGTCTTGGGATACAATGGTTAGGAAATCAGTATCAGTGTGAGGGATAATGCCAAACATCATCGAAGAGTATGGACAAGGAGGATATCTGTTCATTCGAAGAGAACTAGAGCTTGATGAGCAGTTCTCTTGGAAGTAGTTTGGCTTGATACCCAAATGTTGTGCTAAATACTCAGCCAATCTTTGAGCCAGTGAATTAGCCTTTGCTGCATACTCTTCAATGGTCGACCTGAAAAAAAAAAAAAAGAAAAGAAAAGAAATGAAGGGTCAGAAATGAAGGGTCTTCAATAATTCTATCATAATCCTGTATCACGTTGTGGAGTATGAGAAGCGTAATATGTATGTAGTCTTTTCTGTATATTAACTTCTGTATATTAACGGATAAATTTTCATGACTTGAATGTATGATCTTCAAATCACAAGGTAAATATTTACCGTTAGATGAATTTTAATTCATCAAATGCCTAGGAAGGCAGTAAGACTACAAGGCAAAAAGCTAATTAATGAAGGTGATGTTTACTCATGCTGTCTTGGCTTCACTAGCAGATCAACAGACAGATTGGGGTGGCAACAGACAACAGTGACAGTGGT
Organism: Firmiana major; assembly: GCA_033439115.1. Taxonomy (NCBI): domain Eukaryota; kingdom Viridiplantae; phylum Streptophyta; class Magnoliopsida; order Malvales; family Malvaceae; genus Firmiana; species Firmiana major. Next base: position 68,298,991 of record CM065905.1, read on the forward strand.
CTGGTGGCGAAGGCACAGCTGCAGGGCCGCATCTCTCTACCGTGACATAGCGCCATGCATAGCTGGGGCTTCGAAATGTTTGGCAGGTAGGTGGTAGCATAAGGCCAACTAAACCACGCAACTACGTACAAGACATGTAAGGCTAAGATAAGGTTCGAGAGTGTAATGTACAACATTTGGCCATGGCGGTTTGGAAATGAAATCTGTGTTCCATATACCATGAAATTTTAAGATCATGTCACTGAAAATAAGAACTTGAACTATATTCTAATAGTGCTATGAGAGCAGCTAGATTCGTTTTTAAGGGTTTTTCATGTTTTTGTTTTGGAAACCAAAGGTCCCACTTTAACCTGAATCTGGTCTACCCAATACTAATCAAACTACTATACCAATTAAGTTTTAATTATGCTGTCAATTAAGGCAACAATCTGTTATTAATGTACTTAATGAGCTTATTAATAGTGAAGAGATTTCTAAAGATTTCCAGAAGTTCAAAATCAAGCCAATTATATACTATTTCTTTCAAAATATTTTAGTAGAGGGTAAATTCTTAATTTCAATTTCAGTTATATATAAAAAAAAAAAAGGGAATAGTACTAAGCATAATAAACCACTAATTCATGAATATAGGATATTAATTAAACACAATAAATAATCATAAATTGTTTCACCATTAAATGACCAATTATGGCTATTTATAGATCAAATTAGGAGTAGCAATTCAACTCTCATTAAGTCCAAAACTCATTAATTCCTATGAATTTATACTTTATAAAGGAAGATTATTGAATTTGTGAATTCATTGCTTGTTCTTGCATAGAAATGTGCGTAAATTCTTGTAGAATAATCCTAAGGGTAAATTCAATAGCCTTTTAATTACTTAACTGTGTATGACTTTTTCTCTTTGTTTCTCCTTTTACTTCAATGGCCTAAAAGTTGTTCCTCGTTATATTGCATGTGAAGACAATGGAGTCCAACAATGGTGCATTAAAAAGCAGAAGATAAAATAAGTCCAACTATGGTGCATTAAAAGGCAGAAGATAAAATAATTTAAGTACCTGAGCTTATTATAGTCTTCCATTTTGGAAATATCTTTAAGAGATATGTGCAAAGCTTCTGACCAAGAAAAGTTACTCAGGCTAGAGGCAAGAGGGTTACCCCAACGATAAGTATGAGCTGATAAATTCAGAAAGTTCTTCTCAGTCTTTTTCGCAAAAGGCTGCTGAAAAACCTTCTTTTGCTCATTCTTCAATCTGTCTAGAAGCCCTTCTGGAATCCCATGATTCACAATTTGGAAAAATCCCCAGTCAGTAGCAGCTTGAGCTATCTGTTGTATGCAGTTTTGTCTCTCAAATGGTCCAAGATTCAAATGGCTGAGATCAATCAGAGGTAGTTCAAGTTCTTCAAAGACTTCAACCATGGGAAATTTCTCCATTTCATCAGTAGCAGAGCTCCGGAAGATGGCCTTGTATTTTTCGAGAAATGGAGGTTCAACAGCCATTGAGGGAGAGGAAGTTGGAGAAATTGCCTATCTTCTCAATCCTGATGAGACAGATGCACATGGAGAGTAAGTAATTCATGCTCAAAGAACTACTATTTGTATGAATTGTAAATTGAAAGTGTTCATAAAAACTCTGAAAATCACAGAATAAATGATCAAAATATCACATGGATGCATATTTCATACAATGAATTACTTATAGTTCAATGATCGTAATTTGAGCAAAAACAATTGAAAAAATTGGATCTTTCAAAACTTATTGCAGTGGTCTTCCATAAATGAAAAACTCATATTTTTAAGTATTTGATCGTTGTGAATTCATACATGTTTTATAGTACTTTCAATGTCCTCACTGCTTGCTATATGTTTTTAGCATGTCTGCAGTTACTGAGTTGCTTTCATTATTTCATGACAAATAGTGAAACAAAATACAAAAAGATTATCTCTCTTGTTCCCAAAACTCAGCTAATTTCTCGATAAGGCCATTAGGGACCATTGCATCAGATTTCATTTTCAGTCCTAAATAATTACATTCACATATTCATTTCCCTGTATGGTTTTATGCATTTACTCTAATTAGTACATTGGACTATTGGAGCTGGTCTATTGCTTAGCTACTGATCGCGAACTGTCTATTAATTAACTTTTTACAGCCGTATACATACACATTTAGAGAATTCATCTGCAGATGATTTAGAATTGATTCATAGTTGATTATCAATTACTACTGTTTCATGCATGATCCAGGGCGTTTAATCAATTCCCTTTTTACATAATTCTCTAGATGAGCTTGGAAAATGTTTCTCTAATTTGGTTATGTGAACACAATGCAAATTTTCTTTACTTTTAACTGGTTAGCTACTATTCAGTTCAGTCTAGCTGGGGAGCTGTAACCAAAGAAGTTTAGAGGCATTAAATTAGGTGGATCAGAGAGTGGTAGATGTAGACAAGTGCATAGTTCCACAAACTGCACTTAAATATCATATCCCTTAAGCTCCATCAGATTCATAGAGAGAAAAGAAAGAGGAGAGTTTAATCTGATGGTTTTGCTACAAAATAGTACATTTTACTATGTAGCTCAACCATTAGATCAAAAACCTTTGTCTTGTCTTTTATTTCATTTCTTCTTGCCAAACTGACTATTAATGTCAATTAATGGAGATTTTATATATGAATTTGTGTCTATTCACCTTTGTCTCCTAGGACATAACAGACAAGCATATAAGCAATTAGTACAAGGAAACAGATACAGTACTCCATTTCTGCATTTCATATTCAGAGTTAATGTTAATGGAAGTTTTACTAGAGTGGAGGAAATGTTGATTAAAGGTAATAATAGCATATAAAATGGGAGGCATTCTAAGAATAAGAGTAATAATTCATTTCCTATAGCCGCCATGAGCAAGCCAATATTCCTTTGATACTGGATAACCAACCTAGGGGAGATATAACAGTGGGAGTTCTTCAAAGAAATTGACAAGTTAATTAAACAGATTATAGCATTGATCCTTGGTTTTTGTCAATATCTTCAGAAAGTAAACTGTTTTCTAGACCTTTGGCTAAGCTTGGTGTGGACAAGAATAACATTGTCATAGTTGCTATCTTTAATGTTTTATAGGTTAATTTGTTGTGATTCTAATTGTTGCATTACTAGATGTGTAATTAAATCAAATCAAGGCGACTCAGTATCAAGTTCGAACTAAATTTAATTAAAATACTAGAAATTGAAAACTTAATTTGAGTTTGATAGAGTTTAATTGATTTTTAAAGTTTGAACTAGATTCGTTAAAATATCTGAACTGCTTTAACTTAATTCAATAGATTCGATTTGTCAATTTTTAATCATATATTATAAAAGGTAAATTAATAATCAAATATTAAAAATATATATATTAAAAGAAACTCAATTAAATTTTTGAGCTGTTCAAGCTGATATTAATATACTCGAATTTAATTCGACTCATTAACTTGATTACATTTATATCCCTATGCACTACCAGTCTATCTTAGACTTTCATTTAGCTTTTCTTCATCTCTCTTTGCCCTCTTTTATGTTTGTTGGATTTACATGTATTTGAGTTGGTTCCCCTTCCTAAGAGAGAACTTTTTCATTGAGAAAAAATAAAAGGACTTTATGCATGCTAAGCATCATGTCTTCTTGGCATATAAGTTCAAATATGAGTATGAAAATCACTTAGAAGAGACCAAGGACTACGGCAGAAGCAGCCCTATTTTCCAGAAAGAGAAGTAGCTATCATCCATGTTGCAATATAGTTGTTAGATATAATAACATAGAAAAAAAATGATGGTGAATTTCTATTTCATGGCCTACTTTCTTATGACTACAAGAACATATTGAACAAAAAAAAAAATTATATATGTTGTTCCAACTCTTCATTTTCTCAAAATATTCATACATACCCAACAAAAAAATATATAAATATGACATTATAATATAGATGTAAAAACTTTGATAAAAAAAAATGAACGTACCCATGTTGGACACATTTATATCCGTATTCGACATTCATCCACGAGCCCAAATCACTTACTTGAGTAAACATATAGGGCAATGCACTAGATTGAAAGTATGCAAGAGGGGTAATTGAAGCAATTTGATCGGACCTTGCTAAAGGAGAAGAGAATACAGCTTATTACATGATCAAAATGAAAGTAATGGAATAATTCTAGGGTTTTTTGAGCTTCATATGGCTAAAGCATATGTTCAAGTATGAAGATATAATATTGGCTGAGAGAATTTATGGCTAAAGCATGAACACGCGTCTAAAGAAGTTATCAGAGAAGAAAGAAAAAGATTTCATGGCCACGAAAAGTCCCATTGACATTATTGCTAGCTGTTAAGATATATCGTTCTGCAGCAATGGTTTTCAAAGCCTTGAAAAAAGAGTACTCCATATCATCTTATCTGCAAGAACAATGATTTGGGTAACATTCGGTTGTCTTTCAAGTTTCAACAAATGAGTGTTTCATCAATGCTCTCAGTGGTCAGTGGCCAGAGTTGAAACCCTCATCACTTCGGGGGCCATTGGTGGACTGCAGGCTATGATATTAATAATGCAAATATAATAACAAGATATGATTTGTTCCAAGGATTTTGTGCAATGTGATTCCTACACCATGCAAACAAAGTGTGATCTACTTTTTGACACGAGACAGCTTAATTGAAATGTGTGATTAATAATTATAATTGTCTTAAACAAATATATTCTGCTTTAATTGTGGTATTAGGCTGATCAATGTGATAGTAAAGTCTTTTCATAAGGTTTAATTTAATAGAATAAGATTATTTCGCACTCTTTTAATATATGATAATCTCTTAATTAACGTATACATTCCCATGTTAAATTAATATTTCGTTTTTTTTATTTGCACCCTTGAAATTTTTTGCTATAAATCGATCACTAAAAACTATTAAAAACGAAATTATGGTATTAACTATAAAAATTTCATCCTTAATATCCTTTTATTAGTGTCATTCAATTTAAACATTTAACTTCGGGTTTTTAAAATACTTGTAACACGTAAAATCTTTTTTCAATTAAATCGATGGATAGAACCAAAAATCGAAGCTCCCATTGGTTCAACCTCAGTCCCTCCATTATGATTTCAAAAACATTTATTCAGCAAAAAAAAAAAGATTAAACTAAACTATTTGTAGTTAAGATTCCATAAGAATTAAGAATATGGAACAAATAATTGTTTAATCATGGTAATAATTAATATAGATATTTTAAATTTCAAAGCAAGTTGTGACTGCGAGCTAATCAGAATTGGAATTGTTCTTTTCCTCACCAGTGAAAGTATTATTCAATCATTTAACACATGTGGAAGTGTGACTGCCCACCAAATGACGAAGAAGTAATGCGTGTAAGATATCCAACATTTCATGTAAACGTACAACCATATCCACATCCCCTCTGATGTGGAAATGACTTTACAAATTCAATTTGGATGTTAACATTTAATTAACTTTTTAATTAATGATACTACAAGCAATTGAGCTAAGTAATTAATGAAAAGAAAGAGATAATAATTATTAATTAATATGTATCTCATTCAATGTTGTACATTCTACTTTTTTATAAAAAAAAAAATTGTATATCTAATATTTGGCTATATATATTATAAGAGAAAACATCTTTCACCTTATTAATTTCGCTTTCGTAATCAAATACAAAAATCTTTCGAGAGAAAACCTAATTACAAGTTTTAATAGTTAGAAAAGTGTCTTTTTTGGGAGCTTAATTTTATACCCTAAATAAAATGTAACATGTATTAAAAAAAGAGTTTTATTTATTTGTATAAAAATGAGTTTTTAAATTTAAATATTGGTTTTATGACCTAATCCCCCCAAAAAATTGCTATTATTAGGCATATTGTGTGAAGTTAGATTAAGGGGAAAATAAGAGAATATGAAAAGTATGTATATATATATATATATATATATATATATATATATATATATATATATATATATTCTTTTCTCAACTCTTAAAATAAATTGAAGATGATTAATGAGGCTAACAACTTTTTGACTAAATTGCTAAGAAAGAGTTATGACATATTATAAAGTTTGGTTTCGAATGCAAGTAATCTCACTCTTATCTCCATTTATCAAATATTTTCTTTGTAACAAAAAAAAAATGACCAATGAAAATGATGGATTATTTATTTACTTTTATTTATTTTCTATCTACTATTATTATTATTATTATTATTATTATTTTCTTAAATGAATCACATATTCCAAAAGGTGATAAATATTTTATAGCTAAAGATACACACACAAACACTAATACACACTATTTTCCAACCCATTTTAAAGTGGTTGAGAAGTCTTTCAAATGAAAAATATCAAATGAGGGTTTAAAAGAAGTAATGGAAATTATTCAATTCATTGGTACTAGCTAGATTGATGATGAAGAATATGGAGGTTGGGCCACATGATAAAACATATTAATGTTAAAAGAATTGATAGAAAAGAAGACTTTTTTTTACTCAACCAATAGAAAAGAAAACTGTCAATATTGACAGATAGAATTTGAAGTGGATATATAGATAGCGTTATTGATATATACAAGCCATTGATTTGTTAGTGTAAAGACTATCTCAAGTTGGAAAAAAGATAAAAGATCCAAGTGTTTACAAACAAAAATAATTAAGTGGGGTGTTGGGAGACAGACATCCTACCTCTATAATCCATACCAGTAGTACCCTAATTAAATATCTAACCAAGGAAGCCAATCACTTAAGTTAAGCCCACAATATTTGTTTTAATGGGCTAATATAAAATTTATCGCTAATTGAGTTTTTTTTTTCTTTCTATAAATAGATTGAAGTTTAGGATTAGATCGGTAAAGAATGACATATATTAAGATTTGAACTTTAAACATATTAAATATCACCTAAATAGGTGAAGTCTTAATGGTATCGAGGAATGTTCATTGCTCTTTTTTTTTTTCTTGGTATTTGGAGGAGTTTGAATCTCTTGGTTGTTCCAGCTTAATTGGATTTGAGTTGCAAGGGTTAGTTTAGATCGTGTTAGAAATATCTTCTTATGAAGTTTCACAAGTCTGTCGCTAGTTCTATCCTTTTGAATTATTAATACAAATATATTTGATTTAGGAAAAATAAAAATATTATTTTTAAGAGTTATTATATGAATCACTTGAATTAAATTTCAATTTATCTCTAATTTGGTTTTAAATACGTGTTGTTATTACTACACATAATTAAGTTAATCTCCTAGAATATTAAACTTAGGTATGGCTTGTTATATATATTAATTAAAATTAAGGGTATGGGTTTACAAAATCTTTTGTAAAGAATATATTTCATTTTACCAAAAAAATTCCTAACTTTGCTTCTCCTCTATTCTTCTGCCAAACTTTCATATGAAGGAACTAATTTCTCTCTATCTCTATCTCTTTTGTCTAGATAATATCTCCTTATCCTTGAAATTATTTGATAATGTTTCACCAAAAAAAGAAATTATTTGATAATGAGAAATTGATTTGCCCTAGAGAGTACATAGAGATCGTGATACGATGGGGCGGCAAGAAACAATTAATGGATAATAGGTTATTTGCCCAATCCATTTATGAACTTAAAAATGTCAGACCAATAAAAAATTATGTAAAAAATCATACATTTTTCATCTATGACTTGTAAATAGAGCATCAACTATTTTCGGTGTAAAATAAAAGTCTATGTCAATAACCTCTTAACAGAATGATTAAAAAAGAGTTATATCATATTATAAGGTTTAAATTCGAATCCAAACAATCCCCTCACAGTTAATTATTAATATAAAATATAAAAATCAATAATCTAACAAAAAAATAAGTATTGAAATTCAAATTTTAATCTTATAAAACTCGTGATTTGAATTAATATTCAAAATTAATAAAAATATTAATTTTCTATTAATGATCAAAACTTAAATTCATGACAATGTTTAGATATAAAAAAATATTCATGCATCCTCCAATTAAAAATTTTAATATAAAATAAAATTTAATAATTTTAAATATGACATAATAATATCATATGAAAACTACATAAATAAAAAATATAAAAATTATATATACTAAAATTTAATAAAAATTATTTATAAATATAATAAAAATTAAAAAATTATTTTACAACACAAAAATATAATTTTATATTTCACAAACATAAATATTGTGCCCAATTATCAAATGCCATTGGCCAAACATCTATCCAGTATAAAGGTAATATATATATATATATATATATATATATATATATATATATATATATATTTATATATATATATATATATGAAGTTGGCGACGAGAACAAACTGGCACTTAATATTTATACAAAAGCCAAAAACTGTCATGTCCAAGTACAACGAAAACCAGGGTTTGAGTGTTTCAGAGCTTGCTTTTGCCTTTCATGGCTTAGAATTCGACCAAAATCACGTGGCACCATTCTCCTTCGCATGAAGTTCACGTGGGAAAGTAAGAGACATCACCCTGTGAACATAAGTATGGCTGGCCGGCAGCCCGGCAGCCCGGCAGCCATGCTAGGGTTGGTACTTGGCTTCAGCTTGCTTTTGTCTGTCAGTCATGCTAAGGAATATGTAGGGATGTAAATGGGTAGTGTGTAAACGGGTACCCGGTACTACCCGTTCCGTTTAAGTCGGATTCGGGTATCGATAAACGGGTTTTAATCGGGTTCGGGTAGTAATTTCACTATCCGTGACGGGTTCGGGTAGGGTTCGGATAGTACCCCTCGGATACCCGGTACCCGAACCCGATTAATTTAATCGGGTTATTAATCGGGTTCGGGTACCCGAACCCGGTACCCGAACCCGTTTATTTTTTACTTACAAAATATAATTTTTAAGGTTGTGGGGATTTGAACATTTATCTTTTAAACTTTATACAATGAACTTGTCAAGTAAATCATAACTTATATTTGACATAATGTGTTTTAAAAAATATTTATACAATAAAATTATGTGTCTAAAAAAAATTAGTAATTAACATAATAAAAATAATTATGAAATTAAAATAATTGATTATACTTAAAATAATAAGTTTTAAAATTTTAAATATAATGTACTAAAATTAAATTTAAAAAAATTCATAATTAGTTAAAATGCAATTCTTACACATTAATGATTAGTCATTTGCATATATGATATCAATTTATAGTATATTTATATGATACAAATTGTATTTAAAATTGTAATTTTTAATTTTAATAAAACATTGTTGACTAAAAAAATTAATAAAAAATAATAATAAAATAAATAATTGTGAAATTAAATTGAGTTAATTATGCTTAATATAATATGTCTTAAAATTTTAAATACGAGGTACTGAAATTGAAATTGAAATTGAAATTGAAATCATATATATATATATATATATATATATATATATATATATATATATATATATATATATATATATATATATATATATATATACACACACACACACACTAATATAGTATTTGTATATGATATAAATTATACTTAAAATTGAAATTATCAATTATAGTAAAACATTTTTTAGTTAAAAAATTAATGAAACATTATAATAAAATAATTATGAAATTAAATTAGTAAATTATGTTTAAGATAATAAGTATTTAAATTTTAAATATAAACTACTGAAATTAAAATGATAAAAATTTCAAATTTGATTAAGATGTAATTCTTGCAAATTGACCATTTACATGTATGATATATGACACTAATATAGTACATGTATATGATACAAATTGTATTGAAAATTGAAATAACTAATTAGTATAAAACATTATTTACTCAAAAAAATCAATGATTCAAATTAAAATTTTAAGTATATGATAAATTGATAACTTCATATTATAGTATATGATATTATAGTATAATTATAATATATGATATTATAATATATGATCATTTTACATATATGATACTATAGTATATGTATATGATACAAATTGTAATGAAAATATTAATTATCAATTTAAGGTCTACATCTTTTTAATCATTTAATATTATTATCATTGATTAAATTAATTTACATTACATAAATATATCATAACTTCATAAGAAATCAAATGTATCAAATTAGAAATACTATGGTATATATTATGCACTCATAATGGTTTCAAGTTACTTGTTGAACTATTAAAATTTGTTTAATTATGATGGAACATGTATGTTTTTATTTAATTTTATGTTTTTGATTTTTGATGTTAGAATAATTTTTTTCATAGTCTTGTTTCAGGTTCGGGTTATTAAACGGGTTGTCAAAATATAAATTGAATAATCGAGTAATTACACGGGTTCGGGTATTTAACGGATAGTGCAAAATTTATTAGGGTAGGGTTCGGGTAATTGTTTCAAAAATTAATCGGATAATTATAGGGTTCGGGGTCAGGTAGTCCAAAATTAACGGGTACCCGCCCCGTTTACATCCCTAGTGAGTAGTCATCGAAGAAGGTTTAATCCGAACACTTTGGAGGCATTGATGTGTTGCCAAAATTGGTTAAGGAGTGACGTAGTAGGTAAATAATTTATTTGTTATAACTCTTTTTATTTTATTTGTTTCTTTTTCAAAAGTAGTCTATTATTATATTTTAGTTCAAGACTAATATTTTATTTATTTTGTTTGTAGGAGCATCTACAACTAAGGATTCAAGTGACATTTTTAATAATGATGAAGAATGAAGATTTATCATGATTCCAATAAATTTCAAATATGTTTTTTAATTTTTACTTAAATTATGTTTGTTTGTAGTTTCATAAATATGTTTTTATGATTTGTTTATTTGCTATGGTTTCAAGTGGTTTGTTAAATTATTAAAATTTGTTTAATTATGATAGAATATGTATATTGTTGTTTAATTTTTATTTTTGATTTATACAAAATTAGATTACTTTTTTCGGGTTTCGGGTTCGGGTTTCGGGTTCGGGTTACTAAACGGGTTGTCAAATTATGGGTTGAATAATCGGGTAATTAATCGGGTTCGGGTAATTAACGGGTAGTATAAAATTTATTCGGGTAGGGTTCGGGTAGTATCTTAAAAAAATAATCGGGTTTTAATCGGATTCGGGTTTTATAATTGTTAATTGGGTTCGGGTTCGGGTACCTCAAAATTAGCGGGTACCCGCCCCGTTGACATCCCTAGGAATATGTATGGAATTCGTTTTTGATTATTTTAAATACGATGTTACATATTAAAATATAATAAAATAATATAAATAAAATAAATAAAAATAACATAAATTAATTTTTGATCAAACTAATATATAAATATAATAAAAATTATAAATAAATTTAACATATCGAAACATAATAATTATAATTTACATTATATAAATATAATTTTTTAACGCATTATCTTGTGAATGGATGGTCTATCTATGAAACATTAATATCTTTGACATGACTTGAACGAGCTTAACCTTTCCATGGCTCAGAATCTCGGCAGCCTACAACACTCCTTTTTAAAAGAAAAAAATAATAATTTGAAACAAATAGATTTTTCGGTCTCCAAATATAGATGGATATGTCATGCTTTTATAGGATCGTGCATTCGATATTATCATCAGTGATAGAATATTATTGGTCAGTCAAATATTTTGAAATAAATGATTTATCGATTGAATTTAAATGAATTTTTTTATTTTAAAAAATTGAATTTATGTCTAATTGTTTGATGTTGGCCAAAAAAAATTTTAAGTGTTTGAAGGAAGCATATAAGTCAATTGATGAACTAACAAAGAGATTAGATGCTTCCATTAATAAAAATTTATCTAATGTCATTTGATAAATTTAATTGTAAAAAAAATTATTAGACTAAAAATAGATTTATATATCATTTACATAGAAATGAGGAAATTGTAAGAACGTAAAACTTTTCGAATTATTATTAATTTATTTTTAGTAAAGCTTTTAAATTGTACAAACAAATTAAGATATTAGCAAATATCTATTTTATTTATTTTCTATATTTTAATATTTTTTGAAGGATATATGTCATTATCTAAATTTCGTTTTCGAAATCTTAAAATTTCACTAATAATATATTAGATAATAATTTTTATTTTTCTATGTTAACATTTAACCTAATGTCAATTGATATTAAGTGGAAGATTCAATTCTAATATAAAATCAAATGAAATTCAAACTCAAGCATATGTACAATAACATCTTTTTAATAAATCCCATCACATGTAAACAGAAATGGATGGACTCTTCACATTACAAACTCGAAAAAAATAACAAGTAAAAATCATGGAACAAAACAAGAACTTTAATATTATGTTAAATATTGAATTTAAAATCAATTTAATCGATTTCAAAATAAATTTATAAGAGATTTAAAATTCAATAGACATAAGATAATACCATTTTAACATACTAAATAAATCAAAAAAAAATGGCGAGTAGAAATATAAAATGTGTGTCTATATATCTACTTATCATATTTGAAAGAAAAAATGCACAAGTGATTCTTAATCTTTCAATAAAGTTTTCATTGTGTGGTTTCCAACACTTCAATTGTCTCCAACACCCTGTCTTGTATGAATGAGCGATAAATTCTTGCCAGCTTTGCAAGAAAAAGTAAAGCCAGATCAAAGTCATTACAATGAGAAATGTTTTTGGTGAAGCAACCCAAACAACAACCATGGCCTGATTGAAACCAGGCAGGAATGATGAGTGAATGACTGATATACAAACAACGAGAGAGAGAGAGAATCGAAACAGTCTCAGGCCAGTTGTTAGAACAGGCACATATGTAGTTGAAAATTTCCATTCATAAGACTGTTCACTGTGCAATGAGCATTAATAGCTAAAACCGCTGCAAAGCAGACCCTTTGAAGCAACACTAGATTCACATTAGAGGAAGAAAAGTGAAGTTACTTGGACTTGAATCCATGCGTTATATAACATACTATAACTCTTCTTTAATTATTCTACCATAGAATCGTTGGCAGGTTGTTGTAAGAGTCGATAGCTTGAATGCTTTCTGTAAAAGTTCAGCTGAAGGGAAACAATACTTGAACACTAATTCAGGCTCATCATAGTTTTCCAACATCAAAACAAGAAGTTTCGAATTTGAAAGCAACAGTGAGACCTAGTAATTTATAGAGAGCTTCAGATAACCACAGCCGATGATCAAAAGCTATAATTTCAGCCAAAATGAAATCTGCATGTAACAAAAGTAATCTTACTCCTGTAGAATTTGATTTAAGTTGAATTTACGAAGCTCCATGGATGTTTTCCAGTTGTTTGTGTCTGATGAGAAATTGTGAAATATGTGTTTGAATCATTTTGCAAAGGCTGGAGATTTCTTGTTCTTATAGCAATCCAATCTTTCTTCCGTAATTGTTTCGTCTACCTTGATTGCTAAAGTTCTTTGCAATGGATAATTAATTGAGCAAGTCGAATTCTATTTGTTTGAATGCTACCAATGTTCTAGAAGAAAAATGCCCTCAAAGAACTCGACTCCTCACATGGATATATGCGAGAAACAATGATCCTGCAAGGATTTGTATCCGAGACAGCAGGTGTGAACTTCATTCATCGTCTCATAAGTTGATGATTATTCTGAAACCCCAATAAAATACTCCATAACACATCGACTCTCGAATCTTGATATTAATGTTGGGTACTATTATTAATAAATTTTTTTAAATTTAAAAATTAATTTAAGATATGAGATTTTTTTTTATATTTATAAACGCATTCAACCATTTTTTCAACCTTAATAAAATGCATACATCGAAATTTGAAAACAGTCATATGTTGTTAGGAATTCAAAGATTAATCTACTTTACTTCTTATTTTTTATTTGAAAATCTATAGCAAAAGTAAGGAACCAGATAGAAAAACTTTTATACTAATTAATGCTCCTGAGTATTAGTTGATTAACACTTAATCTGGTTTTATAATTAAGAATTCCGAAGATATTACAAAACATGATGAATTTATGCTTGAAACCCTGAGAATCAGTTCATACAACTAAGTTGTGAGAATCCAGAAACAGATTAAAAGCAACCATTTTCAGAGCTGCTGCAATAGCATTGCAAGAACATGTAATTAGCTTGGAAAATCAAAGATGCCATGATGCAAATATACCAATTAATTAGTAGGTTAAAGTTCATCTTGAAGCAAAAATGAAAACAAAATGTTATATGAACTCTTAATTGACTTCGCATACAAAAATTGTCTGCTGCAATGAGAAGATGCAATGTTTCATGTCTCGTGGGCTTCCGTGGGCTTAGGCTTGAGCATTCTGGTTTTGTTCCCAACAAGTATACTGGTCATTAGTCCAATTAGGCTTAAAAATTTTACTCCTAAATTACAACTAGATTTCCTTGAATAAGGAAAAAATTCGAGAATAATATTTTAATATTTGATTTAATAATTGATATATGATTTTATTTTTTTAATTTTTCAAGCAATATTTAAAGAAACAAAAATAAAAATTTTAGGATTTGATTTAATTCCAAAAAATAATTTAAGATACATAAATAGAATTTTAACACTTGAAATACAAAATTATATAAAAGATCATAATTAAAAATTTTGTACTCGAAACACAAAATTATATAAAAGATAGAATTAGCACTCAAAATAAAAAATTATACTAAAACCAAATTGAATATAATTCTTGAAGTTAAATAAAGTTTGTAAGTTTTTTTTTTACAAATACATGTTTCTTCATTCGTTTTACGGTTTAAAATCTGTTCAGATCGAGAGTGGTTTAGGATTTGAATCTGTCCATATATATGGAGAAAAAGTCAATTACTATTCATTTCAACCAATGGTTGGTAAGTTTATAAGTCTTTTAATCAATCATATTTTTCAATGATTTTAATAATTATTTTTTCAATTTAACTTAACTACTCTCTTTATTTTGGCTCTATGACAACTAATATCTAGATATTTTATAAAGTTCTTAGCTTATTACGTCATAGTAACGTCATTGACCAAGCCATTGTTAAACATAGAAGACATAGTCGTTGCCTAAATACCTAAGTTTTCTTTGTTTACATTATAGAATAAAAAGCCAATTAATTGTATCAATTTTTTATTTTTTGGTACTTCTTCACATACAAATTTATGATATATAGAAGGAAAATTTGTTTCGCCTAGAAAATTGAAAAAATTGTATAGCATATCAAGTTAAGCCGAGCCATAATAAGATATTTGAGTTTAATTGAATTCAGTTTTATTTTTTTAATTCAAACACAATTTGAAATAAAAATCAAATTATTTGAATTTATTTGATTATACTCATTTATCAAATAATAATGAGCGCATTATCACATTTGATTTCAAACTTTATTTTATAAATATTCGAGCTCAAATTTAGATTTTTAACAAAAAATATATAAAGATTAAGAGTAAATTATAATTAATAATTAAAAAATATATATTAAAATAAAAAAATTAAATTCATAAAATTAAGTATAATGATATTTAAATTTAATTTATTCAATAATTCAAATTACTTCAATTTGAACTGAACTCAACAATATCCAAATTGAATTCAAGTTTTATCTTTTATCAAAATTGAATAACTTTGCTAATATAATGAATATCTTATTTACACTGCTAATATTGATGTCATCTAGAGTAAAATTTAATTAAACAAATGAAAAAGAAAAATATCTCAATATAAATTTCTTCAATTTTTACGTCACGCAATCATGGAGCGCGTTTAATAAAATCGCCTTAAAAGAGCGTGAGTGGAATATTTCCTAAAAATATTACTGAATATCTAATCCTCCACGACAAGAATCCAAACATAGTCCAGGCGTGCGGCCAGGGCAAGTACACCGAATATAACAAGTGGCTTCATTCCATTGGTTCCACTCAAGCCCTTTTTCGTCATTTGATTTGCCGATTGGCACTATAAATATAATCGAATGATCCTCCGTTCTCCGTCTCAAAATCAAAAAAAAAAAAAAAAAAAAATCTTCGATCAAGCAAAGCCCTGTTTGGAAATCTACTTTCAAGGTAATTCTATTCTCTGGTTTCTTTCTATTATTTTCGGTTTTCGATTTCGATTTATCGAATTGTTCCATGAATCTTATGAATTTAGGTTGGGGAATTTTTCCCCTTTTCAATTTTAGTTTTTTTTTTTTTAATTTAATATTTGATCTTAAATTTATTTTCTTTTTGAGTTTTTTTTTTTTAAATTTCGGTTCTATTAGATTTAATTATGAATTCGTTATTTATCTTTTGAATCCTTAGGAACTAAGGTTAGGGATTTTCCCTTATCAGTGTTAGGGTTTTCTTATCATTCAATTGAAGATTAAATATTTGTTTCGTTCTCCCTTAATTTGACATGTAGATTTGTATATTTTTTATTTTAAATTTGGATTCTTTGATTTTCTTTGAATTTTTTTGCATAAAATTTAGGGTTTTGACGCTTTTATTTAGAAAATTTTAGGTGAGATTGGGGTTTAATGGATCAAAACGATCTGAATGCTTTTATATCATCAGGAACTGCTATATATTTAGATTTTCATTGAATGGCATTGCCTTTTGCGAGCTTTATTTTAGATTTTGTTCCTTTGTGGAAACATATTGTATTTGTTTTAGTTTATAGTGTGTGTTCTCATTTGGATTTTATTTTGATTCGAAATAGATGCAAATCTTCGTTAAGACCCTCACTGGCAAGACCATCACTTTGGAGGTGGAAAGCTCTGACACCATCGATAATGTCAAGACCAAAATCCAAGACAAGGAAGGGATTCCCCCAGACCAACAGAGGCTTATCTTTGCTGGTAAACAGCTGGAGAATGGTCGCACCCTGGCCGATTACAACATCCAAAAGGAGTCCACCCTCCATTTGGTGCTCCGTCTTCGTGGGGGAATGCAAATCTTTGTCAAAACTTTGACCGGAAAGACCATCACTTTGGAGGTGGAAAGTTCTGACACCATTGATAATGTCAAGACCAAAATCCAAGACAAGGAAGGGATTCCCCCAGACCAACAGAGGCTTATCTTTGCTGGTAAACAGCTGGAGGATGGTCGTACCTTGGCTGATTACAACATCCAAAAGGAGTCCACCCTCCATTTGGTGCTCCGCCTTCGTGGGGGAATGCAAATCTTTGTCAAGACTTTGACCGGAAAGACCATTACATTGGAGGTGGAGAGTTCGGATACCATTGATAACGTTAAGACGAAGATCCAGGACAAAGAAGGTATTCCCCCAGACCAGCAGAGGTTGATCTTTGCTGGTAAGCAGCTGGAGGATGGCCGCACCCTGGCTGACTACAACATTCAAAAGGAGTCCACACTCCACTTGGTGCTCCGCCTTCGAGGAGGAATGCAAATCTTTGTCAAGACCTTGACAGGAAAGACAATTACATTGGAGGTAGAGAGTTCGGATACCATCGATAATGTTAAGACAAAAATCCAGGACAAAGAAGGTATACCCCCAGACCAGCAGAGGTTGATCTTTGCTGGTAAGCAACTTGAGGATGGCCGCACCCTGGCTGACTACAACATCCAAAAGGAGTCCACACTCCACTTGGTGCTCCGCCTTCGAGGAGGAATGCAAATCTTTGTCAAGACCTTGACCGGAAAGACTATTACATTGGAGGTAGAGAGTTCGGATACCATCGATAATGTTAAGACAAAAATCCAGGACAAAGAAGGTATACCCCCAGACCAGCAGAGGTTGATCTTTGCTGGTAAGCAACTTGAGGATGGCCGCACCCTGGCTGACTACAACATCCAAAAGGAGTCCACACTCCACTTGGTGCTCCGCCTTCGAGGAGGAATGCAAATCTTTGTCAAGACCTTGACCGGAAAGACTATTACATTGGAGGTAGAGAGTTCGGATACCATCGATAATGTTAAGACAAAAATCCAGGACAAAGAAGGTATACCCCCAGACCAGCAGAGGTTGATCTTTGCTGGTAAGCAACTTGAGGATGGCCGCACCCTGGCTGACTACAACATCCAAAAGGAGTCCACACTCCACTTGGTGCTCCGCCTTCGAGGAGGAATGCAAATCTTTGTCAAGACCTTGACCGGAAAGACTATTACATTGGAGGTAGAGAGTTCGGATACCATCGATAATGTTAAGACAAAAATCCAGGACAAAGAAGGTATACCCCCAGACCAGCAGAGGTTGATCTTTGCTGGTAAGCAACTTGAGGATGGCCGCACCCTGGCTGACTACAACATCCAAAAGGAGTCCACACTCCACTTGGTGCTCCGCCTTCGAGGAGGAATGCAAATCTTTGTCAAGACCTTGACTGGAAAGACTATTACATTGGAGGTAGAGAGTTCTGACACCATTGACAATGTTAAGGCTAAAATTCAGGACAAAGAAGGTATTCCTCCAGACCAGCAAAGGTTGATCTTTGCTGGCAAGCAGCTCGAAGATGGCAGGACTCTTGCTGACTATAACATCCAGAAGGAGTCTACCTTGCACTTGGTGCTCCGACTTCGTGGTGGTATGCAGATTTTCGTGAAGACACTTACTGGAAAGACCATCACCTTGGAAGTTGAGAGCTCTGACACTATCGACAATGTCAAGACCAAAATTCAAGACAAGGAGGGTATCCCTCCGGACCAGCAAAGGCTAATTTTTGCTGGTAAGCAGCTTGAGGATGGGAGGACCCTTGCAGACTACAATATTCAAAAGGAATCAACCCTCCACTTGGTGCTTCGCCTTCGTGGTGGGATGCAAATTTTTGTGAAGACCTTGACAGGAAAGACCATCACTCTGGAAGTTGAAAGCTCAGACACCATTGATAATGTTAAGACCAAGATCCAGGATAAGGAAGGAATTCCCCCGGACCAGCAGAGGCTGATCTTTGCAGGGAAGCAACTTGAAGATGGGAGGACCCTGGCAGATTACAACATCCAGAAGGAATCAACTTTGCATCTGGTCCTCCGCCTTCGTGGTGGTTTCTAAGTGAGGGTTTTTTAAGTGTGATTTGTGTCAGAGTCTGGAGTAGACCGCTTTAAGTCTGAACTCTGAATGCTTTTTTTTTTTTTTTTTTTCATGTTTCTGGTTGTCTGCTTGTGTAGACCTCTGCCGCTGTGCAGTTGCTTATAAGAAAATAATTTCTTAGAAACTATTTCTACCTTTTGCTTAAGGTTTGCTGGATGATGTTACTTTGTCATTGAATAAATTTAGATTTTCATACAAATTTCCAATTTCTTGTGCTTGTTTGAATCCCTTGAAGCGTGATGTCTTTGATAATTTCGGGTGGTTAATGATTTTAGATTATATTTAAGAAATCTCTATTTTTATCATTCGGTATTAATGAGTTCTTCCGGGAAAACTATTTAGTTACTTTCTGATGGAAGATGAAATGAATTGATCATTTTGCTACAAATGTCCTGGTTGCATTTAAGTGTTTATGACTTACCCTGCAGGCTCCAGTAGAAAGTTGTCATTATGACACAGTTCTTGAATTTGAACAGTTTACAGAACTTCAATTTTGCTTCAATGGGTTTACTATATTCCTTCCCTTTGTTATTATCAATGTTTTGTATATTGGGGTGTCGATGTTCTCATGAATTTTTATTCTAGACCTTTCTTGAAATTGATCCTTTACTAAACAATGGATTCTAGAGAGTTGTTAAGCTAATAACACTTTTTTTTTTTTATACAAATTTACAGTAAGTTTTTTTGATAAAGTTAAAAGGAAAAATAAATATTCAATATTAAGATTCAAAATTTAATTTTATAACTCTTTTAAATTTTAATCAATACTCAGTCAATATAAACCAACTATATAATAATTAAAATTCTATCTTTAACAACCTCAAATATTTAAAAAAAAACATAATTCAAATTTGACTAATAATAAAAAATTTAAATGAAATAGATAGGTTGTTTGAATAATTTTAAATAATAATTTTTAATTATTAAATAGATATCAAAGACAAATTGATGATTACTTATTAAATAATAATTAAAAATTTTAGCACAATTATTCCTCTCCTCTTTCCAGAGAAAAGCCAAAACTGGCAGCGCCGTGGCGTGGTTTAGATTCTTTAGAAGACGTAATGAATGGCATTGGCAAATGGCAATTCGGCATATACTTTTCCTTAATGTGAAACCGACATTAGCGTGCAATCCAGGTCACCCCAAACTGTACTTAATACGTGGCTTCATCTTATTCGCTCGTTTTTTGCCTTCTTTTTCTTAATTAAGTCGGCATTCGGCAATCTTCCATTATAAATCGATATCTTCTCCCCCAAATTCCTCATCAGTATCCCCAATCTATCTCTTCTTTCGATATATCTCTCTCGCTTCGGTATCTGTTGTTCCAAATCTCTCTCTAAAGGTAATTTCTTGTTTTCAATTTCTTATCCTATTTTTTGGATTTGATTTCTTTATTTTTGAATTTTGTAGACTTTTTTGGATTCAGTTAGGGTTTTGGTTCTTGTCGATTTGTTCAATTCGATCGATCTTGATAAAACTATTGCATATTTATGTTTATACAAGTCTTATGTCTTCTGAATTCAAGATCAGAAATTGATTGTAATTTTTATTTGTTTTTAATAATACCTCGCTTATTTTAGGGTTTCGTGGTCTATTGCTGATCCATCGTTTACAAATTTATTATTATTGAATATGATATTTTGCTTTGGATTGTGGTGTGGTTGGGTATTTTCTTATTTTGTTGGTTGATTTTAGGGTCTGATTTGTTGGTGCATCGATGTTAGGTGATTTAATTGGCCTAAGTTGAAGGTTATTTCATGTTATTTGATCCGTTCATAGTATGGAACAATAATGTTTATTTTGATTCTGATTGTTTGATGTATTAATGAATTAGTATGAAATTGGTGTTATTGTTGATAAAATACACGACAAGATGTTATAGTTTCTGTTAACTGTTTGATATAGGTTATGGGGTTAGGGTATTATTTATGCCAAATTAAATCTTTGAGTAATTCTGCTTACTTTTGGAAGAAGAAGGTTTTAATTGTACTTATGCATATTGATTGTTGGAATTTATGAATTAATTCAGAGCTTCTTGTTGACAACAGATGCAGATCTTTGTCAAAACTCTTACAGGAAAGACTATCACCCTCGAGGTGGAAAGCTCTGACACCATTGATAATGTCAAAGCTAAGATCCAAGACAAGGAAGGGATCCCACCAGACCAGCAGAGGCTCATCTTTGCTGGTAAACAACTTGAGGATGGCCGCACCCTTGCTGACTACAACATCCAGAAGGAGTCTACCCTTCATCTGGTTCTTCGACTGAGGGGTGGCATGCAAATATTTGTGAAAACTCTTACTGGAAAAACCATCACCCTTGAGGTGGAAAGCTCTGACACCATCGATAATGTCAAGGCCAAGATCCAGGACAAGGAGGGTATCCCTCCAGACCAACAGAGGCTCATCTTTGCCGGTAAACAACTCGAGGATGGCCGCACCCTTGCTGACTACAACATCCAGAAGGAGTCTACCCTCCACCTTGTCCTTCGTTTAAGGGGTGGCATGCAAATATTTGTGAAAACTCTTACTGGAAAAACCATCACCCTTGAGGTGGAAAGCTCTGACACCATTGATAATGTCAAGGCCAAGATCCAGGACAAGGAGGGTATTCCTCCAGACCAACAGAGGCTCATCTTTGCTGGTAAACAGCTTGAGGATGGCCGCACCCTTGCTGACTACAACATACAGAAGGAGTCTACTCTCCACCTTGTACTTCGTCTCAGGGGTGGCATGCAGATCTTTGTGAAAACACTTACCGGGAAAACAATCACCCTTGAGGTGGAAAGCTCTGACACCATAGATAATGTCAAGACCAAGATTCAGGATAAGGAGGGTATCCCTCCGGACCAACAGAGGCTCATATTTGCTGGTAAACAACTTGAGGATGGCCGCACCCTTGCTGACTACAACATTCAGAAGGAGTCTACCCTTCACCTTGTCCTTCGTCTCAGGGGTGGCATGCAGATCTTTGTAAAAACCCTCACTGGAAAGACAATCACTTTGGAGGTGGAGAGTTCGGACACAATCGATAATGTCAAGGCCAAGATTCAGGACAAGGAGGGCATCCCACCAGATCAGCAGAGGTTAATTTTTGCTGGGAAACAGCTTGAAGATGGCAGAACCCTTGCAGACTATAACATTCAGAAGGAATCAACCCTTCATCTGGTCTTACGTCTCCGTGGTGGTATGCAAATTTTTGTGAAGACTCTCACAGGAAAGACTATTACCTTGGAAGTCGAGAGTTCTGATACTATTGACAATGTGAAGGCTAAGATCCAGGATAAAGAAGGGATTCCACCCGATCAACAGAGGCTGATTTTTGCTGGCAAACAGCTTGAGGATGGGAGGACACTTGCAGATTACAATATCCAGAAGGAGTCAACCCTGCACTTGGTGCTGCGTCTGCGTGGTGGGATGCAGATTTTTGTGAAAACTTTGACTGGTAAAACCATTACTTTGGAGGTGGAGAGCTCGGACACAATTGACAATGTTAAGACAAAGATCCAAGATAAGGAGGGCATCCCACCAGACCAACAGAGGCTGATTTTTGCTGGAAAACAGCTTGAAGACGGGAGAACACTTGCAGACTATAACATCCAAAAGGAGTCAACCCTGCATTTGGTTTTGCGCCTTAGAGGAGGGATGCAGATATTTGTCAAGACCTTGACTGGGAAAACCATCACCCTGGAGGTTGAGAGCTCAGACACGATTGACAATGTGAAAACAAAGATTCAGGACAAGGAGGGGATTCCTCCGGACCAGCAGAGGTTGATCTTTGCTGGGAAGCAGTTGGAGGATGGTCGTACTCTGGCTGACTACAATATCCAGAAGGAGTCCACTCTGCATCTTGTCCTTCGCCTCCGTGGTGGTTTCTGAGTTGGATTCTATCTAGTACCGCCTGTTGTGTCTGGTTGTTTTCGAATAATTTCCTCCATGTACTTGTTTGTGTGTTGCTGTTAAAGTGGCAAAACCCTCTATTAGTTTGAGGACTTTGAAGATCTTTGTGGTTTATATTAATGGTAATGATGTATTGTGGTACTGAAATGGTTAAAACATCTTAATTATGTTATTCTGTTAAGTCTTGTTGGAATTATGGATCATTTACGTTAACGAAGTTATAAACAGCTAAGCATCAAGCACTCGTTTCTTTAAAGAATGAATCATTGTAGATTAGAATTTGGACTATTTAGTAGTGATAAAAGGCAGAGGCCAGGCTAGTGTGCTGGGGTGGTGCGCATGTAAGAAACGTGGACGATGAGACGTAGAGGCAGGTTTTGACAGTTTGATGGGGTGACAAAATGGCTAGTTTGAACCTGTTTTTTATGCTTACACGTATTCTTCCATGCAAATCTACGCATAAACTGCATTTTGTATTGTAATGAATTGGTTTAGATTCCTTTTAGTTGAGATGTCTCTAGTCGGTTGTGGCCTCGATGATCGCAAATTTGCCTTGGTAGTTGCTCTTCGAACCCAACTTCTTAACAGCTTTTTTCTTTCCTTCGAAACTTCAGTTTCACTATAACTAATCTACATGAATGTCTCTGTACCATTAATTTGTCAATTTCATTTCTTGGTTATAAACTGCAATCTATGTCATGGGAATATCGCACAGCCCCAAGGTTATTACCCCACACTTGAAAGGCAACTCTGTAGCTGACCGGCATCTTTTTCAACCTTCAACTCTCCCTTCTGCTGCCTCAGTTTTCTGCCTTGTAATTATGGCTTGGCCTCTGCGCATAACAGGTTTTGGAAGTTATTATTTAAGGCCTAAAGAAAGCTATGTAAAAGAATCAACATTTTGATACCTGAAGATGTGAATCAGGGTATTCAAGTATCAGTTAACTGGTCCAATACCTTTATATATTCCTATATCTTTCGTACATTCAATAAGGAAATTGTTAATTTGTATGCAAAGGACACAGTGCTGGTAAGCCTTACTAGATTAGCTCCTATTTCTAGCCATAATTTTCTTTGAACACTGATAATACTAATCCAAGCAACAACATTCGATATATCTGTACACTCACTTTCAGGTTTTCCTGAACATGCCTAGGCAATGGAGATTAGATTAATTTCCATTTCTGAATCTGTACTGGTAGTCTGAACCATGCATAATTTCATCATAACCATTAGAAACTTGAATTAAGCAAAGATACTGATGATAATGTACTTAGCAAAGTGCACACGATGATGTGCTTTATTCTGATTAAGATTTTTAGTCACCGAAAACTCCAGCTACAATGCCAGAGTTATGGCGAGGCATTACATTTATTGTTCAGCATTTGGGCTCTGATCATGTTTCTAGAGCCAACTGCGAGAATGCTTGTCACAGCTACTAGGTTTCATGTCACATTTGGACATGATTTTGTCAACCATCTGAGACATCTCTTGCATCTTTTCTCTCCCCATTTCTCCTTCTTGCATTTGTTGTTGCATTGCTTGCTTTAGACCAGGGCAACGGCACTGCCTATCCAGCTTCTCTAGCTGCTCGCAACAGGAGTCAAGGTGCTTGCTACCGGAGGGGTTGTCAGAGCTGCTGCCGCACTCTTCCTCCATGTATTTCTGGCAGTGGTTGAGGTTGTCTTGCTTCTTTATCTGCTGTCTACACCTGCTTTCTTGTCGCCCCTTACTGTTGTCACAGCTACGAGGTTTCATGTCACATTTGGACATGATTTTGTCAACCATCTGAGACATCTCTTGCATCTCTTGTCTCCCCATTTCTCCTTGTTGCATTTGTTGCTGCATTGCTTGCTCCAGACCAGGGCATCGACACTGCCAATCCAGCTTCTCTAGCTGCTCGCAACAGGAGTCAAGGTGCTTGCTGGAGTGACTCTTGCAGTTACCGCACTTTTCTTCCATGTATTTCTGGCAATGCTCGAGATAGTTTTGCTCCTTTATCTGCTGTCTACAGCTTCTCTCTTGTTGCCCCCAAGGGTTTTCCTCGCTGTCGAAGGTGACAGTTCTGATCGAGGCATTGGCAAGGAAGAGAAAGAGGGCGAGGGTGACTAGGTGAACTGCCAGCTTTGCCATGGTTGATATACAGATAGCTAGCAGAGAAGGGTTTGGTTATGGCTTTGATGGTGAGAAATGGAATGGCGAGTGGCGGTATTTATAGGAGAGTTAGGCCATTGCATGTCGAATACGTGTAATGTCGGAAAGTAACACGTATTTTAGATTTTGCATGCAAATTGACAGAAGTAACTTTGTTTGGTTATGAAACTACCTTGCTGGAATCTATAATTCAGGCTCTGATTTCTTGATTTTCACCAAATTAGTTTGTATTTTGCAGTTTGCATCAAATCTGCTCATAATTAGCGTGAGATCAGCTGATGAAAATGGTACCTGATTGACACCTGCACAAAGATTTCATGTCTGAACTGTCCTTTCTTCTGCTGCTGTCTCAGCTATCTGCCTTGTGGATCGACACCTGCATTCTCATTCTAGCTGTAGTGAGCATCGAGTCTCAGGGGATTTCTTCAGGTTCTTGATAATTTTCTTACTATGGCAGCTATATTTGTTAATCCTATAGACATTTTTCTTCAACTATGACTGTTGTGATGAGCTTTTAGAACATTATCTGATACATTTCTTGCATCTCTTCTTTCCCCAACTCTACTTCCATCTATTGCTTCACTGCCATTTTTAGACCAGCATTGTCATTTTTAAAATTTATCATACAATGTTAAAATATATATTAAAAAATTTAATTAAAATTACTAAATATTAAAATATTTAAACGTAATTTAAATAATTATCAAATCCGACTTTTAGATTTCTTATTGCTGTATATGTTTGTAATCTAATCTATCTCCGTACAGTCAATTCTACCATTCCAGTCCCTTACTTACCCCACCCGTTCTTAAGAAACATTCAAACTCAACTTAATCATCGTACACGTGTCCATCAAAATATCATCAGCTAAAAGAGTTGAGTACAGACCACTCGCTTTCTGCACCCGATCAAAACCAAAAGTCCAAATTAAAAAAATATATAAATTATCTTTTTCTAGATCTTTTGCTTATATATTTTCTGTCCCCAAGACCGTCAACTCACTGACCGAGAGAAAGCTCAGCCTTCGATCATCAATTTTAGGGTTTCTTTATTTCATAATCAATTCTTGATCATCCCAAACCCTAGTCTTCAGATCAGGTACGTTTAACCGCTTATTCAATTTTTATTTTATCAAAAAATTGTGATTGGCTATTTGATTGTATAAATTATCTTTGATTTTTTTTTTTTTGGATAGAGTTTTAGGGTTTTATTGTGTTAAGTTTCTCATCACGTTGAATTATGGTTTTAACTGAATGATAAAGATTTCTGGCTCTTTTTTTAATCATTATTACTACTCCTGTTGTTAGATTTTGGGTATAATTCTATTAAGCAAAATATATATTTTCTTCATGAAATATAGAATCTTTCACTCTTTTTGCTCCATTTCCCCCCTTAATTTAAAATTAAATCTTCATTATTTGATAATATCTAGCTTTGGTACCCTTGGATTCCTTTTAGGGTAAATTAGCTGATACCCTCCTTAGATTTGATCAATATAATGAGTGTACCTTTTGCAAAAACCCCAATATGGGTTCATGGTTAGGCTTAAAAGTGCAGAAATCTATGTATGGTTCTATGGTATTTTATTTTTGTTTAATTTTTGGATTGACCAAGCAATTCTAAATTTTTGTTTTCAGGAATGCTTGTTTGTGCTTGGATTTTTTTTTTTTTTCTGTTACCGGTGTAGTAAAATGCTTGTTCGAGATATGTGTAGAAAGAACAAGCTTATTTGATCTAGTAAAATGAAATAACTGATGAAAATTTGGCCTTGCAATATAGGTCTTGGTGTTCTAGTTGTTCGGCTCTTTCAATCAGCGAAGTTTCATGTCTGATCTTGACATCCAGATTCCTACTGCTTTTGGTAATCATTTTCCCTCATATTGATCTCAACCCCTTATATTGAATTGTCTTGTTCTTGGAAAATCTAACTTGCATGCTATGCTGCGTTGCTAGATCCGTTTGCTGATGCAAATGCTGAAGACTCTGGGGCTGGTGCCAAGGAGTATGTGCACATTCGTATTCAGCAGCGTAATGGTAGGAAAAGCCTGACTACTGTCCAAGGATTGAAGAAAGAATTCAGCTATAACAAAATTCTCAAGGACCTCAAGAAGGAGTTTTGTTGCAATGGCACTGTTGTCGAGGACCCTGAGTTAGGGCAGGTGTGTGGCTAACCTCCTAAGAAATCGACCTTCCAATTCTGCCTTTGTTCTCCAATGTGAAGTTTATTATATACTTGGTTCATGTGTAGGTTATTCAACTTCAAGGCGATCAGAGGAAGAATGTCTCCACTTTCCTTGTTCAGGTATTGCCATTACCCTTTGGTTTAGATATTCTTAAAACCGGCTAGAAGATTCAATGTAGCCACTTTCAGGCATGTTTTTCAAGTTCTTAATTACCATTCCCATTTGTTCTTTGATCAGGCTGGCATTGTGAAGAAGGATAACATCAAAATCCATGGTTTTTAAGCTCCTACTTGAAAAATCTCTCGGAGTCCGCAACTGAAGTTCCTACCTGATGAACTATTAGTTATATGTGTGCCGCAATATTATCTCTATGTTGGTTTGGTACTGATATATATGTCCTGTCCTGTGTTTCTTGTGCTTTCAACTCTTGAACTGTGTGATGTTGAATGACAATGGAAAGTATTGTTGTTTCTCTTTCTCATATGGTTTTTGCTACCATCATCTGAAGTTAAAACAGTTTGACCGGGTATACCCTTTTACATTTATTTGGATAGTTGTCAGAATCTTAAGATGGAATTAGCATCACAATATGTGGTATGGGATGATGTTTAGTGTTTAGTATATTGATACGAATTTAGATATAAATTTTGTATTTTATATAATTGGATAAATATGAAAAATATATACAAATTGTCATGTCAGATCTGCAGTCAGGCTTTAGTAAATCTATATAATCAATTCTTGATGCTACCTAACCCTGGCTGTCTTTGTTGGTTTGTGACAAAATAAGTAAACTCAAGTTTGAATCAAAATATGAAGCCATATGATTAATAATTTTATTGTTTTTGAGCCAAAAGTTGAGTTTGTGGAGGAGATGAGCCTAGCAGAGGAAATCACTGTTGCCTGATTCAATTGTATGCACCGAGGAAAAGTACAGCAATTGCATATAATGAAAAGGGTTATTATTTAATATATTATAAATCAAAATTTGAATTATTATTTAATATATTATAAATTGAAATTTTTGTTTACGGATTTATATGTTAAAGGGTACAGGGTTATTTTGTATTTAATTTATGATTATTGTTTATTTTTGTTGAAAAACGGTTAAATTAAATTTCATTAAATTTAATTTGATTTTAAATTATAAAATTTTGAATGAAACATTCAAATTGTATTGCATCATTTTAATTTGATTACATCTTAAATATAAATAAATATAAATATTAATAGCATATATTTGCGTTTTAAAATTCCCACCTTATATTTGTAATATCATAAACCTTATATAGAATGACGAAACTTGTTGGATTCATTCTGAGATTGCAACGTCGTCGTTTAAACCCTAATCTTGAGAAGTTTACAATTTCTTGCTTTCCGGACGGCTCTATTCCTAGGTTAAAGTTTTAAAGCGTTCGAATTTAACTATCGTATCAAAATTTATTTCAGACTTAGTAAAATAATTTTGAAAATAAGATTCGATTTATAATTAATTCGATTAATTAATAAGATTAATTAAAATATAAAAAATTTAAGATATATAAATTTTAAAATAATTTAAATTTAGATGAATGTTTTAAATTTAATATTATTAAGGTTTTTAATTTAATATTTTAATATTTTATTAAATAATATTATTTAATTTATTTTAAAAAATAAATTAATAATTTTAATTTTAATTAGTTAATCAGATTAATTGAATTTAATTTGATTAGATTAATTTTGAAATTAAAAATTTTTATTTAATTAACCAAATATAAATTAATTAATTTAATTAAATCCAATTTTAATTAATTTGGTTTAAAATTATATATATAAAAAAAGCACTTTATATCTGCTTTGATTCTCTCCTTTCTCCTCATCGAAGCCACCACCTCACGTTCTGCCCCATAAATCGCTACGTGTCCTTTTCCATCATCACAAGCTTTTCCTAGCGAGTACAATCTTATACTCATACTCTGACAAGTATAATAATTTCCATTAGGTCAAGTTGCGGACAACCTCCGAAAAAAAAAAAAAGTAATAATAATAAATTATTTTCTGGACCTTTCCTTTTTAATTTCCTCTCCACAACGAAGAGAAACGCCTCTCAGACTTTATCCGATTTTTAGGGTTTTCTTCTTATTATCTTTTTTGATAATCCGAATTTCAATTCTCTGACAAAGCCCTAAAATTCTCGGATCAGGTAATTTCTCACCTGCAACTTCTTCAATTTTTTCTTTAGATTTTATTTTTAAATTTTTTTGGGTTAAAGATCAAATTTTTATCGGCCGTGGATTGATCTAAGGCTTTTCTGATCATGGGTTCTATCTATATGATCAAGATTTCTTTTTTTTTTTTGTTTTTTATTTAATTTGTATGTCAATTGGTTATGTTTACTTCAGATTAATGATCTTTTTTGCCTGAGGAAAAGGAGCAAAATCTATGGTTCAAGGTTACTATTTTTCGCCAGGAATTTTGTTGTTCATTGTTGTATGTAATTAGATTAGATTGACAATTTTTAATCGAAAATTGTGATTCTTTAGTCTTTACATTTTTTTTTCTGAACTTGATTTTACAAGGTGATTAGATTAATCGTAATGATTTTTGGAATGAAATTCTTTCTATTTCTTGAAGATTTGGTTTCCTAACGTATAAATTAAAATTTTTGAAATAAAATCTTGTTTTTCTTTACCTATTTTTGGTATCATTGAGAAAGTCCAAGAGCAAATATTGGGTTATTGACTTATTGCATACAATGCAAGTTTGAATCTTGTTATGGTTGTTTGCTTTTGGTTTAGCCTATGGTTTGATTTTACAATGATCAGATGCTTTTTTTTTTTTCTTTTTCGAGGACCGTATGGCATTTGTTTGTTCTGTTTAACTTGTTTGTTGAAGCGAATGAGATGCCTACTTTGGTTAATTTGGCATATATTGTCATATAAAGTTGAATCTGATGTGCGTATTGCTTTGCAACTTTAGGTCTGAGCTTGTGGTTGTTAGGCCTCTTTGATCAACTAAGTTTCATGTCTGATCTCGACATTCCTACTGCCTTTGGTATGCTTGGATCGTAACTTCCTGTGTTTCACTATTTATCGTTGTTATTGATCTACCTGTTGTCGTTAATATGCATTTAGCTTGTCTTTTATATTTGTTGTTCTAGATCCCTTTGCTGATGCAAATGCTGAAGACTCGGGTGCCGGTGGAAAGGAGTATGTACACATTCGTATTCAGCAGCGAAATGGTAGGAAAAGCCTGACAACTGTCCAGGGGTTGAAGAAAGAATTCAGCTACAACAAGATACTCAAAGACCTCAAGAAGGAGTTTTGCTGCAATGGCACTGTGGTCCAGGACCCTGAATTAGGGCAGGTGTGTTTATACCCTTAAGAGGTTGTTAACCTTGTATCTGTTATCGTTGCCTGATGGCTAAGCTTGTTCTGTGTCTGTATTCAGGTTATTCAACTTCAAGGTGACCAGCGCAAGAATGTTTCCACCTTCCTCGTTCAGGTAATTGTTATTGCTTTTCGGAATATTTGGATGTCTTAGGCGACATGAAAGCTAAAGTGCATCTGATGAAGTGTGATGTTCAAGTTCCTAAACTTCATTATCTTTTGACCAGGCTGGCATTGTGAAGAAGGAAAACATCAAGATCCATGGTTTCTAAGTTTGCAGCTGCGTAAAAGTATTCTGCTGATTCACGTGCCTTGTGCCGAAGCAGGAAATACCACCTGATTAGGACATATCTATGCTGTTATATCATTTCTCTGTTGGTTTGATAACAACTTATGCATCTGGATTATGTACTGTTGGATGATTATGAAATCTATGGAAGTTTGTTTCTATCATTCAAAGTTATCTCAAACTGGTCTTTTACTCATCAGATTATCTTCTGCATTGAGTTTGGGTTAATTTCCATTACATCTTCTGAAGAAAAGCTCAAAATCACTTAACTGAAGGAATGGCAGCCAGGAATAATTATATTCTTATTTGCAGGATTATTTTCCATTGAAGTGACACGAGCATTGTCTGCTATGCTAGTGTTATATTCTAACGAATAAAGTAGAATAAAAAGAAGGCATATTTTATCCTTTTCTTGTGTAACCTCCAACCACAGGATTCTCTACTTGGTATAACCATTATAAAAAATTTTAAAAATTATATTTAAAATTTAAAAACTTTTAACATTAAATTTTCATAATTTATATCACATGAACACAAAATTTATTGTAGGATACAAAAGAGAACGTGGGATTAGAGCCCATGGATTGGCTGAAACCGAATGCACCAAACAGACCAATTCTAGTCCCTTCAAAAGCTACCCTTTCAACTCCTATATATTGCCACCGTCTTCCCTTGTTTCTGCAAGCTTCGGATTAACCTAACAAAAACATGGAAACATGCAAACTGTGTTGCAGGACACTGTTTGCTCTATAAGCATCGCCATTCTGCACTTGTGAAAACATTGAAACGATTCTAAAATTCCAACAGAAACATGAAGTCATTAGCATTTAAAATATTGCTTAAGAATTTTAATACACCTAATCTTCATTAGGTCCAGAGTTGACCAGACAGATATTTCTACTACTCCTTTTCTTGGTAAACACGGTGTAGGGCTCACAATTATAAACATAACATTACGACACAAAATAAAAACGATATGAATAAAATATACGTAGATGATAGGTTAAAATTTGATAAAAAAGTTTTACATTAATATCAAAAGTAAAAAAAAAAATTATATTTGAAATGTTAATATAAATTTTAACATAAAATTTTCATATTTTATACGGCAAGTATACTAATTATATTCACAAATTGTCATGTTTCACGTGTTTTTTTTTTTTTTTTTGTTAGTTATGTTGTTTTCAGCAAATTTATGAATCAGAAAGAATCATTTGCAGACAATAGAACAAATTCTCCCAGCAATAATCCATAAAAACATTGGGTTTTTATCATGTTTCACATAGTGGGTTTTTTTTTTTGGGTTCTGTTTTTCCTCTGTTTTAAACAAATTTATCAATCAGAAAGTATCTTTTTTCATATATCATATTCCTGTTTTTCCTCTGCTTGCAATTAAGAAGGTTGAGCAAGGCAAGATCATAACAAATTCTTCTAGCAAGAAAACATTGGGTTTGAACATGAACTTCAATGTAACATTCATTAAACATGAATGGAGTTGCAGTTGTGAGAAACATGGATCTTTAAATTTGATTTGTCACAAAACAAATAGTCATTACAATTCCACAACAAGAATCTAAAACCATTCATCTGTTTCAAAAAAACCAGTTTCTGTCATTTCAAATCAGTTAATTAGCCATTTACAGAACTCATTTGACATATTTCATCAACCACACACTAAAAATAGAAAAAAATGGAAACTTCTTTCACTGCGAGAAATGAAACACCTTTATTTTTCCATGTCCGAACCAGTCGCAAAAACTAGAGGAAGAGAATTTAGCTGGACTCAATCTTCCATTTTCTTCTCCCATATAACCCTTTCATCTCTAAACTTCAATGGGTTTCACTCAGAACTCCTTCCGCTCCCTTCATTGCCGCGTCGTAGCCACGCGGCAAACCCCCTCTGTTTTCCTCTGCCTCCGCCTCCGATCATCATCAACCAACAAAAATAAAGAAGAAAAAAGAAAACAGCAAAAAGAATATAGAAGAAAATAACAAAAGCAAGGCATGAAAATGCCTTGGATGAAGCTCTTATATCTTGCATTTCTTATTCCTTTAAGATTTCAGCTCTGTTATGGCGGTCCTGCGGATGATTATAATGATGAAGAGCCGGCTGCATCACCGCCACCAGCCCAAGACAATTGTAATGGTGTATTCTTGAGCTACGCCTTCACGTCAAGGACTAGAGAATATCCCCATGTCAAGAACGTTACAGCTCAATCCTGGGCGTTTAAATCCATAGCCACCATAGTCAATTCTGGGACGGAAGAGGTAAAAGGATGGAAGATGTTTGTAGGGTTTCAACATAGAGAGATATTGGTGTCGGCAACGAATGCGGTCGTTGTAGACGGTAGTGGGGACTTTCCGGTGGCGGTTGGGAATGGAACAACCTTAGCAGGGTACCCCACGACGGACCTCAAGACCGCCATTGATACAGCTGGGGATTTTAACCAGATTGCGGTGCAGGTTGAGTTCACTGGTACGATGTTCGGGATGAACGACAAAGCGATTCCGTTGCCGAAGTCGATTAAGCTGGCTAACGATGGCTGGAACTGCCCTAAGCCTACTAAATATAGTAAGTTTTTCTTGTTTGACGTTCTGTTTTCTTGCATGGTATTGCATGGCGACATAATGAGCAGACTAGCCGAGTCAAATGATTCGAAAATTTAAAAATTTAAAATTTAAAGTTATTTTTGAAATTTGGGTTTGATAATATTCGAACTGCTCACAGCTCCATAGGATGGATTTAATTTGTAAAATTTTATTCATATAATATATTATAAAAATAAAATGATAAATTAATAATAAAATATTAAAAACTTATATTAAAAACTTGATTAAGTTCGAGAGCAGAGTATTAAAATATTTGAATTTGACTCGACTTATTATTCAAGTAAATCAAAGTCGGTTTAAAAATAAACAATTTAAATTTAAATAATCATCAAATTAAATTCAAATAATTTATAAATAATTTGACTTCTTTAAATCCTTAATATTAAATGACCATGAAAAAATTTAAAGTAAAATTGTGTTTGATCTCTTAATTAATTAATTAATTAATTAATTTATTTTCTGCCTTCTGATGGATTCTTTGGATTTTCTTCTTTGATTTTACAGAAACATATATGGAAGTATGTTGCAAAAAGAACCCGAAATTCAAGGCCAAGCCTCCCAAAGGCAAGTACTTGCCTAGGCAATATGGAGACCTCAACTTCATGTATGATGTTCTTCAATCTTATGAAGGTAGCTATAACGCCCAAGTAACCATGGACAACAACAGCCCTTTAGGCCGCCTTGATCATTGGAACTTAACTTGGGAATGGATGAGAGGAGAGTTCATTTACTCCATGAGAGGAGCTTACACTCACAAAATCGATTACTCTGATTGCATATATGGCTTAGCGGGCCAATACCTCAAGGACTTGGATTTCAGTCAGGTCATGAATTGTGAAAAAAAGCCTGTAATTGCTGATTTGCCTGCTGATAGAGCAAATGATACCAAGGTTGGTAAGATTCCTTATTGTTGTAGAAATGGAACTCTCTTGCCACCATTGATGGATGAAAGCAAAGCAAGGTCGATTTTCCAATTAAGGGTCTATAAATTGCCTCCTGACACACCCAAAACTGCTTTGTATCCACCTCAAAGATGGAATATTACTGGGGTACTGAATCCTCACTACAAGTGTGGGACTCCAATTAGAGTGGATCCAACAGAATTTCCTGATCCAAGTGGGCTCCAGGCTACCACAAGTGCTATTGCAAGTTGGCAAGTTGTCTGCAACATTACCAAGCCAGAGAAAAAGAAAACCAAATGCTGTGTTTCCTTCTCAGCTTTCTACAATGATTCTGCCATTCCATGCAGCACCTGTGCTTGTGGCTGTGGTAATATTGATACTGATACTTGCAATCCCACTGGGCGTGCAATGCTTCTTCCAGCTGATGCTCTTCTTGTTCCTTTCCAGAACAGGACAGCTAAAGCTAAAGCATTTGCCCATCTCAAGCACAGGAGGGTTCCCAAAAAGCTTCCTTGCCCTGACAACTGTGGAGTTAGTATAAATTGGCATCTTAATTCTGATTACAAGAGTGGATGGACAGCTCGGATCACCCTGTTTAACTGGGGAGAAACTCCATTTGAGGATTGGTTCACTGCTGTTGAATTGAAAAAGGCTTTCCCAGGCTATGAAAATGTGTATTCCTTCAATGGAACAAAGCTGAAATCCGTTAAGAACACCCTTTTCTTCCAGGGTTTGCCAGGTTTGAATTACTTGGTTGCTGAGACAAATGGTACTAAACGAAATGATCCTAGAGTTCCTGGAAAACAACAATCTGTTATTTCATTCACAAAGAAACATACACCAAGAATAAACGTTCAACGTGGCGATGGATTCCCTACGAGGGTGTTCTTCAATGGCGAAGAATGTGCACTTCCTGATGATATCCCTAGGAGTGCAGGCCACAGCTCTCGAGCTTCCTTCACGACTGTTATTTTCATATCTATCATGACTTTCTTACTGATGAAAGACAGTTTCCATTGATTATCATTGAAGATTTTTTGTTTTTCTTGTAGCATATTAGCTTTGGTAAGAATTTTTTTTTCAAGCTGCTATAATTTAAACTCAACATTTTGCACAATCCCATGAATTATGCTGTAACTTTTATAACTAGAAATTTGATTTTCTTTGATTTGATCTGATTTGTTGTGTTTGGGAAAAGAAATAATGTGCAGCTACAAATTGATGGCTTCTTCTGGTATAAACTTGATCATCTGGTAGGGCAGATGGGAAGATTGTAACAACTGTGGAAAACAAAATTAATGATAATCATTTATTGCCTGACAAGGATTTCCAATGTAATATTTTGGTTTTGGACAGCCATTTTTGCTTTCTTGTATTTGTATTTTTACTGCAAAAGAGTCATAGGATTTAGGATTCAGAATTTTATGTAAGGATAGAGTGGAACTTCCATTCTCTTGTTTCTCAAGAATGCTTAAGAAAGTTAAGGAATAAAGCTAATGAAAGGGTAGTGATAAATTAAGAAAGTTCATAAATGCATGGGTGATGTTATATTCACATTTGATTTCCTATAACTCAAGTAATTTGTGAATATTTAAGTTTGATTTGATAATTATTTAAATTTGATTCATTAATTTTTTAATTGAACTTGAACTACTAAAATTACGAATCAAATTAAATTTAAGTATCAATATCCGACTCGAGTAGTTCATAAGCCTAATCGATATTTTATTGTATGTTTTTAATATTTGATTATTACTTAAGCAATTTACTCTCAAATGTATGATTAAGAATTATAAATAAAAACTATTGAGTTGAGCTCGAATAATTCAAATATTTTATCACGTCGAACTAAAACTTTAAAAGTTAATTCGATGAAATTTGAATTGACTTTTGAATTTCAAATTACCGAATCAAATTTAATTCAAACCTAATGTGGATGCAACTCGATAACACTATTAATTATGATTGACTTTGGATAATGACAGAAAATTTCGCTTAGAATGATGAGATACTTTATATTAATTTTTGCCATTTTCCCCGAAGTACTAGCTCGGCCTTTCCTTCAATTTCGTCATGTTGGTCGTGAAGGAAATCTGCAACCCTTTCATTCAACTTCTGTCATGTTCCTGGTAAAGGAAATCACATTTGCAGATTGAGTAGCAAAAGAGGCAAATCTTCAGCTCTGTTTATTCGATTGAAGTTCTTTAACTTTGTATGGTCTTCAGAACCTTATCCAACTGAATTCTTAATTTTGGTTGTTTGAGTTTACTTCAATTGTTAGAACAGAGTAAAGTTAAGATAGCTCAGCTTCACCTTCATTCTAGCCTTTGTTTCAACAATTCCTTCACATGGCAAATAGACTACCTTTGGGATTCTTTTCCCTTCTGAAAACTCATTGCAGTTTCCCATGACATAAACAGTTAATTTTCTTTGTATTTCATTGAGATTATAAATGATTATGAAACACAAGATACATGTTACTACAACAATGGATTCATATAGAGATCGGTAGACGGTCTTTATAGTATACAAATAATGTGGCAGATTGATATCACAATCACATACAAGAATTGCTTCAATAGCAACATTTGATGGTTGAAGCAACTATAGAATTCTGTAATCTCTGAACCAGGATTCATCTGCAAGTATATAATCTTCTGTCTGATCAGTCGTGGCACATGGAATAGAGAAAAAACACTCTTTATTTCTTGACTGCGCCGGAAAACATCATTCGATTTACCTTATGCTATGTCTTCTTGGCCTGTGGTCACAACATGAAATGAAAAGAGTTTGACTTCAAGGAGTTATCAGCAGAAGAATTTCTCATCTAGCAATGACATTGACATGTATTATGCATGTGAACTCTAGGTACAACTGCTTACTATTCTACGCTGCTATTTTTTGCCTTTTTACATTATGAAGTTCAACACCGTATCAAGATTTAAAAAGATATAAGGAAATAACAGTACCTTTTTTAAATATTTCTTGTGAAGTTTCATTGCCCCAGTGCAAGCTTTCTTGGCATCCAAATTTCCAGTCATGTCATTCAGAATCTGACAAAGTATAAAAACAAGAAAACAAGATAGGTAATTCTTCAAGAACATATAATAGCTAGAACTCCAGCAGAGAGGGAAATTCCAAAAGATGAGTGTATATTGATACACAAGGCTTCATCAGCACCCAAACCGATCAAATATGTTTCACGGTTTTGGAAGGTGCTAATTGTGCATAAACACTTATTTCAGACTGTTCCAGGTCAATAGTTGCGTAAGTTATATTTTATTTATAGACTGGTTTTATCATTAAGAGAGTAAATGCTACAAAAATTTAAGCTCACCTTAACAACATCATCCAGGCCCCGAGCTTCTTGCATTAGCATTGAGCTCTTATCTTTTAAGACACTGGCAACAAGGAAAACGGAAATGGGGAGGGGTGCATCAGAACTTTTGATTTTCATATTTTCTCTCTCATACTTTCCACACTGACGTGATGGTTTCGTTTTTCCTTTGGAACCCTCAGCCTTCTCAGTTTTCAATCCAGGTTCTTCATACAGAGAGAACAAGTCGGGATCATATTCCAGAGCCCACATCATCTGTGGCAAGTTTAGGTAACCAGACAAAACAACTTTAGAAGTGAAGTTCAAGTGAAGCATACCAAAACCAAAATCCATAAAACAAAGAGTTTAAAATCATTGGAATCAGAAATAATCACAATTCTTATGGAATTGCGTCTTTTTCTAAAAGAATGATGTCAGGTAATTCACAAAGCATTTTAGCATACATTTTGATTTCGATGAAATCATTCAAAGGACTAGAAGTGTTGAACATACCTCCCATAAATACAATGAATCACAAAACGAAAACTCTCGACGAAACAAAACCATTAGCATTCGAAAAGCAAAGAGATAGTCACCTCCACCTAGTGTCTCTGTAGATCAATATAAGAAAAAATAAATACCTTCTAATAAGATGTGAGAAGAAAGCACATTGCATAACACTAGAGAATGAAAAATAAATTTCATTTTGTACCTAAGTGCTGATGAAGTTTTGGATCAATAACTTGAGTTACTGCGGCCAAATTACTAAGTTGTGTCTCTACCCCAACAGAACTCCCAGTGCATCTGAAATTTCCTCGCTTTAAGATTTAAAATAGCAACACATATCATAAGAAACCGATAATAACACTGAAAGAAAGAAAATCGTAGAAAGGAAATGAAGAAATGAGTATGGTAAATCAAGAGTCATGTAACTATTATACCGAAATACACTATTCTACACGTTAGAAAAGCAGAAAGAATTTAGAGCAAAAGATGGAGAAAACACTTCCAAAAAACAGGAATTGCATAGGAACAAATGACAAAACAAAACCCTGTAACTTTCTTTTAGTATATAAACCAGTCTTTGACTTCAGACTTTCAGTATACCTCATATCTACTTTTTTAGCTGTTCTGATATTACTTTTCAATGTATTAATGAAGAGAAAACGGAATAGACTGACCAAGCAAGGTCTGACAAGATAAAGGACGTGATCTATCCATCGCAATCGCTTGTGTCAACTAGCTACTAGGAAATGTGTGCAATGGTTGAGGCAAATAAGAAAGACATAATAGTAAAATCTGCCATGGTTCACAGACAGATATCAATATGTATATATGCAAGCGAGTATACTTTATCCACAGGGAAGCAACAAGCATTCCTGTTACAAAGGACATAGAACAATTGAGCATAAATTATTGGAGAAGGCAATCTTGAACACCAGTAGTTAAAGACAGAAAGAAAGTAAAAGTACCAATCTACGCATCAGACGCTCAAAGCACCAAAATGCATCAGCTTCATCTTCAAGAAGAATAATCATGGGAGAGCAAAGATCACTCATTCCTGCTCAACATTATAATAGAATTTAGCTTTCAGAATTAGTATTTGATTACAAATTGTATAGAAAAAAATTATTATGCCCTCTATTACAAAGAGAGGTAGAATGAATGGAGATTACAGTAGACCTTTAGAGCTATTATAATTTATAACCCATTAACCACATAAAGACCTCCTAACTGTGTCGTTCTCGAAGTGGACAAAACTCTACAGTTGATAAACTTTCTTCCTTAATTTAGATATCTGTTGTTGACAAGAGAAAATTAATAAAATACTAAAGAATATGCAAGAGAGAGTGCAAGCACTTAGAGTGTGTATGGAGAGAGAGAAAGATCAGAGAAGTATCTAGAGCATGCCGCGTCTTTGGGAATGATAAGAAGAGGGTTAGTTACTGGAAGGTCTAAAAGGAAAATACCAGGAATAGGCAGTATTTTTTAGCACAGAATGGATAATGTGAAATGTTAGCGTTAGTAATAACAAAGGAATTGATATATAAAAGACCTTGTTCAAAGCACTAGCAAAATCTAGAAGTGATAATTAAATCTAAAGTCTCTTGTAATGGTTCTTGAACTTGTATGCCTATATTTTTATTCTGTCACCATAATGTCAAGCACATGCTACAGTCAAATGCTAAATAAGTAAACTTAAGTGACTAAATCAATGGCATTTAAAGGAAAATAAATATATTCACGATTCAATTGATTGAGGCAGTTAACAAATAGAAAATATAATCATCATTTTTGAAAGAAATATTTTCATGTAATTACTCACCTTGACAATAGCCAACATCTGTATCTATCCAGGCATAAACAGAGAGAATATCCCAAAGTTTTGACAAATTCTCTTGCTTCTCATAGAATACTAAAGTCCTGTCAGTGCGAATGACATCAAGACCTGACAGAAACATAAACATGAGAAATGTGGTCATGACTAAGAGAAGAAGCAACAAATCGAAGGCAGACATGCAATTGACATAGAGAACAACAAACAACCTATTTGATGTAATGTAAGCAACCACTGGATTACTTTCTTATCCAAAGGACCACGACTGGTTAGCTCCTTCACCATTTCAGTACTATTAGCATTTGCACCTGAATAATTCATCACGTATTAATACCTGGTTTA
The DNA here is from genome assembly GCA_033439115.1 of Firmiana major. NCBI lineage: Eukaryota > Viridiplantae > Streptophyta > Magnoliopsida > Malvales > Malvaceae > Firmiana > Firmiana major. Next base: position 68,339,380 of record CM065905.1, read on the forward strand.
TTTCACTTTCAGACAACTATTATTTTTAAACAGGTAAAGTTCCAGTAACCTGCCTGGATTTGTCTCTAAAAGTACTAAAGGGTCTTGAATGGGTTGACCATCTTCAGTGATGACAGGTGCTGTAATAAATTTGCCACTTCCAACAACAGGAAAGATTTCTCGACATTCATTCTTCCATCTAGCATATTGCACCCTGAGATATAGAAGTGAGAAAATAACACTCAGAACATGATGTCCTGATGAGGAAAAAGGTCTAGCAGAGAACTGATCTCTCCAAGATTCAGTAGCCAAATAGTACCAATTTACAAAACGGGAAATGTGGACTACCTTCGATTCTGCCGTATCTGCTCCCTTTCATCAAATGTGCTCATAGAATCATAACAGCCAAGTAGAAACTCCCAAACTTCTCCTCTAATTGATGGATGGATCCCCTATGTTTGCCAAAAAAAAAAAAAAAAAAACCATTATGCCAACAGATAGAGACTAAAAAAAATAAGCATAAATAAGTATATGCATTTAAACATACATAAAGCCTTACAGAACTTGATATATGCATAAGCTCTTCCATTTATAAGATTTAGAAATAATACATGTCAAAATATACAATCCAGTTGCATTGTTATACATAATATATATCTTGGTGATGCTGCTTTCCAGCAGGATTGATGTAAAAGTTACATAGGACACATTTACGTGTTTGTTTTTGTTCTTTTGCATTGGACCTTACTCTTTCATGGATACAATTCGCATGTTCTACATCATTAACGAGCCCAATTACATCAGGCTCGGCATATGATATGGTTATCCAGACCAATTCTCACCAATAGTCTAAATCAAAAGGAAAAACAATTGACATCTGAATTCTTGTTTTGCAGACTAGTATATTTTTCGTCATGGACTGCAACTAAGACCTGCTTAAAAACTAAATTGTAGGTGGAAACAGTGCTAGTTACAAAGGATATCAAGTACACAAAAAAGGCGCAATCAAATTGTCCATGAAGCTTTCATTTTCAAAGCCTGATTTATAAGGATGGCCATGATTTCTAATGAAATACTCTGGAAACTTAAATATCTAATATATTTAGCATAATTTAAACTTTAATTTAACGAATCGAAATCTACTACCATGAAAAAAAAAATGTTTTTGACCATGAATATGCTCTTACCCCACGTTGGATTCGATGTAGAGTTTTGCCTATATCCAGTTGCCCATCCGGAGAAAATGCAGCTTGCCATTTTCTTGCACTTAGAGTTTTACCAGGCTGCACAAGCAAATAAACAAGTAAGCATCTTTATAGAATCACAGCACCCTTTTTTTTTAACAATTACTGCAGAACACAGCTTCATTTACAAATTCAACAAAGATAAAGGAAACTACATATTCTTTAAACTAGAAGCAGAAATTTTGGCCATGAAAAACATAGACTTGACAGTGAATTGAACATGATAAGAAATCACACTCTACATCAAGCTCATTGCGTAAAACTTGTATAAATTCAATATCAAATCCATATGAACAGCCCTCTATTGGACAAATTCACTTCAGCTAAAATTCAATCAAATTAGAATAAATAAAAAGCTTTTTTTCTAAAAATCTAATGCAAAATATAAACATTTGCATGCATTATCTAATAAACCCCATTACATAAAATATGCTTCCTTCCAAATATTTTCTTAAGCATTGATCCACGCTTTCATTTTTTTTTTTCAATTAATAAAAACAAACCTTGATCTTAAATCTGGTTATTGGAACATCAGTGCATTCAGGCCGGACCTCATAATAAGAATCAGCAGGTTCTGCAGGAGCCCCCCACATTTACCAAGAACAATATAAAACAAAAGAAAAACAAAAAGCTTCTTTTTTTCCTTTCTGTACTAAAAGGAAAATAGTATAAGGTTTTCTTTTCTTCTTTGCAGCAGCACCACCAAAAGCTGGAACCTTTGAATAGAAGAAGAAATACCCAGAAAGAAAAAAATCAAAGGAAATGAAGGGACCAGCCGTCCAGCCAAGTCAAGTTCTTCGAAGAACAAAACAGGAAGAAAAAAGTCCTATATGTTTCTTGGGTTTTTTTTTTCTTCTTCTTTCTCACAATAAAACAAAATAAAAGAACCCTTCTTTTTTGGGTTAATTATGGGTTTCTTTGGTAGGTGGTGATGGTGGCAACCATGGTTGTTGAAAGAAGGTTGCCATCTCACAAACACAAGGACATCAAAAATAAAACAGTGGGCCGTTTTATGCGTTAATTTTAACCGTCTCCCTCTTGTTTCTCTGTCTTTATCTAAATTTAACTGCCATTTTTCATTTTCATGTGCTAAATTGAACCCAACAATGAAAACTTAATCCCACTAATAAATTTTAAGCTTTTTTATTTTGATCTGTTGACTTGACTTTTTTAATAAGATTCACACGAGTCTTGTGTGGGTTTACATTGATTTATGAATAGACAGGCCACTGAGAATGAGAAGAGTGGGTGATGAAGATTTCAAGGGACGTGTTCTACTTTAGTAAATGAGTTTGTAGGAAGTCAACGCGTTTCTTGTGGCGCGTGGTGAAAAGCGCTGACCAATTCTGCCTTGCAAGCTCTGGTAAAGTTGTGCCAAAGCCCAACGCCCATGACCATGACCATGAACATGTCAAGTCCAAGACTGGCTGATGAGGAATAGACTCGTTCAAAAGTCAGATTATTCCTCTAAACTCTCGTATTCATTCATTGAAGATTTAAACAAAACTATTAAATTTATTAAATGGGTTTAAATTTAAAAATTGTGATAGCTAAAAATGATTTTGGTTTGATTATTATTTCAAATCTAAATCCGATCTAATCCATTAAATATAATTTTTTTTCTACTTTTTAAATTAATGTATTATTAATTATTTTTAATTTTTTACAATTTATTTGAGTTTGTATTTAATTTTAATTTTTATATTTTTTGTAATTTTTTTTGCAAGAATTTTATTCAAATTTATTTAATTATACTTTTTAATTATCACGTATTTTAATTTTTTATATTTTATAATAATTTTTTTAAAATAATAGTATTTATACAAATTTAAGATTATTCATTATATATAAAAATAAATTTAAATAAAAAATTAAACCAAAGTTGACTCTAACGCAATTCAATCCAACTCATGAATAAGTCTAATGGGAAACTTACTAGAGCCATTATTTATTATATATACTTTGACTTCCTGAAAAGTTGTGGTATGTAAATCTTTGCACTCATATTATATATATATATATATCCAAAAGGCTGTTAGTAAGTTTAATTTTACTGTAAAATCAATATAAACATACATTATAACAAAACGTAAATTTAAAATAATTAAACGTAAAATTTATTAGAATTATCATAAATATATTAGAATAAACGTAAAATTATATAAAGACATGATAATTTTGATATAAGATATATTTATAATTATTAAAACTAATTTTACATTTATTTATGTATATGATATTTTTAATATATTTTATGTCCATTAATATTAAGTTTATACTTATTATCATATGTGTTTATATTGATTTTATAATAAAGTCAAATATTTGATTTTGTTGTGAAAGTTTCCATACAAATCTAGAGTTTGGTTTCATATACTAATAGTAAATTTTTTTAATCCTACAAAAGAAATTAAAAAACAATCACATGTTTCATTTTCTAAATTAAAATTTTATTTTAATATATCTTAAAAATGTATCATTGTTCTAATTAACGATATATGAAATAATTTTTTTAAAGTTCAAATTTGTAAAAAAAAAAAAAAGTGTTTTACTTGAAGAATTAAAAATTAAGAATCTAAAATCTCTAAATTTAAAAAAGAAAATTTTTTTCATGAAGAAATTCTTGTGCATCAATGACAGCTAATCTCTACTGATAAATGGGAATTTTGAAGGTAATAAATCTATTCACTTATGGTGGGAATAATTATTGCATTGTTTGGTAATAAGGAGAAAAATGGTTTGGTGTGATGGAACTACATTGGGTCCCTAAGAAATAAAGGTGATTAGAAAAAACAATGCCTGTGGGTTCCAAAGAATATGGTTTGTTCTGTTTCAAATGCTTTCCAACCTATTCAGCCAAAAGCTAAAGAAATAAACAAAAGCTTCCAGCTTGATGAAGAGGATCATTTTCTGTCTAGGTTTTGTTTGTTGGGCTCTAATTTAGCAAGAACAACATCAATGGAGGAGTTGGAGGTGCCAGGCTGCCAGCTTGGTCCATTTTTTTCCCTTCTATTGTTTTACCAAATGCCCTAAGTCCATAGTTAAAAAAATAAAATAAAATAAATTTAGTGCATAAAGTTTTTATATTAAGTCGTATGTACACAGTTTTCTTCTATATAATCGAAGATGTTATTTTCATAACTTATATAAAATTTTTAATTTCCAATTATATAACTTTATCTTATATGTATTATTTTATCTCGAACTTCAACAACCTCTCCGTCTCAACGGTTTATCAGTTTCGAATAAATCATCATGGATAATTGAGTCATAAGAATCTTGCGAATTAGTAGTCTAGTGATCAAATTGCTTGTTGTTTTCATTTTCTGACTTGATTAAACATGTAGAAACATTTTGATCATTTGTTATGGACCCAAGTTTACCAACTGGGAAGTTTTCCAGCAGCATAGTCTCTGTTACCCCCCAATTTGTTCTTACTTTTTTTCTGGTTTTATTCAATTTGTCATGTCGTCTCCTTGCTTTTATATATATCCCCATTTCTTCCTAGAAGTATTTGATGTAAGTTAAGGGCTGTTTAATACCTGTTTAGTTTCTGCAGATGGAGTTAAATAGCTGAAAGAGGGGTGCTCGGTGGCAGCACATTTCTGTTCAAAGAATCAAGGAGCTGAATTTTTCTCTTTCTTGTCAGAGTCCTGTTCTTCAGGACCAGGTCATTATATACAATGATGACAACCTAACCTAACTAACCCAGATGTGTTTATACAGGCAACGTGTAGAGTGACATCCCATCTGCAAAATATTGTTTACGCAGATTCAAAAATTTTATAATTTTATTTAAATATGAGTTAATTTAAGTATTACACATATATTATATTAGATCCTCGTAATATTTTAAGATTAGAATGTAACATATTATGACAGCGTAAATTTCGAGACAAAAAGCTGCTCAATGATGCAATCAAACCCACCCTTGATTAGGTAGGAAACATGACATGCACTAATCACTTGACAATAATTTCTTTGTCCCCCCTCATTTCAGCTCTGCAACAAATTTTGATGTGCACATGGGAATGAAATGCAACAAAAACATTGTTCTTGAATCTTGATGAAATGAGGATGAACCATGTGCTACCTTGCGAAGATGTACCAACAATAGTTGAGTTTAAACAGATTTAAGATGTGCATGCGTGTCTCTCCCCGTCATTATATCCAGGGTTTTTGTTTGAATAAAAAATTGTCAATATAAATTCTTTTTTTAACTCATTTTTATCTAAAACAATACATTTTTCTAATTCTTATACTGTCTCACTCTTCCAAATGATTTCCTGCAAAATCTTTTTTTTTTTGTCTTCCATTAGTCTTAAATTTTTTGTTTTCAAATGGTCTAATAGAGCAAGAATTTACGGGTGCATTTGGAACATTTTGTTTATGAACATAAGAACAGTTTTCAAGTAGTGTTTGATTGACTACATATGAATCAATATTTGATTAATTGGTCTAAAGATCATTTATAGTCTTCAATTTTTCAATCTCCTAACTAAAGCATCTATATATTTATGTCATATATTTTCAAATAAACATAAATAAGTTTCATTTATTTTATCTTCGGACATGCATACTTGTCTCTATCTCATGAATTCTTTTGTTTATTCTCTCTTTTCTGATTCGAATGCTTCTTCAGGATGGTAAAAAATCAGGAATAACTTGAAGAAGAGGGAAGTCCAAGCTTAAATACATTCTTCAAGCAAATTCCTTGGATGAAAAATTCTAGGAAAACATTTTTCTGTAATGTGAATGCAAACTCACATTAATGCATACAAGATGTAATGGATTTAACCCAAAGTACAAGACATGAATATTCTTGTTTATGGTCAAGCAAAGCATAACCCTGCAACAAAGCAAGCAATAGAAAAGATGCAAAAGAGAGCAGAAGAAAATCTCTAGCTTCCTTATTGTTGTTGTTAAGTATAACAATGATGTATTGCTGACGTCTCTACTTTAATTTTCGTGTCACGTGCTTTAGAATATTCTGCATGAAATGAAATAATCAGAGGGACGCAGGAGTTATTTTCTGCGTTTACACTCCGATACTTAAGTCAGAAAATGATTTTGACAGAGTTTTAGTAAGTAATTGTATTCCACTTTAAAGAATCATACATGACCTCTATTTATGGGGAGTTTTCTTGTTTCGTAATTACGCTTTTATCCTTTTATAAAAATATCTCGATACATTTAATGTGACTCTTATATGTTTAATTATCTTGAGTATAAGTTCATGCGCAGATATACCACGTGACACATTATAATTAGCTGAAATAGCATCGAAATTATTATTCATATCACTTATAAACTATAATAAGGTAAAAATTTATGCTTTGCACCAGAAGCCAAGAAACCCAAAGAGAAAGAGAATATGGAAAAGAAGCAGAAGCTTCTTTGCCACAATTTGTAAAGTTTCCATGCAAGTTGGCCTACAAAAGCCCTGTTCTTGGCATCCATTGTTGGCACAGCGCCTAGTTTCATCAATTGAGCTTTTCAGGTTTTGGTTGAATACATTGGTCTTTGGTTTGTGCTTTTAATTTTGCAATGGCTAATTCCATTTTTGGATTTGATTATCAAAGCAAAGGTTTTCATGTGTTGGGACTGTTTTGTTTCATACTGCTAATGATTCAGAAGGGTTATGCAAGAGAATTCCAAGTGAACTGGTGTCTTCACAACGGCACCCCTGCTGAAAATTACAATGAATGGGCAGAAGGAAACAGATTTCAGATTGGAGACGCGATTGGTAAGTTGTTGGTAGGGCTGTCAATTCGCGTAAATAATTTGTCTGTGTTGCGTTAAATCTTCTCTTATGTAAATTTAGTATTGAAATTTGAATTAACATATAAAAAATAATTAAAATATTACTTTTAAATTTAAGAATAATTTTTATTAAATTTTAACTCATATTATTTTTATATTTTTTCGTATTATCATATATAAATTATAAAATTTAATTATTAATTTTATTCTAAATCACTTTTAACTTTAGAAACAAACAAAAAAATATATTTTAATCGAGGTCAACCTTAAATTAACAATATAAAAATTATACTCATTTGTTAACTTAAGTTGAGTTAAGGAGATCGATAAAGGTCGATGTGGTGCAATGAGTTAGTAGTGGATAAAATAGTATCAGGGTAATTTTTATTACCCTCTTGCCACTACTCCTAATTTTTTTTTAATTATTTCATTAAAAATATATACATTTTTAATGATTTTTTGTCATTTTCAATTTCATTAAAATCAATACATAAAATATAAATTCTATAATTCACTTATATTATATCATGTCTGCTATATGTCAAATCATGTAAAAGTAAAATACAAAAATTATCGTGTTGATGTATTTATGTTGATGTATCAAAAATCAAATTATTTTTTTAATTTCTTAAATTACATATTTAATTTTTATCAAAATTTTAATTTATATTATTTTTTTATCATTTCCCTATTATGTTATTATATTGCTACTAAAATTATTATGTCTCATGAAAAACTAACCAGAAATTATCTTTCTCGTGTATTTATGTGATGGTGACATGCATGCTACAGTATTCGTCTACGCACCAAACGAAGATTCAGTTCTTCGGGTGACCGCCGATGCCTACAAAGACTGCAATGTAGAGTCTCCGATCTCCAACTACAAAGACGGCCACACCGTTTTCTCATTCAGTCAATCCGGGCCTTACTACTTCATCAGCGGAAACCGAGAGCATTGCGAAAAGAACGAGAAGTTGGAGGTGGTTGTGTTAGCTGACAGAAGCAACCACTCTTCAAGCACAAACGAAACCAACCCGCCTTCTCCTGCGCCTTCAGGTTCAATCGACATAACGCCAGCTCCGGCCCCCTCCGGTGAGTCTCCACCGGCCGGAACTGAAGAGAATAACCCAACACCGGCACCAAGCGAGAAGTCTAATCCGCCGAATGCAGCGAATTCGGTCTTCGTGAGCTTTGCTGCTTGGATTGGAGCTGTAGTTGCTTCAACTCTTGTTTTAGCATTCTAAGAGGAAGATTTCACTGACGAATTGGATTTTTCTTGAATATATATATTTTTTTTGATAATTGATTGTTAAAATTTGGTGTGCTTGTTTGTAAACAGAGAAATAAATGGATTTGTATACTGTGTGGATTACGGGTTTCTAGTTTTCTTTCTCTTTTTCTCTATTCTGGGTTTTCTCGTGACAAGAATCAAAGAAGAAAAACAGAATATAAAAGTAAGACTCACTAGAGTTATGCTGAGATCTCAACATCGTCCTCTAAAAGGCTGAATCGAACAAGAAGATTTCCCAGTAAACAAACAGACTATTCAAATTTGATTATTTTTTAATCAAATTTAAATTAATTAAATTTAAATATTTTAATATTAAACTTGAATGATTTTTTAATATTTAAAAATTAATTAATTAAATTCAAACAATTTAAATATTTTATCAAATCAAATTTAAATTTTAAAAATTAAACTTCATCAAAATTAAATCAAATTTGAAATTTCGAAATTTCGATGTAAATTGTTGGAATACATCCTTAATCATAAAAGAGAAAGAAGAAAACACTCCAAGGATGATGGTTTCCAAATACTAAAATGAAATTATTTTACTATAGAAACTAGAACGAGAAACAAAATTATTGGGCTTCATTTTATACGTAAAAGGGCTACATTACGACTCTGCTTCCTTGGAGTTATCATCGCTAATTAGAATTCTTTACAGAAAAACAAAATTTTTCTTTGCCTGTCAATCAAATATTTTTGCCTAACTCTACCTTTTTCATCAGCCTAATTGTATTATGTAAAATTGAATCCAAAATCCCAGCAACCTGCAATCCGCAGAGGAGATTTATGAACAACGCAGTTACAGTCAGTTTCAATGGGCAAATTGGTGACGGGGTGGTAAGACACTAACCGTGAAAATGCCTCCGATTATAGCACAGACATTGGTGAGAAAGTGTGAAAATGATTTCGGGTTTTCTGTTACTAAAACCTGAGTACAAAGAGAAAAAAATGATTCTCATGAATTAACAGAAAAACACGAAGAATAGAAGTTTAAACCTTATCAAATGTAATTAAGCAGTTTGAAGAATAACCTGCATTGGAGATAACTCGAAATGAAATTTCGCAACAGGTATGTTAACGCTCTGCGCCAGACTGCTGTGCGCTGTGTATTCGTATTCCTCGATCAATGTATGTCTGCTAGAAGATCTTCTTGTAACCACCTCTGTTTTGACTACTTGAAGGTAATGCTCTATCTGAAAACGCAATTAAGAAAGGTGAGGCTTGTAAATTAGGAGATTTTATACATTTCAAAAAACTACACCAGCATTTTAGCAGATATAATACTTTATTACAACGGCAGTCGCTTCTTTCTCTGGATATAATTATTTATGGTTTTATAGAGTTTAGATTGTGAAGAAATTCTTAGAATATAATGTTCTAACTGTCAACAATGGTCTACACTTAATATCTTACTGAGCCACGGCATACAAAAAAGGTTCACAGTCCACACCATGGTACCTAAAAGGTAAAACGAGCAATTGAACAGAAAGGATCAGACGAAAGAACAGACTTACAGTAACATTTGCATCTAAATCCCGGTGATTAATGAATGATCGACCATTTAACCTGTCATGGCTTCTACCAAGATAAGGCATTAATCGCTTCGCATCACTCAATACCTGAGGTGAAATCGTTTTACCAAATGAAAGATGGCTTATGACATGAGACATGTTCATTTGAGAAGCATCAAAAGAATGGGCTATTGAACGAGCAGAGATGATAAGATTGCCAGGAACCTGCAAAGTGCAAAAGACAAACTTAATACTTTCAGTTTAAGGTATAAAAGAAAAACAATTCCAAATTAGCAGATTAGAGATCAAAGGGATGATATAAGTGACATTTCTACCACTCATTTATCTCAAGGCTAAACAAAATGATCGAACAAACAAATTACAACTAAAATAAATCCAATGGTCAGAGTCTAATCTAGGATCGGAAGGATCAGAACTATGACCTTCTTTACACGCACATATCCTTCAATTCTACATCCTCCTGTCAATGGTGCTGGTCTTTTTGTAGCACTGGATTTATCCTCCAAAGCCAGCCTCTGGTTCTCCAGAGGAATAGAAGCAACCAAATCTTCCATTGTCTGGAAGAAACAGAAAATTGCATTAGGTCATGCATGTGTCATTATCTAAAACTATTTCTATAACTGATCCATAACTGCAAATGGCCAATTTAAAACTATTTTAATTGTACCTTAACCAGTGTTTCTGTATCACGATCTCCGTAATAAGATTCATGATCATGGTGTCCATGCTCCTCCCTAAAACACATACAAATCAGACAACAAGGTGAATCCACATAGAAAAGGTTTAGCAGCACTAAATAGCCTAGAAGGAAGTAATAATCCTCTAATAGGTGGTCAAAGGAAAGTGGAAGGTTAAACAAATGCCTGAAAACATAGTACATATATGAGCTTCAAAAGTCAGACTATAATATTAATTTGTCGAGTAACAAGCAACAGAAAGAAAAGACAGAGTGAGGAAGAAGGTGTAAATGGAAAGGGGAAATTAAATCATTAACATAAGGGTAGAAAAGATATGTACAATAATATTTTCTTTTACCTCAGATCACTGCCTTTACGAAAAATGCGAATGGATGGATACCCTTGAATGTGATGCCTATAAGGAAAAGAACACAAAACAAGGCAGCACAATCGCAATTAATAGACCAGAAAAAGGGAAGATTAAACTTGTGGCAAAGCTATGAAAAAGATGCAACATTTGAATAAATTCTATATTAGAAGCAAGAAGGCATTGTTTAAATATAAGAAGTGATAAATATCAATATTTATCTGCAATATCAAAGAGATACAAAATGTAACAGCAGTCAAATAATGACATATAATCATATTCTCGAACAAGAAAGCATCAATTTAGATGTGATAAAACATCACACAAAGAGAATCAATTTAGATGTGCTAAAACATCACACAAAGAAATACCTCCTACACAAGTCAACTTCCCCAGTGCAATCAACTTTTGCCAAAAGAATGCGCCCATCCGTTTCTGGATCATATCTGTAAAAAAGTTGCAAAATTCACTGCTGAATGAAGAAACTAATTTCAAATTTATTCCATTGAAGAGAAATGATATGTGCTCAGACCTCTCTTTTATCACCTTGGCAGCTTTCTCCCACGATGGTCTCTGAAACACAAAAGAAACAAGGTGAGGTCACGGATAAGTGAAGAAGCTACCCCATGCTCTCACTGCTAAAAAGGAGCCGCTTCAAGCTCCAATATAATCTTTAAGTAGTTCAAAAAAGGAACAAGAACAAAACTCAAACCTTGGGGTGCAGGCAATTATTATTTTTTTTATGAATCTTTTGGACTAAGAAGGCTGCTTCTTAAGGATCCTCACAATCCTTCAGTTAAAGAAGTGTGCTTATTCAGACCACCAAGTTCCTTTCCTTATTAAGTCCATTTAGATGAAAAAAAGGAAGTATGTATATAAACAGAAAATATTTTCAAAATGAAAAGAAAATTCATCCTCTATCTTTCAGGCTAAAAATATCTGTTCCAATTACTATTGTTTTCAATTTCAGAGGAAAAACAGCTTGCAGGAAGTGCCTTTTAAGCATGTTTGATTGAGTGCTAGTACAGGAATTAGATACAGAGCCTTCTGCAAATGGAATCTAATAGTTTTATGTCTGTTTCCTAATTCAAAAGCCAGGTAGCTTAAAACTCTTCCTACTCATCTTGCTGACTAATTTCTTTAAAATACTATCAGCAAAATTTTTTCTAAAAAAAAAAAAAAAAAAAAAAGAGACTATATCAGCAAATATAGTAGTCATCATTGCTGAAAGCATGCCTCTACCATCAGCTCCACCTAAGATTTCATACTCCTTAGAAGCAAGGGTTTAATTCATTTCCTAAATACTATTCTTTCCAATATGGAGAACAAAATGCATGTGCAGAAAGACACGCCACACAAACTAAGGTCCTACCACAGAAAATATAACATCAAGAGCATATTAGAGGGTTATTAAAATGCTTACTTTTCCAAGAAAGGATGGTTGGTAATAAAATATAAATGAAGTACATAAAGTCACAAATGAGTTACTTAAAACAGAAAATTTGGCAACTATATCAGTATAACATATGTTATGTATGATGAACACTTTACACAACTGAAGAGCTAGACAATAATGCTTTCAGCAGGTATATTCAAGACAAAGATCATGCAAGCTAACAGTAGATTACCAGGCGCATGCTCCAGTAGCACCAAGGAGCATAAAAATTGACAACCAAAATAGGGTACCTGAAAAAGAAAAAACCATTCAAATCAAGTAATAGAGGTGTCACCAAAATTGGCGTTTAACAAAGAAAACACCAGAGTGGGAACATAATACACGCAAAATTAAAAGGCTTGAAAGTTTGAATTCCACTTACTGATGTGAAAACTTGTCAAAGCTAACACCATTCAATTGTTCGGAACCCTCAAAAGATTCTTCATCAGCTTCATCTCCATGCTTAATGAGGTATGTGACTGGTCCGGAGTGAAACTCAGTACCAGTGGGTCTTAAATGTGGATCTATAGAATACTTTCGAATTGTTTTTGTTATATTCAACCTGTTCTGAAAACAGAAGGCACAAGTTTAGTAATATGGACCAAAATTTACTTGGTAAAATGCCATCAGGGAAAAACATTCAGGCATCTAGAACAATGTAATATGAAAAAATATTGACAGGCAAATATTAACACAATATCTGGCCATAAACATTTGTATTTCATTTTCTTTAGCATAAAAAATATTATGAGATAAGTTCAAAATAGATAGGGAACAAGGATATAGCTCACCCAAAAGTTTCAGACTTACTTTGTGCCAGGTATTTGAACTTTGAAGTGCATTATTAAGCTTGCTTCTAATAAACCATTTTAGAGCAACACAAGGGCCATCTTTTATAGGATTTGGTGCTAAACAGAAGCATAAGTTTTCTTTTCCAATAAAACTAAGCGGATGAAACACATATGATGATAGAAACTTACAGTTCCCAAGACATCACTCACGTCAACAGATGCAAATTCACATGAGAGCGCTGGAAAACTGCATATCAATTGGAATTGTCAGCCAAACCAATTATTTGTCATTAAAAATAAAGCTCGAAATTATGTTCAACGATGTTGCAGAAATGAAAAGACATGCACATATTAAGATTCCTGATCGTGTAGCAACCTATGACAGTTTCAATGAAAACCGATATAAGCATGTCCAAATAATGCATGGGTTAATGCTTAACTGGATGTTGATTGACATTTAGCAACATATAAAGCCAACATTTTTCAGAAAAATCTGTATAGAAATCTCAAAGGCAGCATAAAGTACCCTAAGAACCACAATGCAATGTAATCTCATTGTTTATTTGCTAGTCAAGCAAGAATATTGCAACAGAGTTTGGAGCCTTATAGCATGGGGGATCTCTTTTCATGCTAAGCTTAATTGAAACCAATATGAGATCAAGCAGAAACGTAAGTATCACCATCTTCTCAACAACTTAAAGTCAATGTATTTCAAGTCACTCCAGCTCAGTAGACTAATGTGTCCATCAATGTATAAATAAAGATAAGCAGTAAAAACCTATATCAGCAGATGCTGAATCTACAAAGTAAAAAGCCCTTTACCTCTAATTTCACATGAAAATCACTTGGACCATCAATCATATTAGCAACAAACAGCTACATCAGAATGCATACCAAGACTCATCTATGTAAAAGCACATTCACATACAAGATATACAAACTAATATACATACTCAACATATCACATTTAATGCATGATCAGACAAAAAACTATAGCAGGCAACAAGATGAAGCCAATCAAAGTTCAAGGCTAATTCTTTACAGAACAAAGATTAACTCAAGCCTTTCCTATATATTGTCCTTAATAAATGACATAAGGATGATACAACCGTAAAGGAAAATGACAAAACAGCTCTTACTTCAAGATCCAACATCAAGATTGTGTGCTATGACACTGCCACATAAAGCTTAAGACTTCAACTACGAAAATGCTTAACAACCAAATGATAACATCAAATCTTAAAATCGATACAGACAATTAATGCACCTGATGTTAAAATCAATGCGTAAAAAGTCCCCATCAGAACTATTGTCAACAATAATAGATGTCGAGGTGCTGACTGTTAAATAATTATTCAACTCCTGCAAAATAAATGTCGCATATTACAATGGCTGAAGGGGAACACTGCTTTCATTGAAGGAAGCAGCTTCATTCCTAAACTAAAATGAATTCCGTAACTGTCATCAAAGAAAAGAAAGGAAAATGCAACAACTAATAAGATAGAAATATGCGGGATAATTGCTGCTTGGGATGAAAAATAAACTTACACCCCAAAGCACATAAAATCAAATCAAAGTCAGACTAATAGAAAGGCTGCCTACCATTCCAAATAAAAACATCATAGCCAATGCAGCTACTATGGATAACCCCGCACCCGATAATGATGCCTCTGTCAAATCTCTAGGGATTTTCCTATACAGAAAGGAAAGAATAATTAATAAAAATCAAATTATCTTTATACTAACATGTAATTAATCCTTAAGTAGAAACTCTTAACATAAAAAAAATAACCAATCATTTCAGCAGATGACTTAGTCGTAAACCTCAATATCCGTAAACAAGAATTTCAGCTGGTTCACCGTATTACTATAAAAACTTCAGCAACCAAACAAGAATTTCGCCAAATTTATTCAAACGGGTAACATCCGAAGCTAGCAGGAAATGGTTTTCATTTTCCAGTACATATATAAAATAGAGATTAGCTCTTTCTTATTAGAAATTTCGAACTTAAATTATTTGCATCAATCATCAGAAAATTTTAAAAAACTGCGATAGATCGAGGAGAAATGAGAGATCCGAACCTGTAGAAATCGACGGATTTGATCCTGCTGGAAGAAATCATGGCTGATATTAATCAAAATCGAAATCAGATTTGAAAGAGAAATATTTGGAAAAAATTTATAAAAAAGAGATAAGTTTAAATTCCAAGAGATCTGGCAATGGAGAAAGAGCTATTTCAGAGTGTAAAGAATGAAAGCGGAGCAAAGTCGTTAACTACTCTAACCTTCGCGCGTTTCATCCGGGGTTTTTCTTTTTCATATCATTATTATTATTATTATTATTATTATTATTATTATTATTATTTTGCTCTAGGCCTTTTAAACGGTTGACGATATTGAGTTATAAATTAATAAGGATAAAAATGACTCCAGTTGAATTTTGATTCATTAATTTTTTTTTAATTAAGTTAAAGACTGATATATCCAATTTAATTTAAATATTTTAATATTTAATTCAAGTGGTAAGAAAAATTTTCAACATTTTAGGGGTGGTTTGCAATGGAATCAAAAGAAAAAATAAAAAATGTGAAAATTTAAAATGATTCTTTAATCTTTGGTTAAAAAATATATATTTTTAACGAATATTTGATTTTTAAGTTACAATTATATTCTCATAAATATACGACTGAAAATTAATAAATCGAATTTATAAAGTTAAACTATAATATATTGAGTTGAGTTCAAGTGGGATGAATATTATATTGAGTCAAGTTCAAAATAAAAAAAACTAAATCTAATTGAATTTAAATTGAATTTTAAATTTTGAATTTTTGAGTTGAATTGAATTCGACTTAAACACTAAATCATCTCGATTTGATTATAAAGTATGTTAATAAACCTATAGTTATTTAAATATACGTATAATTAAGATAATCATACATATATAAAAAATTCAAAATCAATCCACTTATTTACTTTAAATAGATTAAAATAATTTCATAATAATAATAATAATTAACTCCATAAATCTTATCAATTTTTATTTAAAAATAGACTTGACAATTTTAAATATAATCCGAAAAATACACAAAAAGATATGAGAATGATACAGATTAAAATTTAATAAATCTTGTATATAAACATAAAATAAAAAATAAAATTTATATTCGACATGTCAAACAAAAAATTTAACAAAACATTATTATGTTTTACACTATACAAATATAACTTTACATGATAAAAACATAAATTATAAATATAAAATCGTACTTAAAATTGATTCATCAATTGTGATCTTGTTTTCTCAATCACAAGCAAAAATTTAAAAAATATTATTAAAAATATATATTTTAATAAAATAATAAAAAAATAAAAATAAAGATGAAATGATATTTTACTTTTTCACATTTATCGATATTAACTAATGAGCCAAACAGGCTAACAGACTTCTTAACTGTATCAACTGAATTCCGTCTATATTGAATCATTTTGAGTCTTGACAACAAGAGAAACTCCTATACATCTTGGTGCAAATATCAGTCCCAATCGTTTTAAGCTTTGGGTCAATTTCGTCTCATCATGCAAAAGTTACTTGCTCGAAGAAATGCCAAGATTGATTCTCATCAAAGCCATTGTAAACACAAGGATAGTTCATCCTCGTCGTTCTTGCTACGAGTTGTCACCAGAAATTATCCTACTCGGAATTATTTTGATACCACATGCCATCTACTACAAGCAAATATCTCTTCCTATCAAATTTTCTTCGAATTGTGTCAGGATTTGATCTAGATTTAAGCCATTCACTTTATTTTTGGTCCAAGATTTCACGATTTTCTTAAAAGACCGATTATTAAACCGAATACTATAAAAGAAAAATTGTTAAATGTGTTTTTATTTATCTTAATCGATTAGTTAATATATTGATTAATGGTATTTTAAAATATGAAAAAAAGTTATTAATTTATCAATTTATTTATGAAACCTAACAAAAGCGCAATAAAAGGCATTGTTGTCGTCAAACACAACGGTCATAAATTATTGACGTTCTCGCTTTGATTTTTATGTCACGTGTTATCGAAATCTCTGAAAAAAAAACAGAGAGATGCATTGCAGAGTTTTTTCCCTGCGTAAGTACTTTGATACTTAAGTCAAACCGAAAATTTGATAGAATTTCTGTAAAAAAAATAAAGATTTAATTTCATAAATCATATATGATCATTATTTATGGGGATTAATTCTATATTTAATTAAGTATTTATCCACTAATTACATATTTTTTACTATTTTATTGGTTCTGTATAATAAAAGATATTTAAAAATAAAATTATTCAAACAATATAATTTATGTCTCTCGCAAACAAACATAAACAAACTTAATATTTGATTTTAATAATAAAAAAATGATTTAATAATTATTGTTTTTTATAAAAGAATTAAACTCGAAGACAGAATTTCTTTTTTAATTTTATACAAAAGGCTTTGTTTGGAAGAGTGAGGCCTTGCCCACACCTCCAAACCCAGGGTCACTATAAAAGATTTGATAAGAATCTCTATTTACCAAGGCCTTCAATGTTAGGTTGGAGGCATGAAAGTGACTAAAGTACTTCTTTGTTTTCTTTTGGATGAGCTAAAGTTTATATCTAAAAGCAGCAAATTCCCTGCTATAATGAAGAACAAACCTGTAGATTGAGGAGGAAAAAAAAAAAAAAGGGCTGTCACAAAAGGCAAAACCACAGCAAAAACGAAAAAAAATTATATATATGTAATTTTTTTCTGTATTAATAAAAAAATTCAAAATATTTAAAAACATTGTACAAATGAATTTAGATTCGGATTCGGATTCGGATCTTTCTTTTCTTAATTGTATAGTGTAGATAGGTTCATAGGGCCGGCCAAAAGGGTATATGTAATTATTTTCTTTATATGACGTTGTTTGGATTAAACCTGATCATTGAAATTAAAAATCTAACCCTTTATCAAAAATTCATACAGCATGGGTATCTGGTTCTTATATGTACTATTATTGCAGGCCAATGGAAAATACAATGTTCTTGTTGAAGATAATATTATTTTGAAGTGTATTCTCATTTGATATAGAATGAAAAAAATCATAGAAGAATAAACCTTGAATATATTAACATCTTGCTGTATATATAATAACATTGAAATAACCGGAAGAAAGACAAGTTTTGCTTTCATTTTGAGTTAAAAAGTATTGAATTTCAACTA
The DNA here is from genome assembly GCA_033439115.1 of Firmiana major. Taxonomy (NCBI): domain Eukaryota; kingdom Viridiplantae; phylum Streptophyta; class Magnoliopsida; order Malvales; family Malvaceae; genus Firmiana; species Firmiana major. The sequence goes on from CM065905.1 coordinate 68,357,688, forward strand.
TTGCTGCCCTTGAAAGCTGGATTCAGCCATATTCAAGAACAAAGTTCAACAATCCAACTCTATAAATACAATGTTCAGTTGCTTGTATAGGCAAAATCAAAGTTCTAACAATTCAGCTCTACCAGAGATGGCATTAACTTTCTTCAATTTGATTTGTTTCTTGTTATTAGCAGCAATGGTCTCAGGGAGTGATCCTGATATCATATCAGACTTCTTAGCGCCGGCAAACTCAACAGCCCTGGATGGAAATTTCTTCACTTTCACAGGACTTCGAGGGATATTTCAAGCTGATTATCCACCAAACTTCAAGGTTACAAAAGCAAGCATGGCGGAATTCCCTGCCCTTAATGGCCTCAGTGTCTCCTTTGCCACTTTGGAGTTCCCCGCAGGCACCCTCAATCCACCCCATATCCACCCTCGCTCCGCTGAGCTACTTATCGTTGTCGATGGAAGCCTTGAGGTTGGTTTCGTTGACACAACTGGCAAACTTTACAACCAAACCCTCCAGGTTGCGGATATCTTTGTGTTTCCGAAAGGACTACTGCATTTCCAAAACAATCCTAGCTCCGATCAACCTGCCATGGCTATTTCAGCCTTCGGTAGTGCAAATGCTGGGACTATTTCTATTCCACCTACTGTTTTTGCTAGCGGCATTGATGATGATGTCCTAGCCAAAGGCTTTAAAACTGATGTTGCTACCATTCAGAAGATCAAGGCCGGTCTTGGGGGAGCCAAGGCCAAAAATTGAAGCCCCGTCTCATTCTTCAAGCAATGAAATGGCTAGTCAGTTACCATTGAAATAATTCATTATTTTCATTGTATTCTTCCCATAGAAATAATTCATTATTTTTGTTGTATTCTTCCTCCATGTTGTTCCAGTAGGCAATTATAAATTGCTGAAAACCATATGAAACAATCATGATTTGAGTTTATTTGCTTTATATTGTTACTTTTGGTTTAGACTTACAATATATTCTTATGTTGTATATGTTTTATGTATCATGTAAGATATGAAAATTATCGTGTCACAATTTGTTCGAACACGATAAATATTAAATTAATAACTCTATAAATAAATATAAAAGCAATGTTAAAAGTGAGTTTGGATGCTCAATTAGCACCAATACGCTGCAACATGACATTTTTATTAGAATAAGACAAAAAAATTAAAAGGATAAAATTCGTACCATTTTGTTTTTAGATTAAATTTTTTTTATTGTTTTATTAAAAACATATATTTTCAATAATTATTTTCTCTTTTTAATTTTATTAGAACCAATTTTACTATTCATCCAAACTAATCCTAAATCAATTTTGATATTCTAAATAGTAAAAAAAACATGGCTTATAAACTTAATTCCCAAGAATATTTATCTTTTTTTCTACTAAGATCAGAGGTTTTCATTACCTTTATGACTCAGTTAGCTTGTTTTTATATTAACTCAAACAGTAGTTTGTTGGCCACCAAGATCTTTCTGCTAGAAACACAACGAACCCAGTTTAATTTCTTTGATATTATTAATTTTCAGCCATATCCTTTGGGCAACCTAGACCATAGCAGGCATGAAATGAAACTCTGCAGGTTCTCTAGTGGGCTCAGCCATCCTATTACAGACCAGGGACCTCAAGGCGAGGGTGGTTTAAGACTTTAAGTTTGAAAGTTTCGAACTCTTACCTAAATGCAGAGGCATTGTTGTTTGATTTTCTTTTTCATATTCTTAAATATAGTGACATAAAAAGAAAACTGACATGTAAGTAAAAACGGCTCGACCACAGGTTAAAATTTTATAAAAAAATATGAATTTGATAAAAATTAAAAAAAAATATCTTTTTTTTTTTATAAATTCATACGTATTTTATGTGACAATTTTTACATTTTATACTATAAAAATATGATTATCAAATTTATTTGTGTTGTCTTTTTTCCATTTGAGATAGGATTCATACTATAACATGCTAACAAATTAAACTAGAGAACTTGATGCAAAAGAAACAGCATTTGGTATCGGTTCATAAACCATGAATGGGATTATTACATCTTGATGTTGATGGTTAATTTTATTAGGTAAGTCACTTTAACAGAAGAAAAGAAAACGATGAATTCCCCTTTTGCAGCAGAATCCTAATAGTAATTCAGAATCCTCATCTCAGGCCTTAGGTGCAAGCCCTGCTTTGAGCCTTTGAATCGTGGCAACATCAGTTTTGAAAGACACGGCTAAGATCTGATCATCGATGCCTGTCGCAAACAGGGTAGAAGGAATTGAGACAGTGCCGGCAGCAGCGCTACCAAAGGCGGAAATCGCAATGGCAAAGTCTTTCGCATCAGAGTTAAACTGGTAATGCACTAATCCCTTGGGAAACACAAACAAGTCTCCAGCTTGAAGACTTTGCGTAAACAGCTTGTTCGTCGTGTCAACAAACCCTACTTCAAGGGTCCCGTACGTGAGAAACAAGAGCTCCGCCGCACGAGGATGAGTGTGAGGAGGATTAACCGAACCGGCCGAGTACTGCAGAACAGCATAAGAAACACTTTGTCCATTAAGGGCAGGGAATTCCGCCATGGTTGCTTTTGTCACTGAGAAATTCGTCGGAGGACCAGAGGTAATAATCGGCCTAAAGCCAGTATAAGTGAAGAACTTACCATCCAACAGAGTAGCATTGGTTCCAACTGGAACAACAAAATCAGAGAGAATATCTGGATCTCCACTCACTGCTAATAAAGGGAAGGCAAGAACTAGTATTGATAGGAAGAATTGCTGCTTAACAGTCAAAGCCATGGCTGAAAAACCAGGAAAGAAAGACCAATCAATGAATACTTAACAATGGTGCTATGCCTGCAGCGAGGTTGTTTATATACGAGACAGTTTCTTGTTATTGTCAAACAGATTTTTATTTGACAGCTATCCTTAAAGATCATCTGTTGGCTCAGGCTTTCTTGTCTATGCTTCCAGGTTTCCTTTATCAGGAATTTCGGATGTTCTTTCAGAATATCATATGATTTAGCTTGGGCATATTCATGTATGTCTTCATTTAATTGGACCTCTAATCTTGTTTCTTCCATTTGGAAGATTAATTTAAACATGATTATTCAATACATGGTGAGTTTTTAAACATTACAACTGAAATTAAGATAGTAATTAATAAATATTTTATTTGAAATATTAAAAAATTAAAAATAAATAAAGTGAAAGTATGTGTTACCATTTTAATTTCGTTAATAAAATTTAAAAACTTTAATAACAATATATTAAATTATAATTCTTGATTTAAACTTTAAAATTTACATTTTTTCTATCACCTTTACATGTTTGTAGTCTCATAGTTTAAAATATGATAGGAAGATGAAGTTGCATATATTAACTTTAAATTCATATTTTTTTGGGAAGTCGGCTTTTTAAGGAGTTGCATAAATTAGTTGGATTAAACTCCAAATTTTGTCCTCTATAATTTTGACAAACAACTACAGTAACCCTTATAAATTAACCTATTTGAATTTAATAACCTCACAAAGTTAACACAAAATCATGGTCTCAACTTTGTCTAATGTAAAAAATTAATAAACTCCTCTATCATAAAATTAATAATTTTCTTTTAAAACTTATTGTAAAATTTTAGCCTCGACTATCGTATAAATTAATAATTGAATAAAAAATAAAAAATATATTACATAATATTCAAGAACAAGAAAACACACTTCAAGATAATTTATAAAAAGCTACCATATTTAAGATTTTTTATTTTCAGAACTAAAAAGGTATAAAAATATATTAAAACATGAGGAATTTTTTTTTTTAAATTAAAGGCTATAAAGTTATTAGAGGAGTTTAAAGAATGTAAGAATTAAACAAACATTCTTTTTAAGACAATAACAATTTATAAAGTAACACCTTTTAAATTAATACTCGTAATTCTAAAAAATATTAATTTTAAAGTATTCTACTGTAATACAAATAATATGCATTTATGCTATTGAGTATTTATCCAGCGTACTATATGTTCATGAATCATAAATTCATGATGAAAATACAATTAAAACAATTGAGGTAAGTTATATTTATTGTAAAATGATTGAAATTTTTTAATTACTGTTCAAAATTTTTCACCGATTAATATTATATAAATATTGTTTCACCACACAGACTGTTTTACGGGCTTGGAAAGTGAGAATTTTCAAGATGGAAAATTCTATGATATGTTGGGAATTTCCTGTGAGAATCTTCCACGATTGAAACAAAGTTTAATGTAAGGATCACATTATCATTGAAGGGAAAAAACTAATTACAACATTCATTCAAGGAATATTTGACAAGAGTTCACCTAAATCTTAACGTGAGACCCAAAATTTTTCTTAAAAAACTATTATTGTTTTTATGATGATGAAACATAATTAAAAAGAAATTCAAGAATATTTACCAAAAAGAAATGTTTTATTCATTTAAATTCATACACTTAATTTTGTCCGAAGACACTTTAATTCATCAATTAAGCTAAGCAATATCCAGTGTTGTCTAAATGAAATTCTGAGACCCAAACTTCATGTTTATGACAAATCAAGAACTCGAATTTAACATGACAAATCCTATTTATTGCAAACTCATAGAATTTACTACCTATTATCATGTCCAATAGTTTCTCCACAATGTTTGTAGGCAGGATAGGAAGGTTGATACATACATACATACATACATACATATGGCGGTTCAAAAGATAATGTATAAAAGATCAACCCTATATTTTGAAAACAGATCATAAGGTTTTCATAATTATCATATTATAAATTAATTTTTTTTTATTTTCACCAAATTTATATAGAACTTTTTTCAAAAATTTTAAATCGTATTATTTATTTTTATATTGTTTTCGTGTTGAATCATTGTATCTTGTTTAAAGTTATTGTGTATAAAAACAGTTACTCTCTTTCTTTATCTCTTTAGTTCAATCATGATTCTAAAATGGCAAAAAAATGACATAAAATGCAATTATGATTGATGACAATATTTCCTCTCATCATGAAAGTCCCTTGTTGAATTATTTGTTTAAGTTTTGCATAAAGGCTACACTTTAACCCATACTTTGATGAGTGTTCCTTTTTTGCTTGACACACCATTTTTAACCATATATAAATCAACCATATCAGCAGCAATTGACTCAATGTCATCAACTACAAGGGATGTCTTTTTCTTTTTTATATTTAAGTATATATTAATTAACATTATTTGACCTATTCTTAAGGTATTTCTTTTATCATTTTAACATTTAATTCTAAGGTAAAGCCCTTGTAAGGATATAATTCATTATTGACTTCTAGCTATTTGTAACCAATATTACCTTAATTAGGTGCATTTTGTTGATCTCTTCCATGTTATTCGCATTCGAGTGAGTGTCATATTTTCTCAAATATCTATCCTGAAAATGAGTACATTCATATTCTTAAAATATTTTTAAATCTATCTTATTTATTTGAAAGATCGGATATATACATGTTCATTCTCTGATTTTTTTTTTCCATTTTAACATATAACTTTGCATGATATATAAATATATATAAATATATACATTATCATGCAGCATAAACATTCTTTGCATTGATTTAGAGAGAGAAAGAGAGATCAGATGCTGTAAGAAAATCGAAATCAACCTAGATAGTGTACTACCATGGACAAAGGAACCAAACAAAGACCCCTTTTCTTTAGTTGAGTGTCATCATTTTCTCTTCCAAGAAAACCCAATTCAGCATTTCTCTCATCTTTCTTTCCTGAAGCACTTCCTTTGATCTCCTATAAGAGGAAATTGCTAGAAAATCATTAAACTGTCAAAACCAAAAATTAAAAGTTCATAATTAATCAGAATAAAGGCAATAACTGGTTTCTTACCTGAGATATGTCCACAACATCTTTCTGCATCAGGTTCTTATCAAAATGGTTCACCACGTTACAAACCTGTTAAAATAAAGAAAGTAATTAAAATAAGAAGTTGACATCAAGAGATTCCAAGTAACATAAAATTTTTTTGACCTTACTGAAACGTCAACATAAACATGATAAATTTAATGTCAATGAACGGAAAATATATGAGAATTAATATCGTAAATACATAAAAATAAATGTAAAATTAGTGTTAATAAATGTAAATATATAATAATTTTACTACAAAGTTTATTTACATTTATTAATATATATTTATAATACTTATAACATATTTTACGCTTATTAATTCTAAATCTACGCTTATTATCGCGTATTTACGTTGATTTGACAAAAGATTCAGAATTTGACCTTGGGGCTATGAGCAGGAGAACTAGCGGTATCTTCCAACTCATCATCAACCAAACCATGAGTTCCTTTAGTCTTTCTCTTCTTGAAACTCAACCTGCTGTTGTAGTAGCTCTTTTGGTCTAAAGAAGCTCCGAGAACATGCTTTCTAGCAGCAGAACAGGCAGCATCAGAAACTAGAGAAGAGGTTTGACAATTGATATCAGAAAGAAAAGAGCTGTTTTCATTCATATCAGTGTTGTTGTTATTCAAGAAATCTTCAAAATACATAGTCCAACTACTCTCCTCAGGAGATTCATCAGCTGCTCTCATAGAATTCATGGAACTCTCCATATTCTAGCTATCAAAACAATAAGAAGAAGAAAAAAGATAGGAGAGAAAATAAGAAAGAGAGAGAGAAATGACTAGTTTTGATAAACCCTTCCTGCAAAATCTATATATATATATATTTATAGTAGTGTGAAAATCAATAGAAAAGTTGAGAATAATGAAAGTGTATTTGAGCTTGCAATCATGGAGGTTTGTGGGCCAAATGGAGAGAGAGAGAGAGAGAGAGAGTTGGGGATTGGCTGCAAAAGAGGATTGGGGTTTGACATTTGTGTCAGGAGAGCAGATTTAGATATGCCAACACCAACAAAGATTTGTTATGCCTAATTTTTCTTAGGGGTGGACTTACCTTTCCACTATATACTTTGAATCAGTCACAAGTCACATACTAAGATCAAATCTTTCTCGGAAATGTTTTAATTAAATGATTAAGAAAAAATCACGACATGGTGTAAAGTTTTATATCGAGATTAGACAATTGCAAGACATATTCTCCCTTCTCATTTTGATCTTAGGACTTTTTTTTTTAAAAAAAAGTCTAATTTCTGTTGAAAGTTTGTAATTATACTTAAGTCCCCCCAAAATTTTGAAATAGTTTTTTAATGTTTGAAACTTTACATACTTATCACGTCGAGATTTTATAATAACTTTCACGAATTGAAATCAAAGCTTGAGAAATTTAAGAAAGATAATTACTCTTTCGTGATGGTTAATTAGTTCAAAATTCCTTGTTATTATATCGAAGATTTTCCTTCAAAATTATTGAAATATTGAGATAAAAGCGAAGACCTCTTTTTATCTCAATACATGCGTTGAAAACATACATTCTCCCATCATTGGAAAGAATATTAATGTATTTTGTCATAGGAGAATATTGACTTGAGCAAGAACCGAACATAAAAATGAATGTTATGACTAAATTCTCTTTCGTTGTCAAGTTTTATAGCCACCTGATCTTTGATTGGTCTCGGCTGACAAATAGTATTGGATTTGTTTTTATATTTTCAGTAGCATCTGCATTGGCAACGTGTTCATCATGTAACTTAGCAAATTGGTTCTCATTTTTTTTTTCTTTTGGTTTGTTACAAACTTTATAAAGTAAATTCTCCAACAAAAGAAAAAGAAAAATAATGAAATAAGATATATTTTATTTCAATTAGAAGGTTTTTTTGGAACATGTTAATGTTCCCTTTTTAATTTTTTTGGGATCGGTAAATTTCAAGGTGAAGAGACCCATTGATTTGAGATTTCAATTCCAATTAAAAGACAAATAAATGTTAAGGAACATTGGAATTAAAACTTCCGAATGTATCATATCTCTCTTATTTTTGTTCTTAAAATATTGTTAATTAGATAATTATTCGATACATAGTTAATAAAGTTTTTAAACTCTACAAGTAAAGTTAGAATCATGATACATACATTTAAAAAATATAAAAAAAAATAATATGTTGCCATCTTAATCTCACATATAAAATTAAAAAATTTCTCTGACTGTGTATTATCTAATTATCTTATCCTTATTAATTAATTTGAGTGTTGGAGTGAATTTCAAAATTTTAATTATAAAGTTTCTTTTTTTTTTTTTCTAATTTCTTAGACATAACTTCAAATCTTAAATTAAATAATCTTTTCATCTTGTTTTTTTCGGTTTCGGAGCTTTAGCGTTAATTATTTTCTCTTTATTATTAATTAATTAAGTATCGAACGTTTTAGAATTTCAACTTCAACATTCTTCAAATGTTATATAAATAAATATATATATATATATTTTACATAACTTGAAACATTAGTATCAATTATTTTCTTTTTATTATTACTATTTTTATTATTTATTATCTAGGGTACCTAATAAACAAAAATTACAAGATTCCTCCGGTTAGTTTTACATCTTTTCATGTTTTTTTTTTTCCTTTTTCTTCCAAAATTTCATTTTATTGAGGAGACAATGTACTAGTACTTGATACAAGGAATAACAATTGTAAGAAGCCTCATCATGTCTGTGGTATCTTTTGAAATTAGAACGATTAGATATTGGAACACAATAATTCAGTGACCAGAGTTAATAAATCATTATTACAACAAAATAAAAATTCATAAGTATCTTTTTATAAAAAGATTGAAACTTAAAAAATTAATATATATATATATATATATATATATATATATATATATATATATATAGATACATCTATTCAATCTCTATTCCAAGATAATTACATCAGATTCTCTCACCCCGGCCAGTAAAAAAAAAAAGTACAAAAACCAACCACATAATATTTATTATACCAAATATATGTGGGATTGCAAATTAATCATCATTAATACAGAGATAACCCAATATTTTTCCCTTTATAAAACAAAAAATTTAAAAATAGAGAAAATTATCTAATTTTTCAAGGTTAAGACATCACTACCAATCTATTACTGATTTATGATCTATTTTGTTTTCACTTATGAATTTTTCAAAATTTATAGATCGTCTATCAATGAACGATTTGAGAATTCAAATTATCCATTGCTCATCCATATAAAATTAATTGCTTAAATTATATCCCATATCACCATTACATCTTCCCAAAATAGAATTGTTAAAAGTAAAGGCATCAATGGAAAAGTAAAAAGAAAAAAATCCCATAAGAACAGTTTCATCATGTGAAATGGTAAAGGATAGCCCACACTGTCTTGATGGTGGGAGTCCCGAATCCCTTGACAATCAGGACATTTTGGAAAGTTTCATTCACATCCGTTGTTTCCTATATCACCAGACTGTTGCCTTGTTATTTCCAAACACCTTTACATGTCTGGTCTTTACTCATTTTTGTGTCTTTCTATTTTGGTCTTTCTCGTGTCTCATAGCCATTTACATGTAAGTCCTTAAATCCTATAATTAATTCCCTTTTATATTATGAAACAAGTATTCTATTCATATTTGTTGTCTTGTCATTGTCAACAATAATCTAATGTCATTTTTTTTGAGAAAAAAAAAATGCATTAGACATTAACCAGTTCCCAAATTTGTCAACAATAATCTAATGTCATTGACTTTATATATTTTTCCTTTATAGCATTAGTTGGATAGAGAAGATTTGATGAAGATTTGTTTCAAATTTAAAAAACAATCTTTTCTGTCAACTGTCAAAACCTAGCATTAATTTTTTTTTGTTGAGTTATGCAAATTAATTATATTGAGAATCTCATTTATATATATATATATATATATATATATATATATATATATATATATATATACATACAAACATATATAGATTATTATATAATTTAATGCTAATAAAATTACAAAATTTCACGAGTGAATTTCTTTTATATATATATATATATATATATATATATATATATATATATATATATATATATATATATATATATAAAAGAAAAAATAACTCTTCTATCCCATCAACGGCCTACATTAGTTCATATAGCAAGCATGTTGAACAAATTCTTAGATTTTTAGTTTTGAGAGAATTTAAATAGAGATGTAAATAAATAAAATGTTCAACGAACTATTTGTGAACATATTCAATTTTTGTTTATTTATTAATACTAACTAACGATCATGGATAGAGTTATAATTTGCTCATTTATATTTATGAATAAATTCGTTTAAAATTTGTTCGTTTGATAAATCATTTAGTATTGGTTTGTTATTCGATAATAATACATTTTCAACTTATACACTTACTTATAGACCAATTCAAGAAATAGGCTATCGGTCCAAACTTGAAAGTTCACTTATTTTTTTAGTAGGTTTGAACAAAAATATTAAGCCGATTTAATCATTTTGAGCTTAAAAATTGAGATCCTCTAAAAAATGAGTCAAGTTTGGGTTCAACCTTTCAAGCTTAAGCCCGACATGTTAACTGTAATATTTTTACTATTTTTTATATTGAGGTATTTTTAAATACTTTTGTTTTTTTATGCAATTTAATTTGAATTTGTATTTTTTTTACATTTAATTTAAATTTTCATGTTTTTTATATTCTTTTTTGTAAGAATTTATTCAAATTTGTTGTGTTATACTTATTAACTATTATGTGTTTCAATATTTTTTATTTTTTTAAAATTAATTAATAGTATTTGGATGAGTTTGGACTTATTACGATTATATATAAAAACAAGTTTGGGTAAAAAAATTAATCCTAAAAAACAAAGTCTGACTTAGACCCACTTTCGATTTTTAATACCTTACCTAAGCATATAAGATTCAAATAATTAAATTAATCATGTTTATGTTTATTAAAATGATATTGTTCTTAAGCTTTTGATGAAGTCATATCAATATCCTAATTTATTTCAAGACTCTCAATTTCTTTCTTTCCCAAAAGCTCTCCCGTCTTTTCTCTAACCTTCAAATCATCCTTCTTCTTCATCCACCGCTTTACTCTTCAAGTAAACATTGACTTCAACGTTAAAACACCCACGATTTTTCTAAAAGTCAGTGCCCCTTACCTTGCTTTCTTCCTCAAAGGAACCCAATGACTTGCTTGCCCAGCGTCATCACCTAAGGAATCATGGTTGAGGTCCAAAAAGACCACAACGTGACTTATGACCCCAAATTAGATCAAGACATTTAAATATAGTAAGATCTATATTAACATTTAATCCTTCTTAATTATTTTAATACAAAATTATTTTCATTCCATTTTTAGTATCTTTTAAATTAAACAAAATTAATCCCTAAAATAAATTGACATTTTAACTTTCTTGCCAACAGTTTTAAATTTTCTTATACATATGATTTTGGATTTTTCTATTTCAATTTCTTCTGAAATTGAAACTGCTTACCATCTTCTGCTTTACTGCTCGATTTCCTGGAAATTTTGGTGTTACTGCTGTCAGTGATGGGATATTTCTTGTGTTATTGCGTGATCTGTCAAAAACCTTTCTTTGTAATGGAATTCTTTGATGGACAAGAAAAATCAGAAAATTTGTTTAAAATATATTTAGCTCATTGGAGGTATTGTAATTAGTTTCAGAGTTGAAAAATTTCGGATTCGAATCGTAATTAAAAAAAAAAAAAAAAGCTAAGAAGAAGAAATCAATCATAAATCATCAATTTTTATTTGATTTAATCAAAAAACATCATTGACACATTGCTCATCAGCAAATTGGAGCGCACCAATCCCTGCATCATATATGATGCGTTTATTTTGTTGATGCCATGCTCCTAGCACAGTTCCCGCATCTCCCTTAAGTATTGCTACGCAAAAGAAATTAGGGTCAAAGAAATGCCCAAATTCTCCATCAATGGTGTAGTCAGCTCCATTAAAATGGAATGTTAGAGTTGCAAAATCATTATAATTTGCTGGATGTTCATAGCACAGATCAAAACCTTTCGGAGTTCCATCTGTAGTTCTTCGAAGATGTCGTGACCCGTAATAAGCTTCAAACACTGCTAGTACTACTGCATAAGCATTGACTCCAGGAGTGTCGGTATCAATCTGAGAGAATAAAGCTCCGGAGTCTATGAAGCAACCACCTTTAAGATGTCCTCTGGATCTGAACGTGTATGGTTGGAATCCTATACGATGATTGGCAACACTTATATCCAACAGTTCCAAGTAGAAATAATTAGTTCCTGGTGTTGGCAAGAACAACGCTGTATGAACATGTTGTGGAGGCAGCTGTGGAATGTCTTCTCCGAATCTTAGGACAAGTGGACGAGGTATTGCATCGGCAAAGGGGACCAAACAATACGAGAATCGAGCGTGCGTTAATGGAGCAAATTGAGTTGTCATTGAATCCCGAGCCAGGTTTAATCCGAAGATACCTGAAACATCATTGTTTTGAAAAAATACGTTACGGTTATCATTGGAGCAACCGAAGATGACATTACTGAAGCTCTTTACATTAGCATTATCGATGAAGAATTGGAATGTTTCCAACGATGCAACGCCCCTGGTGGAGGCTCCACCGCCATATCCAACAGCGTATACGCATTCCCGGTTTACACAATTGTAGAGTCTGTCATCACCATCACAGAGAGGATGATCGCAAGGAAGATATCCATAAGTCCCGGACGCTCTACTATCATAAATTGGAACATTTTGTGGGAAACAATTTTTGCAAGGTTGACATTGCGTCCATGTTAGACCACCTCCAGTGTCCATCAACAGCTTCACAGGGTGTCGTTGGGTACCCATTGTAAACGCTACAACATAGAAAAAAGAATCTCGGTATATTGGTATACGGATATTATCAGGAACTACGCTTGCATTACGATGAGAAACCAAGTTCATATAATTGACTCTAGAGTTGGTAACTTTGATCAATTTTTCTATCCTTTCAGCTCTAGTGAGGTTTTCAATAAGGTATAGAGGAGATTGTGGAGAATCATCAATGGCTGCCTTTAGACTTAGGCCAGTAGGTTTCGAAGAAGCAAATGAGAAATGGTGTTGGAACAATGTTACTGAGAGGCAAAGGAACAATTTAGCATAGAGAAAATGAAAGTTGAAAGACATTTTGAATTGAAAAGTAAGCCTATAATGCAATGGTGCTCGTAGTTCTTATATATTGTAAGCAAAATTCTGGCCTCAATTCACAGTGCACTCGTAGAAATTGAAAATTCATCATCATTAATGAGTAATAACCCAGGAATAAATGGATTTTAAATGGGTAACAAATTTGGCAAGTTGTTTTTAATGGAGCAAGCTGGCATTCTATGCAATCAAATTCCTATATCACAAAATACAAAAGAATAATTTGGAAATTTAATTTAATTCCAGGAAATAATTTATGCTAAATTTTAGCTAAATCATGGTGTCAGTTAGCTAACAAAGGTTATATATATATATATATATATATATATATATATATATATATATATATATATATTTGGCTAATAAGTTTTATTATTAAGCATTTGGGTTGGAAGATTTTTTTTTAAAATTGAGTGATAAAGAATATTTAGGATTTGCGCAATACATTTTTATAGATCGATTATTTAAAATTAGATTATTTACGTTTGATTTAACGCATTTATGAAATATTATTTTCTTACTGCCTTCTAATGGATTGAAACTCGAAATAATCAAGAGTAAACTCTCTTTTCATCACTTAAGTCAACATTTTTTTTCTAACTAAAATGTGAGTGTTATAACCATCCATGTCATACATAACCATTATTATTTCCTTATCCTACTTTCCTTTTCAGAATCAACATTTCAGAACTCTAACATATGCATACCGTGACACACAACATATACCACAACTTTAAATCTATACTATTATAGCTTTTAAATCCATAATATTATTACTTTAAATGTTATATTTTTATTATTAAAATATTAGGTTACAACAAGAGGAAGACAAAGAGAATTTATTTGTTTAAGATTTGGATGAATATTAATTTTAAAGGTAATCAAAGAATCATTTGGAGAACTCTCTTCTATGTTGTTTTGTGGTCTATTTGGCTTGATCGTAACGACAGAGTTTTCAACAATAAAATCTCTTCTCGGAATTATGTTTGCTCGATTATCAGAATTCGATTGGGTTGGTGGCCTAAGGCTAAGTTCCCGAGTTTAACTTGTCAGGCTTCTGTTTGTTTCCTCAAGATTCCTCGCTGCTAAGAAGACTGAAACCTCCCAGAATGGCTTCTCCATGGTCGCTTCCTCCTCTTGGGTACTGGATAATCAATGTTGATGGATCTTCCCCGGGGCAAGCCTAGACCGGCTGGAATAGGTGGAGTTCTTCGCGACCATAAGGGGCTCATTTGGATATTTTTTTCTAAGAGTATAGGAGTTGCCGACTCTAATCTTGCTGAGTTACTTGCTGTTGTGGAAGCAGACAAGCAGTCTTTGTCTTCACTAAAGCCAATGTCTCCCTTTCTCAAGCTCATCATCGAGAGAGTGATTCCAAAGTTGTTCTCTCCTGACTTATCAATTTGAGTGAGAGTCCATGGAAATTTAGCAACCTCATCAATAAGCTCTCTAATTTTATTGCTCTTCTAGAAGAAGTTAATTTTGTTCATGTTTTTCGGGAGGCAAACTCTTTTGTCGACTTTCTCGTTAAGTCTGTCTTTCGTTCTTCTGATTTTATTGCCCGGTTTTAATCCTTTTTTCAATTTCTCTATTAATAAAATTTCTTTAATTTTAAAATTTCAGTTTCTCCAGTAATGATTTGTTGGTTTATCAGTGATATTGGAGTCGATTTTGGGATTGAAGTTCTTGAGTTCGAACTTATAATTCAAAAGATAAAAAAAGAACAGAAGAAGAAGAATTCAATCATAAAACATCAATTTTTCTATGATTTAATCATAGAACATCATTGACACATTGTTCATCAGCAAATTGGAGACCAACCCCTGCATCATATACGATGCGCTTATTTTGTTGATGCCAAGCTCCTAATATAGTTGCTATTTCTCCCCTTATTATTGCTACGCAAAAGTAATCAGTGCCGAAGTAATGTCCATATTGGCCATCTATTGTGTAATCAGCTCCATTAAAATGGAATGTTAGAGCTGCAAAATCATGATAATAATCTGGATATTCATAGCACAGCTCAAATCCTTT
Organism: Firmiana major; assembly: GCA_033439115.1. NCBI lineage: Eukaryota > Viridiplantae > Streptophyta > Magnoliopsida > Malvales > Malvaceae > Firmiana > Firmiana major. The sequence goes on from CM065905.1 coordinate 68,372,821, forward strand.
TGGACCAAGTCTTCGAAGTTTTCTTGATCCGTAATAAGCTTCAAAGACTGCTATTACTGCTTCAAAAGCATTGACCCCTGGAGTTCTGGAATCAATCTGAGAGAATAAAGCTCCAGAGTCAATGATGCAACCACCTTGGCCATGTCCCCTGTATCTGAACGTATCTGGTTGAAACCCTAGACGATAATTTGCAACACTTATATCCAACAGTTCCAAGTGGAAATGATAGGATCCTGGCGTTGGCAAGAACAATGCTGTTTGAGCACTAGGAGGCAGCTGTGGAATGTCCTCTCCGAACCTTAGGACAAGTGGACGAGGTATTGCATCGCTAAAAGGTACCAAACAGTATGAGAATCGCGCTCGAGTTAATGGAGAAAATTGGGTTGCCATCGAATCCGGAGACATGCTTAATCCAAAGATACCTGAAGCTTCAGTATCTTCGAAAAAAATGTCACGGTCATCGCTGGAGCAACCAAAGATGACATTATTGAAACTTTTTGTATGAGCACTGTCGACGTAGAATTGGAATGATTCCAAGGAAGCAACTCCCCTGGTGGAGGCTCCAGCACCATATCGAACTTCGTACACACATTTGCCATCTACACACTTGTAGAGTTTACCATCACCATCGCAAAGAGGATGATCGCAAGGAAGATAGCCATAAGTGGCGGAAGCTCTAGGATCATAAATTTCAAGTTTTTGTGGAAAACAAATTTTGCAAGGCTGACATTGCGTCCAAATTAGACCACCTCCAGTGTCCATCAACAACTTCACTAAGTGCCGTTGGCTACCAATTGTAAACGCTACAACGTAGAAAAGACCGTCTCGAGATATTGGTATACGGATATTATCAGGAGATACCGTTGCATTTCGACGCAAAACCAAATCCAAATGATTGACTCTATTGTTGGTAATTTGGATCAATTTTTCTATTCTTTCAGCTATAGTGAGGTTTTCAATAAGATATAGAGGAGATTCAGGAGAATCATCGATAGCAGCCCTTAGACTTAGGCCAGTAGGTTTTGAAGAAGCAAATGCGAAATGGTGTTGGAAAAATGCTATTAAGAGGCAAAGGAACAATTTAGCATGGAGAAATTGAAAGTTTAAAGACATTTTGAATTGAAAAGTGATGTTGCCTCCTTGGCGGCAACAGTGCTTTACCTTCCACGTGGTCTAATTATGCTAACGACGAAAGGGTGACGTCGATGCAATTTGCTCCACGTGTTCTTCGTATATCCTGCAAAAACAACAGGAATCAGAGGGGGCAGGGATTTGTCCCTGCACGCGCACTCCGACGATCAAGTCAGTGATCGGGAGTTGGTGTATGTATGTAAGAAAAGGAGAGTTTATAGCTTAAATCAGAGTGTTTAAGTGTTCTCCCTGTTTTTCTCGGATTTTGGATCGATCTGATCTCATTCCCTTTTTTCAGAGGGCTCACCTCATATTTATAGGCTTCTGAGTCGGTTCGGGCTGAGACCCAGGCGCGTGTCTGGGCCGCGACAGAGTTATAGAGCACTCTGTCGCGCTTCTGTGCGAGAGACTCTACCCAGGCCGTGCGGGAGACTCTGGGGACTCTGGGGACTCTGCCCCAGGCCGTGCGAGAGACTCTGGGGACTCTGGGGACTCTGCCCCAGGCCGTGCGAGAGACATGCGGGAGACTCTGGGGACTCTGCCCCAGGCCATGCGGGAGACTCTGGGGACTCTGCCCCAGGCCATGCGGGAGACTCTGGGGACTCTGGGTACTCTGCCCCAGGCCATTCGGGAGACTCTGGGGACTCTGGGTACTCTGCCCCAGGCCATGCGGGAGACTCTGGGGACTCTGCCCCAGGCCTTGCGAGAGACTCTGGGGACTCTGGGTACTCTGCCCCAGGCCATGCGGGAGACTCTGGGGACTCTGGGTACTCTGCCCCAGGTCATGCGGGAGACTCTGGGGACTCTGCCCCAGGCCGTGCGAGAGACTCTGGGGACTCTGGGTACTCTGCCCCAGGCCATGCGGGAGACTCTGGGGACTCTGGGTACTCTGCCCCAGGCCATGCGGGAGACTCTGGGGACTCTGGGTACTCTGTCCCAGGTCATGCGGGAGACTCTGGTTGGCGGTCAGTTGTACGCTTGGGTCCTGGTGACACGACCACCATCAATTGCTCCCCACTCTTTGGTAGGAATATTTCCTGCGAAAGAGGATTCTTTCTCAGGCCTGACTATCACGACGCGAGCGCGTCTTTAGTTCTTCCGGCCTTTATGTTTCCATTGCCTGGCCATAGTGACGCATAGCGCCTCAGGCTCTTATGGCTTGTCTGAGTATACGCCTAGCTACAGTGACGCATAGCGCCTCAGGCTCTTATGGCTCGTCTGGTTGTGACGTCTAGCCCAGCCGGTAGAGCCACTCAACCGTATTGTCCGCTTTGGGTACGGCCCACTGGCAGCCTGCGTTCGCAGGGCCCGAACCAAGGGTTCCCCTCACGGTTTTCTTTCGCGTCCCCGAGGGATCGAACTCAAGACATAGTCCGCTTTGGGTACGGCCCACTGGCAGCCTGCGTTTGCAGGGCCCGAACCAAGGGTTCCCCTCACGGTTTTCTTTCGCGTCCCCGAGGGATCGAACTCAAGACATAGTCCGCTTTGGGTACAGCCCACTGGCAGCCTGCGTTCGCAGGGCCCGAACCAAGGGTTCCCCTCACGGTTTTCTTTCGCGTCCCCGAGGGATCGAACTCAAGACATAGTCCGCTTTTGGTACGGCCCACTGGTAGCCTGCGTTCGCAGGGCCCGAACCAAGGGTTCCCCTCACGGTTTTCTTTCGCGTCCCCGAGGGATCGAACTCATCGCCTCTTCTTGGGCCACATACTTATTGGCCCTAGCAAAGAGATCGAAGATTGTCATCGGTTGATCAAGAGAAAGGGATTCTTGCAGCTTTTCAGAGTTCGTCCCTTGCAGCATTGCAGCCAAGGCTACGCCTACCGGTAGATCTTCCACTTCCAAGGTTGCATCTCGGAAGCGGTCTACAAAGCTTTTCAAGGGTTCTTCATTCCCTTGTTTAAGCGTGAGTAGGTAGGTAGCATTTTTCTTCCTCTGGCTGTGGATCATGAAGACTTTGAGGAATTCATTTCTCAACTCATCAAAAGAGGAGATTGAACCTTCGCTCAGCCCGTTAAACCATTTCAGAGCGTGCCCGGACAATGTGAGAGAAAAAGCTCTGCACATGATTTCGTCCTCCCATTCATGAAGCAGCATGAGGGATTCATAACTCTGAATATGGTCGTAGGGATCCGATTTGCCGGTATAAATAGCCATAGAAGGCATTTTGAACTTCTTCGACAAGGGTTTGTTCATGATCTCCGGACTGAATGGGATCCTCCTCCTTTGTCCGTCATCCGGAGACACTAGCCTTTTCTTCTCGAGGATCCTTTGGACGACCTTCTCCACGTCCTCCGACCCTCAAGCTGAGTAAGGTCCTGTCCCTTCCGGTCTAGAAGAGGCCGATTGGTAAATACCTCTTCCAGTACCTCTGACTACGGGACTTGATATCTCGGGACCTTCTTGTGGGTCAAAATCTCCTTGTCTTCGTTGCTCCCCAACTCTATGTGCCCTTAGGTCATGTTCCAACTCCACAGGGGATGAGCTGCGGCAGGTATGGAAACTCTGCCGCCTATGGGCTGCGGGAGAACTCTGTCGCCTGGCAGCTGAGGGTGTGCTCTGTTTCGCTGGATCGGCAGTAGCGTTGTGTGGCGTTCCTGCCTCTTGTCCAATGTTTACCAGGCTGGAGGGCTGACCTCTCTCGTAGGTCTGCCTCGGTGTGCTTTCCCCCACTAGCTGCTGCACTTCATGGGGTAAGCTGAATTGGGGGAGAGCTTCTTGGAAGAAGTTCACCATGGCTTTCAATGCAGCTGTAGTCTCCTCATTTTTGCGCTTCAGGGCATCAAATTCCTCCAAGGAGACTAAGGGTTCTCCTTGAGCCCTTTCACGGTGTCTTCTTCGCTGTTCTGATCTGACAGGGGGACTTACAGAGTTCTGCCCCCCTGTCAATTCTGCAGTTGAGCGTGTCCTCACCATTTCGATAGAGAACCTGACTTTTTGTCGAGATTCCCACAGACGGCGCCAATTGATGTTGCCTCCTTGGCGGCAACAGTGCTTTACCTTCCACGTGGTCTAATTATGCTAACGACGAAAGGGTGACGTCGATGCAATTTGCTCCACGTGTTCTTCGTATATCCTGCAAAAACAACAGGAATCAGAGGGGGCAGGGATTTGTCCCTGCACGCGCACTCCGACGATCAAGTCAGTGATCGGGAGTTGGTGTATGTATGTAAGAAAAGGAGAGTTTATAGCTTAAATCAGAGTGTTTAAGTGTTCTCCCTGTTTTTCTCGGATTTTGGATCGATCTGATCTCATTCCCTTTTTTCAGAGGGCTCACCTCATATTTATAGGCTTCTGAGTCGGTTCGGGCTGAGACCCAGGCGCGTGTCTGGGCCGCGACAGAGTTATAGAGCACTCTGTCGCGCTTCTGTGCGAGAGACTCTACCCAGGCCGTGCGGGAGACTCTGGGGACTCTGGGGACTCTGCCCCAGGCCGTGCGAGAGACTCTGGGGACTCTGCCCCAGGCCATGCGGGAGACTCTGGGGACTCTGCCCCAGACCGTGCGAGAGACATGCGGGAGACTCTGGGGACTCTGCCCCAGGCCATGCGGGAGACTCTGGGGACTCTGCCCCAGGCCGTGCGAGAGACTCTGGGGACTCTGGGTACTCTGCCCCAGGCCATTCGGGAGACTCTGGGGACTCTGGGTACTCTGCCCCAGGCCATGCGGGAGACTCTGGGGACTCTGCCCCAGGCCGTGCGAGAGACTCTGGGGACTCTGGGTACTCTGCCCCAGGCCATGCGGGAGACTCTGGGGACTCTGGGTACTCTGCCCCAGGTCATGCGGGAGACTCTGGGGACTCTGCCCCAGGCCGTGCGAGAGACTCTGGGGACTCTGGGTACTCTGCCCCAGGCCATGCGGGAGACTCTGGGGACTCTGGGTACTCTGCCCCAGGCCATGCGGGAGACTCTGGGGACTCTGCCCCAGGCCGTGCGAGAGACTCTGGGGACTCTGGGTACTCTGCCCCAGGCCATGCGGGAGACTCTGGGGACTCTGGGTACTCTGCCCCAGGTCATGCGGGAGACTCTGGGGACTCTGTCCCAGGCCGTGCGAGAGACTCTGGGGACTCTGGGTACTCTGCCCCAGGCCATGCGGGAGACTCTGGGGACTCTGGGTACTCTGCCCCAGGCCATGCGGGAGACTCTGGTTGGCGGTCAGTTGTACGCTTGGGTCCTGGTGACACGACCACCATCAAAAAGTAAGGCTATAATGCAATGGTGCTAGTAGTTCTTATATATACGGATAATATTGTAAGAAAAATTCTGGCCCCAATTCATAATAAATTCTAGAATTCAATATTCCTTTATGTCATTTATTTTCTTGTTGTTTACAGAAAGGAGTATGATTAATAATGCATTAAAGAGTAATTAACCCAGGAATTAATGTATGTTAAATGGGTAACAAATTTGGCATGTTTTTTAATGGAGCAAGCTGTTAATCTATGCAATCAAATTCCTAAACCACAAAATACAAAAGAATAATTTGGAAATATAGTTTGATTCCAAGAAAGAATTTGGGATAAATTTTAGCTAAATCATGGTGCCTGTTAATGGATGTTCTATATCTAATTTTTTTTGGCTAATAAGTTTTATTCTCATTAAGCAATGCATTTGGGTTGGAAGCATTTTTTTAGTGGTAAGGGATATTTAGGATTTGTGCAATACATTTTTTTTTATATATAGATTGATTGATTTGATATAATTTATTTACATATGATTTAGTGAATTTCATAGTGAAAAGTTTTGTATTCAAATTTTTATCAAGTTAAATTTTTTTCAATCAATGTCAGTTATAAAGTGTGAATGATGATTAATCTTATACCTAATATGATATAAAAATACTCCGTGATTTGAAAAAAAATGTCATGATTACCTTATATATACTTTGCATCCAGAGGTGTCCATGCGTTGGGTCGAACCGAATTCGAGTCAAATCTAGACTATATATTAATAGACTACATGTAGGTTTAGCCTGAACAATTATCAAAATATATCAAAATATATTAACTTAATTAAATTTTATACTTATAGAATTTTATTTTATTTTCTTGATTTGAAACCCTAGAGTTAGAGTTTTTTTTTTTTTTTGCCCATTTCTCTTCACTTTTTCTCCTTTCTAAAAAACAATACTCCTTGCGTATTTTTTTTCTTCTCTTAGTTATATTTTAAAATGACTAAATATTTATTTTTTAATAAGTATATAAATATTCAGTTATTTATTTTACCTCGAGGTGGATGTGCATACATAGGACGAATACTATTAAATACTATTATTTAAATCTAGATTCCTTTAGTAATGTTGAAATATACTAATGATTTATTAACTCATTACTTCAATCACAATTGAAAAGATAAAAAAATAATAATCGAGCTTATAAGAAGAAAATTTCAATCATAAAACATCAATTTTTCTATTATTTAATCATAGGACATCGTTGATACATTGTTCATCAGCAAATTGGAGTCCACCAATCCCTCCATTATATATGATGCGTTTGTTTTGTTGATGCCATGCTCCTAGCATAGTTCTCATCTCTCCCCTTATTATTCCTACGCAAAAGTAACCAGAGCCGATGACATGCCCATATTGCCCATCAATGGTGTAGTCAGCGCCATTAAAATGGAATGTTAGAGCTGCAAAATCATGATAATTAGATGGATATTCATAGCACAGCTCAAATCCTCTTGAAGCTGTTCTTTTAAGTTTTCGTGACCCGTAATAAGCTTCAAAGACTGCTATTACTGATTTATAAGCATTGACTCCAGGAGTGTTGACATCAATCTGAGTGAATAAAGCTCCAGAGTCTATGATGCAACCACCCTGCGCATTTCCTCTGGGTCTGAACGTGTATGGTTGAAATCCTAAACGATGATTTGCAACACTTATATCCAACAATTCCAAGTTGTAAAAATAGGAACCTGGTATTGGCATGAACAGTGTTGTTTGAACATGTTGTGGAGGCAGCTGCGGAATGTCTTCTCCAAATCTTAGGACAAGTGGACGAGGTATTGCATCGGTAAAAGGTACCAAACAGTATGAGAATCGAGCTTGAGTTAATGGAGAAAACTGGACTGCCATCGAATTCGGAGCCATGCTTAATCCAAAGATACCCGAAATTTCAGTATTTTTAAAAAATATGTTACGGCTATCATTGGAGCAACCAAAGATGACATTACTGAAACTTTTTTTCTTAGCACTATCGATGAAGAATTGGAATGATTCAAATGATGCAACGCCACTGGTAGAGGCTCCGCCACCGTATCGAACATCGTACATACATTCGCGATTTACACAATTGAAGACTTTACCGTCACCATCACAAAGAGGATGATCGCAAGGAACGTAGCCATAAGTCGCGGAAGGTCTAGGATCATAAATTTTAAGTTTCTGTGGGAAACAAGTCTTGCAAGGTAGACATTGCGTCCAAATTAGCCCACCTCCGGTGTCCAGCAGTAACTTGACTAGGTGTCGTTGGCTACCTATTGTAAACATTACGAGGTAGTAAAGACCATCTCGGGATATTGGTATATGGATATTATCAGGAACTACGCTTGCATTAGGACGCGAAACCAAATCCAAATAATTGACTCTAGAGTGGGTAATTTTGATCAATTTTTCTATTCTTTCAGCTCTAGTGAGGTTTTCAATAAGGTATAGAGGAGACTCGGGAGAATCATCAATGACAGCCCTTAGACTTAGGCCAGTAGGTTTTGAAGAAGCTAATGAGAAATGGTGTTGGAACAATGTTACTAAGAGGCAAAGGAACAATTTAGCATGGGGAAATTGAAAGGTTGAAGACATTTTGAGTTGAAAAGTAAGCCTATAATGCAATGGTGCTTCTAGTTCTTATATATACAGACAATATTGTATGCAAATTCTGGCCCAAATTGATAATACACTCTAAAATTTGAATATTCTTCTAATTTTGGTAGGCTTTGAATGAGTCCTCTGTTTTGATTATCTGGCTTTCTTCTTTTCTAGCATTTCTTTTATTTCTTTGTCATTCTTCATTTAGTTTCTTGTCTTTTCACAAAAAAAGATATGATTCATCATGCATTAATGAATCAAATATTTAATGTAAGGTAAATTTTATCTAAGTTTTCAAAGTTTGAACTTATATAAAAAAAATGCTTCATTTTTCAATTTTTTATAAATCGTAGAATAAATAAGCATTTTCGTTAATCAATCATTAAGAAAATTTAAATTTAAAATCATTTTACCTTTAAATTATTTGAAATATTTTAAATTCCTCCATTAGTCAATTATTAAGTAAACTATTTAAAATTTTAAATTTAAAATCATTTAACCTTTAAACTACTTAGATTAATTTGAATTTCAAATTTATTGAAAGCCTTTCTTTAAAGAGATTACATGAACTGACTATTCTAATTACCTATTTCAATTTTGTGCAATTGTTTTACATCTATAACATGATCAAATCCAAACAGAAAAAAAAAGCCCTCCAATGATTGATATTTGTTTCAGCCAAGTAGAGTCAATATTGATTAATATAGGAAATGAGTTACAGACATCTCATCACCAAGGCACCTAGGAATCAGAACACCCAGGCACCAAAGAAGGCAGAGACAATACAGACTCATCACCGGAACAGGTTCCAGCTTTGAACATAACAAACAGACACCAGAACATAGACGATACATCAAACAACAGAAACAGACACCAGACATCAGCCATGATCACCACCAAGCCATGAACATACCACTTATTGATATAAAGGAAGAAATTAGACTAAGATTCAGTCATGGAATGTGATCATTAGCACAAGTTGCGGTGACCCATTGGAGTCCACCAACGTTCATATCATAAATGATGCGCATATTTTGTTGCTGCCATGATCCTAGTATAGTTCTTGATGATGGTTGCAATGCCACACAAAAATACCCATCTTTGTCGTCAAAGTAGTGCATATACTTCCCAGCAATGTCATAGTCACCTCCATTGAAATGTAAGGTCATCGTCACAAAATCTTTAAAACCAGGCTTGCTACGGTAGCATAGCTGCAATGGTTCAACCACTTTACGCCTTCTTTGGAAGTTACGCGAGTCGTAATAAGCTTGAAAGGCTGCCATGACTTCCTGGTATGCATTGCGTCCTATGGTGTTTTGATCAATAGTAGTCATTAGACTCCCTGAGTCTATAACGCACCCACCTTTTCCATCTTGCCTAACTTTGAAAATATCAGGTTGAAATCCCAAACGATGGAATCCAACACTGATATCTAATAATTCCAGGTGGTAATGGTAGCGTCCAGCTTTCATTAGGAAGTCAGTTGTTTGAACATTTCCTACAGGTAGGGGAATATCGTCTCCAAACCTTAGGACACTAGGCCGAACCAATTTATCAGTGAAAGGCACTAAGCAATATGAGAATCGAAAATCAATGATGCCTTTCTTAGCTAACTGGCTTGCTAGTGCATCTGGTGCCAAGCTTAATCCTAGAATTCCTGAAGTCTGACCATCCGAAAAATCAAAATTTTGGCTTTCATTTGAGCATCCGAAAATCATATCATCAATGACTCTAGTGTGGACATTGTCAACAGGAAATTGGAATGATTCAAAAGATGCAACACCTTTTGTTCTAGGTGAATTAGGACGAGAAATAGCACCATACTGAATGCTGTAGACACATTCGTTATTGGAATTACAAGTGTAACGTCTGTTTTCACCTTGACAAAGTTCGTGAGTGCAAGGAAGCTTGCGATAGCTGGTGGAAGTTCGAGAATCATAAATGGGAACCTTCTGTCTGAAGCAGTCTTTGCAAGGCTCACACTGCGTCCAAATTAGATTACCTCCGGTATCCATCAGCAACTTCACAGGATGGAGTTGGCTTCCAAGTTTAAACTCTACAACATATAAGAAAGTCTCAGGAACACGGCCTATTGGTAAATGGATATTATCAGTATCTGCTGATTTATTGAAACTCGGGATAGAATCCAAATAGTGAGCTCTAGCTGAAAGTTGTATCAATCTTTTGAGTCTTTCGGCTGTGGTGAGGTTTCCTGGGTACAAGGAGTCCCTTCGGATGAGCCTCAGGCTTAGACCGTTGGGTTTGGAAGCTGTAAAAGAGACTTGGAAAAAGGCTACGAGGCAGAGAAATAGCATAGCCTTGGGAAAAAGTGGGATTTCAGCCATTTCAGAGGTTAATTAAGAATCGAAGTGTAAGTCTATAATGCCTTGGTTCATGTAGTTATACTGATTCCAAGTGCTATTCTTAGCCATACTGAATATGCGTTCCAGGCTGGTACCTAGTAATTAAGTGACAATTTGCCATATTTAACATTTCCTTGTACAGTTTACTCATTTCCTAATCCACTTCTTTCACTGCATGCATTCATTACATGAAATTGGCTGGTAAATTAAGTGAAAATTAAGGATGAAACTCCACTTGGTAAAGAATAGATTAGCCATAACTGGAAAAGGATTTTTTTTTTGGCTATTTCGACTGTGAACATGCATTATTGCCAGGCTTCAAGCTCGGCCAGGTTTGGCAACGAGTTTTTGACAATATTATTGCTTTACAATATGTTTGAGGAATAGAATAGAGTGAGAATGAAAAAAAGTATTATATGTAAATAAAAAAATAAATAAAATATATTAGATAATACATTAATATGTAACATGTTTTTTGATGGTGAAATGAAATAATTATTTAAAGTTTATTTTTCTTTCTCTAAAAAGTCGATCCTGCTTCTCTCACTAGAATTCAAAAACCCAAAAAACACCCCAATTAGGGTTACTTCAGCCACTTCCTTCACTGGTCGTAGTCGTGCGCACTTAACACCAGTGGTCAAACTCAAAAGTCAGCCTCTTCTCGAGAGCTCTCCACTCCCCTAAAACTCCTTTATAGCCTCATTATCTATATATAATTTTAGGGATAATCACACGAGGTATCAAATAGCGGGCACCGCTAACGATAGTGATTGTTATTGTTAGTGTTTAAATGGTAAGTGTAAAATTTTTCACATTCTTAATTGTCGTAATTATTTGTTATTATTATTATTGAAAATTATTATTACCACTATCACTATCGACTGTTGTTATTATCGATATTGAAGATCGTTATGACCGTTATCAATTGTTATTATCATTATCGTCGATTAAAAAAATTATACAAAATTAAAAAAAATTCACAACTGCAATGATCATAATGATTACAATAATCTTTATTATGTCCGAAATCACAATAAACATAACGCAACTAAAAACGTGATTGCAATCGCAATTTAAATCCCTAATCACATCTCCATAACCACCGAAATCTTTTTTTTTAATGAGACCAAATAAAAAAAAAAAACTCTAAAGGCTATCCTCAAAACACTCTTAAATATATGGACTTCTCTATTTTTTCTCACAAACTTGAGTATATTGACTGATTGTGAATTTTTCTGATGCTTGGCTTTTTTTTTTTTTTTTTTTTTGTGTGGGAAAATTTGCATAGTTTGCTTGGTTGTTTGATTGTTGCGTCCGTTGAGATTGTGTTCTTGGTTTCTTTGAATTAGGGATTGATTTTTTGCTATTTTTGGTTCCAAGTGCTATTTTTAGTCCATAATGATCAATCGTTTAATCCCAATTTGTTGCACACCCTGGAAATTGAATATTCTTCCAGGCTGGTACATAGTAATTAATTGACAATTTGCTCTATTTGATATTCCCATGTGTATCTTTGACCCAAGTTTTATTGGAATGTAATTTTCCTTCCAATGTAAAGCATATACCGGTCGAAATACATAATATTTTGATAAGTAATAGAGTTGATGAAGATAAAAATATTCTTCAAATTCTTGCAAAAGAATATTATGTACATATGAGTAAGTATTTATATATATATTATTAAATCACTTAAAATCATTATATATATATATATATATATATATATATATATATATATATATATATATATATATATATATATACAATAAATAAAATTTATCTTCAAATCCTTTTTATTTATAGGTGTATAAAAAAGTTTGCGCCAAGAGAAGATGTTGAAAATTTAAGACAATTTTTACAATGATAAAACTTTTAGTTTATAATTCAACAATTTTATTAAATTTTTTAGTTTATGATCTTTCTTTTGGATATTTGAATGAAACTATTTGTTTATTTTATTATTCATTAATTATTGTTTATCATATGTTATAAAATATTCTAATTTCTTAAGCAAAAAATTTATTTTACTTTAGTTTTGTTATATTATATTTATTTTTTATTTACTTGAACATATAAATTAAAAAAATTTATATATAATTTTTTACGTTAAAAATTAAATAAAAAATTCATGCATCACACTAGTCACAAGCTTAGTTAGGTAATATAAAGGATCAACTATCGTGACACTATTTTTCACTATTGGAATTTCAAATACAACTAAGACCAAAAGCCAAATGAAAACCCAAAATTCTCTTTAGAGATTAAGATCTTAATTTCATTGTAATAGTTTTCTTTCTAAACAAAATGCGGTTTGAAAATAAAATAAAAATATCAATATTTAGATTTGAATTTTAAATTTACTAAAAATCACCTTTTAGAAGCATTGTATGAACCAATTATTCTATTTACCTGTTTCAATTTTTTGCAATTGTTTTCCATTTATAATATGATCAAATCCAAATGGAAAAAGAAAAAAAAAAACAAGCCCTCCACTGATTGATATTTAATTATTTTTGCTAAGTCGAGTCATTATTGATTAATATAGGAAATGAGTTACAGACATCCCTTCACCAAGGCACCCAGGTATCAGAACACCCAGGCACCAAAGGAGGCTGAGACAATACAGACTCATCACCAGAACAGGTTCCAGCTTTGAACATAACAAACAGACACCAAAACATAGACAATACATCAAACAACAGAGATCAGCCATGATCACCACCAAGCCATGAAAATACCTCTTATTGATATAAAGGAAGAAATTAGAGTAGGATTCAGTCATGGAATGTGATCATTAGCACAAGTCTCGGTAACCCATTGGAGTCCACCAACGTTCATATCATAAATGATACGCATATTTTGTTGCTGCCATGATCCTAGTATAGTTCTTGATGATGGCTGCAATGCCACACAAAGAAATCCCTTTTTCTTGTTAATGTAGTGCACATACTTCCCATCAATGTCATAGTCAGCTCCCTTAAAATGTAAGGTCATTCTCGCAAAATCTTTAAAAACAGGAGTGCTACTGTAACATAGGGGGAATCCCAATGATTTTTCCAGATCGATCCTTCTTCGTAAGTTACGCGAGTCGTAATAAGCTTGAAAGGCTGCCATCACTTCGCTGTATGCATTGGGTCCTATGGTGTTTTGATCAATGCTAGTAAGTAGAGTTCCCGAGTCTATAATGCAACCACCTGTTCCATCCTGCCTGACTTTGAAAATATCAGGTTGAAATCCCAAACGATGGAATCCAACACTGATATCTAGTAATTCCAGGTGGTAATGGTAGCGTCCAGCTTTCAGTAGGAACTTAGTGGTTTGAACATTTCCTGCAGGTCGGGGAATATCGTCTCCAAACCTTAGGACACTAGGTCGCACCAATTCATCATCGAAAGGCACTAAGCAATATGAGAATCGATGATTAATGATGCCTTTCTTAGCTAACTGGCTTGCTAGTGCTTCCGGAGCCAAGCTTAATCCTAGAATTCCTGAAGTCTGACCATTCGTAAAACCAAAATTTTGGCTTTCATTTGAGCATCCGAAAATCATATCATCAATGACTCTAGTGTGGACATTGTCAACAGGAAATTGGAACGATTCAAAAGATGCAACACCTTTTGTTGTGGGTGAATTAGGACCCGAACTATCACCATATCGGATGTCGTAGACACATTCGTTATTGCGACAAGTGTAGCGCCTTTTACCACTTTGACAAAGTTCGTGAGTGCAAGGAAGCTTCCGATAGCTGGTGGAAGCTCGAGAATCATAAAGGGGAACCTTCTGTTCGAAGCATTTTTTGCAAGGCTCACACTGCGTCCAAATTAGACTACCTCCGGTATCCATCAGCAACTTCACAGGATGGAGCTGGCTTCCAAGTTTAAACTCTACAACATATAATAAATAACTCTCAGGAACACGAACTATTGGTAAATGGATATTATCAGTATCTGCTGATTCATTGAGACTCAAAACAGAATCTGAATAGTGAGCTCTAGCTGAAAGTTGTATCAATCTTTTGATTCTTTCGGCTGTGGTGAGGTTTCCAGGGTACAAGGAGTCCCTTCGGATGAGCCTCATGCTTAGACCATTAGGTTTGGAAGTTGTAAAAGAGACTTGGAAAAAGGCTACGAGGCAGAGAAATAGTATAGCCTTGGGAAAATGTGGGATTTCAGCCATTTTAGAGGTTAAGAATCGAACTGTAAGTCTATAATGCCTTGGTTCATGTAGTTATACCGGTTCCAAGTGCTATTTATAGTCCATAACTCCATATTGAATATGCTTTCCAGGCTGGTACATAGTAATTAAGTGACAATTTGCTATATTTAATATTTCCTTGTATAGTTTAGTTTATGGGTTGATTTAATGGTGTAATGTTCAACTGACTTCTTAAGTAAAGATAATTTATAGTAGGGGATCACATATTTCAATATTCATATTCTCATCAGGTCGAATTTTTTTAAATCAATATCAACCACACAGAACAAACGAAAATTAATTTTATACTTAATGTAGTGAAAGGACCTCCTGTATTTTATACCGAATAAAAAAAAAATCCCTTCTATAGTTTTACTCATTTCCTAACCTATTTATTTTAATGCATGCATTCATTGCATGGAATCGGCTGGTAAATACTAATTAAGTTACAATTAATAAAACTCGATTTGGTAAAGAATATATTAGCCTTACTGGAAAAGAACCCTTTTTTTGTGGCTATTTTGACAGTGCAGAATGAGTTAAAACATGCATTATTGGTGCCAGGCTTCAAGCTCGGCCTGGTTTGGCAACAAGCTTTGACAATATTCTTGCCTTGTGGTTACAACCCGGCTTTGTATTTGAATTTGATAAAACAAATCACAGAACTGCAACCGAGGATTTCAATTTTTAGTTCTGGAAATTTTAATTACTGAATATATGATATAAAAATTTTGTTATATACTACTAAAAATTGATTGTTTAGTACATATATTATATTTATAAAATAAAAATATAATTTCATAATTGTCGATTGATAAAAGTTAAAATAAAAAATAATAATTAAAAGAAAGAAATATAAGACTAATGTAATAAAATAATTCCTTCCTTAAATAAAATTGACTTATTAATACATTAATTAGTAACTTTTAGATACTTAGCATTTTCAAAAAATTTTAAAATAATTTATCCAATGCATTGAAAAAATAAACGCATTTAATCATAAACTCCACAAGCGGGGTTAACAAAGGACATGTGTAATCATATTAATCTCGCTTGTGGAGTCAAAAAACATCACTGATGATATATATATATATATATATATATAAAGTTGTCTAAATTCCTGAACTTTGAAAATGTACAAGTCATTTTGCCTTTTTGCATCTTTTCCCTCTTTTTATCGCTATTTGTCTAAAATGGAGAATTCTTGTAATTCAGAGAAAAAAATAAAAATAAAAAAAAGAATTGTTTTGATTGTTTTGCATGAGTCCCATTGTTTTATTTCTTTTCTCTAAGTTGTTCTGTTTGGTTGTTTTTGAATACGAACCATTTCCTTTCCTCTTTTGTGTTTTTAATGTCAAGTCCATTTTTTATTCACTATTTTTAGTGTAATTAGCCGAAAAATTAAGGAAAAAAAAAGGAAAAGAGAAAAATCAGAAATACATTAATTTCAAACAAAATCGAATCAAATCTTCTCTTATCTTTCTTTCCTTTTTTCCCATAACTCTCTTTTATTGTGAATGTAATCAGATTCTACAAACATTTTCTTTCTAATTTCAATAGAATCAAATCTGTTCTTATCTTTTTTTTCTTTTTTTTATTTTAATATCAATAGTTACAAAATATGTTAAGAGTAGCGTAAACACATAATAATAAATTTAAACACGATTTTAAAAAAATTATCATATATTTATGTTTATTGACATTAATATTATATTGATTATATTGTATTTACGATACTTCTAATATATTTTATGCAAAGTAACACTAAGTTTATGTTTAATTATGTGAATTTATATTTATTTGATACTAAAATTAAAAAATTTGACATTAGTGGAAAATTCTCCTGCTAATTAAGTGACAAATAAGAATGAAGAAACACTTGGTAAAGAATAGATTAGCCATACTGGAAAAGAACTTTTTTTGGCTATTTTGACAGTGCAAGATTGAGTTTAAACATGCAATGGCACCAGGCTTCAAGCTCTGCCTGGCTTGGCAACAAGCTTTGACAATATTCTTGCTTTAGTGATTAGAACCCCGCTTTGTATTTGATAAAACAAATCACAAAACTATAACTGGTTGTAGAGAGCTTAAGGAAATAGAGAGGGAATATGCATACCTTGATCTCCCTTGTATAGTCTTTGTTATATTCGAGTATATATATATATATATATATATATATATATATATATATATATATATATATGGGACCGTCATATCCATTAGCTGATTTGTTGTCGGGCTGCTAAGCTTTAAGTGCCCATTAAGGTTAAACTAAATATGATATAATAAGTCTTTGAAGCAACAATCTGATTTTGGACGTACTTGGAGGAAATCCTAGGCAATGGTTTCCACCACTTATTACTTATATCCAATAATTCCATGTAGAAAAGGTAGGATCCTGGTCGTGATCACACGAATGATGTTGTTTGAACCTGTCCTGGAGGCAGTCGCGGAATGTCCTCTCCGAACATTATAGACAAATTTGCCGTTTACACAATGGTAGAGTCTATAATCACCATGGCAGAGAGGATGATCCAAGGATGCCTGCACTGCTAGGAGTCAAATAGGAAAAGGATGATTCAACATGCATTGATGAACAACAAATTAATGTCTTACAAATTGATAATTAAATTTGGCCAAGTTTTTTAATGGAGTAAGCTGTTGATGCAATCAACATCCAAAATTACAAAATATATACAACATGATAATTTGGCAATTTAATCATCTTTCCAATGTCATAATCGAAATGACTCTAAAATTGTAATTTCTTGACTAAATAATGTTTTACATAGCGGTTGAAAATACAAAAGCCCTTTAAATAAGCTACAAAACTTGTATTGGGGTTATATATATATATATATATATATATATATATATATATATGTTCTTTTTGTTCATGTTTTGAAGAGGCAAATCATTTTGTAGAATGTTGATTCTTTATCTAAGATATGGTCCATACAAATTTTGATTTAGTAGCTCGGTTGTAATTTTGATTTCCTTTTTCTATTAATAAATTTAATTTGAAAAAATAATTTGTTAATTAATTCATTTACATAATTTTAGGTAAGAAAGCATCCCATGTATTTTCATTTACATAACCTAGATATATTTAACACAAAAAATTGAAGTATTGAATTTTTAATTATGAAAAATTTAATTAATGAATTTATGATATAAAAATTGTTTGGTATATTACTGAAAATTAATTTTTTAGTAGATTTATAATTTTTATAAAATAAAAATATATAATTTCATAATTATTTTCGATTGATAATAGTTAAATTAGGAAAGAATAAATAATTAAAATGACAAATATAATATTAACGAAAATAAAATTGACTTAATACATTAATTAAAATACAATATAATTGTTGTTTTCTCTTTAAAGTTGTAGAGATCCACATCAATCTATGATGTATTATCAACTTTAATATAAAAGTCTCACTATTTTATCAAAAAAATTGTTGGTATTAAAAGTATTAGACTTTTGTTTATTCTATCGAATTGATTTTAAATTTTAAAAATCAAAATAAATTAAATTTAAATTAAATTTTAAATTTTATATTTATGAATCAAACCAAATTTAAAATTGATATCAACTGAATGTTGGACTTTCAGGGCTGTTAAAATTCGGCCTGTTTTCATTTATAAAAATATTAGCCTGTTAAAACGTTAGATTATTAAAAGTGTAGTGGCTCTGAGGCGGGCCAGGGGACTGACCTGGCTGGAGCCTGTTAGCTGATCCGTGTGCTAGCCAATATCTATACGAGCCAAACTTGTATGGGTTGTTGACTTATCGAGCTAAACCCATTTAGGTTATTTTTAAACAGGCTTAGATTAAAAGCCCAATCTTAATAAAATGTGTCTATTTATCGGATTGACCTGCTAAATTTAATCCATTTTTCACCCTATTAATGTAAATCAATTAAAGAAGAGTTTATTGTATCAAAGAATTCCACTTCTAATATAAATCAATAATGCAGCCAATAACATTCTCAAATAATAAAAAAATAAATAGACAATGCAGCCCGTAGATAAACCAAATCAAAGCATATCTCTTAATTATGACACTATAATGAGAAATATAAACCAAAAAAAAAAAGTAATACAAGTTAAAAATTAATAATATTTTTATATGAATATGAAAAAAATTAAAATATATATATATTTGACATATTGATATGAAATTTTCAAATTTATATAATACAAACACAAATTTAGATAACATAAATAAATATTTAATATTTCAACCATGAAAACAATGCTTACGAGTAAATACAATAGAACCCAAATATGAGCATGGCAAAAATTTCAATGATAACAAAATAAGAAGTCAATTTAAAATTAAAACTTATTTTATATATCTTTAGAATTTTAGTTTGTTCGTAAATTTCGAATTCCATAGCACAACAAATCCTCTAGTCCAAGAGACCAATGACAAAGTTTTATTAAAATTGAAAATCATCGATAAGGTTCTCTTAAAATTAGAATGATCTTATATCTTAGTTATTATAGTACTTTTCTTTATATATAATAATAAATAGCAACAAAAATGATGCAAATTAAGGTGTTTAGATTTCTTAAGACACAAGGTTTCCTTTATTAATCGAAACAGTATTTCCCCACTACAACAAGCTTTTGTCGAAGCCTGTGATACAGATTTTTGGCGATGGCTAAACGTGATACAGCTAGCAAAGACATGATCAGTGATTTACCTGATGATATTCTTTGCCAAATTCTTTCTTTTCTTCCATCATATTATTCAATAAAAACCAGCTTTTTATCCCCACGATTTCGAAACCTTTGGCAGTCAATCCCCATTCTTGATTTCATCGACACACTATGTCCAGGTAACTTTGAGAAGTTGATGGAAAAGGTCTTGAGTTGTCATGAAAACCTATCAAAGCTCCGAAAATTTCGTCTATGGTGTTATGGCTACTGGTATAGCGAAACTTCAATTCCTAAGTGGATTGACTCTGCAATTGCAAGTACATTCCATCTTGAGGAACTTAATATTATCCTTCGTTGCTATCGTGTTGATTTACCATCTGCTTTTTTTTTTCATGTCGAAGACTGAAAACTCTAAGATTGGAAGATGGTATCAGACTATCCAACATTCCTGCTGATGCCTGTTTTCCATGTCTTAAGACCTTCAGCTTTAGATCAATTTCGATTTCAATTGAAGCTGATGACCTCTCCAACATGCACGTTTCTGCTGTCTGTCCTGTGCTTGAAAATTTCCTTATAAAAGATTGCTCCCTGGAGATTTTACGGAATAACAAAATAAAGCAACCATTACAATACCTTAGAGGTTTACAAGGTGATCTCGATTCAGTTAAGGTTTTGAAGCAGTTGGAGTTACATGACACGAATGTGAATCCTTTTGACGGCTCTCTCACACGCCTTTTGGCTCGGATTCTTAGCCCTGCGACACAGATGGTAATTGTCGACCTATTTTTCAGCATCTGACACATCTTGTGGCCGAAGTTCATCGTTTGTATCTCTGGTCAGATTTGCGTCTCTTGCTAGAACATTCACCTAATTTGATTTCTTTGGTTTTTATAGAGTTTTGTGGAATGATTCTCTGTTATTGAATTTGGCCAAAGCCATGAATATATACAAAGCTATTCTAACCTTGTACACCAAGAATATTTACATAAATAGCAAAACTAATCTAGGAAACAAATAAGCTAATATAGGAAAGTATATCAATGATACTACTCATCTTGAGATATCATAGCCTAGAAAATATTGACAGAGTAATTACAAAGATATTCCACTAATACTCCCCCTCAAGTTGGAGCATGGAGATTGCAAATGCCCAACTTGCGAAGAAGTAAAGAAAATTGTGATTGACCAAGAGCTTTGGTCAAAATATCTGCGAGCTGTGCACCAGTTCGAATATGAGATGTAGAAATTGTTCCATTGTGCAAGGCATCACGAATAAAGTGACAATCCATTTCGATATGTTTCGTTCGTTCATGGAAAACCGGATTAGCCGCTATATAGAGAGCAGCTTGACTATCACAAAACAATCGCATGGGACGCACATGTTGTATCCCAAAACAAGCCAAAAGGGATTTTAACCATTTTAACTCACATGTAGTAGTGGCCATAAATCTATACTCGGCCTCCGCAGAAGATCGGGAAACAATTGGCTGTTTTTTCGTTTTCCAAGAGACAGGAGAAGAACCTAATAGAACAAAATAACCCGTCAATGATTTTCGAGTCAAAGGGCAACCTGCCCAATCACTATCACAGAAGGCATAGAGTTGAAAATTACTCTCCCCGCGCAGCAGAATACCCTGTCCAGGACAACCTTTTAAATACCGCAAAACTCTCAAAGCCGCATCCCAATGTTCAACACGAGGATCACCCATGAACTGAGCTAATATATGTACGGAGTAACACAATTCAGGTCGTGTAATCGTTAAGTAGATAAGGCGCCCTACAAGCCGTCGGTACTTCTCTGGATCATCAAAGACGGCGCCATTGATGGTAGCAAGATGGTGATTCTGTTCCATGGGTGTAGAAACAGGGCGTGCTCCAAGTAAGCCAGCCTCACTTAGAATGTCAAGAACATATTTGCGTTGTGAAAGAAACAAACCATCCTTCCCACGTGCTACTTCAATGCCAAGAAAATACTTGAGAATGCCTAAGTCTTTCATATGAAATCTCTCACTGAGTTGTTGCTTGAATTTTCTGATTGCCAAAGAAGAAGAGCCAGTAATGATAATGTCATCAACATATACAAGAACATGTAAAGCAACATCACCCTTGGAATAACTAAACAATGAGTAATCAGCATAAGATTGCTTAAAGCCAATTTCCTTCAGAGCAGTCGAGAGCTTAGCAAACCAATTCCGAGGCGCCTGTCGAAGTCCATACAATGACTTACGTAATCGACACACCTTACCCGAAGCAGCAGAGTTAAAACCAGGAGCGAGTTGCATATATACCTCCTCATCAAGATCTCCATGTAGAAAGGCATTATGCACATCCATCTGGTGTAGTTCCCACTTTCTTGCCACCGCTATAGCTAAAAATGTGCGAACAGTGACCATTTTAGCTACAGGGGCAAAAGTTTCATTAAAGCCAAGTCCAGCAATTTGCCGATTTCCATACACCACTAGGCGCCCCTTTAATCGTTCAATCGTACCATCAGATCGGTACTTGACTTTATAGACCCACTTACAACCGATCGCTTTCTTTCCAGGTGGAAGGTCCTCCAAAGTCCAAGTTCCGTTTCTCTCAAGTGCATCTATTTCGTCTTGCATAGCTTTTCGCCAACCAGGATCCTTAACAGCCTCTTTAAAAGAGGTGGGTTCATTTCCTGTAGTAATTGCTGCCAAAAAACGGGTGTGTCTCACAGAAAACTTATCACAATTTACATAATAAGCAATGGGAAAAGGAGTACCTGAAGACTTTGACGAAGCAGGGACAGGTGATGTGACGGGGTTTGTAACGCGAACGGTGTTGGTGATGAAACCCTTGAGTTTACTAGAAGGTTTCTTTATTCGATGACCTCGACCAGTTTCAGGCAAAACAGTTTCTTCATTAATCACAACCTCTCCAGTATCCGAAGTGGCACCAAGTGGTTGGACAATGTCCAAGTCGCCATCCGCAGGAGGTGTGACGTGTTGCACAACCTCGCTATCGATTTCTCCTGCCATACCCGAGTGCTCCTCACTCCCCCTTGCTAAGGGAGTATCCGCAAAAGAAGTCACAGTGTCATAATACTTCTTATTTTCAAACACATCATCAGTATTATGCAAGTAGACTTCATTGGAAAAAGGAAACTGTTGTTCACAAAAAACAACATCTCGAGAGATAAAGAACACTTTCTCCTCTAAGTCATACAAACGCCACCCCTTTTTACCAAATGGATACCCCACAAACACACATCGACGAGAGCGAGTGCCAAACTTATCCTTCACACGAGGTTGATTTTTGGCAAAACAAAGACAACCAAATACACGAAGGGTATCATACTTAGGAGGTGAACCAAAGAGAATTTCGTGTGGGGTTTTATTATTGAGCAATGGGGTAGGGGTTCGGTTGAGGACATAGGCAGCCGTCATTATACTCTCCCCCCAAAAAGAAATGGGAAGATTAGCTTGAAAAAGTAATGCCCGAGCCACATTAAGAATATGCCTATGTTTACGTTCTACCCTCCCATTTTGTTGTGGAGTGTCAACACAAGAGGTTTGATGAAAAATACCATTTTCAGCATAAAATCGATGAAGACATGTAAATTCCTTTCCATTATCACTTCGTAGAGTCTTAACATGCTTATCAAATTGAGTGTGAACCATTCTACAAAAATCCTGAATAAGTTGAGGCACCTCAGATTTGGCAGACATCAAATAAACCCATACGGCTCGAGAACAATCATCAACAATCGTTAAAAAAGAATGAGCACCACAACTAGCAGGCAAAGTATACGCACCCCATATATCACAATGGATTAAATCAAAAACAGCTGTTGCTCTACTATTACTCAAAGAAAATATGCTTCTAGTTTGCTTGGCTCTTAAACAAATATCACAAGGTTCATGGATAACAGTAACATCCTTATTTCCATTATTTCTAATAATATCAGGCAAAAGAAAGTCTACTTTCCGAGAAGGGTGTCCCAGCCGTTGATGCCACAGTTCTCTGTGATCTCCCACAGTTGCTTGATAAGCTTGAAGTTGTCGCAAAGGCCGAAACCAATAAACCCCGTCACATTGTTCACCCGCTCCAATCAGAGTCTTCAAAGCACGGTCCTGTATGATGCAAAGCTTATCAGTAAAAGTGACAACAGAAGAGAGATCAGCAAGCAAGTGAGACACTGACAGCAAATTACAAGTAAGATCTGGAACATATAATACATTATGGAGCACTATATGTTTGTTCAAAGTTATCGTGCCTTCCTTGGTGGCAATGGTTTGTTTACCATTAGGCAGCCCAACAGAAGTAGGAGAGACATCAAATAATTGGCTAAATAATTTAGCATTACCAGTCATGTGATTCGAGCAACCGGTATCGATGATCCAGTCAGCGGAAGAACCAAACTTACCACTCAACTTTTCGATTGAGGAAGACTGCCCTTTTGAAGTGTTGAGCATGTGCACAAGCGTAGCCCACTGATCATCCGAGAGACCAGGAATGCCACGACGATCAGAATCCTGTACGGGTGGCGGAGCAACAGGCTTCGAGGTAGTTGTGGCGTTTGCTACCTGCCCGCGACCTCCTTTGCCAGCACTCTTTCCTCCCCCCCGTCCAGACTTGCCTCCGCCTCTACCTTGCCCTCCATTGGTGCGGTTCTCGGAATACCACCAGTCCGGGTACCCAATCAGTTGAAAACAATTGTCTTGTTCATGTCCAGGCTTGGCGCAATGAGAGCAAACGCCGTTGGTTCGAGGTCGTTCATTCCGCCCCCTAGCAGCCCCTTGCGCCACGAAACCGACAACATCAGAATTGGTTTCATGGGCACGAGCAACAGTTTGGTGACGTTCTTCAGTCATGATTTTAGCAAAGACCGTGTTTAAGCTCGGCAAAGGATCCAACATCAAAATGTTTGAAACAGCAGTGCCATAAAGAGTGGAATCCAAACCAACAAGAAAATCATGTACCTTTTCATTCTCTTTCTCTTGAGCAAAGGCAGTAGCAGCGGCACAAGTGCACGTCGGAACAGTAGAATATCCGGCAAGTTCATCCCATATCTTTCATAGTTCATTGTAGTAATTCACAACCGGTTGGCCGCGCTGCTTGCAAGTACCCAAAAGAGTCTTTAACTCATGGATTCTCGGACCGTTTCCTATCGAGAAACGTTGGCGAATATCATCCCACATGTCTTTCACATCGTCAGGTTGCGGAACGGAAGAGCGTAAAACTGGATCAAGAGTATTATGAATCCATCCCACAAGTGTGGAATGAACCGTCACCCATAAGGACGCTTCTGGAGTGCCTTCCTTTGGCTTGGTTATGGTTCCATCGAGGAAGCCTAGTTTGTTCTTTGCACGAAAGTTATTGCCCATTGAACGAACCCATTCATTATAGTTCTCACCACGTAACACAATGGGACAAATTGTGATTTGTGGCCCGTCGGAGGGATGGAGGTAATAGGGTGATGTGGAGTCGAGAGGTGTGGTAGTCTTGTCGGCACCCATGGCGAGAGCACGATAGTCGGATTTCGTGGTGGAAGATCGAAGGTTTCAATCCTGTCTTGCAGTTAAACTGATACCATATAGAGTTTTGTGGAATGATTCTCTGTTATTGAATTTGGCCAAAGCCATGAATATATACAAAGCTATTCTAACCTTCCTTGTACACCAAGAATATTTACATAAATAGCAAAACTAATCTAGGAAACAAATAAGCTAATATAGGAAAGTATATCAATGATACTACTCATCTTGAGATATCATAGCCTAGAAAATATTGACAGAGTAATTACAAAGATATTCCACTAATAGTTTTGGAGAGGCCTAAGTCGAGTCAGGTACTTCCATATTGAATTTGAATCAGTTTATAAATTCTTGTTATTTTCTACATGATTTGATAATTAATTTGAATTATTCTATTATTATCAGAAATATTTTTGAGCTGAACCAAGTCAACCAGCTATTATTTCTCAGCTTTTGATATGCAAAAACCTTGAGACAGTTCAATTAAATTACTTCAATGGATTCCAAGATTTGAAACTTGTCAAATACATTTTGAAGAATGTAAAGGTCTTGAAGAATCTGGTTTTATGTCTTGCAAGAGCTGCAAGATTAAGTGACGAAATCAAGGCGAACATTCTCCATGAAATTAGGGTTTTGAGTCAATGTGAAGTGGAATTTCGTTGAATTATATCTTGATTAAATGACAGGATTATGAAATAACTCAAAAAGGTAGAGCAAACTTTGTTAGAAGGATTGGCTTTGGCATTTGAATTCCTCAAAAAACTATGAAAACTCAATTTTCGGTTTTAATTAAATTTTGTTTTCGTATTATATCAGCATCGCTTATAATTAATCTGTTTAGCATCAATTAACTCTGATTCTTTCTAATATCTACATGATAATGCTTCACACATAATGTGAATGGTAGCCATAATTTTATCATTTTTCCTACATATATGATCAATTGATATTATAAATTGAAATGTTTATGCGTTTTTATTGCTTGAATCAGTTAACATCAGTGATTCTAAGATTAGGGTTCTCTCATTTTATCTTTAAAATAACATCATTTTTACTTTTTTCCATTGTTGGATTGGGAGATAACCAACACACTTCACAAATTTTGGAAATTTTAAACCATTAAGATGAAGAATTGGAACCAATAAACACGTTTTGTTAATGTTAGACTCTTAAAAAGTGATCAAGATTCAATCACTAAAATATATTACTTTTGCACATTTTATAGCTATATTCAAAATAGTTGATAATTATGAAAATGTGATATTTGATCAATTAATAATATTATTATCATTTGTTTGATAATATATGTTAGATGAAATTTTATTTTTATTGATTGTATAATAATATTTATTTTATTTTTAAATGTTATAAACAGTAGACAATTGATTACTGTTTTTCAAATTTGATATGATCATGTATTTGATAAAATTTAGCCTATTATTTCGAAGAATATAAAATACAAATGGGTTTTTAAAAACAAAAATAAATTATTTAATTAAAAAAATCACAATTAAAAATTTTAAACGGAGTTTATCTTTATAAAAAAACAAGATTTTAAATTAAAAACCGTAATTTAATTTTTAGAATAAAAGACTATGGTTTTCTATGATCGTAATCTAATATTGATAATATTTAATAATAATAACTGTGACCTAAAATTATATATTAAATTACATTAAAAGAAACTGTTGTAAATGATATATGAAAAAGAATATGTCAAAATAGACATAATTTTTTGTCATAGTGTCTTTAAACGTAGTCAGTAAATTTCTTTCTAGTAGTACATTTATGTTGTTTTTCTGTTTTATCAATAAAAATAAATAAAAAGAAATAAATAATGGAATGAAAATAAAGATGGTAAAGAAAAGGAATTAACCCTAAAATAAAATAAATTAACAGAAGATAAGCCGAATAAATCAATCCAAATTCGTGGGCTCTTCAACTCAAACAGCCCGTGTTTTTATAATTCTCTACACAAATCCTATAAGATTTGGTCTTAAAACCCATTAATTGATCGATTTCAATATCAAAAATTCAATTTTCCAATCTCAAAAATCGAGCTTATCACAAATTGATGAATAAAGATTCTAATATGATTTGAATTTGTCCAAATAATCTTAGACAAAGTAGGTGTTTACAATGTGAAATGGAATTCTCTTGTTATGCATTCCTCAATTTGAATACCTATACAAATACAAATTTATATAACATAAATGCATATTTAATATTCTAACCATGAAAACAACGCATACGAGTAAATACAATAGAACTCAAATTTGAATATGGAAAAAATTTCAATGACAACAAAAAATTTCAATATCGGTGCACGTGCCTGATGAATAAGAAATCATTTTAAAATTAAAACTTATTTTATATATCTTTAGAATTTTAGTTTATTAGTAAATTTTGAGTTCCCTAACACAACAATTTCTCTAACCGAAGAGACCAATGACAAAGTTCTCTTAAAATCAAGAATTATCGATAAAGTTCTCTTAAAATTAAGAATTATCTTATATCTTAGTTACTATAGGACTTTTATTCATATATAATAATAAATAGCAACAAAAATATTGCAAATTAAGGTGTTTAGATTTCTTAAGACACAAGGTTTCTCTTTAATCGAAACAATATTTCCCCACTACAACAAGCTTTTGTCGAAGCCTGTGATACAGATTTTTGGCGATGGCTAAACGTTCTAGAGCTAGCGAAGACATGATCAGTGATTTACCTGATGATATTCTTTGCCAAATTCTTTCTTTTCTTCCATCATATTATTCAATAAAAACCAGCCTTTTATCCACACGATTTCGAAACCTTTGGCAGTCAATCCCCATTCTTGATTTGACCGACAAACAATGCCCAATTAACTTTGAGAAGTTGATGGAAAAGGCCTTGAGTAGCCATGAATTCTTATCAGAGCTCCGAAAATTTCGTCTTAGGTGTACTTGCTTCTGGTATAGCAACAATACGATTTCTAAGTGGATTCAATCTGCAACTGTAAATCCATTCAATCTTGAGGAGCTTGATATTAAAGTTCGTTCAATCAATCGTGTTGAATTACCATCTACTTTGTTTTCATGTCGAAGACTGAAAACTCTAAGATTGGAAGGTGGCATCATACTCTCCAACATTCCTGCTGATACGTGTTTTCCATATCTTAAGACCTTCAATTTCATATCAATAACAATTTCTATGGTAGCTGAAAACCTCTCCAACAGCCTCCTTTCTGCGGTCTGTCCTGTGCTTGAAAATTTCCTTGTACAAGATTGCTCCCTGAAGATTATTTTAAGCGATATCATAATAAACCCATACTTAGAATACCTTGGAGGTTTACAAGGTAACCTCGATTCAGCAAGCTTTAACGTTAAGGTTTTGAAGCAGTTGGAGTTACATGACACGAGTGTGAATCCCTTTGCTGCCTGTCACATATGCTCTTTGGCTTGGATTCTTAGACCTTTTTTTCCGCATCTGACACATCTTGTGGTTAAAGTTCATCATTTGTATCCCTCGTCGGATTTGCGTGTCTTGCTAGAACATTCACCTAATTTGATTTCTTTGGTTTTGGAGAAGGCTGAGTCGGACAAGGTACACTTCCATACTGAATTTGAATTAGAACATAAATTTTTGTTATTCCTTGATCTTATAATTAATTTGAATTATATAAATTTTTAACATTTTATTACATAAAAATAAGTCATAAACTTAAATAAATCCTCAATCTTTCAAATATAACTTCTGTTAATACGTGACAGCCAATTAAGTTATTCAAAGATATAGTTTTAATTGCATAATTTCAAAAAGTTGAAATTTTATTTGCTATAAAATAAAAATTTATAGATTAATTTTCATGAAATAAAACGTTAAGAATTTATATTCATTTTATGTAAAAAAATAGATATATATTCGACTATTAAATCATTATTCTATTTCTATCAGGTATATTCTTGGGCTAACCCGAGTCCACCAACTATGATTTCCCAGAGTTCATTCTGCAAAAACCTTGTGACAGTTCAAATTAATGACTTCATTGGATTCCAAGAATTGAAACTTGTCGAATACTTTCTAAAGAATGCAATGGTATTGAAGAATCTGGTTTTATGTGTTGCAAGAGCTGTAAGACTAAGTAATGAAATCAAGGCCAGCATTCTGCATGAAATAAGGGTTATGAGTCAATGTGAAGTTGAATTTCGTGATTAAATGACAGGATTATGAAATAGCACAAAAGGGTATAGCAAACTTTGTTAGAAGGATTGGCATTGGCATTTGAATTCCTCGAAAAACTATGGAAACTCAGTACTTTTTTCGGTTTTATTTTTATTTTTTTTGCTTAATTACATTTTGCTTTCATATGATATTAGCATTGCTTAATCTGTTCAGCATTAATTAACTTGATTTCTTTCTAATATCTACATAATACTGCTTCATGGTAGCCATAATTTTATCCTTTTTCCAGCATATATTAAATGATATTGTAAGTTGAAATGTTTATGGGTTTTTATTACCTGAATCAGTTAATATTAGACATTCCCTGCTACAATTTTCTTGTTCATAATTCTAGGGATGTGAATTAGATAATGATGTGTCCTAATGTATTAGGTTTTGGAACCAAAGAGATATGGAGTTACAAAGATAAATTTCACTTGATAAACACAAAGTCGTCTGATTTGTTGATAATGATCAAAATTCAATGTCAAATATAAAAACATCCAATCTCAAAAAAGTTTCTTGATTAGATATGGCTATTCCAAAGATAACACGAATTCAACTTATGCATCACAGCTAGGCATGAAATAATGGGGAATGGAATAGTCATTCCCAACCAAACTGAGTGTCACAGTTTCAGGCTATTCATCCCAACAATGATTTTTTTTCTTTTGCTTATGGCAAACACTAATTAAATAAATTTAACAATTTTAAATACGACATAATAATACGATACGAATGTGACAAGGTTAAAATTATGTAAAATTTATAAAATTATCATATATGAATATATTAAAAATTAAAAATAATATTTTATATTTTTCGTATTGATACGAATTTTGACAAAAAATTATTATCCTTTACACGACACGAAAATATGATTTTATACTACATAAACACAAATTATAAACATAAATTATTAAATCTAACAGTAAACTATTTTGCTTGATTGTGCCTTCTTGGTGATTGGCTCAGTTTCTTGTAGTTTCTTGTGCTGTGGCAATACGTTCATTCCATGGAAGTGATTTTACAGCTTATATCTTATCAAATTCCCATACGATAAAGGACTCCCCAAGAAGTTAGATTTAAAAACAAGTAAATAAATTTTACCAAAATTTCGGAAGTACAATGTGATGGCTGATGGTTTCCTGATTCGTGTTTTGTTTCTTCTCATGTATTAGTTTCTCCTGTTAATCTGACTCCTTTTCTATCTTAATTATCTCTTTTTATTTCTTAATTATGACACTTTTTTCTTAAAATTAAATTTGATAATTTTAAACACGATAAAAATAAAAAAAATACGAAAATGATACGAATTAAAAATTAATAAAAATTTTATATGGATATAATAAAAGTTAAAAAAATTATATTTAACGTGTTAATATGAAACTTTTAAATTTTAAATGATACTAATATAATTTCATATAACATAAATATAAATTTAATACTCTAACCATGAAAATATATGCCTATGAGTAAATATAATAAACCCAAATTTGAGCAGAGCCATTTGGCCAAAATTCCAACAGCAAAAAAGGACTTCAGTGTCTAGCATAAAAAAAAAAAAAGAATTTCGGTATCAGTGCAGTGCTTGATAAATAAAAAATCACTTTAAAATTAAAATTTATCTTATATATCTTTATAATTTTAATTTTTTTAAATTTCAAATTTCTTAACACAACAAAAATTAGTGTCAAGAAACCATAAGCAAGAGTTATCTTTTATCTTACTTATCATAATATTTTTTTAATATAAAATAATAAATAGCAACAAAAAAGTTGCAAATTAGGGTGCCTTGGTTTCTTGATACACAAGGTTTCTCTTTGTTAATAGGAGACTATATATCCCACTAAAAGAAGCTTTTGTCGAAGCCTTTGATACAGATTTTTAGCGATGGCTAAGCGTGCTAGAGCTAGCAAAGAAGCAGCAGACTGGATCAGCTGTTTACCTGACGAACTTCTTTGTCTCATAATCTCTTCCCTTCCATTGAAAGAAGCAATCCGCACATCTATTCTTTCAAAAAGATGGAGAAGAATTTTCACTTTGATGTCTAATCTTAACTTTGAAACTTCTTTAATTAGTCGAAAATCGGATAGTTTTAGTTTCATGAATTTTGTTGATCGTGTTCTGTTTTACCATTCTGGGGTCGTAGATAAATTCAAGCTGCGGTGTGGGGAATTTATTGATTCTAATCGTGTTGATGGATGGATACGATATGCATTAAAGAACAGTGTTAAAGAGCTTGATTTATGCCTTAACTGTAAAAAGTTTGTGCTGCCTTTGTCGGCATTTACTTGCAAGACATTGATGACATTAAGATTGAATTTATACCACAAGTGCAAGTATGTTCTGATATTGCCGGTTAAGATTTGTCTTCCTTATCTCAAGATTCTTCATCTTTCCGGTGTTGAAGTTTCAGAAAATGATTCAATTCAAAGACTATTATCTAGCTCCTCTGAGCTTGAGGAAGTGGTTATGGACAGATTCATCGTGCCAAAACAATGCAAAATCAGTGTTTCTAATCCAAAACTGAAGATTCTGACATTAGCCAATACTTTGGGATTTCATGAAGTTTATGAGATTCTGATTGATGCCCCAAGCCTTGTCTACTTCAAATGCTGTATCCTACCAAAACGCTTCATTCTGAAGAATCTGAACTCTCTTTTCCAAGCTTGTGTTGACTTGAGGACAGTTTTTAGTTCTTCTAACTCTTTGGTTGCTCATAAAACAGCTGCAACTGATCTTCTTAACGGCATTAGGAATGTTCAATCACTTCATTTATCTGGTACTTTTGCAGAGGTTGGTTTTAGTATGAACTTCTTTTGATTGAATTTGGTAGTTCAAAAGTGCAATAACAAGTGACAACAATTGTCTTTTTCCTATAGGTTTTCCTGGGAGGTAGCAGCATAATCCCTAAGTTGCCTAAGTTGACTTGTTTGAATCTCTATGGCTACTTCTTTGTCGGGTGGGAAGGAGTACTACCACATTTACTCACATATTTTCCTTGTTTAGAAGTTTTCAAGGTATGAAACCATATATGATTTAATATAATCTCTATTAATTCCATATATTCAATGTGAAGTCGAGGAAAATCTTATTACAACGATAAAAGTTCTTCGAAAGAAGAGGTACTTATGACGCTCTTCAAATATTTATATTAAAAAAACACTAACTCGTAATGAGTTGCGCATTTTTTATTCAATCATATATTTGTTTCTTTGCTCAGGTTGAATTGCAGTTTGCAAGAAACATCGGCCGAGTTGCATTACCATCCAAGGAATTTCCTTCCTATCTGAGGACTCAACTCAAGACACTTGAAATTTCATTCGATGGTGAAAGACGGGAGCTGCAAATGGTCGAGTATTTTCTGAAGAATGCCGAAGTTCTTGAGAATTTCAAAGTACAAATCAAAGAAAGAAAAATGGATAAGCCAGCAGAATGGAGATCAAAGATCACCAAGATATTGTTAAATTTACCAAAAGTTTCAGAGAAATGTAAAGTCTTAGTTGTCTGACTATATATTTTCACAAACATATTGTTATTAATATTTTTAAAAGTTCAATAATTTATTAAAACAAAAAAACATATTACATCCATACAATCAAATAGAAATTAAATCGAAATTACGATAAACCTTCAATTTAACAAGAAATCAGATAAATATAAATATCATTTATTAATGACAAATTAATTCCGGTTCAGCATTGAATTTACAAGATAAGATATGATATTTTTTTTTCTACTTAGGGGAATTGCTTAATTATAAGTTATGTCTATTATGATTGTTAGAAAAATTAACTCAAAATCGCTAATTAGAGACCAGAGAATGAGAGAATTACAAAGCCAAAAAAAAAAAAAAAATCCTTTACACTGTAATATATATTTATTATAGTTATTTTTTCACTTTTAATAATTAAATAAATTCATTTAAAATTCTTTATATGATAATTATTATATAAATAATTATCGAATACAATGTTAGTTGAGTCTTGTTATCATATTAATCACTCCATTGATAATGTATTAAATAATTATATTTATTATAATATAAATAATTTCTTATATGAGTTAATTACTTGTTTTGTACGGTAATTATTATACTTTCAATAATTAAAAAAAAAATCTAACATTTTCGTAGATATATTTATATATAAATAAAAAATACAAGAGTCCATATATGTGAGAAAGAAATTATTCCATGTATATATTATACAATATAACATACAAGTAATCTAATAAGGTCTCTGAATAACATATTCTATAATAACTAATTTAATATTTAAAAATAAATATTTTAAATAATCATTTTTATTTGTCAATTTTCTCTAAATATATTATAATAACAATAAGTCATTTTGAAATTAGAACTTGTCTTATATATCATTAGAGTTTTATTTTCTTATAAATTTCAAGTTCCCTAACACAACAAAAATTAGAATCAAGAGACCAATGACAAAGTTCTCCCAGAAGCCAGAGTTATCTTTTATCTTACTTACCATAATATTTTTTTTAAATATATAATAATAAATAGCAACAAAAAAGTTGCAAATTAGGATGTCGAGGTTTCTTGATACACAAGGTTTCTTTCTGTTAATAGGAAACTATATATCCCCACTACCACAAGCTTTTCCCGAAGCCTTTGATACAGATTTCTAGCGATGGCTAAACGTGCTAGAGCTAGCAAACAAGCAGCAGACTGGATCAGCTGTTTACCTGACGATCTTCTTTGTCTCATAATCTCTTTCCTTCCATTGAAAGAAGCAATCCGCACATCTATTCTTTCAAGAAGATGGAGAAGAATTTTCACTTTGATGTCTAATCTTAACTTTGAAACTTCTTTAAAAAGTCGAAAATCAGATAGTTTTAGTTTCATGAATTTTGTTGATCGTGTACTGTTTCACCATTCTGGGGTCGTAGATAAATTCAAGCTGATGAGTGGGGAATTTATTGATTCTCATCGTGTTGATGGATGGATACGATATGCATTAGAGAACAATGTTAAAGAGCTTGATTTATGCCTCAACTGTAAACAATTCCTGCTGCCTGTTTCGGTATTTACTTGCAAGACATTGGTGACATTAAAATTGGATTTATACCACAAGTGCAAGTATGTTCTGAAATTACCGGTTAAGATCTGTCTTCCTAATCTCAAGATTCTTCATCTTTCCGGTATTGAAATTGCAGAAGACAATTCACTTCAAAGACTCTTTTCTAGCTCGTCTGCGCTTGAGGAACTGGTTATGGATGGATCCATCTTGCCAAAACAATGCAAAATCAGAGTTTCTAATCCAAAACTGAAGAGCCTGGTCTTTGCCTATAGTGGGGGATTTCATGAAGATTATGAGATTCTGATTGATGCCCCAAGCCTTGTCTATTTCAAATGCTGTACTCTACCAAAACGCTTCATTCTGAAGAATCTGAATTCTCTTGTCCAAGCATGTGTTGAGTTTGGGACAACTTTTAATTCTTATCACTCTTTCATCGCTTACAAAACAGCTGTAACTGATCTTTTTAAAGGCATTAGTAATGTTCAATCACTTCATTTATCTGGTATTTTTGCAGAGGTTGGTTTTCTTCAACCATAAAAGTATGAACTTCTTTTGATTGATTTCGGTAGTTGAAAAGTGCAATAACAGGTGACAACAATTGTCTTTTCCTGTAGGTTTTCCAGGAAGGTAGCAGCACAATGCCTAAGTTGCCTAAGTTGACTTCTTTGAATCTCGAGGGCTACTTCCTTGTTGGGTGGGAAAGTGTACTACCACATTTACTCAAATGTTTTCCTTGTCTAGAAGTTCTTGTTTTTAAGGTATGAACTATGATTTAATATAATTTGTATTAATTCCATACATCCAATGTAGGAAAACCTTGCTGCAAATGGTAGTTTGGAAACTAGAAAAATGTGTACAGAATGGGTGAAATATATAGAACTCCCTATGGTTATATTAAGAGAATACTAACCCATAGTTTCAAAATACCAAGTTTCTTCTCTTTAGCTAAGGTTTAGAGTTTAAAATTTAGAGATTTTTTGGTTTCGAGTATAGGATTTAAAGGTTAAGATTTATGATTTTTGAGTTTAGAATCTAGGATTTTATGTTTACGATTTTTAGATTTAAGAATTGTTAAAAAATGAAAACGTGATATTTTGAATTTAAATTTAGTATCTTTTTTATATAAACATATAAAGTATTTATGTATTTTACTCATTTTCATATCTGCGAAAGTTTTGTGCACTGAGTTGCTTCGTTTTTTATTCAATTCAGAGTTGCAAGTGTTCATATATTTGTTTCTCGTTCAGGTCAGTCTGCAGTTTGCAAGAAACATGGGCAGACTTGCATTACCATCCAAGGAATTTCCTTCCAATCTATGGACTCAACTCAAGACACTTGAAATTTTGTCATTCGGAGGAAAACCAGATGAGTTACAAATGGTCGAGTATTTTCTGAAGAATGCCGAAGTTCTTGAGAATTTCAAAGTACAGATCAAAGTAAGAAAAATGAAGAAGCCAGCAAAATGGAGGTCGAAGACCACTAAGGCATTGTTGAATTTACCAAAAGTCTCAGAGAAATGTAAAGTCTTAGTTGTCTAATTATATATTTTCACAAATATATTGTTATTAATGACAAATTAATTCCAATTCAGCTTTGATTTACAAGGCAAGATATGATTTTGTTCCTTATTATTTGAATTCTAGTCATCCATGGTTTGGCTTAATTATTAGCAAGTTATGTCCATTGGCTATCAGAAGCCAAGCGGCTATCAAGCAGTTACGGCTCAGCCAAAGCTAACATGTATACAATATAAAGAAAAGCTACGTAAATATCTTATTTTAATTACATCCAAGATATATTTATTATAGTTATTTTTTAAATTTTTATT
The DNA here is from genome assembly GCA_033439115.1 of Firmiana major. Taxonomy (NCBI): domain Eukaryota; kingdom Viridiplantae; phylum Streptophyta; class Magnoliopsida; order Malvales; family Malvaceae; genus Firmiana; species Firmiana major. The sequence continues at coordinate 68,408,562 of CM065905.1, forward strand.
AATTAAATAAATTGATTTAAAATTGTTGATATGATAATTATTATAAAGATAATTATTTAATATATTATCAAAATGATAATACATATTTTATTTTATTTTTAATCATTTTAATCTTGTTTGTGAAGTTTTTAGACTGTACGAACAATGTATTAAATAATTATTGTTATTATTCTTATATGAATTAATTTACTTGTTTTGTATGATAATTATTATTCTTTCAACAATTAAAAAATAAGAGAAAAAAAATTCATCCCGTGAGAAAAATATCATTCCAAGTATATATTCCATGAGAATGAAATCAATAATATAATTATGAGAATTTTATATATATAATACAAGATACGAATAATCTAATAAGATCTTTGAATAAAACGTATTATAGTTATATCTTTTGATACCTAATTTAATATTTAAAAATTAATATTTTAATTAATCATTTTTATTTGTCAATTTTCTCACAGTGTACTATTAATTTTTTTTATAAAAAGTTTGAAATAATAAACTTTTCAATAAATGGTATATCCAATAATAAAAATAAATATATATTATTAAATAAATTAATATTGTGAATGGTGCTTAGTTAAAGTTATTTGTTAAGAGTTTGTTAGCTGATTAATGTGACAAAATTGACTCCAAAATAAGGGCGTGAATACGAAGCAATGAGATATTTAAATGCTTGATGACGTGGGTAATTTTAGACCGTAGGGTTTCAATCGTGATGAAGTGGTAGTGCTAATGTACGTCATCGGTAAGCATATATTATCAGCTTAAGAATCAAAAAATTGAGTGAAAATCGCTCGAAGAGCTCGAGGGAAGACGGAAATGGAAGCCGAAGTACAGAGCGAGTGGGGTCCAAAAGCATGGACCCAGCTAAGCTCAGTACGCAATCAAGCACCGTTAATCCAGTGCATTACCAACTTCGTATCAATGGATCTAACGGCAAACACTCTCTTATCCGCGGGTGCATCGCCGGCCATGGTCCACTCTTCTTTCGAAATCCTAGACTTCACTCCTCAAGTCCACGCTCTCTACATCAACGTGGGAACACTTTCCGACAACTGGCTACCGGCCATGAAGCTTGCCTCTGAATTGGCTTCCAAGTTGAAAATTCCCTGGGTCCTTGACCCTGTCGCCGCCGGTGTTTCCGGTTTTCGGCTAAAGGCGTGTTTAGATCTTGTTTCCCTTAAGCCAACCGTTATCAGAGGCAACGCCTCCGAAATTATTGCGTTGGCTAACACTTCCTTGGGGACCACCAAAGGCGTAGATAGCTCTCACGACTCAACCGACGCCGTTGAAGCCGCGAAATCCTTGGCTAATTCCAGCGGTGCCGTCGTGGCAGTGTCAGGGGCAATCGATTTCATCACCAACGGGAATCAAGTCATTGGAGCTCGAAACGGGGTGCCGATGCTGCAGAAGATCACAGCCACTGGATGCGCCGTTACCGCGTTGATCGCCGCTTTTGTCGCGGTTGATTCGTCGCACCCTTTGGAAGCAACAGCTTCCGCATTGGCCGTGTTCGGCGTTGCCGCTGAGATCGGGATGGAGATGGCGAGAGGTCCAGCTTCGTTGCGGATGCACTTGATTGATTCTCTCAACGGACTTGATCAAACGACTGTAATTTCTCGTGTTAAAATAACCGCTATGTAAACAGAGAAAGGAGAATCTCAAGCTCCAGTCATCCAAGCCGAACTTTCTGTTGTAACCTCATCAATCGACTGTCTAAAATAATCTGGAAATCATACTTGGTGAGAATTTGAACATCAGTTCAGTTCTTTCCAGGATCATTTAGTTTTGCTTCAATATTACTCCTGATATTCCAATTTTTAAACCATCAGTGCCTAGTGGAACAAAAAAAATCTGGCAGGAAACTGTTGTGCAATGCTTGAACATGTTTGTTGATGAATCTAACATCCTGGTCTCACAAACTGCTAATCTTTTCTTCAACCTTAGGTGACACCAGAAGCCATGCGTTTATCCTTAACGCAGTTTATAATGATGAGAATTAAGAACAGCATTGACAAGTAACGATGTAGATAAGTTTCGTCTCAAATTTGGACAACTTTTTCCTTGGAGAGCTGAATAGGGGCGTAAACGCATGTGAGTTATTTGACTTAATGATTAGTTAAATATAATTTGTTTATTTTCGTGTTGAATTTGAATTCGACAAAACGAGTCGAGTCAAATTTGAGTTTTTTAATATTTTGTTTGAACAATTATTTAGTCTTATCAATTTTTTTAATATATATTTTTTAATATTTTATTATTAATTTATTATTTTATTATCATAATATATAGTTGAAAATTGATAAATTGAATCTATCGAATCAAGTTTAAGCGGTTCAAGTATTTTATCAAGTTGAACTCGAGTTTCAAAAGCTAAACTCGATCAAGCTCAATTTAACTTCGAGTTTTGAGTTTTCGAATTGAATCGAATTCAAATCTAATATTAGATCGTTTCAACTCGACTCGATTACACTCTAAAGTTGAACGATGTAAGAGAGCCCGAGACTGATTTAGGTATGCTGATGGAACTGTTTTTATGATGCATGCAGGATTATTTACTTGCAAGACATTGGTGATATTGAAAATGCAAATGGAGGACAGTATTGTACTGAAAATCCCTTGTTTCTTCCATTCTATCAAGAAGGTGGAGGTATCTTTTTCTCTTGGGCTTCTAGGCTTACCATTGACTATAACGTTGCTTATTTGTGTTTTAGTTTCATGTATACCATGGATAAATTTTGTCTTAAATTCAGTCAAGATATTGATCCTTTTCAGGTTATGGGTGGATACAGTATGCACCGTGGCATGATGTTCAGGAGCTTGAATTATGCGTACCAATAGATTTCTAGTTCCATGAGTTGCCTAGATTTAGATGGTTATTTGCCAACGAGACCTTAACTTAGTGACAAAGAGAGATTTTGAAGTCTTAAATTCAAATCTCACAGAGTGTATGAGATTAAGTTTAATTTATTATTTTTATAATTTATTATTATTATTTGTATTTACTACTTGCGAGTTCATCAAGTTACCCGTATACAGTTTGTCTACCAAATCTCAATTGCATCTGTCTAAGCCTTACTCTATGTACAGAGGCAACTGTGACTCTTTTGTCTACTTGCCATATTTTATTTTATTTTATTTTTCCATTTTTCTGTTCAGGAACTTCCATATGTTCTTCACTGAAATTGGAATTCACGATTCTTAAATGTATCATCTGACAAAAATATAGAGCAGTTTTGAAGTTTGTTTATGTATGGTATGGACTTAAAATTACCTCAGGGATTGAATTGTGATCCTCATAGATTTCTCGTATTCTCCATTGCCAAGACTAGCATTTATCCTATTTGCATAATCAGGACATCTCAACCACAGAGAATCTTGTGATTGAGTGATTAAAGAAATATTATGATATTATGAAATTGAGGTTCGAATTTAAATTATTTTATTATTATTTTTAATTATTAAATAATTTTTTTATAAAAAATTATGACACTGATAACTGGATAATGTTCTTTTTTGGAAGATAAAGTTTAGATGAAAAGAGGTTTTCTCATTCTATAGTTAAGGTTTTTTATTTTATTGTAAAATTAATTTAAATATATATAATTAAATATAAATTTAATTTAAATTAAATATAAAATATATTAGAAACATAAAAAATATATAAAAATTATATGATTCTTACAATAAACCAGAATCAATTTCATTTGATGTTCTGCCACTTGTAGAAACTGTAGGAAGTACAGAACGAGTTGGATACTCATTTTATTTTTATGCTGTGGGAACTGAAATTGCGAAATGCGGTCTTCACCCCCCCAACTACTTGAGATGTCATTATATAATTGGCCAAAATTAATCACAACAAAATAATAAACCTACACTTCACCACACTCAAACCAAACCTCCCGCAAAATCCAACTACCTTCTTAGGTAACCTTTTGCAATGGGGAAAGTAAATCTAATCACTTTAAATATGTAGAAGAGCTGTGGACAGTTCACATGAAATTAAACCAAAGATTTTGGTTTGATCTTCAACTTCGCCGCCTGGTTGTCCTCTTTAAACCTTCAGCGAAAGGCCAAATACTTTTCAAAAACAACCCAAGAAGAAATCTCTTTTTTTTTTTCCCCTTAAGTCATTTTTTTATTACCTTGATCATTACTGAAATCAGCCTTTTTGGTTAAAAAAGAAGGAAGAAAAGTCGTGGATTACTAGGTATTTTGGAAGTTACGGGTAGTTTCGAAGTTTTGGTTTTTATTTGTCTTTTCTTGATCCTTGATAACTTGTTCTAAGTTTATAAGAAATGCCCAGTTAAAGTTTTCAATAGAATTCTCAGAGTTTTGACTTTTAAAAAAAAAAAAAAAACTGATCTTTGTTTGATCGTTGATTCAAAAAATACCCGTTCTGTGTTTTGTTTGGAAAGTTTGAAAAAAATGAGTTTTAGTGTTAAGCAATCAGCTTTAGCTACATGCGTGGATGTCTCAAATTCAGTTGTTCATAAACGATCACCTTCAACAATTTGTAGATCTTCCTTTTCACCGTCTTTGAACCTTCAGAACAACC